>JANFOE010000217.1:0-1474275 GCA_025667525.1 Glebionis coronaria
TCCTCAACCTCGAAAGGTAATTTCGGATCTTTAAAGCTTTGAGTTTCTAAGCCATTCACTTATATTTAATATAGATTTTTTGGCCTTCTGAACTTCGAGTTTTTGCTATTTTTGGGGAATGACTTAAAAATTTATTATTGGAAAGCTTTCGATTATTCGGGTTGCCAATACTTCAAATCCGTGACGTTGGTGATCCTTTAATGTCTTCTCAATTTATTACATGGAAACTACTAGAATTAGCTAAAAGCCAACAATAATGTTCAAACCGCAAAAACAATATTTATTAACAAATTATTATTATCAAGCGATGGGAAAATAAGCAAATGATTAAAACACATGAGTTTTTGAAAGTATCTGAATACTGTACGTTTTGCATAGTAACTTATAATTGACTCTATCATTTTTCATCCTCAATTTAATGAGACTTAGCCTAGTATAGTTAAGGAACAAAGCTAAGGGCTCAACACACCCGGTCGAGTAAAAACTACTCTTATTATCACCAACGGAAAACCAACATTCGTTCTTAAAACACTTATGAAAAATGAGAAAAAATTTAAAAATTTGGCGATTTTTGGCACTTATTAGCAACAAACGATGAAAATTGGATTGCGCGAAGAGTTAGCAAATCAAAGTATCTATTTACCCCCATACTAAAACTAAACATTGTCCTCAATATTTTGAGTCTATGGGTGAAACATCCCCATACTAGAGACGAAGAGTAGAATGATCAATCTCGAGCATGGAAAGGGTATAACGAATGATCTATAAGACGTTTATAAAGTGTGCTAAAAGATTAACGTTAGTATAAAAAGATATCATCAGATATCGAGTTCTTCAAAGCAAACGATCAAAGCTTGAGTGATACGTAAAACGAACATGAGAGGCTTCAATGATGATGATGATTTCTAGAATATCATAATCACAAAAAACCACGCAACAAGGGTTAGAAGAGCACGAGTCTCCTCACATTAACTACATTAGATAGTGATAATTTGTACAAGGATAAGCATGAGATTCCCCCACGAGGCACCTCGTTTTTGATAATGGAGTCAAGATCTCGACTCGTATCCCCATAATAGTGATCATCTAGGGATTATCATGCTAAAGGTCAACATGTAGGAAAACCATTCCATACATGAACCCGGTGTTAAGGACATAGTCCTTTGATGGTGCATATAACCAGGGTCGAAGGTGACGTCTTCGTTTTTGATTGATAAACAAAACAACGCCAGTCCGATCAAAACGTCCCAAAGGGACCAAACGAAAATAGCATAAGAAGAGAAGTGTGGGACATTGGGTGGGCACAAATATAACGCTACTCAAGGTAGACTCACACCAATCAAATGAAAAGATTTTCCATTTATTTCATTCATGGAAGACTGAGATTTCCATAAAAACGTGATCCCGGGATCAAATATCTCGTCCTTGGTGGAAAAGTAGGAGGACTCAAATGGGGCTTCCCCCACACTTAATCCACACACACCATTGTCAAAAGGAATAGTCGAGGTGGTAGTACTCAATAAACGCGGTCATAACGAGGTTAAATTATGGACACCATTCAAATTAAGTTCATAAAATTTCCTTTTTTTCATCTTTTAACTCTCCATTATGAAAACTCGATTTTAGATTAATTAAATAAAAACATTTGGTGTTTCTAAAATGATATTAGGCACACTAAATATTCTCACATTTAAGTCGTGGGTGGTGGGAGGGGATGATAAATATTTCCAAATCATGCATCAACAAAGAAAACTTCCCCCTCCGGGTCAACATACAGGTCATCATCCGCCAGACCGTCGATATCATCGATTTCCTCATCATAAATATCTTCGCCAAACCAAGGTTTTTCAAAACCGTCTTAATGGATCTTTAAAACTCTCTCTAAGATATCACGATCAAGGACAAAACGATCATTCTTTGTGAGGATGGTTGATAAGGTAAATCCTCAAGAATGTGGTTATCGTCATTCTCAATAGAGGAATGTTGATTAGGTAACTCCTCGAGAATGGGATCATTGATATTATAAATGGGAGACATATCAATAGCAAGAAACTCATCAACACCCCTAAAGAATTCTTCATCATCATTAATGGGTAATGATGGAGGTTTGATGGTTT
The DNA here is from genome assembly GCA_025667525.1 of Glebionis coronaria. Taxonomy (NCBI): domain Eukaryota; kingdom Viridiplantae; phylum Streptophyta; class Magnoliopsida; order Asterales; family Asteraceae; genus Glebionis; species Glebionis coronaria. The sequence continues at coordinate 2,118 of JANFOE010000217.1, forward strand.
GGCCATCGACGATCTAGACCTCCTCTTAATAATGTGGGTTATCGATCCAAGAAGGTTCAAAAAGGGGATATGAGAAGGTCACAAACGTGTTGTCATTCTCGTCATCACAAGAAATATCTGACAAAGTATCGAGAGTGTCACTCTCAGATACAAGATCATCATTCTCATTTGAGGGATTTTTAATGGTTAAATCCTTGAGAATCGTCGGTGGGTCAAAGAAGGTATCAATATGTGAAGATCCCACGGATTTCACAAATTGAAAGTCCTTAACTTTCAAAGGATCTTCAACAGTTGAAGATTTTTCCTTGATTTGGTCCTTCGAAGGTGGTGAAGATGTTTTCTCTATATACGGTTTCTTAATATAACAAACATTTTCCTTTGGAATTGGTCTTTCCTCTATTCCTTTACTGAATAAATCCCGTAATGATTTTTCCAAATATTTTTGTAAACATTTTTCAATTAAATAGGCCTACTCTTTGTCAATTAAATCATCTTGAAAACCATTTTTCTTAATTCTCTCAAAACATTCATCAAGCCGTTTATTTTCTTCGAAAGAAATATTGTTTTGAAAAGTATTAGGTTGGTTTTGTTTGTATTCTTGGGATTTATCAGCAATAAATTTCAGTTTTTCTTCCCCATAATGTAAAGTCAATTTCCCACCAAAACCGTCGATTTGAGCACGAGCGATCGATAAAATGGTCTTCCTAAAATAATCGGAAATTTTGGATCGTACTCATAGTCGGAAACAACGAAATCCGCGGGAGACGTGATATCTCCAATTCGAACATAAATGTCCTCGGCTATGCCCATTGGTTTATCTAGAGTACAATTTTCAAGCTTGATGACCATGTTTGTGGGGGTAATGCAAGGAAAATTCATTAATTTTCAAATAGAAAGAGGCATAAGATTTATGCTAGCACCAAGGTGGGCTAGTGCTATGCATTCCTCAATCTCAGGAAATTCACAAGAGATGAGAAACTGACCCGGATCTTCTTCCTTCTTAGGCATACGCCCTTTAGGATTCCATAGAATAACCGTGACACAAGTTTTTTCAAGGTGCACTTTCGTTAGGTCAATTAAACTCTCTTTTTGAATGATGGATGGGATATGAGATACATGAGAGGGTTTAGAAGTAGAAGGAGAAATAATTGATTTTGGAGAAAAAGAATGTGTAATCTCGTCTATGGTTGCCACCTTCTTCCCATCGACCTTAGAACATGATATTTTTTAGGTCGGGGGTAGAGACGATTTCCCAAAGGTAAAGCCACTAAGGGTAGGGGTAATCACACGACCTTTTCCATGAGACGATGTGGCTTTGACTTGTTCCTTCGAGTTTGTCACAGTGTTACTTGGTAACGGACCCGAGGAAGACGGATGGTTCATAATAGCCACAAACATGCTCTTGAGTTTACTTTGATTTTGCTCAATTTTATTATTTTGCCCTTTCAAAGTGTTGTTGTAACACCCCACTTTGATAAGTCAACCGTTACGTGTATTTATGGCGTGTCATCAAAGAAAGCAAGGCAATGTATTAAACATTAACTGACCATAGCGGAAATACCAGAATCAAACAGCGGTAATCCAAACATAAGTTCAAATATAAAAGATTAAGTACTGAAGGAAAAAGGACGAAACAATGTCCAAACAACCAAAGTAATGTATGAGTGCATAAAATAAAGGAGACTCGATAGATCCCATACAATGCATGTACTCTCTCAGAAGTCCTAAGAGCGTCCCTGTGTACCTGCCGTGGAACATGAAAGGAAAACTATGGCTGAGCGTAACGCCCAGTGAACGGATATAAAGCATGATACGAATGTACTGGAATGGAACAAATAACAAATACTGAAGCTATAACTGATATGTAAAATAGTGGAAAATTGTGTATAATCTGAGAAGTCTGATTTATAAGTAATAAAGCTGAATTATTAATAATTAAATCTGAAAACATGCATTTATTGTATTTTTATTAGCTAAGAGCTTATATAGGTCATGTACTGTAACAACTATTGCATGAATAACTATAGGGGTGACCTCGTCATACTGTAGAGGATGACCTCTAAATAAAGTGCTGGGTGGAAGGAACAAATCCAATGTGAAGGATGTAGAGCACACACCACATTCACCTGATAACTGTAACTGATAGCCTAGGATGCACCCATACGCCCCGCTGATAATACTAATAAATGGCCAAGCTGAAATTAATGGGACGCTACGAGAAATCACTCCCTCGCAGAGGAGTCATGACACCGGTGCCTCTAGTGTCATGGTTATGGTAACTTCGTAACTAGTACATAAACTGGTCATGCTTGTATCTAATGCTCAGGCAATTTATTTAGTTATTTAAAATGATTACTGATAAGCTTAAACATATACTGGGAAAACATTTGGTTGCAGACGGGGAATCCTAATCATGCATTGAAGGAAGTCCTTTCTGAAGGACGGGAAATCCGTACCTCGTGTCCAGTAACCGACTGAGATCAGCTGACAGAAAGTCTACTCTGATTTCACGCGAGCTACATGAATAAAGGACGTGAATAAGTTAATTGATATTTATTTATTTTCACTGATCTTAATTGTTTCTCGTTTGATTTATTTTATTCTTGAAATACTGTATGTGTATAAACCGATAAATATGAGTATTCTAATATTTCTTATTAACGTATTCCTGTTCTACTATTAGTTACGGCATAAAACGTATTCTGACGTTATAATATTTCTATATTTGGTAACCTGCTAAAAATAAAAAGTTTCCTAATTTAGAAAGTTTCCAAAATTAAATTAAATCATTTAATAATATTATACTTTTTTAATTTTATAAAAACTAGTTTAACATTATTAATTTAATTTACAAATTAAATCATTAAAATATTTATTTGTAAAAGTGATTAAAATAATGTATAATTAAAATCTGTGTTTTTTATCCTTTAATTATAAACCCGAGCCTACCGAGATACCCCTTCTCGGTCGCACTAAAACAAGCCAACAATACTACATAAATTCATAACTGGGTAGCGACAGAAATTTCTATCGCTAACCATTTCTAACTGTCGCTAAAAACTGTGACTAATTCTGTCCCAAACTATTATATAAAATTGTGACAAAAAATATTGTCGCTAAACTGTCGCTAATTTCAGGTTTAATCCATTCATTTCTGTCCTGGAATTACCCACTGATTAACTATGTTTTCCCACTAGTTTTGTGAAGTTCCCACTGTTTTTAACAAAATCAAACACCCCTTGATAATTTTAACACCCAACTGGGGTTGTTTTGCTGCGGTCGTTGGACCAGCCCCAAGTCGCCCCTGTGTGGGTCACGGCTGGGTAGAGAAAGGACCACTGAAACCTTTTTGGTCTCGGTTTCATGATTCATCACCAAACCCGACACCCATAACTTCATGCCCCCTGTTTGGGGTTGTTTTTGCTCGCGACTGGGCCAAAGAAAACACCACCACGACCCTTGATTGGGTCACGGTTGGTTATAAACATCACAACGAGACCTTATGGTCTCGGTTTTCTCATGAAATAGCCAAAACGCGACACCCCTGATTTTTAATTCGTGATTATTCATTTGTTTAGGTCATACACATGTTGATTTCATGATTTAAAACAGAAATAAAATGGGAAGAGATGATACCGTTTTAGATTGATAACTAAATAACAATGCACACGAATCAAGGATGCAAAATAATCCCGAAACCCCCTTTTTCTTTGTGTTGAATCCGGTGGCCACTAAAGGGTTCTAAACCCTAGTTTTTTTTGTTTCGTGATAATGAAATGGGAGGGGACACTTTTGTGTTTCTTGAGTTTTATGTTTGCTATGGGCCGACTCAAGGCCCACTTTTCCTTTGTTTACTAATCCAAACCGCCACCCCCTTAAGTATATATGTTTTCGTTTTGTTTTTCGTATTTAAAATTATTCACGTATCTCGTATTTGTTTCTCGTGTTTTTAAATTTTCTGAAAACGTAAAGTCTTTTCTGTAACTAAAATAATACATACAAAGTGTTTACTGAAACTTAATAATTATTTTCTAAATAATTATTATCTTGTAATATTTAATTAAAACTGAGACTGTGTATTTAATGTTTACGTGTAATTAACGTTAAAGCTGAGACTATACGTATTTAATATTCTAAGATTTTAAATACAGGTTTTACAATTCTTCCCCTCTAAAAAAATAATTTGTCCTCGAATTAAGGATGCGATTATGCTGGGGTTTTGTAATTCTCCATCTCTAAAAAGAAAATTCGTCCTCGAATTAAAGGTAATTAAGCTGATGAAGTTTATCTAAGCTGAAAGACACATAGATTGAAAGGACATGAAAGCTGAAAGACATATAAGTTGAAAGACGTGTAACTGAAAGACATACCGAATCATAATGAGAAGTGAGGATAAGATGTCCGTATAGACTCCTCTGTTTCCCAAGTGGCCTCCCGCTCGGTATGGTTCTTCCACTAGATATTGACGAAAGGAATGGTCTTCCTTCGCATAACTTGATCCTGGCGATCTAAGACTGCTTCGGGGTCTTTAACATAAGATAGGTCCTCTCGAATCTGATCGAGTGGAAAATTAACTTTGTGAAGCTCATGATAGTTGTACCCTCTGAGTAGTGATACATGAAACACGTTATGAACTTATGAAAGCTAAGGCGGTAACGCCAACCGATAAGATGCCTCACCGACACGTTTGAGGATTTCGAACGGTCTGATGTAGCGAGGGCTGAGCTTGCCCTTGAGGCCAAAACGTCTGACCCCGCGTGCTGGTGATACTTTGAGGAATACACGATCCCCAGTCTGAAATGATAGATCTCTGCAATGTTTGTCGGCGTAACTCTCTGGCGAGTATGCGCTTCTTGCAGCTTTGCCCTGGAAATGGTGACCTATTCATTGGTCAGCTCTATTAATTCTGGTCCCTCAATCAAACGTTCTCCAACCTGATCCCAACAAATAAGAGCACGACATTTCCTGCCATGTAACATCTTGAAGGGAGCACGCTTGATACTGGCATGCCAACTGTTGTTGTAGGCATACTCGACCAAGCAGATATAGTCATCCCAATTTCATGTCCATTCTAATGCACAGGCGCGTAACATGTCCTCCAAAGTCTGGATGGTACGCTCTGACTGACCGTCTGTCCGCGGATGGAAAGTTGTGTTGAGTTTGAGCCGGGTTCCCCAAGCTTTATCCAGACCTCCCCAGAAGTGAGAAGTAAATCGTGGATCCCTGTCTGATATAATTTCGGAAGGTGTACCGTGTAATCGTACAATTTCCTTTGTGAATAGATATGCTAATTTACTGACTGCGAAATCTTTACGGATAGGGATGAAGTGTGCTGATTTGGTCAAATGGTCCACAATGACCCAGATTGCATCATGTCTCCTCTGAGTCTGTGGTAACCCAGTGACAAAATCCATAGAGACCTTGTCCCATTTCCACATTGGAATATCTAATGGCTGAAGTAGGCCACTAGTACGCTGATGCTCTATCTTAACCTGCTAGCAGGTTAGACATTTAGAAACAAAAGTGGCGACATCCTGCTTCATGCCGCTCCACCAGAAATGCTGCTTATGATCGTGATACATCTTAGTGCAACCTGGATGAATAGAAAACGAAGAGCTGTGAGCCTCAGTCAATATGGCTTCTCTGAGAGTAGGGTCTTCTGGAACGCAGAGTTTCGTACCCTGCCATACAATACCATCCTCATCGATAAGAAATTCAGTCTGCTGATCAATATTCTGGACAATCGCCCAGATTTCAACATCATTCTTCTGTGTAGCTTTAATCTGAGAGAGTAAATCTGGTTCCACTCTCTGTCTGCGTACTAAGAGCTCAATATCATACCGCTTCATGATACTATAATTATACATAGTCTCATCGTCCAAATCGGGCTTAAAACGCTTTAAATATCATCAAAATACCCCAATATATGCTTGTATTTGTGCATTGTGTATTTTAGGTACGGATATCGTGAAATCAACAAAAAATCACAAGAATGAAGCAAAAGCGAACATGGGAAACGAAGCCGCACAAAGAACCGGACCCGAATCATGAATTTCCTTTGAAGTCCTTGAAGTTTGAAGATTTGGCAAGAATTGTCCCTCTACTTTTGAAGACTTATCATTTAAACCCTTTTAAAACTCAAAAATTACAATAGGGTCCCTAAAATAACAAGAATATACAAGATTGGCGCTTGAAGTATGCATTAAATGCATAAAAATCCCTTGGAATAGTTTTACTAAAGTTGTTGTGGCCAAATTATGAAGTTTTAAACTTCATTTACAAAGGAGTTACAATATGGGGCTTTTGAAAATTAAAAGACAAGTTTTGGGGACTTCAGGGGGCATTTGTAGGAGACACACAAACCCATCACCACCAACCATAAGCCGACACCTCACCTTGACCTGTTGACCCACCAATCACAACTCCCTCCTTCGCCACATCACCCTCTACACACTTTATACTATACAACTGATTTATTAAAATCATTTTACCCTTCCCTCCTAAACATGTTTTTAAAAATAAACATGTGTTAACCCACATCAAAACCCACTGTTTATCCCCCTTTAAACCCTAAAACTACCCAGGATCAATTAAACCCTAACCAAAGGGGTTTTACCCAAATACTTCCAGATCCCAAATTTAACTTAGCCACATCAAAACCTACCCACTAGATTCCTTTCATACTCACCCATGTGAGCAGTAGGGTGCTCCTCCCCTGCTGCGTCACTTTCATCCCCAAACCCAAAATCGACAAGATGAACAATATTTATGATACTCCTTGTCCCCCACTCAAAATGAATGCCCCAGATCTGGCTATCACTCTCATGTCACAAGGCTCCCATTCTGACCAAGATATCAGTCAAAGCTTCAAGGGCAAATGTGGATTTTCACAGATTAGGGTTTAGTTTTTTTACACCTCTTGTATTATTTTATTTAGTACTCTAGATCCTTCTATCATCTAGTATAAATACCATTCGAGTTGTGAATGGATTTTTTGTTCCATAATTTTTGTAAAAATTTAATTATTAATGAAAATGAAGGTTAAATATTTTGCAAGAAATCTGAGTTCCAATTTTTCAGTTTAATAGTTTAATCATCTTCATTGTTTGAAAAGTTAGTTAAGATTTTAAAAGTTTTCATTTCACAAGAAGTTTTCAGAAATCCATTTTTTGAAGTTTCTTGGCAAAAGTTTGCAAAATCATGAATCCAATAATGAATCAAAGTTAAAGTGGATTTTCAGTATTGGACTACTGGTTTTGATAAGTTTTTATCAAGAGTTTTTCAAGTTTCAGTTTAGTTTTATTTGGTTTAAAGGAAATTAGTTTCAAAAAGTGGTTCATTTCTTTTTTGAGCTATGAGGAATAAGCTGGCTTAACTAATAAGCCAATCTTATTATCTTATAAGCTGTTAACAGGTCACTCTTCTTTTCCTTGTTGGTTTAATCAGGTACACTAGTTGAGCATATTGGATGATTGTGGTCTTTGGTTAGCTCATCTTCATCACCTTCTTCACATACCAACAACTCCTTTCAAAAGTCCATAAGCTCAAGCCTCCTGCTTGATGGAGAAGGTATAAGCTTGCCTTTGTGAAGCTTGGATGTAGGCTCACAAGGTAAAATACTCTTAAACCCTCTATACTTGTTGGAAATTATGTGTTAGGGATTTTGTGAACAAAGCTGTAGGATGGTAGTTCTAATGCTCGATAGTGTGTATTTGTTGATTGAAAACATGTTAGGAAAGGTGAGAATGAATTTGGTTCAAGTTTGAGCTTAAACACATTGTTAAATTACATTTTCTATTTTTAAGGGGGTGTTTGAATCTAGGTTTAAAATCAAGTTCTTGAAAAGATTTTGGTTCAAAATCAGTTTAAAAAATTCACTTTAGTAGTATTGTGTTATATCAGCAAGTGGTGTTGATTTTTGGTAGGTTTTAAAAGAGTTGCATGAAAACGTTTTGGTAGACATAGCCTAGATAATCAATAATCTATAAATTGCCTTGATTTTGTGATTCTTGCCAATCAAATCTTGTAGATTGTTAGGATATTGGTTAAGTAAGGATTTAGAGTTCATTTGTGGAGGCTTGTGAGTGAACTGAGTGAGTTTTGGCCAACCAAAACTCACCCAATTGCACAACACATCAGCAAAAGATAATCAGACCACCTATAGCACATACAGTGACTGTCATAGGGGTGATTGTTGTTGATTTTTGTGAAGTAACTTGTGTTTTTATTATTTATTCGACTCCCCACAACCCAACTAGTTGTGGGGGTGCCCCTTGTACCAATACCAAGGAAAGAACACCAAATAGATAGAACAAAAACAAAGAAAACTAAAAAAGGGAGGTTTGTGATAGGAAAGTTGAATTTGTGATAGTTTTGTGAAAGAAAAATGTGTCATATAAAGGATGGGAGGGAGGAGAGACAAATTTGTGACACTTTTGTGACAGAAAAAAGTGTCACATAATGTTTGGGAGGAAGGAGAACTCAATATAAAAAAAAGAGAAAAAAAATCGTTTTTAAAAAAGGTAGCAGCAGGGTTTGAACCCCTGACCACTTCACTGCTACAAACGTAGAACCAGACTTCCTCACCATCTGTTCTATTAATTTTTTTTTGTTAATTGTTGGTTTCTTTTTTCCTTTATACAGTTTTTTTGTTTACTCAGCTTATAATAAAAGAGAAATAAAAAATATAGTGATGACAGAGGGTCTCGAAACCCCGACCTGGAACACCGTACAGACAAAAAACACTTTGTTATACCATCTGCTCTATAAGCATTTCGTGTTTATTGTTTTTTTCATTTTTCTTTTATACAATGTTTTTATTTATTTAGCTCATATTAAAAGGAAAAAAAGAGTAAAGTGGTCAGGCGTGGGACTTGAACCCCTGAGCTATAACACAATCACTGAACGCCTCAGCAACCACTCATACAACCAACTCTGCTAGGCTAGTTTTTGGTTTTAAATTGGAATGCTTTATTTTTATGCCCTTTTAGCCATATTAGCTTATAAGCCTTTAAAGCTTATTTCGAGCTTATTTGGGCTTATTTTTCAGTTTTATTATTTTTATTACATTTCTTATTAGATTTTATACTTTCTGCAAAGTTTTATATTTTTCCCTTTTATATTTTATTTTTTATGTATTTTTATTTTTAAATTAGTTTTAAGGCTTTTAAAAATAGAAAAAAGTTTAGAAAAAGTTTCAAAAATTATTTTTTGATTCATTTTGATTAGTATAGGATTTACATCCATTAAAGTTTTCAAATTAACTTATTTTTGATTTTATTTAATTTTAGGGTTTTTAGTTAACTCTAAAACTTAATATAAAATTATTAAAAAGGTTTTGGACTTTTTGGTTTTCAGTTTTGTCTTATTTGTATTTTTCTTAGAATAAGTTTAAAATTTGGTAATTTTTAGAGACTTTTTAGGTTTTTGACGAGTTTACGATTTCGCGTATTCTACGTCGTAGCATAGTTTCTAGCGTACACCGTCTTTAATTTTGTCTTCTTCTCATCTAAAAACGACACTATTCCAAACTTGGTTTTTTTATTTTGGCACCTAATTCACACACCTCCTTCGAGAACGAACCCGCACTTATTCGGTTTCGCGTTTCTCCTAAAACGTGCAACTTAATACTTGCCACATTTATACGTTGTTTTCCTAAACGCGTATTTCTACAACTATCAAATGGCGCTGTTGCCGGGGAGGTGTTTTTCGTGTTTGTGTGGGTAGTGCGTTCTTGCTTTTCATTTTGGGAAAGCGTAAATAACATGCATACTCCTTTTATTTTTATTACTATATTATAGAATATCCAAAAATTGTGTTTAATTTTCCTAAACTAAACACACCAAAAAAATCATTTTACTATATTGTAGATATACCATTATCGTTTTATCATTTTTCTTGTGAATATATTACTATATTGTACATACGCAGAACAATAAATATACAAGTACTCCAAAAGCGTCAAAACACAAACTTGATTCGGGATTTCATCACTCGATCATTGTATTCGATTCTAAAGCAAGAGTTTAAAGGCAAAATAGATAAATACTTTCGTGAGGCTTAATTTTGATTAACAGAAACTATAAGGTGGGTATAAGGCGGTTGTATTTCACGACCTAAGGGAAAAAGGCTCTTAAGTGCTTAGCGCCGCCTCGTTTCCCCCACTTGCTTGTGCGTGTTTTAAGAAAGAGGGCCAATCGAGGGTTTGCCGCCCAAGTATTATCTACGTATCATATATATTTGCTTGTTTTCAAGATTAAACCCTCTTGAACGTTTTGGTGTTCCACCAACGTTTTAAAGTCATCAAAGGCGTTGACCCCACGTGATCGTTTTCATTCCTTGAGGCTCCTTTAATCGAGAGAGTCGATTCGAGGAGAGATTTGTAGATTTTTGTCTACGTAACACACCAAAAAAATAAAACCAAAAAAAAATTTAAAAAAAAACAATAAAAAATAAAAAATATTCTTCTTACCCTTATCCATTAATTCTTTTTCTAACCCTCTAGTGTTTAATTCTCGTAACACCATTCTCGTTTCAACATGTCCAACGATGGATATTACTCTTGTCCATATTGTGGAGGTCCGCCCGACGGTGGTAATTGCTTCAATTGCGAGATTTATGGAGGAATGGAGGGGTATATATACAACTCTCCTCAAAACGACCATGGTTACGGATTTCATTCCTATGACCAAACTCCACAACCGCCTTCGTCTTATTCGTGTGATTTTTGCGGTTTGGAGCACGATTTCAGATTTTGTTGTACGAATCATAATGACCCCGAACCGAATCCTAATTTCTATGACCAATCTTCGCAATATCCATCGTCATATTCGTGTGAGTCTCGTGGAAACGCACCTCATTATGGATATGATTATCAACCGATGAACTACAATACGTCTTTCGACAATCAATTCTCCGGTTTTGACCAATCGCCTCCACAAAAAATTTTTGATGATGATCTCGGTACGAGCCGCGACGAGAGATTAAAAAAATTGAAATGCTTTTTAAACAAATTATGGACAAAAAGGAACTTTCAATCGTCGAAGTAATCGAGGAGAACATCAAAGATATGGAAGAGGAGAAACGACGAATAAATCAAGAACTAAACGATATCTCTAATGACCTAAGCATTAGGAAATATCATAGAGAAGAAATAAGTGACAAGTTTAGAAGAGAGTGTGAGATTAAAACAAAACAACTTTTACAAATTTATAATGGTTTAAGCATCGATATTCGTCGTAAGAGAGAGGAACAAGAATGAGAGGAGCATCTAGCTAATTGTGATCCCACATCTCCTATTTATAACGACGACGACGATAGCGACATTTTGAATCTCAACTCGTCTTGTGAAACCATTACTCCTATACCCACTACGAAAACCGATGCCTCTCTAAGCATGGATGAGACGAATCTTAGCACTAATCCTAGTGTCGAGATCCCTATTCCAATCCAAAGTGAGCCTACGGTTCTTTCAGAAGATGAGGTAAGTGATTTTGCTCTCGATGAATTTTTCCATGAAGATTCTAACAAGGCAAATCACAATAGTGAGTGTGAATCGATTTCATGTGATGATGTCTCTCCCAATGACACTTCAGGTAGAAAATCATTGACTTTTTCGAACCCGCTTTTCGATGATGATTTTTCCACTAGTGATGACGAGTCACTACTCGATGAAGAAGTTCGTGTCGACAAATTTAAAATCTACTCGAATTCCCTTTTTGAATTTAATGACGAGTTTGTTTTTGGTGATGTAAATCCTCTCTTTGATGAGACGTTCGAGGACATCGAGAGTGAGGATTCTAAGGATCCAAAACTCGATGAGCCGGATTTGCAAGTCACCCTCCCAAAGTCTCATTTGGATGAGCCTTCTCTTTTAACTCATGATGCTTCCATTATCGAGGGGTTCACCGATGGACCGCCTCTCGATAATAATGAGGATTTCAATAAGGCATTTGCCTTAGAACCGAGAGGAGACTTTGAGACCCCCATTTTTAGTGATTCTCTTTCAATTTTACCTTCGTCTCAAAGTAATCCTACCCACCCTCTCGGTTCTCATGACTACACGTACTTCGAGTACGTTGTAAGAAGTTTTCTTCCTTACAAAACGTATCCACCGGCTTTGCCGTTATCATTTTCCACCATATGTGAGGATGCGATCTTCGATCCCGGTATAAAGGCTTTGTGTTAGCCGTATTTAAAGTGATGGTCATATAATATACCGTTGCGAAGCTCGTGAAAAATACTATTCAACGGTGTCGAGAGTTCTTAGTTATTAATGTTTATGTAACGGGAATTAGTCCCGAACACACAAATGAGGAAGGCCTCCTAAACACTTGGTACTTAGTATAAAAGGCCTCCTAATCCTCATTTGTGTGTGTGTTTTCCATTTCATTGTTTTGTAGAGAGAGAAACGTATGTGTTTCTCTCACTAGGAATTCACAACTTTGTTTTTTATCTTTTCCTTCATCTAATCTAATCTTTCTTTTTTGGTTTAATCTTCATCTACATTTCTATATCATTATAAGTCGTGTGTTACAATCCAACAAGTGGTATCATTCGCCAAGGGATTCGTATTGAAGCATTTCGTGTGATTTTGATTGTTTTTCGCCAAAACATCAAAAACATTTTCGTGTTTGTTTGTGTGTCTAAGTCGTATACGTTCTTTAAATCGTGTAGTAGTGATTTAGGCATCTTGGTTTTGGCTAAAACTCAAGTTTTTGGATCAAAAGTTGATAAATTTCTTGTTTGTTCATCTTTCCGAAATTCTTGCAAGTTTCTCCATCGGAAAGTACAAAGCACGTGAGGCCAGATCGCAATAACCTTAGGTTCTACTTTGCGATCTAAACATTTCGATACCTTATTCCGATCTGGACATTCCGATCGTTCTTTGCGATCTGGGATTCCGACGGCTCTTAAGGAACTTTGAGTCGTTACTCTGCCTAAATTTTGTCAGCATTCTGATCTGAAGTATTCCGATCTGAAGTATTCCGATCTGAACATATTCCGATCTGAACATATTCCGATCTGAAGTCATTCCGATACAAGCAACATTGCGACAGATCAACATTCCGATCAAAGGACATTCCGATCAAAGGACATTCCGATAGAGGGACATTCCGATAGAGAGACATTCCGATCGTTGGACATTCCGATGGAATTTTTTTGTTAGAGTAATTTTTAGTGTTAGCCACCATCTAGACTAGTCTCAGAACATAGTTTACACGAAGATCAAAAAAAAAAAAAAAAAAAAAAAGAGTTAAAATTTTTAGGTCAAGTAGAATCAAATTTTTTCCCTACTAGTTTTTGGCTATCTCGAACTCAATTTCAAAATTTGGCGATACACAATTTTTTCAGCTTACCGCTTTGTCGGACTGAGGAATTTATTGTCGGACTGAGAAAAAAATCGGAAGTTTCGGAATTTCAACATCACCACACGCTTTCTACGAATTGAGATCCTGTTGTTCACACGACTTCTACGATGACGTCTCAACAAGATATCTATGCTGCGGGTACTGAGAATCGTCCACCCATGCTTACCAAGGAGAACTACACTACATGGGCTAGTCGTCTCCTTCGTTATGCAAAATGTAAACCTCTGGGAAAGTTGATTGTCAACTCGATTCAAAAGGGTCCGTATGTTAGAAGAACAATTATTGTGCCTGGGGACCCTACGAATGCTAACCCAGTAGCTGATTCAAGTCATGAGCAAACAGATGAAGAATTAACTGAAGCTGAATCCAAACAACTCGACGCTGATGATCAAGCAATTCAAGTCATTCTTATGGGACTTCCTGAAGATGTTTATGCTGCTGTCGATAGTTGTGAGACCGCACACGAGATGTGGCTTAGGATTCAGAAAATGATGAAGGGCAGTGAAATCGGTTTACAAGAAAAGGAAACTAAGTTGCTTCGTGAATGGGAGAAATTTACGTCTACTGAAGGGGAACAAATTGAACCTTATTATCATCGGTTTTCAACCCTCATGAACCATCTTAGAAGAAACAAACATGAACCTGCACAAATTGCTGCCAACATCAAATTTCTTGATAATCTTCCTTCTGAATGGTCACGATATGTCACTCTTGTCAATCAAACCAAGGATCTTCATGTCGTGGACTACACTCAAGTTTATGACTATTTGAAGATGAATCAAGATGAAACTAACGAAGTTAGGGCAGAAAGACGTGCCAAGACACAAGATCCATTGGCTTTTATGGCAAACTCTCCATCATCTATGTCATATCCCATGGTACCCTACCATCAACCCTCATCAAGTAACTTCCTGCCACAACAACAACAACAACAACTCACCGCTTATGGATATCAACACCCTGCTGCTATGAATTACTTACAACAACCCATTGCATGTTTTGATGACATTACTGATCCTACTCATGCTATTAATACTGGTCTTGCCCTTCTTGCAAAGGCATTCAAATTCACCATTAACCCCACCAACAACAATCAGAGAATCTCCTCGAATACTAGAAATAGGCAGATTGCTCAACCTTTCATGAATGCGAATCAAGATCGCCAATTGGTAGTTTCTGGAAACACGGGGACTCAGTTTCAACAATATGGTCAGAATGCTGGGCAGACCGTTGGCAATGCAGGAAATCAGTATGGGCAAAACCGTGGTCCAAATCCGGGTGTTCCGAATGCGGGTAATCAGAATGGGTTAATAGTTGTACCAGCGGTTGGTAACCAGATGGGAAACATTGTGGCTGCAAGGGCTGAGAATACTAGTACGGGAAATGGAAACAACAATCGTCAGGTTCAGTGCTACAACTGCAGGGGATTTGGTCATTATGCTCGAGATTGCACAGCCAAAAAGAAGAGGGATGCTGCTTATCTTTAGACTCATCTTCTCATAGCACAAAAAGAAGAGGCAGGAATCCCACTTCAAGCTGAGGAATTTGATCTTATGGCTTCTGCTGCAGAATATGACGAGGAAGAAGAGGTGAATGCCAACTACATCTTGATGGCAAACTTACAGCAAGCATCAACCTCAGGAATGCATGATGATAGAGCTCCCGTTTATGATGCAGACGGTCCCTCTGAGGTACACCCAAGTTTTGATGATAATGATATATATAATATGTCTAATCAGGAGGAAGAGTATACTGAGATGCTTGAGCCCTACATTGAGAAACACGAGGATCAAACGAATACTAGTAATATTATTTCAAATGAGCCTAGTGTGGACCTTAGTGTAGATCAAGTTGCCCAGCCTACAACCCTTCCTGATGAGACACATGCGTATTATAAATCTCTATTTGATAAGCTTGCTAAGGATGTAGATCATGCTACGGTGGTTAATAATAAGTTTAGAGAAACTAATGCCAAATTGACCACTGAGCTTGCGGGATATAAGGAACGGGAGAAAAGTTTTGAGATTCATCATGAAAAAATCAAGGAACTTGAACAAGCTCATGCTACATCGGTTTATCAAGAAAAATGCACCACTAAGAAGTTAAATGCCTTAAACTTAAGTAGTGCTAAAAAGATAAGCGAATTGAATGATGAAATCACTTCTCTTAATAAACAGCTTTCAACTGAAAAATCTATTGTTTCTGATTTAAAAGAAGAAAGAAAACAGCTAAAACATGATTTCAAAATTCGAGAAGATGGGCTTCTTGAGGATTTTTGCAAAGCGCAGGATAGGATTAGAGAATTAGACAACCTTTTAGTAAAACGTGGCCAAACTATGCAGACGATAAATATGCTCGCACCAAAAGTGAATGAGATAAATTACACTCGATACAAAATGGCTTTAGGTTGTCCTCTTCCCCCTAATCCAGGATACCTTAAGAAAGTTCAGGCCACTAATGAAACTTTATATAATGGTAGTGTGCTATTGTCTGATGAGCATGATCCTCCTAGTGTGCATGATTCCGAGGAAACTACTGAACTTGCTGTAGAGTCTCGTTTAAGAATGCAAACGCTTGATAAAGAAGTGATACCCGTTTATTATCCGAAAGTTAACCCGCCAACTGTTTTTGTTCGGTCTAAAACGAATACTGAAATGCTTTTGCTACCAAGTGAGGAATTGTCTGATGACCCTCCTAAACCGAGTATCACTCGCCGATTTCTAAACGAGCTTAAAGATAACTTTATCATCCTTAAACGTGTTGTTAATTCAAAAATAACTGGAGGTAATTTTACATCACCTGTTCAGATTGAGGTTCAAAAAATTCTTCAAAACGATATTAATCTAATTATTAATCAAGTTGATGCTCGGTTAGGAAATTTGGAAAACGCTTTTCTAAAAGAATTAGCCAACTTTGTTGAAGACTTTAAATCATTGACGAAGGAAGCTGATGAATCTCTTGATAAAATTAAAGTTTTGGAAAACGATCTTGGACGCCTCTCTAAAGCTCGTGATTGCATTGATAGTAGCCCTGTTGAGTTAGGTACCTCTATGTCGCATAATGAAAACCTCCAAACTGAGCTTGATCTTATGAAAGAGAAGATGGAATCTTATGTCATTAAAAAGGATAAAGAATTCACCGATCTTTGGAATAAATTTGTCAAAAAATGTGATGAATGCAAATATGACAAGATTTCGTATGAAAAAGCTCACAATGAAATGCAACAAACTATCGCACGGTTGCAGGCTCAGTTAGGAGAGGTTTCGGAAACGAATTTGGCCTCGTCAGGGTTAGAGAGTGCTAGTGGTGGTAATGTTCAGAAGCTTAAGGCTAAGATTGCAGATTTAGAATCTGTTGTTGTTTCATATAAGCGGGCTGTTGAACAAAGTAAGTCTGTCTATCAGAAACTTATTGATAAAATCTGTGAGAACTGTAAGTTAAAGGCCTTGTTAAAAGATAAGACTTCTGAACATAGCTCGATTGTGGATACGATGATCCAGAAACCAGCAACCTCGGGACCCACTCGTATTGCTGTGACACCTTTTCCCAAGGTTGCTGGAACGAAAACTGCTGTGATTGCCCCAGGAATGTTTCGTGTTAGTTCTCCCTCTGTGCCTAGCAAACAACTTACAGTAAGCGTTAGGACAAAACCGATCACTATAACTCAACCACAAGTTATTGATTTAAAAAGTGCTAATTCTAATAAACGCATATCTTCTTCTACAGGAATAAACAACTACACTAAGAGCAGAAGGCCACATCCTACGAGCAATACAAGGAATGATAGGGTCCCTTTTGCCTCTAGAAGTAGTCGCCCCAAGATCAATAATGTGGAAGTAGAAGAACACCCTAGGAATTTACCGCTTTTTAATCATAATCAGAAACCTAATTCATCTGAATGTAATGACTTTAAGCTTGCTATTCGCAATGAAAAATCTGAAGTTATTTGTGCTAAATGTAATAAATGTTTCTTTACTTTTAGTCATGATGCTTGTGGTTTGACTATGAATGGTTTGAATTATGGTGGTTACACTCGAATTGACAAGCTGTCAGTCAGTGAACAACAACGCACTCCTAAGGCTAAGGTGTATGTTCCAAAAAGTACGCATGTAGGGTCCACAGAAAGTCTTGCTAAGCCTAGTAGCCCTAGACTCACCTCTAAATGGTTGCCTACTGGTAGAAATTTTGACTGTAGTGGCAAAATTATCGACACTAGTAGATCTCATACTGACAGTGAAACGTCGGTATGTGATACGGCTTAATTATCTTCTAACCCTACAGGAACCTATTTCATCGGTTGCCAAAATATTTGTTTCTCTTATCATTGGCAGGCTGTTGAAATTTGTCTCTGGTGCGTGGACTCGGGCTGTTCCAAACATATGACTGGGAATCGAAGCCTTCTCAAGAACTTTGTATGGCGTTTCATGGGAACTGTTCGATTTGGAAATGATCATGTTGCAGCAATTCTAGGCTATGGTGATCTTCATTGGGGAAATGTAATCATCACCAGAGTCTCTTTTGTTGATGGCTTGGGACATAACTTGTTCTCGGTTGGGCAATTTTGTGATTCAGACTTGGAGGTCGCTTTCAGAAGTCATACATGTTTTGTAAGAGATCTTGAAGGAATTGATCTGTTGAAAGGAAATCGTACCACCAACCTTTACACCATTGATCTTTTTCAAATGTCTGCTGCTTCTCCAATTTGTCTCATGGCCCGAGCCACATCAACAAAGTCGTGGTTATGGCATCAAAGGTTATCTCATCTCAATTTCGATGCCATCACCCATCTCGCGAAAGATGATCTCGTTACCGGTCTTCCAAAGTTCAAATATACAAAAGACCATCTTTGTCCTTCATGTGAGCAAGGTAAAAGTAAGAAGAAGCCTCACAAACCCAAACCTGTTCCCAACTCAACGAATAGGTTACATCTCCTACATATGGATTTATGTGGCCCAATGAGAATCAAAAGTATTAATGGAAAGCGGTATGTCCTTGTCATTGTGGATGACTATTCTCGCTACACATGGGTTCATTTTCTTACTTCAAAAGATGAAACCCCTGATGTAATTATTAACTTCTTGAAGAAAACATCAGTTCTACTGCAAGCCCCTGTCATTATTGTGAGAACGGATAATGGTACAGAATTCACAAATCATAAATTGAAAGCTTATTTTGACGAAGTTGGGATTTCTCATCAAACTTCGGCTGTAAGAAGTCCAGAGCAGAATGGAGTTGTGGAACGGAGGAATCGTACGTTAGTTGAAGCTGCTCGAACGATGCTTCTCTCCTCTAGTGCACCGTTATTCCTTTGGGCCGACGCTATAGCAACTGCATGTTATACTCAAAACCGCTCCATTATTCACACCCGTTTCAACAAAACACCTTATGAGATCATTAATGGAAGAAAACCGGATATTTCATTTTTACATGTCTTCGGTGCATTATGTTATCCGAAGAATGATCGTGAAGATATCGGTAAACTTGAACCTAAAGGTGATATTGGCTTTTTCATTGGTTATTCTTCAACTGCTTGTGCTTACAGGGTTTATAATCGAAGGACAAGAAAGGTAATGGAGACTATGAACGTTACCTTTGATGAACTCTCGGGTATGGCCTCTCAGCATAGAAGTTCACATCCCGAGCTTCAAGGTCAGACCTCTGGACACGTAAGTTCAGGACTCGCGCTTCAATTTGCGCCGTCAGCAATCTCATCGTTACAACCTTCGGAACGTGACTTGGAAGTTTTATTTGGGCCTATTTATGATGAATATATGGAGGGTCCTTCGTCATTTGGTGTTCCTCAAAATGCCCCGGCTGCACCTGCTACGGTAGTTCAAGCACCACCGACTGCATCTACACCATCGGCATCTACTTCTGCACCATCTACGTCAACCTCAACCATAGTACCTCAAAACTTTCCAACCACTTCTCCGATTGCTGACGCAACTCAACAACATTCTCAGCAAGTTCCTACTCATGTTCATCTTCAGAATGAAATAGTTGCTGAAAATGCAAACAATGCGATGCTCAACGAACACGAGTTTGTTAATCCATTTGCGGCTTCCTCAAGCACTACTCAGCCTTCAGCACCATATGTGGATTCGTCGAGCTCGCATCAAGTTTCTCATACACTTCCACATGAACACAAATGGACTAAGAATCATCCTTTGGTTCAAGTGATTGGCAATCTCTCACGACCGATCTCAACACGAAATCAGCTGCGTACCGATGATGATATGTGTATCTATGCACTATCAGTCAGCACAATGGAACCAGCAAGTGTGAAAGAAGCAATGACCGATGCATCATGGATTGAGTCTATGCAAGAAGAACTCAATCAGTTCATCCGACTCGATGTATGGGAGTTAGTACCTCGACCGGACAATATCGATCCGCTTACCCTGAAATGGTTATTCAAAAACAAGATGGATGAGGAGCAAACGGTCATTAGGAACAAGACTCGGTTAGTTGTGAGAGGTTATAAACAGCAGGAGGGAATTGATTTCGCCGAATCCTTCGCCCCGGTTGCTAGGATGGAAGCTATTAGGATTTTCTTGGCATATGCTGCACACAAATCGTTCACTGTGTATCAAATGGACGTGAAGACGGCCTTCTTGTATGGGCCGTTAAAAGAAGATGTGTATGTATGTCAACCTGAAGGTTTCATTAATACCGAACATCCAAGCCATGTCTACAAGTTGAAAAAGGCAATCTATGGTTTGAAACAAGCACCGCGGGCATGGTACGACGAATTATCATCATTTCTTCTACAAAATCACTTCAGCAAAGGAACTATTGATCCAACGTTGTTTATCAAGCACTACGGCAACGACATCTTGGTGGCTCAGGTCTATGTAGATGATATTATATTTGGTTCTACTAACCCAAAATATTCCATATTATTTGCCGACCTTATGAAAAGTCGATTTGAAATGTCCTTGATGGGGGAAATGACGTTTTTTCTTGGTCTCCAAGTTCACCAATCCCCCCGTGGTATTTTCATAAATCAGTCCAAGTATGTGCTTGAGATTCTAACGAAATTTGGTATGGATAACTGTGATCCTATTGGTACTCCAATGGACACTAAACACAAGCTTGATTTGGATAAGAAAGGGACATTTGTAGATGCTACAAAATACCGAAGTATGATCGGGTCCCTTATGTACTTAACCTCAAGCAGACCGGACATTGTGCATGCTACTTGTTTATGTGCTCGGTACCAGGCTCAGCCAACCGAGAAACACCTCAAGGAGGTTAAAAGGATCTTTCGTTATCTCCGAGGAACCATTAACATGGGTCTCTGGTATACTAAGGATTCTGGTTTTAATCTCACGGGTTTTTCAGATGCCGATCATGCAGGGTGTCATGATACATTCAAGAGCACTTCCGGTGGAGCACAATTCTTAGGCGAAAAGCTAGTGAGCTGGTCATCAAGAAAACAAGACTGTACGGCGTTGTCAACCGCGGAAGCAGAATATGTGTCTCTATCCGTGTGTAGTGCTCAAGTCCTTTGGATGAGAACACAACTCACGGATTATGGCTTTTACTTTAACAAAGTTCCTATTTACTGTGATTCACAATCAGCCATAGCCATATCCTGCAACCCGGTCCAACACTCCAAGACCAAGCACATAGCTGTCCGATTCCATTTCATAAAGGAGCATGTGGAACAAGGAACGATCGAACTGTTCTTTGTCAAGACGGACTACCAACTAGCCGACATCTTCACCAAAGCTCTTTCTCAAGACAGATTTGAATTCTTGGTTCGTCGACTTGGTATGCGTAGTTTTACTCCTGATGAACTTGAACGTCTTGCACATTCGCAGTAATCTTGTATATATTTATCAGAAAATCAAAATACAAAAATATAAAACCTATAAAAACAAAATAAAAAATGAGAAAACCTTTCAAAAAAAAAATACCAAAAATATTCTTCTCCGACATGTCTCTCAGCATCGATAATATGGACGTGCTTAGAAATGTTGTTCAATAACGACACGGGTACGTACATAAAGTTCGAATGAGAGTTCAAATGCTTTCAAAACATGTCTTTTCTACTTTCTTCTCATAATGGCTTATAGTCACATGTCAGACTATAACCCGGTCCCTAAATAAAGGAAAGTCTTTGACTTATCCTCAACAACGAGAAATTCATTTTTCTCGGTCATGAGCTTATATCAAAACATTCAATGTTTTAAGCTCATGAACACACTTTTTCTCGGACTTTTGAGCATAATTTTTCAAAGTATTTCAAAACAATGTGCTCATATACTCCCCTATTTAAATAGAATCTCTTTTCGAGGGGGAGTATAATGATTTCATAAACATTTGTTCCAAAGTTTCATGACACATTATTCTCTCCATGTTTCATCACTAGTATCACAAAAATTTCAATTTCATGCAATTTTTGAGGGGGAGAATAGTGATTAAAATGTGTTATCTTAAATAAGATCTTTGATATAAGTGCTTTCTCTTCCTAATATGTGCAAAAAATCTCTCCTTTTATGATGCACATATGTAGGGGGAGCGTTTTTGGTGATATAGAAAACTTTCAAGGTGTAAACATTGATTTCATCAACACCTTGACTGCATTTTCAATTGATTTTTCTGGTTACGATATCTATACCCTTCAACACATAAATTCACGATGGTATTGGTGTCAAAAGGTGGTTAGGTATTCGTCCTATGATCCAACCAGAACCGGAGGGATCTTCCCAGGGACAATCCATTAGAACTTAGAAGTCCTTAGGAAAGATGGAGTAGTTGAGTGTACGGGAATAATGCCGACTAATGACTTAAGCTAGCACTGGAACAATCACAACAAGGTGCTAGTTATGACGTCTTGGTAAGCATTGAAGGGGTTGAAGAATGAAAAAGAAATGTAAGGATAAAGGGTGTAAAGAAAGAAGCCCTCCATACAACTTAGGCAGAAACCGGGTCAATACATCTATTATCAGAATCACTTTGATGATTTATGATACTGAAGACAAAGCATCATGGACCCAGTGATGCAATGCACAACCCTTCCCAGCCTACTCAAACTTCTCTCAAAAGAAGTTTGTTTTATTGTCACGGAGTTCAACTCATTTCTATCAACTTTCTCACTCCGAGATAGTAGATATTGAATAGGTGGCAGTCTGCTCCAGCCTCCGATCACCAAATAAACGTGCACTTATAGAGTCTAGAGCCAACGAGATTCATCAAAAATCTCATTAGGACACTTATTCCATAGATCAATTGGTGTTCATCATTAGAACACAAGCGATGAGTTACAGAGTCCTACGCTCTATCCTTGTGGTATTGCTAGAACATTCAGAGTGATACTCTTTAGTATTCACAATGATGAATGGAAATCCTTCCAGTGTTAACATCAAACAGCACTGCGGTAGGTCATATGTAAGATTCACTTGAATTAAACATATGCTAACTGGAAAGCAACAGTGGTTTGATTCTTAATTGATTCAAACTCGTTCCAGGTCTCGACGCAATATCTTTATGATCTTGCCAGAACATTCAGAGTAATACTTTTCAGTATTTACAGTGACGAATGGAAATCCTTCCAGTGTCATCATCAAACAGCACTGCGGTAGGTAACTTGTGCGATTCTATATGAATCAAACTTGTGTCAACTGGAAAGCAACGATGGTTTGATTCTTAAATGATTCAGACTTGTTCCAGGAAAGTGAATTGACGACTTAATCAGCAGAATGGAACTGCATGATTCACTCCTTACTTTGAGTTATCTTTTGATATATTCAAGTATTGAGAACGGCTACCACAGCTGGAAATCCTGTCAAGGAAGTTCTTTGAACTTACCTGATCACAGGTACAATATTCGTACTGTATAACGGGAAACCGGTGGAATGCAAACGGTGGCGTTATCTCAAGAGTCGCAATTCAAGGCCACATATTCAGGATTATTGAAGAAAGCTCAAGAACATCTAAAGACGAAGACTTCCGCTACTCTGATGATCAAGGGAGATTGTTTACAAGCTTTCAAGTCAACGCAAAACATGAGTATGTGGAGAAAGACACAAGAACACAAGCTGGCAAAGCTTCAAGATCAAGTCAAGGAAAAGATCAAAGATCCAAGAACACAAGTCATGAAAGGAACTATGAAAGAACTCTCAAGGCAACAAGCTTCAAAGTCTGCAACACCAACGAAGTGAAGTGACATATTACATGACCACCCCTTAGGGGGAGATTGTTAGCCGTATTTAAAGTGATGGTCATATAATATACCGTTGCGAAGCTCGTGAAAAATACTATTCAACGGTGTCGAGAGTTCTTAGTTATTAATGTTTATGTAACGGGAATTAGTCTCGAACACACAAATGAGGAAGGCCTCCTAAACACTTAGTACTTAGTATAAAAGGCCTCCTAATCCTCATTTGTGTGTGTGTTTTCCATTTCATTGTTTTGTAGAGAGAGAAACGTATGTGTTTCTCTCACTAGGAATTCACAACTTTGTTTTTTATCTTTTCCTTCATCTAATCTAATCTTTCTTTTTTGGTTTAATCTTCATCTACATTTCTATATCATTATAAGTCGTGTGTTACAATCCAGCACTTTGCCTTTACTCACGGTTGCTTTTTGGGCCTTGATTACATGTAAGCCCCACAAAAAAATGACCAAACCATGATTATCCCTAAATGATCACATTTATGGGGATTCGAGTCGAGCTTTTGATTCGGTTATCAAAAACAAGGTGCCTCGTGGGGGATTCTCATGCTTATCCTTGTAAATATTATTGCTTTCTAATAGTGTAATGAGGGGACTTGTTCTCTTCCAACCTTTGTTCCGTGGTTGTTTGTGATTGTGATTCATTAGGTTCATCGTCATCATTGAAGCCTCTCGTGTTAGTTTTAAGGATCACTCGAGCTTCGATCGTTGCCTTTGGATATTCCGATACCCGATGATATCCTTTTATGTTCTAACGTTTATCTTATTAGCATAATTCATAAACGGCTTTTAGGTTATTCGTTTGACCCATTCCATGCTTGAGATTAAGCATTCGACTTCGTCTATAGTATGGCGGTGTTTTCACCCCTAGACTCGAAACATAGAGGACAATGTTTAGTTTTAGTATTGTGGGGGTGAGTAGATACTTCACCTTGCTCACGTCACCATGCAATCCAAAATTTCATCTTTTTGTTATCATAAGGCTAAAAATGGCCAAATTTTAAAATTCTTCTTGTTTTTCATAAGTGTTTAAGACACGATTGTAGGTTTTCCGATGGTGAGAATAAGAGTAATTTTTGACTCGACCGTGCGTGTTGAACACTTAGCTTCGATTCCTTAACTTTTTAGGCTAAGTCTCTTAAATGAGGACGAGAAATAATGGAGTTATTATAAGTTACGTAATCTTCACGATCTTATGTGTAGTAATTATTGCTTATTCTCCCCACACTTTTATATAATAAATTGTTAATAAATATTGATTTAGCGGTTTAGTCACTATTGTTGGTTTCTAATTTGTTTTAGTAGCTTCCATGTAATTAAATTGGGACAACATTAAGGTATCGCCAGCATCACGGTTTTGAAGTATTGGCAACCTGAATAATCGAAAGCTTCACCCAATAATAAGATTTCAAGTGCTCACCTAAATTAAGCAAAAATTTGAAGCTCACAAGGCCGAAAAATCTATGCCCAAATTGAAAGTGAATCAAGCCTTAATCTTTGAAGCTTTAAAGATCCAAAATTCGCTTTAGCGTGAGGATATATGTCAAGTCATAATAAAACCACCGACGATGGCGGATAACAAAAGACAAGGGCAAGACCAAGGTCATAATAAAAGCTTCATGGCGAAGTTGAATAAAAGATGGAGGTAAACCATGATAATAAAACCACCGATAATGAGGCGGATAATAAAAGTCATGGTAATAAGTCTCATGTTCAAAACCGTTCTAAAACCGTGTTTATCGATCCTTTTTGTTGACTTAATTTTTTGACATCGTTGTCTATTATGATGAATATTAATTTAATGATTTTGGTTACACCGTTGAGACTCTATTTTTAGACCTAATCTCTATTCACGCATAAGTCAATGATGTATCCTCGTAATTATTAAGACAAAATAATATATAAGAGATACCAATTAGGAATAAGGGAGTCTAGGTTCGTAATTAACACTCATGAGATATGATCGTGTTGCTAACTTATAATAACAATGATCTCGTTACACGCTTAGCATGGAATTGGTTGAAAATCAATGACGATGAAATTATTTCTAATGAAGCATTCACGTGTTCTTGTTCTATGATCCTAAAAGTCACTTTATCATGATGAAAACAATACATTATGTCTAAAACACGTATAGTAGTTTATTTAAGTTTATGTCTTTAATAAATGTCACATAAAAATGAATTTTGGAAGTGCTATGATACTTAATTCTAGCATTGCGTGGGGACACGGCAATGGTTTAGTATGGGGGAGTGATGAGACTGCAATTATACATAGTCTCATCGTTCAAATCGGGCTTAAAACGCTTAAAATATCATCAAAATACCCTAATATATGCTTGTATTTGTGCATTGTGTATTTTAGGTACGGATATCGTGAAATCAACTAAAGATCACAAGAATGAAGCAAAAACAAACACGGGAAACGAAGCCGCACAAAGAACCGGACCCGAATCATGAATTTCCTTTGAAGTCCTTGAAGTTTGAAGATTTGGCAAGAATGGTCCCTCTACTTTTGAAGACTTGTCATTTAAACCCTTGTAAAACTCAAAAATTACAATAGGGTCCCTAAAATAACAAGAATATACAAGATTGGCCCTTGAAGTATGCATTAAATGCATAAAAAGCCCTTGGAATAGTTTTACTAAAGTTGTTGTGGCCAAATTATGAAGTTTTAAACTTCATTTACAAAGGAGTTTCACTATGGGGCTGTTGAAAATTAAAAGACAAGTTTTGGGGACTTCAGGGGGCATTTGTGGGAGACACACAAACCCATCACCACCAACCATAAGCCGACACCTCACCTTGACCTGTTGACCCACCAATCACAACTCCCTCCTTTGCCACATCACCCTCCACCCACTTTATACTATACAACTGATTTGTTAAAATCAGTTAACCCTTCCCTCCTAAACATGTTTTTAAAATTAAACATGTGTTAACCCACATCAAAACCCACTGTTTATCCCCCTTTAAACCCTAAAACTACCCAGGATCAATTAAACCCTAACCAAAGGGGTTTTACCCAAATACTTCCAGATCCCAAAATTAACTTAGCCACATCAAAACCCACCCACCAGATTCCTTTCATACTCACCCATGTGAGCAGTAGGGACCTCCCCTGCTACGTCACTTTCATCCCCAAACCCAAAATCGACAAGATGAATGATACTGATGATACTACTTGTCCCCCACTCAAAATGAACGCCCCAGATCTGGCTATCACTCTCATGTCACAAGGCTCCCATTTTGACCAAGATATCAGTCAAAGCTTCAAGGGCAAATGTGGATTTTCACAGATTAGGGTTTAGTTTTTTTACACCTCTTGTATTATTTTATTTAGTACTCTAGATCCTTCTATCATCTAGTATAAATACCATTCGAGTTGTGAATGGATTTTTTGTTCCAGAATTTTTGTAAAAATTTAATTATTAATGAAAATGAAGGTTAAATATTTTGCAAGAAATCTGAGTTCCAATTTTTCTGTTTAATAGTTTAATCATCTTCATTATTTGAAAAGTTAGTTAAGATTTTAAAAGTTTTCATTTCACAAGAACTTTTCAGAAATCCGTTTTTTGAAGTTTCTTGGCAAAAGTTTGCAAAATCATGAATCCAATAATGAATCGAAGTGAAAGTAGATTTTCAGTATTGGACTACTGGTTTTGATAAGTTTTTATCAAGAGTTTTTCAAGTTTCAGTTTGGTTTTATTTGGTTTGAAGGAAATCAGTTTCAAAAAGTGGTTCATTTCTTTTATTGAGCTATAAGGAATAAGCTGGCTTAACTAATAAGCCAAGCTTATTATCTTATAAGCTGTTAATAGGTCACTCTTATTTTCTTGTTGGTTTAACCAGGTACACAAGTTGAGCATATTGGATGATTGTGGTCTTTGGTTAGCTCATCTTCATCACCTTCTTCACATACCAACAGCTCCTTTCAAAAGTCTATAAGCTCAAGCCTCCTGCTTGATGGAGAAGGCATAAGCTTGCCTTTGTGAAGCTTGGATGTAGGCTCACAAGGTAAAATACTCTTAAACCATCTATACTTGTTGGAAATTATGTGTTATGGATTTTGTGAACAAATTTGTAGGATGGTAGTTCTAATTCTTGATAGTGTGTATTTTTTTATTAAAAACATGTTAGGAAAGGTGAGAATGAATTTGGTTCAAGTTTGAGCTTAAGCACATTGTTAAATTGCATTTTTTGTTTTTAAGGGGGCGTTTGAATCTAGGTTTAAAATCAAGTTCTTGAAAAGATTTTGGTTCGAAATAAGTTTAAAAAATTTCACTTTAGTAGTATTGTGTTATATCAGCAAGTGGTGTTGATTTTTGGTAGGTTTTAAAAGAGTTGCATGAAAAAGTTTTGGTAAACATAGCCTAGAAAATCAATAATCTATAAACTGCCTTGATTTTGTGGTTCTTGCCAATCAAATCTTGTAGATTGTTAGGATATTGGTTAAGTAAGGATTGAGAGTTGATTTGTGGAAGCTTGTGAGTGAATTGAGTGAGTTTTGGCCAACCAAAACTCACCCAATTGCACAACACATCAGCAAAAGATAATCAGACCACCTATAGCACATACATTGACTGTCATAGGGGTGATTGTGGTTGATTTTTGTGAAGCAACTTGTGTTTTTAGTATTCCCACAACCCAACTGGTTGTGGGGGTGCCCCTTGTACCAATACCAAGGAAAGAACACCAAATAGATAGAACAAAAACAAAGAAAACTAAAAAAAGGGAGGTCTGTGAAAGGAAATTTGAATTTGTGACAGTTTTGTGACAGAAAATGTGTCATATAAAGGATGGGAGGGAGGAGAAATCAAATTTGTGACAGTTTTGTGACAGAAAAAAGTGTCACGTAAGGTTTGGGAGGAAGGAAAACTCAATATAAAAAAAGAGAAAAAAAATCGTTTTTCAAAAAGGTAGCAGCAGGGTTTGAACCCCTGACCACTTCACTGCTACAAACGTAGAACGAGACTTCCTCACCATATGATCTATTAATATCTTTTGTTAATTGTTGGTTTCTTTTTTCCTTTATACAATTTTTTGTTTACTCAGCTTATAATAAAAGAGGAATAAAAAATATAGTGACGACAGAGGGTCTCGAACCCCAGACCTGGAACAAATACATACGCAAAACACTCTGTTATACCATTTTCTCTATAAGCATTTTGTGTTTATTGTTCTTTTCATTTTTCTTTTATACAATGTTTTTTTTATTTAGCTCATATTAAAAGAAAAAAAGAGTATAGTGGTCAGGCGTGGGACTCGAACCCCTGAGCTATAACACAATCACTGAACGCCTTAGCCACCACTCATACAACCAACTCTGCTAGGCTAGTTTTTGGTTTTAAATTGGAATGATTTATTTTTATACCCTTTTTAGCCATATTATCTTATAAGCCTTTAAAGATTATTTCGAGCTTATTTGGGCTTATTTTTCCGTTTTATTATTTTTATTACTTTGTTTATTAGATTTTAGACTTTTCTACAAAGTTTTATATTTTTCCCTTTTATATTTTATTTTTTATGTATTTTTCTTTTTAAATTGGTTTTTAGGCTTTTAAAAATAGAAAAAAGTTTAGAAAAAGTTTCAAAAATTATTTTTAGGTTTCATTTAATTAGTTTAGGGTTTACATCCATTAAAGTTTTCAAATTAACTTATTTTTGATTTTATTTAAATTTAGGGTTTTTAGTTAACTTTAAAAATTAATATAAAATTATTAAAAAGGTTTTGGACTTTTTGGTTTTCGGTTTTCTCTTATTTGTATTTTCCTTATCATAAATTTAAAATTTGGTAATTTTTAGAGACTTTTTAGGTTTTTGTCGAGTTTACGATTTCGCGTATTCTACGTCGTAGCATAGTTTCTAGCGTACACCGTCTTTAATTTTGTCTTCTTCTCATCTAAAAACGACACTATTCCAAACTTGGTTTTTTAATTTTGGCACCTAGTTCACACACCTCCTCCGAGAACGAATCCGCACTTATTCGGTTTCGCGTTTTTTCCTAAAACGTGCAACTTAATACTTGCCACATTTATACGTTGTTTTCCTAAACGCGTATTTCTACAACTATCACCGCTCTACATCCCGAATAATCTCCTCCTGAACCTTTATGCCATTTATCATTCCTGACATTCTACTAAGGGCATATGCTACTACATTCGCTTTACTTGGGTGATATTGAATATTAGTGTCATAGTCTTTCAGTAGTTCCAACCATCGCCTCTGTCTCATGTTCAGCTCTCGCTGTGTAAATATATACTTGAGACTTTTGTGATCGGTGAAGATATCACACGACTCAACGTATAAATAATGCCTCTAGATTTTGAGAGCGAAAACGACTGCTGCGAGTTCCAGATCATGCGTGGGATAATTCTTCTTATACGGCTTCAGCTGTCGCGAAGCATAGGCAATGACTTTCCCATGCTGCATAAGTACACAACATAAACCTTTCCCTAAAGCGTCACTGTATATCTGATAACCACCTATACCAGATGGGAGAGTAAGGATCGGCGCTGAAATTAAACGATGTTTGAGTTCCTCGAAACCTCCTCAGTCCATATAAACTTTTTCCCCCATACGCATAAGTTTGGTCAACGATAATTCCAAACGTGAGAAATTCTCTACAAATCTGCGGTAATATCCTGCTAACCCAAGAAAACTAGGGACTTCTATGGCAGATGTCGGTCTCGGCCATTTAGTGATAGCCTCCACCTTTACAGGATCCATGGTGATTCCCTTTGTAGAAACAATATGGCCTAGAAACGCCACTTTATTCAGCCAGAACTCGCACTTAGAAATTTTAGTATAAAGCTTCTCTCTTCGGAAAATCTGTAAAACTGTACGAAGATGATCCTCATGTTCCTATTTAGATTTGGAGAAAATAAGGATATCGTCGATGAATACAATCACAAACTTGTCTAAGATTTCGTGGAAGACTCGATTCATCAAGTCCATAAATACTGAAGGCGCATTCGTAAGACCGAATGGCATAACAACAAATTTGTAATGACCATATCTCGTGCGAAAAGCAGTTTTGGATATATCCTGCTCTTTTACACGTAACTGGTGGTAACCTTATCGTAAATTGATATTTGAGAAGTGCTTGGCACCCTAAATCTGATCGAATAAATCATCTATACAAGGAAGTGGATAACGATTACGAATAGTGAGCTTATTCAGCTCGCGGTAGTCAATACACAGCCGCATACTACCATCCTTCTTTTTGACAAACAAAACTGGCGCGCCCCAAGGTGAAACGCTTGGTCGGATGAAACCTCTTTCTAGAAGTTCTTGAAGCTGATCTCTCAGTTCCTTAAGCTTAATAGGAGCCATACGGTAAGGAGCTTTAGATACTGGTTCTGCACCTGGAATGAGATCGATACTAAACTCTACCTCTCGCATGGGAGGTATGCCTAGAAATTCTTCTGGGAAGACATCCGGAAAATCTGACACAACTGGCTGATCATGAAGTGAAGGTATCTCGGAAGCAGTGTCATGAACTGTAGCTAGAAAACCCTCACAACCATGGTATAATAGAGTACGGGCCTGTAAAGTGATATAATCCGAACATGTTTTCCTGGCAGAAAACCACGGTGAACAAACTCTGGTGTCTGGACGTCACCGAAGATGACTCGGTAAGCATGACAATCTATGGTGGCACGATGAGCTGACAACCAGTCCATACCCATAATAATATCAAACTTGAACATGTCTAGAGTGAGGGCACTGACTGAACGGATTTTATCGTCAAACTCAAGAAGGAGATCCATGTACACCTGAGTAATGCGCATAGAGTGTCTCATAGGTGTAGATATACTTTGGACACTGTCTAGTGGTGTAGGGGTTATGTTTATTCTAACAGCAAATGAAGTACATATAACTTAATGTGTGGCGCCTGTATAAAAAAGAACGCAGGCAGCCTGTCTGTGTATAAACAAAATGCCAGTAATGGTACCTGTGGTCTTATTCGCTTGCTCTCGGGTAGTAGTGTAAACGCGACCAGTGGTTGGTGGTAGTGGTGGTGGTAAAATCTGAGGAGTATCGCCTGAGGTACCGGTAACATCCCCTTTCTTGTGGTCTCTCATCGTATAGCCCTACTGACCACACTTGTAACAACCACTCGAACCACGATGGCACGGTCCCGGTTGTTTCTTCCCACATGTGATGCAAGTAGGATTAGAATACCCCGTAAAAGCAGCTCTGGTTTGCTGTGAACCAGAATTTGCTGGTCAGGTAGTCTGCTGACCTCTGTAGTTTTGGTCATGCCCCTTTCCAGCATCTCTGTTGACATACTAAAAGTTAGAATTTGTTTTACATGATGATTTAACATTGTGAAGCTTAAAGAGTCACATATGGTTGCAATATGAGTTTGAGTTTCCACGGTAACTATCACTGTCGACTCTCTTATCTGATCGATTACGATCATAAGACTGACTGTGGTTTCTGTAGTTCTGCTGTGGAGTAGCCGATTGGGATCGATCTCCTCCTCTTTGTCTACAAGATTATAATTGGATATGGCATGATATATACTGACAAATAATAACAAGAGTTAAATTGTTCAAGTTTGCTGAATGAGATGTACATCTTCTCAGGACGCTCTACATTCTCGAGCTCATCCCTCTCGAAAAGCATCTCTACATCACGAGTTGAATTAGCTACCTGCGACACGTTAATGAATGTGGCACTCATTAGCCTATCTGCAGTCTTAGAGTGAAGAGCCCAGCGAAATTGTTTCGCTTTCTCCTCCGCGGTACCTACAGCCTCTCCCAAGAACCCAGCCAACCTGAGTATCGCCGCATGAACTCTATACTGTTCTCTTCATGATTCTGACGAATGGCGTGAAAGTACCTCTTCAGTTTTTTCTACTCAGCATGAGGGATAAACTGGTCATAAAACATTGCCTTGAACTATGTCCAAGTCAATGTGAGCACCCACTCATCTCCCCCATTCGTCAACTTATAAGCCCTCCACCAATGTAGGGCGTGACCCTCCAACTTGTAAACAGCTAGCCTAACCTTGAAGGCATCCCCACAACCCATGGCCTCAATTTTTTTTCTATATGATAAATCTAGTTTTTTGCGTCTGTCGGAGCTATAGTCTGTTCAAAGGATCGGGGTTTCTGTTTATTAAACCTCTCTAACCATATAGCTAAAGTGGCATGTGGTGGATGAGGAGGTTTGTTATTATGCTGAGGTCCGTTTTGGTACTCAGATCGGATCTCATCACGAATCTGGGGTAGCATGTCTTGTACAGCCGCCTGCACAGCAACAAAAATAGCTGCAGCTGTAGCCTCATTCTCATTCGCGTCTGGGTGGCATCTGAAATTTAAAGATGATAAGCTGATTAACTTGTTAGAAACTTGGAATAATAATCTGAAATATGCATGAGGTAGTTCATGAAGGCATGGCCAAAAAATATGACATGAATACTGGTGAACGCCTATGTCAGTTCACAAAATGATATTTGACTGAAAACAAGAATCTGACATGAGTAAGGATGAACGCCTATGGTCAGTTCATCAATACAAAATCTCAACGGACAAGGGTGAACGTCAATGGCTCGGTTCACCAAAACGAAATTCGAAGAAAAGCACATGCGACTAAGTATGGCCAGTCCTGTACCAACCTTTTACTTAGTCAAAATGTAGAAAAACTGACTGATGAAATGCATGAGAATCATGAAAGATAACAACGCCAAAATACATGAAGTTCTTGGTGACTACCCACTAGTCACAGGTCAAGTTTTGGATCCTACAGGTCGAACCTTGCGCTCTGATACCATAATTGTAACACCCCATTTTGATAAATGGACCGTTACGTGTATTTATGGCCTGTCATCAAAGCAAGCAAAGTAATGTATTAAACATTAACTGACCATAACGGAAATATCGGAATCAAACATCGGTAATCCAAACATAAGCTCAAATATAAAAGATTAAGTACTGAAGTAAAAAGGACGAAACAATGTCCAAACAACCAAAGTAATATATGAGTACATAAAATAAAGGAGACTGGATAGCTCCCATCCAATGCACGTACTCTCTCAGAAGTCCTAAGAGCGTCCTTGTGTACCTGCCGTTTGAAACATGAAAGGAAATTTACGGCTGAGCATAACGCCTAGTGAACGGATATAAAGCATGATACGAATGTACTGGAATGAAACAGATAAAAAATACTGAAGCTATAACTGATATGTAAAATAGTGGAAAACTGTATATAATCTGAGAAGTCTGATTTATATGTAATAAAGCTGAATTATTAACTGTTAAATCTGAAAATATGCATTTACTGTATTTTTATTTGCCAAGAGCTTATATAGGTCATGTGTTGTAACAACTGTTGCATGAATAACTAGAGGGGTGACCTCGTCATGCTGTAGAGGGGTGACCTCTAAATAATGTGCTGGGTGGAGGGATCAACTCCAATGTGAAGGATTTAGAGCATACACCACATTCACCTAATAATTGTAACTGATAGCCTAGGATGCACCCATACGCCCCGCTGATAATACTGATAAATGGCCAAGCTGAAATAAATGGGACGCTGCTAGAAATCACTCCCTCGTAGAGGAGTCATGACACTGGTGCCTCTAGTGTCATGGTTACGGTACCTCTGTAACTAGTACATAAATTGTTCATGCTTGTATCTAATGTTCTGGAAATTTATTTAGTTATTTAAAATGATTACTGATAAGCTTAAACATATACTGGGAAAACATTTGGCTGCAGACGGGGAATCCTAATCATGCATAGAAGGAAGTCCTTACTGAAGGACGAGAAATACGTACCTCGTGTCCAGTAACCGACTGAGATCAACTGACAGAAAGTCTACTCTGATTTCATGCGAGCTACATGAATAATGGACGTGAATAAGTTAACTGATATTTATTTATTTTCACTGATTTTAATTGTTTCTCGTTTGATTTATTTTATTCTTGAAATACTATATGCGTATAAACTGATAAATCTGAGTGTTCTAACATTTCTGATTAACGTATTCCTGTTCTACTACTAGTTACGGCATAACACGTATTCTAACGTTATAATATTTCTATATTTGGTAACCTGCTAAAAATAGAAAGTTTCCTAATTTAGAAAGTTTCCAAAATTGAATTAAATCATTTAAAATATTATACCTTTTTAATTTTATAAAAACTAGTTTAACATTATAAATTTAACTTACTAATTAAATCTTTAAAACATTTATTTGTAAAAGTGATTAAATAAGGTATAATTAAGATCTGCGGTTTTTTATCCTTTAATTATAAACCCGAGCCTACCGAGATACTCCTTCTCGGTCGCACTATAAAAAGCCAACAATACTACATAAATTCATAACTGGATTAGCGACAGACTAACTGTCACTAAAAACTGTGACTAATTATATCCCAAACTATTATATAAAACTGCGACAGAAAATACTGTCGCTAAACTATCTCTAATTTCAGATTTAATCCATCCATTTCTGTCCTGGAATTACCCACTGATTAACTATGTTTTCCACTAGTTTTGTGAAGTTCCCACTGTTTTTAACAAAATCAAACACCCCCTTAATAATTTTAACACCCTGACTGGGGTTGTTTGGCTGCGGTCGTTGGACCAGCCCCAAGCCGCCCCTGTGTGGGTCACGGCTGGGTAGAGAAATGACCACCGAGACATTTTTGGTCTCCGTTTCATGAATCATCACAAAACCCGACACCCATAACTTCATACCCCCTGTTTGGGGTTGTTTTTGCTCGCTGATGGGCCAAAGAAAACACCACCACGACCCTTGATTAGGTCACGGTTGGTTATAAACATCACACCGAGACCTTATGGTCTCGGTTTTCTCGTGAAACAGCCAAAACGCGACACCCCTGATTTTTAATTCATGATTATTCATTTGTTTAGGTCATACACATGTTGATTTCGTGATTTAAAACAGAAAGAAAAGGGGAAGAGATGATACCGTTTTAGATTGATAACTAAATAACAATGCACACGAATCAACGCTGCAAAATTATCCCGAAACCCCCTTTTTCTTTGTGTTGAATCCGGAGGCCACTAAACGGTTCTAAACCCTAGTTTTTTTTTTTCGTGATAATGAAATATGTAGATTCGTGATAATCTTTGTATTTCAAGAGGGTTGATGTTTTTCTAGAGAGAGAAACTAGAGAGAGAAGTGAGAGAAAACTATGTGTATTTCTTTGAGAAAATAAAACAACCAACACCCCTTTCCATGGTGGAAAGGGGTTTATATACCCAAGTCCTTAAGTGGACTTGGGCCTCCGGCCCATGAACATGCTCATGGGTCAGGCTAAACATAAACATTACTTAAACAATACTACGAGCCTATAACTATATTGTTGGAGTGACCGAGACTTTCTTTATACGAAAAACGTATTTCCAACAATCTCCCCCAAAGGGAGGTCACTCTAAATTTATAAAGTCCTAATCTAGCATGTTAGATCTTGTTCTTGAGCTCGTAGTCCACTTTCTCTTTTCTTCTTTAACTTTTTTCTTCTTTTTGTGAATATGTGTTGAATAATATCAGGATTTTGCTTGGAACATGTGCTTTGGGCCTTTCACGTGCAATCTTTATCTTCTTGTGATGTTAGCCTCTTCGTGACTTCATGTCCCACACACCTATCCTTTGTTGAATTCTTGAAAGTTTCAGAGTTGATACAGCGGAAGACTTTTAGGCATACTTTCTTGAATTTGCAAAAATATTTGATGTAGAAGGAATAAGTATGTGAGGACGACTTCAACTGGTACACCGCAACACCACCGTCTTCAAATGACGCAACATAACAAGACACGAACGAAATGGCTTAGAACATTTCATTCTATATCGGTAGCATTTTACCTCTGGTCGGTGAAGACCGTTGGACGATATTAGATATCGTACATGTGACGGATACTTTCAATTAAGTAACTTCCTGACAGGATTTCGCGGTTAAACCCATTCTCTTTATTCGATGATCACTAAGCCTGACTGCGAACATAAAGAGTGAATCACTTGGATAAATTATCCTTGTGATTGAATCCGTCAATTCATGAACCTGGAACAAGTGAATTTCAGTTAAGATTTTCACCATTGTTGCTTTCTAGTTGTCACGAGCTTGATTCATATAGAATCTTGCACGTCACCTACCAAGTGCTGTTTGATGTTAACACTAGAAGGATTTCCACTCGTCACTGTGAACACTAAAGAGTGTCACTCTGAGTGTTCTAGCAAGATCATACGATAATACGTAGAGGCCTGGAGCGAGTTTAAGTTCACTTAAGAATTAAAATATTGTTTCTTTCCAGTTTTTCACAAGATTGGTTCTTAAAGAACCACACGTGTCACCTACCATGAGCTTGTTTGATGTTGGCTCAAGCAGGATTTCCATCTTCATTGTAATACTTGCGTATCACTCGGATGTTCTGGCAATATTACAAGAATACTTCGTAGGACTCATAAAGATCTCTTACTTTTCACAGTGTGTGAAGAAGCAAGGAATAAATGGAAAGCGTCCTAATGAGACTTTTGATGATCTCGTGGCTCTAGACTCGATAGTGCGTTTTGATTTAGTGAGCGATGGCTGGAGAGGATTGCCACCTATTCAATATCAGTCTATTCGGAGTGAATAAACCAATAGATAACGCGTTGAACTCCGTGTGATTAAAACAAACATCTTTTGAGAGATATTTGAGTTAGCTGAGAGGGGTTGTGCATGACATTACTGGGTCCATGATATCTTGTCTTCAATATTGAGAATCATTTAAAAAATGATCCCAATAATAGATGTGTTGACCGGTTTCTGTCCTAAGCTGTAAGGAGGGCTTCTTTCTTTACACCCTTTATCTTTACATTTCTTTTTCATTCTTCAACCCCTTCAGTACTTACCAATACATCATCACTAGCACCTTGTTGTGATTGTTCCAGTGCTAGCATCAATAATTAGTCGGTACTCTGCTACGTTCACAATCATCTCCAACTTTCCTAGGACTTCTAATTCTATCTAGGGAATTGTCCTTGGGAAGATTTCATCGGTTCTGATGAAATATTGGACTAATACCTAATCCTACCACCCTTTTGTCACCACATCCGTCGTGAATTAAGTGTGTTTTGGGTAAGTATTGTCACCATGAAAAATCCTTGAGAATCACTTAAAGCACTTGTGATATTATAATCAAAGTTTTTGTGCCTTAAGTGTTTTCTTCATAAAAAACGCTCCCCCTTAACATGTGCATTACACATATTAAGTTGGTTTATCTTTTAAGCCTTTTTCATTGTTTAGCCAAATATCATTAAGTCTCCTTAATCCTATTTTCTCCCCTTATCAAAAATGTTAACCATTAATATTTGGGATATTAAATGGATTAACCGGTCTTTGGGTAATCAAATGAAATTAGATGCTGGCCAAAGAACATATCCATGCTCCCCCTCAAATTAATGAGGGTTAGTTGTAGTGCTCGAGTATGATATGTTTGAAAGATTTAGAATCTCGAGAGAAATTCTTGAAAAAATATCATACTTTCACACTACAACATGCCACAAAAGCTGAGTATACAAAAATTAACATATTCACAATAATAGACATATGGAGTTGATAGGTGTATAAAACCCATCCTTTTTACCACTTAATTACAATAATAACTGAGCCAAAACGTGTATTTTATGTCATTTATGTCGGAATTATGCATGGTTTGTGATTTTGTTGTGATTTAGGACGAAAAGGTGAAAAGCAGAGAAAACACGGGCATTCACGGTCTTTTATCGAAGAAAAAGACGAAAGACGAAGTCAAGAAGTCAAGAGTGTAAAAAGATCGGAAGTCCAAGACCAATTATAAAGATTTATCGAAGAAAAAGTCAAAAGACGGAAGTTTACCAAAATCCGAAGAACTCAAGTCTAATTTATTGAAGAATTAAAAGACGAGTTTAAAAGAAATCCCGAAACAAGGTCATTAAAGTCCAAGATTTAAGAAGATTAAAGACTTAAGGACTTGATCATGCAATTAAGAATGAAAGAGGGGAGGAAGCTTCCTAAGCACTCCCTAATCCTCCCCTATAAATAGATTAGGATGTTAATCATTTCATTTTGTTGGCTAGTTTGACAAACTATGCTCTTCCACTTTAATTTTTGCACATTTAAATTCATGTCATTTACTTTATTTTCAAATTTAAATACATGTCTTGCACCTTAAATACCTTTAATTTCAAGTAAGTTTCCATTTTTAATTCTTGTCAATCTTTATTTTTAATGTCAATCTCCTATCTACCTTTCTTTATTTGATCTTAATCTTCATGCTTTATTGTTTATGTTCATGTTCTTGATTTTTTATTGATTTATTTAAGTGGGTTTTGATCATTTTGGTTAGTTTTGTTAGTTTGGTTTCTTTAGATTGTTTGTTTATGATTTATAGATGTTTATTTATTAGTTTGATTTAATCTTGTGGTTGATTTAGATTATATTGGTTTAGATTCGTGTTGTTCTTGTGTTCCTTGTTCTTCGTGTGTCTGTTACTATATTCCCAGGTACTGTTCTTCCCCAGTTATTCCGAGTGAAGGATTTTGTGCAAGTATATTCCGGATCAACAAGTTCATCCGGAATAATTTATTATTCCGGATCAAAGTGTTCTATTCGGAATAACCTAACATTCCGGATCAAGGGTTAGCAAAAGGTTCATCCGGAATATCCAATATTCCGGATCAAGGAAATTATTCCGGATCAACAGAATATTCCGGATCAACAGAACATTCCGAATCAACTGAACATTCCGAATCAAGATATTCCGGATCAAGGGGATATTCCGGATCAAGGGGTTCTATTCGTAATAAGTGACAGATTCCGGATAAAGTATTTATTCCGGATCAAGGGATTTGGTAAATATTCCGAGTAAAGAAGAATCATTCCGAATGAAGGTGACATTCCGGATGAGTGATTATTCCGAATGAAGGTTTATTCTGGATGAGCTATTTTTCAGGTCTTTTTAGTTTCAGCTTTTAATTTTCCGTTTTTAATTTTCAAGCTTTATTTTTCCCGCCTTTTTATTTAGTTGCACTTTAGGATTACTTGCCTTAGATTTATTTTAGTCTTGCCTTAGTTTTAAGTTTTAGTTGCGTTTTAAGTTTGCCTTAGATAGATTTAAGTTTGCGTTATTTACATTAATTGCCCTTTTAATTTCTCGTCACGCTTTTAAATACTTGTCTTTTACATTAAATTAGAGTTAGATTTACTTTAATTGTTTTGCACTTTTAATATACTACAACGACACAACTTTTGTTTCACCAAAGAACGGCTGAGTCGCATAGTTAAACCAGTTTTCAATTCGAAGAGACAGGAACACCGATATTTTTAACTAGGTAAAATCTTAGTTATCAAATGGCGCCGCTGCCGGCTCTTTTCGTATAGATTAACGGTTGTTTGTGAGAGACGCGTTGCTTTTTGGGATCCGTTCACTCGTGAACGTTATATTTCTTGTCAAAAATTTTCAAAAAATCCCAAAAACATTTGAAAAATCATAAAAAGCATTTCTTTTTCAAAGTTTTGCACCAAAAATATTCCTCTTTATCCTCTATTATGTTTAATTCTTTTCTTTACCCCTCTTATTTATAATTCTTCATGGATTCGTCTTGTGTACGGTGTGGGATACCATGGCATGGTTTCCAAGTATGTCAATGGTGTACTTGTGAGCGGTGTGGTTTTGATATCGACGATACACAATTTGGATTTTGTCCATTTTGTAATTCAACAAATTCATACTTCAACTCTTACAATACTTTCCCACCCTCTCCCGTCTATGACAATCCCTATCCTAAAGACGCAC
The DNA here is from genome assembly GCA_025667525.1 of Glebionis coronaria. Taxonomy (NCBI): domain Eukaryota; kingdom Viridiplantae; phylum Streptophyta; class Magnoliopsida; order Asterales; family Asteraceae; genus Glebionis; species Glebionis coronaria. Next base: position 42,464 of record JANFOE010000217.1, read on the forward strand.
CGGGTTTTTCTCCATACCCGTGGTGCTATATTTGTGGGGGCCCTCACGATGCTTCTTCTTGTGATCCGTCGAAGGTCTTTGAGAAAGTTTCGTGCTATCATCCCAGTGTTTATAACTTTGAGCCCCCACGTCACACTGTCAATCATCAACCCTTTTGTGCACTTACTCCTGAGCAACTTGCCACAATTTTTGACAACTTTCAAAAAGTTCAAGAAGCTTGCAACAAGATGATGGACAAATGTCAAGCGAATCAGCAACAAGAGCAGGTATCTAAACTTAATGCTTATACTCCTCCTCTTGTGCCTCCATATTATTGTGACAGTGATGACGATGAGAGTCCTATTTCTTGGAACGATGAGAATTCTATTCCTTCGCCCGACTTGCCGGCTCTGGAGCCTAAGGATTCAACCATCCTAAGGGATGAGGATATTAGCACAATTCCTGCAAAGGAATCCGACGTATTCATAAAGTCTAGTGCTGATAACCTTGTCCCAATCCCAAGTGAATCTGAGTTGACGTCCGACAGTGACGATGAGTATGATGCACTTTCTTCTGATGATGTTCCTTCCACCAACACTTTGGGAGAGGATTCTTTGGCTTTCTCTAATCCTCTTTTTGATCAAGACGATGATTTTACTTCTAGTGATGACGAATCACTATCTGATGAAGACGTTCTGAAGGAAACTTTCAAGATTTATTCGAACCCTTTATTTGATTTTGATGACGATTACATATCTAGTAAGGTGAATCCTCTCTTTGACGAAGGGATTGAGGATATTGATAGCTCTGATTCTCCTACTATTGATGAGCATGCTTTGTTAGCCATGCCCCCTCTATCGCAGAGGTGGAGAGTTCTGACTCTACTGGAAAGGTATCGCAGATGGAAGGTAATTCTTCTCTTACTTCTCCTACTATATTGCCCCCTCATCCCACTGAAGGCACGTCCAAGCGGGTGATGTATCAATTTCACTCTCCGGGGAATGAGGATGAGTGCTTTGACCCGGGAGGTGGAAATGACCATTCTTTGATTGATAACCTTACGGCTTTACCAATTGGTCAGCATCCATTGTCTTTGGAGGATGACAATGTGATTCCTTTACCCACCCTAGCTCCCGTGGATCATGATTTCACATACTTCTCGTATGTTGAAAGGACCTTCCTACCATTCAAGACTTATCCTCCTGCCTCTCCTGTGTTATATTCCTCCGGGAACGAGGACAAGGTCTTTGATCCCGGTATTACATTTGAGGCTTCCCCATGGACCATTTAATTCGGGGACGAGTCAGGCTCGTGACTCGGATAACAAAAACAAGCGCTTTTTGGGAGGCAACCCAACTATCTATCTATCTTTTTCTTTGTTTTTACCATAAGTGTAGGGGGATACCCGTTGGTGGTTGCTATTTCCTCTCTTCTTATAATCAGGGATTCGAGCGCTCAATGATCCACTCTTGATGATTCTTGACGACCCGTGATTCCGTGTTCCCTTCTTCCCGGTTCTATCCTAAACTCTTTTCGATTCACTATTTTATATTTTCCAATATTAAAATAGGAATCTCTTTAGTTGTCTCTTCCTTAGCGAGATTTAAACAAAGTGCACAATGTCCTAAGTGTAGGGGAGTTTACTCCCACATGCTTAAACATTGAGGACAATGTTTATATTAAGTGTAGGGGGACTTCTATCGAAGTTAAGTGGCCTTTTCCTTGTATTTGTCCTAATTTTAACCGGAAAATCAATTTTTCGACATTTTTCAAAAAATTTTATCTATTTTGGCCTATTAGTTTTTCTTTTGTATAGTTATTTTCTTTCTTTGCTAGTATAAATCTTTAATAAAGTGATTTTAATTTTCAAACGTTGTGATTCTTTTGACTCAACCCGAGTTTACTTATCTAAGTTTACTCTAGCTAGTATCCTTAACGTGTTTAAGTCAAGTTTTGCTAGGCTTTTATATAGGGAGCTATAAAACGCGAAAGTCTTAACTCTCACGGGTTAAGAACAAGAACTTTTTGCAGGTTCCTATAATTGATCCTAGAGAGTCGTTTATCAAGGGAACTTTAAAATGCGATTTCTAAACTTGAAAAAGTCTAAGAGTTTGCAAGATCCTATAGATGACTCGAAAACCCAAAACTTTGATTTAATAGGCTAAGCATCCACGAGTCTCATTCCTTGAGATTTTAAACTGTGGAGAACGAGAGATGATAGAGTCAATTGTAAGTTTGGTATTCTTTCATGAATTTATATGAGTTAATTATAAGCCTATTCTCCCATCGCTTGCTAATAAATTTATCTGCAATAAATAAGGTTGTACGATTTGAAAAGTTACTTAGCTTCTAGCCCAAGATCGTTTAAAAGTTGCTCGGTATGGATTAGAGTTCATAGCCAAGGCATAACTTATTGAAGCGGGATGCGAAGATTGGCGAGTCCAAAAAGGCCCTAACAAGGCATGAGGGCTATATTTTGTTTCTAAAAATCCCAAGTGATGTGAAGAATCATTTATCAAAAATCAATATGAAGGATCGAGACACACGACGAAAAGCAAAAACTCCCCAAAAGTCATGGAGAAGTCTATCCGAAAAGGCCCTAACAAGGTATGAGGATAAATAGAGCCAAGTCCAAAAAGGAGGCGGATCGTTGTATATCAAAGTCCAAAATAAAGATTGGAGAAAAATGAAGAAGTCGTGATCCTAATATGAAGAATCTCTCAAAACTTCAAGTGAAGAAATTCCTATTATGCAGAGAAGGCCATTATTTCATGAACGTCTCTCAAGGTTTGAAGTATGAAGTCGCTGCCAAATATCGGTCCGAGAAAGGTCTCAAATCGCGAAGCGAGTTATGCCAAGATATGAACTTTATGAGGTCCCGAGAAGCAGTTTTAAAAGATTTTGTCCTTTGGCTAACTATTGATTAAATCGTTCACTTTATTTTCAGCCTAATAAACTATCGAAATAAGTCAACAATGCATCCTCGTGATCATTCAAGACAATAATAAAATATAAGAGATACACCTAGGAATAAGGGAGTCTAAGTGAATAATTGGCCCACATGAGTTCGTGTTAGCTCGCTAACTTATAATAACAATGATCTCGTTTTTAAGCTTGGTTTGGAGAAAGTGAAAACTTGAGGATGATGATCATTCATGACATTTCCAAAACCCAAGGTATGTTTTTTATTTCTTTACTTTGAATGTTTTTAGTTCTCTATCTCTTTAATAAAGGCCAACGTGGATTGATTATGATGAAAAATGTAAACATGCTTTGTAACTAATGCATTGCATGAGGACATTGCAATGGTCAAGTGTAGGGGATTTGATAGGTGTGTAAACACTCATCCTTTTTACCACTTAATTACAATAATAACCGAGCCAAAACGTGTATTTTATGTCATTTATGTCGGAATTATGTGTGGTTTGTGTTTTTGTTGTGATTTAGGACGAAAAGGTGAAAAGTGGAGAAAACACGGGCATTCACGGGCTTTTATCGAAGAAAAAGACGAAAGACGAAGTCAAGAAGTCAAGAGTGTAAAAAGAACGGAAATCCAAGACCAATTCTGAAGTTTTATCGAAGAAAAAATCAAAAGACGGAAGTTTACCAAAAGCCGAAGAACTCAAGTCTAATTTATTGAAGAATTAAAAGACGAGTTTAAAAGAAATCCCGAGACAAAGTCATTAAAGTCTAAGTTTTAAGAAGATTAAAGGCTTAAGGACTTGATCATGCAATTAAGAAGAAATGAAAGAGGGGAAGAAGCTTCCTAAGCACTCCCTAATCCTCCCCTATAAATAGATTAGGATGTTAATCATTTCATTTTGTTGGCTAGTTTGACAAACTATGCTCTTCCACTTTAATTTTTGCACATTTAAATTCATGTCATTTACTTTATTGTCAAATTTAAATACATGTCTTGCACCTTAAATACCTTTAATTTCAAGTAAGTTTTCATTTTTAATTCTTGTCAATCTTTATTTTTAATGTCAATCTCCTATCTACCTTTCTTTATTTGATCTTAATCTTAATGCTTTATTGTTTATGTTCATGTTCTTGGTTTTTTATTGATTTATTTAAGTGGGTTTTGATCATTTTGGTTAGTTTTGTTAGTTTGGTTGTTTTAGATTGTTTGTTTATGATTTATAGATGTTTATTTATTAGTTTGATTTAATCTTGTGGTTGATTTAGATTATATTTGTTTAGATTCGTGTTGTTCTTGTGTTCCTTGTTCTTCGTGTGTCTGTTACTGTATTCCCAGGTACTGTTCTTCCCCAGTTATTCCGAGTGAAGGATTTTGTGCAAGTATATTCCGGATCAACAAGTTCATCCGGAATAATTTATTATTCCGGATCAAAGTGTTCTATTCGAAATAACCTAACATTCCGGATCAAGGGTTAGCAAAAGGTTCATCCGGAATATCCAATATTCCGGATCAAGGAAATTGTTCCGGATCAACAGAATATTCCGGATCAACAGAACATTCCGAATCAACTGAACATGCCGAATCAAGATATTCCGGATCAAGGGGATATTCCGGATCAAGGGGTTCTATTCGGAATAAGTGACATATTCCGGATAAAGGATTTATTCCGGATCAAGGGATTTGGTAAATATTCCGAGTAAAGAAGAATCATTCCGAACGAAGGTGACATTCCGGATGAGTGATTATTCCGAACGAAGGTTTATTCCGGATGAGCTATTTTTCAGGTCTTTTTAGTTTCAGCTTTTAATTTTCCGTTTTTAATTTTCAAGCTTTAATTTTCCCGCCTTTTTATTTAGTTGCACTTTAGGATTACTTGCCTTAGATTTATTTTAGTCTTGCCTTAGTTTTAAGTTTTAGTTGCGTTTTAAGTTTGCCTTAGATAGATTTAAGTTTGCGTTATTTACTTTTAGTGCCTTTTAATTTTCGTCTCGCTTTTAAATACTCGCCTTTTACTTTAAATTAGATTTACTTTTAGTGCCTTTTAATTTTCGTCTCGCTTTTTTTCTCCGTACCTATATCTATGGATCTATGTTACTGCCCCCCAATCAACCACGACAATGGCAAGCGTATTTTCTTGGGTTTGGGAGTTCGGTTTTGGGAGATTGTGTTTGTTGATTTCTTTTGTGGGTATCACCGTTTTCATCTATGGATCTATGTTACTGCCCCCCAATCAATCACGACAATGGCAAGCATATTTTCTTCGGATGAGAAAGATTCAAGGTCTTCGGTGATGTTTTTTATTTTGTTTTAATTTGGATATGTAATATTTTGGTTTGGTTGTTTTATTGATGTAATTTTCTTTTAATGACACTTTAATGCGAATGCACTTTATAAAAAATTAAAAAAAAAAATTTATTTAATTGCCCCTTTACGTTTAAGTATTTGCACTTTTAATTACTACAACGACACAACTATTTGTTCCACCAAAGAACGACTGAGTCGCATAGTTAAACCAGGATTAATTCGATTAGACCACTACTTCGAACTTTAATTTTTATACGGGCAAAAGCCTTGTATCACTTCTATCGAAGTTAAGTGGCCTTTTCCTTGTATTTGTCCTCATTTTAACCGGAAAATCAATTTTTCGACATTTTTCAAAATTTTTGATCTATTTTGGCCTATTAGTTTTTCTTTTGTATAGTTATTTTCTTTCTTTGCTAGTATAAATTTTTAATAAAGTGATTTTAATTTTCAAACGTTATGAATCTTTTGACTCAACCCGAGTTTACTTATCTAAGTTTACTCTAGCTAGTATCCTTAACGTGTTTAAGTCAAGTTTTGCTAGGCTTTTATATAGGGAGCTATAAAACGCGAAAGTCTTAACTCTCACGGGTAAGAACAAGAACTTTTCGCAAGTTCCTATAATTGATCCTAGAGAGTCGTTTATCAAGGGAACTTTAAAATGCGATTAAAAACTTGAAAAAGTCTAAGAGTTTGCAAGATCCTATAGATGACTCGAAAACCCAAAACTTTGATTTAATAGGCTAAGCATCCACGAGTCTCATTCCTTGAGATTTTAAACTTTGGAGAATGAGAGATGATAGAGTCAATTATAAGTTTGGTATTCTTTCGTGAATTTATGTGAGTTAATTATAAGCCTATTCTCCCATCGCTTGCTAATAAATTTATCTGCAATAAATAAGGTTGTACGATTTGAAAAGTTACTTAGCTTCTAGCCCAAGATCGTTTAAAAGTTGCTCGGTATGGATTAGAGTTCATAGCCAAGGCATAACTTATTGAAGCGGGATGCGAAGATTGGCGAGTCCAAAAAGGCCCTAACAAGGCATGAGGGCTATATTTTGTTGCTAAAGATCCCAAGTGATGTGAAGAATCATTTATCAAAAATCAATATGAAGGATCGAGACACACGACGAAAAGCAAAAACTCCCCAAAAGTCATGTAGAAGTCTATCCGAAAAGGCCCTAACAAGTTATGAGGATAAATAGAGCCAAGTCCAAAAAGGAGGCGGATCGTTGTATATCAAAGTCCAAAATAAAGATTGGAGAAAAATGAAGAATTCGTGGTCCTAATATGAAGAATCTCTCAAAACTTCAAGTGAAGAAATTCCTATTATAAAGAGAAGGCCATTATGTCATGAACGTCTCTCAAGGTTTGAAGTATGAAGTCGCTGCCAAATATCGGTCCGAGAAAGGTCTCAAATCGCGAAGCGAGTTATGCCAAGATATGAACTTTATGAGGTCCCGAGAAGCAGTTTTAAAAGATTTTGTCCTTTAGCTAACTATTGATTAAATCGTTCACTTTATTTTCAGCCTAATAAACTATCGAAATAAGTCAACAATGCATCCTCGTGATCATTCAAGATAATAGTAAAATATAAGAGATACACCTAGGAATAAGGGAATCTAAGTGAATAATTGGCCCACATGAGTTCGTGTTAGTTTGCTAACTTATAATAACAATGATCTTGTTTTTAAGCTTGGCTTGCAGAAAGTGAAAACTTGAGGATGATGATCATTCATGACATTTCCAAAACCCAAGGTATGTTTTTGATTTCTTTACTTTGAATGTTTTTAGTTTTCTTTCTCTTTAATAAAGGCCAACGTGGATTGATTATGATGAAAAATGTAAACGTGCTTTGTAACTAATGCATTGCATGAGGACATTGCAATGGTCAAGTGTAGGGGATTTGATAGGTGTGTAAACATCCATCCTTTTTACCACTTAATTACAATAATAACCGAGCCAAAACGTGTATTTTATGTCATTTATGTCGGAATTATGCGTGGTTTGTGTTTTTGTTGTGATTTAGGACGAAAAGGTGAAAAGTGTAGAAAACACGGGCATTCACGGGCTTTTATCGAAGAAAAAGACGAAAGACGAAGTCAAGAAGTCAAGAGTGTAAAAAGAACGGAAGTCCAAGACCAATTCTGAAGATTTATCAAAGAAAAAGTCAAAAGACGGAAGTTTACCAAAAGCCGAAGAACTCAAGTCTAATTTATTGAAGAATTAAAAGACGAGTTTAAAATAAATCCCGAGACAAAGTCATTAAAGTCCAAGATTTAAGAAGATTAAAGGCTTAAGGACTTGATCATGCAATTAAGAAGAAACGAAAGAGGGGAGGAAGATTCCTAAGCACTCCCTAATCCTCCCCTATAAATAGATTAGGATGTTAATCATTTCATTTTGTTGGCTAGTTTGACAAACTATGCTCTTCCACTTTAATTTTTGCACATTTAAATTCATGTCATTTACTTTATTGTCAAATTTGAATACATGTCTTGCACCTTAAATACCTTTAATTTCAAGTAAGTTTCCATTTTTAATTCTTGTCAATCTTTATTTTTAATGTCAATCTCCTATCTACCTTTCTTTATTTGATCTTAATCTTCATGCTTTATTGTTTATGTTCATGTTCTTGATTTTTTATTGATTTATTTAAGTGGTTTTTGATCATTTTGGTTAGTTTTGTTAGTTTGGTTGTTTTAGATTGTTTGTTTATGATTTATAGATGTTTATTTATTAGTTTGATTTAATCTTGTGGTTGATTTAGATTATATTTGTTTAGATTCGTGTTGTTCTTGTGTTCCTTGTTCTTCGTGTGTCTGTTACTGTATTCCCAGGTACTGTTCTTCCCCAGTTATTCCGAGTGAAGGATTTTGTGCAAGTATATTCCGGATCAGCAAGTTCATCCAGAATAATTTATTATTCCGGATCAAAGTGTTCTATTCGGAATAACCTAACATTCCGGATCAAGGGTTAGAAAAAGGTTCATCCGAAATATCCAATATTCCGGATCAAGGAAATTATTCTGGATCAACAGAATATTCTGGATCAACAGAACATTCCGAATCAACTGAACATTCCGAATCAAGATATTCCGGATGAAGGGGATATTCCGGATAAAGGGGTTCTATTCGGAATAAGTGACATATTCCGGAATAAGTGACATATTTTGGATAAAGGATTTATTCCGGATCAAGGGATTTGGTAAATATTCCGAGTAAAGAAGAATCATTCCGAACGAAGGTGACATTCCGGATGAGTGATTATTCCGAACGAAGTTTTATTCCGGATGAGCTATTTTTCAGGTTTTTTTAGTTTCAGCTTTTAATTTTCCGTTTTTAATTTTCAAGCTTTATTTTTCCCGCTTTTTTATTTAGTTGCACTTTAGGATTACTTGCCTTAGATTTATTTTAGTCTTGCCTTAGTTTTAAGTTTTAGTTGCGTTTTAAGTTTGCCTTAGATAGATTTAAGTTTGCGTTATTTACATTAATTGCCCTTTTAATTTCTCGTCACGCTTTTAAATACTTGTCTTTTACTTTAAATTAGAGTTAGATTTACTTTAACGTCAATTGACTTTAATTGTTTTGCACTTCTAATATACTACAACGACACACCTTTTGTTTCACCAAAGAACGGCTGAGTCGCATAGTTAAACCAGTTTTCAATTCGAAGAGACAGGAACAACGATATTTTTAACTAGGTAAAATCTTAGTTATCAGGAGTTGACCTGATAGTAGACGATCCGTAATTAAGTAGATCGTTCCGTGAACCTATGGTGAGCTCCATATGGTCTTCCACCTACGAATCGTTCCACACTTCGTAGCAACTGACGCTTCCTTAAGAATTCCTCGATCTTTTTGATCGCGTACTTAGCTCCTTTTTTGAACTGGCTCGTCCAGGTGTACTTGATTGCTGGAAGCGGTAGGTCGGCATTGAGAACAGTCAGATCATCACGAACATGTTTGAGCGTACCATCGCTGAATTTGTGCAGTTCGGAGAATCGCATAAACTGCATGACGCCAGTCTCATTCGGATAAAATATCCCTGCTTCCGGTGTCGTGGTTCCCATGTAAGGCTTATTGTTCTTGTGGAAATTACTGAGCGGAGTTGTATGGGGACGTTGCAAGTTTAGCTGCTTTTGATAGCTCTCCACTCCAAGTTGAAAATCTTCCACCCGGTTTTGGATGACGATTTTTCTTGCATATTGACGAAGGTTGGAGCTCAACGCAATGACTATCTCAGGTAGTAAATGGTCGACTTTTTCCTGAGCCAATAACAACAGAAGATCTTCGATGTCTTCAAGGCGAAGGTACTAGAGATCACTTTCGTCAATTATGTATTCTTTTTCATCAGTACGTTTGAACACGATTACATTCAAGTAATCATAACCGAATACAGTCTGAATAGTTTCTTCTTGTATGCTTTTAATTCTATGAGCTGAAACAATAGAAGAACCTCTCTTTGGACGATGGAAGTGATTGTAAGCTAACATTTTCTTTACATTCCAGTGAGAGATGCCAAGTGATGCAAAAGTATCATAAAACTTGAGCAATTTCCTTCTTCATAACGCATCAGGTACTTTATCTTCGATCCAAGGTACGTTCTCCAGATTAATGCCTTGAGCATAGTAAGTGATGTGGCATATTTCTTCGCGCCTTTTTCAAGATACTCGAGATCATGAGATACAAAGTGCTCTATTAGAATCGTTGCAGAACCAGCGATGACTGTGGGTGTAAGAGGTCGTAATACTAGAGTCTGAATTCCCATAGTCGTCGCCCTCATTGCCTTTGTCAGCTCATTTAAGTGATATTCAGCCTCATTATGGCTGATCTTCAAAGTATCAAAGAAGTCCACATCTACGGCTTCTATTTTGATAAGGTCCGGAGTCATTGTTGGTTTCCCATGATGATACCTTAGAAAGGCCGAGAAATCGATTAGATTGTTTAGGTATTGAGTGAGCTCCATTTCAGTTGCTGTGACGAAAGGATGCTGTGGTGCTGCATTTTTAAGCCAGAGTTGCTCCTGTACCGTGTCATCGATGATAAGATATTCAGCAAACGTCGGTTCTGGTGCATTTAATTCTTCGACTTCTATATCGAAATTGTGCTGATCTTCAGATGGTGTTGAAGGTTGTGCTTGTGTCACTAGTATATCATCATTGTTCATAGAGACTGGAATCTCGTCTTCTAGCATCGACCCAGTGGGTTCTTCTTCATGCGTAGACACAGGAATTTCGTCTTCTAGCATAGGTTCTACAGATTCGTTGTGAGAAGCAGTAGTAGAAACTGGTTCATTAGATATACCTGTGTCAATATGCTGAGATTCTGGTACAGTAGAGTCGACCGTCTTTTCTGCGGTTTCAGCAACGCTTTCTTCAGCTTCCTCAATACCTTTCTCAGTTGCCTTATCACCTTCATCCTTATTTGACTCGTCACCATTCTTACCCGTTTTGTCATTATTATCACCCTCTTTGGTTCCATTCCCGTCGTCATTATCATCATCATCATCCTCATCCTCATCTGTATCCTCGTCCTCATCTTCATCTTCATCCTTATCCTTATCCTCTTCTTCCTCATCCTCTTCTTCCTCATTTTGATCATCATCACTATCATCCTCATCACCGTTACACTCATTATATGCCTCCTCGAGCTCTTCTTCATCCTCAGACTCAGAGTCTTCAGTCTCTGCAAGTGTATCTTTAATGATTGCTTTGTTGAGATATTGTAGAAATTTTCGTTTATATTTCGATTTACGAGGCCCCATATCTTTCAAACGTGTTTGCAACAAATTCATTAGTTGAAGGGTAGATAAACCAGTACTGAAAAGAGTTGGTAGCTCCTGATCAACATATGACTTTACTGATGTTGGTCATCTTCTCATTAATTGACCCAAGAAAGGCAACATTCTCTTTGTCACGAGTTTTATTCTCTCCAAGAAATGTTTTATGTTGTTCCTTAAGTTTAGACACACTGTCGAATATTTTCTTAAGTGTAGGCTTATCAGGTTGCGGTTCCTTGAGAGTTTGTGTGTCAGGAATTGTGAATCTTTCAGTCAGTGCGGCTATTTGTTTAGCTTGAGCCTCCAGCTGTTGTTGAAGAGACTGAATTAGTGGATCACTGACTGTGAGGAATGGGTTGGAGGTGGATGATACTTGTTGTACTGATGGTGGAGGTGTAACCATGAGTGTTAGAGTGGTGGTGGATGGTACAGGTTGTTCAATGATAGGTGATGGTGTAGGTTCAGTCATTGGGGCGGTGGTTGATACAGGTTGTTCAACGATTGATGACGGCGTAGATTCATTCGTTGGGGCGGTAGTTGATACAGGTTGTTCAACAAGTACGGGTGTGACAGATGGTGTGATGACATTAGTGATGACCAGGGTGGATAGTGGTGGAATGGCAGTTGAAGTAACAGAAGTTATAGGAACATCCACCATATTTTCATTTGTCGATGGATTAGTATTTGTAACCTCGACACCCTCCCCTTCAAAATTAAGATATTTCATAACATCATCAGAGCCGGAAGTAGCCTTACTTTGAAGTTGAGTTCCTGGAATGAGAGTTGCGTGAGCATCGTCGTTAATCACAATGTTAGTTGGTTCCGGTAAAGATGTGGTGATATTGACATCATGATACATCAAATTTGTATCTGTATTTTCACTGCTAGCACCCTCTTCACTCTGCTCACGACTTTCAAAATGGAAGTTATCAACATCTTCATCGTTAGGATCTTTATAAAAGGCAATATCGGCATCAGGATTACCAAATTCCTCTAAGTCCTCCAACAGTGTTGAACCTGATCCTTTGGATGTTGCAAAAGCCTCATCTTTGCTTTGCTGAAGAGTAATATGCAGTCGTTTGGCTTCAGAAATGTGTTGTTGAGCTGGTTCATCTGAAGCAACAACTGCTTCTTTACCTTTGGTTTGCTTTGCTTTCTTTGGCCTTCTTAGTGGTACTTCTTCCTGTTCATCCTCAGTGTGGATCATCTCATCTTCATCATTATCTTCATCAACTAATTTCTCTTTCCCTGTGCCTTTATCTTTTGAGGAAGCGGTCGATTGGCGCTTGGAAACACTTTTCTTTCGTTTACCTTTTTGCTTCTCTAAGGGAAGTGAATTTGCTCGTCGAAACTGTGTGTCAATATCGTGGAGCATCTCTTGATATTTATCACTTTCCTTGATTCCTTCATTGATCATTGCATCAGGTACTAGAGTTGGACGTAATGAATACTTTGTGGATTGAGTATCCGCATTCATTTGTAGAATCACATAGTCATCATCTTTTGTGTGGTAGAATAAATTCCCGCGAGTATCAGTGTTTGGGTCAATCTTCATAAAGTGATTGATAATGAGCTTGGTGAATCTTGGGAATGGAAGATGCACAAATTTCTTCTTGGTTCCAGTAAATTGATAACAAAATTCTTGCCAGATGAGTAGTTCATAGTCCACTTTAGATCCCGTGTAAAGTCCCCAAAATATGTGAGCCTGAGGTGGTCTCATTACGTCGGAGCCCCGAGTCTTTGGAGTAAGACATTTGACAATGATGGTGATAAGTGCTTTCCAGGATTGCCCTATGTGTGATGTATTGAACAGGGATAGGTTGTGGATTTCACCTTCATAATTCAGAGCACGAATAACTCGAAATAATTCATCGGTGTTTGGGTTAGCCACAAAGTGTTATCCTTTTGCTAACTTAGGAAAGTTAAATAGTTGCCTAAAGATGCTCAAGTTAAGTACCATTAGCATTTTGTTTAGTTGGAATGAGACAGTCTTTTTAGACAGTTGACCCTGTGAAAGTGTTGTAGTGGTCCAGAACTCGTGCATGTAGACTTCAGGAACAGAGGCAGTAAGTCTGAATGCATCTTTGATAGGTGAAATGTCAAGGATATCCGTGGCGATTTTGAAAGCTGCTAAAGACGGATCAAAATCCTCTTGCAAACGAGAGTTGTTCTCAGCATATGGTAGCCTGTTGTTGAGTGAAACAAGTTCGAGATCACGTTGCTGCTCTTGTTCTTCTGTGATCGACATCTTCCCGCTTAGATGACATAAACACAAATGATATACACAAACAAATATATCTTAAATCCATGTCAAGCTGTAGCATTAGCAATAACACGACAAGCATTAGCGCATTACATTTATTGAACAACTATAACTTGATCGCGACACATGTCTATAGGTGCCACCTATCGTAATACTAGCATGACAATCCTATTACTCATCACAATCTTATAGTGTTAACATAATACTATAAGCTATCACAATGTTTACCAAGACTACTCATCGCAATCTTTCAAGTCATCAGAATTATAACTTCATCACCATCCATCGTAATCCTACAACAAATCGCAATGTTTAACCATCGCAATCCTGTCCTATCGCAATCACACAATCATCGCAATATTTGTGTTTCAATCGCAATGTTGAAAAAATTATCGCAATATGTCCCCATCGCAATACCATTACGATGCCATCGCAATGATGCCTCGGAGTGCACCATCGCAATATGCCATCACAATGTGTCATCGTAATGACCCATCACAATGAGCCATCGCAATGAGCCATCGGAATGACCCATCGCAATAGCCCATCGCAATGAGCTATCGGAATGACTCATCGCAATGACCATGCATCGCAATGTTTGTATCGCAATATCTATCACAATCCGAGACATGGAATTCGATCTTAAAGTTTGACTTCGCGATTACGGGACCTTGGCAATGTTTTAAGCAAAACTGGGCAAGACCTTTGTAAATCGAAGCAATAGCAACAAATCCCACCAAGCAATTAACAGTTTCATCACAAAAAAAATTCAAAACCCTAATGTTGGTTAATTCATGATTTCGGGTGGAATATGTTAAGATATAGATATGACATAGTGATAAACGTATAAGCATGTAAAGGGAACAATACCTAGATCAATGGACGATTTGGATTAGCAAACAGATTGTGAGATGAAGGTATGAAAATGGCGGGGAGTATTTGTGTTTGTGTTTTGTGATAGAAATGAAAAAGACGGGGAGGGGGAGGGTGTGATCTAGTTGACTTGGTCAACAATGTGCCAAAAATAACACATGAGACCCCCCAATTTACAAATATTGCAATATCAGTCCCCCGGTTAGTAAGGTTTGTTAAGAACACTAGGATTAACCGAATGACTTAACCAGGTACTAACCCACACAAAAACACGAACACTTACACTTAACGCTTAATTGAAAACAACCTATACGACAAACCATATACCACATAAAGCACACAAAGCACACAAAGCATATAATGATGAAAATGATCGGTTTATATTTTCTGATAACCCTTTTTGAAGATCAATTTTAACTCCAAAGCATTTAATATTTGCTCCCCCTTAAACACAGACCCGTTTTCTATTTAAAGAGATGTAGTAATTGTTTTAAAGAAGAAAATATCCATGAAGACTTTTTCCGGTTTAGTGATTGGTTGGAAACGATTCTGGTGGCAATAAGATTTCTCTTATTTTGACATTTAAATGCACTGAAACGTACACTTATTTGTGTTAGACCAAGTCTTAAAGTAGACTTGGTCCCTTACAAGGTTTTAAAGTAAACCTTTCCCGAGAAAATTAATTCCCGTTGTGAGCCAACATTTTCATAAGAAATACGTGACTTTAATGCGAAAAACGGGTTGCAGTCTGAAAAACTACAAGCCATTTGGGCATGTTTTAAAATATGTACAACTTTATACGGACTCTATTTATGGCGCCGTGTCAATTTTAATCGACATTTCTAAGGCCGTAAATATTACCGTACTAAAAGACATGCCCGATTTAAAATGAAAAATATTTTTGGGTTTTATTGATTTTATATTTTTTATGGTTTTTGTATGTTTTATATTTTTGTATTTTTCTTTTGGTGGTTTAAATATATACGATAATATACAAGATCACGATCAAAGGATACTCTAGAATAGTTTACCACCACTATTCTGTAGATTCTTCTGCCAACTCCTTAAGTGTCGCTAGTGAGAATGATTTCATGCCTAGCTTTTCGATCAAAAACTCGATACGTCCTCGATCTAAGGCCTTTGTGAATATATCTGCCAGCTGATACTCAGTGTTGACAAAATACAGTTCGATCACTCCATTTTCCACTTGCTCTTTGATGAAGTGGTAGCGTATGTCAATGTGCTTCGCCCGGGAATGTTGAACGTAGTTGCAGCACAGAGCAATTGCACTTTTGTTATCACAGTACATCGGGATTTTGTTGAATCCAAGACCGTAGTCAGTTAATTGTGATCTCATCCAAAGAACTTGAGCACAACAACCGGACATAGCAATGTATTCAGTCTCTGTACTTGATATCGCATCACTTTTCTGCCTTTTACATGCCCAACTAACAAGTCTATCTCCAAGAAGTTGCACACTGACAGAAGTGCTACGTCTAGTATCTTGACACCCAGCATAATCCGCATCTGCATATGAGATTAGTGCAATAGAGGAATCCTTCGGATACCACATACCACGATTAAGTGTTCCTTTAAGATACCGAAAGATTCTTTTCACAACATGTAAGTGCTTTTCGGTAGGCCGAGCCTGATACCAGGCACACATGCATATAGCAAATTGCAAATCAGGCATGCTAGCAGTCAGATAGAGAAGGGTGCCGATCATTCCACGGTAAATTTTAGGATCGACAGCTATCCCTTCCTTATCTTCATCTAACTTGGATCTCTCCACCATTGGAGTATCCACGGGGTCACAATTTTCAAAGTGATACTTCTTTAGTGATTTAAGAGCAAATTCGGATTGATTAATGAAGATACCTCTGGGATTTTGAGAAATTTGTAACCCTAAGAAAAATGAAATTTTTCCCATCATCGACATCTTAAAACATGTGGACATAATTGTTTTCAAAATGGTCAGACAGTCTTTGAGTAGTGGCAGCAAATATTATATCGTCAATATAAATTTGTACCAGTATCATGTCGTTGTCCTCCTTGAGAATAAATAATGTTGGGTCCACTTTGCCTTTGGAGAAGCCTTTCGAGATGAGATACGACGATAGGAGATCGTACCACGCGCGTGGAGCTTGTTTCAACCCATAAAGAGCCTTCTTGAGCTTGTACACGTGATTAGGATACTCCGAGTTGACGAATCCATTTGGCTGGCTTACGTAGACATCTTCTTTTAATTCACCATTAAGAAATGTCGTCTTAACATCCATTTGGTAGACGATCATGTTCATGTGAGCAGCGTAAGCAAGGAATAGTCTAATTGCCTCCAATCGTGCCACAGGAGCAAAGGATTCTTCAAAGTCAATACCCAAAGCTTGTTTGTAACCTCTAGCAACCAATCTAGCTTTGTTCTTCAGCACTCCACCTAACTCATCGAGTTTAACTTATATACCCACAACAAGGTAAGGATTTAAACGTTGCTGGGTAAAGGAACTAATTCCCACACTTCAAGACGTTGAAATTCATTAAGTTCCTCTTGCATGGCTTCAATTCAAGATGATTTTGTCATGGCTTGTTGCCAATTTTTAGGTTCAGTATCGGAAAGAAATGCAACAAAGTAGAAATATAAGGCATGTTCTTGGAGTTGGTGGCGTGTTAAGACTGGTCGATTAATTTCACCAATAATATTGCGGATTGGGTGATCCTTTGTCCATTTGGTGTTGTCGGTTTCAATCCGTGGTGGTCGAGAGTGAACGATTGCAGGAGCTTCCTCTGAGGTAGACGCACCGTTAGGGTTTTCAGGTATTTGTGAACCAAAGAAAGGAAGCTCTTGTAAGTACGCAATTTCCAAATCATGATCATAGTGATCCTCTTCAACATCATTAGGAACAAGTGGGGGTGATGATTTAGTTGTAGTTTGTGAATTGGTGGGGGATGGGACATCTGGTTCAATAGTAACAGTAGATGCCTCAGACTGATTTCCATTATCTTGAGCAACAACTACTGGAATCGGAGCTACTACTGCAGGTGCTGGAGAATCATTACTAGATGGATCATAGAATTCATCAAACATAGGTTGAAATAACTCATCCCACTCGGGCCTTGTAGGTGTTGTAAATGATGGAGAAGTAGGATTGTTGGGAGTTAATCCGGAACTAATCGTACCGGTTCCCATCTCATGAAGTGCGGGTTCAGAGTTGTGTTGCTCAGAAGCCATCGCTGTCAGCTCATCAAAATCGGCATCCAAAGTTTCTACTATCTTGCCTAGACGACGGTTATAAATTCGGTATGCTTTCTTTGCATGTGAGTAACCCATGAAAATTCCAATATCAGCCTTCGGTTGAAGTTTTCCCAAATTCTCACTATTTGTATTTGGATAACAAAGTGCACCAAACACATGAAGAAATGAAATATCGGGTTTGTGTCCATGAAGTAGCTCATATGGAGTTTTACCATGGCGTTTACGAATGATGGAGCAGTTTTGGGTATAACATGCGGTTGCCACTGCTTCAGCCCATAAGAAAAAAGGAGCATTCACATAAATCAACATAGTTCTAGCAGCTTCCATTAGTGTACGGTTACGTCTTTCCACGACATCGTTTTGTTGTGGAGTGCGAGCAACAGAAGTTTCATGTGAAATACCGACCTTTTCATAATAGTCTCGTAGAGTTTGATTAACAAACTCAGTTCCATTATCAGTGCGAATATGGCGAACAGTAGCATTAAGACGTACTTGGATCATCTTTAAGAAAGTAATAATATACTTTGGTGCTTGATCCTTGGATACTAAAAATTTTACCCATGTAAATAATGTAGAATTTTTGTTAAGTCGTTTTGTCTCGATATCGTGTCGAATTGATTTTACTTTTTCTCGTTAAGACTTAAATTGTTTTTGGTTAATGAAAAATTATATGGTATTATTAGCTACTTTCGAAAAATATTATAAACGACACAAAAAACGAGAAAAATACTAATATTATACTATACTTATTATTATACTAATATAACACTAATTTCAAAATGTACAAAACTAAACTTTTAAAACTAAAACAAGACTTTAGAAATTAAAATCTACTTATACTAATTATAGTCCAATACAAAACCAATAGGCCCATTTCGTTAATATATCTCAGGATAAAGACAACAAAGCAAAAAATAGACACAACTTTGTGAATGAAATAGACTCATGTTCGAACCTACTCTACTACACTTTAACTCTTTTATATTTTTTTCTAAATGTGAAAAATCCTTATTATGTTACCTTACTTGCTAAATATTACAGTAGGAAATTTAGCTACTGTACTCCAACAAACAATTTATAAATGGCAACTTGGTTTATTTCTAATATCAAATTTAAAGGCTTAGTTATTCAAAAGTTAGAAACAAAATAATCCTACATTTAAAGAAACAAATCAAATATATCTATTAAACTGATATACAGTAAAGTAATTCAACTGTTCTAAATCTGATTCCCTGACTACCTACTCGTCACTCTACAAATGCTTCCTAGAATGTATTAAACCAAACACCAGTTAACAAAATTCAACATCACCTAAACTTGTGAAAGCTATGAAACTGAAATGAAATTAAGTCCTACTGATTTTACTAGTTAATGTGAACTAAAACAAACTCTTAAACATCTATTCAAATAAAAACTTAGCTAAATCAATGGAACTATAAAATTCAGAAAAGATAGAATAGTTACTGCAAGTAAATTTCTACACTAAATTCTCAACATCAAACTTATCTAAAACAAATATGCAGAATAATAACAAGATTTGACTTGCATCATCCAAGCCAGTCCGCTGATGTCGAGCTATGAACTGATCAAACTGGACAACGTCGAGACTATGAACTGAACTCGAAACTGCAGCGAACTAATCTTGAGCCGAACCAAATACTGAAATCAAAGATACAAGCTGCATCCGAGGCCTGCCCTTTAGTGACGATGTGCTAACCGAACGAACCGAACCTGATAACGATACTAGCTAACCGAAAACTGAAGTCGATATTGAAATTAACTAAACCGAGTTCGATAAATAAACTTGTGCCAAAATCAACTTCGAAGCTACACCGAACCAAAACCAAAACAACGAAACTGCTTGCTGAATCCGAACTGAACTACACCGTTAAACCTTTATCGAAACCAACAGTAAATGCTATGCTGAACCAGAACCTTAAATCACACCTAGCTCAAAACTTGGAACTACAAACGAACACAAACTACAATCAAATCATAAACCTACAAACATCACCACTATAGCCGAAATTCAAATCTGCCTAGAACTTAAAATCATCAACCGAATCAAAACATCACTGCCGAATATAAAACCCATAACAATATCAATTTTCGGATCGAAACCTGCTGAGAATCAAATCATACAAACTTTAAGCCAAGACTACGAATCAAATCCTACAGTAACCGAATCTCCAGCAACAAGAATAAACAAACATCAAACCTGCATATATGAATCGAAACCTGCTTACTACTATCTTCGAATCAAATCCAGAAACACAACTCGGAATTTGAATCATTAACTGAAATAAAAACTGCTAAACCAATAACCTCCGAATCCAAAACATCAAGTATAATAATCATCGAGAAATCTGAACTTCAACCGAAACATGAACAAGAAACACCAACCAAAAGTATAAACCACATTTAACAAACTTTTTATTAATTCTAAATTAAAATACAAATGATAAGAAACTGAAGCAACGTTTTTAATCGCACTAAGTCCTACTCATACTAACGAAATATATAAAAGAAAGGACAGAAAAAATAAATATATATAAGATGGAATGTTCAGATGCGTAAATTAGAAGTTGCGTCCCCTCTGCGTATGAATGAAGCTAAGTAATATATATTTGATATGTGATCTATAAAACAAGATATAAAGTGCTCTCCTTCATGGGCTTGTGGGCTTCAGCTTATGTAAAACAAAAATGGGCCTCCTTCATTCTTTCTTCATTCCGGGCTTGACTATTTTTAGTGGGCTATAGTAGTCTTTATTGGGCTAGTAATATATTAATGAGTCGATCCGACCCATTTAAATGGTGTCGGGTTGGCCCAATAAAACATGAATGCACCGTTAGACTCGATTTTCCGTGCTCTTTCCATTTCTCGTGTCCGTTTTGGCTCTTTGGCTTCGTTTCTTATGATCTCTTTGATATCCGTACCTGCACACGCACAAAAGACAAAACAAGCATATATTTGGCATAATTGATGATTATTTGACCATTTTAAGCACGTTTTATGAGGAAATATGATGTGTAATTAGAGTCACATCACACCCCCTACTAAACCATTGTCGCGTCCTCACGCAATGCTAGAATAAAGTATAAAGCAACTCTGTTTTTCATTTATTAAAAGCATTTATTCATTTTATTAATAGTATATGTGTAAATGACATAATGTATCGCTTTCATTATTCAAAAATAACTTTTAGGATCACAAAATTTGAATAGGTTCATCGTCCTCGACTTTTCACTCTTTCCATGCCAAGCCCAAAAACAAGATCATTGTTAACAACAAGTTCTCATGTTAAGACTACTTATATAAGACATTTGCGTAGAACTCCTTCTCCATTATTCCTAAATTATATCTCTCGATTTTAAGGATTGTCATTCACCCGTAGGCTCATTTGACTTATTTAATAATTATTAGTCCAAAAATGAAGGCAAAACAGTGTAAACCCGACACTTAGAACCTAACCTCATCCTCAAAAACCGTTGTCACTAAAGAAAGCCCACATCAAGGATAATTTAACACGATTTAGGGAATAAATTCCCAGATTCAAAATTTGGCCAATAGTACTACTTATTATTTATTCATCCAAAGTCATTTTTACTTTATAATGGAGTTAGCAAATTTACATCATATACCCTTAGGCTCTTTAAGATGTAAAAGTGCTCCTTATCTATGATCCACACCCTAAGGCTCCTTGAACCATAAACAAGGAAATTAACATTCATCATCACTCCACGCCCTAAGGCTCCTTGAAATAATGATGAAGCAATTTTTATTAAACACTTACCATGCCATACACCCTAAGGCTCTAATGACAAGGCTCGTGCTACATGTCCCACACCCAAAGGCTCCTTGAGATCATGTTTTAATCTTATTCTTTTTTATTTATGATATATATAGTAAGCCAAATTCCGCAATCCCATGGTCTGAATACCTCCTACTTAGTGGTTATGAGCCACCTTAGTCGGAAGTCCATGACGCTGGCACCCTCAATGTGTTCTCGCTTTAATTACAAGGGAAATAAAGAATCGGTTAAGAACTAAAATATCGAACCTAAACCGCAAAAATCCTCATTTATTAATCAATTAAATATACAAGCGGGGAGAAAGAGCCACAAAAGCTCATATAAGGAAGAATTAACCTTTAAACTTATTATTAACTCTATCATCTCTCGTTCTCCATAATTTAAAATCTCAAATAATGAGACTCGTGGACGCTTAGCCTAATAAACCAATTAAGGTCTATATTGTTAAGGAATGAGCTAAGGTAAAAACCGGTCTAGTCAAAAACTATTCTTATTTTCACCAACAGAAAACTTACATTCGTGTCAAAAACACTTATTAAAATTATAAAAAAAAAATTAAATTTATGTAATTTTAAGCACATTTTTGAAAAACGGAGTACGTGAAGACAACGAACAAAAGGAAAAGCATATCGATAGATACCCCCCATACTAAAACAAAACATTGTCCTCAATGTTTCAAGTCGAAGGGTATAATACCCTCCTACTAGAGACGAAGAGTCGCCGTTTATTAATTATGCCAATAAAAATAAGCGTTAGTAAAGGATATAATCATCGGATATCGGATGTCTCAAATGAAGTATTGAAACTCGAGTGATACGTGATGAAAACGAACACGAGAGTATTCGATATATGAGAAACCTAAAATCACATCACAAACGAAACACGAGAAACAAACGAAGAAGCACAAGCCCTTCACATTAGAAATTAGAAAGAAATAGAATGATAAGCATGGGAATCTCCCCCACGAGGCACCTCGTTTTTGGTAACCGAGTCATGAGCTCGACTCGATCCCCGAATTAAATTGTCCTTAGGGAAACGATCATGGAGAGAAAAAGATTTACCCGTAAAAGAAAAACTCTCCATGATAAAGTGAAATAACCTCCCAAATAAGGAAAACCCCATAAAATTCCACCCGGGTCAAATACGTAGTTTCCATCTCTAAAAGAAATAGACCCCAAGGTGGCAATAGCATACAAGTATAAGAAAGATGGGTTCCCTTTAAGCAAAAGTCTCTTACAATTAGGGGTATAGTAAGAAGGTAATCATCCCAATTTTTCAAAAATTTTCCTTTTAATTTTATCATTAAGATACTAAGATTGCTCAAAAATGTGTATACCCGGATCAAATACCGTTCCCTCTATGGGAAAATAGCAAGCCAACTCGATGTCAACATCTTTGGTCTCATTAGGAATGGGTGGGGCGGGAGGGTAGAAGGTATAATGTCATCGTGTAATAAATCCTCTAGAAGTATATCTCCCTCCACATCAAAATACCCGGATATGTACTCCACGGGTGTATCAATATCAAGAAACTCATCGATCTTAGGAATGTGAAAACCATCATCACTAAGGAGTGAAGTATCCGAAAAATCATTAATATCATTATCATGATTCTCAAAAGTCGGGTTTTTCAAAATAGGAGAGTTATCCTCATCCGAGCCCGATAAAGAATTAAAAGTATAGTCGGAATCATAAGATAACACATCCATATCCAGATAACTACTATGAGGAGTAGTATCATTTGGAGGAGTAGGTGAAGGAGTCATAAAAGGAATGGGGTCAAATGTAGGCTCAAGTACAATCTCGGGAATTTCCTAATAAGATGAGGAAGGGGGAGAGATAAATGTATCTGTGGGTGTCAACACCGGAGGGGGAGTAAAACTCATGATAATCTTCGGGCCTTGTCTCTCCTTTATTGGCAGAGAGATGGAAGGATCCACAGTGGGAATATCACTACTAGTAGTGGTGTTAGCCTCAACATGAGCTCTCAAAGCTTCTAATAGTTGATATGTAAGACTTTGGTTTTGTTCATGAAGATCATTTATCATCCTCTTTTGTTCCTCAAATATTTCGACTATTTCGTCTATTTGTGAAGGTTGAATTTGAAAATCCCCTTGATTATTACTTTAAAAATTGTTATGATTTTGAAAATCTTCTTGAATTTGAAAGCTTTGATTTTGAAAATCCCCATAACACCCTTCATTAATTTGTGGCAGGTCAGGAGTCTACTCAACCGAGAGTTGCTCAATAACTACTTCTTCCTCAAAATCCGGAGGAAAAGAGTCACTAGTCACAGGAGAAAGGGGGCTAGAAGAATCATCAAAAATAGGGTCATCCGAATCAACACATGGCTCATCACTAACTCTCGGAGTATATGAGAAAAGAGGGCCACTCCTAATGATAACCGTGTTACCGGATACTTCGGCCTTGCTCCATACTTGAGACTTGTTCTCACTAATCATTAAAGCCTTACTAGTACTCCGAGAGTAAAGATTTCCGCCTGCAGCCGTGTTAAGAGAATCTTGATCGTATTGGGTCAACCCGTGATAAAACGAATCAATCGAATGCAAGGCGGAAAATCCATGATGAGGACAACTACGCACTAAATCCTTAAATCTTTCCCAAGCCTCGGTAAACGTTTCAGTATTAGACTCTTCAAATTTAGTTATTTCCAACCGAATTTTTCTCGTTTTAGCATAAGGGTAAAATTGATTTAAGAATTTTGACTCAAGATTAGCCCATGTGAAAATAGATCCTGGTGGTTCCTTTTCTAGCCAAAGCCGGACTGCTCCATCGAGGTAGAAAGGAAAAGGGTGTAAATAGATAATGTCTTGTGTCACATTAGTGTATTTGACGGTATTGGCGTATGAACGAAAAAGAAGGATATGAGTGTAAGGATTGTCGTCCTCAAATCCGTAAAAAGGACGACCGGATATCAACTTAATCAAATCCGGATTAAGCTCAAAATAATTATCCTCGATATCCGGTATCACAATCTCACTCTCGAGACATCCCTCGTCATGAAATTGCAACTGCTCCAATATCGATCGATCATCCATAGCCATGTCAAAAGCACGATACTCGGGATCGGCTTGACTCGTCACGATATTATTTTTTTATAAAAGAGAATATAATATGTACGTAAAAACGAAGAAGAAACCAAGATAGAAAATATATATATATATATATATATATATATATATATATATATATGTATATACGTAGATTTTTTTTGATGTAATACTTTAGGAAAAGTTTTTTTTTTTTTGATTCTTTTTTATTTTTGTTGCAAATCTTAGGAAAGAAATGCTTTTGTGATTTTTTTTTAGAAAATATTATAATATATAGTTAAAGAAAAATAAAATCTAACAAAAAATATTTTTTTTTTAAATTTTTTTAAAGGGTATATATAGTAATAATGAAACGAATATAAAATAAGAAAATATTTTTTGTTTTTATGGATTTTATAATAATTTTTTTTTAACAATAAAAATAACGTTCAAAATCGAACGGATCCCAAAATCCAAATCGCCTCACGAAAAATCGTCAATCGTAACGAGCAGGAACCGGCAGCGGCGCCATTTTAATATAGAATTTTTGTTAAGTCGTTTTGTCTCGATATCGTGTCGAATTGATTTTACTTTTTCTCGTTAAGACTTAATTTGTTTTTGGTTAATGAAAAATTATACTAGTATGGTATTATTAGCTACTTTCGACAAATATTATAAACGACACAAAAAACGAGAAAAATACTAATATTATACTATACTTATTATTATACTAATATAACACTAATTTCAAAATGTACAAAACTAAACTTTTAAAACTAAAACAAGACTTTAGAAATTAAAATCTACCTATACTAATGATAGTCCAATACAAAACCAATAGGCCCAAGTAATTCGTTAATATGTCTCAGGATAAAGACAACAAACGCAAAAGATAGACACAACTTTGTGAATGAAATAGACTCATGTTCGAACCTACTCTACTACACTTTTACTCTTTTATATTTTTTTTTTCAAAATGTGAAAAATCCTTATTATGTTACCTTACTTGCTAAATATTACAGTAGGAAATTTAGCTACTGTACTCCAACAAACAATTTATAAATGGCAACTTGGTTTATTTCTAATATCAAATTTAAAGGCTTAGTTATTCAAAACTTAGAAACAAATTAATCCTACAATTAAAGAATCAAATCAAATATATCAACCAAACTATTAAACTGATATACAGTAAAGTAATTCAATTGTTCTAAATCTGATTCCCTGACTACCTACTCATCACTCTACAAATGCATCCTAGAATGTATTAAACCAAACACCAGTTAACAAAATTCAACATCACCTAAACTTGTGAAAGCTATGAAACTGAAATGAACTTAAGTCCTACTGATTTTACCAGTTAATGTGAACTAAAACAAACTCTTAAACATCTATTCAAATAAAAACTTAGCTAAATCAATGGAACTATAAAATTCAGAAAAGATAGAATAGTTACTGCAAGTAAATTTCTACACTAAATTCTCAACAACAAACTTATCTAAAAAAAAGTGCAGAATAATAACAAGATTTGACCTGCATCATCCAAGCCAGTCCGCTGATGTCGAGCTATGAACCGATCAAACTGCACAACGTCGACACTATGAACTGATCTCGAAACTGCAGCGAACTAATCTCGAGCTGAACCAAATACTGAAATCGAAGATACAAGCTGCATATGAGGCCTGCCCTTTAGTGACGATGTGCTAACCGAACGAACCGAACCTGATAACGATACTAGCTAACCGAAAACTGAAGCTGATATTGAAATTAACTGAACCGAGTTCGATGAATAAACTTGTACCGAAATCAACTTCGAAGCTACACCGAACCAAAACCAAACCAACAAAACTGCTTGCTGAATCCGAACTTAACTACACCGTTAAACCTTTATCGAAACCAACAATAAATGTTATGCTGAACCGGAACCTTAAATTACACGTAGCTCGAAACTTGAAACTACAAACGAACACAAGCTACAATCTAATCATAAACCTACAAACATCACCACTATAGCCGAAAATCAAATCTGTCTAGAACTTAAAATCATCAACCGAATCAAAACATCACTTCCGAATATAAAACCCATAACAATATCAATTATCGGATCGAAACCTGCTGAGAATCGAATCATACAAACTTTAAGCCAAGACTAAAAATCAAATCCTACAGTAACCGAATCTCCAGCAACAAGAATAAACAAACATCAAACCTGCATATATGAATCGAAACCTGCTTACTACTATCTTCGAATAAAATCCAGAAACACAACTCAGAATTTGAATCATTAACTGAAATAAAAACTGTTAAACCAATAACCTCCGAATCCAAAACATCAACTACAATAATCATCGAGAAATCTGAACATCAACCGAAACATGAACAAGAAACACCAACCTAAAGTATAAACCACCTTTATCAAACTTTTTATTAATTCTAAATTAAAATACAAATGATAAGAAACTGAAGCAGCGTTTTTAATCGCACTAAGTCCTACTCCTACTAACGAAATATATAAAATAAAGGACAGAAAAAATAAATATATATAAGATGGAATGTTCAGATGCGTAAATTGGAAGCTGCGTCCCCTCTGCGTATGAATGAAGCTAAGTTATATATATTTGATCTGTGATCTATAAAACAAGATATAAAGTGCTCTCCTTTCTGGGCTTGTGGGCTTCAGCTTATGTAAAACAAAAATGGGCCTCCTTCATTCTTTCTTCATTCTGGGCTTGACTATTTTTGGTGGGCTATAGTAGTCTTTATTGGGCTAGTAATATATTAATGAGTCGATCCGAACCATTTAAATGGTGTCGGGTTGGCCAAATAAAACATGAATGCACCGTTAGACTTGATTTTCCGTGCTCTTTCCATTTCTCGTGTCCGTTTTGGCTCTTTGGCTTCGTTTCTTGTGATCTATTTGATATCCGTACCTACACACGCACAAAAGACAAAACAAGCATATATTTGGCATAATTGATGATTATTTGACCATTTTAAGCACGTTTTATGAGGAAATATGATGTGTAGTTAGAGTCACATCAGTAAACCTTGAGAAATCATCCACCATGACGAGGATGTATTTTATACCACTCACACTAGCCGTACGCATTGGCCCGCAAAGATCCATGTGCAAAAGATACAGTGGCTTTTGGTTGGTGTGTTCAGCTTTAGGTTTGTATGATTTCTTGGTGCTTTTACCCAAAGAGCACACGAAACATAAATGATCCTTGTCAAACTTAAGTTTTGGAAGACCACGAACAAGTTCGTTTTTAGCCAAATGGTTTATAGCATCAAAGTTAAGATGAGATAACCGACGATGCCACAACCATGACTTGGTCTTAGATGCTTTGGAAAGAAGGCATACAGGAGAGGCGACCATCATGTTTTGAATGGACAGTGTGTAGAGATTATCTCCTCGAGAACCCTTTAACAAATCATTTCCTACAAGATCGCGAATAAAGCAAGTATGTTGTCGAAAAGCAACCTCAAGGTTTGAATCACAAAATTGTCTCACTGAAAATAAATTGTGACCAAGTCCCTCCACATAATATACCCTTGAAATCGTAACATTCCCAATTTGTTATTCACCATAACCCATGATCTTTGCAATATGGTCGTTGCAGAATTTAACCGTTCCTAAAAACTTGCTGACGAAATTTCTGAGCATCGAGCGATCTCCGGTCATATGCTTTGAGCATCCAGAGTCCAAGTACCAGAGGATGATTTTGACCACCTGAGAATATCACCAGACAAAAGACGATGTATCGGAATCTAGTAGTTCCTCTGTGTTAGCAGGTACAGATGTATTTATCTTAGATTTGCTAACCGAAGAATTCTTAGGCTTCCAAATTTGCTTCCTAAATGTCGGCTTATATTCTAGTTGTCTAAGATCCTGAGGTACTTCTTCACAGGTAGGCACAATAGTGGGGGCAGACCTAGTTAAAGGGCGCTTTTTTCATTTCTTAGTGCTAGTGTTCCTATTTAAAGGACGTTGAGACCTAACTTCCGTGGATGTGATCCTAGTTAAAGGGCACGTAGTTCCATTAGCAGTTAAGGTCCTACCAGTGGGTTTCCACTGCCAACCAACTTGGGTGAATTTCTTCCCCGTTAGAATCCATTCAAGATTGTTCCTAATTGCATGCATTTCATTCACGTGATCAACAAGGCATAAATCATGACGCTGAGAAAACATGCATTTATTACAATTCCAACATCGCAAATTCGAATTCACATTTTGCTTAGGCTTCTGCACAGAGGCAGATCCTTTTGTCTTAGATACATGATTCTTTTTATTTGAAACTGAAATAACATTTCTAGGGTGAACTTCTACTTTCTTCTTGGCAGTCCTACTAGTGGAAGGCTTGATCCTATCTTTCTTGTCTTGAGATCCTTTAGCCTTAGTAGACATAATTACTCTTGTAGAAGCCATGGGAACATTAGTGACAGATTTTGATTTAGCCTTGATGGGTGTGTTTAATATAGGCTTAGATCCTAGATTCATATTGAATGGAGTAATGGCAATGGTGGGGGTTTGTTGTTTCGGGGGTACAAATATCGGTTTCCCTATGTACTCTAAGTTTGCTAAACAATCCTGAATGCGATCCACATATAATAAAAGCTCATATAGAAGATGACTTGTGGGATCTAGTTCACGCATGTAATCAACGATCTCTCTAGCTAGATCTACATGTTCTAAGGCATTTTTCATGTATGTGGCAAACTTAGTTGGACTATTCTTAAATTTTGGGTCCCGATATAGCACACGTGGGTTGGGTTTGGGATCACTAGAGGTCGATGCAGAGATGGTAGCTGGATTATCAACAACTTCTTGTCCTTTGAGTTGAAGTGTCTCCTTTAATTCAGCCAAAACCATGTTTTTGTCTATGAGTTGAATATTTAAGTCAGAGATTTCCTCGCACTTATGGTTCAGTTGGTCAACGAGTGACTTTTGCTCTGCCGCATTAAAAGTGAAGCGATCTTCTAATGAACCATAAATTTGTGAAAAACCCTGCTTTACTTTATCAAACTCCCATAGCATAGAATTAATTTTATCTTCTAGGGCATGATTTTTATTCTTTGCAGCCTCTAGTTCCAATTTCTCTTCTACAGATTCTCTCTTAAGTCTCATAATTTCTTCCTCTAATGCCTGAACCACCTGAATCATCTTGTCACTCGTCTCAACGGAGTTTTCACAATCATTTGTTTTTTAAAGATTTTCATTTTTAGATTGATTTTCAATTTCAAGAGAGATACAATGTTGTTGAAGCTCATCAAAACGTTTTGAAAGTGAGTTATAAGAATCTTGAAGCTTTAAAAATTTAGCGTTAGATTCATGACAAGAATGATTATCTACATTATTCACAGGTTCAACAATATTCACAGGTATATCATGCGCATCATCACATTTATTCATAGGAGATGTCATCAAAAAATCAAATTTAATAGTAACAACTTGCATCACTTCAAGAGACACTATATGTTCTAAGAATCGGTCATATTCGGACAAGATCTTTTCTTTCTCAATTAAATTTTGTTCATAAGCATCATCCATTTCATAGAAAACTTTTTGAACTTCACCCATTTTGAAACTAAGATTTTCCGCAAGATCGTAAAATCCCTCTTTAATATTGTCTACAAACAGAACGATCTCTTTCTCAAACACCGTTGTCATGTGTTCGAAATCCCATTCTCCAGCGGTTTGAGCCGTTGAATTCGTACATTCCAGGATGACCTTGTCAAACTCGGTTAGGTATCGCTGAATCTATTCCAAGCTTAGCAATACCGTACTTACCAATGGAAGATTCTTAGGAATTTCCTTAGGTTCGTCCGAATTAACAAGTGTAGGAAGTGTACTAAGGCTTTCTCTAGTAGGCATGTAAGCTGGTGTATGGATAAATTCCTTTTGCATATTAAAGCGAGTTCTAAGATCTATTTTTGCATATGTTGCATTAAGTTGTGTATAATCATACTCAGGATATGTAAAAATTACTTTTGACCGATTCTGTTCATGTAGCGACATGCTCTCAGATTCATTTAGAAACACAATCGGATCTAAGACCAATCCTAACTTGGTTGCATCATAAAGTCGTGTGTTGTGGTTAAATGCTTGCTTTGCATACCCCGGGTTAGGTGTTAGGTCTATTAGACGCGATATATTGAACTCTTGAAAAGAAGAATGAAACAAGTGTACTAAATGTGAAGCAGAGTATTGTTTTAAAAGCAAAATTTCAGTCTTTTTAACTTTCTCAGACGCCTTAATTTCCGTTTCAACCCTTTTAGACTCGAGAATTTCGAAATCCGTTTGTGGTTTTTGAAAATTATTAACGACATACTCTTTTTCTTTAAGTTCTTTCGAAAGATTTGCTCTTAAACTCTCAATTTCTAGCAAATTATCCATTTGTACTTTCCTAAACCTATCAAATTCAGGATTGGTTAAGGTAGTGGTCACTGGAGTTAATTTTAAGGTTTTAACATTTTCTTTATACAAAGCAAGCTCGACAGATAAAGTATGATTAACACTGAGGGTTTCAAGGACCGCGTTATTCATTTGGCCAAGCATAGATGCCGACACCATAACCAAATCGGGTTGAGCAAACAAATTTGTAGTCGTAATAGCTCCCGGTTGTGGTTCACTCAAAGTCTGGGGACTTGCATTGATATTGCTATCATTGTTTGTCTCCTCGTTTGAGTTACTAACCACCGGAGGCTGTTCCGGATACTCAAACACTTGCTCAACTTGATAAGGTACAATACTAGTATCCCTGGCAGTATTTGGTACCTCGGAAATTGTGTCAACTCCATAAAGTAAAAGATTTGCCATGAGAGCTGCCTTGGCGGTATTGAGATCATCACAGTCAGAGTCGTATGCATCCAGATCATCACATTGATATGCGGCATTGTTTATGATGGCTGCTGTGAGACCGTCACTGTCCGCAACTCCCGGATCTGCGAGAAATGCTAACTCTTCTTCATCGAGCTCACGTCCTTGGGCTTGAGCATTCACCAAGTAGATCTTCTCCTTAAACCATGTGCTATCCCTTTTCCTCTTGGGCTGCTTACACTCTCGAGCCATGTGCCCTTCCCCTTTGCAGTTATAACATATAATCATCTTCATTTTGCTAGTGTTATTACCCCTTGTAGCAGCAGTGTTAGATGGACGTGCACCAGCATTAGATGAACTTGGTCTCCCCTAAAGTGGTTGCACCATTACTCTGTCATCTTGAATTGTAGCTTGTTGTCGAGAGTTATAAGAGTTCCTTAACTGACTGTTTGTTGGAGCTGGTCCTCTGTAACCTCGTTTGTTCAATGTTTGAGTGAGATAAGTAGACATTTAAGCAAGTATATCAGTAGGATTATCTCCTTGTCTAAACATAGGGACATGAATCTCATCATCACAATAGAATGTTGGTGTTGATTAAGGTACAAGCTGATTTGAGGGAACACTAACATGTTGTGAGTAATGGGGTTGAGGAGCCTCAAGTTGTTGATAGGTGATGTAAGGATTTGTTGGAGGTTGATAAGGTGAATACTGTTGTGCAACATAAGGTAACTGATGTGAGTCTCCTTGTGATGATGTTGTTGGTTGCTTGTATTGTTGGTGATAAGATGTAGTCGGTTGTGGCAAGATCGAATACTATGGAAAGCTTGGTGTTTGATACAATGGTTGATAGGAAGATTGGTGTCCCAAAGCAAACGGAGAGTTGTGATATGACAATGTTGGTTGATTTGCCATTAATGCCAATGGTTCTTGATAAGATCCCTGAGAAATGCGTTTTTGGATCACGTGCTTCTCGTGTTGCTACAAGAAAGCATAGAGTTGATCTAAATTTGACTTGTGCAAATCTTGAATCATCTTGACATCGGTGACATATTGACTCCACTCTTGGGGTAGCGTGTTCACGAACTTGGTGTTTAGTTGAAACTGAGCAATCCTTAGATTATACACGTTCATATCATTCATCAAATTAGTGAAACGCCAGTAGTAATCGTGAAGAGTTTCCCCTGGAATGTATGTAAACCTATCAAACAAGTCATACAATTGACACTCTCATTCTTGCTTAGTTAGAGAAGTCCCTTGTAACAAAACAGTTAATCGATCCCAAAGATCCTTTGCCACTGTGTGTTCACTTACCATTCTATAGATATCGGGTGGAAGGGCTTGAAGTATTGTTTGAACGACCCTTTCATCTGCATCGGCAATGAGTTTGTTAGCATCCGGTAACTCATGATACAACCTTGTCCGCTTCACATTGTTGACAGTAACTTCTCCCCAATCTAGTGAACCTTTTTTAATGGATTGAAGCATAAGTCTACCATTGGGTTTATCCATGATATAAGTTTTCATGCGACCTTGACATGCTTCAAATAAGTCTTTGATGAGCAACGGTGGGCGAGTGTCGGTACCCGAGATGATGGAAATATCGGTAAAAGATGTCATTGTTGGCATATATGAATTTGAATTATTTTATGATCCCTTGAATAAAGATTATCAAAAATGATCGAGCAATGAAATAAGGTTATGTGTTTTTGAATTGTTGAATGAAAGATGTTGTTATCTTTTTGTTGTGTGTGTTTTTGAAAATTACCAAATTAAAGCACAATAGAAAAATCCTCTAAGTTATGCAATTTTTTATCCCAAAAAGCAAATTCTATCGGAATGTCTCAAGTATCGGAATGTAAGGTCTGTCGGAATACCCCTTCTATCGCAACGAGTACACTGTCTGAATCTAAGGTCTGTTGGAATACCCCTTCTATCACAATGAGTCCACTGTCTGAATATGAGATATGTCGGAATTCTACAAGTATCGGACTGAGACACTATCAGAATCTACGATCGCAATATGGCCTATAAAATTTTGACAGAGTGACGTTTCAGTAAACCTTACAGCTGTCGCAATCCACGATCGCAATGAGCGATCGCAATATACGTCGGAATAAGGGTATCACAATACCTGTGATCGCAAAGTAAAACCCTAGGGTTATTGCGATCGATCCGTACTTACCTGTGCGATTCTGATGAAGGCGGTTGCAATGGAAAGATGAATTTCACAAAGTTGAAGCAAAGAAAATCCTAACTTTGAGCCAAAATATTTGTGATTTAACCGAAACCAAGATACCCAAATCACTAATGCAACTATGAAGAAGGTATACGACTATGAAGAACACTAAAAACACGAAAAAAAATTTGAAGCTTGAAGCTTTGGTAAAAAAGATCAAAAACCCACGAAATGCTTAAATAAGCATGAACAACACAAAGACCAACCTATATTTCATCCCATAGCCCTTGATACCAATTGTAGATTCGTGATAATCTTTGTATTTCAAGAGGGTTGATGTTTTTCTAGAGAGAGAAATTAGAGAGAGAAGTGAGAGAAAACTATGTGTATTTCTTTGAGAAAATAAAACAACCAACACCCCTTTCCATGGTGGAAAGGGGTTTATATACCCAAGTACTTAAGTGGACTTGGGCCTCCGGCCCATGAACATGCTCATGGGTCGGGCTAAACATAAACATTACTTAAATATTACTACGAGCCTATAACTATATTGTTGGAGTGACCGAGACTTTCTATATACGAAAAACGTATTTCCAACAAAATAGGAGGGGACACTTTTGTGTTTCCTGTGTTTTATGTTTGCTATGGGCCGGGCTCAAGGCGCATGATAGGTGTGAA
Source organism: Glebionis coronaria (assembly GCA_025667525.1). Lineage (NCBI taxonomy): Eukaryota > Viridiplantae > Streptophyta > Magnoliopsida > Asterales > Asteraceae > Glebionis > Glebionis coronaria. Next base: position 76,368 of record JANFOE010000217.1, read on the forward strand.
AAACCCATCCTTTTACCACTTAATTACAATAATAACCAAGCCAAAACGTGTATTTTATGTCGTAAATGTCGGAATTATACGTGGTTTGTGTTTTTGTTGTGATTTAGGACCAAAATGTGAAAAGGGAAGAAAACACGGGCTTTCACGGGCTTTTATCGAAGAAAAAGACAAAAGACGAAGTCAAGAGATCAAGAGTGCAAAAAGAACGGAAGTCCAAGACCTATTCTGAAGATTTATCAAAGAACAAGTCTGAAGACGGAAGTTTAATAAAGCCGAGGAACCCAAATCTAATTAATGAAGAATATTCAAGACGAGTTTAATCAATCCCGAGACAACGTCGAAAAAGTCGAAGAGTTTAGAAGACGAAAAGACGTGAAGAAAGAAAGAAAGAAGGAGCAACACATGCATCCTTCCCTTCTCCCTATATATAGCACCCATTTCACTTCATTTCTCTTTGTTAGCTAATTTTGACAAAATTAGTCTTTCCACCATTTTCATTCCTTGCACCATTTATTTTTCATGTCATTTTGATTTCCTGTCTTAAATTTCTTGCCTTTTAATTCCAAGTAAGTTCATTTTGTTGTTGAATCTTTATTTTTCCTTTAATCAAGTTTTCTATTATCCATCTTATTCTACTTTTCTTGTTTTGATTTGATTGTGGTTCGGATTAAGCATCGATTTTGCTTAATCTTATTGCTTATTTGATTAAAAATTTCATCTTTTTTATTTCCATCTAGGCTTGTATACGATTTAAGCTATAAGTTTGACAATCTTATTGGCTTATTTTGTATTTAGCTTATTTGATTTTAAAGTTTTCTAAAAAGTTTTATCTTTTTAAAGTTTGCTTATTTTGTGTTTTGATAAAGTCTTTAAATTTGTTGCTTTTTGTCTCGTCTCATTATCTTTTTAATCAAGTTTCGGTTATTGCTTATTAGTCTTAGCTTATTGGTTTTGCTTATTTTGTATTACATTCCATTGGAATGGGATTTGGATTCCGACAGCTTGTTACGGTCGCAAAACCCACAAGGGTTTGTACATTGCGATCGGTATTGTGATACTCCCCCTTATTCGGATCTGGGATTCAGATCTGGGCTTCAGATCTGGGATTCGGATCTGGGATTCGGATCTGGGATTCGGATCTGGGATTCAGATCTGGGATTCGGATCTGGGATTCGGATCTGGGATTCGGATCTGGGATTCTGGTCTGGGATTCGGATCTGGGATTCGGATCTGGGATTCGGATCTGGGATTTCGATCTGGGATTCGGATCTGGGATTCAGATCTGGGATTCGATCTGGGATTCGGATCTGGGATTCAGATCTGGGATTCCGATCTGGGATTCAGATCTGGGATTCGGATCTGGGATTCGGATTTGGGGATCTGGGATTCGGATCTGGGATTCAAATCTGGGATTCTGATTTGGGATTCGGATCTGGGATTCGGATTTGGGATTCTGATCTGGGATTCAGATCTGGGATTCCGATTTGGGATTCGGATCTGGGATTCCGATGGATTCTTAGTTTTTATGTCTTGTCTTTATTTTCAAACCAAAATTTTATATTTTCCGCCATTTTCTTAAACTTTATTTTAAATTGTTTTTATTTTAGTTTTATTTTAAGATTGCATTTTATTTAAGTGTTTTTCTAGTAATTTTCTAGTTTAATTTTTCACCTTGTTTTACTTTTATTATTTGTACATGTCTTTAATTTGCTTTTAAATACTTTCTGCATTTACTTTTTAATTAGTTATAGATAATCAGCTTTCTTTTTTATTAACCAAAAACGACTGAGTCACACTTTAAACTGGTAATCAACTCGATTAGACACCGAGAAAACGAAAATTTTCAACTAGCAAAATCTTAATTTCAAATGGCGCCGCTGTCGGCTCTTTTCGTGAAGATTAACGTTTTTTTGTGAGAGACGCGTTGGATTTTGGGATCCATTCACTTTTGAACGTTATTTTTCTTGCCAAAAAAATTTTCAAAAATCCAAAAAAATAATAATAATAATAATTACAAAAAAAAAAAATTCAAAAATCCAAAAACATTTGGAAAATCATAAAAGCATTTCTTTTTCGAAAGTTTTGCACCAAAAATAATCTTCTTGCTTATCTATTGTTCTTCATGGATTCTTATGTCCATTGCGTAGGGTGTGGGAGACGATTATATGGGTGCGAATCATGTCAATGGTGTTCATGCGAGCAATGCGGAAAAGACCTTCCTCCTATTTCAATCGATTCACAATTGAGATTTTGTCATCGTGCAACTCGACTAATTCGTCCTTTTCTAATCCACCTCCTATTCCCCCTTGCATATATTGTGGAAGCGATTTTCATTGGCATGTTTCTTGTCCAATTCGATACCCACCTCATGGCGAGCAAGAACTGGGTTACAATTATGACAATGGTAATAGCTATCTACAAGAAGCATCGGGTTTTTCTCCATACCCATGTTGCCAAAATTGTGGGGGCCCTCACTATACTTCTTATTGTCAGCCAATGAATTATTATGAGCAAAATCCGTGTCCTCAGTTTTCTTCACCAATGGATTATTATGAACCAAATCCGTGTTCTAATTCTTCTCAACCGATGAACTACTATGAGCCACACCCATGCTATAATTCAGGTTTTCAACATTTTGAGCCCCCACAACACTTCCTCGATCATCAACCCTCTTTTGCATTTCCCCCCTAAGCAAATTGCCACTCTTTTTGACAACTTTCAAAAAGTTCAGGAAGCTTGCAACAAGATCATCGAAAAATGTCAAGAGGATCAACGACATGAGCAAATATCGAATATCGAGACTTATACTCCTCCTCCGGTGTATCCATACTATTATGATGATGATGATGACGATGAGCCTACTATTTCTTGGAATGATCTTGTTGCTCAATGTCCTAGTGCAATTGTCATCCCTTCTCTCAATATCCCAAACACGTCTAAGGATTGTGATACATTGAGTGAGATTAGTGATTTTGGTCTTGATAAATTCTTTGATGAGGTTTGTGATGCATCGAATTTTGTGGAGCCTACGGTCGAGGTCGCTCTTAATGATGATGATTTTTCTCCATGCTATGAGAATTTCACTTTTGAAATTTCTCCTTCTCCTCCGGGCGATGAAGGCAATGTTGATTTATTCTCTCCGACTTATGAGAAGTTCGCCCCTGAACTTGGTCTTTTAGATGAGGTGGAAGACGTTATTCTTCGCTACAAATTACTAAAAGTTCATCTTCTTATTGCTAAGATTGAAGCGTTGAATTCTGCTCCTATTTCCGAGTCTTTACCTCCGTCTATTACTTCAGTTGAGAATAATGATACAACTATGGAGGAAATCGACATTCTCTCAATACCTCCGGGTATTGATGATGATGACACAGAGGGGGATATTATTTTTGATAATTTGCTGCAGGAAGGTATTGTCCCAGGTCCCCCTCCCAAGCACCTTTCATCCACTCCTTTAGAGACCATTACGGAGGATGAGTGCTTTGACCCGGGAGGTGCCATTGATTATTTTATGATTGATAACCTTACGGCTTTGCCACTTTCTGAGCATCAATTGTCTTTGGGGGATGACAATCTTCTTACTTTACCCACCCCACCTCCCATGGATCATGATTTCACATACTTTTCGTATGTTGAAAGGACTTTTCAACCCTTCAAGACTTATCCTCCAGTCTCCCCTGTTGTATTTTCCTCCGGGAACGAGGACAAGGACTTTGATCCCGGTATTACATTTGAGGCCTCCCCGTGGACTATTTAATTCGGGGACGAGTCAGGCTCGTGACTCGGTGAACAAAAACAAACGCTTTTTGTGAGGCAACCCAATTATCTATCCTTTTATTCTATTTTTCTAATAAGTGTAGGGGAGACCCTAGTATGTGTTTGTTGTTTTCGACATTTTTCAAAATTTTTAATCTATTTTGGCCTAGTAGTTTAGTAGTATTTCCCTTTGTTATCGTTATTTACTTTCTTTGCTAGAATAAATTTTTAATAAAGTGGTTTTAATTTTTGAAACGTTGTGAATCTTTTGACTCAACCCGAGTTTACTTATCCAAGTTTACTCTAACGTGTTTAAGTCAAGTTTTGCTAGGCTTTTATATAGGGAACTTTAAAAGGTGAAAGTCTTAACTCTCACGGGTTAAGAACAAGAACTTTTCGCAAGTTCCTATAATTGATCCTAGAGAGTCGTTTATCAAGGGAACTTTAAAATGCGAATTCTAAACTTGAAAAAGTCTAAGAAGTTGCAAGATCCTATAGATGACTTGAAAACCCAAAACTTTGATTTAATTGGCTAAGCATCCACGAGTCTCATTCCTTAAGATTTTAAATTGTGGAGAACGAGAGATGATAGAGTCAATTATAAGTTCGGTATTCTTTCATGAGTTTGTGTGAGTTGATTATAAGCTTATTCTCCCATTGCTTATTAATAAATTTAATTGCAATAAATAAGGTTGTACGATTTAAAAAGTTACTTAGCTTCTAGCACAAGATCGTTTAAAAGTTGCTCGGTATCAATTAGAGTTCATAGCCAAGGCATAACTTATTGAAGCGGGATGCGAAGATTGGCGAGTCCGAAAAGGCCCTAACAAGGCATGAGGCTACATTTTGTTGCTAAAGATCCAAAGTGATGTGAAGAATCATTTATCAAAAATTAATATGAAGGATCGAGACACACGACGAAAAGCAAATACCCCCCTAAAGATCATGGAGAAGTCTATCCAAAAAGGCCCTAACAAGGTATGAGGATAAATAGATCCTAGTCCTAAAAGGAGGCGGATCGTTGTATATCAAAGTCCAAAATAAGGATTGGATAAAAATGAAGAAGTCGTGGTCCAAATATGAAGAATCTCTCAAAACATCAAGTGAAGAAATTCCTATTATGAAGAGAAGACCATAATTTCATGAACGTCTCTCAAGATTTGAAGTATGAAGTCGCTGCCAAATATCGGTCCGAGAAAGGTCTCAAATCGTGAAGCGAGTTATGTCAAGATATGAACTTTATGAGGTCCCGAGAAGCAATTTTAAAAGATTTTGTCCTTTAGCTAACTATTGATTAAATCGTCCTACTTTATTTTCAGCCTAAATAACTATCAAAATAAGTCAACAATGCATCCTCGTGATCATTCAAGACAATAATAAAATATAAGAGATACACCTAGGAATAAGGGAGTCTAAGTGAATAATTGGGCCACATGAATTTGTGTTAGTTTGTTAACTTATAATAACAATGACCTTGTTTTTGATCTTTTTACTTGTTTTCTTCCTTTAAATATTTTGTCTCTTTAATAAAGGCCAATGTGGATTGATTGTGATGGAAAATGTAACACTTGCTTTGTAATTAATGCATTGCATGAGGGCATTGCAATGGTCAAGTGTAGGGGATTTGATAGGTGTGAAAACACCCATCCTTTTACCACTTAATTACAATAATAACCAAGCCAAAACGTGTATTCTTTGTCGTAAATGTCGGAATTATGTGTGGTTTGTGTTTTTGTTGTGATTTAGGACCAAAATGTGAAAAGGGAAGAAAACACGGACTTTCACGGGCTTTTATCGAAGAAAAAGACAAAAGACAAAGTCAAGAGATCAAGAGTGCAAAAAGAACGGAAGTCCAAGACCTATTCTGAAGATTTATCGAAGAACAAGTGTGAAGACGGAAGTTTAATAAAGCCGAGGAACCCAAGTCTAAATAATGAAGAATTTTCAAGACGAGTTTAATCAATCCCGAGACAACGTCGAAAAAGTCGAAGAGTTTAGAAGACGAAAAGACATGAAGAAAGAAATAAAGAAGGAGCAACACATGCATCCTTCCCTTCTCCCTATATATAGCACCCATTTCACTTCATTTCTCTTTGTTAGCTAATTTTGACAAAATTAGTCTTTCCACCATTTTCATTCCTTGCACCATTTATTTTTCATGTCATTTTGATTTTATGTCTTAAATATCTTGCCTTTTAATTCCAAGTAAGTTCATTTTGTTGTTGAATCTTTATTTCTCCTTTAATCAAGCTTTCTATTATCCATCTTATTCTACTTTTCTAGTTTTGATTTGATTGTGGTTCGGACTAAGCATTGATTTTTCTTAATCTTATTGCTTATTTGATTAAAAAGTTCATCTTTTTTATTTCCATCTAGGCTTGTATACGATTTAAGCTATAAGTTTGACAATCTTATTGGCTTATTATGTATTTAGCTTATTTGATTTTAAAGTTTTCTAAAACGTTTTATCTTTTTAAAGTTTGCTTATTTTGTGTTTTGATAGTCTTTAAATTTGTTGCTTTTTGTGTCGTCTCATTATCTTTTTAATCAAGTTTCGGTTATTGCTTATTAGTCTTAGCTTATTGGTTTTGCTTATTTTGTATTACATTCCATCGGAATGGGATTTGGATTCCAACAGCTTGTTACGATCGCAAAAACCACAAGGGTTTCTACATTGCGATCGGTATTGTGATACTCCCCCTTATTCGGATCTGGGATTCGGATCTTGGATTCGGATCTGGGATTCGGATATGGGATTCGGATCTGGGATTCGGATCTGGGATTCAGATCTGGGATTCCGATCTGGGATTCCGATCTGGGATTCGGATCTGGGATTCTGATCTGGGATTCGGATCTGGGATTCAGATCTGGGATTCCGATCTGGGATTCGGAATTAGGATTCGGATTTGGGATTCGGATCTGGGATTCTGATCTGGGATTCGAATCTGGGATTCAGATCAGGGATTCCAATCTGGGATTCGGATCTGGGATTCGGATCTGGGATTCCGATCTGGGATTCGGATCTGGGATTCTGATGGAGTCTTAGTTTTTATGTCTTGTCTTTTTTTTCAAATCAAAATTTTATATTTCCCTCCATTTTCTTAAACTTTTTTTAAATTGTTTTTATTTTAGTTTTATTTTATTTTATTTAAGTGTTTTTCTTGTAATTTTTTAGTTTAATTTTTCACCTTATTTTACTTTTATTATTTGAACACGTCTTTAATTTGCTTTTAAATACTTTCCGCATTTACTTTTTAATTAGTTATAGATAATCAACTTTCTTTTTTGTTAACCAAAAACGACTGAGTCACACTTTAAACTGGTAATCAATTCGATTAGACACCGATAAAACGAAAGTTTTCAACTAGCAAAATCTCAATTTCAGCGCACTTTTCCTTTGTTTACTAATCCATACCGCCACTCCCTTAAGTATATACGTTTTGGTTTTGTTTTTCGTATTTAAAATTATTTACGCATCTCGTATTTGTTTCTCGTGTTTTGAAATTTTCTGAAAACGTAAACTCTTTTCTGTAACTAAAATAATACATACAAAGTGTTTACTGAAACTTAAAATTATTATCTTGTAATATTTAATTAGAACTGAGACTGCGTATTTACTGTTTACGTTTAATTAACGTTAAAGCTGAGACTATGCGTATTTAATATTCTAAGATTTTAGATACGGGTTTTTTACAGTTGCAAAATTCACTTTTCAGCATACCAATTTGGTTTTCTAATCTCTTCATATTCATCTCGTTTGATTTTACGTAGTTTTAAAAATCATTAGACTCATTTTGATATTGATTAAAACATTGGTTTTGATTTCCCCCTTGAAAATTTCCTTGATTTTTGTTGTATTAAAATTACCGCTTGAACTTTGACCTTGATTAAAATTTTAAAAATTTCTTTGGTTTGAATTGTTGTTAAACCCTTGATTTTGAAATTTCAAATTTTGACCTTGGTAATAACTTCCTTGATTATTTCCTTGAAAATTGTTTCGGTTTTGAAAATAGTTTCCTTAATTAAAATTCCCTTGTGGTGGACCGGCGTTGTTTTGATTAAAATTGAAATTTTCATTAGCCGCATTAACGCTCGACGTTTAACCATCCGTAGCCGCACACTTGTAATAATTATGAGGTCCACCACAAAACATACACGTTGTCTCAACCGATTTCACCATAGTGAAAGTGTCCTTCTTTTTCAATTCACTCAACAAAGTTGTGAACACATCAGTTAATTTAGCGACCTTTGCATGAACCCTCTCAATGTCGCGGTTAGCATAACTAACATTGGCGACATTGGCAACACTCGGTGTGCTACGGAGTTGGAAAATCTTAGACCTATTATCGATGATCATTAACGCGTCCTTCGGAGTTGTACATAAAAATTTGCCGCCCGCGGCAGAATTTAACGAATCTTGCTCACCAAGATTAAGACCGTTATAAAACATATCGATTTTGGTGCAACTCAAAAAATCCGTGATGAGGACATTTCCTAAGCAATCCCTTGAAATGATCCCACGCCTCTCTAAACGATTCATTTGGTTTTTGGGTAAACCCCGTGATTTCGTTTTTGAAAAACGTGGTCTTAGACGGCGAGAAAAATGATTAACAAATTTGGAAAAGATATCGTCCCACGTCAATATAGATCGAGGTGGTTCTTTCTCGTACCAATCTTTGGTGGGGCCTTCAAGAGAATAACGAAAAAGCATAAGTTTAATAGCATCGGTATTGACGTTCTTAAACTTGCACGTGGCCAAAAGACGATTAAAATTCAGAATGTGGTCATGAGGATTATCCGACTTATAAACTCTAAAATTTGTTGCTTGAATTAATGATAACATTCCCGATTTAATTTCAAAATTTCCTCTTCAATATCAGGAATCACGATTGCATCTCCATAACCCTTGGTCGGTTCTTGGAGCAACTCCATCATCGTACGATTTTCCGCCATCTCGTCTTGGGTTTCAACAACAATATTAGGAATATCGGGTGACTACTTCTCGTCATTGTTGTCGATTCCTTCGATTACGACGGCGTCAATTTGACACGTTGTTAGAATTTGGATAATTGGTCGATCGAGTGCGCATGCACTAACGAAATAAATTTGGGGGGGGGAGAGTTAGCAAAGAAGATTCTTTTTGTTGTTTTTTATTTTTCAATTTGTTTGGTATTTTTGTGTATTACATAGATTAACAAATCCACAAAATCTATCCTCAAATCAAAGGTCTTGATAAGAGAATTCAAAGAGAATAAAGGTAATTATGTGAAGTAAAAACCTTCGTTCGACTTTGAAGCGTTGGCTGAAAACCTAAAAGTTTCCTAGGTTCAATAATATAAGAACAAAATAAGATTAATAATACTTGAGTTTGGAAAACTCTTAATTAGTCGTCACTTTCAAAGTACGCACAAGTGGGCGGAGAAACGAGGCGGCGTGAAGCACTTAAGAGCCTTTTTCTTTAGGTCGTATTTTATAACAACCGCCTTATACCTACCTTATAGTTTGTACTAATCAGGATTAAACCTCTTAGGAGTATTTATCTATTTTCCTTTTAACTTTCTTTGATTGATACGCCCAAAAATTCCGGATCGCTAATAAGTGGGGGGAGTTTTCACTCTTTTGGAGATATTGTGTATTTATTTTTACGTATATATAATATAATATTCACAAAAGAAAAACGAAAAATAAAAAGTGTTAATTAAGGATAAATTAACACAATTGCTTATTTGGAAAATAAAAAATAAAGTGAGTATATACAATATAAACACTTCCCAAAAATAAAGGTAAAAACGTAACTACTGAAACAAGTACGATACTTCCCATGCAGGGGCGCCATAATTGATGTAGTATTTTACAATATTTTTCGTTGGTAAGTATTAAGTTAGACGAAAATGTTAGTAAACGTAGATGAAAAACTGAAAGTCGAGTTTGTTCTCCACGGAAGTTGTATTATGTGCCAATAATCGTATTTGGATTAGTTTATGTTTTTGGAATCAAAGAGTTTTAAGTTAAAAGAAAAGTTACACTACGATGGAATTAAACTACGATGAATTACGAAGACTAAAAACTGATTTATCTACTTCCTAAAGTCTAACAAGTTATAAAAATTCAGAACACATTTTTTAAACATTTTTTAAACACTTTTTATTAGTTATTTATTAATTTTTAAAATCTAATTAAAGACTTAAAAATAAAAATAAAGAAGAAAAGGTGTAAAGTCGTATTTTTATAAATGTAAACCTCAAACTATTTTTATGAAGACTAAAAGAATATTTTTTATAATTTTAAAATTACTTTTCCTATTTTTAAACTAATTAAAACGAAAACAGAAAAAAAATGAATAATAAATATTAAATTAAAAGCAAAAAATATGGAAAAATCAAAAGAAGTCCTAAACTTTATCCACTTTAATGTAAAGTAAGCTAGTAGCACCAACTTATTATAATAAGCTAGAAATTGATTAAAAAGCTACGGCTAACTTATTAAACAAGGAAAGTAAAGGAGTTTAAATAGAAAGAAAAACACAGCTATGACAAGAAAGAAGCATTAGTACACTGGTACCAACCCTAATCCCCCTACGAGAGGTCACGGGTTCTAGTCAGGCTAATGACTTTCTGCGTTTTTTTTTTCCTTTTAAGCTTTTTGGATAAGAAATCCCAGAAGCAGTTGGCTTGTGGGATGAATATAAGCACAAAGAAACACAAACAAATCGACAGAACCACAATTAAAAACAACAAATCAAAGTATGCACAATTTTCTCTCTCTAAAAAACACATCATGTTTTCATCATCTATTCTTAATCTAACAATTAGATTTTGAAATAGTTTTTAGATTTGCATTCTATTTCCTATTCCTCATATATTGATATAATAATCCATCGTTATATTTCATTTTTATTTCTTTTTCTAGATCTTGTTCATCATTAGGTTTTTTCCCTCTCTAGGATAAACTTTAACGTTTTAGATTACTGTTTCATTTGTTGATTCTCATTATACTTTCTTTGTTATTAATCTCATCTCCATTAATCCCTCGATACGTTATCCTTGAATCATGAAGGATCCAGATCTCAAATCACCGCGGTCGATTTGTCGTCGTCGGCTAAGCTTTCTAATAACAATACCTCGTTTAAACACTCTCGTAAAAATAACAAAAAGAATTTGAGTAAGGGTTTGGATGCAGAATATGAAGGTGTTGATGGTATGAAGGACAAGAGTACTGGCGAGGTTGGGAAGGTGGCTGGTACCGGTGGAGTTGTTATGCAGGAAAGTGGTGTTTCTCTAGCTAATTTATTTGCTGATAGGATTGGGATTATGGATGGTAGTGGTCAGGTTGGGGCTAATGAATCTGGTAAGTCTTCTATGGTGCATAACTCTATTAGTTTGTTTAATGTTGATGATAGTGGTAAGAATAACATGGTTGATAATAGTGAAAGTATGAATTCTAATATTCTAATGGGGGATACTAGTAAGGGATTATATGAGGTGTAAGTGGTAGTGATGTGGCTAAGTGATGTAATGGTTTTACCCCTTTAGGAAAAGGAAGGCAAAATAGTGGTAAGCGTTAAGTGTCGGTTTAGGAAAACCAAGCACTAATGACCAAATAAGTTCAAGTTCGTTTTCCAAGGAGGCTTGGTGTGTGTATAATGAATTGATTTGGATAATGGTTTGTGATTATATTGAGAAAAAGAAAATAGAAATGGGGTAAGAAGAGATTGACGGTTACGACGACGGATTACAATAAGACGAAAAAGGTCGTTTACGTAAAACCGTAAAAAACTACAAATAAAAATTTTAAACCTAAAAATAAATTAAAAGTCAAACTAAGTCTAAAATAATATAAATAAGAATAAAAATTCAACAAAAATATTTTAAAACCTTTTATTAATTAAATATTCAATTTTAAATGCTAATTAAAGCCCTAAAATTAAATATAATTAACAAAATGTCCAAAATATTATTTTATTGAACAAGTAACTTACTTATATTATCTAAATACTAAAAAGTATTTTTCCTAAGTTTAAAAACTATTTTTCTATTTTTAAAACACTTAAAACTATTTTTAAACTAAAATAATAATAAAAAATAATAAAATAATGCCAAAAATAAGTTGCCAATTTTAAAAATCCTAAATTATACTAAGGAACAGTAGAAAAATAAAAAAGTTTGAAAAATATAAAAAATTTCACTAAAAGACAAAAACAGTTATAATAAAAACCCTAATTAAACTAAATTAATTCTAAAAAAATAAATAAAGAATGAATCAGTAAAAAAATTTTAAACCAAAAATCTTAAATTATTTTTCTAAATCCAAGAAAAATCTTAAAACTGAAAAATAATTATTTTTTTCACTAAAAGACAAAAAACATAAATTAAAAAGTTAATTAAAAATAGCAATTTAATCTAAAAAATATAAAATGAACAGTAAATTAAAAACTAATTGAACTGAAAAATCACAAATTTAATAAGAAAAATAATGAAACAAATTTGAAACCCTAATTCCTAATTAAGTCCACAAAATACAAAAATCCAAAGTTTCTGAAAGTGACATGTCAAGGACTTTGTCCTTTTGCTGAGCAGGGGTAACAAATGGACTACCAGTGGGAAATTGGTTCCCACTGCTAGTTATAAAAATTTGGTCAGTTGACCAATAAGCTTAGGGAAGCTTATTTGAGCTTTTCTTTGGACAATGGGGGCACCCCTACACTCAGTGGAGTGTAGGGAGTCAGATTAATCACAAAAACAAGCAAGTCACTTCACAAAATCACACACAAATGACCAAAAATGTTACTGATGAAGGTTGTAAGTTTCTGATGAATAGTGTCCTGATGCAAATGGCACAATGATGGATTTTAAGGCCTCAAATCTTGCATACAACCCTACCAACTAGCATATAAGCAATTACAATCCCTACTTTAACCTAGTATCTAACAGTTAACAAGCTTGATGGCAGAAATTCTTCACAAAACAGGCAGAAAAATGGATTACTGTATTTTGCTAGTGAATACCAATTTAAAACATGCAATTTGCTTTAAACACCTTGCCAATTAACTCAAACTTGCTGTTATGACCTAACCTAAGCATAAGAAATGTATTTAACTAGTTTTTAAACAAGATTTAAGCCACTTAAACCAATTTAAACCTTAATCCAAACACCCCTTAACTTGACTGACAATGAATTTTACTCACTAAATCTATTCACAAAGCACCCAAACTGATCTATGACTGATTAATCATGCATATAATCATCAATAGGGCATAAACAAACAACAATCAAAGCTCATAAGCAGTTAACACATACAATCATACAATTTTCACATAAAACTAAAAAAAAATGCAAGTAGGGTTCAAACAAAGGTTACCATGCTGATTCCTTCTACTAGGCTTGTATTGAGACCTTATGTGAACTGAGTGAAGTGTAGAGAGTGGCTTGTTGTGGGAATCCAAAGTAGGACCCCAAGCCTTAACAATATCTTTAAAACAATGAAAAATGAAATGGATGAACTAAAGTCCTTGTTTCTTGGGTTCCTGCACAAACACAAACAACATCCAGCAAATTCAAGTATCAAAAGGCCATAAGCTTGTAGCTTATGGATTTTGATACAGTAAAGCTTAACAAAAAAAAATAGAAAAAATGATTTTTTTTCTCAAAAATGTTTTTGGGACCTTTGAAAACAACAACCTTGAAATCCTTGAACACGTTTTAAAATAAGTACAAATTCAGAAATCCAATGATCCAAATCCACTTTCACTTCTTTGGAACCTTGAAATTTCTGAAAATATAAAACCTTTTTATAACTTTTTGAAAACTGAAACTTCACAATGTTTATCAAATAGAAATGATGGAACTCGGATTATTCTAATAACAATACCAACTTTTAAATATAAAAAGGAATTACTTTCAATATAAAAACACCAACTTTTATAGAATAAAAAGGGATTACAATATTTTTAGCAAAAATCTGGAACAATGAATATAGCCACATACGGCTTGTATTTATACTAGCCTAAGAAGATACTAGAACACTTGAATAAAATAAAACAAGAGCTAAAAAACTTAAAACCCTAATCCTGGAAATTCCAATGTTGCCCCTTGGACGAATCTTGTTCAAAAGTTGAGGCATGTGATGCACAGCTGTAAATCTTGATCTTGGACGTCTAATCTTCCTTTGGGAACAAGAAATAAACAAGAGCCTTTGATTTCCTGGCATTTTTTGTCTTGGAGTCAAAAGTGTGTAGCAGGGGACCAATGAGTGGGGCTTATGAGTGAGCTGGTGAAGGTTTGGGGTGTTGGGTTTTGATGTTGACACGCCCAATTAAGGTTCTGGAGATTAGGAGCAAAAACCCCTTTGATTAGGGTTTAATTGGACCTGGGATTTAACTAGGGTTCTTGGATTAGGGGTGGGGTTTGAATCTGTTTTGGGAATAAGGATTTTTAAATAATGTGTTTAGTGGGAAAAGTAATTAAATAAGATTTTTTCAAATCTTATTTATTTAAATACGGGTAGTGGAGGGTGACTGGGATGGGGAGTGGTGACGTGGTGGATTAGTATTGGTGGAAGGGGTTGAGGTGGAGTAATGATAGGCTGGGGTGAGTTTAGTGGTCTGGCCAAAATGGTCCCCCTACTCTCTTCCTTTCTTCACTTTGTTTAAAACAGCAAAAACTCTTTTTCCTTTGTAACAAGTTTGGAACACTTGTCAAATTTGGCACATCATGTTTATAACTTTAAACAAGGACTAAAAGTGCAATAAATGCAATCTTCAAGGGCTTTTAATAACATGTCTTCAAAATCCAAGGATGTATCTTGTATAAATGAATTCTCCAAGGGCCTTTCTTGCCAAATCTTCAAAAATGAGGGACCAATGTTGACAATCTTCAATTCTTCAAGGACCATTTTGGAAATTCAGGATTCGGGTCCGGTTCATTGTGCGGCTTCGTTTCCCGTGTTCGTTTTTGATTGATTCTTGTGATCTTTTTGTCATTTCCTCAATATCCGTACCTAAAATACACAAGCAACAAATACGAGCATATATTTGGCAGTTTTAATGATATTTAATGCATTTTAAGCCCGATTTGGACGATGAGACTATGTATAAAAGCAGTCTCATCACTCCCCCATACTAAACCATTGCACTGCCCTCACGCAATGCTAGAATAAAGTATCGTAGCATCTCCAAAATTCATTTTTATTCACTTTATTGAATGATAAACTAGCTATACTACTACTATTTCTACTACTTGTGTTATAGACATAATGTATGATTTTCATCGCAAAATGGGACGTTTAGGTTCATAGAATAAGAACACGTGAATGCTTCGCTAGAAATAATTTCATCGTCCTCGATTTTCACCCCAATTCCATGCCAAGCGTGCAATGAGATCATTGTCATTATAAGTTAGTAATGCTAACACTACTCATATGCCCTAATCACGTACTTATCCTCCCATTATTCCTAAGTTGTATCTCTTATATTTTATTTTGCCTTGAATGTCTCACGAGGATACATTGTTTGACTTATGCGATAATAGAGATTTAGGTCTAAAAATAGAGTCCTAACGGTGTAACCAAGACCATCAAATCAATAACCCCTCCTAATAGACAATGATGTCAAAAAATTAAGTTGACAAGAAGAATCGATAAACACGGTTTTATAACGGTTTTGAACATGAGACTTATTACCAAGACTTTTATACGCCCCCTAACGGAAGGGCCTTATTATCTTTGGTTTACCTCCATCTTTTATTCAACTTCGCCATGAAGCTTTTATTATGACTTAGGTCTTGCCTTGCCTTTTATTATCCGCCTCATCAGTGGTTTTATTAGCTAAAGACGTATATCCTCACGCTAAGGCGAATTTTGGATCTTTAAAGCTTCGAAGATTAAGGCTTGATTCACTTTCAATTTTGCATAAATTTTTCGGCCTTGTGGGGCTTCAAATTGTTTGCTTGATTTAGGTGAGCACTTGAAATCTTATTATTGGGTGAAGCTTTCGATTATTCGGGTGCCAGTACTTCAAAACCGTGACGCTGGCGATACCTTAATGTCTTCCCAATTTAATTACACGGAAGCTACTAGAAAAGACTAGAAACCCAACAATCAAGACTAAACCGCTAAGTCAATATTTATTAAGCAAAAAATATTTACATGCGAAGGGAGAATAAGCAAACAACGAGAACACATAAGTTTTTGAAAGAATACGAGTACTCTACGTTTAGCATAGTAACTTATAATTAACCCTATCATTTCTCGTCCTCATTTAAGAGACTTAGCCTAATGTGTAGTTAAGGAACCAAAGCTAAGTGCTTAACACGCACGGTCGAGTCAAAAATTACTCTTATTCTCGCCAACGGAAAATCTACATTCGTGTCTTCAAACACTTATAAAACATGAGAAAATTTTTAAAATTTGGCCATTTTTAGCCTTATTTTGCAACAAAAATGATAAACAAAAAGATAAACTTTGGAAAGCGTGAAGGTTTGGCAAGGCAAGTATCTATTCACCCCCCATACTAAAGTTAAACATTGTCCTCAATGTTTCGAGTCTAGGGGTGAAAACACCCCCATACTAGAGACGTAGTCGAATGCCTAATCTAGCATGAAAAGGGTGTAACCATTAAATTTAAAGCCGTTTATGAAGTGTGCTATAAACCTAAGGTTAGAACATCAAAAGGATATATCATTTGGATATTGAGAAAGTCTTCAAAGCAAACGATCGAGTGCTCCCATAAACGAACACGAGAGGCTCCAACCGTGAAGATCATGATTTATCTAAAAACCACATATCACAAACAACCACGGAACAAAGGTTGGAAGGGCACAAATCCCCTCACATTAAACTAATTAGAAAGCAATAATATGTACATGGATAAGCATGGGTCTCCCCCACGAGGCACCTTGTTTTTGATAACCGAGTCAAAAGCTCGACTCGAATCCCCATAAATGTGATCATTTAGGGATTATCATGGTGTGGTCAATTTTTAGTGGGGCTTACATGATAAACAAGGCCCAAAATCAACCGGTATTAAGGACTAAGTCCTTTGATGGTGCACAATACCGGGATCGAAGATGGCGTTCCTGTTTTCATTGGAAAAACAAATCAACGCCACTTCATCATGTGTCAATACAAACCCAAAGGGTTTCAAGAAAATAGATGAGAAAAAATAGAAGGGTGGGACAATGGGTAAGTCATAAAAACATTGAGCTACTCGAGGTAGACTCGCACCAATCAAATAGAAAGATTTTCCATTTATTGCATCGGTGGAAGACCGATATTTCCCTTTATAAGCAATTCCGGGATCAAATATCTCGTCCTCGGTGGAGAAAGGGGAGGGAACATAAGGGGTTCCCCCACACTAAGTCCACACAAAGCATCGTCAAAAGGAGAAGACGAGCTTGTAGCACTCAAAACACGTGGTGACGACGGAGTTAGAGTTGTAGAAAAATCTTTTAAATCCAATTTAAAATCTTTCCCTTTTTCATCTTTTAAACTCTCCTTATGAAAACCCGACTTAATTATGTCAAAAATATTTGGTGTTTCTAAAGCAATATTAGTCACACTAAAAATTCTCACATTTGAAAACCGTTTTGGCTTAGGTGGTGGTAAGTTCTCAAAACGTTTGTCAACAAAGAAAACTTCCCCATCGGGATCAACATATTCATCATCGGAAGAATCATTCGTGATTGGAAACGTAGGCTTAACACTCTTAACCTCCACCGGCGGAGGGGACGGAAAATCGTTTTTATCATCAACTCCTAAAACTCTTTTTGAAATCCTTTTACAAGTGTTTTTGATGGGACTAACATTGTTCAAAGACGTGATAGAATACACATGAGAAAGTGTGGAGTTTTGAGTTGCATTTATGACGAGTTCTTCCTCATTGAAACGAAGAGTGATTTTCCTAGCATGCACATCGATAAGTGCTCTCGAAGTATCCAAAAATGATCGACCTAAAATTAGAGGAACTTTAGGATCGATGGGAATGTCAACAACAATAAAGTCTACGGGATAGTAGAACTTTCCAACTTTCACGAAGACGTCCTCGGCTACTCCACAAGCTAGAATCGTAGAATGATCGGCCATCTCGATTGACATTCTTGAAGGAGTGAGATTGGGAAGATTGAGCGACTTAAAATCTCAAGAGGCATCAAATTAATACTAGCACCAAGATCGGCCAAGGCGTATCATTCCTCCATATCTTGTATAGCACATGGGATTAAAAACTTGCTGGGATCACCGACTTTTTGAGGTATGCGGCTAAGAAAAACCGAAGAACAACTAGACGATTTTTGCAATTTCTCTTTGTTATTCAACATACTTTTGAAGTTTGCGGCAAATCGAGGCATCATGACCAAGGCGTCGGCAAAACTTATATTAAAATGCAAGTCACGAAACATTTTCATAAAGAGTTCAAATTGATAATTATTTCGTTCTTGTGCCTTTTCCTTGTTTCGTCTTGAAGGGTAAGGTAAGGGTGGTGTGGGTTGGGGCATAGGCAAAGGCCTTGGAATCTCGGGTTCCACTATTGGTATTGGTTCAACCGTAGGTGTGGTTTGAGCGGTACTTCGTGGGCTTGGAATTTGCTCCTTTTCGACCACCACCTCGGGTTCTTTCTCTTTTTCCTTCTCCATAGAAGTACTTGGACGAGAAATGGGTTCTTTGAAAGTTTTACCACTACGAGTAGTAATAACCTTCAATTCTCCTTTCGGGTTCACGATGGTATCACTAGGAAGACCACCCGAAGAAGAAGGTTTACACATGATAGCTTCAAACATTTTTCTCATTCGGTCTTCAAACTTAGATTTCCTAGCATCCGCTTTTAACAATTCTTGCTTAATCTCATGTTGACCTTGCTCCATTTTTTGTTGATTTTGTTGGATTCGTTGAACATTTCCTTCCATTTTATTAGCATGAGTTTTAAGTTCATTAGCAAGTTCGTTTTTAAGCTCGTTTTTCAACTCGGATCTTAAGCTAACCATTTCACGTTGCATATTATCAAACTTAGCATCGTTTGCTTTTGCATAATTCAAAAATTCTCCTTGAAGATTTTTGGTGTGATCATTTTGAAACCTTGTGTGGTAGTTTGAAAATCACGGTTTTGGTTTTGGTTTGAAATTTGCCCATTTCCACTTTGATAATTACCCTTGTTGTAGTTACGTTGATTGCCTTGATAATTACCACCTTGATTGTTGTTTCGATAGTTATTAGCATTTTGATTTGGTGGAGCTTGATTTTGGCGGGAACCTTGACCGTTTTGGTTGTAAGTTCCCGTTGCTACATAAGCACTCGAAGTGTTACCATTCGCGGTAATGCACTCGGAAAGATCATGAGCTCCACCACACGAAATACAACTCTTAGCAACCGCTTTAACCGAAGCGGAATTCGAAGCTTCTTGAGCTTTCCAATGGGACATAAGGTTAGCAAATCTATCAAAAAACCGATTTTCTTCATTTGCTTCATCATGTAAGGCATTAATGCTACGAGACGATGATGACGATGACGAGCCCAATTTGGCAACACTCGGTGTGTTACGAGGGCTATAAACCTTAGACCTATTCTCAATTATCACCAAAGCTTCCTCAACCGTTTTACACAAAAAATTACCACCCGCGGCGGCATTTAAATAATCTCTTTCATAATCATTAAGTCCATTGTAAAACGTGTCAATTTGATGCAAGTCGGAAAAACCGTGATCAGGACATTCATGTAACATCTCCTTAAACCTATTCCAAGCCGTTGAAAAACTTTCATTAAATTCTTGTGAAAATTTTGAAATCTCGTTTTTCAAGTGCGTAGTCTTAGAGGGCGGAAAAAATTGGTTCACAAATTTTGAAACGAGATCCTTCCACGTCAATATAGAATTGGGTGGCTCTTTCTCTAACCAAATTTTAGCGGGCCCCGCTAAGGAATACGGAAAAAGCATCATCTTAATCGAGTCGCTCGAAACATCCTTAAACTTGCAAGTGGCGGTAAGACGATTAAATTGGCGGATATGGTTGTGTGGATTGTCCTTCTCATCACCACGGAATTTGTTGTTTTGGATCATCGACAACAAACCCGTTTTCACCTCAAAATTCTCCGCAAGGATAGCGGGAATCACAATAGCATCTCCATAACCCTCGGTGGGTGCTTGAAGTAACTCCATCATAGTTCGATTCGCCATGGTTGGTGCTTCTCTTACAATGGGTTCGTCAATAGGAGACTCCTCACTAGAATGATTTGGAGTGCGAGTTTTGTTGTTTCGTTTACGTGCACGTCTTGCTTGATTACGAGTTAGCATAAACGTCACGTACAACGAGGGGACGAGCAAAGAAGATTCTTTTTGGTGTTTTGTATTTTTCAATTTTTTGTGGTTTTTGATTGTTTTTACTTTTTTTGGATTTTGAAATTGTATTAGGTAGACAATAATCTACAAATCTCCAAGCCTCAAGGAATGAAAACGATCACGTGAAGTGAACGCCTTCGATGACTTTAGAACGTTGGTGGAACACCAAAACGTTCAAGAGGGTTTAATCAAATGAAACCAAGAAAATATATATGATACTTAGTAATACTTTGGGCGGCAAAACCCTCGATTAACTCTCAATCTCAAAATACGCACAAGCAAGCGGAGGAAACGAGGCGACGCGAAGCACTTAAGAGCCTTTTTCCTTTAGGTCGTGAAATACAACCGCCTTATACCCACCTTATAGTTTGTGTTTTTCAAAATCGAGCTTCACGAAAGTATTTATCTATTTTTGCCTTTTTCTTTGGTTTGAGATTCGAATACAATGATTGGGTAATGACCTCCCAAGTCAAGGTTGTGATTTCTCACGTATTTGGCGTACTTGTGTATTTATTGTTCTACGTATACAATATAGTAATAGTATTCACACAAAAACCGAAAACCAATAATACGTATTAGTAGAGTGCTACTAATACAAATACTTATTATGGCTATATAAAAACAACAATTGTTCAAATCAAAACACAACACGCAGCGGCGCCAATATGATGTAAAGTTTTTGTATACCCTTTAGGAAAAGAGTACCAAAATAGTGGTAAGCGTTAAGTGTCGGTTTAGGAAAACCAAGCACCAATGACCCAATGAAGTGAGTTCGTTATCGAGGAGGCAAGTGCGTTGAGTAATGAAATGATTAATGGTTTGTGATTATTTTGAGAAAGAAAATAGAAATGGGGTAAGAAGAGATTGACGGTTACGACGACGGATTACACTAAGACGAAAAAGGTCGTTTACGTAAAACCGTAAAAAGTTACAAATAAAAATTTTAAACCTAAAATTAATTAAAAGTCAAACTAAGTCTAAAATAATATAAATAAGAATAAAAATCCAACAAAAATATTTTAAAACCTTTTATTAATTAAATATTCAATTTTAAATGCTAATTAAAGCCCTAAAATTAAATATAATTAACAAAATGTCCAGAATATTATTTTATTGAACAAGTAACTTACTTATATTATCTAAAGACTAAAAAGTATTTTTCCTAAATTTTAAAAACTATTTTTCTATTTTTAAAACACTTAAAACTATTTTTAAACTAAAATAATCATAAAAAAGAATAAAATAATGCCAAAAATAATTTTCCAAATTTAAAAATCCTAAATTATACTAAGGAACAGTAGAAAAATGAAAAAGTTTGAAAAATATAAAATTTTTCACTAAAAGACAAAAACACTTATAATAAAAACCCTAATTAAACTAAACTAATTCTAAAAAAATAAATAAAGAATGAATCAGTAAAAACTTTTTAAACCAAAAATCTTAAATTATTTTTCTAAATCCAATAAAAATCTTAAAACTAAAAAATAATTATTTTTGTCACTAAAAGACAAAAACAGAAATTAAAAAGTTAATTAAAAATAGCAATTTAATCTAAAAAATATAAAATGAATAGTAAATTAAAAACTAATTGAACTGAAAAATCACAAATTTAATAAGAAAAATAATGAAACAAATTTGAAACCCTAATTCCTAATTAAGTCCACAAAAGACAAAAATCCAATGTTTCTGAAAGTGACATGTCAAGGACTTTGTCCTTTTGCTGAGCAGGGGTAACAAATGGACTACCAGTGGGAAACTGGTTCCCACTGCTAGTTATAAAAATTTGGTCAGTTGACCAATAAGCTTAGGGAAGCTTATTTGAGCTTTTCTTTGGAAAATGGGGGCACCCCTACACTCAGTGGAGTGTAGGGAGTCAGATTAATCACAAAAACAAGCAAGTCACTTCATAAAATCACACACAAATGACCAAAAATGTTACTGATGAAGGTTGTAAGTTTCTGATGAATAGTGTCCTGATGCAAATGGCACAATGATGGATTTTAAGGCCTCAAATCTTGCATACACCCCTACCAACTAGCATATAAGCAATTACAATCCCTACTTTAACCTAGTATCTAACAGTTAACAAGCTTGATGGCAGAAATTCTTCACAAAACAGGCAGAAAAATGGATTACTGTATTTTGCTAGTGAATACCAATTTAAAACATGCAATTTGCTTTAAACACCTTGCCAATTAACTCAAACTTGTTGTTATGACCTAACCTAAGCATAAGAAGTGTATTTAACTAGTTTTTAAACAAGATTTAAGCCACTTAAACCAATTTAAACCCTAATCCAAACACCCCTTAACTTGACTGACAATTAATTTTACTCACTAAATCTATTCACAAAGCACCCAAACTGATCTATGACTGATTAATCATGCATATAATCATCAGTAGGGCATAAACAAACAACAATCAAAGTTCATAAGCAGTTAACACATACAATCATACAATTTTCACATAAAACTAAAAAAAAAATGCAAGTAGGGTTCAAACAAAGGTTACCCTGCTGATTCCTTATACTAGGCTTGTATTGAGAGCTTATGTGAACTGAGTGAAGTGTAGAGAGTGGCTTGTTGTGGGAATCCAAAGTAGGACCCCAAGCATTAACAATATCTTTAAAACAATGAAAAATGAAATGGATGAACTAAAGTCCTTGTTTCTTGGGTTCCTGCACAAACACAAACAACATCCAGCAAATTCAAGTATCAAAAGGCCATAAGCTTGTAGCT
This sequence comes from Glebionis coronaria, assembly GCA_025667525.1. Classification (NCBI taxonomy): domain Eukaryota; kingdom Viridiplantae; phylum Streptophyta; class Magnoliopsida; order Asterales; family Asteraceae; genus Glebionis; species Glebionis coronaria. The sequence continues at coordinate 99,181 of JANFOE010000217.1, forward strand.
TATGGCTTTTGATACAGTAAAGCTTAACAAAAAAAAAATGGAAAAACTTATTTTTTTTTCTCAAAAATCTTTTTGGGACCTTTGAAAACAACAACCTTTAAATCCTTGAACACGTTTTAAAATAAGTACAAATTCCGAAATCCAATGATCCAAATCCACTTTCACTTCTTTGGAACCTTGAAATTTCTGAAAATATAAAACCTTTTTATAACTTTTTGAAAACTAAAACTTCACAATGATTATCAAATAGAAATGATGGAACTCAGATTATGCTAATAACAATACCAACTTTTAAATATAAAAAGGAATTACTTTCAACATAAAAACACCAACTTTTATAGAATAAAAAGGGATTACAATATTTTTAGCAAAAATCTGGAACAATGAATGCAGCCACATACGGCTTGTATTTATACTAGCCTAAGAAGATACTAGAACACTTGAATAAAATAACACAAGAGCTAAAAAACTTAAAACCCTAATCCTGGAAATTCCAATGTTGCCCCTTGGACGAATCTTGGTCAAAAGTTGAGGCATGTGATGCACAACTGTAAATCTTGATCTTGGACGTCCAATCTTCCTTTGGGAACAAGAAATAAACAAGAGCCTTTGATTTCCTGGCATTTTTTTGTCTTGGAGTCAAAAGTGTGTAGCAGGGGACCAATGAGTGGGGCTCATGAGTGAGCTGGTGAAGGTTTGGGGTGTTGGGTTTTGATGTTGACACGACCAATTAAGGTTCTGGAGATTAGGAGCAAAAACCCCTTTGATTAGGGTTTAATTGGACCTGGAATTTAACTAGGGTTCTTGGATTAGGGGTGGGGTTTGAATCTGTTTTAGGATTAAGGATTTTTAAATAATGTGTTTAGTGGGAAAAGTAATTAAATAAGATTTTTTCAAATCTTATTTATTTAAATACGGGTAGTGGAGGGTGACTGGGATGGGGAGTGGTGACGTGGTGGATTAGTATTGGTGGAAGGGGTTGAGGTGGAGTAATGATAGGCTGGGGTGGGTTTAGTGGTCTGGCCAAAATGGTCCCCCTACTCTCTTCCTTTCTTCACTTTGTTTTAAACAGCAAAAACTCTTTTTCCTTTGTAACAAGTTTGGAACACTTGTCAAATTTGGCACATCATGTTTATAACTTTAAACAAGGACTAAAAGTGCAATAAATGCAATCTTCAAGGGCTTTTAATGACATGTCTTCAAAATCCAAGGATGTATCTTGTATAAATGAATTCTCAAAGGGCCTTTCTTGCCAAATCTTCAAAAATGAGGGACCAATGTTGACAATCTTCAATTCTTCAAGGACCATTTTGGAAATTCAGGATTCGGGTCCGGTTCATTGTGCGGCTTCATTTCCCGTGTTCGTTTTTGATTGATTCTTGTGATCTTTTTATCATTTCCTCAATATCCGTACCTAAAATACACAAGCAACAAACACGAGCATATATTTGGCAGTTTTAATGATATTTAATGCATTTTAAGCCCGATTTGGACGATGAGACTATGTATAAAAGCAGTCTCATCACTAAGGAGAGAGCCTCATTTGTTAAAGTTATTAAAGGGAATGCTAGTTATGGTAGTAATAGGCTAAATTTCTTCCCGGTTATTGTTAATGATAAGGGTAAGAAATTGGTCGATCTTGATCCTGTGGTAAAGGAGGGTACTAAGAAGTGGGAATTAACTGTAACTGGATATTTTCTTGGTGTTAAAATGGGTTATAGGGAAATTTCTAGTCATTTGAGGCGTATGTGGAGAATGTATGATCTAGAAATAATTATTGTCTTGGAGAATGGTTTGTACTATTTTAAGTTCAAGTTGGAAGAGCGAATGCTAAAGGTAATTAAAAATGGGCCCTGGTTGGTAGATCAAAAACCGTTGTTTGTCTAAAAATGGGAGGCTGGGATTTGTATTGCTAAACTGGAACCAACTAGAATTCCGATTTGGGTTAAGATTTCTAACATCCCTTTGGAAGCTTGCATTGCCGAAGTTATTGGTAGGATTACGAGCAGGATTGGTACTCCTATAAATATGGATACGATTACCACATCTATGTGTAATATAGATTTTGGTCGTGCAAGTTTTGCTAGAGTGCTTGCTGAAATTCTGGTAAATCGATGAGCCTTAGAGTTGAGTATGCTTGGGTCCCACCGATGTGTACTTGCTGCAAGTTTTTGGACACAACTTTGAAGCTTGTGTAATTAGGGAACGTACTATACAAGAGTGTTTGAATGCTGATGAGGTTAAGGCGAAGCTAAGTCAGAAGGTGAATGTTGATACTGATAATGATAGTGGGTGGAAATCGGTTAGTTACAAAAAGACATTGAATAATGGTGAGGTCGTTGTAGTCGTACTAATATTTGTAATGGCAGCAATATAGTTGGTGTGAGTAATGGTTACAATACTAGGAGTAAGGGTGTGTTCAATGTAAGACAACCTGTTAGAAGTGTTCATCAGACTAGAGCTTCTACTTCTCAATCGATTCCTGTGGTCAACAAAGTCAATGTGGAGAAGGATGGGTTCATATCTATTGGCAAGAAGAGCAAAGTTAATTCTAAGGATGAGGTGCGGGGTAAAGTGAGATCCATTGAGGATTCAAGATGAAGAATAGATTAAATATTTTGCTTAAGGAAGACGGTGGTGCTATATTGGTTGGTAATCAGGAAGCAAGTCCCAATGTTAATGGTAGGAATAAAAATAAGGGTAAGTCAGATGTTCTTAGAATTCAGATTCGTAGCTTGGAAAATGATATTGTGGAAGGGAATAGGAACATTGGCTATACGGCTAACCAAAAAGCCATTGTTGTTGCGAAAAAAGAGCGAGAGATACTGGATTAAGTAAGACTATTGTGATGTCTAGTCTTTTTGATGAGTTTTTAAAGAAGAAACTTCTAGAATTCAAGCGTTAACTGTCAAGAAACAAATGCTAGAAATGGATCATTTTGTGGCGTTAGGTTCTACTTTTAACAAAGATCTTAAAGGATAGTGGACGGATGAGATGATTGAGCGGTCTGACATTTTAATAGGGATTATGATGTCTTTTGATAATTATGATCATGTAGATCCTATGGGAGATGTGATCATGGGTAATGAAGTGGCTAAGAACGGTTCGGACCATGCTTCTTTCATTACTCAGAGTGAGGTTTCGACTGTTGTTGATAGTAGCTTTACTCAGATGTAGAGCGATAATGCATCAACTTCAATCTAGTTTTTATGACGAAAAAATTAGCTTCATGGAATGTTAGAGGTTTGTCGACTTCCTCTAAACAAAATGAAGTAAAAAGTCTTATAGCAGATAATCATTTGGGTATGTGTGGTTGATTGTTGTAAAATCACACTTGTTTAGGAACACAAGGCAATAGTATAGGGCAAGTGAGCACGACGATTTAGGAAAACCGTGTGTGTATGACCCTAAAAGTGAGTTCGTTCTCGAGGAGGCAAGTGTGTTGTGTAATGAATTGGTTTATGTTTGATTTTATTAAGAAGAAAAGGAAAGAGAATAGAAATGAGAAAGAAAGGACGGTTACGAAGACGGATTAAACTAAGACGAAAAAGGCGAACACGCAAAACCGTAAATAGTGCCAAAATTAAAATTTTAACCTAAAAATTCCTAAAAATTTCTAAAAATCCCCAATAATATTCTAAGAGTTTACAAAAAATCCAAACTTGCTAAAACCTTTTAATTAATTAGATAATGACTTTTTAATGCTAATTGAAGCCCTAAAAATCACTATTAATTATTAAAAAGCCCTAAACAAGATCTTATAGTTTGTAAACCTCAAAAATATCCTAATTAAGCTAAAAACTATTTTTAAAAATTTTAAAACCCAATTAAACTATTTTTAAACACTTAAAAACTATTAAAATCAATTAAATCTTAAATTAATTCTAGAAAATAAATGAAAAGTCCTAAAAATATTTGGAAAGTGACAAAACTCCTAATTAAGTGTCCTTAACTTAGGAAAAATGAAAAAACTAAAAAAAATCAAACTTCAATTTTTAATAATAAAATAATATTAAAATATTCAAAAAAATTCAAAGTTTACTAAAAAATTCTAAAAAATTACCAAAAATCTTAAATAATGTAACTAAGACAAAAATGCAATTGAAATTTTCTGAAACCTATTTAATAATTTTATATTGAATTTTAAAGTTAGCTAAAAACCCTAAAATCCAATAAAATCAAAAATAAGCTAAATTGAAAACTTAAATAGCTGAAAACCTCAAAAATATGATTAAAAACCTAAAAACTATTTTTTCAGATTTTTAAATTACCTTTTTCTATTTTTTAATGACTTTTTAAAATTTAAACTAAAAATAATCCTAGAAAATTAATTAATAAATGGAAAAATAAACTTTTTAAACAGAAAAGTCCTAAAACCTAATACAAACCTAAGAAAAATGCTAAACAGTGAAAACCTCAAAGAAATAAGCAGAAATAAGCTTATGAATAAGCTGTTAGCTAAAATAAGCTACAAAACAAATGCCCTTAAGTAATTAATGAAATGAACCTTGTTCATAGAAAAACACTTGGATCACTGGTTAACACGTATAGTCCTCCAACGAGGGGTCCCGTGTTCGAGCCCAGGCCAAGGAGCTTTTTGCAAAAACTTTTTCTTTTTTTTTTACTTTTAAAACACAAACCCAGGTACTTAAATATACTCTAAACAAACTTAAAAATAAAAAACAAGCTATAATCAGGCTGCTAGAAACCAAAACGTGCCCAGATGTGTATAAGTTTCTGATGAACACAAGTGTATTCTTCACTTGTGAAGAAAGATTCAAGAGGACTTGATTTTGATATTGTGGTGTTGTTTATGGACAATATGGCACTCCCACAACCAGTTGGGTTGTGGGAAGTCAAGAACAACAAGAAAACAAGCACAAATCTAACACAAGTCAAGCAAATTATCTAATTCAAGTTTCTGAAATAGCATACACTTCTGATAAACAAGTTGCTGGTTCAAATGACACTCAAATGGTTTTCAAATGCTTGAATCATGCATACAAACTAACCAAATGATATGTAAGCAATCTAAAAACCTAAAATGACCTACAATCTAACAACCAACAAGATTTGGTGATAAAATTTCAACAAAAGCAATCAAGCAAAGCAGTTTCTGATTATGCTATGTTTATCAATATTTTAGCATGCAATGTGTTCAAAACTTGACCAAACTGAAACTTAAGCACTAATAATACCTAACAACTACCCAATGAGTGGATTTAACAGGTTTGCAAGCAAGATTAATAACAATAATGCAAGTTTCACCCTATTCCCAAACACCCCTTTAAAAATCTGGAAATCAATATTTCAAAGCAAATTAACTCAAAACTTAACCAAACTGAATCAAATCATCTATAACATGCATACAAGACCTATATAAGCAATATCGAACCAAGAAAACACCACTTTAACACTTAGCATACAAATCACACATAAACTGAAAATCTATAAAATTAAAAAAAAAGAAACAAGATTTCTACCTTAAGGGACCTACATCCAGGTCCCTTAGTGGCAGCTTAGCCACCTCCAATAGGCTGGGGCCTATGCTGAACCTTGAACAAATAAGCAAGAGAAGAGAGTGATGGTGGTGGTCACTGTTGACACACACACCTAATAAGATGTTTTGGTTTTGGAACCTGCTAAGAAAGAAGGTAAACAAGAGAGTGAGTTGTTCACAAGGTCAATAAGCTAACAAACCAGCTTATTGATTAAGCTGTTTGTGGCTTATTTGATAAAAAAAAATAAAACTGAAAATTTTTTGATTCTCTTAAAACTTTGCTATAAACTAAATCAACAAGAACTTAAACCCTCACATAAGCTTGATAATCAACAAGATTATCAGGCTTATGATACAAGCTTAAAGCACTTGGACCAATTTCAGAAAAATAAAAGCTTAAGTCCAAACAGAAACTTTAAATGAAACTTTAACTTGGAAAAGTAAAATTGCAAGAAATGTAAATGGGCTCTTTCTTTCTCGTCACAAACTCAGTACCAATTCATTTCATAAAACAAATATGGTTTTACAAGGTCTTGACCAAGGAGAAGAAAAAAGAACAAGCTAAATGAAAGTCCTATATGGCCTTTATATAATAGGCTACAAACATTCTAGAACTGAATGGAGACTAAAACCCTAATGACTTAAACTTCCCAACTTGCCCTTGGACGATTTTTGAATTTTCAGTCAAAAAATATGCCATGTGATGATTCTTGTTCTCTAGTGAAGGCCAGCTGTTGTGGAGTGATCTACAACGTTTGTTTGAGCTTGGGGGCTAAGGAGTCCATCATAGACGTTCATCTTGTCTGTTCTTGGGTTTGGGGGAAAGTGATGGGTGCAGGGGACCAATGGGAGGCCATATGGGTGAAGGTGAGGACAAAAGTAAAAGTGGGGTTGTGTTGAGGGTGACCTTAATCACCATTCTGGAGTTAATTAGGGAAAAACCCTTTGGATTAAGGGTTTTAGAAATTTAGGGTTTATGGGGTGAGGGTGTTTAGCAGGTAAGGGTTTAATCCGTTTTGGGGGTATTATTTTTTAAATGTTGTGTTTTAGAGGGAAATTAGGAGGGTTGACTAGATTTGACTGGGGTTAATTAAATAACCCGTGAGTGGAAGGTTGACGTAGAGAGGGGGTTGATTGTGATTGGAGGAGGGTTTAAGGTTGGTGATGTGGCAGTTTGTGAGTGGGTGGATGGAGTTTGGTTGTCTGGCAGGAATGGCCCCCAAAGGTTTAAGTTTCTTTTACTTTGTAATAAATAGCCCTCAACGCCTAAATTACAAATAACAACTTTTGGGCAGTTGTCATTTTTGGCACAAATACTTTCCAAACTTGAAACAAGGACTAAACATGTAAATTCTTCAATATTCAAGGGCTGTTCTTGACATGTCTTCATACTTTAAGGCTTTGACTTGTTTGTTCACTTCTTGGAGGACCATTATTGACAATTTAGTTTTGTTGAGGGACTAAATTTGCCAATTCTTCAAAGTTAAGGGTCCTTTTTGTAATTTTGACAAACTTTAGGGACCAAACTTGTAATTATGAAGATACAAGGGTATAAAGTGTCAATTCTTCAAACTTGGAGGACCAATCTTCATAATTCTTCAAATCTTCAAGGGTTTTCTTTGGAAAATTCTTCATTAGGGCTTGGTTCATCGTGCGGCTTCGTTTCCCGTGTTCGTTTTTGCATGATTCTTGTGATCTTTTGTCATTTTCTCAATATCCGTACCTAAAATACACAAGCAACAAACACAAGCATATATATGGGTATTTTGATGATATTTAATGCATTTTAAGCCCTATTTGGAAGATGAGACTATGTATAAAAGCAGTCTCATCACTCCCCCATACTAAACCATTGCCGTGCCCTCACGCAATGCTAGAATAAAGTATCGTAGCATCTCCAAAATTCATTTTTATTCACTTTATTGAATGATAAACTAGCTACACTACTACTATTGTTACTACTTGTGTTTTAGACATAATGTATGATTTTCATCGCAAAATGGGACGTTTAGGTTCATAGAATAAGAACACGTGAATGCTTCGTTAGAAATAATTTCATCGTCCTCGATTTTCACTCCAATTCCATGCCAAGCATGCAACGAGATCATTGTCATTATAAGTTAGTAATGCTAACACTACTCATATGCCCTAATCATGTACTTATCCTCCCATTATTCCTAAGTTGTATCTCTTATATTTTATGATGTCTTAAATGTTTCACGAGGATACATTGTTTGACTTATGCGATAATAGAGACTTAGGTCTAAAAATAGAGTCCTAACGGTGTAACTAAGACCATCAAATCAATAACCCCTCCTAATAGACAACGATGTTAAAAAATTAAGTTGACAAGAAGAATCGATAAACACGGTTTTATAACGGTTTTGAACATGAGACTTATTACCAAGACTTTTATACGCCCCCTAACGGAAGGGCCTTATTATCTTTGGTTTACCTCCATCTTTTATTCAACTTCGCCATGAAGCTTTTATTATGACTTCGGTCTTGCCTTGCCTTTTATTATCCGCCTCATCGGTGGTTTTATTAGCCAAAGACGTATATCCTCACGCTAAGGCGAATTTTGGATCTTTAAAGCTTCGAAGATTAAGGCTTAATTCACTTTCAATTTTTGCATAGATTTTTCGGCCTTGTGGGGCTTCAAATTGTTTGCTAGATTTAGGTGAGCACTTGAAATCTTATTATTGGGTGAAGCTTTCGATTATTCGGGTGCCAATACTTCAAAACCGTGACGCTGGCGATACCTTAATGTCTTCCCAATTTAATTACACGGAAGCTACTAGAAAAGACTAGAAACCCAACAATCCTAACTAAACCGCTAAGTCAATATTTATTAAGCAAAAAATATTTACAAGCGAAGGGAGAATAAGCAAACAACGAGAACACATGAGTTTTTGAAAGAATACGAGTACTCTACGTTTAGCATAGTAACTTATAATTAACTCTATCATTTCTCGTCCTCATTTAAGAGACTTAGCCTAATGTGAGTTAAGGAATCAAAGCTAAGTGCTCAACACGCACGGTCGAGTAAAAAATTACTCTTATTCTCGCCATCGGAAAACCTACATTCGTGTCTTCAAACACTTATAAAACATGAGAAAATTTTAAAATTCGGCCATTTTTAGCCTTATTTTGCAACAAAATGATAAACAAAAAGATAAACTTTGGAAAGCGTGAAGGTTTGGCAAGGCAAGTACCTATTCACCCCCCATACTAAAGTTAAACATTGTCCTCAATGTTTCGAGTCTAGGGGTGCAAACACCCCCATACTAGAGACGTAGTCGAATGCCTAATCTAGCATGGAAAGGGTGTAACCATTAAATTAATAGCCGTTTATGAAGTGTGCTAAAAACCTAAGGTTAGAACAATCAAGGATATATCATGGATATTGAGAAATGTCTCCAAAGCAAATGATTGAGTGCTCCCATAAAACGAACACGAGAGGCTCCAATCGTGAAGATCATGATCATCTAAAGTTCACAATTCACAAACAACCACGGAACAAAGGTTGGAAGGGCACAAATCCCCACACGTAAGCTACATTAGAAAGTGATAATATGTACATAGGATAAGCATGGGACTCCCCCACGAGGCACCTCGTTTTTGATTACCGAGTCATGAGCTCGACTCGATCCCCTCAATACTAATTATCATTGGGGAAGGTGACTTGGTCGAGGTAGTTCAAGGATGGAACTTCCCCGCCAAAGTAGTGCTTCAACCTATGTCCATTCACCTTGAAGTTAGGACCATCATCTTGAGCTAGCTCGATGGTCCCATACGGAAACACTTGAGTCACGGTGAATGGACCGGACCAACGGGATTTCAATTTACCGGAAAAGATTTTCAATCTTGAATTAAAAAGCAAAACTTGATCCCCAATGTTAAAAACCCGGTTTTTAATTTTAGAATCATGCAACTTTTTAGTTTTCTCTTTATAAATTAATGAATTTTCATAAGCAATATCCCTTAATTCATCCAATTCATTTAATTGCATTTTCCGGTGTTTTCCCGCGGTCTCCATATCATCATTACAATGCTTTAGGGCCCAATAAGCCTTGTGTTCTAACTCGATAGGCAAATGACAATTCTTTCCATACACAAGCTTATAGGGAGTGCACCCAATGGGCGTCTTATGAGCGGTCCTAAAGGCCCATAAAGCATCGTCCAACTTATCCGACCATGATTGTCGGTTTTCCCCAACGGATCTCTCCAAGATCCTCTTCAAAGCTCGGTTTGAAACCTCGACTTGCCCACTCGTTTGTGGGTGATAAGCCGTAGAAAGACGATGTGTAACCCCATATTTCCTTAGAACCCTTTCAAATTGGTCGTTACAAAAATGGGTTCCACGATCGCTTATAATAGCACGAGGGGTTCCAAACCGAGAAAACAATTGCTTCAAAAACTTGACTACCACACGAGCATCATTGGTGGGCAAGGCCTTTGCCTCCACCCACTTAGAAAGGTAGTCAACCGCAACGAGGATGTACTTATTACCACGAGATGATGGGAACGGCCCCATAAAGTCTATACCCCAAACGTCAAAGATCTCACATACTTGAATGATATTTTGTGGCATTTCATCTTTTTGTGAGGCTTTTCCTTGTCGTTGGCATGCATCACATGACTTCACAAGATCTTGTGCATCTCGGTAAATAGTAGGCCAAAAGAAGCCGGCATCAAACACCTTCTTAGCCTTGAGATTAGCACCGTGGTGACCACCCGTGGGTCCCTCATGACAAGCTTTAAGGATGTTAGAAGCTTCGGTGCCAAATACACAACGTCGGATGATTTGATCCGCACAAGTTCGAAACAAGTAAGGGTCGTTCCAAAAGTAGAACTTGACGTCACGAAAGAATTTTCGTTTTTGTTTAGTCGTCATACCCTTAATGATGAAGTTACCCGCATGGTAATTTGCAAAATCCGCAAACCATGGGGTGGACGAATCAAGCTTAGAATTCACTACACCAAGTGTCTCAAGCGGAAATGTTTCGATGATTTCCTTGGGCTCGTAAACACTTTGGAGAGGATCTTCCAAACGAGAGAGATGATCGGCCGCTAGATTCTCGGCTCCTTTTTTTGTCAACGATGGTGTGATCAAATTCTTGAAGGATGAGAATCCAACAAAGTAATCTCGGCTTAGCATCTTGCTTTGCCATGAGATACTTAATAGCCGAATGGTCCGTATACACTATGCATTTCGTCAAGACGAGGTAAGGTCGGAACTTCTCAAATGCATACACCACGGCAAGGAACTCCTTTTCTGTTGTAGTGTATTTAAGTTGAGCCTCGGTCATCGTCTTGCTAGCATAGTGAATAGGCAAGAAGTGCTTATCATGACGTTGCCCCAAAACGGCCCCAATAGCGTAATCACTAGCATCACACATTAGTTCAAAGGGGAGGTTCCAATTGGGAGCAACAAGAATGGGAGCTTCGGTAAGTTTCCTCTTAAGGATTTCAAAGGCTCGTACACAATCTTCGTCAAAGACAAAACGTGCCTCTTTTTCAAGAAGATGTGTAATGGGTCGAGAAATCTTCGAAAAATCCTTGATGAATCGTCGATAAAAGCCCGCGTGGCCTAGGAAACTCCTAACTCCCTTGACGGTTTTGGGATGAGGTAATTTGGCGATGACGTCTACCTTAGCTTGATCTACCTCAATCCCCGCTTTCGAGACCTTGTGCCCTAAGACGATTCCACTCTTAACCATAAAATGACACTTTTCCCAATTGAGCACAAGGTTGGTTTCCTCACAACGTTTCAACATTCTCTCTAGATTCGACAAACACGAAGTGAACGAATTACCAAACACGGAAAAGTCATCCATGAAGACTTCCATCGTCTTCTCGATCATATCATGAAAAATAGCCATCATGCACCTTTGAAAGGTTCCCGGTGCATTACAAAGTCCGAATGGCATTCTACGATAGGCAAACGTTCCATATGGACACGTAAACGTAGTTTTTTCTTGATCACGAGGATCGATGGGAATTTGGAAGTAACCGGAAAAACCATCTAAAAAGCAATAGAAATCGTTTCCCGCAAGACGCTCCAACATTTGGTCCATGAAGGGCAAGGGAAAATGGTCTTTTCGAGTGGCTTCATTCAACTTTCGATAGTCAATGCACACTCTCCATCTGGTCATGAGTCTAGTGGGAATTAACTCGTTGGCATCGTTTGGCACAACGGTCATCCCTCCCTTTTTAGGGACACAATGAATAGGACTCACCCAAGGGCTATCGGAAATAGGGTAAATCATTCCCGCGCCAAGGAGTTTAAGGACCTCCTTTTTGATGACGTCGTGAATTTGGGGTTCACCCTCCTTTGAATTTGGATTGTGGGCTTGAAATCCTCCTCCATTAAGATTTTGTGGGTACAAAACTTGGGATCGATTCCCTTAATGTCGGATAACTTCCACGCAATCGCCCCTTTGTGATCCTTTAGAACATCGACAAGTGCGGTTTTTTCATCATTCGAAAGATCCTTCGCAATAATAACCGGCAACTTGTCGTCCTCCTCCAAATAGACATATTCGAGGTGAGGAGGTAAATCTTTCAACTAGAGGATAGGTGGTTCCTCAAGTGAAGATTTGGGCTCGATACTCATAACCTCCTCAGGTGGAGGAAATGGGAAATCGTTAAGAAAATCCTTGATAATTGAGAAGTCCTCATCGTTGTCGAGGTCTTCGTCAAAAGTACGTGGAACATTGCATTCTTCCAACGTAAAACCACCACCTTCAAAAGGAGTGAAGGTTGGTGTCGAATTATCAAGAATTGGATCTAACATAGTGGGATTGCCACTAGTTTCTTCATCACCAAACCCTAAAACTTCTTGTGAAAATTCCTCGCAAACCACGTCGATCATATCAACGAGGTTTATGGTAGCAACGGAATAAACATGAGAAAGTTGAGAATTTTGAGTTGCGTTTATAACAAGTTCCTCGTCGTTGAAACGTAAGGTGATCTTTCTAGCATGCACATCAATTAAAGCCATACACGTATCTAAAAACGAACGACCTAAAATAAGAGGAACTTGAGGATCCGTGGGGATATCAACAACGATAAAGTCTACGGGATAGTAGAACTTCCCCACTTTCACAAAAACGTCTTCCGCCAAACCACATGCGAGAATCGTGGAATGGTCGGCCAACTCAATAGACATTCGTGAAGGAGTAAGATTAGGAAGACTGAGCGACTTGAAGATTGCAAGTGGCATCAAGTTAATGCTAGCGCCAAGATCGGCCAAGGCATAGCATTCTTCCATATCTTGAATTGCACAAGGGATCAAAAATTTACCGGGATCACCGACTTTTTGAGGTATGCGATTAAGATAAAACGACGAACAACTAGACATTTGGTGTAATTTCTCCTTGTTGTTCAACATACTCTTAAAGTTAGCGGCAAATCGAGGCATCATGACCAAAGCATCGGCGAAACTCACATTAAGGTGCAACTCACGAAACATTTTCATAAAAAGCTCAAATTGGTAGTTGTCGCGCTCTTGTCGTTTCCTAAGTCTCGATGGGTAAGGCAAGGGTGGTGTGGGTTGGGGCATAGGCATAGCCTTTGGAATCTCGGGTTCCAATGTTGGTAAAGGGTCGACCGTAGGTGTGGCATGAGCGGTACTTTGTGGGCTTGAAATATGCTCCTTTTCGACCACCACCTCGGGTTCTTCCTCAATTTCCTCCACCGTTGGAGTAATTGGTTGAGGAGTCGGTTCTTTAAGTGCCTTACCACTTCGTGTGGTAATCACTTTCATCTCTCCCTTCGGGTTTGAAACGGTGTTACTAGGTAGACCACTCGAAGTAGAGGCTTTGTTTCCCATGACGGCTTCTAAAATAGCATTAAGCTTAGCATCTTGACTATTAAACTTCAAATCTTGACTAGCAGCTTTTTGGTCAATTCCTTATTCAAGCCTAGCATGACTTTGTTCAATCTTATTGTTTTGACCTCTAATTTCATTAGCAAAATCATTTTTCAACTCATTTCTCATGTTAAGATTTTCCTTCACAAAATTAGCTAACTCCTAGGTGTTTTTAGCCGTGTCCCTAGCTTGACTAGCCAATTGCTCTTGAATGTTTTCCAAAATCTTATCATTTGTCGTGGCGTAATTCAAAAAGTCCATTGGTAGTTCTTTAGTGTAAACATTTTGAAGACCTTGACTCGTGTTTTGAAAATTATGGTTTTGGTTTTGATTTTGCAATTGGCTACTAGTTCCTTGATTCCCATAGTTGTTATTACCCTTAAAATTGTTCCTTTGATTGCTTTGGTAACCAACTTGATTGTTTCGATAATTGTTAGCATTTTGATTTGGTGGAAAACCCGGTGGAGTCAATTGATTAGTGCGAGGAACTTGACCGTTTTGGTTATAAGTTCCCGCGGTCGCGAAGGCACTCGAAGTGTTACCACCGTTGGTAATGCACTCGGAACAATCGTGAGCTCCACCACAATACATACAAGAAACCTCAACCGCTTTAGCCGTAGCGGGAGTGGGTTGTTCACCAACTTTAAACTCAATTAACAATCCTTTCAACTTATCAAAAATTTTGTTCTCCAAATTAGCCTCGATTTGACAAGCATCAACGGTGTGTGAAAATGAAGGCGAAGGTGTAGACGAAGTCTTATGAACACTCGACGTGCTACGAGGACTATAGACCTTAGACCTATTCTCAATGATTAACAATGCTTCCTCGACCGTCTTACACAAAAAATTACCACCCGCGGCGGCATTAAGATAATCACGCTCATGATCGTTCAAGCCATTGTAAAACGTGTCTATTTGATGCAAGTCGGAAAAACCATGATGAGGACATTCGTGCAACATTTCCTTAAACCTATTCCAAGCCGTTGAAAAACTCTCATTATACTCTTGTGAAAACTTTGAAATCTCGTTTTTCAAGTGCGTAGTCTTAGAGGGCGGAAAAAATTGGTTCACGAATTTTGAAACGAGATCCTTCCACGTCAATATAGAATTGGGTGGCTCTTTCTCTAACCAAATTTTTGCGGGCCCCGCTAAGGAATACGGAAAAAGCATCATCTTAATCGAGTCGTTTGAGACGTCCTTAAACTTGCAAGTGGCGGTGAGACGATTAAATTGGCGAATGTGGTTATGAGGGTTGTCCTTTTCGTCACCTCGAAACTTGTTATTTTGAATCATGGACAACAAACCCGTCTTAACCTCAAAATTCTCCGCAAGGATAGCGGGAATCACAATCGCTTCTCCATAACCCTCGGTGGGTGCTTGAAGCAACTCCATCATAGTTCGATTAGCCATGGGTGCTTCTTTCACTACAATGGGTTCGTCAATAGGAGACTCCTCACTAGAAGGAGTGATTGATTTGTTTCTTCGTTTACGAGCACGTCTTGCTTTAGAGCGAGTTTGCATAAACGTCACGTACAACGAGAAGGCGAGCAAAGAAGATTCTTTTTGGTGTTTTTACTTTTTCAATTTTTTTGTGGTTTTTGATTGTTTTTACTTTTTTTTGGATTTTTGGAATGTATTAGGTAGACACAAATCTACAAATCTCCTCCTTAATCAAATCTCTCGATTAAAGAAGCCTCAAGGAATGAAAACGAACACATGAAGTGAACGCCTTCGATGACTTTAGAACGATGGTGGAACACCAAATCGTTCAAGAGGGTTTAATCAATAGAAACCAAGAAAATATATATGATACTTAGTAATACTTTGGGCGGCAAAACCCTCGATTAGCTTTCAATCTCAAAATACGCACAAGCAAGCGGAGGAAACGAGGCGGCGCGAAGCACTTAAGAGCCTTTTTCCTTTAGGTCGTGAAATACAACCGCCTTATACCCACCTTATAGTTTGTATTTTTCAAAATCGAGCTTCACGAAAGTATTTATCTATTTTTGCCTTTTTTCTTTGGTTTGAGATTCGAATACAATGATTGGGTAATGACCTCCCAAGTCAAGGTTGTGATTTCTCAAGTATTTGGAGTACTTGTAAATTTATTGTTCTATGTATACTGTATAGTAATAGTATTCACAAAAAACGAAAAACGATAATACGTATTAGTAGAGTGCTACTAATACAATTAGCTATTTATGGCTATATAAAAAACAACAATTGTTCAATAAAAACACAACACGCCTCCCCGGCAGCGGCGCCAAAATGATTGTTGTAAAATCACACTTGTTTAGGAAAAAGAGCGTAAAATATAGGGCAAGTGAGCACGACGATTTAGGAAAACCGTGTGTGTATGACCCTAAAAGTGAGTTCGTTCTCGAGGAGGCAAGTGTGTTGTGTAATGAATTGATTTATGTTTGATTTTATTAAGAAGAAAAGGAAAGAGAATAGAAATGAGAAAGAAAGGACGGTTACGAAGACGGATTAAACTAAGACGAAAAAGGCGAACACGTAAAACCGTAAATAGTGCCAAAATTAATATTTTAACCTAAAAATTCCTAAATATTTCTAAAAATACCCAATAATATTCTAAGAGTTTACAAAAAATCCAAACTTGCTAAAACCTTTTAATTAATTAGATAATGACTTTTTAATGCTAATTGAAGCCCTAAAAATCACTATTAATTATTAAAAAGCTCTAAACAAGATCTTATAGTTTGTAAACCTCAAAAATATCCTAATTAAGCTAAAATCTATTTTTAAAAATTTTAAAACCTAATTAAACTATTTTTAAACACTTAAAAACTATTAAAATCAATTTAATCTTAAATTAATTCTAGAAAATAAATGAAAAGTCCTAAAAATATTTGGAAAGTGACAAAACTCCTAATTAAGTGTCCTTAACTTAGGAAAAATGAAAAAACTAAAAAAAATCAAACTTCAATTTTTAATAATAAAATAATATTAAAATATTCAAAAAAATTCAAAGTTTACTAAAAAATTCTAAAGAATTACCAAAAAATCTTAAATAATGTAACTAAGACAAAAATGCAATTGAAATTTTCTGAAACCTATTTAATAATTTTATATTGAATTTTAAAGTTAGCTAAAAACCCTAAAATCCAATAAAATCAAAAATAAGCTAAATTGAAAACTTAAATAGCTGAAAACCTCAAAAATATGATTAAAAACCTAAAAACTATTTTTTCAGATTTTTAAATTACCTTTTTCTATTTTTAATGACTTTTTAAAACTTAAACTAAAAATAATCCTAGAAAATTAATTAATAAATGGAAAAATAAATTTTTTAAACAGAAAAGTCCTAAAACCTAATACAAACCTAAGAAAAATGCTAAACAGTGAAAACCTCAAAGAAATAAGCAGAAATATGCTTATGAATAAGCTGTTAGCTAAAATAAGCTACAAAACAAATGCCCTTAAGTAATTAATGAAATGAACCTTGTGCATAGAAAAGCACTTGGATCACTGGTTAACACGTATAGTCCTCCAACGAGGGGTCCCGTGTTCGAGCCCAGGCCAAGGAGCTTTTTGCAAAAACTTTTTTTTTTTTTTTTACTTTTAAAACACAAACCCAGGTACTTACATATACTCTAAACAAACTTAAAAATAAAAAACAAGCTATAATCAGGCTGCTAGAAACCAAAACGTGCCCAGATATGTATAAGTTTCTGATGAACACAAGTGTATTCTTCACTTGTGAAGAAAGATTCAAGAGGACTTGATTTTGATATTGTGGTGTTGTTGATGGACAATATGGCACTCCCACAACCAGTTGGGTTGTGGGAAGTCAAGAACAACAAGAAAACAAGCACCAATCTAACACAAGTCAAGCAAATTATCTAATTCAAGTTTCTGAAATAGCATACACTTCTGATAAATAAGTTGTTGGTTCAAATGACACTCAAATGGTTTTCAAATGCTTGAATCATGCATACAAACTAACCAAATGATATGTAATCAATCTAAAAACCTAAAATGACCTACAATCTAACAACCAACAAGATTTGGTGATAAAATTTCAACAAAAGCAATCAAGCAAAGCAGTTTCTGATTATGCTATGTTTATCAATATTTTAGCATGCAATGTGTTCAAAACTTGACCAAACTGAAACTTAAGCACTAATAATACCTAACAACTACCCAATGAGTGGATTTAACAGGTTTGCAAGCAAGATTAATAACAATAATGCAAGTTTCACCCTATTCCCAAACACCCCTTTAAAAATCTGGAAATCAATATTTCAAAGCAAATTAACTCAAAACTTAACCAAACTGAATCAAATCATCTATAACATGCATACAAGACCTATATAAGCAATATCCAACCAAGAAAACACCACTTTAACACTTAGCATACAAATCACACATAAACTGAAAATCTACAAAATTAAAAAAAAGAAACAAGATTTCTACCTTAAGGGACCTACATCCACGTCCCTTAGTGGCAGCTTAGCCACCTCCAATAGGCTGGGACCTATGCTGAACCTTGAACAAATAAGCAAGAGAAGAGAGTGATGGTGGTGGTCACTGTTGACACACACACCCAATAAGATGTTTTGGTTTTGGAACCTGCTAAGAAAGAAGGTAAACAAGAGAGTGAGTTGTTCACAAGGTCAATAAGCTAACAAACCAGCTTATTGATTAAGCTGTTTATGGCTTATTTGATAAAAAAAATAAAACTGAAAATTTTTTGATTCTCTTAAAACTTTTCTATAAACTAAATCAACAAGAACTTAAACCCTCACATAAGCTTGATAATCAATAAGATTATCAGGCTTATGATACAAGCTTAAAGCACTTGGACCAATTTCAGAAAAATAAAAGCTTAAGTCCAAACAGAAACTTTAAATGAAACTTTAACTTGGAAAAGTAAAATTGCAAGAAATTTAAATGGGCTCTTTCTTTCTCGTCACAAACTCAGTACCAATTCATTTCATAAAACAAATATGGTTTTACAAGGTCTTGACCAAGGAGAAGAAAAAAGAACAAGCTAAATGAAAGTCCTATATGGCCTTTATATAATAGGCTACAAACATTCTAGAACTGAATGGAGACTAAAACCCTAATGACTTAAACTTCCCAACTTGCCCTTGGACGATTTTTGAATTTTCAGTCAAAAAATATGCCATGTGATGATTCTTGTTCTCTAGTGAAGGCCAGCTGTTGTGGAGTGATCTACAACGTTTGTTTGAGCTTGGGGGCCAAGGAGTCCATCATAGACGTTCATCTTGTCTGTTCTTGGGTTTGGGGGAAAGTGATGGGTGCAGGGGACCAATGGGAGGCCATATGGGTGAAGGTAAGGACAAAAGTAAAAGTGGGGTTGTGTTGAGAGTGACCTTAATCACCATTCTGGAGTTAATTAGGGAAAACCCTTTGGATTAAGGGTTTTAGAAATTTAGGGTTTATGGGGTGAGGGTGTTTAGCAGGTAAGGGTTTAATCCGTTTTGGGGGTATTATTTTTTAAATGTTGTGTTTTAGAGGGAAATTAGGAGGGTTGACTAGATTTGACTGGGGTTAATTAAATAACCCGTGAGTGGAATGTTGACGTGGAGAGGGGGTTGATTGTGATTGGAGGAGGGTTTAAGGTTGGTGATGTGGCAGTTTGTGAGTGGGTGGATGGAGTTTGGTTGTCTGGCAGGAATGGCCCCCAAAGGTTTAAGTTTCTTTTACTTTGTAATAAATAGCCCTCAACGCCTAAATTACAAATAACAACTTTTGGGCAGTTGTCATTTTTGGCACAAATACTTTCCAAACTTGAAACAAGGACTAAACATGTAAATTCTTCAATATTCAAGGGCTGTTCTTGACATGTCTTCATACTTTAAGGCTTTGACTTGTTTTTTGACTTCTTGGAGGACCATTATTGACAATTTAGTTTTGTTGAGGGACTAAATTTGCCAATTCTTCAAAGTTAAGGGTCCTTTTTGTAATTTTGACAAACTTTAGGGACCAAACTTGTAATTATGAAGATACAAGGGTATAAAGTGTCAATTCTTCAAACTTGTAGGACCAATCTTCATAATTCTTCAAATCTTCAAGGGTTTTCTTTGGAAAATTCTTCATTAGGGCTTGGTTCATCGTGCGGCTTCGTTTCCCGTGTTCGTTTTTGCATGATTCTTGTGATCTTTTGTCTTTTTCTCAATATCCGTACCTAAAATACACAAGCAACAAACACAAGCATATATATGGGTATTTTGATGATATTTAATGCATTTTAAGCCCTATTTGGAAGATGAGACTATGTATAAAAGCAGTCTCATCAGTGGTATTATAGAAACTAGGCTTAATAAAAAAGCGGTTGTTTCTGTTTGTAATTACCTTATGAGGAATTGGAATTGGGAATCGTATAACATGGATAGTAAAAAAGGATGTAGAATTATTGTTGGTTGGGATCCGAACATCTTTGTTGCTACTTTATTGTCTACTAGTGACCAGGTTATGCATTTTCTGGTTACGACTATTTCTAATGGTAAGTCAATTTATGTCTCTTTTGTTTATGGGAAAAATAATGAGAAAGATAAGAAGGACTTATGGCGTAATATGTTGGATCATTTGAGTATTGCTGGTGATCGCTCATGGGTAATTCTTGGCGACTTTAACGTTACCTTGTTCCATGGTGAAAACACTTCCGAAATTGTTACTCTAAGAGATTATGGGGTTCAAGATTTTAAGGATTGTGTTGAGACTTTGGGAATGGAGGATATTAATATGATTGGAATGTTTTTTACGTAGATTCAAAAGAAGAAGGATCTGGAGATGGGTATTTTTAAGAAATTAGATAGAGTTATGGGTAACTGCCATTTTTTTGGAGGACTTTCAAGCTAGCCAGGCTAATTTTCTTCCTTTTATGCTGCCTGATCATACCATGCAATGTTGATTATTAATGAGATCAAGTCTAGAAAGTCTAGGCCGTTTCGATTTTAGAACTTTCTAACGGAGAAAGAAGGTTTATGAAGACTGTTAAAGATCACTGGAATGTCCCTGTGGAAGGCTTTTGCATGTTTAAACTTGTCAAACGGCTTAAAAATATGAAGAAGTACATGAGAAAGTTGAACCGTGATAATGAGAATTTTTTAAACAACGTAAATAAGGTCAAGGAAGAGTTACTAAATCTTCAAATGGAGCTTAATAAGAACCCCGAGTGAGCCCAATTGAGGGAAGAAGAGATGATTTACACCGCTGCTTATCGTCAAATTTTGCTTGACGAGGAAAGGTTTTTGAGCAAAAAGTCGAAGATTGAGTGGTTGAAGGAGGAAGATCAGAACAACGCTTATTTTCATAGTGCTATTAAAGGCAGGCTGAGTAAAAGCAGAATCATTTTTATCTATGATGAAGATGGTGTCTATTTAGTGGTGATAATGTTGAGGGAAAGTTTGTGGACCATTTTCAGAATATTTTTGGTGTTGATGGTGATGTATACCCGATTGATGACCCCGAAGGAACTCTTTTCTAAGAAATTTGTGAAGAGGGTGCTTTGGATATGTTAAAACTAGTTTCTAATGAGATAACAAGATTGCACTTTTCGACATTGAGGACAACAAAGCCCTGGGGCCTGACGGGTTTACTTCAAAATTTTTCAAGATGGCTTGAACTATGATTGGCGATGATGTGTATAAAGTTGTTAGAGAGTTTTTCTCTAGTGGAAAAATGCTTGTTGAGCTTAACACTGTGACTATTTCCTTTGTTCCTAAATTCATAAACCCGAGAAAAGTTTCAGATTACAGGCCCGATGCTTGTGTTAATGTTGTATATAAGTGTATAAGCAAAGTATTGTCCAATAGGCTCAAGAAGATTTTAAATGAGTTAATTAATACGAATCAGGGTGCGTTTATTAGAAGCAGACAGATATGTGATAATATCTTGCTTATCCAAGAGTTAATGAACGTGTATAATTGGCAGGATAACTCTAGGACATGTGCTTTCAATGTTGATATACAGAAGGCGTATGACACTGTCTCTTGGGACTTTTTGAAACTGGCTCTTGAAGGCTTTTGTTTTCATAGCAAAGTGGTGAATTAGATTCTGGTCTGCTTGTCGACTGCCTCTTTCTCTGTCAATTTTAATGGATATTCTTGCAGGTTATTCAAAGCTAAGAGAGGTCTCAAACCAAGCGACCCGATGTCTCCATACTTGTTTACTATTGTCATGGAGGGTTTTAACCTTATGATTAAAATACGAATTAGGCGGGAAAGCAAATTCAAGTTTCATTGGAGCTGCAAAGAAATGGGGATCACCCACCTATGTTTTGTGGATGATCTCATGTTATTGTGTCATGCTGACTTGGTGTCGGCTTCTTCTCTTAGAAGAGCCTTGGATGATTTTAGCTTATATTCGGGTCTCTATCCTAGCATTGCCAAAAGCACTTAATATTTTGGCAATGTTCCAAATGATGTGAAGTGCAAAATTCTTATGGTGATGTCGTTTAGTGAAGGAGAGCTACCAGCTAAATATTTGGGATTGCCATTAGTGTCTATAATATTTTTCAAAGGTGATTGTCAATGCCTTGTGGATAATTTCAAAAAGAAGATTAATGATTGGCGCAACAGATTCCTTTCATATGCGGGAAGATTACAATTGATTGCCTCCATTCTTTCTTCCCTCCAAGTATAGTGGGCTTTGATTTTTATGCTTCCTGTTCAGGTATGTGACTCTATTGATAAGCTTTGTAAGAACTTTCTATGGACGGGTAGTTAGAAGCATAAGGGTATTGTTAGTGTTTCGTGGAAGGATGTTTGTCCCCCTAAGTGTCAGGGTGGGCTTGGGTTGAAACCTTTAAGTAAATTGAATGAAGCTCTTATGAGTAAACACCTTTGGAACATTATTTCGAATAAAAACTCTATTTGGGTTAAATGGGTTAGGCTATATTGGATTAAGGATAAGAGCTTATGGAGTATTAAAACAGGTACTCATACGCCTTGGTGTTGGAAGCAAATCCTTAGCTTAAGGGACAGTAATAGGCAGTTCATTAGAATAATTACAGGTGATGGGAAGTCTTGAAATGTGTGGTATGATTATTGGAATGAGAAAGGTCCTCTTAGAAATTTTATCAGCAAGAGAGCTATTGTCCTTACTAATTCAAACCCTAATGCTAGTGTCTTTGAAATGGTTGATGGTTCTAGGTGGAATTTTCCTTCTGCGCTGGTTAGGGAGTTTGGGGATAACCTTAACTTACATGTACTTGTTCTTTATAATGATGTTCAAGATAGACTAGTTTGGATTAATAAGGAGGGTGAAGAGAAAGTTTTTAGTGTTAATGAAATTTGGAAGGGAATAAGAAGAACTAGTCCAAAAATTATTTGGTGTGATCATATATGGTTCTCTCAATGCATTCCTCGCCATGCTTTTATTCTTTGGATGATGGTGAAAGGTAAGTTGAAAACTCAGGATATGATTTCAAAGTGGCTAAATGTCTCTAATATGAAGTGCCCGTTGTGTAAAATGTGCAAGGATTCCTAAAGTTGTTTATTATTCGATTGACCTTTCTCCAAAAGGTTGTGGGAAAGATTAAAGCCGATGGCCAGCTTACATGACTTGTCATGCGTTTGGGGGGGGGGTTATTTCAGGTATAGTTAATATACCTGCTAGTTATGACATTTGGAGTATTATTCAACTTTTATGTCTTGGTGCTATGATATCTCAGCTCTCTCAAAAGATCGAGGTTTCTGCTTGTTAAACCTCTCAAGCCAAGTGTGTAGAGTAACCAGTGGTGGAGGAGGAGGAGGAGGAGGATTGTTGTTCTGATTCTAGATGTTCTAGTATTTAGCCCGGATCTGGTTTCTGATTTGTGGAACCATAGCTTGTAGTGCTGCTTGGACAACTGCAGCCAGTTTCTGGTCACGTGTGCTGACCATCTGACAGTTTTAAAGAGGAAATGAAATGATTAAGCTAATTAGAACATAGGATAAACATAAGAAATACATGAAGAGTTTATGAAGGCACAACCAATGAAAACAGCCATTGGCAATAGTGGACGCCTATGGGTCGGTCCATATAACAAAATTGACATGAGTAAAGGTGAATGCCTATGGGTCGGTTCACAAAAATAAAATTCGAATGGAAAGCACATGCGACTAAATACGGCCAGTCTTGTACCAACCATTACTTAGTCAAAATCTTAACATAAAACAATGATGCATGAATAAAATTTACTGTCAGTTTTAGGAAGACACTGATGACTACCCACTAGTCACATGTCAATTTTTAGAGC
The DNA here is from genome assembly GCA_025667525.1 of Glebionis coronaria. Taxonomy (NCBI): domain Eukaryota; kingdom Viridiplantae; phylum Streptophyta; class Magnoliopsida; order Asterales; family Asteraceae; genus Glebionis; species Glebionis coronaria. The sequence goes on from JANFOE010000217.1 coordinate 122,788, forward strand.
CTATTGTCGAAACCTTGGCTCTGATACCATAATTGTAAAACCCCATTTGGATAAATAGACCGTTACGTAGTAATTATGGCGTGTCATCAAAGCATGCAAGGTAAATGTCTAAAACATTAAATAACCATAAATGAAACCGGAAACAAACATTGGCTCCAACATAAGCTTCACACACAAATGCATATGTATAGAATGTAAGGAAAGGACTAAACAAGGTCCAGCAAAGCAAAAGTATGTAAATGCATTAAAAGAGAAAGAAGACTAGGCGCCTCCATTCCATGCACGTACTCTTGAGTCCTATCTTTTCCCTTTAGTACCTGCCGTATTGGGACTTAGCAATACGCTCAGTGTGTGGATATATGATAATGAAATGTAAAACATAAACATAAGCAAGTGTAATGAAATGAAATGAATAACAGCGGAATAAGTGTGCGTCCTAGAAAACCTGGTTTAAGCTTATAAGACTGTTTTTATGTCTCTAAAAAGACTTATGTTTAGTTTATTCTGAAAGACTGTATTTTAAATATGCCCGGAGCCTATATAGGTCATGTTATATCAACGTGCATGAATACTTAGAGGGGTGACCTCATCATGCAATTAGAGGAGTTGCCTCTAATTATTATAGTATGAGTGGAGGGATCAGCTCCTTTAACAGATGCAAGGCACACTCCTTAGTTACCATGTAATCTTACTAACTTGTCCTAGGATGCACCCATTCGCCCCATATGATAATAATAACATAGGCCAAATACTGTAAAAGGACCCTGCGAGCAATCACTCTCATCGTAGAAGAGTCATAACACCGGTGCCTCCAGTGTTATCGTTATGGAACCCCCATAACTAGTTGAAACTGGCATGCATGTATATAGCTCAGGCAATCTAAAATAAACATAACATATATTGAAAATGTTTAAGACACGTAAACTACTAGGGAAAAAATGGCTGCAAACGGGGAATCCTAATATAGGAAAGAAGTGTCCTTATTGAGGGACGGAATATCCGTACCTTATGTCTAGTAAATGAAGACGAAAACGAACGCGGAAGATTACTCCGACTTCATGATAGCTACATAATAAAGGGACATGAATAAGTGTCTGTTTTTCTTATACATATTGGTTATTCAGTTTACTTGACGTGTTCATACTTATTATACTTGTTCTTGTTTAATCATGTGATTCTTAATGTTTCATGTGTTTTAGATCTATGTAATTCATGTCTTAAGTGTTATAGTACTTGTTATAACATAATGAGTAACTTCCTAAAAATAGCAGGTTTCCATATATAGTATCTTTCCAAATATAACAAGTTTCCATATATAGTAACTTTCCAAAAATAGTAAGTTTCCAAAAATAGAAAGTTTCCAATATTAGTAAGTTTCCAAAAATAGAAAGTTTCCATATTTAGTATGTTTCCATATATAGCATGTTACCATATTTAGTATGTTTCCATAATTATCATGTTACCATAATTAATCATAGGCTTATTAAATAATTAAATGATATAACATATAGTTTTAATAAGCTTATAATATGTCATGTTTAGTTATATTATAAGTTTTAATAATGATTAAATAGTAGTCTAATCTTTTTATTATTAATTAATAATGATATTACATGTTATCATAAGTTATTATTAGTTAATAATATTGCATGATTAATGTAATTAAACTTTACCTTAAAATGATATAAATTAATTAAGCTAAGTTTTAATTTATTTAAATGTACATGAATAATTAAATAATTAATTATTTTATCCTAAGTTTTATTTAAATAAAATGTACATACATAACTCATGGTTTTATTTAAATAAACTATATACTAAGTCATGACACTTAATTAATTTAATTAAACATATTTTAATTAAACTAATTAAATAATTGAAAATACATGTTTTACAAAAGTTTAGCCAAACTCCCCTAACCAACACCACAGCTGGTGGCTCGGTGTTCTTAGCCGGCGGGCAAGGCCTTAGCCTTGCAGTCGGTTCCCACTGTTCGCCCAAGGTTCACCCCGGCTTGACCGGGTTACCCCTGCCGTGTCAATAGTACCCATCGAGACCTATAAGGTCCACGCACCCCACTGCTATGGCAGTTGGGGTTGCGGTTGCTTAAACCAAAACACCACCGCCACCACAAGGGTTGCGGCTGGTGGGAAAACGGACACCACCGAGACCCTTATGGGTATCGGTTTGCGTGTAAACCAATAAACCATACCAGAACCCCTTTTATCTTGTCAAATCCTTAATTATCTACATGTTTTATCCATTTGTTTTTAAAGATCTAGGTTCATAACATAAATAATTAAAAGAAAAGGATTCGATGAATACCAGTTGCGTGTGATTAAAAAGGAATGGAACACGAACACAATACCGTAAAAACTAATGATCAAAAAGCAATAAATCGTTCTTGTGGATGTTCTTGGTGCTGTGGCCAAAAGAGAGGAAGAAGGAAAGATTTTTAGGGTTTTAACCCTTTTACTGTGTTTTGTTTTTATGAAAATTCCCTAGAGTCCTTATTTGGTTAATACATGGATTTCAATTTGGGTTGGGCCAAGCCTTTTTCTTCCCTTGTTTTTGGACGCCACATACACCACCACACATACACATTTGTTTATTTTTCGTGACTAAATATTTATCGTGTGTGCTCGTATTTTATGTTTGTGTTTTATGTCTTATGTAATTTAAGTATTTTACGTGAATACTTATCGTGCATTAATATTCATGTTTACATACGTAATACTTATAATTAATTAATTAATATACGTAACATTCGTATTAAATGTTCATGATTCATGTCGTATATTAATTAACTAAAAAGTTTAAATATAACCAGAAATTCATGCATTTAATGATCTTAGAGATTTTAAAGCGGGTTTTACAACTCTTCCCCTCTAAAAGAATAATTTGTCCTCGAATTAGAGATACGATAAACTGAAAATGACATACCCGAATCATAGCTGGAAATGAGGGTAAGAAGTCCGGATAGACTCTTTCGTTTCCCAAGTGGCTTCCTGCTCGGAATGGTCGCTCCAAAAGATTTTGACGAATGGGATCGTCTTTCTTCTTACGACTCGATCCTGATGGTCGAGAACTTTCTCGGGTTCCTCAATGTAGGATAGATCCTCTCGAATCTGCTCGAACTGATATGAAACTATGTGCAACGGATGGTAATTATAACCTCTGAGTAAGGATACATGGAACACATCATGCACATGATATAGCTGAGGAGGTAATGCTAGACGATATGATACTTCACCGACATGTTCAAGGATTTCAAACGGTCCTATGAAACGAGGACTGAGCTTGCCCTTAAGTCCAAAACGCTTGATGCTACGTGTTGGTGATACCTTAAGGAAAACATGATCACCGATCTTAAATTCTAGATCCCTACGATGTTCATCAGCATAGCTCTTCTGTCAAGCACGAGCTTCCTGTAGCTTCGCCTTGGCGATGGCAACTTTCTCATTGGTCACCTCTATCATTTATGGTCCTTCAAGGGTTCGTTCTCCAACTTGATCCCAGCTGATTGGAGCACGACACTTTATGCCATAAAGCATCTCGAAAGGTGCACACTTAATACTTGCATGCCAAATATTGTTGTAGGCAAACTCAACAAAACAAATGTAATCGTCCCAACTTTCTGTCCATTCCAATGCACAAGCTCGCAACATGTCTTCTAAAGTCTGAATGGTACGCTCTAATTGACCATCGGTCTGAGGATGAAAGGCGGTGCTAAGCTTAAGTCTGGTGCCCCAATCTTTTTGCAAACCTTTCCAGAACTTAGACGTAAAACAAGGATCTCTGTCGGATATGATGCCTGATGGAGTACCATGCAGTCGCATGATCTCATGAAGAAATATATCTGCCAATTAGCTAACTGAGAAATCTTTGCGAATTGGGAGAAAATGAGCTGACTTGGTTAAACGGTCGACTATAACCCATATAACATCATTCTTTCTCTAAGTAAGTGGAAGTCTAGTGACGAAATCCATGGAGATTTTATCCCACTTCCATTCGGGAATCTTTAATGGTTGTAGTAAACCACTAGCCCGCTGATGCTCGATCTTAACCTGCTGGCAGGTTAGACATTTAGATACGAAAGTAGCAACATCCTACTTTATCCACTCCACCATAAATGCTGTTTGATATCATGGTACATTTTGGTGGATCCTGGATGAATAGAGAATGGAGAGCTGTGAGCTTCTGTCAGTAACGCTTCTCGGAGTACCTAATCCTCCGGAACACATAGCTTGGTTCCTTGCCATACAATGCTTTCTTCGTCTATATGAAATTCTGTCTACCGATCAAGATTATTAATGATAGCCTAAATCTCACCATCATCTTTCTGAGCTTCCTTGATCCGAGAAATTAAGCCTGACTCGATTCTTAGATTAGCCCAGTACCCATGTTGTTCACGTACGAAGAACTCAATGTCTAATCGCTCTAAGTCACGTATGATTTCTTCTTCCATCTTGATGCCGTTAATCATGCCCGACTTCCTGCTGAGAGCATCTGCCACTACATTCGCCTTACTGGGATGGTACTGAAGATTGATGTCATAGTCCTTGAGTAGTTCCAACCATCTCCTCTGCCTCATATTAAGCTCTCTCTCTGAGTGAAGATATACTTGAGACTCTCGTGACCAGTGAAGATGTCACATGATTCACCATATAGATAGTGTCTCCAGATTTTAAGTGCAAAGACTACTGCTGCTAGCTCCAAGTCATGGGTAGGATAATTCTCCTTATAAGGCTTTAGCTAACGTGATGCATATGCAATCACTTTCCCATGTTGCATGAGTACACATCCTAGTCCATTACCCGAAGCATCGTTGTAGATCTTAAATCCACCTGTACCAGATGGGAGAGTAAGAATAGGTGTAAATACTAACCGTTGCTTGAGTTCTTCAAAGATCTTCTCCCGCTCATCTGTCCAAACGAATTTCTCTCCTTTACGCATCAACTTGGTCAAAGGTAAGGCTGGTCTTGAAAAGTTCTCCAAGAATCTGCGATAATAACCAGCTAAGCTCAGAAAACTACGAACCTTAGTTGCAGATATTGGTCTCGGCCATTTAGTGATAGATTCAACCTTCGCAGGATCCATAGTAATCCCTTATGCGGAGACAATGTGGCCTAGAAATGCCACCTTGTTTAGCCAAAATTCACACTTAGAAAATTTGGCATACAACTGCTTCTGACGAAGAATCTGTAGCACAGTGCAAAGATGTTCTTCATGTTCTTCCTTGGATTTACAGAAGATAAGGATATCGTCGATGAATACGATGACAAATTTGTCTAGGTACTCGTGGAAGACGCGGTTCATTAAGTCCATGAATATCGCTAGAGCATTGGTAAGTTCGAACGACATGACTACGAACTCATAATGGTCATATCTTGTGCGAAAAGCAGTCTTGAGAATATTCTGCTCTTTCACTCGCAGCTGATGATAACCGGATCTTAGATCAATCTTGGAGAAATTCTTGGCACCTTGTAGTTGGTTAAATAGATCATCGTTACGTGGTAATGGATAACGGTTCCTAATCGTGATCTTATTCAGCTCACGATAGTCAATGCATAAACGCATGCTGCCATCCTTCTTCTTGACGAAAAGTACTGGTGCACCCCAGGGTGATACACTCAGACGGATGAAACCTCGCTCCAGTAATTCCTACAGCTGATCTTTTAACTCCTTGAGCTCTATGGGAGCCATGCGATAAGGATCCTTATAGATGGGTTGAGCTCCTGGGATGAGCTTAATGCTAAACTCTACTTTGTGGATAGGTGGTATACCAGGAAGTTCTTCCGAAAATACATCAGGGAATTCAGAAACAACTGGTTGCTCTTAAATCGACGGAACTTCGGCAATAATATCCTGAATTGAAGCTAAGAAACCCACGCAGCCATGGGCTAGTAAGGCACGAGCTTCTAAGGTAGAAATGATTTGCACAGACTTGCCGGGTATGAAACCATTATGAAGGTACTCTGGATCTTGAACATTGTCGAAGATCACTCGATAAGTATGACAATCAATGGTAGCATGGTGCTTGGATAACCAGTCCATGCCTAAGATGAGATCAAACTCGCACATATCTAAAGGAAGTGCGTCTACTGGGCGAATCTTATCATCAAATTCTGGAAGAAGATCTCTGTACACCTGGGTAATGCGTACAGAGTATCGCATATGCGTAGATATACTTAGTATTTCTCTAATGGCATAGGGATTTTATTAATACTAGTGGCATACGTAGTGGATATGAGTGAATGAGTTGCACCAGTATCGAATAAAACGCAAGCAACATGATCATTCATAAAGAGGATGCCAGTGATTTTACCTGAAGACTTATTTTCTTAATCCCTAGTGGTAGTGTAGACACGACACGAAGCTGGTGGCTTAGGAATAGCATAACCAAAAGTACCAGAAGCATCTCCCTTCTTGCAGTCCTTCAACATGTGTCTGAATTGTCCACACTTGAAACAAACTTCGGCAGCCTTACGACATGGTTCGAGATGTCTACGACTACAAGTCGTGCAGATAGGCTAGGTATAACCTCCTGGAGGTACCCTTGCTACCTGAGAGCATGTTTAAGAAAATATACGTGAGACATGATTATTTGGCATACACATGACTACATTGAAGTTTAAGTGATAATTTACAAGATGAAGACGAGTTGTTAGGCTACTGACCCTTAGCATTCTAGTCACGGCCACTCGCAGAGTTCCTGTTTATGATGCTGACATGTTAGTATGTAAAACATACAACAACTTAGTGAAGTTTAAGAATTTAGGGACCTATTGTTTTTGGACTGGCTGGCATTGTTACGGTAATTGTCATTACCGTTCCGCCTGTCGGATACGTATCAGTTATTTGTTTGACAATGCCCCTTGTTGGCATTCTGCTGAGTGGCTGGTTGGGACCGATCTCCACCCTTCTGTTTGAAAGATACAATTGGATAGGAAGAAAAGGTATAAATGAACATAAAGATTGGAATAAATGATAACGCTTGATGACTGAAATTTATACCTCTTCTCTGGACGAGTTTGCTCCTCGTAGTCATCTTGCTCATGCATTTGTGCCACATTTATGTAAGTAGCACTAAGTAACCGATCTGCAGTCGTGGAGTGAAGAGCCCAGCGAAAGTGCTTCGCTTGCTCCTCAGCAGTACCCGTAGCCGCGCCCAGAAATCCACCTAAACTAAGAAACCTCTTCATAAACTCAGTGCTAGTCTCTCCAAATCTATGACGAATGGAATGATAGTCCCTCTTAAGCCTTTCCTGCTTAGCTGTCGGAAAGAACTGACCATAAAACATAGTCTTGAATTGGTCCCAAGTCAAAGCAGCTAACCACACATCACCTCCATTTGCTAGCTTGTATGCCCTCCGCCAAGCTAAGGCATCTCCTTCAAACTTATAGCAATCTAACCTTGCCTAGTAGATTCCATCACACCCCATAGCATCGAAAATTTTCTCCATATGCGAAATCCAGTTTTCTGTATCAAATGATATCTCAGCTCTCTCAAAAGATCGAGGTTTCTGCTTGTTAAACCTCTCAAGCCAAGTGTGTAGAGTAACCGGTGGAGGAGGAGGATTGTTGTTCTGATTCGGGATGTTCTGGTATTCAGCCCAAATCTAGTTCCTGATTTGTGGAAGCATAGCTTGCAGTGCTGCTTGGACAGCTGCAACCAGTTCTTGTTCACATGTGCTGACTATCTAACAGTTTTAAAGAGGAAAAGAAATGATCAAGCTGATTTGAACATAGGATAAACATAAGAAATTCATGAAGAGTTTATGAAGGCATAGCCAACGAAAACTGCCATTGGTAATAGTGGATGCCTATGGGTCGGTCCACATAAAAAATTGACATGAGAAAAGGTGAACGCCTATGGGTCGATCCACAAAAATAGAATTCAAGTGAAAAACGCATGCGACTAAATATGGCCAGTCCTTTACCAACCATTACTTAGTAAAAATTTTAACATAAAACAATGATGCATGAATAAAACTTACTGTTAGTTTTAAGAAGACACTGATGACTACCCACTAGTCACAGGTCAATTTTAAGAGCATACAGGTCGAAACCTTGGCTCTGATACCATAATTGTAACACCCCATTTGGATAAATGGACCATTACGTAGTAATTATGGCGTGTCATCAAAGCATGCAAGGTAAATGTCTAAAACATTAAATGACCATAACTAAAACCGGAAATAAACACTGGTTCCATCATAAGCTCCACACACAAATGCATAAGTATAGAATGTAAGGAAATGACTAAACAAGGTCTAGCAAAGCAAAAGTTTGTAAATGAAATAAAAGAGAAAGAAGACTAGTCGCCTCCATTCCATGCACGTACTCTTGTGTCCTAGCTTTGCGCTTTAGTACCTGCCGTATTGGGACATGGAAAGAAAAATACGGCTGATCAATACGCTCAGTGTCGGATATATGACACTGAAATGTAAAACATAAACATAAGCAAGTAATGAAATGAAATGAATAACAGTAGAATAAGTGTACGTCCTAGAAAACCTGGTTTAAGCTTATAAGACTGGTTTTATATTTCTGAAAAGACTTATGTTTAGTTTATTTTAAAAAACTATATTTTAAATATACCAGGAGCCCATATAGGTCATGTTATATCCACGTGCATGAATACTTAGAGGGGATACCTCATCATGCAATTATAGGCGTTGCCTCTAATTATTATAGTATGAGTGGAGGATCAACTCCTGTAACGGATGCAAGGCGCACACCGCAGTTACCATGTAATCATACTAACTTGTCATAGGATGCACCCATTCGCCCCACATGATAATAATAACATAGGCCAAATACTGTAAAGGGACGCTACGAGAAATCACTCTCACCGCAGAATAGTCATAACATCAGTGTCTCCAGTGTTATAGTTATGGAACACCCATAACTAGGTGAAACTAGCATGCATGTATATAGCCCATGCAATCTAAAATAAACATAACATATACAGAAAGTGTTTAAGACACGTAAACTACTAGGGAAAACAAATGGCTGCAAACGGGGAATCCTAATATAGGAAAGAAGTGTCGTTATTGAGGGACGGAATATCCGTACCTTATGTCCAGTAAATGAAGACGAAAACGAACACGGAAGACCACTCTGACTTCACGACAGCTACATAATAAAGGGACACGAATAAGTGTCTGTTTTACTTATACATACTGGTTATTTAGTTTACTTGACGTGTTCATACTTATTATACTTGTTCTTGTTTAATCATGTGATTCTTAATGTTTCATGGGTTTTAGATCAGTGTAATTCATGTCTTAAGTGTTACAGTACTAGTTGTAACATAATGAGTAACTTCCTAAAAATAGCAGGTATCTATATATAGTATCTTTCCAAAAATAGCAAGTTTCCATATATAGTAACTTTCCAAAAATAGCAAGTTTTCTTAAAAAGTAAGTTTCCAAAAATAGAAAGTTTCCAAATTTAGTAAGGTTCCAAAAATAGAAAGTTTTCATATTTATTATATTTTCATAAATAGCATGTTACCATATTTAGTATGTATCCATAATTATCATGTTACCATAATTAATCATAGGCTTATTAAATAATTAAATGATATAACATATAGTTTTAATAAGCTTATAATACGTCATGTTTAATTATTTTAAAGTTTAATAATGATTAAATACTAGTCTAATCTTATTATTATTAATTTATAATGATATTACATGTTATCATAAGTTATTAATTAATAATATTGCATGATTAATGTAACTAAACTTTACCTTAAAATGATATAAATTAATTAAGCTAAGTTTTATTTAATTTAAACGTACATGAATAATCAAATAATTATTTATTTTATCTTAATTTTTATATAAATAAAATGTACATACATCATGTTTTATTTAAATAAAATATATACTATGTCATGACAATTAATAATTTAATTAAGCATGTTTTAATTAAACTAATTAAATAATTGAAAATACATGTTTTACAAAAGTTTAGCCAAACACCCCCTAACCAACACCACAACTGGCAGCTGGGTGTTCTTAGCCGGCGGCTAAGGCCTTATTCTTGCTGTCGTTTCCCACTGTTCGGCTAAGGTTCACCCCGGCTGGACCGGGTTCCCACTGCCGTGCCAATAGTACCCACCGAGACCTATAAGGTCTCGGTTCCCACTGTTTGGGCCACACACCCAGTGCTATGGCAGTTGGGGTTGCGGCTGCTTAAAGCAAAACACCACAGCCACCACAAGGGTTGCGGCTGGTGGGAAAACCAAAACCACCGAGACCCCCATGGGTCTCGGTTTGCGTGCATACCAATAAACCATACCCGAACCCCTTTTATCTTGTCAACTCCTTAATTGCCTACATGTTTTATCCATTTGTTTTTAAAGATCTAGGTTCATAACATATATAATTAAAAGAAAAGGATTTGGTGAATACCAATTGCGTGTGATTTAAAAGAAATGGAACACGAACACAATACCGTAAAAACTAATTATCAAAAAGCAATAAATCGTCCTTTTGGGTGTTCTTGGTGCCGCGGCCAAAAGAGAGGAAGAAGGAGAGATTTTTAGGGTTTTAACCTTTTTACTGTGTTTTGTTTTTATGAAAATTCCCTAGAGTCCTTAATTGGTTAATACATGGATTTCAATTTGGGTTGGGCCAAGCCCTTTTCTTCCCTTGTTTTTGGACGCCACATACACCACCACACATACACATTTGTTTATTTTTCGTGACTAAATATTTATCGTGTGTGCTCGTATTTTATGTTCGTGCTTTATGTCTGATATAATTTAAGTATTTTACGTGAATACTTATCGTGCATTAATAAGCATGTTTACATACGCAATACTTATAATAATTAATTAATATACGTAACGTTCGTATTAAATGTTCATGATTCATATCGTATATTAATTAACTAAGAAGATTAAGTTTAACCATAGATTTATGCATTTAATGATCTTAGGGATTTTAAAGCGGATTTTACAAGTACAAAGCTTAAATCCTGAATACAAGATTGACATAGTTCCCAAGCTTATCTCAAACACCCTTTTCTTGGCAGGACAACAAAAATTAACAAGCAAACTTGATAACCGTTTTTTAGTATATTAAAAATTATATCTTTGTTCGTTCTCGGTATCTTAACGAATTGATCACGGTTCAAAGTGGAGCTCAATTGTTTTTGGTTAAGGAAAACGGAAGTTTGGTTATCTATTTCGGAGGAAAAGGTAAATGCGAATAGTAATAAAAATAAGCTAAAAACAATTAACTAATAATAACGAAACAATATAAATAATAAAACGTAAATTAAAGCAAAACAACTAATAAAAATAAAACTAAACGAAGAAATTAACTTTCGACTGAAAAATAAAATTAACTTAATGAAAAGGGAGAAAATAAAACTAAGAGGGTACTTTAAAACTAAACGAGGTAAAAGCTAAAACGTGCACTAAATAAAAGATAAAACATAAACTTTTGGAAAAAAAAATACTAATACTAAAATTGATGAAAAATTCAACTAAAAATACGTGACTTTCACAATATGAAAACTATCACAATATGAAAAACTATCACAATATGAAAACTATCACAATATGAAAAATTATAATATGAAAACTATCACAATATAAAAAACCTATCACAATATGAAAACTATCACAATATGAAAACTATCACAATATGAAACTATCACAATATGAAAACTATCACAATATATAAACAATCACAATATGAAAACTATCACAATATGAAAACTATCACAATATGAAAACTATCACAATATGAAAACCTATCACAATATGGCTGTCAAAATTTGGGCAGCATTTCGTCGTAATATACCTTAAATCCCGATCGCAATCCACGATGCCAGGGGCAATCGCAATCCTCGATCGGAATAAGGGAATATTATAACACTTCGATCGCAAAGTAGAAACCCTAAGGGTTATTGCGATCGCAATGAAGCAGTCGGAATGAGCTGTCACAATAAGTTGTCACAATGTCAAAACCCTAATGGTATTGTGATGGAAATATCACAATATTTGGATGGAGTAAAAATAAGCATAAAAATCAAATAAGCACTTTAACCAAAAATTAAACCAAAACAACAATAAGAAGAACAAAATAAGCTATGAAATTAAAAACTTTCAAGATACCAAATAAGCAAAATTTATTAAAAGAAAAAAGATTAAACTTTAAAAAGATAAAACTGTAGAAACTAGAAGGGGGGTTGAATAGTTTCTTATATTTACTTGTTAAATGATGGTTTTCAAAAAATCCTTTTTCTCAAAAACTTAGACTTAAGGAAATAAGTGAAATCTTCTTATGCACAATATGACCAATGATAGTGTAACTAAACTAATGCTAACTAATATATATATGCACAAAGAATAAAGAATGTAAAGAGTTAAGGGTAAAGAAATATCAAAGCAAACATCAAGGACTTATAGTGGTTCGGCAACGAAGCTCACTCCTCGTTCCTACTCCACTCCTCGAGTACTCCTTACTTGAGAGTTCACTACAAAACAAGCTCCTTATGGTGGAGAAAACCGTACACGTCGCTTAATCAATTTCCAATTCTAAGCTAGAAGTCGAGCCCTAATCGTAGCTAGGACCAATCTACACAACTATAATTAGTACATACACAACTTCCAAATAGACACAACTACTTGGATCTTCACAAATTTGACACAACAACAAATGTATAAGATTTGATCTTCAAAGGATCTTTGGTGGTGGACTAAACACTTCACAAGGATAGTGTTCTTCTCTTTGCACTTGAAGATGAAAGGATGGATGAGATAGATTCACTTCTAAACAAGTAGTAATCAATCAAATGATCAAGGATTTGAGTGATTTAAGAAGTATGTTTGAATCTAGAAATTTGTGTGCAAAAGAGGTGAATTGAAAATCTGAGAAAGGTCTACTATTTATAGGACAAAGGGCCAACGGCTATATCTGCCCGCGGTTCCTTCTCTCAGTCGGCGGTACCTTATCGATAAGGAACCGCCTAGGCGCTAGGGAACCGCCACAGTAGACTCCGCTCCCTTTTTGTCCTTTAGTGGTGAAGGTCTTATCTGATTATAAAATATCCTGAAAGAATATTCCAAATCAAAAAAGAATATGCCATTTTCAATATTTCAAATATTTAATTTAATAAAACATTTTCTTAAAAAGAAAGTTTAATTAAAAACTTGTCACACTTAATAAAAGGTGAGTTTTAAGAAAAGATTAAATCACTTGATCACTTGATTGAGGTTAGTACTTGTTTATTCATACCGTAAGTGAAAATGGGTAAAATAAAAAATACTTGAAATCAAGAATTCGTTTTTCATTGTTTTCGTAAATGCTTGTTTATACATATTGTCGTAATCAAAACTAAGCGAGACCGAAAAATGCAAGTAACGTTTTTAGGCATTATTGCATTAACAATCTCCCCCTTTTTGATTCCGACAATACATAAACTCAATCACACAAAAAACAAGATTTTCGAAGACGAGTTTATTCATTTCACCCCCTTTTTCGAAGCAAAAAGGTTGCACAACTCGGTGTTGTAGTGACGGACTTTACAAAGACTCCCCCTTGGTGCTTACTCCCCCTTGCTTGGGGTAGCGAGGAATCGAGATATGGTGACAAGCTACATAGAAGGGTTAGTTGAACAAAAGAGACAACCAACAAGAAATAGTTATAGGTCAAAAAAATATAAAAAGAGAAGAAAACACAAAGATTAAGATCCAAGTGAAGTCATATAAAATAAAAATAATCATACAAAGATGTATGAAAGAGGAAACAAGCCAAAAGCATAAATCTAATCCTAATTAATCTAGAATTCTAAGATTTGCTTGAATTAGGTGTCTTGTGGATAAACAACCAATCCTTATATAAAAGACAAGGTAGTGGCGGAAGGTGGTGGTGGTGGCTTGGTTGAGATCTCGTAATCAAAGTGAAGAGGAGGCTTAATTAGGAGACTCTTGATGTAGCTCCACTCCTCATAGATGTGTGCCATAGCAAGATGTTGATATTGACAACAATGACAATATTTCCCATGGTGTATGACATTATCATGAGAAGGAGGAAGAACACTAAAGGGTGGTGGTGGAAGAAAAGATGTTTCACAATCTACATTCTTGGTAGGGGAAATGTGATTAAGAGTGTTCTTGGGTGAATTTGGATTGAAAGTGTTCTTGGGTGAGTTGGGATTGAAAGCAATTGGGGAAAATGGAGGAGAATCAAGGCTTTCATTGGGAGAATAAGACATTTTGGGATGTGAAGTATGGCAAAATTCTTATGGTTAAATAGGGAAGGCTCAAGGTATTTTTGGGGTGGTGAAAGGGTTGAAGCAAAGATTCTCAAAAGTGTTGGAACAAATTTGGAATTTCAAAAATACCCGAAAAAGGAAGCACTCTACGTGGTTCCTTATTGCTTCCGGCGGTTCCTTATTGATAAGGGACCGCGGTTCATATATGGAACCGCCTACAGAGGCTGTATTTTGGTGGTGAAGGAAGATTTTCAGCAAATCTTATTTTTCTAGTCTAACTTATCATAGGGATATGCTTAAAAGCAAAGATAGACAAAGACAACACATACTAACTCACCAAATAGGAATTTGACCAAAATACATGGATTTTAAATGTCGATGTAGGAGGTGTGTAAGACAAGACCTTAAGTCACGACACAATGATCCTCCATGATTCTATCTTGTTCTTGCTATGTTTGAGAGAATCATACATATGAATTATGTAAGCTCGAGATTAATAGCAAGAATCTATGAAAGACGTTTTTAGATTGAATTAACAATGTCAAAACATTTCTTGACCATTTTCGAAAGAGACTTTGAGGATTTTGAAAAGGAGAAGAAAAGATTTTCAAGTAGAGTTTAGGAGACTCATTGACTCAAAGTGATAAAAGACTCAAAAGAATATAAGAGACTCAATAAAGGGAAAGCAATTAAGGAATATGTTCCATTAATCCTAGACCTAGACGCAAGTAATTAAAAGGTTCCCTCTTAAGTGGCTTAGTGAAGATGTCGGCTAAGTTATCCTCGGAGGGTAACTTCTCTATTGAAATGTTCCCCTTTTGAACATTATCCCTAAGGAAATGGTGGTGAATTTCTATGTGCTTGGTTCGCGAATGTTGCACGGGATTCTTGCTAAGGTCTATAGCACCTTTATTGTCGCACATGATGGGAACATCATCAAGACAAATCCCGTAATCAATAAGCGCTTGCTTCATCCATAGAGCTTGTTGGCATGCTTTTCCGGCACTCACATCCCGGCTTCCGTGGTGGATATCGCAAGAGCGGTTTGTTTCTTGGAGAACCAAGAAGTTAAACAACAACCCATGAAGGTACAAACACCACTAGTGCTTTTCCGGTCCACATAGTCTCCCGCATGATCATAGTCCGCGTAGACAATGGTTTCTAGGCTGGTCCCTTTAGGATACCATAATCCTAAATATATAGTGCCCTTAATGTATCAGAAGATACGCTTAACCGCTTCAAGGTGAGAGGTTTTGGGAGCCTCTTGGAAGCGAGCACAAAGGCAAACACTAAACATGATATCCGGTCGACTTGCCGTTAGGTACAACCAACTACCAATCATACCTCTATATTTGGTGTTATCTACCGACTCACAATCATCATCTACGGTGAGTTTTGTATCCGAGGCCATTGGGGTACTCATTGGTCTAGATTCTTCTAATCCAAATTTCTTTAGCATTTCTTTAGCATACTTAGATTGACTAAAGAAAATACCATCGTCCATTTGTTTAATTTGGAGTCCTAAAAAGAAGTTAAGTTCTCCCATCATACTCATTTCAAACTCATCATGCATGATTTTGGCAAAGTCATCACATAATTCTTGACAAGTTGAGCCAAATATAATGTCATCAACATAGATTTGCACGATTATGAGGTGAGAATCTTTCTTCTTTGTAAAGAGCGTGTCGTCTACCATTCCTATGGTATACTCATGTTTAACAACAAACGCTTTAAGTCTATCATACCAAGCTTTGGGTGCTTGTTTAAGACCATAAAGTGCCTTCTTAAGCTTGTAAACATGATCCGGTTTCTCAAAATCAATGAAGTTGGGAGGTTGAGCCACATATACCTCCTCATTGATCAAACCGTTAAGAAACACACTCTTTATATCCATTTGTTGAAGCTTAAAGTCTAAGGCACAAGCGTAGGCTAAAAGGATTCTAATGGATTCTAATCTTGCTACCGGTGCATATGTCTCGTCATAATCAATCCCTTCTTGTTGATTATAGCCTTGAGCTACAAGTCTAGCCTTGTTACGAGACACAACACCATTCTCATCTAGCTTATTCCTATATACCCATTTGGTTCCTATAATGGTAGAGCTTCTAGGTGGAGGAACAAGTTCCCAAACATCATTATCAACGAATTGATTCAATTATTCTTGCATCGCAATGACCTAACTCTCATCCGTCAAAGCTTCTTTAACATTCTTTGGTTCAATCAAGGAGACGAAACAAAAGAAGTTGCTTTGGTTTTGGACTTGAAATCTTAGGGTCCTTTGATTTAAGTCACCAATGATATTATTGAGAGTATGATCCTTAGACTCCTTAATGTTTACTTCCTTCTCAACACTAAGGTCTTCAACTCCTATTTTCTAACCTCTTTGGCTTTAACTACTTCTACTTCATCCAATTCATCATCAACCAATGGTGGTGTCTTGGTTAAAGGAGGGGTTTCATCAAAAGTCACGTTAAGTGATTCTTCAATTACGCCTGAGGTTCTATTGAGGACTATGTAGGCTTTGCTAGTTTGGGAATAACCTAAAAAGATACCTTCGTAAGACTTTAGGTCGAACTTGGTAAGGTAGTCTTTGGTGTTGAGGATAAAGCACTTGCTTCCAAACACCCTAAAGTATTCCAATGAGGGTTTCTTACCTTTAAGAATCTCATAGGGGGTCTTTCCTAGGAAAGGTCGAATAAGAATTCGGTTGAGAATATAAGTCGATGTGTCTACGGCATTGCACCAAAACTTTTGAGGCAAAGATAGCTCGTTTAACATCGTCCTACTCATATCTTGGATGGTCCTATTCTTCCTTTCAACTACCCCATTTGATTGTGGAGTGCGAGCAGCCGAGAAGTTATGGGTAATACCATGAGCTTTACAAAAGGCACCAAATTGCACTTCATTATCAAATTCCCTACCGTGATCCGTCCTAATAGAGACAATTGGACATCCTAGTTGATTTTGAATTCTTCGATTAAATATTTCAAAATGATCGAAAGGTTCATTCTTAGATGCCAAAAATCTAGTCTAAGTGAATCTAGAGTAGTCGTTGATATTGGCATTTTATATGGGTTCAGATTAAATCTCGGAATCCTCTCGAATTGATCTAGGCCTTAAGTGGAATGATTGTTCTTGGTTACTAAAATAAGAGGGCTTGGTTTTCTAATCTAATAAAAAGTGGAAATGAAAATTTAAATCAAAGATAATTAATTTAATGATGATTAATAAAAACTTGAATTTAAATTAGAATTAAGATTAAAATTAAATTAAAATTAAAATAAGGAAACAGTAAAGAAATAGTAAAGAAATAGTAAAACTTTAAAATACCCAAAAGATAACTGATTCGGAAGTTACTGTTCATTCGGAAGTTGAGCTTCATTCGGAACTTTGTGCTTGGTTCGGAACTTTTGGACTCATCCGGAACTTACTGATTCGGAAGTTTTACATTCATCCGGAACTTACTGATTCGGAAGTTCTCTATGTTCCGATTCGGAACTTTTGGTAAAAAATTGGTTCGGAACTTATGCCTTGGTTCGGAAGTTTAAAATTGGTTCGGAACTTATGGGTTGGTTCGGAACTTTTAATTTGGTTCGGAAGTTATGGATTGGTTCGGAACTTTCTGCTTCGTTCGGAAGTTTCAATTGACTCGGAACTTTTGAAAACAAAACTCATGCGGAAGATACTGTTCACTCGTTCGGAACTTCTGGGAAACCCAGATACAGTAACAGTACCGAAGAACAAGGAAAATCGTTTTTAATCCAAAAATCACTAAGTTTTTCACCAAAGACTAAAATAACTCAATCACAAAGCATCTATTAACCATAAGCTACAAATCCCATCAACAAAAACACAAATCCCAACAACTTTTGAAGATCAAATCAAGAAAATAAAAACTTAAAAACTTGGAGATAAAGATGATGATGAACAAGATAAAATGGAAAGATTAAACAAGAACTTTGTATTGAATGATTAATGTTTTGACAAGATAATTCAAAGATTAAAATTACAAGATGAGAAAATTAAAGATTAAAATCACCAATCACCCTAGTGGTGATGGTGATGGAACGAACAAGAAAGAATATAAAAAGGGGAGGAGAGAAAACTCCAGACTAACTAGCTAAAATGTGTGAGGGGGCTCCTTTTATAGGCTTTTCCTTTGGTTGGTGAGTGGGCTTTCTCCCGTTCTTCTTGTCTTTTCGTCTTTTCAGAAAAGTTTCCGTTTTCGATTCTGATTCGGGATTTGTTGTCGATTAATTTTAACTCGTCTTTTAATTTCTTCGTTTAATAGACTCGAGTTTCTTCGACTTGTGTAAATCTTCCATATTTGGTCCTTTTCTTCGATAAATCTTTGAATAGGCCCAGTGACTTCAAATCTTTTGCATCTCTTGGACAATAGACTTTATCTTGAGTCTTTTTCTTCAGTAAAACCCGTGCAATCCCATGTTTTCTTCAATATTCATCCGGTTGGCTCTGAAAACACAATAAACACAAAAACCACGCATAATTCCAAACAAATGATATTAAATATGTGTTTTGGTCTCGTTTTAGCCCGAATTAAGTGGTAAAAGGATGGGTGTTTACACACCTATCAAATCCCCTACACTTAACCATTGCCATGCCCTCATGCAATGCTTAGTGATAAAGCAATTTTACATTTTCCTCATAATTAATCAACCTTGGCCTTATTTAAATTCTACTAAACAAAAATTAAAGAAATAAAACTTTAAAGGTAACAAAGGAATAGAAAACCATTTTCACTCGAAAATAGCTACATGAAAATAACTTGCAAAGAAATCAATGACTTACATTAGGGCTTTTGTTCTACGAAGATTTATCACCCTCAAGTTTCACGTTCCCCAAACTAAGCTTAAAAACGAGATCATTGTTATTATAAGTTAGCAATTCAAACACTTACACACATGGCTTAATTAAATGCTTAAACTCCCTTATTCCTAGGTGTATCTCTTATATTTTATTTTTGTCTTAGAATGATCATGAAGATGCATTTTTGGACTTATTTCGATAGTTTATTAGGGCTGAAAGCAAAGTAGGACGATTTGATCAATAGTTAGCTAAAGGACAAAATCTCTTAAAACTGCTTCTCGGGATATCAAAAAGTTCATATCTTGGCATAACTTGGTTCACGATTTGAGACCTTTCTCGGGCCGATATTTGGCATGTACTTCATACTTCATATCTTCGAGAGACGTTCTTGAGATAATGGTCTTCTCATCATAATAGAGTTTCTTCACTTGGAGACTTTTGAGGGGTACTCCAACTTTGTTGACCACGACTTCATGATTATTTCTTCAATCTCTAATTGGGATTTTGAGATACAACGATCCGCCTCCTTTTCGGACTTGGATCTATTTACCCTCATACCTTGTTAGGGTCTTTTCGGATAGACTTCTCCATGATCTTTATGGGAGTTGATTGCTTTTCGTCGTGAGTCTTGATCCTTCATATTGATTTTAGGAATAATGCTTTTCACATCACTTTGGATCTTCAGCAATAAAATTGAATCCTCATGCCTTGTTAGGGCCTTTTCGGACTCGCCAATCTTCGCGCCCCGCTTCATAAGTTATGCCTTGGCTATGAACTCTTATCATTACCGAGCAACTTTTAAACGATCTTGGGCTAGAAGCTAAGTAACTTTTCAAATCGTACGACCTTACTTATTGCAGATAAATTATTAGCAAGTGATGGGAGAATAGGCAAATAATTACACCAAGTGAGCTTGTGCAAGAATACTGACTTATAATTGACTCTATCATTTCTCGTCCTCCACAATTTAAAATCTCAAGTAATGAGACTCGTGGATACTTAGCCTAATAAACCAATTATGGTCTACATGGTTAAGGATACTAGCTAGAATAAACTTAGATAAGTCTATTCGGGTTGAGTCAAAATAAACGCAACGGGCCTAATATGTCAAAGATTTCTAAACTAGCTACACCACTTTATTAATATTTTTGACTTTATTGCGGGATATATAAATATGAAAGCAACGATAAAAATTTAAAAATTACAACTAAATGGCCAAAGTTAATAAAAAATTTGAAAAATGTTGAAAAATATGATTTTCTGGTTAATTGAAGGCATTTTCATGGAAAAGTTCACTTAAAACTTTGATAGAAGTCCCCCCTACACTTAAGATAAACATTGTCCTCAATGTTTAAGCATGTGGGAAAAGTTTCCCCTACACTTATGACATTGTGCACGTTGGTTAACTCAAGTTAAGGAAGAGACGACTAAAGTGATCAATTTCAAATGTGAGTATGAAGAAAATTGAATCACGATAGGTGAGAGATAGAACCGGATTTCGTATAACACGGGAGCAAGGTTCTTCAAAAATTCTAAGAGTGCACTTATCCCTGTAATCACACCACAAAAAGACAAACACGTATAGAAGTCCCCCTACACTTAGGGGGTAAAACATAAAAGGATAGATACTCGGGCTGCCTCCCGAGGAGCGCTTGTTTTTGATAACCGAGTCACGAGCCTGACTCGACCCAAAATTAGTTCATGGGGAACGTGGTGAGGGATGGAATCACCTCCAGAGAGGTGTCCTCACCAAAGTACAACTTCACTCGTTGGCCATTCACCTTAAAGTTAGGTCCATTAGGTTGAGCGAGCTCGAGAGTACCATATGGAAAAATTTGGGCAATGGTGAATGGGCCGGACCAACGAGATTTTAGCTTGCCCGAAAAGATTTTCAACCGAGAGTTAAAAAGTAAGACTTTGTCACCAACATGGAACTCTCGGTTTTTGATCTTGGAGTCGTGAATGAGCTTAGTTCTTTCCTTATAGATCAAAGAATTTTCATAAGCCTCATTACGGAGTTCATTTAGCTCATTGAGTTGGATCTTGCGTAGGTCACCGGCTTTGTTTATATCAAAATTAGCGCACTTCAAGGCCCAATAAGCCTTGTGCTCCAACTCAATGGGGAGGTGGCACGCTTTCCCGTACA
Source organism: Glebionis coronaria (assembly GCA_025667525.1). Lineage (NCBI taxonomy): Eukaryota > Viridiplantae > Streptophyta > Magnoliopsida > Asterales > Asteraceae > Glebionis > Glebionis coronaria. Next base: position 144,005 of record JANFOE010000217.1, read on the forward strand.
CAAGACGATAAGGCGTACAGCCGATCGGGGTCTTGTAAGCAGTACGGAAAGCCCACAAAGCATCATCAAGTTTATCAGCCCATGAGGCACGATGCTCTCCCACGGTTCTTTCAAGAATTCGCTTCAGCCCTCGGTTGGATATTTCAGCCTGGCCATTAGTTTGTGGGTGGTAGGCTGTGGAAAGACGATGGTTTACACCGTACTTAGCCATGACTCTAGAAAATTGGTCATTGCAGAAATGAGTCCCACGATCACTAATAATGGCACGAGGCACACCGAATCTAGCGAAAAGAGCTTTCAAAAAGGTACAAACCACCCTTGCGTCATTAGTAGGTAAAGCTTTGGCTTCAACCCATTTGGAGACGTAGTCAACGGCTACAAGGATGTATTTGTTTCCTTTAGACGAAGGGAATGGCCCCATAAAGTCGATACCCCAAACATCAAAGATTTCACATTCTTGTATGAAATTCTGAGGCATCTCGTCTTTATGTGTGATTTTGCCTTGCTTTTGGCAAACATCACATTTTTTAACCATATCGTGAGCGTCACGATATATGGAGGGCCAATAAAATCCCGAATCAAACACTTTTTTGGCGGTGTAGTTGGGACCAAAGTGACCACCGGTGGGTCCTTTGTGGCAAGCATCAAGGATTTCCGACGCTGCCGGTCCATCAATACATCGGCGGATAATCAGGTCGGCACATTGTTTGAATAGGTAAGGGTCGTCCCAAAAATAAGTCTTGATGTCGGTGAAGAACTTTTTCTTTTGCTGGGACGTCAACCCTTCCTTGAGAATTCCACCCGCCAAGTAGTTTGCAAAGTCCGCAAACCACGGGGTTTCATTCGACTTCGAGTTTATAGACATTAAGGTCTCCAAGGGAAAAGAATCATTGATTTCTTTGGTCGGATGATCCCCTTGGTAAGGATCCTCAAGTCTGCTGAGATGGTCCACGGCTAGGTTTTCTGCTCCTTTTTTATCGCGAATTTCGATTTTAAATTCCTGGAGCAGCAAAACCCAGCGAAGAAGTCTTGGTTTGGAATCTTGCTTTGTCAACAAGTACTTCAGCGCGGAATGATCGGTATACACAATGGTGGTAGAAAGGACAAGATAGGGGCGAAATTTTTCAAAAGCATAGACAACAGCTAAAAGCTCTTTTTCGGTTGTCGTATAATGCAATTGTGCTCCTGTCATTGTCTTGCTAGCGTAATGGATCGGTTGGAAGTGTTTGTTCACTCTTTGTCCAAGAACCGCTCCAATAGCAAAATCGCTAGCATCGCACATCAACTCAAAGGGAAGCTCCCAATTAGGGGTAACCAAGACGGGTGCCTTAGTTAGCTTATCCTTAAGCGAGTTGAAGGCTTCAAGACACTCTTTGGAGAAGATAAAAGGAGTATCTTTTTCCAAGAGGTGGGTCATCGGGCGAGCGATTTGCGAAAAATCTTTGATGAATCGACGGTAGAAGCCCGCATGACCCAGGAAACTTCTCACACCCTTCACGGTTGAAGGTGGAGGCAACATTGCGATAACATCGACTTTAGCACGGTCTACTTCAAGACCAGCTTTCGAGATCTTATGTCCAAGCACGACGCCTTCTTTTACCATAAAATGGCATTTTTCCCAATTCAGAACTAGGCGAGTGTCTTCGCACCGCTTAAGCATACGTTCCAAATTGGCAAGGCAAGAAGAGAAAGAATCCCCGAAGACCGAGAAATCATCCATGAAGACTTCCATGGTTTGTTCAACCATGTCATGGAAGATAGCTAACATGCACCTTTAGAAAGTCCCGGGCGCATTACATAAGCCAAAAGGCATTCTTTTGTAAGCAAATGTGCCATAGGGACAAGTGAATGTCGTCTTCTCTTGATCTTGGGGATCGATGGGTATTTGGTAATAACCCGAGAAACCATCAAGAAAGCAGTAATATTCATTACCGGCTAAACGTTCAAGCATTTGGTCCATAAAAGGTAGAGGGAAATGATCCTTTCTCGTGGCATCATTGAGTTTGCGGTAGTCTATACAAACTCTCCACCCAGTAACGAGGCGAGTGGGAATCAACTCGTTGTGTTCATTGGGAACAACGGTTATTCCGCCCTTCTTGGGCACACAATGGATTGGACTATCCCACGGTGAATCCGAAATAGGGTAAATCATACCCGCATCAAGAAGTTTGATAACCTCTGTTTTGATGACTTCATGGATTTTTGGATTCACCCTTCGTTGGCTTTGAATTGTGGGCTTAAAGTCGTCCTCCATGAGAATTTTGTGTGTGCAGAAGTGAGGATCAATTCCACGAATATCCGAAATTTTCCAAGCGATAGCCTTCTTATGAGCTTTCAGCACGGCAACGAGGCGAGTCTTCTCTTCATCTTTCAAATCCGTCGCAATAATGACGGGCGACTTCTTGTTGTCATCAAGGAACACGTACTCGAGATGTGGCGGCAACTCCTTAAGTTCCAAATCCGGAGGATTTTCGACGGGAGGTGTTTTCAAAGTCAGAGTATCGATAGCAATAACCGTGGGAGATGGAGGCGAAGGATTGTCTTCGGTGAGAAGATTGTCAAAGAAATTCATGTCTTCATCCCCATCGATAGGAGAATCATTAGTAGCTAAATTCGCATCTCCCATGGTATCTTCAAGATTGTTCCAGAATAAATCACTATCTCCAAATAGAGACAATGATGAATCAATAGAGGACACGGTCTCAACATTGGGAAGAGAGGTAGGAATACTTTTGCAAGCATCATTAAAGTGTTCTTCACAAGCCTCATCAAGAACGTCAATACAATTAACGCTCTCATATAAATAAGGCTGTTTAGACAACTTTCCCATGTTGAAGACTACTTTATCGTTACCCACTCTCATGATAAGCTCACCGGCTTCAACATCAATGAGAGTGCGACCGGTCCTAAGGAATGGACGACCAACAATTAGTGGCACACGGGGGTCCATCTTGTAGTCGACGGCAACAAAATCAGCAGGGAAGGTGAATTTGTCGACTCCTACAATGACGACTTCGGCTATCCCCACTGGATAAGCAACCGTACGGTTGGCTAATTCCAAAGTCATTTTGGTGGGGACTAGCTCTGGGAGAGATAATTGCTTCCAAACACTTAGAGGCATGAGATTAATACTGGCACCTAGATCGGCTAGGGCCATGCAATTCTCTACTCCCGGGAAATTGCAAGGGATAAGAAAACGACCCGGATCACCAAGCTTGGTTGGAAATTTCCTTAAGAGCACTGCAGAGCAGTTCTCATTAAGTTGGGTGTTGGCAATATCGAGGAGCTTTTCCTTGTCGCTCAGAAGATCTTTAAACATTTTGGCATACTTGGGCATGTGAGCGAGAGCCTCAGCGAAGGAGATATTGAAATTCAGTTGTTTGAACATTTTTAGGAAGTTCGAAACCTGAATATCATCCTTGCTCTTTTGCTTCTCTTTCCTCAACCTTGAAGGATAAGGTATATTGGAAGAAGAGGAAGGCTTTAGAGGAATAGGATCACTCACAACCACGGGTGGAGGAGGGGTAGAAAGAAGAGGTGGAGAAATTGGGGAAGGAGAACGGTGAGGAATAGGAGTAGGCGACTCGTTCTCCTTAGTCACAACCACCGGTGGAGGTATAGGAAGCTCGGGTTCCTTGGTACCTTTACCACTTCGAGTAGTGATTGCTTTCATCTCCCCTCTTGGGTTCGCAACGGTGTTACTCGAAAGAGTACCCGAAGAAGAGGGTTGATTACCTTGGAAGAAACTAGCCATCATGTTTCTCAGATCATTAGTTTGGCTATCCAACGTGTTTCTCATGTCGGCTCTCAAATCGTTTCCTTGCTTGACCAAGTCTGCTTTCAAATTGCGCACTTCCTCTTAGAGATTTCCCACTATCACGTCATTGGTTCTCATGTAGGTTGTAACCTCTTGGTGTAATGCAGTGGTGGCTTGGTTGGGAGGAGCATTGTATGCAGGTGGTTGGTAAGAAGGTTGTTGGTAGACTTGATTGTTACGTTGAGGTGGTTGTTGCTGCTTGTGAGGTGGGATGTATGGTTGTCGAGGTTGTTGTTGTTGTTGAGGAGGGCGGTTAAGGTTTTGTTGTTGGTTTGGGTTGGTAGGAGGGAAACCAGGTGGTGAAAGATAGTTGTTGGATCGATAGCTAAGCAAATTACGGTCACCTTGAGGTCTGGCTTGATAAGCAGGTTGAGGATAGGTGCCATATGCCGCATTCACATTCTCAGCAGGGTAATCTTGGGTGGCGGTACAAGTGGTGTAAGAGTGAGGACCACCGCATATCTCACAAGGTTGGCTGACAGCGTTCACTTGTGCGTTTTTGGCGTTGTTGCTGTTGTTGTTGCTGACGGTGTGGGTGACAAGCGATTCAAGAAGCATGGTGATTTTGTCAAGTCGCTTGTCGCTGTCATTAGTGCTAGCACTAGCGACATTGGTCCTAACACTCTTGGTTTGCACACGAGATTTGTTCTCAATGATATCCCAAGCAGCATTGGAAGTCTTAGCCAATAGATTACCCCCCGAGGCACTGTTCAGTGAATCTTGGTCACTCATGCTTAAACCATTGTAAAAAGTATTAATTTGATGGACATTGGTAAAACCATGTTGTGGGCATTTTCTTAAAAGATCTTTAAAGCGATCCCAAGATTCACTGAATGACTCATCGTACTTTTGTTCAAAATTTATGATCTCATTTCGCAAAGCGGTAGTACGAGAGGGTGGGAAAAAGTAATTTATAAACTTTGTTTCCAAATCCGTCCACGAGAGAATACTCTGTGGCGGTTCCTTAGCAAGCCAATGCCGGGCTTGTCCCTCTAAAGAAAAGGGAAAAAGTTGTAACCTTATAACCTCTTGTGGAACACCATTGAACTTGACCGTGTTGGTGAGTTGCAAGAATCTCTTTATATGGTCATGTGGATCATCAATGGTTCGTCCCAGGAACGGTTGAGCGGAGACCATCTGGATAAAGCCTGATTTTAGCTCGAAATTGTTGGCGGCAATTGGTGGTATAACAATTGGATCCGTGTTGCCATCGACATGAGCTTGCAGTAATTCAATCATCGGGCGATTATCCGGAAGGGGCTCATTGTTGTTGTTATTGTTCATGTTGTTGAAAGGTGGGTTGTTGTTGTTATTATTGTTTGGAGGTGGTACACCGGCCATGTCAAAGTGATCGAGAGGCTCGGGCTCTTGATATGACGTGGATCGAGTACGCATACACCTGGAAAAGAACGAACAAAGAAAAGCAAAGCACAAATATTTTTGGTTTTTATGTTTTTTAATTTTTTTGTATTTTTGAAAATTTTATATTTTTTAGTTGTTTTTGAAAATTTTTGACAAGAAAAAGTAACGTTCACAAGTGAACGGATCCCAAAATCCAAGTTCTCACAAAAAACTTTTGATCTTAACGAGAAGAGCCGGCAGCGGCGCCATTTGATATTGGCATTTTATATGGGTTCAGATTAAATCTCGGAATCCTCTCGAATTGATCTAGGCCTTAAGTGGAATGATTGTTCTTGGTTACTAAAATAAGAGGGCTTGGTTTTCTAATCTAATAAAAAGTGGAAATGAAAATTTAAATCAAAGATAATTAATTTAATGATGATTAATAAAAACTTGAATTTAAATTAGAATTAAGATTAAAATAAAATTAAAATTAAAATAAGGAAACAGTAAAGAAATAGTAAAGAAATAGTAAAACTTTAAAATACCCAAAAGATAACTGATTCGGAAGTTACTGTTCATTCGGAAGTTGAGCTTCATTCGGAACTTTGTGCTTGGTTCGGAACTTTTGGACTCATCCGGAACTTACTGATTCGGAAGTTTTACATTCATCCGGAACTTACTGATTCGGAAGTTCTCTATGTTCCGATTCGGAACTTTTGGTAAAAAATTGATTCGGAACTTATGCCTTGGTTCGGAAGTTTAAAATTGGTTCGGAACTTATGGGTTGGTTCGGAACTTTTAATTTGGTTCGGAAGTTATGGATTGGTTCGGAACTTTCTGCTTCGTTCGGAAGTTTCAATTGACTCGGAACTTTTGAAAACAAAACTCATGCGGAAGATACTGTTCACTCGTTCGGAACTTCTGGGAAACCCAGATACAGTAACAGTACCGAAGAACAAGGAAAATCGTTTTTAATCCAAAAATCACTAAGTTTTTCACCAAAGACTAAAATAACTCAATCACAAAGCATCTATTAACCATAAGCTACAAATCCCATCAACAAAAACACAAATCCCAACAACTTTTGAAGATCAAATCAAGAAAATAAAAACTTAAAAACTTGAAGATAAAGATGATGATGAACTGGAAAGATTAAACAAGAACTTTGTATTGAATGATTAATGTTTTGACAAGATAATTCAAAGATTAAAATTACAAGATGAGAAAATTAAAGATTAAAATCACCAATCACCCTAGTGGTGATGGTGATGGAACGAACAAGAAAGGAAAAAAAGGGGAGGAGAGAAAACTCCAGACTAACTAGCTAAAATGTGTGAGGGGGCTCCTTTTATAGGCTTGTCCTTTGGTTGGTGAGTGGGCTTTCTCCCGTTCTTCTTGTCTTTTCGTCTTTTCAGAAAAGTTTCCGTTTTCGATTCTGATTCAGGATTTGTTGTCGATTAATTTTAACTCGTCTTTTAATTTCTTCGTTTAATAGACTCGAGTTTCTTCGACTTGTGTAAATCTTCCATCTTTGGTCCTTTTCTTCGATAAATCTTCGAATAGGCCCAGTGACTTCAAATCTTTTGCATCTCTTGGACAATAGACTTTATCTTGAGTCTTTTTCTTCAGTAAAACCCGTGCAATCCCATGTTTTCTTCAATATTCATCCGGTTGGCTCTGAAAACACAATAAACACAAAAACTACGCATAATTCCAAACAAATGATATTAAATACGTGTTTTGGTCTCGTTTTAGCCCGAATTAAGTGGTAAAAGGATGGGTGTTTACACACCTATCAGTCGTCAACTATAACTAGGGTATAAAGGTTACCTCCATAACTCCGTATGGCGGTAGGTCCAAAGAGATCCATATGTAGGAGTTCTAAGCACCGAGAGGTTGAAACCAAATTCTTGGCTTTGTGACTTGAGTGAACTTGCTTTCCAACTTTGCAAGCATCACAAAAGTGACTATCAAACTTCATCTTGGGGAGGTGTCTTACCAACTCCTTAGAGACTAAAGATTGAATAAGACGCATATTAGCGTGACCTAATCTCCTATGCCAAAGAGTAGAACTATCATCTATAGTCGCAAGACATATGTTTTCTTTTGACTTCTTATTGACCTTCATGACATAAAGCCCATGCTTTCTAACACCTTTTCCAATGACCTTACACTTATTGTCACAAATTTGACCTATGCTTAAAAGGTTAAACCCTAAATTATCTACGTGCTCAACATTTTCAATAGTCATGCAGTCAAGCGAAACCGTACCTTTGCCAATGATATTACCACGTAGACTACTATCGAATGTGACGTTACCTCCATCATATGCTTTGTAGCGCGAGAACAAACTTCGATTACCCGTCATGTGTTTAGAACTACCACTATCCTTAATCCACTCGTCGGGCTCCAAATCAATTCCCAAGCATATCTAGGTAACAACACACACGATCAAACATTTGGTCCCCAATATCTCATGGGTCCAAAATTGTTAGTTCCAAACATCCCTTGCATTTGGTTGGGATGCATGAATGGAGGAGGGGTTCCCCATGGGGAACAAAAGGGAGGAGGATAATAATTCATATAACCATGTTGTTTTTCATTATTTCTCCTAGGTGTATTTGATCTTGGTTTAGAGTTATGGTCATTCCTTCTAGGTGTTGGAGTTTTACTTCTAGGTCGTGAATTGTTTTGACTATCTCTTCTAGGTGTTGTCGTTCTACTTCTAGGCATAGACTCATTCCATACTATTGGTGGAGTAGAAGATGGTCTTGATAAACTTCTTTTTCCCATTTGAGGTTTACTCAAAGGTTTATAGAACTTATCAACGACATTGTCGTCAAGTATGGATAATTTTACTTTGTTAACAATAAGATGCTTAGGATGTTCACCTAAATTTGACTTTTTAGAAAGTTCAAGATTTTCATCAAAAATTCTTTTTGGCCGCGGTCCTTATCTATGGCGGCGGTTCCATAGTGATAAGGAACCGCCCCATACAATCGGGGACCGCGTACATCAGATGGTTTTTCTGAAAATCTGACTTGTTTAGGTTCACTGGTTGATGCTTCATTTGAGTTAAAACCTACACCAAGTCTTTCCTTAGAATGAATTTGTTTATTTAACATATCATCAAGAGCACTAGTTCCTTTCATGAACTTTTCCAGTTTAATGGAGGTGCTCTTGAGATCTTCATTCTCTAATCTAAGTTTCTCACAACTTACACAACCTAGATCAACTTCTTTATTTTTCTCAAGCTTGGCTAATTTTTCCATAAGTTCATTGATCTCATTTTCAAGCTTAGTTTTGGTTGATTTTAAGGTTTTGTTCTTTTCTATGAATTTAAGGCTTGTGTAAATTATCATATTGGCCTTCTAATTCATTATCATCTAACATGGAGCTATCATTGCTATAATATTCGGTTTCGGAATGTACCTCTTTAGAAGTGTGAGCCATAAGACATTTCTCTTCTTTGGGGTTGTCATCAATATCTTCACCGCTATCGCTCCAAGAACCGCTAACGAACGCCGTGTGATTCTTATCGTGTGAAGGCTTTGGACACTCACTAATGAAATGATTTGGATCACCAATTCTAAAGCAATTCCTATCACCTTTTTCTTTTTTTTTTGGTAAAAGGGTAACTATGAACCCGGTAAATAGAACCAAAAAAATCGTTGAAGTACAAGGAATGTGGCTGAAATACCACATTAACCGCAAGCTACAGGCAGCTTGTTAAACAAAATGTTTATGACAGGCCATAAACATTAACTAGTCTAGAATACTGGAAATATATAATAAAAACCAAGACGATAACATAAAATTACGAGAAAAATAATAAACTATCAGCATGGGATCAACCAGTTGGAGTGCTTGCCCCTATATTAGCATGGGATCAACCTTTTTCGTTCTTGGCAAACCGATTCTTTAAGAATGGTTTCTTGTCATTGTTGGGTTGCCTCACGTGTTGACCTCTTCTTTTGAAGAACCTCTTGAAATCTCTTACCGCCAATGCATACTCCTCGTCATTGCTATCCGAGGAACTATCATGATCGCTTTGTGCCTTCTTGGCTTTGAGTGCAAGAGACTTCCTTTCACTCTTGGTTTTCACCAATTCCGAGTCCTTCAAAATTATCATCTCATGAACCTTCAAGTTTCCTATGAGTTCATCGAGTGATAAAGTTGAGAGATCTTTCGATTCTTTGATCGCCGTGACTTTTGCTCTCCACTTTGAATGTAAGGCCCTTAGAAACTTCCTAACATTGTTCTTGCTAGAAAAACCTTCATCAAGTGCTTTTAGACTAGTAATAATAGTGTTAAATCTAGCAAAAGCACTATCAATAGCTTCATCTTCTAAGATGACAAATTGTTCATATTGTTGGACAAGAAGATCGATTTTGCTTTCTTTGACTTGGCTATTACCTTGGTGGGTTACTAAAAGAGCGTTCCAAATATCTTTAGCGGTTTCACACATAAAAATCCTTTCATACTCTTTCTTAGGTAAGGCATTATAAATCACCATTTTAGCCTCATTATTTTTCGAAAGTTTCTTTTTAGTATCGTCATTAGCTTTGTCAAAAGTGACCAATTCCTTTTTTTTAGAAACTTCATTAAATTGATAAGGAAAAAAATCACCATTGGTAATAACATGCCAAAGATCTAAATCTTTTGATTTCACATAAGTCTCAAATCTATTTTTCCAATAAATAAAACTATCGGTTTCAAAAAGTGGTGGTCTTTGCATAGATTGCCCTTCTAGGTACTTGTTGGAATCCATAGATCGATTCAAGTTTTAAAATACAATATACTTTAAAAATACTTGAGCAACCCGCTCTAATACTAATTGTAGAAACTAGAAGGGGGGGGGGGGGGGGGTTGAATAGTTTCTTATATTTACTTGTTAAATGATGGTTTTCAAAAAATCCTTTTTCTCAAAAACTTAGACTTAAGGAAATAAGTGAAATCTTCTTATGCACAATATGAACAATAATAGTGTAACTAAACTAATACGAACTAATATATATATGCACAAAGAATAAAGAATGTAAAGAGTTAAGGGTAAAGAAAGATCAAACCAAACACCAAGGATTTATAGTGGTTCAGTAACGAAGCTCACTCCTCGTTCCTACTCCACTCCTCGAGTACTCCTTACTCGAGAGTTCACTACACAACAAGCTCCTTATGGTGGAGAAAACCGTACACGTCGCTTAACCAATTTCCGACTCTAAGCTAGAAGTAGAGCACTAATGATAGCTAGGACCAATCTACACAACTATACTTAGTACATACACAACTTCCAAATAGACACAACTACTTGGATCTTCACAACTATGACACAACAACAAATGTATAAGATTTGATCTTCAAAGGATCTTTGGTGGTGGACTAAACACTTCACAAGGATAGTGTTCTTCTCTTTGCACTTGAAGATGAAAGGATGGATGAGATAGATTCACTTCTAAACAAGTAGTAATCAATCAAATGATCAAGGATTTGAGTGATTTAAGAAGTATGTTTGAATCTGGAAATTTGTATGCAAAAGAGGTGAATTGAAAATCTGAGAAAGGTCCACTATTTATAGGACAAAGGGCCAACGGCTATATCTGCCCGCGGTTCCTTATCTCAGCCGGTAGTAGCTTATCGATAAGGAACCGCCTAGGCGCTAGGGAACCGCCGGAGTAGACTCCGCTCCCTTTTTGTCCTTTAGTGGTGGAGGTCTTATCTGATTATAAAATATCCTGAAAGAATATTCCAAATCAAAAAAGAATATGCCATTTTCAAATTTTCAAATATTTAATTTAATAAAACATTTTCTTAAAAAGAAAGTTTAATTAAAAACTTGTCACACTTAATAAAAGGTGAGTTTTAAGAAAAGATTAAATCACTTGATCACTTGATTAAGGTTAGTACTTGTTTATTCGTACCTTAAGTGAAAATGGGTAAAATGAAAAATACTTGAACTCAAGAATTCGTTTTTCATTGTTTTCGTAAATGCTTGTTTTTATATATTGTTGTAATCAAAACAAAGCGAGACCGAAAAATGCAAGTAACGTTTTTAGGCATTATTGCATTAACAAAAACCTTTAAAAACACTTAAATAAAAATAAGCTAGACACCAATTAAGCAAAAAGCACAATAAGCTAAGACCATGAATCACACGAAAATGATAATATCAAAAAGATAAGACCTTTAATCAAATTAAGCATAAAGATGAAAACTTTAAGATTAATCAAACAAGACAATAGATTTTTAAAAACAAGAAGAGAAGAATGAGAATGATTATAAAAAACTTGATTAAAAATGAAGATTCAACAACAAAATATTAAAACTTACTTGGAATTAAAAGACTTGAAATTAAAGACAATAATGTAAATTGACAATATGAAAGTGCATGAAATAAAGTGGAGAGCTAAGTTGTCAATTTAGCTAACACCTCAAAAATGAGGTGGGAAGTCTCTATTTATAGGGAGAAGGGGAGGAAGGGGTGTTGGTTGCTTCCTTCTTTCTTTCTTTTTTTCTTTTCGTCTTTAGTCTTTGACCATAAACTCGTCATTCTCGACTTTGTCTTGGGATTTGTCGATAAATAAAATGAACTCGTCTTCTAATTTCTTTATTTATTAGATTTGGTTCTTCGACTTCGTTAAACTTCCGTCTTTAGTCTTTTTCTTCGATAAATCTTCAGAATAGGCCTTTGACTTCCGTTCTTTTTGCACTCTTGATCTTTTGAATTCGTCTTTTGTCTTTTACTTCGATAAAAGCCCGTGAAAGCCAATATTTTCTTCCCTTTTCACATTTTGATCCTAAATTACAACAAAAACACAAACCACGCATAATTCCGACATTTACGACATAAAATACACGTTTTGGCTTGGTTATTATTATAATTAAGTGGTAAAAGGATAAGTGTTTTCACACTTATTAAATCCCCTACCCTTGACAATTGCAATGCCCTCATGCAATGCATTAATTACAAAGCAAGTTTTACATTTTCCATCATAATCAATCCACCTTAGCCTTTATTAAACACAAGACATTAAAGAATTATAAAATATTCAAAGGAAGAAAACAAGTAAAGAGATAAAAGACTTACATTAGGGTTTTGGATGTCATGAATGTTTATCACCCTCAAGTTTCACGTTCCCCATACCAAGCTTAAAAACGAGATCATTGTTATTATAAGTTAGCAAACTAACACAAACTCATGTGGGCCAATTATTCACTTGGACACCCTTATTCCTAGGTGTATCTCTTATATTTTATTGTTGTCTTTAATGATCACGAGGATGCATTTTATTGTTGACATATTTCGATAGTTTATTTAGGCCGAAAATAAAGTAGGACTATTTAATCAATAGTTAGCTAAAGGACAAAATCTTTTAAAACTGCTTCTCGGGACCTTATAAAGTTCATATCTTGGCATAAATCGTTTCACGATTTGAGACCTTTCTCGGACCGATATTTGGCAGTGACTTCATACTTCGAATCTTGAGAGACGTTCTTAAAATTATGGCCTTCTCTTCATAATAGGAATTTCTTCACTTGAAGTTTTTGAGAGATTCTTCATACTTGGACCACGACTTCTTCATTTTTCTCCAATCTTTATTTTGGATTTTGATATACAACGATCCGCCTCCTTTTAGGACTTGGATCTATTTATCCTCATACCTTTCTAGGGTCTTTTCGGATAGACTTCCCCATGATCTCTAGGGGAGTATTTGCTTTTCGTCGTGTCTCGATCCTTCATATGGATTTTTGATAAATGATTCTTAAAATTGTGTATAATTGAAGTTCGTTTTCTAGATTCTTAACCGATTGAAAGTCCTAACAAAATCAGGTTTATGATCGTTTTTGGTTGGTAGGGTTATTTGTATTTTCTATGTCTATTTGAGCAATCAAGTAAAAACGTCCAAAATATTAACTACGTATCCGTAAAACAATTAGCATTTACCAAACTTTTATTCAAATAAGGAAAAAAATGTAAAACTATGGAATTAAAGTGCTGAAAATGTAAATTCTTAAAACTAATATGCTTGAAATGTAAAATCAGGAAACTATGAGGACTAACTATGCAAATTTACCAAACTACTAACTAATTTGTAACAAACTTTAAAACTAACAAACTGAAAATGAAAATTTTGGAAAAGTAAAGGACTGATTAAATGCAAACCCTAATTATATGAAAGATTAGCCAGCTATGCAAACAGTAACAAAATAGGAGGACTAAAGTGCAAATTAAGTGTAACTTTTGGCAAAAACGGGCTAGGAAGACAATTAAGCTCGTTTAAGTTCTACACTTGACCAAATAAGCTCAAACAACTTGCAAACAGCTTAAAACTCAATTTTACTTAGGCTTGTAAAAGGAATAAGCCTAAAACTTAGTCAAACTCAAATAAGCAAATCTCAATAAGCCACAAATAAGCTTTCTAATAATCCAGACTTGCACAAACTGATTTTATTGCCAAATCTTGATTGTCAGTTCATTAGGAGTCTGGAATATCTTTTGGAATTGAAAATGATCAAGTAATGAAGTTGGAAAATGAAAATAAGCTGAAACTAGCTTATTTGACCAAAGTTTGACCAAATTTTGAAAAACTTCAAAACTTCAAGATTTACTCAAGAACAACTTCTAAACATGAATATGAAAGAAAATTAGGAGAGTTATGAAGTGGAAATGCTGGTATGAGAAATCAGTTAGGACTTTTATCACAAAAACTTCCTTCTGCTTAACAGCTTATAAAATTGCTTATTTCTCCCTGGAATCTAAGAACTGTACTATTTCCTTTAAAGCACTTAATATTCAGATGTGAAATGACAAATGAGAGCTGGTTTGAAGTAATTTCATCAAGAGATGAGTAAATGCTAAGCACTTGAAAACAGACACTTTCTATGCACTTACAAAGCTTAAAACTGACCCACACTTTTTATTCAACCAATTGCCTTTTTGACTTGTCACTTGACTTTAAAACTATTGAACTTTGTTTACAATGACTGAGTGAATATAAGTGCACAAAACTAACACCGTAACAAAACTTGAACTCCAATTACACCTAAATCCAAACACTAGTTAACTGATTTTGAAAAACTTTTGTGAAGGAAATTTTAGCAATTGGTTTAACTGGTTAAAATGTGATATCAAGCTAGACTTTATAACCAAAATGTAGTGTAATGGAACCAATAACAAGCAGTATAACAAGCTAAGACTCAAAATGCACAAGCAAACTAAGTATGACTGATAAAATGTAATCAGAAACAAGTAATAAGCTAGAAACAAGTATCAATCTAACAATAGGCTATCTAACCATCAAAATCAGTTCAAATCACACTTGATCATATCAACAAACAAGATTAAGCTAGATTTAAGCATGCATGTACTGTTGAGAGGAACCAAAATCAGAAACATGAAAACCTTTTAGCAAAGGCCTCCACTGAAGGAGTAGGTAGGCGCTGATCCTCCTAGATAGTGCTAACCACCACCTTAACACTATCAACTACTTAATCAACCAGCTAACATCATCATCATCACCATTATTGCACAAATCTGCTTCAAAATCAACTCAAACTGCTACTGGATGAACAGAACTAGTATCAAACATCTACAATCTTCAATAACAACTTCCCATGATCAATGGTGATCACAAAAAGCTCATAACAGCACTAGGATAACAATGATGCAGTGAATGAACAGTAGATTGAAGGAGATGAAAGGAGATTTTATTTATTGAAGGTAAAAGTTGGTTACAAGTCTGGTAAAGTAGTTACAACTAAGATAACTAACTCAAGAGCTTGTCAGACTCTTGAGTTTGTTATAATAACTGCTAAAAACTAAGGATGAAGGAGAGAAAATTAAGTGTGTGAAAATTTCACACTTAAGCTGCTACAACAAATGAGGGTGATAATCCCTATTTATAGATAAAATGTGAGAGTGATTTAGGGTTGATGACGTGTTCCATCCACTTAATTGTTGCCACGGGTCTTCAAACTTCTAATTGCTCATCCTTGTGTTCTTCCTGAATTGGGGGTTTTTAATCCCTTGAGTTTGAGCTTAATTAGTTGTTACCAATGTGTTCCTCTCTTGAAAACGATCAGGCTTCATGTAGAAACCATCTTCTGAAATTCAGTGTAGCTCAAGAATGATTCTGGGCTCGTTGCTTTGTTGAAGATGACACGTGTAAACCTCTGGTTGGGAAAGGATTGAGAACACGTATTGCTATCCAAAAGTGGATAAATGTATTATTGCATGCCTTCTTCTGATTGGTTGAGAATTGGCTAGTGGGATATACTATTGAATAACGTTCCATAAATGAACCAATGAGCTGGCCATAAAACTTGTCAATCCGTGTTTAATTATTCTAGCATTCTCATTGGTTGAAAAACAATGCACACGGATCATGAACAACTTTGGAATATTTTTGGCAAATTAAGTCCCTTTAGTATGGCAGATTGTACAAATGAGCTAGGAACTTCATTTTAATGGCATTTTTTGTCCTTCAACTTGCATTCTTGATAAGTTTGATCCTTTGACTTGGTTGACTGAAGAGTTGACCTTGTTTGACTTTTATCTTGACTTTGGCAAATTTACACTTTGAGTCCTTCAACTTTGGAGTGTTGTCAAGATAGGTCCCTCATCTTCAAAGTCTTGTCATCTTTGATCCTTCTTTGTCTTTTTCATCCAAATAAGCTTGTTTTTCTTCTTGTTTGCTTGAAAATGCATCCTTCTTACCTATTTATACACAAACACAAAACATACCACATAATTCCGCTTTATAGCACAAAAGTTAGTTACTTTCCTCGTGTTTTAGGGTGATTTGTTGATTAATTGATATGAGTTTTTGCTCATATCAATTCTTCACATCACTTGGGATCTTTAGCAACAAAATGTAGCCCTCATGCCTTGTTAGGGCCTTTTCGGACTCGCCAATCTTCGCATCCTGCTTCAATAAGTTATACCTTGGCTATGAAATCTAATTAATACCGAGCAACTTTTAAACGATCTTGGGCTAGAAGCTAAGTAACTTTTCAAATCGTACAACCTTATTTATTGCAATTAAATTTATTAGCAAGCGATGGGAGAAAAAGCTTATAATTAACTCACATAAATTCATGAAAGAATACCAAACTTATAACTGACTCTATCATCTCTCGTTCTCCACAACTTAAAATCTCAAGGAATGAGACTCATGGAGGCTTAGCCAGTTAAATAAAAGTTTTGGGTTTTCAAGTCATCTATAGGATCTTGCATATTCTTAGACTTTTTCAAGTTTAGAATTTGCTTTTAAAAGTTCCCTTGATAAACGACATTCTAGGATCAATTACAGGAACTTGCGAAAAGTTCTTGTTCTTAACCCGTAAGAGTTAAGACTTTCGGGTTTTAAAGTTCCCTATATAAAAGCCTAGCAAAACTAGACTTAAACACGTTAAGGATACTAGCTAGAGTAAACTTGGATAAGTAAACTCGGGTTGAGTCAAAAGATTCATGACGGGCCTAATATATCAAAGACATCTAAACTTATTAAAACCATTTTATTGAAATTTATTCTAATGAAAGAAAATAATGATAACAAAGGAAAATACTAATAGGCCAAAATAGATAAAAAGTTTTGGAAAATGTCGAAAAATCAAATTTTCTGTTAAAATGAGGACAAATTCATGGAAAAGACCACTTAACTTCGATAGAAGTCCCCCTACACTTGATATAAACATTGTCCTCAATGTTTAAGCATGTGGGATTGAGGACAATGTTTATATCAAGTGTAAGGGGGACTTTTATCGAAGTTAAGTGGTCTTTTCCATGAATTTGTCCTCATTTTAACCGAAAATTTGATTTTTCGACATTTTTCAAAACTTTTGATCTATTTTGGCCTATTAGTATTTTCCTTTGTTATCGTTATTTTCTTTCATTAGAATAAATTTCAATAAAATGGTTTTAATAAGTTTAGATGTCTTTGATATATTAGGCCCGTCATGAATCTTTTGACTCAAGCCGAGTTTACTTATACATGTTTACTCTAGATAGTATCCTTAACGTGTTTAAGTCAAGTTTTTCTAGGCTTTTATATAAGTAACTTTAAAACCCAAAAGTCTTAACTCTTACGGGTTAAGAACAAGAACTTTTCGCAAGTTCCTATAATTGATCCTAGAAAGTCGTTTATCAAGGGAACTTTAAAATGCAAATTCTAAACTTGAAAGAGTCTAAGAAGTTGTAAGATCCTATAGATGACTTGAAAACCCAGAACTTTGATTTAATAGGCTAAGCATCCACGAGTCTCATTCCTTGAGATTTTAAATTGTGGAGAATGATAAATGATAGAGTCGGTTATAAGTTTGGTATTCTTTCATTATTTTATGTGAGTTAATTATGAGCTTTTTCTCCCATCGCTTGTTAATAAATTTAATTACAATAAATAAGGTTGTACGATTTGAAAAGTTACTTAGCTTCTAGCCCAAGATCGTTTAAAAGTTGCTCGGTATTAATTAGAGTTCATAGCCAAGGCATAACTTATTGAAGCGGGATGAGAAGATTGGCGAGTCCGAAAAGGTCCTAACAAGACATGAGGGCTACATTTTGTTGCTAAAGATCCAAAAGTGATGTGAAGAATCATTTATCAAAAATCAATATGAAGGATCGAGACACACGACGAAAAGCAAATACTCCCATAAAGATCATGGAGAAATCTATCCGAAAAGACCCTAGCAAGGTATGAGGATAAATAGATCCAAGTCCTAAAAGGAGGCGGATCGTTGTATATCAAAATCCCAAATAAAGATTAGAGAAAAATGAAGAAGTCGTGGTCCAAGTATGAAGAATCTCTCAAAAAGTTCAAGTGAAGAAATTCCTATTATGAAGAGAAGACCATTATTTCATGAACGTCTCTCAAGATTTGAAGTATGAAGTCGCTGCCAAATATCGGTCCGAGAAAGGTCTCAAATCGTGAAGCGAGTTATGCCAAGATATGAACTTTATGAGGTCCGAGAAGCAGTTTTAAAAGATTTTGTCTTTTAGCTAACTATTGATTAAATCGTCCTACTTTATTTTCAGCCTAAATAACTATCGAAATAAGTCAACAATGCATCCTCGTGATCATTCAACACAACAATAAAATATAAGAGATACACCTAGGAATAAGGGAGTCTAAGTGAATAATTGGGCCACATGAGTATGTGTTAGTGTGCTAACTTATAATAACAATCATCTCGTTTTTAAGCTTAGTATGGGGAACGTGAAACTTGAGGGTGATGAACATTCATGACATCCAAAGCCTCAATGTAAGTCTTTAATCTCTTTATTTGTTTTTCTTCCTTTATTTATGTTTAATAAAGGCCAAGGTGGGTTAATTATGATGAAAAATGTAAATCTTTCTTTTTAACTAATGCATTTCATGAGGGCATTGCAATGGTCAAGTGTAGGGGATTTGATAGGTGTGAAAACGCCCATCCTTTTACCACTTAATTATAATAATAACCAAGTCAAAACATGTATTTTATATCGTAAAAGTCGGAATTATGCGTGGTTTGTGTTTTTATGGTGTTTTAGGACCTAATAAGTGTGTAAACACTTATCCTTTTGCCACTAAAATCAAGGAAAAACAAGACCTAATCATGTGTTTTATATCGTAAAAGTCGGAATTACGCGTGGTTTTGTGTTTTTGTGTTTAAATAGGTACAAATAATCAAAAGAGGAGAAAACCCGGGATTTCACGGTCAAATCTTGAAGAAAAGTCCAAAAAGAGACGAAGAAAAAGTCATAAGACCAAAAGTGTGCCCAAGTTCACGAAAACCGGCTAAACCGGCACGGTTTTGAAGAAACAATCAAGGAAGCCGAAATCAAGTTCGTTTTTAATGGATTTCAACTTTTTGAAGATATTCGAGCCTTGTGGGTCCCACTTATGATTAATGGGCCCAAATGCCCATTTATGAAAATGTGTATTTGTTATGGATCAAAAAGGGCCAAACTAAAAACATTTGCTTAACTTGGACGGATAGAAAAATAAAATCATCATGATGGCCCAAGAATTATTCAAACGAAAAGCCCATTTACACTCCATATATACGGGAAGGATTATTAAGTGAGTTTTTTTCACTTGTTCCCAGTCAATGGTTTTTACCCAGTCAACTCCAAAACACGTGTATCCCACACGTACCACTCCCCACCTCACATTAATAATAAACGATTGTTTATTTTTATCCCATTCACCCCATGTTGCGATATATACTAGATAAACACAATCCCTCACCTTTCTTTTCTCTCTCCCATTTTTTTACAGACACATCTTGTTACCCCCAAACCCTAAATCACCCATTAGACCAAAATAATTATCACTCAAATTTGGGGGTTTTTACCTATATGTTTAATTCACATCAAAGGGAATTAAATCCCCATGATTTTTGGATCAAACACCACAGGTGGTCCTCATATCCCTCCAACGTGGCCTCATCTAATTGGTGAAACCAGACCACGCTGGAAATCCGTGTGGGAAGGATGATCTCTACCGTTGATTCAAGAGAAGAGAGAGAAAGAAGAAATCAACGATCAAGATTCAAGAACGTGGGCACCAAGATTAGGGTTTGTCTATATAACCCTCACACATCATGTAAAGGAGGACAGCTTTTCTTTATTTTTCAGTTTTTTTAATTAATTAGGAGTAGGATTTAAATTAGATTTAATTTTCAGTAAAATTAGGTTTAGATTTAAATTTGTATTTCTTTAAATTTTCAAGTATTGTACTCTTTATTTTAATTAATGAAAAAGTGATTTAATTAATTTTCGTGGCTCCTTTTAATTCATATTATCAAGTTACTGTTCCTTGTTTTTTTTATAATCTGCTTCAATTTATAACTATTACTGTTCGTTTAATTAAATAAAAAAAAGTGGTAAATTACTTTCCCCACTGGGAAGTAACAAAAAGTTACTGTTCGAGAGTAATTTATTCGAAGATTTTTGTGGATGGATTCGAGATGGTGACGACGGTGGTGCTTGTTTGATAAGACGGCTCAGCGCCGCGTCTTCGTCACAACGGATTCGTCTTAAGGTTTTATTCTCTTTTTATAATTTTTGTTAAATTTATATTATTAATCTGCTTATTTGTTTGATATTATTTGGATCTGCTTTTGTTTCGATTGATGTTTATCTGCTTTACTGTTAAGTTTCTTTAAGTTATTTAGACTCTGCTATAGTTTATCTTTCTGCTTTTGTTTGGATTTTAGCTAATTTGTATCTGCTTATTGTTTTTGTAATTTATTACGTTTAAATTTGAACTCTGCTCTTTCGATTTGTCCTAAGTGCTTATTTAGTTCTCTTTGATTTGCTTTTTTAGACTACATAGTTTTCTCTGATTTATTTTTATAGGATACCTATTTTTCAGCTTATTTAGATGTTGCTTATTTTTTTTTGTTATTACTGTTTGGCTAGAAAAACTCAGACTCTTTTAGTCTGAGTGTTAAAAAAGTAAAAAAAAAGGTTAATAAAAATAATAGCATAAATTTTTGTCTGTTGAGGGTTTTGAACCCTCGACCTCTCGCACAACAGGCCAATGCCTCAACCATCTCTACTAGCTTCCTTTTGTGTTTATCTTTGCATCCATTAATTAATATAATCATTTTTTTAATTGGCAGTTTTATTTAATTTGGTTTACTTAAATGTTTTTTTTAGTTTTATTAAGTTTTAATTAAAAAGTTTTATTTTATGTTTTTTATTTTATAAATTTACATTAGTTTTAAATTTCTTTTATAATTTTAAATAGTTCTTTTTTATATAGAATTAAAAGTAGTTTTAAATTCTTATTTAAATTTTAGATTTAAAATTAGTTTTCAATTTATTAATTTTAGTTTAAAAATAGATTTTAATTAAAAGTTTTTAAGTTTTATTAATTAGTTAAATTTTATTTTCAGATTAATAGTTTAAATAGTTAATTAAAATAGTTTTCTTTTAATTAAATAGATTTAAGTTAGTTTAAAAAATTCCAAAGTTTTCGTTTACCAAAAACAAAGTTAAGTCGTAACGTTAATTGGCATTCAAATTCGAGTCGAATCGAGTAAAACGAACTTTAATTGATATACATACAAAAATCCTTTTTCCAAATGGCGACGCTGCCGCTTCGCTCGTACGATTGACGATTTTTCGTGAAGACGTTTGGATTTTGGGATCCGTTCTTTTTGAACGTTACGTTTCATGCAACAAAATCAAAAATACAAAAAAATCACAAACTTAAAAATACAAAAAAATTAAAAAATCACAAAAAGCAATTTCTTTCCTAAGAATTGCACCAAAAAAATTAATTAAAAAATTCAAAAGTAATACTTTTTACTAAAAGTATTACACCAAAAATATTACGTATTAGTGTTAAATTTTTAGTTCGATTTCTTTCGATTTTTCTTGTGAATATATATTTTTCTAAAAAAAATACAAAAAGATTTTTCATTTACTATATTGTATTACGTAGCACAATAATTTACTACTTTTCAAATAAGCCTTAGTTGGGATTTCATCACCTAACTATTGTAGTCGAATCCTAAACGAAATAAAAAGGCAAAATAGATAAATACTAGTAAGACGTTTGAACTCGACATATACAAACTATAAGGTGGGTATAAGGCGACGCGCTATAAAAGGCCGTCTAAGGAAAAAGGTTTTTAAGTGCTTTGTGCCACCTCGTTTCCCCGCTTGCTTGTGCGTATATTGAGAGGGACGACCGATTATTGGTTTGCCGACTCAAGTAGTAATTAAGTATATATTTTTGTAGCTTTTTCATATTGCTCATCGAGAGGGAAAATCCTTTTCCTCTCAAAGTCGACCGAGGTCACCTACCTCATTCCAAAGTTTTAATTGTATGCGCACTCGCGCGCATACATACATACCGAGTGGTGTACCAAACTCTTCCAATTCTTCCAAAAAGAAGAAGAAGAAGAAAAACAAAAAGACCGTCATTCAAGCCGATCCCGAGAATCGAGCTTTCGACAATACGATGGCAACGGATAATCGACCAATGATTGAGATTCTACATTCTCACGTTGAAGGAAACGATGACGCGATTGTGGTGCCGACCATTGGAGCAAATCATTTTGAACTTAAATCGGGTTTTATTCAAATGGTTTCCGCTACACCATTTTTAGGCCGTACTAATGATGACCCACACGCTCATATCAAACGTTTCATCCAATTAGCTAATACCGTCAAATACAATGGTGTGCCACAAGAGGCCGTTCTCCTTCAACTCTTTCCTTTTCCCTCGAGGGACAAGCCCGGATTTGGCTTGATAAGGAACCACCCCAAAGTATTACATCATGGATCGAATTAGAAACCAAGTTCATAAACTACTTTTTCCCACCATCACGGACCACGGCTTTAAAGAATGAAATCATCACTTTTGAACAACAATATGGGGAAACATTTAGTGAGTCTTAGGATCGATTTAAAGAGCTTTTGAGAAAATGTCCACAACACGGTTTCACTAAAGTACATCAAATTAATACGTTTTACAATGGTTTAACTCTAAGTGACCAAGACTCACTTAATTGTGTCGTGGGGGGCAATATTCTTGTGAAAACCATGAACGAGGCTTGGGCCATTATTGAGAACAAGGCAAAAGTACAAACCAAGAGTGTTAGGGCTACTATGGCAAGTGCTAGTACTAGTAATAATGAGGTGAATAATCAAATTAAGGAGCTTACTTCAATTGTGAAACACCTTGCTCTAAAAACCGACGCCCTCACTACACATGTGCATGCCGTGAAAGAAAATAGTGAAACATGTGAGACTTGTGGTGGACCACATTCATATTTCAATTATGACAAGGTTGACAATAATCAACAACAACAAGTTTGTGCTTTTAATGAAAGGGTTCCATTTAAACCTAATGTTGATGTTAACCATTTGTCTTACAAGAGTACTAATTATTTGGCTCCCCCGGGTTTTGTAGCACCACAAAGACCACCCCCACTCGCCCAAAATACCCAATACCAAAATAGGAACCAAGGTCCTCAAATGGGTAATTTTCAAGGGAATGCTAATCAAGGGAATTTTAATGGTCAAAACCAAGGGTTTCAAAATAATAATCAAGGTTTTTATAATAACAACGGTTTTCAATCTCAAAATCAAGGTTTTCCTAATCAAGGGTTTAATCAAATGAACATGCAAAATCCTCAAATGGACTTGGTTCTACAAAAATTGACCGAACATGAGAAAATCATGAAAGCAATGCAAGAATCCACTAGACAAATGCAAGAGTCCAACGATAAGAGATTTTTGACTATCTTGCAAACCCTTAGACCCCAAGGTGCCTTACCGTCCAATACCGAGATAAACCCTCGTGCTAATGTGAGTGCTATCAATACTCGAAGTGGAGCCACTTTAGTGGGACCTTCCATCTCTTCGCCCATAAAGGAGAGACAAGGCCCGGAGGTCATAATGAGTAATCCTACTCCCCCTCCGGTGATTCCCCCCACTACTACTCCTAGTTCTAGTCCTCCATTGCCGAAAGAGCCTATTCCTACGGTTGTTCAAGAAGTGAGTCCTTCTCCTTCTCAACCTTCTAAGTCTAAGCCTAATATTCCTTATCCATCTAGGTTAGGCAAGGCTAAAGTGCTCACCAAAGATGACGTTCATGTCTCTAACTTTTTGAAAATGATTTCCGATGTGAATGTTAACATAAGCCTTATTGAAGCACTTGCTCAAATGCCAAAATTTGTGAAAATGTTTAAAGATTTGCTTAATAAGAAAGAAAAAATGGTTGAGCTCGTGAACACTCGTTTAAATGAGAATTGTTCCGCGGTTCTTCTCAAATAGCTTCCCGAAAAGCTAGGAGATCCCGGACGATTCGTGTTACCTTGCTCGTTTCCTCAAATCGATGATTGTATGGCTTTAGCGGATCTCGGCGCTAGCATCAATCTTATGCCACTTTCGGTTTGGAAACAATTGTCATTACCCGACCTTGTACCGACTCGTATGACTTTAGAGTTAGCTAATCAAACTCTCGCATACCCCGTTGGTATTGCCGAATATGTTTTTGTTCGAGTTGGTACATTCACTTTTCCCGTGGACTTTGTCGTCGTCGACTATGAGATGGATCCTCGTATTCAGTTAATACTAGGTAGACCATTCTTACGATACGGAAGAGCCTTAGTCGATGTAGCCAAAGGGGAGTTAATTCTTAGGGTTCGGGATGAACAACAAGTTTTTAAAATGGGAAAAATCACAACGAAATCAAATGGAAAAGAGTCGGTCAATATGATTGATGTTCTTAATTATGATAATGACGAGATTTTTATTAATCCTTTTGGAACTGAAAAGTCTAATCAAAATGATTTTGTGATAAACTCATCCCTTTCCTTAGAGCCTCAAATTTTGGAAACTCCCATTTATGACACCTATAGTGATGACACTTCTTCAAGTGATCACACTATTTTCGGCTTAGACGACTCCATTTTTGACCCACCCATTTTTGACCCACCCATTTATAATACCCAAATCTTTGATACCTACGATGATGACACTTCTTTAAGTGATCTCATTAATTTTGATGACCCACCCCATGATCTTAATGCACCTCATATCTCTATGAGTGATTCTTCCATGAAGACTCCTTTTGACTTTTATACTCTAATTTTAGAAGTCATGACTATTGAGGAGGATCCTCCACTCTTAGAGATCATACCTAATCTAGAGGTTATTCCATTTGAGGATGATTTAGATATCTTTCTAAATACCTATTTTCCTCACGAGGATGAGTTTTCCTATGAATCCGATGATACTTATGTTTTCACATCGAGTTTGGAAGAGGACGACCTTCCCACTTTGGATTTTGATGATATTTTGAGCTTAAATGTCACTACCTCTAGCTATTTTCCCGTTAAGGAATCGGTGTTTGATCCGGGAATAGAGACTTTTGTGCTTTCATTGCCATACAACCTTATCTTTCCTTGTAAGAGACTTTTGCCTAAGGATACCCCACTTTTCTTTGACTTGCGTACCACCTTGGGGATTATTTCCTTTTGTGATAGAAATTATGTGTTTGACCCGGGTGGATTTTTCATGAGGTATGCCTTGTATGACTTTGTTTCACCTTTATCATGGAGAGATTTTCCTCCCTTGGAAATCTCGGTTTTCCATGATTTTCCCATTTGAATGATGATATTCGGGAAATCGAGTCGAGCTAGAGACTCGTGATGATAAATCAAGCATCGTTTAACTAGGTTAGATTTTTTTTTTCCTTTTCCACTTTTTTTTTTACCTTTTTCACCAATTTTCACCAATAAGTGTAGGGGAGCCAAGTAGGTTGTTTGTGTGTTGTAATGTTGTGTGCAGGGACATGTGCTTAATGATCCACTTTTGGTACTTTTGACGAGATCCGTGTTCCCGTGTTTCCCGTGTACCCGGTTCCTTCGATAAGTTTTTGCTAGTGTGATTCAATCTTGTATAAAAATAAAACGAATAAATGTAATCACTTTAGTTGTCCTTTCCTTAGCTCGATTTTAAACAACGTACTCAATGTCCTAAGTGTAGGGGAGTTTATTCTCCCACATACTTAAACATTGAGGACAATGTTTATATTAAGTGTAGGGGGATTTCTATCGAAACTTTAGTGGGCTTTTCCATGAATTTGACCCTATTTTACCGGAAAATTTTAAAAAATTTTCAACGTTTTTCAAATTTTTGATCTATTTTTGCCTAGTAGTATTTCCAATTATTTTCTTTCCTCACATCGTATTAATAATTTCCATTTCAAGAATAAAGTCAAAAATAAATAATAAATAAAATGGTTTTAACAAGTTTAGATGTCTTTGATATATTAGGCCCATTGTGAATATTTTGACTCAACCCGAGTTTACTTATCCAAGTTTACTCTAGCTAGTATCCTTAACCATATGGACCTTAATTGGTTTATTAGGCTAAGCATCCACGAGTCTCATTCCTTGAGATTTTAAATTGTGGAGAACGAGAGATGATAGAGTTAATTATAAGTTTGATATTCTTTCATTAACTTATGTGAGTTAGTTATGAGCTTTTTCTCCCATCGCTTGTTAATAAATATATTTGCAATAAATATGGTTGTACGATTTGAAAAGTTACTTAGCTTCTAGCACAAGATCGTTTAAAAGTTGCTCGGTATTAATTAGAGTTCATAGCCAAGGCATAAATTATTGAAGCGGGACACGAAGATTGGCTTATCCAAAAAGGCCCTAACAAGGCATGAGGATACCCTTATCCAAAAAGGCCCTCACAAGCATGAGGATTCACTTTTTGCTAAAGATCCAAAGATGATGTGAAGATCATTAATCCAAATCAATATGATGGATCAAGACACACGACGAGAAGCAATTACTCCCCTAAAGATCATGGAGAAGTCTATCCAAAAAGACCCTAACAAGGTATGAGGATAAATAGATCCAAGTCCGAAAAGGAGGCGGATCGTTGTATATCAAAATCCTAAATAAAGAAGAGGATAAATGAAGAAGTCGTGGTCAACGTTTGAAGCATCTTTCACTCCTTATGAAGATGAATACCAAAATGAAGAGAAGACCATAATTTCAAGATCGTCTCTCAAGATTTGAAGTTTGAAGTACAAGCCAAATATCGGTCCGAGAAAGGTCTCAAATCGTGAAACGAGTTATGCCAAGATATGAACTTTTTGAGGTTTCGAGAAGCAGTTTTAAAAGATTTTGTCCTTTAGCTAACTATTGATTAAATCGTCCCACTTTATTTTCGGCCTTAATAAATTATCGAAATAAGTCAAAAATGCATCCTCGTGATCATTCAAGACAAAAATAAAATACAAGAGATACACCGTAGGAATAAGGGGGGTCTAAGTGATTAACTAAACCACATGAGTAAGTGTTAGTTGTGCTAACTTGTGGTAAACAATGATCTCGTTTTTAAGCTTGGTATGGGGAACGTGAAACTTGAGGGTGATTAATATTCATGACACCAAAGCCCTAATTAAAGTCTTAGACTTCTTTACAAGTTTCTTCCATCTAATAATTTCCAAGTTAATAAATGATTATAACTTTTGTCTCTTTCTTAAAGTTTTTATCTTTTCGTCGTAGTAGTAGTAGTAATAGTTATAAAGGCCGAGAAGGATTGATTATGAGAAAAATGTAACGTATGCTTTAAAACTATGCATTGCATGGGGTCATTGCAATGGTCAAGTGTAGGGGATTTAATAAGTGTATAAACACTTATCCTTTTGCCACTAAAATCAAGGAAAAACAAGACCTAATCATGTGTTTTATATCGTAAAAGTCGGAATTACGCGTGGTTTTGTGTTTTTGTGTTTAAATAGGTACAAATAATCAAAAGAGGAGAAAACACGGGATTTCACGGTCAAATCTTGAAGAAAAGTCCAAAAAGAGACGAAGACAAAGTCATAAGACCAAAAGTGTGCCCAAGTTCACGAAAACCGGCTAAACCGGCACGGTTTTGAAGAAACAATCAAGGAAGCCGAAATCAAGTTCGTTTTTAATGGATTTCAACTTTTTGAAGATATTCGAGCCTTGTGGGTCCCACTTATGATTAATGGGCCCAAAAGCCCATTTATGAAAATGTGTATTTGTTATGGATCAAAAAGGGCCAAACTAAAAACATTTGCTTAACTTGGACGGATAGAAAAATAAAATCATCATGATGGCCCAAGAATTATTCAAACGAAAAGCCCATTTACACTCCATATATACGGGAAGGATTATTAAGTGAGTTTTTTTCACTTGTTCCCAGTCAATGGTTTTTACCCAGTCAACTCCAAAACACGTGTATCCCACACGTACCACTCCCCACCTCACATTAATAATAAATGATTGTTTATTTTTATCCCATTCACCCCATGTTGCGATATTTACTAGATAAACACAATCCCTCACCTTTCTTTTCTCTCTCCCATTTTTTTACAGACACATCTTATTACCCCCAAACCCTAAATCACCCATTAGACCAAAATAATTATCACTCAAATTTGGGGGTTTTTACCTATATGTTTAATTCACATCAAAGGGAATTAAATCCCCATGATTTTCGGATCAAACACCACAGGTGGTCCTCATATCCCTCCAACATGGCCTCATCTAATTGGTGAAACCACACCACGCTGGAAATCCGTGTGGGAAGGATGATCTCTGCCGTTGATTCAAGAGAAGAGAGAGAAAGAAGAAATCAACGATCAAGATTCAAGAACGTGGGCACCAAGATTAGGGTTTGCCTATATAACCCTCACACATCATGTAAAGGAAGACAACTTTTCTTTATTTTTCAGTTTTTTTTAATTAATTAGGAGTAGGATTTAAATTAGATTTAATTTTCAGTAAAATTAGGTTTAGATTTAAATTTGTATTTCTTTAAATTTTCAAGTATTGTACTCTTTATTTTAATTAATGAAAAAGTGATTTAATTAATTTTCGTGGCTCCTTTTAATTCATATTATCAAGTTACTGTTCATTGTTTTTTTTATAATCTGCTTCAGTTTATAACTATTAATGTTCGTTTAATTAAATAAAAAAAAAGTGGTAAATTACTTTCCCCACTGGGAAGTAACAAAAAGTTACTGTTCGAGAGTAATTTATTCGAAGAGTTTTGTGGATGGATTCGAGATGGTGACGACGGTGGTGCTTGTTTGATAAGACGCCTCAGCGCCGCGTCTTCGTCACAACGGATTCGTCTTAAGGTTTTATTCTCTTTTTATAATTATTGTTAAATTTATATTATTAATCTGCTTATTTGTTTGATATTATTTGGATATGCTTTTGTTTTGATTGATGTTTATCTGCTTTACTGTTAAGTTTCTTTAAGTTATTTAGACTCTGCTATAGTTTATCTTCCTGCTTTTGTTTGGATTTTAGCTAATTTGTATCTGCTTATTGTTTTTGTAATTTATTGCGTTTAAATTTGAACTCTGCTCTTTCGACTTGTCCTAAGTGCTTATTTAGTTCTCTTTGATTTGCTTTTTTAGACTGCATAGTTTTCTCTGATTTATTTTTATAGGATACCTATTTTTCAGCTTATTTAGATGTTGCTTATTTTTTTTTGTTATTACTGTTTTGCTAGAAAAACTCAGACTCTTTTAGTCTGAGTGTTAAAAAAGTAAAAAAAAAGGTTAATAAAAATAATAGCATAAATTTTTGTCTGTTGAGGGTTTTGAACCCTCGACCTCTCGCACAACAGGGCAATGCCTCAACCATCTCTACTAGCTTCCTTTTGTGTTTATCTTTGCATCCATTAATTAATATAATCATTTTTTTTAATTGGCAGTTTTATTTAATTTGGTTTACTTAAATGTTTTTTTTAGTTTTATTAAGTTTTAATTAAAAAGTTTTATTTTATGTTTTTAATTTTATAAATTTATATTAGTTTTAAATTTCTTTTATAATTATAAATAGTTTTTTTATATAGAATTAAAAGTAGTTTTAAATTCTTATTTAAATTTTAGATTTAAAATTAGTTTTCAATTTATTAATTTTAGTTTAAAAATAGATTTTAATTAAAAGTGTTTAAGTTTTATTAATTAGTTAAATTTTATTTTCAAATTAATAGTTTAAATAGTTAATTAAAATAGTTTTCTTTTAATTAAATAGATTTAAGTTAGTTTAAAAAATTCCAAAGTTTTCGTTTACCAAAAACAAAGTTAAGTCGTAACGTTAATTGGCATTCAAATTCGAGTCGAATCGAGGAAAACGAACTTTAATTGATATACATACAAAAATCCTTTTTTCAGGACCAAAAGATGAAAAAGGAAGAAAACATGGGCTTTCACGGGCTTTTATCAAAGAAAAAGACAAAAGACGAAGTCAAAAGATCAAGAGTGCAAAAAGAACGGAAGTCCAAGGCCTATTTTGAAGATTTATCGAAGAAAAATTCTAAAGACGGAAGTTTAATGAAGTCGAAGAACTCAAGTCTAATAGAAGAAGAAAATTATAAGACGAGTTCAATTTATATCGACAAATCCCAAGACGACGTCGAGAAAGACAAAGAATTTAAATCGAGTCGAGACGAGAAGAAAGAAAGAAGAAAGTATCAACACTCCTCCCCTCCTCCTATATAAACCCTCCTAATATATCATTAGGAGGTGTTAGTTATTTTAGGAGTAGATAGATTAGTTTTAGGAGTAGGAGTAGGTGTAATCTAAATTTCCATGCTTTCTCATTAATCTTGTAATTTGAATCTTAATCATCTTAATTTCATGTTTTTTCAATTAATCATTCTCATCCTACCTTTCTTTATTTTTGATCTTATGTTTTGATTTGGTTAATCATGTAGTTTGATTTAATATTTATGCTTATTTGCTTTATTGTTGTGCTTATTGATTTTTAAGTGTTTGATGTTTTGGCTTATTGCTTTTCTAGCTTATTGTGTTATTTTTCTTAATTTTAGTTAAGTGCTTATTAGTTATTTTTATAAAAAGTTGATTTTAAATATTTTAATTATTTAGATTTTTAAAAGTTTTTAAATTTTGTCTTATTTGCTTTTTCTTAAAATCAATTTGGTTAAGTTTTTAGTTGAGTGCTTATTTGTTTTTAGCTTATTTTTAGATTTTAGCTTATTTGCATTCTTTATGTTATCCGGGTTGTTTAAACCCCATTATTCAGAATAGTAGTTTTTTTTCCTCATTGTAGTTTTTTTCCTCATTCCGGATAACTAGCAAACTGGTATTCCGGATAATTTGTAGATTTCAGATTCCGGATAGTACCCAAATATTGGATTGCGGATAAGCTACAAAATCATTTCGGATAAGAAAAATCAATCATTCCGGATAAAGATAATAACAGTATTCCGTATAACAGCATATAAATATTCCGTATAAGCTATAAATTGAGCTACATGCTAGCTAGCTAGCTTCTAGCTTTCCCACCAAATTCAGCTGCTAGCCTGGGTGCTTCCAGCTACTAGCTTGCTTGCTTGCTTATTCATTAATATTGTTCCGTAATCGTTTAGTCTTATCTGAAAGTTGTTCCGATTTTAATTCTGAAAGTCACGTATTTTTAGTTATATTTTTTGTCGATTTTTAGTATTAGTATTTTTTCGAAAAGTTTAAGTTTTATCTTTAATTTAGTGCCCGCTTTAGCTTTTACCTCGTTTAGTTTTAAAGTACCCTCTTAATTTTATTTCCTCCTTTTTCATTAGGTAAACTTTATTTTCAAGTCGAAAGTTAATTTCTTCTTTTAGTTTTATTTTTATTAATTGTTTCGTTTTTAATTTTTGTTTCAATA
This sequence comes from Glebionis coronaria, assembly GCA_025667525.1. Taxonomy (NCBI): domain Eukaryota; kingdom Viridiplantae; phylum Streptophyta; class Magnoliopsida; order Asterales; family Asteraceae; genus Glebionis; species Glebionis coronaria. Next base: position 175,341 of record JANFOE010000217.1, read on the forward strand.
TTTGTTTCGTTTCTTTTTAAAATAGTTTATAATCCAATTTCTTTAATTTTTATTTAGTGAGTTTTATTTTTAAATCAAAAGTTTATTTTTATTTTCAGTTTTATTTTTATTAATTGTTTCGTTTTCATATTTGTTTTTAATATCGTTTCTTTATTATTTGTCAATCGTTTTAATTTTTAGTTTATTCCTTTTATATTTTGTCATTTCCTTTTAAAGCTTTATTTTTATCTTTAATTAGTTTTAGACAACGACACATTTTCTTTTATCCATAAAAAACGTCTGAGTCACACTTTCAACTAGTAATCAATTAGAATTGAATCGAGACGAATAAATTTTTATACTTGGCCAAAAACCTTGTATCAAGGGCCCCCACAATGAATGCAACACGGGTATTGAGAAAAACCCGGTGCGTCTTATGGATATCTATTACCATTGTCATAATTGTAACCCGTTTCTTGCTCGTCATGCGACGGGTATCGAATAGGACACACAATATGCCAATGAGAATCGCTTCCACAATATATGCAAGGGGGAGTGGGTGGATTAGAAGAAAAGGATGAATTTGTCGAATTGCATGATGGACAAAATCCAAAATGGGAAAATTATGAATCGGAAACGGTTGGAAGATCTTTTCTGCACTGCTCGCAATAACACAAATCACATGATTCGACATCATATAATCGTCCCCTACACCTTCCGCAATACGAATCCATGAAGAATTAAAAATAAGAGGGCTTGAGAAAAAGAATTAAACACAATGGAGGATTAAGAGGAATATTTTTTGGGGTAACACTTAGGAAAGTGTCACTTATTTTTTTTTTTTTTTTTTTTTTTTGCAAAACTTAGGAAATAATTGCTTTTTATGGTATTTTAAATGTTTTTGGGATTTTTTGCGTTTTTGGAAATATGCAATAAAAAATAACGTTCACGAGGGAACGGATCCCAAAGTTCAACGTGTCTCTCACAAAAACTGTTAATCTTCACGAAAAGATCCGGCAGCGGTGCCATTTGATAACCGTTTTTTAGTATATTAAAATTATATCTTTGTTCGTTCTCGGTATCTTAACGAATTGATCACGTTTCAAAGTGGAGCTCAATTATTTTTGGTTAAGAAAAAGGGAAGTTTGGTTATCTATTTCTAAGTAAAAGGTAAATGCGAATAGTAATAAAAATAAGCTAAAAACAATTAACTAATAATAACGAAACAATATAAATAATAAAACGTAAATTAAAGCAAAACAACTAATAAAAATAAAACTAAACGAAGAAATTAACTTTCGACTGAAAAATAAAATTAACTTAATGAAAAAGGAGAAAATAAAACTAAAAGGGTACTTTAAAACTAAACGAGGTAAAAGCTAAAGCGGACACTAAATAAAAGATAAAACTTAAACTTTTGGAAAAAAATACTAATACTAAAATTGATGAAAAATTCAACTAAAAATACATGACTTTCACAATATGAAAACTATCACAATATGAAAAACTATCACAATATGAAAACTATCACAATAAGAAAAATTATAATATGAAAACTATCACAATATGAAAAAACTATCACAATATGAAAACTATCACAATATGAAAACTATCACAATATGAAAACTATCACAATATGAAAACTATCACAATATGAAATTATCACAATATGAAAACCTATCACAATATGGCTGTCAAAATTTGGGCAGTATTTCGTCGCAATATACCTTAAATCCCGATCGAAATCCACGATGCCAGGGGCAATCACAATCCTCGATCAGAATAAGGGAATATTATAACACTTCGATCGCAAAGTAAAAACCATAAGGGTTATTGCGATCGCAATGAAGCAGTCGGAATGAGCTGTCACAATAAGCTGTCACAATGTCAAAACCCTAATGATATTGTGATGGAAAGATCACAATATTCGGATGGAGTAAAAATAAGCATAAAAATCAAATAAGCACTTTAACCAAAAATTAAACCAAAACAACAATAAGAAGAACAAAATAAGCTATGAATTTGAAAACATTCAAGATACCAAATAAGCAAAATTTATAAATTGAACTAAAAGAAAAAACATTAAACTTTAAAAAGATAAAACCTTTAAAAACACTTAAATGAAAATAAGCTAGACACCAATTAAGCAAAAAGCACAATAAGCTAAGACCATGAATCACATGAAAATGATAATAACAAAAAGATAAGAACTTTAATCAAATTAAGCATAAAGATGAAAACTTTAAGATTAATCAAACAAGACAATAGATTTTTAAAATCAAGAAGAGAAGAATGAGAATGATTATGAAAAACTTGATTAAAAATGAAGATTCAACAACAAAATATTAAAACTTACTTGGAATTAAAAGACTTGAAATTAAAGACAATAATGTAAATTGACAATATGAAAGTGCATGAAATAAAGTGGAGAGCTAAGTTGTCAATTTAGCTAACACCTCAAAAATGAGGTGGGAGGTCTCTATTTATAGGGAGAAGGGGAGGAAGGGGTGTTGGTTGCTTCATTCTTTCTTTCTTTTTGTCTTTTCGTCTTTAGTCTTTGACAATAAACTCGTCATTCTCGACTTTCTCTCGGGATTTGTCGATAAATAAAATCAACTCGTCTTCTAATTTCTTCATTTATTAGATTTGGTTCTTCGACTTCGTTAAACTTCCGTCTTTAGTCGTTTTCTTTGATAAATCTTCAGAATAGGCCTTTAACTTTCGTTCTTTTTGCACTCTTGATCTTTTGACTTCGTCTTTTGTCTTTTTCTTCGATAAAAGCCCGTGAAAGCCCATGTTTTCTTCCCTTTTCACATTTTGATCCTAAATTACAACAAAAACACAAACCACGCATAATTCCGACATTTACGACATAAAATACACGTTTTGGCTTGGTTATTATTATAATTAAGTGGTAAAAGGATAAGTGTTTTCACACTTATTAAAAATTTAATTTGAAAACAAGAACTTATCATAAAAAAACATGAGCATAAAAGTAAACTAGTGAACAATGAAAATAAGCAAATACAAGCAGCAACTAAGCAACAATATGTCAATGACGAATAAGTAGAAAGCACATAAGCTTGCTATTTTAAAGTGATAAGTAAAAAGGGAATAGGGGAACTTACATAGATTGACTTACATCCAAACCAATCAAAGCTATAAGCTCAACCTTAGTCAACCATATTTTAAGCTATAGGCCCAGCTTATAGTCACCAGCTTATAACACCCTATTTTGACAGAAACTATAAAACTTAACCACTACTCCTTAAAACCTGCAACAAGTGAAATAACAATAAAGAGAAAGTAGAAATAAGCCTATAAGCTGGCTTATTTGTGAAATAAGCTAGCTTAAAGCTTAGGCTACAGTGAAATATAAAAAAACAATTGTAAAGGTAAAAGTACTTGCAAATAATCTAAATGAAAAAATAAGTAACACTTTTATAAAACACTCTTATAATCTTGATTGTCAGTCAATTATTATAAGGTCTCAAATAAAAATGGTTCTCAAAAGTTTTTACAAAAGTATTTGAAAAATATTTTGATAAAACAGAATTTTAAATGAATTGTAAAATAAAGTTGCATAAATTGAAATGACATAAATTAAAAGACAATTAAATTAAAATAGAAGTAATACATAGCTTTTGGCTAAGTATAAAATATTTATCTTCCAATCTTTTCGAATTGATTTCCAGTCTAAAGTGCGACTCAATTGTCTTTTGGTGAACAAGAGAATGGTTTGGTTTGGTTATCTAATTTAAACTACAAGCAAGTATGAAAATGTCGTTGAGTGAAATCAAAGTGTTTAAAAATTAAACTAAAAGATTATTTAGAAAAACACTTAAAACATAAAACTTTGTAAAACTTTTAAACTTAACAAACTTAATTAATCTAAATATAACAAGTCCTTTCTATCGGAATGCACCAAAGTTAAAACCATCGGAATACAACTAAAACAAATCATCGGAATAATCCATGTGAAAGTCCATCGGAATAATAAAGGTGAATACCCATCGGAATATAAAATCAATATTGCCGCGATATGGTCTTACCGGAATGTCCTAGATCGGAATGTTTCAGATCGGAATAATCAAAACACCTCTATCGCAATGTTGTCTATCGGAAAGTAGTTAACAAAATTTGGGCAGCGTTTCGACTTAAGGTAACCTTAAATCCCGTCGGAATATGCGATCGCAATAAGCGATCACAATCCAGACCGGAATAAGGGGTAAGTGCCAAGCTATCGCAAAGTAGAACCCTTTTTGGGTTATTGCGATATAAACAAACAGCCGTCAGAATGTAGAAATCCCTAATATTGCGATGGAATGCAAACTTAATCCGAAATTGGTGGTAAGCTTAAAACTCAATAAGCACATACAATAAGCTACTTAATCCGAACCTTAAACGACTATATAAGCTTAAATTTGATAACTTCAAAAACATGAAATCATAAACTTTATAAAATAAACTTTTGAAAAGATTAAACCTTATGAGAATCCGAAAAGCAATAAGCTAAAACATGAAATAAGCCAATAAGCACAAAGAGCTTATAGCCTAATCCGTATGAAGCTTATGTAGTGACAAAAAATATTGACCTTTTAATCACTTAAACATCAAACAAAATCAATCCGTATGGAAAATGATTTCCGGATCAAAACCAAAAGTAAATCAAGAATTGTAGAAAGATATTAAAGAACACAAACTTAAACTTAAACTTTTGATTAAAGAAACTCAAATACAAAGATTAATGGAAGCTTAAAAGAAAGGAAAGATGAAAAACTTAGTGAGAGAAATTTTGGAACTTTCTCTCTCTATAAACTAGAAAAGAAAAATTAAAAGTGCAACTAGTTAAACCACCCTCCAAATGTGATTAGGAGGGTATTTATAGGGCAATGGGAAGTGCATGTGTGGTGTGCTTCCTTCTTTTCTTCTCGACTCGATTTAAATCTTTGTCTTTCTCGACGTCGTCTCGGGATTTGAACTCGTCTTAATAATTTTTCTTCTATAATTTAGACTTGAGTTCTTCGACTTCATTAAACTTCCGTCTTTAGACTTTTTCTTCGATAAATCTTCAGAATAGGTCTTGGACATCCGTTCTTTTAGCACTCTTGATCTCTTGACTTCGTCTTTTCTCGTTTTCTTTGATAAAAGCCCGTGAAAGCCCGTGTTTTTTTCCCTTTTTATCTTTTGGTCCTAAAACACAATAAAAACACAAACCATGCATAATTCTGACTTTTACGACATAAAATACACGTTTTGGTCTTGTTATTATTGGCAATAAGTGGTGAAAGGATAAGTGTTTTCACACTTATTAAATCCCCTACACTTGACCATTGCAATGCCCTCATGCAATGCATTAATTTTAAAGCACGGTTTACATTTTCCATCATAAATAACCCACCTTGGCCTTTATTAAATACAAAATATTTAGGGAAAATAACAAGATAAAAACAAGTAAAGAAATCAAAGACTTACATTGGGTTTTGGCTGACATGAACGTTTATCATCCTCAAGTTTCACGTTCCCCATACCAAGCTTAAAATCGAGATCATTGTTATTATAAGTTAGCAAACTAACATGAATTCATGTGGGCCAATTATTCACTTAGACTCCCTTATTCCTAGGTGTATCTCTTATATTTTATTTTTGTCTTGAATGATCACGAGGATTCATTGTTTGACTTATTTCGATAGTTATTTAGGCCGAAAATAAAGTGAACGATTTAATCAATATTTAGCTAAATGACAAAATCTTTTAAAACTGCTTCTCGGGGCCTCATAAAGTTCATATCTTGGCATAACTCGCTTCACGATTTGAGACCTTTCTCGGACCGATATTTGGCAGCGACTTCGTACTTTAAATCTTTGAGAGACGTTCTTGAAATTATGGTCTTCTCTTCATAATAGGAATTTCTTCACTTGAAGTTTTGAGAGATTCTTCATCTTTGGACCACGACTTCTTCATTTTTCTCCAATATTTATTTTGGACTTTGATATACAACGATCCGCCTCCTTTTAGGACTTGGATCTATTTATCCTCATACCTTGTTAGGGCCTTTTTGGATAGATTTCTCCATGATCTTTTGGGGAGTTTTTTATTTTCGTCGTGTGTCTCGATCCTTCATATTGATTTTCGATAAATGATTCTTCACATCACTTTTGGATCTTTAGCAACAAAATGTAGCCCTCATGCCTTGTTAGGGCCTTTTCGGACTCGCCAATCTTCGCATCCCGCTTCAATATGTTATGCCTTGGATATGAACTCTAATTAATATCGAGCAACTTTTAAACGATCTTGGGCTAGAAGCTAAGTAACTTTTCAAGTCGTACAACCTTATTTATTGTAGATAAATTTATTAGCAAGCGATGAGAGAATAGGCTTATAATCAACTCACATAAATTCATGAAAGAATACCAAACTTATAATTGACTCTATCATCTCTCGTCCTCCATAGTTTAAAATCTCAAGGAATGAGACTCGTGGATGCTTAGCCTATTAAATCAAAGTTTTGGGTTTTCAAGTCATCTATAGGATCTTGCAAATTCTTAGACTTTTTCAAGTTTAGAAATTGCATTTTAAAGTTCCCTTGATAAACAACTCTCTAGGATCAATTATAGGAGCTTGCGAGAAGTTCTTGTTCTTAACCCGTGAGAGTTAAGACTTTCGGGTTTTAAAGCTCCCTATATAAAAGCCTGGCAAAACTTGACTTAAACACGTTAAGGATACTAGCTAGAGTAAACTTAGATAAGTAAACTCGGGTTGAGTCAAAATATTCACGACTTTGAAAAATTTAAAACCACTTTATTGCAAATTTAATCTAGCAAAGAAAGTAAATAACGATAAGAAAGGAAAACTACAAGGCCAAAACAGATTAAAAATTTTGAAAATGTCAAAAAATCAAATTTTTCGGTTAAAATGAGGGCAAATTCATGGAAAAGATCACTTACTTCAATAGAAGTCCCCCTACACTTGATATAAACATTGTCCTCAATGTTTAAGCATGTGGGAGTAAACTCCCCTACACTTATGACATTGTGCACTTTGTTTAAATCTTGCTAAGGAAAGGACAACTATAGTGATTTCAATGTGAACATATAAAATATGAAATATTGAATCACGACAGTTTACGATAGAACCAGGAAGACGGGTACACGGGATCACGGTTCGTCAAAAGTAATCGAGGTGCTCTTTGAAGCTTGAATCCCTACACAAAATTAGAAACAAGAAAACCAACACATACAGGGCTCCCCCTACACTTATAATGAAAGCGGTAAAGGATAGATCACGGGTTGCCTCCCGAGAAGCGCTTGTTTTTTATGACTGAGTCACGAGCCTGACTCGACCCAAAACTAGTTCATGGGAAACGTGGAGAGGGATGGAATCATCTCATGAGAGATGTCCTCACCAAAGTACAGCTTCAAACGCTGGCCATTCACCTTGAAATTGGACCCATTTGGCTGAGAAAGCTCAATGGTCCCATATGGAAAGACTTTGGCGACGGTGAATGGACCAGACCAGCGGCTCTTCAACTTGCCAGAGAAGATCTTTAACCGAGAGTTAAAGAGTAAAACTTGATCACCAACGTGGAACTCTCGGTTCTTAATCCTTGCGTCATGGATGATCTTGGTCTTCTCCTTGTAGATCAGTGAGGTCTCGTAAGCTTCATTCCTCAGTTCATTAAGCTCGTTGAGTTGAATCTTGCGAAGATCACCGGCTTTGTTGATGTCGAAGTTAGCCCACTTCAAGGCCCAGTATGCCTTATGTTCCAGCTCGATAGGGAGGTGGCATGCTTTCCCGTACACAAGACGATAAGGTGTACAACTAATCGGGGTCTTATATGCGGTACGGAAAGCCCACAAAGCATCATCTAACTTATCGGCCCACGCGGCACGATGCTCTCCCACAGTACGTTCCAGAAATCGCTTCAAGCCACGGTTGGAAATCTCGGCTTGCCCATTGGTTTGGGGATGATAGGCGGTGGAAAGACGGTGATTGACACCATACTTAGCCATGACTCTTGCAAATTGATCATTGCAAAAATGAGTCCCGCGGTCACTGATTATAGCACGAGGAACACCGAATCGAGCAAACAGTTGCTTCAAAAAGATCACAACCACCCTCGCATCGTTCGTTGGGAGAGCCTTAGCTTCAACCCATTTAGAAACATAGTCAACGGCTACGAGGATGTACTTGTTCCCTTTGGATGATGGAAATGGCCCCATAAAGTCGATGCCCCATACGTCAAAGATTTCACATTCTTGTATGAAATTTTGAGGCATCTCGTCTTTATGTGTGATCTTGCCTTGTCTTTGGCAAGCATCACAATGTTTAACCATTTCATGAGCGTCACGATAAATGGTGGGCCAATAGAATCTAGAGTCAAACACTTTCTTAGCGGTGTACTTGGGACCAAAGTGACCACCGGTGGGTCCTTTATGGCAAGCTTCAAGGATTTGTAAAGCTGCCGGCCCATCAACACATCGACGAATGATCAGATCAGCACATTGTTTGAAGAGATAAGGGTCATCCCAGAAGTAAGTCTTAACATCTTTAAAGAACTTCTTCTTTTGTTGGGATGTTAATCCTTTTATGAGAATACCACCCGCTAAGTAGTTTGCAATGTCGGCAAACCACGGGGTGTCATCAAGATTGGCACAAATAGACATTAAGGTCTCAAGGGGAAAAGAGTCATTGATCTCTTTGTTCGGATGATCCCCTTGATATGGATCCTCAAGTCTACTTAGATGATCCGCGGCTAGGTTTTCAGCTCCCTTCTTGTCACGAATTTCAATGTTAAATTCTTGAAGGAGTAAAACCCAGCGAAGAAGTCTTGGTTTAGAGTCGTGCTTAGTCATCAAGTACATCAACGCGGAATGGTCCGTGTATACAATGGTGGTGGATAAAACAAGATAGGGGCGAAATTTTTCAAAAGCATAGACAACAGCTAAAAGCTCTTTTTCGGTTGTCGTATAATGCAATTGAGCCCCTGACATAGTCTTGCTAGCATAACGTATTGGTTGGAAGTGTTTATTCACTCTTTGACCCAAAACCGCTCCAATAGCAAAGTCGCTAGCATCACACATCAACTCGAAAGGTAGCTCCCAATTAGGGGTAACCAAGACCGGTGCCTTAGTAAGCTTACCCTTAAGAAGATTGAAGGATTCAAGACACTCTTTGGAAAAGATGAAAGGAGTTTCTTTTTCCAAGAGGTGGGTCATCGGGCGAGCGATTTTAGAAAAATCCTGAATGAAACGACGATAGAAGCCCGCATGACCCAGAAAACTTCTCACACCCTTCACGGTTGAAGGTGGAGGTAATTTGGCTATGACATCCACTTTAGCACAGTCCACTTCAAGACCGGCTTTAGAGATTTTATGTCCAAGCACAATGCCTTCTTTTACCATGAAATGGCATTTTTCCCAATTTAGAACAAGGCGAGTGTCTTCACACCGCTTAAGCATACGTTCTAAATTGACAAGGCAGGAAGAGAAGGAATCACCATAGACCGAGAAATCATACATGAAGACTTCCATGGTTTCTTCAACCATGTCATGGAAGATAGCCATCATGCACCTTTGGAATGTCCCTGGAGCATTGCATAAGCCAAAAGGCATTCTTTTATAAGCAAATGTTCCATAAGGACAAGTGAATGTGGTTTTCTCTTGGTCTTAGGGATCGATGGGTATTTGAAAATAACCCGAGAAACCGTCTATAAAGCAGTAATAGTCATTACCCGCTAGACGTTCAAGCATTTGGTCCATGAAAGGAAGGGGAAAATGATCCTTTCTCGTAGCATCATTGAGTTTGCAATAGTCTATACAAACTCTCCACGCTGTAACGAGACGAGTAGGAATCAACTCGTTGTTTTCATTGGGAACAACGGTGATTCCGCCTTTCTTAGGCACACAATGGACTGGACTAACCCATGGGGAATCCGAGATAGGATAGATCATGCCCGCATCAAGAATTTTGATAACCTCTTTTTTTGATAACGTCATGGATCTTGGGATTTACCATTCTTTGGCTTTGAATAGTGGGCTTAAAGTCGTCCTCCATGAGAATTTTATGTGTGCAAAAGTGAGGATCAATTCCACGAATATCGGATATTTTCCAAGCAATCGCTTTCTTATGATTCTTCAACACGGCGATAAGTCAGGATTTTTCTTCTTCTTTCAGGTCCTTTGCGATGATGACCGGTAACTTCTTGTTGGCTTCAAGGAAAACGTACTCGAGATGAGACGGAAGATCCTTAAGCTCTAAATCCGGTGGATTTTCGATGGATGGCGTAGTCAACTTCGGATCATCGGTAGAGATAGCCTTAGGAGACTGTGGAGAAATATGGTCCTCATTGAGAAGTTTCTCAATGGTACGAATGTCTTCATCCCAATTGGAGGGAGAATCGTCATATTGCAAATCCACATCTCCCAGAGTTGCTTCAAATTCTTTCAAGAGGAAATTACTCTCTCCAAATGGAGTTACTGAATAGAGGCAACGGTCTCAACAGTGGGTAGAGAAGAAGAACCACTTTTACAAGCGTCTTTGAAATGTTCTTCACAAGCCTCATCAAGAACGTCAATAGCATTAACACTCTCATATGAATAAGGTTGCTTAGAAATCTTACCCATGTTGAAGACAATTTGATCGTCACCAACTCTCATGATTATTTCGCCCGCGGCTACATCAATGAGAGTGCGACCGATCCTCAAGAAGGGACGTCCAACGATTAATGGAACACGGGGATCCATCTCGTAGTCAACGACAATAAAATCCGCCGGGAAGGTGAATTTGTCAACGCCAACGAAGACGTCTTCGGTTATCCCCACCGGATAAGCAACCGTACGGTTAGCTAATTCCAAAGTCATTTTGTTGGGGACTAGCTCGGGGAGAGATAATTGCTTCCAAACACTTAAAGGCATTAAGTTTATACTAGCACCTAGATCGGCTAGGGCCATGTAATTCTCTACTCCTGGGAAGTTGCAAGGAATCAAGAAACGACCCGGATCACCAAGTTTGGTGGGCAATTTCCTTAAGAGAACCGCGGAGCAATTCTCGTTAAGTTGGCTATTAGCAATATCAAGAAGCTTTTCCTTGTCACTAAGAAGATCTTTAAACATCTTCGCATATTTAGGCATGTGAGCGAGAGCCTCGGCAAAGGAGATGTTAAAATTCAATTGTTTAAACATTTTTAGAAAGTTTGAAACTTGAATATCATCCTTGCTCTTTTGCTTCTTTTTCCTCAACCTTGAAGGATAAGGTATGTCAGATGAAGAGGAAGGCTTTAGGGGAGTAGGATCACTCACAACCGCGGGTGGTGGGAGAATAGGGGTAGAAGGCAAAGGAGGTGAGGAAAGTTTCTCTTTTTTCTTGTTCACAATCACGGGTGGAGGTGTAGGAAGCTCGGGTTCCGTATAACCTTTTCCACTACGAGTGGTGATTGCTTTCATCTCCCCTCGTGGATTAGCAACGGTGTTACTCGGAAGAGTACCCGAAGAAGAGGGTTGATTACCTTGGAAAAGCGAACCGAGCATATCACGTATATTATCCGCTTGAGTGTTGAAAGAGTCTCTCATGTCTGCGTGAATATCATTGCTTTGTTTCGCCATGTCATTCCTTAGCTCGGCTCGAATATCACTCCCTTGTTTCGCCATGTCTCCCTTCAAGTTGATGAATTGACTCTGAAGATTCGTCACCATCTCTCTATTAGTCCTCGTGAACGTCTCGATGTCTTGATTCAACGCCGTTGGTTGATTGAGAGGTGGAGCTTGGTACGCTTGAGAATTTCCTTGAGGTGGATATGGGTTTCTTTGGGATTGATATTGATTGTTAGCACGAGGTTGGGTTTGGTTATTTCGGTTATAGTTTTGTTGTTGGTTTTGGTTTTGAGGAGTAAAATCGGGTGGTGCAAGATAGTTGTTTGAACGATAACTTAGCAAGTTACGGTCTCCTTGAGGACGAGCTTGATAGCCTCCCGTGGGATAAGTATCGTATGCCGCGTTAATGTTTTCACAAAAATTTCCTTTAGTAGAAGGACAATCATTGTAAGAATGAGGACCAACACATGTGTCACAAGAAATAGCAACGACTTTAGCTTGTTGAGTGGTGTTATTAGCCAAAATTTGCATATTTTTTCTCATTTCGATAATGGCTCGTTCCATGGCGGACATGTCGGTGGTGGAAGAAGTAGATGAAACATTGACTCGCGGATTAGATCTTGAGGATGCAGATGAATCCCAATTCTTGTGGTGAGTAGTCATGTTTTCAATCAACTCTCTACATTCCTCCGGTCTCCTTTTCATAAAAGTACCACCGGCGGCGGCGATGATCGTGTCACGATCACGAAAAGTGAGACCATTGTAGAAAGAATCAATGAGAGTGACGGGGAGCATGCTGTGATTTGGACAACGGTCGATCAAATCATTGTATCGTTCCCAAGCATCAAAGAGCGATTCATCATTGTCTTGCATGAATCCACTAATTTGGTTACGAAGGCTCGTGACCATGGATGGTGGAAAGTAGCGCGACAAAAAGCGTTGAGTCATTTCGTCCCAAGTATGAATAGAATTCTTTGGGAGACGGTCAAACCATTTTTCGTCATGGTGGGAAAGCGTGTGTGGAAAAAGTTGAATGTGAAGTACATCCATAGAAACACCGGGCATCTTCATGCTTTCAGTCATGGTAATGAATTTGTCGAGGTGCTTGTTGGCATCATCATCCGGCAATCCGCGAAATGGATTAGTTTGCACTTGTTGAATCATGTGATGCTTCAACGAAAACTCCTGGGCCGTGATTTTCATCGGCGCAATCGGTCCTCCACGTCCGTTCATGGTGGGTTGACACAATTCCTCCATTGTTCGTAAATCGGGCAGGGGAGCATTGTGGTTGTTATTGTTATTCAAATTGGGTAGAGGTGGGTTATTATTGTTGTTATGAACACCAGCCATATCTAAATCTTCACGAGTCTCGGGCTCAGAATAATTTGAAGATCTAGTACGCATACACCTGCGGAAGAAAAATATACAGAGAGAATATCTATATAATCTTTTTGGTGCAAAACCTTTGGAAAAGAAATGCTTTTTATGATTTTTTAATGTTTTTGTATTTTTGAAATTTTTTAAAAATTTTTATGGATTTTTTTGAAAATTTATAGCAAGGAAAATAACCTTCTTAAAAGAACGGGTCCCAAAATTCAATGCGTCTCTCACTAGAAACCGTTAATCTTAAAGAAAAGAGCCGGCAGCGGCGCCATTTAATACATAGCTTTTGGCTAAGTATAAAATATTTATCGTCCAATCTTTTTGAATTGATTTCCAGTCTAAAGTGCGACTCAATTGTCTTTATGTGAACAAGAGAATGGTTTGGTTTGGTTATCTAATTTAAACTACAAGCAAGTATGAAAATGTCGTTCAGTGAAATCAAAGCGTTTAAAAATTAAACTAAAAGATTATTTAGAAAAACACTTAAAACATAAAACTTTGTAAAAATTTTAAACTTAACAAACTTAATTAATCTAAATATAACAAGTCCTTTCTATCGGAATGCACCAAAGTGAAAACCATCGGAATACAACTAAAACAAATCATCGGAATAATCCATGTGAAAGTCCATCGGAATAATAAAGGTGAATACCCATCGGAATACAAAATCAATACTTTCGCAATATGGTCTTATCGGAATGTCCCAGATCGGAATGTTTCAGATCGGAATAATCCAAACACCTCTGTCGCAATGTTGTCTATCGGAAAGTATTTAACAAAATTTGGGCAGCGTTTCGACTTAAGGTAACCTTAAATCACGTCGGAATATGCGATCGCAATAAGCGATCGCAATCCAAATCGGAATAAGGGGTAAGTGCCAAGCTATCGCAAAGTAGAACTCTTTTTGGGTTATTGCGATATAAACAAACAGCCGTCAGAATGTAGAAATCCCTGATATTGCGATGGAATGCAAACTTAATCCGAAATTGGTGGTAAACTTAAAACTCAATAAGCACATACAATAAGCTACTTAATCCGAACCTTAAACGACTATATAAGCTTAAATTTGATAAATCAAAAACATGAAATCATAAACTATATAAAAGAAACTTTTGAAAAGATTAAACCTTATGAGAATCCGAAAAGCAATAAGCTAAAACATGAAATAAGCCAATAAGCACGAAGATCTTATAGCCTAATCCGTATGAAGCTTATGTAGTGATAAAAAGATTGACCTTTTAATCACTTAAACATCAAATAAAATCAATCCGTATGGGAAATGATTTTCGGATCAAAACCAAAAGTAAATCAAGAATTGTGGAAAGAGATTAAAGAACACAAACTTAAACTTAAACTTTTGATTAAAGAAACTCAAATACAAAGATTAATGGAAGCTTAAAAGAAAGGAAAGATAAAAAACTTAGTGAGAGAAAGTTTGGAACTTTCTCTCTCTAAAAACTAGAAAGGAAAAATTAAAAGTGCAACTAGCTAACCACCCTCCTAATGTGATTAGGAGGGTATTTATAGGGCAATGGGAAGTGCATGTGTGGTGTGCTTCCTTCTTTTCTTCTCGACTCGATTTAAATCTTTGTCTTTCTCGACGTTGTCTCGGGATTTGAACTCGTCTTAATAATTTTTCTTCTATAATTTAGACTTGAGTTCTTCGACTTCATTAAACTTCCGTCTTTAGACTTTTTCTTCGATAAATCTTCAGAATAGGTATTGGACATCCGTTTTTTTAGCACTCTTGATCTCTTGACTTCGTCTTTTCTCGTTTTCTTCGATAAAAGCCCGTGAAAGCCCGTGTTTTCTTCCCTTTTTATCTTTTGGTCCTAAAACACAATAAAAACACAAACCACGCATAATTCTTACTTTTACGACATAAAATACACGTTTTGGTCTTGTTATTATTGGCAATAAGTGGTGAAAGGATAAGTGTTTTCACACTTATTAGGAAGTCAGCTATATTGCATTATTTTAAAACTTCACTACGTGAAATTTTGAAATATTTATAATTAAAAAAAGCTGGAACAAAATACAACTAAGCTATCTAGGCCTTAATTATATTGGTACAATAAGGTTACAAGGAAAACCATAGCCATGTCTAAAATGTCAATAATGCCCTTGGACAGCTTCTTGAAGATTCTGCCAAGATGCTTTGATTGAAATCAAATCTTGGTCAAATACTCAACATGTGAATGCACTATCTATAATCTTTAATCTTGGCTTTAAATATTTGTTTGGAGGGCACTCAAAATGATCTGGACGATAGTATTGGTCATGGATTCCGGTAATACACAGTGTCACGTGAAGGTGGTTAAGCTGTAGGGGGAAAAAGAAGTAAGGTCACTATCTGGGCAATGAAATGTGTTTGGGATGGGGTGAATTGTAAAAGTAAAAAGCTAATATTCGATTTTACTCGTTAAAAATGTTCTTTGAATTGGTCTAATCGAATTGATCTCCGTTTATTAGTGCGACTCAGTCGTCTTTTGGTGAAAAGAAATATTTTTTTTGGTCGTTGTTTAAAATTAAATTGCAAAACTTTAAAATAAATGGCAAGATAATAAAAGTGATAAACTAGATAAAACTTAAATACAAGACGTAAACGAATTAAATATAAAAGCTTGACGAAAAGTAAATGACAAAAAATAAGACTTAAAATAAAACTAAGACAAAACAAGTTTAAAAACAACACTAAGTAAAAGTGCGGGAAAAGTTAAATTTGAAACTTGAAAAAAAACAGGAAATAAAATCAAACAAAGGTCGGATCGCAGTCACGATCACAACCAACGATCGTAGTCTAGATCGTACCCTGGATCGTACCCTGGATCGCAGTCAAGCAATCGTCCTCTAGATCTAAGTCTAAATCGCAGCCGGCGATCGAAGTTTTGGATCGTACTCCACCACGATCGCAACAAGTGGATCGCAGTGGAAGATCATGACCAAGTGATCGTCACACAATCGAAGCCCTTGGATCATAGTGAACGATCGGACTCCAGATCGTAGCCACAGATCGCAACTACGATCGCAACAAGTGGATTGTAGCTTAGATCGTGGTGAGTGATCTTAGTCTTGATCGCAGTAATGGATCTCAAGTAGAAACCCTAGGGTTGTGCGATCACACTTACTCGATCGGAAAAAATGAAAACCCTTAAAAAAGTTACGATGGAATACAATAAGCAAATATGCCGAACCAAAATAAACACTTTAACAATAAGCAATTACCAAAAAAATTAATTAAAACAATAATAAGTAGAACTAAATAAGCACAAATTTAAAAACTTTCAAGACACAAAATAAGCAAACTTTATAAAATAAGCTAAAAGATTAAACTTTTAAGAAAACTTAATAGACAATAAGCTAGATACGAAATAAGCCAAAAAGCATAACAAGCTTAAACCTTAAATCGTATAAAAACTTAGATAGGAATATAAAGATAAACTTTTTATTCAAATAAGTAATAAGATTAAGCAAAATGCATACTTAATCCAAATCAAGATCAAAATCTAAATCAAGAAAAGTAGAATAAGATGGATAATGAAAAGCTTGATTAAAGGAAAATATTCAACAATTAAAAGTAAAGATTAAAACTTACAAATTTAAGGTGCAAGAAAAGGAATTTAAATTGACAAGAAAATAAATGACATGAAAATAAATGGTGGAAGAACTATGTGTCAAATAGCCAACAACTCATAAATGAGGTGGGATGTCTCTATTTATAGGGAGAAGGGGAGGAAGGGGTGTTGGTTGCTTCCTTCTTTCTTTCTTTTCGTCTCGACTCGATTTTAATTCTTTGTCTTTTTTGACGTCGTCTCGGGATTTGTCGATATAAATTGAACTCGTCTTATAATTTTCTTCTTTCATTAGACTTGGTCCTTCGACTTCATTAAACTTCTGTCTTTAGACTTTTTCTTCGATAAATCTTCAGAATAGGCCTTGGACTTCCGTTCTTTTTGCACTCTTGATCTTCTTACTTCGTCTTTTGTCTTTTTCTACGATAAAAGCCCGTGAAAGCTCGTGTTTTCTTCCCTTTTCACATTTTAGTCCTAAATCACAACAAAAACACAAACCACGCACAATTCTGACGTTTACGACATAAAATACACGTTTTGGCTTGGTCATTATTATAATTAAGTGGTAAAAGGATAAGTGTTTTCACACTTATTAAATCCCCTACACTTGACCATTGCAATCCCTCATGCAATGCATTAGTTACAAAGCAAGTTTTATATTTTCCATCGTAAACAATCCACCTTGGCCTTTATTAAACATAAGACAAGTAAAAAAACAAAGACTTACCTTATGGTTTTGGAATGTCATGAATGTTTATCACCCTCAAGTTTCACATTCCCAATACCAAGCTTAAAAACGAGATCATTGTTATTATAAGTTAGCAAACTAACACAAACTCATGTGGCCCAATTATTCACTTAGACTCCCTTATTCCTAGGTGTATCTCTTATATTTTTTATTTTTGTCTTAAATGATCACGAGGATGCATTGTTTGACTTATTTCGATAGTTATTTAGGCTGAAAATAAAGTAGGACGATTTAAATAGTTAGCTAAAGGACAAAATCTTTTAAACTGCTTCTCGGGACCTCATAAATTTCATATTTTGGCATAACTCGCTTCACGATTTGAGACCTTTCTCGGATCGATATTTGGCATTGACTTCATACTTCAAATCTTGAGAGACGTTCATGAAATAATGGTCTTCTCTTCATAATAGGAATTTCTTCACTTGAAGTTTTGAGAGGTTCTTCATACTTGGACCACGACTTCTTCATTTTTCTCCAATCTTTATTTGGGATTTTGATATACAACAACCCGCCTCCTTTTAGGACTTGGATCTATTTATCCTCATACCTTGCTAGGGTCTCTTTGGATAGACTTCTCCATGATCTTTAGGGGAGTATTTGCTTTTCGTCGTGTGTCTCGATCCTTCATATTGATTTTTGATAAATGATTCTTCACATCACTTGGGATCTTTAGCAACAAAATGTAGCCCTCATGCCTTGTTTGGGCCTTTTCGGACTTGCCAATCTTCGCATCCCGCTTCAATAAGTTATGCATTGGGCTAGAAGCTAAGTAACTTTTCAAATCATACAACCTTATTTATTGCAAACATATTTATTAACAAGCGATGGGAGAAAAATCTTATAATCAACTCACATAAATTCATGAAAGAATACCAAACTTATAATTGACTCTATCATCTCTCGTTCTCCACAATTTAAAATCTCAAGGAATGAGACTCGTGGATGCTTAGCCAATTAAATCAAAATTTTGAGTTTTCAAGTCATCTATAGGATCTTGCAACTTCTTAGACTTTTTCAAGTTTTGGAATTCGCATTTTAAAGTTCCCTTGATAAACGACTTTCTAGGATCAATTATAGGAACTTGCGAAAAGTTCTCGTTCTTAACCCGTAAGATTTAAGACTTTCGCGTTTTAAAGTTCCCTATATAAAAGCCTAGCAAAACTTAATTTAAACACATTAAGGATACTAGCTAGAGTAAACTTGGATAAGTAAACTCGGGTTGAGTCAAAAGATTCATGACGTTGAAAAATACATCAAAGAAATGTAAACTTATTATAACCATTTTATTAAAATTTATTCCAACAATGAAAAATAACGATAGCAAAGGAAAAACTACTAGGCCAAAATAGATTAAAAATTTTTAAATATGTCGAAAAATAAATTTTCCGGTTAAAATGAGGACAAATACAAGGAAAAGCCCACTTAACTTCGATAGAAGTCCCCCTACACTTGATATAAACATTGTCCTTAATGTTTAAGCATGTGGGAGTAAACTCCCCTACACTTAGGACATTGTGCACGTTGTTTAAATCTTGCTAAGGAAGAGACAACTAAAGAGATTCCTATTTTAATATTCAAGAATATAAAATACAGAATCAAAAGAGTTTAGGATAGAACCAGAAAGACGGATACACGGAATCACGGGTCGTCAAAAGTCATCAAGAATGGATCTTTGAAAGCTCGAATCCCTGCACATCATAATAAAGAAAACAACAAACACATACGAGTTTCTCCCCCTACACTTATTATAAAAACGGATAAAAATGATAGATATTGCGGGTTGCCTCCCGAGAAGTGCTTGTTTTTGTTAACCGAGTCGTGAGCCTGACTCGACCTTGATTAGCATGGAAAGAAGCTTGACACACATCCACCGGGATCAAATACATGGTTTTCATCCATCAAGTAGCACAAGCTTAAGGCAAACAAGGCAAGCTAAAGAAGAGTAGGCAAGGTTCCCTTAAGCAAAGATTGAGCACGGTGGTAGACAGTGTGATGAGGTGCAAGCATATCTTCATTGTGTCCAAAAATCGTTCCTTTTATTTCATCAGATGGATACTGAGATGGCTTAAAAATCGTAATACCGGGATCGAACACCTTTTCCTTCAAGGGAAAATGACACTCAGGCTCAGTAGAATTTGAAGAAGATTCGCTCATAAATCGCACAATCTCATCCTCAGAAGGTGGATAGAGAGGTGTCAAAACATAAGTACTACGGATATCGGTGTCATCCGGCTTCTTCTCCTTTGAAACGGGTTTCTTCATATCCGAAGGAGGATAAAGACCATAATCAAAGTCCAAAGGAGGAGAATCATTCTCATTGGGGAAGTAAGTATTGAGAAAAGTAGCAAAATCTTCCTCAAATGAGTAGTCATCCAAAGTAGGATCAAGCATTGTTGGTTGAGGATCTTCATCAAAAGTAAGAGCAAGGTCATCATGTAAAGAATCACTCGAAAGAGTATCAACATCATCAAAATCATCATATGTTGGCACGTCGTTATACTCTAAAGTAAAATCATCATAATCATCCATATCGGAACTAGAATCATCATAGATTGGTGGAGTATCATATAATGGTGGAGGATCAAAATTGGAGAGAGAATCATCCACATCATCTTGGAAAAGTAGATTATCATAGCAAGAATCGAAAAGAGGGTTGTTGTGGACGACAAAATCATCAAGCTTTGTACTTTCACAAGTATTAGTATCAAACTCGTCTTGAAGCACATTAATCATACTTGTTGATTCTCTTCCATTGGATTTTTTTGTGATCTTCCCCATTTTAAACTCTTGAGCATCATTCCCAACCCTTAAGATTAGCTCACTTTCGGCAACATCGACTAAGGTTTTTCCGGTACTTAAGAATGGCCGAACAAGTATTAACGGAATACGAGGGTCCATTTTATAATCAACAACAACAAAATCGACCGGAAAAGTGAAGGTACCAACTTTAACAAACACATCTTCGGTAATACCAACGGGGTAAGCGAGAGTTCGATTTGCTATCTCAAGAGTCATCTTTGTTGGTGTAATATCGGGTAATGATAACTTTTTCCAAACACTAAAAGGCATCAAATTTATACTTGCCCCGAGATCGGCTAAGGCAGTAAATTCTTCGGTTTGGTTAAAAGTACATGGTAGCACAAAACGACCGGGATCTCCAAGTTTTTTCGGAAGTTCTTTAAGAAGGACTGCATAACAGTTTTCATTCAGTCGAGTATTAACAAACTCGGCCATCTTCTCTTTCTTATTAAGCAATTCCTTGAATGCTTTCACAAATTTTGGCATTTGGACAAGTGCTTCAACGAGGATAATGTTGAAATTCATTTGAGAGATCATATTCATAAAAGAAGTGATTTGAGCATCCTCTTTAGTAAGCAATTTGCTCTTGTCTAACCGAGAAGGATATGGGATGTTGGGTTTAGGTGGTGTAGGTGTAGCAGGTAAAGGTTGAGATGTTGAAGGTTTAAAGGTGGGAGGTGGGGTTGGTGAAGGGTGTTTCTTGGGAACTTCTTTAGTAAGAGGTGGAGACGGTAATAGAGAACTAATACTAGGCGTGGAAGTAGGTGGGATAAATGGTGGTGGAGGAGGTGTAGATGGAGTAACTGGGGGAGGGATAGATGGTCCTACTAAGGTTGCTCCACTGCGTGTAGTAATAGCACTCACATTCGCTTTTGGGTTGGTGACGGTATTTGAAGGAAGAGAGTCCGAAGTAGAGGGTTGAGTACTTGGAAAGAAACTAGCCAGCATATTCTTCAAATCATTTGTTTGATTGCTAAAAGAGGTTTGCATATCATGTCGAAGCTCGGTTCTAATATCATTCCCTTGCTTAGTGATATCTCCTTTCAAGTTGATGATTTGGCTTTGCAGATTCTTAACTAGCTCTCCTTGGGTCCTCATAAGGATTAGAAGCTCGAGGTGGGTTTGGATTGCTTCTATTGTAGTTGTTGGGGTTGTGGTTTTGAGGAGAAAAACCGGGTGAAAGAAAGTTGTTAGAACGGTAACTTAGCAAGTTACGATCACCTTGAGGTCGGGCTTGAATGCTTTCCGTTGAATAGTTACCATGAGCCGCATACACGTTTTCCGGATTATCATGAGTAGAAGGACAATCAATGAATGAATGAGGACCGCCACAGATCTCACAAGAAAGTGCTACAGCTTTAACTTGTTGTTGTTGATTTGTATCCAAGAGTTGGATACTTTTGTTCATTTCGGCCATCATGCGGGTGAATTCGGTCATCTTGGTATGTGATAAAGTAGAAGAAACATTGACTCTCGGGTTATTCCTTGAAGATGCGGATGAATCCTAATTTTTGTGATGAGTAGTCATGTTCTCTATAAGCTCTCTACACTCCCCATGTCTTCTTTTCATAAATGTGCCATCGGCGGCTGCATTAATCGTATCACGATCTCGAAAAGTTAAACCGTTGTAGAAAGTATCAATTAAGGTGACGGGGAGCATGTTGTGGTTTGGACATCGATCGATCAATACATTATATCGTTCCCAAGCATCAAAAAGAGACTCATCATGTTCTTGTATGAATCCATTGATTTGATTCCGAAGGCTCGTGACCATGGATGGTGGAAAGTAGCGCGACAAAAATCGTTGAGTCATCTCGTCCCAAGTATGAATTGAATTCTTCGGAAGACGATCAAACCATTTTTTGGCATGGTGGGATAAAGTGTGTGGAAATAGGTGAAGGCGAAGAAAATCCATAGTAACCCCGGGCAACTTCATGCTTTGAGTAACAGTAATGAATTTTTCGAGATGTTTGTTGGCATCATCATCCGGTAATCCGCGAAATGGACAAGTGTTTTGAACTTGTTGGATCATGTGATGCTTCAACAAAACTCTGGATCCGTGATTTGCATCGGCGCAATCGGTCCTCCGCGTCCATTCATCGTTGGTTGACAAAGCTCATCCATCGTTCGAAGATCGGGCTGTGGAAGCTGGTTGTTATTATTCATGTTGGGGTGAGGTGGGTTATTATTGTTGTGCACACCAGCCATATCTAAATCTTCACGAGTCTCGGGCTCAGAATAAGATGAAGATCTAGTACGCATACACCTGCAAAAGAAAAAGAAAAAGATACCAAAGAAATAGAAAATATATATGTACTAGTAAAAAAAATTCTTTTTGGATTTTTGAAAATTTTTAATTTTTATGGATTTTTAAATTTTTTTAATTTTTATGGATTTTTGAAAATTTTTGAGCAAGAAAAATAACGTTCACGAGTGAACGGATCCCAAAATTCAACGCGTCTCTCACAGAAAACCGTTAATCTTCACGAAACGAGTCGGCACCGGTGCCATTTTAATTACTAAGAAATCGTTCTTTGATTGGTCTTATCGAATTGATTACTGGTTAACGTGTCGTCTTTGGTGGATGAAAGAAAATGTTGTCGTTGAGTGTCTATTTTAAAATAAAAAGCTTAAAAAGTAAATGACAAGATAATAAAAGCGATAAACTAGATAAAACTTAAATAAAAGACGTCAACGAATTAACTATAAAAGCTTGACGAAAAGTAAATGACGAAAAATAAGACTTAAAAATAAAACTAAGACAAAACAAGTTTAAAAACAACACTGAGTAAAAGTGCGGGAAAAGTTAAATTTGAAACTTAAAAAAAAATAGGAAATAAAATCAAACAAAGGTCAAATCGCAGTCACGATCGCAACCAACGATCATAGTCTGGATCGTACCCTGGATCGCAGTCAAGCAATCGTACTCTAGATCTAAGTTTAAATCGCAGCCAGCGATCGAAGTTTTGGATCGTTGATAGGTGTGAAAACACCCATCTTTTCTACCACTTAATTACAATAATAACCGAGCCAAAACGTGTATTTTATGTCTTTTATGTCGGAATTATGCGTGGTTTGTGTTTTTGTTGTGATTTAGGACGAAAAGGTGAAAAGTGGAGAAAACACGGGAATTCACGGGCATTTACGGACTTTTATTGAAAAAAGATGAAAGACGAAGTCAAGAAGTCAAGAGTGCAAAAAGAACGGAAGTCCAAGACCAATTCTTAAGATTTATCGAAGAAAAAGTCAAAAGACGGAAGTTTACTTAAAGCCGAGGAACTCAAGTCTTATTTATCGATGAATTAAAAGATGAGTCCCAAGAAATCCCGAGCCATAAGTCATCAAATTCCAAGATTAACAAAAAGATTAAGAAGGAAGGACTTAAGGGCGCAATTAAGAAGAAAGGAAGGAGGGGAGGAAGCTTCCTCTAACCATCCTCCTAATCACCTATAAATACTTCCCATTTTCATTCATTTGTTCTTGTTGGCTAGATTGACAAACTAGTTCTTCCACCTTTATTTTATTGCACTTTTAATTACTTGCACCTTTAATTACATGTCTTGCACTTTATTTACCATTTAATTTCAAGTAAGTGTTTCTTTTAATTCTCGCACCTTTACTTTATCTTGTTGATCTCATTCTTCCTTTCTTTAATCTTTGATTTATATGCTTTTTATCTTGTTTACTTGTTTAAAGATTATATTTTTATGCTTTTGATTGTTTTAAATCAATTATTTTCATAGCTTATTTTGTTTATTTTCAAGTTTATAAAGTTTTTATAAAAGTTATTTTTATGTAAAAAGTTGTTTTTCGAAAAGCTTATTCATTTCTTGTTTTAAAAGTCTTTAAATTTCTGTTTAATAGCTTTTTCTTAATCGGTTTGCTTTAGAAATTTCGTCTTGTGCTTATTAGAATCATAGCTTATTTTTCTAGCTTATTTTTGGTTATTTCCTTCGTATTCCGATTGGTAAATCGGAAAGGGGTTTACATATTCCGACCAGCGTTCATTGCTTGGTCGGAAAAGGGTTTACATATTCCGATTGGAGTAGCTTTGGTATTCCGATCAGTGTGGATTTTGGATATTCCGATCAGGTAAGTGTGACAGCATTCCGATCTGAAGCTATTCCATATTCCGATCGAGGTGTACATAGGGTTATTCCGATCAAATAGGTGACAGCTATTCCGATTAGGTATTCCTATTAACATTCCGACCGAAGTTCACTCCAGCATTCCGATCAGGTAGGTATCATCATTCCGATCAGAGGGTCGTGTGTTATTCCGATTGGGAAAGTGACAGCATTCCGATTGGGTTCCGGCCATCATTCCGATCCAAGGTGATTGTGGACCGATCGGAATATATTCTGATTGGTTTACCTTTGTGCTTTGTCTTGTTTAATTTTTAGCTATATTTTTATACTTTGTCCATTTTTAATTCTCGTCACGCCTTATTTTTTGTCATTTAATTAATTTACTTTCCGTCTCGTTTTTAAATATCGCACCTTTCGTTTAATTAGACTTAGATTTTATTTTAACGCCATTTTACTTTAGCGTCATTTATATTTACGTCTTTGCACTTTTAATTTAAAATCAACCAAAAATATTTGTTTCACCAAATTCAACTGAGTCGTACTTTAAGCCGGGAATCAATTCGTTAAGATATCGAGACTTGAACTTTAATTTTTATACGGGGTGTAAAAAGCCTTGTATTAAATGGCGCCGCTGCCGGCTCTTTTGGTAAAGATTAACGGTTTTCTGTGAGAGACGCGTTGCTTTTTGGGATCCGTTCACTTGTGAGCGTTATTTTTCTTGCATAAAAAATTCAACAAATCATAAAAATTAAAAATTAATAAAAATCCATAAAAATTAAAAATTTCAAAAATCCAAAAACATTTTATTTTTATTGTGTATATATATTGTCTTTATTTTTTGTTTCTTTTTCTTTTGCATTTTCAGGTGTATGCGTACTAGATCTTCTAATTATCAAGAACCCGAGCCTCAAGAAGATTTAGATATGTCAGGTGGTAACAACAATAATATTCCACCGCACCTCAATAATAACAACAATGTTCTTCCACAGCCCGATCTTCGGACCATGGAGGAGCTTTGTCAACCTACAATGTTTCGACGAGGAGGACCGATTGCGCCGATGCAAATCAACGCTCCTGAGTTTTCGTTGAAGCACCACATGATTCAGCAAGTGCAAACTAACCCATTCCGTGGATTGCCTGATGATGATGCCAACAAACACCTCGACAAGTTCATTACAATCACCCAAAGCATGAAGTTGGCTGGTGCCACAATGGATGAACTTCGCCTACAACTCTTTCCACATACTTTATTACATCATGCCGAGAAATGTTTTGATCGTCTCCCGAAGAATTCTATTCACACTTGGGATGACATGACTCAACGCTTTTTGTCGCGCTACTTTCCACCATCCATGATCACAAGCCTTTGCAATCAAATCAGCGGTTTCATGCAAGACTGATAGGTGTGAAAACACCCATCCTTTTACCACTTATTTCTTACTAAAACAAGACCAAAAAGCGTGTTTAATATCATTCGTTTGGAATTATGCGTGGTTTTTGTGTTTATTGTGTTTTCAGAGTCAACCGGATGATTATTGAAGAAAACATGGGATTGCACGCGTTTTATCAAGGAAAAAGACTAAAGACGAAGTCTATTGTCCAAGAGATGCAAAAGATTTGAAGTCAATGGCCCTATTTGAAGATTTATCGAAGAAAAGGACCAAAGATGGAAGATTTGCATATGTCGAAGAAACGCAAGTCTATTAAACGAAGAAATTAAAAGACGAGTTGAATTTAATCAACGACAAATCCCGAATCAGAATCGAAAAACGTCAACTTTTCTGAAAAGACGAGAAGACAAGAAGAAAGGGAGAAAGCCCACTCACCAACCAACCACTCAACCTATATAAAGGGATCACCCTCACAAAATTGGGAATCTAGTTTTTCTTTCAGTTATTTTTTTCCTAGTTCTTAGGAAACCATCTCCCTTAAGGAGTGGTTTTCATCTCTTTGATTTCTTCTTTTAATCTTGTAAGTTTGATCCTTTCCTTTTGTTTACTGAATCTTAATCATCAATACAAGCTTTCTTTTAATCTTTTCATTCATCTTGTTCTTCATCATATTTTTATTGTAAGTTCTTAAGTTTTTATTAAGTTGAGTTTTGATCTTAAAAAGTTGTTGAATTTGTGTTTTTATTGTTGGGATTTGATCCTTATAGTTAGTAGATGATTTGTGGTTAATTTGGTAAAACCTTGTTGATTATTTAGCTTGATTTGGCTTTAAATTCGTGTCTACTGTTTAAATATCTGCTGGTGTTCTTCGTCCCCAGTTTATTCCGCATAAGCCATTCTTTTTGTCCCCTATTCGGAATATTATTTATTCCGAGTAGCCTTCCTTGATTCATTCCTTATTCGGAATTTCTTCATTATTCCGCATAGATTGTTTTTGTTGCCCCTTATTCGGAATATTTAAATATTCCGAGTAGTGAGTTGGTGTTGCCTCTTATTCGGAATCTTTATTATTTCGGATAGCCTTTTTAGTTGGTTCCTTATTCGGAACATTTTTATATTCCGCGTGGTCTTCATTTTCCGCATAACCAAATTTTATTCCGCATGGTTGATTTTTCCGCATAGGGTGTATTATTCCGAATGGTCTCTAGTATTCCGCATGGTCATATTTATTCCGCATGGTCACATATTCCGGATAGCCCCAGTTATTCCGCGTAGAGTATGTTATTCCGAGTAAGCACAACATTCCGCATGGTCATTATTCCGGATAGCTCTAGTTTTCAGTAAGGACATTTTTCCGTTTAATCATTTTACTGTTAAATTTCAATTCAAGGTTCAAGGTTTATTTCAGTCTCTGTTTTTGGTTTGGATATTATTTACTTTACTCATTACCTTTTTAAGTAGAATAGATAAACAACCCTCACTTTTTGTCACCAAGAACAAATCATTCCACTTAGAGCTGTGATCAATTCGAGAGGATACCGAGAATTAAATCCGAACCCATCCAAAAACATAGTATCAAAGACCCTGATGAATCTCTTTTTGATGCTTGGGAGCGATATAATGTCTTGATTGATCGTTGTCCAAACCACAACATGCTCCCTGTGACCTTAATTGATACTTTCTACAACGGTTTGACTTTTCGAGATCGTGATACGATCAACGCAGCCACCGGTGGCACATTCATGAAAAGGAGACCCGAGGAGTGTAGAGAGCTAATTGAGAACATGACTACTCACCACAAAAACTGGGATTCCTCTGCTTCTTCTAGGAACCACCCGAGAGTCAATGTATCCTCCACTTCAGCAAACCCTGATATGACCGAACTCACCCGTGTGCTGACTGAAATGAGCAGAAGTATGCAACTCTTGGCTTCAAACTAACAACAACAACAAGTTAACGCTGTTGCTGCTCCTTGTGAAACATGCGGCGGTCCTCACCCATACACCGATTGTCCTTCGACACAAGGAAATCCGGAAAATGTGTATGCAGCTTATGGTAATTATTCACCGGAAAATTACCAAGCTCGACCTCAAGGGGATAGAAATCTGCTGAGTTACCGATCCAACAATTACCTTTCACCCGGTTTTTCTCCTCAAAACCAAAACCCCGCCAACAACTACACTAGAAGCAACCAAATCCCACCAAGAGCTTCTAATCCTTATCACCCACCCGCCCAACAAACCCCACCCAGTAATCCGGATGTTGAGGCCATCATGAGAACCTAAGGTGAGCAAATCAAGAATTTGCAGAGCCAAATTATCAATCTTAAAGGAGATATTACCAAGCAAGGAAATGAGATAAGATCCGAGCTTCGAAATGATATTCAATCCTCCTTCAGCCATCAAACCAATGATTTGAAGAATATGCTTGCTAGTTTCTTGCCCGCCGCTCAACCTTCTTCTTCGAGTTCTCTACCTTCAAATACCGTCACTAATCCGCGAGCCAATGTGAGTGCTATTACTACTCGTAGTGGAGTCACCATAGTAGGACCACCAATCCCACCACCATCATCTACACCTCCTCCACTACCATGTGTCCCTACTCCTCCTACACCTAGTATTAGTTCACCATTACTGTCTCCGCCTCGACGTGATGAAGTTCCCACGAATGACCCTTCAACATCTCAACCTTTACCTACACCTACACCTTCACCACCCAATATCCCTTATCCCTCTCGTTTAGGCAAGTCCAAAATGCTAACCAAGGAGGACTCCGAAGTGTCACGCTATGTGAAGATGATTTCTCAAATGAACTTCAACATTAGCTTTCTTGAAGCACTTGTCCACATGCCCAAATTTGTTAAAGCATTTAGGGAATTGCTTAACAAGAAGGAGAAGCTGATTGAACTCGCCAACACACGCTTAAATGAAAACTGCTCTACAGTTATTCTTAAAGAACTGCCGGAAAAGCTTGGAGATCACGGTCGTTTTGTGTTGCCTTGCGTGTTCAACAAAACTGAAGAATTTACTGCCCTTGCTGATCTCGGGGCCAGTATTAATTTGATGCCATTGAGTGTTTGGAAAAAACTATCATTACCCGACCTTACTCCCACAAAGATGACTCTCGAACTTGCTAATCGCACTCTCGCTTACCCCGTTGGTATTGCCGAAGACGTGTTCATTAAAGTTGGCACATTTACTTTCCCGGTAGATTTTGTCGTAGTTGATTATGAAATGGACCCTCGTATTCCTTTAATACTTGGTCGCCCATTCTTGAGAACCGGACGAGCTTTAGTGGATGTGGCCGAAGGTGAGTTAATCTTAAGAGTCGGGGATGATGCACAAGTTTTTAAAATGGGGAAGCTTACAAGTACAACCTTTGGAGGCCGAGAATCAGTGAATATGATTAATGTGCTTGATGACTTTGTTGTCTACAACAATCCTCTATTCGATTCTTCCATTGATAATCCACTTTTTGAAGATGATGTGGATGATTCTCTCCCTACTTTGGAACCTTCCCCCATTTATGATTCGCCATCGGTCTTTGATGCTTATGATGACGATGATTCTAGCTCAGATTCGGATGATTATGATTATGATGACCTTACTTCTGAGTATCCCGAGCTGCCCACGTATGATGATTTCGATGAGGCTGATACTCTTTCGAGCGATTCTTCACATGATGAAGATCCTCCGCCATCACTCGATCCTACTTTGGATGATTACTCATTTGAGGAAGACTTCTCTGCATTTCTTAATACTTACTTCCATCATGAGAGTGATGCTCCTCCTTTGGACTTTGAAGATTATCGTCTTGATCCTACTTCAGATTTGAAGCACATTCTTTCTAAGGAGAAGAAACAGGTCGACACCAATATCCGCAGCACGTATGAGTTAACGCCTCTTTATCCCACTTCTGAGGACGAGGTTGTGCTTCTTCGCGGATCTTCTTCCCACTCTGCTGAGCCTGAGTGCTATTTTCCCTTAAAGGAAAAGGTGTTCGACCCCGGTATTGCAATCTTTAAGCCATCTCAGTATCCACCTGATGAAATAAAAGAAAAAATCTTTGGAAATATTGAAGACATGCTTGCACCTCACCATACTTGCTTCCACCGTGCTCCATCACTGCTTAAGGGAACTTTGCCTACTCTTCTTTGGCTTGCCTTGTTCGCCTTAAGCTTGTGCTTATTGATGGACGAAAACTATGTCTTTGATCCTGGTGGATATGTTTCATGCTTCTTCCGTTGATGATCAAGGTCGAGTCAGGCTAATGACTCGGTTAACAAAAATCAAGCGCTTCTTGGGAGGCAACCCTTGCATCTATCTTTTCGCTTTCTTTATCATAAGTGTAGGGGAGATCCGTTGGTGTTTGCTCTCTCCTCTCTTCTACTAATCAGGGATTCGAGCTTCAATGATCCACTCTTGATGATTCTTGACGACCCGTGATTCCGTGTTCCATTATCCCGGTTCTATCCTAAACTCTTTTCGATTCACTATTTTATATTTTCTCAATATTAAAATAGGAATCTCTTTAGTTGTCTCTTCCTTAGCGAGATTTAAACAAAGTGCACAATGTCCTAAGTGTAGGGGAGTTTACTCCCACATGCTTAAACATTGAGGACAATGGTTATATTAAGTGTAGGGGGACTTCTATCGAAGTTAAGTGGCTCTTTTCCTTGTATTTGTCCTCATTTTATCCGAAAAATCAATTTTTCGACATTTTTCAAAATTTTTAATCTATTTTGGCCTGTTAGTTTTTCCATTTGTATAGTTATTTTCTTTCTTTATTAGAATAAATGTTTAAATAAGTGGTTTTAATTTTCAAACGTTGTGAATCTTTTGACTCAACCCGAGTTTACTTATCTAAGTTTGCTCTAGCTAGTATCCTTAACGTGTTTAAGTCAAGTTTTGCTAGGCTTTTATATAGGGAGCTATAAAACGCGAAAGTCTTAACTCTCACGGGTTAAGAACAAGAACTTTTCGCAAGTTCCTATAATTGATCCTAGAGAGTCGTTTATCAAGGGAACTTTAAAATGCGATTTCTAACCTTGAAAAAGTCTAAGAATTTGCAAGATCCTATAGGCGACTCGAAAACCCAGAACTTTGATTTAATAGGCTAAGCATCCACGAGTCTCATTCCTTGAGATTTTAAACTGTGGAGAACGAGAAATGATAGAGCCAATTATAAGTCCGGTATTCTTTCGTGAATTTATGTGAGTGAATTATGAGCCTATTCTCCCATCGCTTGCTAAATAATTTATCTGCTAATAAATAAGGTTGTACGATTTGAAAAGTTACTTAGCTTCTAGCCCAAGATCGTTTAAAAGTTGCTCGGTATGGATTAGAGTTCATAGCCAAGGCATAACTTATTGAAGCGGGATGCGAAGATTGGCGAGTCCGAAAAGGTCCTAACAAGGCATGAGGGCTATATTTTGTTGCTAAATATCCAAAGTGATGTGAAGAATCATTTATCGAAAATCAATATGAAGGATCGAGACACACGACGAAAAGCAAAAACTCCCCAAAAGTCATGGAGAAGTGTATCCGAAAATACCCTAACAAGGTATGAGGATAAATAGATCCAAGTCATAAAAGGAGGCGGATCGTTGTATATCAAAGTCCAAAATAAAGATTGGAGAAAAATGAAGAAGTCGTGGTCCAAGTATGAATCTCTCAAAACTTCAAGTGAAGAAATTCCTATATGAAGAGAAGACCATAATTTCATGAACGTCTCTCAAGGTTTGAAGTATGAAGTCGCTGCCAAATATCGGTCCGAGAAAGGTCTCAAATCGCGAAGCGAGTTATGCCAAGATATGAACTTTATGAGGTCTCGAGAAGCAGTTTTAAAAGATTTTGTCCTTTAGCTAACTATTGATTAAATCGTTCACTTTATTTTTGGCCTAATAAACTATCGAAATAAGTCAAAAATGCATCCTCGTGATCATTCAAGACAAAAATAAAAATATAAGAGATACACCTAGGAATAAGGGAGTCTAAGTGAATAATTGGCCCACATGAGTTCGTGTTAGTTTACTAACTTATAATAACAATGATCTCGTTTTTAAGCTTGGTTTGGAGAAAGTGAAAACTTGAGGATGATGATCATTCACAACATTTCCAAAACCCAAGGTATGCTTTTGATTTCTTTACTTTGAATATTTATAGTTTTCAATCTCCTTAATAAAGGCCACTATGGATTGATTATGTTGAAAAATGTAAACTTCCTTTGTAACTAATGCATTGCATGAGGACATTGCAATGGTCAAGTGTAGGGGATTTGATAGGTGTGAAAACACCCATCTTTTCTACCACTTAATTACAATAATAACCGAGCCAAAACGTGTATTTTATGTCTTTTATGTCGGAATTATGCGTGGTTTGTGTTTTTGTTGTGATTTAGGACGAAAAGGTGAAAAGTGGAGAAAACACAGGAATTCACGGGCATTTGCGGACTTTTATTGAAAAAAGATGAAAGACGAAGTCAAGAAGTCAAGAGTGCAAAAAGAACGGAAGTCCAAGACCAATTCTGAAGATTTATCGAAGAAAAAGTCAAAAGACGGAAGTTTACTTAAAGCCGAGGAACTCAAGTCTTATTTATCGATGAATTAAAAGATGAGTCCAAAGAAATCCTGAGCCAAAAGTCATCAAATTCCAAGATTAACAAAAAGATTAAGAAGGAAGGACTTAAGGGCGCAATTAAGAAGAAATGAAGGAGGGGAGGAAGCTTCCTCTAACCATCCTCCTAATCACCTATAAATACTTCCCATTTTCATTCATTTGTTCTTGTTGGCTAGATTGACAAACTAGTTCTTCCACCTTTATTTTATTGCACTTTTAATTACTTGCACCTTTAATTACATGTCTTGCACTTTATTTACCATTTAATTTCAAGTAAGTGTTTCTTTTAATTCTCGCACCTTTACTTTATCTTGTTGATCTCATTCTTTCTTTCTTTAATCTTTGATTTATATGCTTTTTATCTTGTTTACTTGTTTAAAGATTACATTTTTATGCTTTTGATTGTTTTAAATCAATTATTTTCATAGCTTATTTTGTTTAATTTCAAGTTTATAAAGTTTTTATAAAAGTTATTTTTATGTAAAAAGTTGTTTTTCGAAAAGCTTATTCATTTCTTGTTTTAAAAGTCTTTAAATTTCTGTTTAATAGCTTTTTCTTAATCGGTTTGCTTTAGAAATTTCGTCTTGTGCTTATTAGAATCATAACTTATTTTTCTAGCTTATTTTTGGTTATTTCCTTCGTATTCCGATTGGTAAATGGGAAAGGGGTTTACATATTCCGACCAGCGTTCATTGCTTGGTCGGAAAAGGGTTTACATATTCCGATTGGAGTAGCTTTGGTATTCCGATCAGTGTGGATTTTGGATATTCCGATCAGGTAAGTATGACAGCATTCCGATCTGAAGCTATTCCATATTCCGATCGAGGTGTACATAGGGTTATTCCGATCAAATAGGTGATAGCTATTCCGATTAGGTATTCCTATTAACATTCCGACCGAAGTTCACTCCAGCATTCCGATCAGGTAGGCATCATCATTCCGATCAGAGGGTCGTGTGTTATTCCGATTGGGAAAGTGACAGCATTCCGATTGGGTTCCGGCCATCATTCCGATCCAAGGTGATTGTGGACCGATCGGAATATATTCCGATTGGTTTACCTTTGTGCTTTGTCTTGTTTAATTTTTAGCTATATTTTTATACTTTGTCCATTTTTAATTCTCGTCACGCCTTATTTTTTGTCATTTAATTAATTTACTTTCCGTCTCGTTTTTAAATATCGCACCTTTCGTTTAATTAGACTTAGATTTTATTTTAACACCATTTTACTTTAACGTCATTTATATTTACGTCTTTGCACTTTTAATTTAAAATCAACCAAAAATATTTGTTTCACCAAAATTCAACTGAGTCGTACTTTAAGCCGGGAATCAATTCGTTAAGATATCGAGACTTGAACTTTAATTTTTATACGGGGTGTAAAAAGCCTTGTATTAATCGTACTCCACCACGATCGCAAAAAGTGGATCGCAGTGGAAGATCGTGACCAAGTGATCGTACCCACAATCGAAGCCCTTGGATCGTAGTGAACGACCGGACTCCAGATCGTAGACACAGATCGCAACTACAATCGCAACAAGTGGATCGTAGCTTAGATCGTGGTGAGTGATCTTAGTCTTAATCGCAGTAATGGATCACAAGTAGAAACCCTAGGGTTATGCGATCACACTTAATCGATCGGAACAAATGAAAACCCTTAAAAAAGTTACGATGGAATACAATAAGTAAATATGCCGAACCAAAATACGCACTTTAACAATAAGCAATTACCAAAAACTTAATTAAAACAATAATAAGTAGAACTAAATAAGCACAAATTTAAAAATTTTCAAGACACAAAATAAGCAAACTTTATAAAATAAGCTAAAAGATTAAACTTATAAGAAAACTTAAAAGACAATAAGCTAGATACGAAATAAGCCAAAAAGCATAACAAGCTTAAACCTTAAATCGTATAAAAACTTAGATAGGAATAAAAAGATAAACTTTTTTATCAAATAAGCAATAAGATTAAGCAAAATGCATACTTAATCCAAATCAAGATCAAAATCAAAAACAAGAAAAGTAGAATAAGATGGATAATGAAAAGCTTGATTAAAAGGAAAGATTCAACAATTAAAAGTAAAGATTAAAACTTACAAATTTAAGGTGCAAGACAAGGAATTTAAATTGACAAGAAAATAAATGACATGAAAATAAATGGTGAAAGAACTATGTGTCAAATAGCCAACAACTCATAAATAAGGTGGGAGGTCTCTATTTATAGGGAGAAGGGGACGAAGGGGTGTTGGTTGCTTCCTTCTTTCTTTCTTTTCGTCTCGACTCGATATTAATTCTTTGTCTTTCTCGACGCCGTATCGGGATTTGTCGATATAAATTGAACTCGGCTTATAATTTTCTTCTTTAATTAGACTTGGTTCTTCGACTTCATTTAACTTCCGTCTTTAGACTTTTTCTTCGTTAAATCTTCAGAATAGGCCTTGGACTTCCGTTCTTTTTGCACTCTTGATCTTCTGACTTCGTCTTTTGTCTTTTTCTTCGATAAAAGCCCGTGAAAGCCCGTGTTTTCTTCCCTGTTCACATTTTAGTCCTAAATCACAACAAAAACACAAACCACGCATAATTCCAACATTTACGATATAAAATACACGTTTTGTCTTGGTTATTATTATAATTAAATGGTAAAAGGATAAGTGTTTTCACACTTATTAAAATCCAATTTTACATAACCCTTTGATTTGGTGGTGATAATATTTGGAAAGGATTTAGGGTTGATAGAGTAAACAGTGATGCGTTTTAATCTGTTTTGGGCAATTTTTAAGTGTTACCTGCCCTAAACTAGATTTGACTGTGCTTTGACTTGGGTTTATTAATAAAGTCGGGTTATGTTAATGGACTGGATAGTGGGTTTTGAGTGAATTGGTTTTGGGATGGGTTGGGTAATAGGTTGGATATGGTTAAATTATGGGTAAACAGGTTTGAAAATTGACATTTTAAGTCCCCCTCAATTTGCAAAAATTACTTGTACATTTCCTTTGAAAATAAGATTGAGCTTTGGCAAAATCAGTCCTTATGTTTTGCTAAACTTGGAATGAGGACTTGATTTGTCATATCTTAGAACTTCAAGGGCCTTTCCAATTCATTCTTCAAACTTCAGGGACCCCTTGGTAATTTTGAGTATCTTAGGGATATAAAGTGTCATTCTTCCAAAGTTGAGGGACCAAACTTGTACATCTTTAATTCTTCAAGGGTCTTTTTAGAAATTCACATCCGGATTTAGTTCTTTTATGCAACTTCGTTTCCCGTGTTCGTTTTTGCTTGTTTTATGTGATCTTTTGGTTAATTCACGATATACGAGCCTGCAATCACATAATAGAGAAAACAAAGGTACTTTGCATGCTTTAATGATATTTTTCTGTATTTTTAGCCCGATTTAAGGGATGAGACTATGCATAATTAGAGTCTCATCAGTCGCAACCGTTTTATATATCTTCTTTTTGAACAACAAACAAGGGAAATATATAAATAGCAAACTCTAGCAAGATGCTAAAAAATTACAAAGGGTTTTTCAACCAATCATTCCAACTTAACACATAAGATCTCCTACATGTTAGCCAATAAAAAGAAAAAAGACGGATATAATCGAATATATCATTTTTTTCTCAAAGTGTCATTATTGAGAGTCACATTATTTCTAAATTTCCGTACCATCCAACAAGTATTAGCGGCAATCGCGTACATTTTTTTTTAGAACATTTGACTTCATCGTATCATCGTCCAATCAATACCATCTGTTACAGAATTAAAACCGGTGATTGGGCACCACACCACAACCGGATAAATCTCCACACATCAACAACAACTTCACAAGAGCAAAACAAATGCTCATTTGATTTCATACCACTATTACACACGACGCACAAGATCGAGTTAATATCCATCCCTCTTTTAGATAGGTTCAAACGATGTGGTAATCGATCTGATCTAACCCGCCACATAAATATGTTGACTCTCCCAGGAAGAGTTTTACACCATCTAATACTAACTAGCATTGAAGGGATAATAATATCATCAATATCTTTCGAGTCTCTGAAACTGTGAAAATGATATCATTATCAATCAACTATTGACGAAACGATCCTTTAAGAGACAATCTTCATTCGAGCCGAGTCTAAATAATCTGTTATAGCGAATAGAAAGTGGTTCATCACGGAGCTACGTATCCTTCCAGAAGCGCACATAAGCTCCATCCCCCACTTTACGATCTTCTTTATATTTTTTGGTTAATATACAGAATAATGAACTGTTATTTGTCTAGAAAATTTGTGGTATAGCAAAGGCTTATACACATAAATTTCACATAAATTAGAGGTCATCAACATAATTCATAAACATATATTTCAAAATTTCATCGACCATGGTTTTAGTTTTTAGAAATCCAGTAAAAATATATTACAAAAGATGCTATAAATTTTACTTGTTTCATTTTTATTTTTATTTATATATGCAGCTAACTGGAATCTTTCACACAACATCCCATGAGAGGGTTATATATATATATATATATATATATATATATATATATATATATATATATATATATATATATATATATATATATATATATATATGTGTTTGTTGAAGACGATTATAGGAATATCTCTATTACCTATGCATGTATGGATGTTAGCTATTAAACTAACAATACACCTCATTTCAGGAATCACATGTATAATATGGGACAGATATTCTTTTACTGGAAAGACAAGTAGTTCACGTAGTCACATACCATGATGAATATTACGCCGGATAAGGTGATTTAAAGCATACATGTGGGATAGTAACAAAAAACGCTGTAAAAGCCACATATGTACCTATAGTAGCAAACAAAAAGAGATCAAATTATGACAAACAATAAAACAAGAATACTATATATGCAAAAGGTTATCTTTTAACTTTAACAGATGATAGAACAAGAAAATCACAATTGCATAATCTAGAACAAGTACCTCAAGATCTCACTTAGAATTTTGTCTCATTCATATAGTCAGATCAAGAGTACTTGCCTTTTTTTGCTTTAGGATCAATAAAAGGATCATCATTATCATATCTTATGGCCCTGTTTTTATTCTTGACAAAGAGGGTGTGCTTAACAGATGATAGAACAAGAAAATCACAATTGCATAATCTAGAACAAGTACCTCAAGATCTCACTTAGAATTTTGTCTCATTCATATAGTCAGATCAAGAGTACTTGCCTTTTTTTGCTTTAGGATCAATAAAAGGATCATCATTATCATATCTTATGGCCCTGTTTTTATTCTTGACAAAGAGGGTGAGCACAGTGACAACGCCAACATACCTTCTCCCCGCTCATCACCGTCTACTTCCGAACAATTTGGCATTTCAGCGTCTTTGGAACGAACCCCAAGAGATAGATTCAAGTCCAGATTTAAATGAAATGCTTTCCTCTTTCTCCCTTTATGATTCCCATGACTTGTACTTTCCAAATCTATAGGGGGGTTACTTTGATGTTCTTGAAGCATGCAGGGATGGAGCTTTATTAAGCTGTCTGGCAGCAGCTTGGGGTATAGGCCTTGTAACATCTCTGTTTTGTCATTCATTCTTGACCCAAAATTATCATTAACCTCTTGTATTCTTGACGAAATTTGTGCATTGAAGGGAAGAAGACTTCTTTGAAGTCCAGGATTTTCTTGCCCCCCATGATTTATTGCCAAAATTCTATCGGCTAGCATGTTATAAAATCGTGGATTTGTCATATCAAATGAGCAATGCTCCCTCAAAGTGTTATGCGTCCAATCTTGACGGTAAGGTGATACATCTTCATATCTTCAAATGAAACATTAAATGGTTATTCAACTTCTAAAAGATGAAACACAGAATCTATAACGCAAACTGGTAGAGAGACGTGACAGATAAAGGGTTTTTAGGCCTTGATAATCTCTTTTTCTTGTTGTAGTTAGTTAAAATAGCCAGATTTTACCTGTCGACCGCACCATATTTTCGGTTGTAGCATTGGAGCATAGGGAGTTGACTCAAGTTGTATATATTACGATCTCCAAATTCCATCCTATGATCACCTACAACGATACTCCCAAATTGTCAAAGATTATTAGAAATAAACCAAAGAGAAGCTAGATATATGATGGAACCCTAATTTATTTATTAGAAGTAAACCCATCATCAATTATCATACCTTGGTTTGGGTCTTCGAATTTTTTGCTTCTATACATCTGAAACGATTAAACACCCCTTAAGAAAAGCTTTTTTTGAAGGAAAGAGCTGAAAATAAAATTCAACAGCTGAACAATTTTTTCTTTAATTATCAGAACTATAAGAACCTGTAAATGACTTTTGACATGAGCGATGTGAAGTCCCTTGATATTCATCAGCTGAAGAACAATTTTTGGAGTTGCTCCTGCAAATAATGGAATTAATACCTTCAAGAAAAAGATCTCTGGTCTAGCAGCTCAATAACAATCATAACGATACAACCATGTATAATCACTTACTATCTTGTCCACCAAGCCTCTCAACCGCCTGCACAAAGCGAAGATGCAGATCATTTGTCCATCGGAGTCTTGGCAACTTAGATCTGACATAAGGTCGGACTGATGGCTTCTTATCATTCTCCTCTACCGTGCTATTGCTAGAACTAGAGGTGTCAATTTCAACCCATCCCACCAAAAGTAGGCCATTTGAGTTCAATTTCATAACCTTATTGGTTGAAATGGGTTGAGCAAAAAATAGAGTGATGGGTCGGTCAATCACTTTCTTTGTGTAAAATGAAGTTTGGGGGGTTGAGAATGGGTCAAATGGGTTTAAAAATAGGTCACACTATTATTGTAATAGTGTAAAAAGTTAGTTTTTATTATTAAGTCACTAAATTTACGTTTTCGTCAGTAAATTTACGTATTCGTCAGAATATTTACGTTTTCGTCGGTAAATTTACGTTTTCGTCAGGAAATTTACATATTCGTCAGAAAATTTACGTTTTCGTCAGTAAATTTACGTTTTCGTCAGTAAATTTACGTATTCGTCAGAAAATTTACGTTTTAGTCAGTAAATTACGTTTTCGTCAGTAAATTACGTTTTCGTCAGTAAATTTACGTTTTCGTCAGAAATTTTACGTATTCATCAGAAAATTTACGTTTTCTTCAGTAATTTTACGTATTCGTCAGAAAATTTACGTTTTCTTCAGTAAATTTACGTTTTCGTCAGTAAATTTACGTATTCGTCAGAAAATTTACGTTTTCGTCAGTAAATTTACGTTTTCGTCAATAAATTTACGTTTTCGTCAGTATATTTACGTTTTCGTCAGTAATTTAAAGTTTTTGACAGTAAATTTACGTTTTCGTCAGTAAATTTACGTTTTCGTCAGTAAATTTACGTTTTCTTCAGTAAATTTACGTTTTCGTCAGTAAATTTACATTTTCTTCAGTAAATTTACGTGTTCGTCCAAAATTTATGTTTTCGTCAGAAAATTTACGTTTTAGTCAGTAAATTACGTTTTCGTCAGTAAATTACGTTTTCGTTAGTAAATTTACGTTTTCGTCAGAAATTTTACGTATTCGTCAGAATATTTACGTTTTCTTCAGTAAATTTACGTTTTCGTAAGTAAGTTTACGTTTTCGTCAGAAAATTTGTGTTTTCCTCAGTAAATTCACGTATTCGTTAGAAAATTCTCGTTTTCGTCAGAAAATTTACGTATTCGTCAGTAAATTTACGTTTTCTTTAGTAAATTTACGTTTTCGCCAGAAACTTTACGTTTCGTCAGTTAATTTCCGTATTCGTCAGAAAAATTACG
This sequence comes from Glebionis coronaria, assembly GCA_025667525.1. Taxonomy (NCBI): domain Eukaryota; kingdom Viridiplantae; phylum Streptophyta; class Magnoliopsida; order Asterales; family Asteraceae; genus Glebionis; species Glebionis coronaria. The sequence continues at coordinate 215,296 of JANFOE010000217.1, forward strand.
TTTTCGTAAGAAAATTTAAGTTTTCGTCAGTAAATTTACGTTTTCGTAAGTAAATTTATGTATTCGTCAGAAAATTTACGTTTTCGTCAGTAAATTTACTTTTTCGTAAAAAAAAATACGTTTTCGTCAGAAAATTTACGTTTTCGTCAGTAAATTCACGTATTTTTCAGAAAATTCACGTTTTAACGAAAACGTAAATTTACTGAAGAAAAGGAAAATTTTCTGACGAAAACGTAAATTTTCTGACGAAAACGTATATTTACTGACCAAAACGTAAATTTTCTGACGAAAACGTAAATTTATTGACTAAAAGTCGAAAATGCGAATTTTCTGACGAATACGTGAATTTACTGACGAAAACGTAAATTTTCTGACGAAAACGTAAATTTACTGACTAAAACGTAAATTTTCTGACGAAAACGTGAATTTTCTGACGAATATGTGAATTTACTGACGAAAACGTAAATTTTCTGACGAAAACGTAAATTTTCTGACGAAAACTTAAGTTTTCTGACGAAAACGTAATTTTTCTGAAGAATACGTAAATTTCCTGACGAAAACGTAAATTTACTGACGAAAACGTAAAGTTTCTGACGAAAACGTAAATTTACTGACGAAAACGTAAATTTTCTGACGAAAACGTGAATTTTCTGACGAATACGTGAATTTACATACGAAAACGTAAATTTTCTGATGAAAACGTAAATTTACTGATGAAAACGTAAATTTACTGACGAAAACGAAAATTTACTGACGAAAACGTAAATTTACTGACGAAAATGAAAATTTACTAACGAATACGTATATTTACTGACGAAAACGTAAATTTTCTGACGAATACGTAAATTTATTGACGAAAACGTAAAGTTTCTGGCGAAAACTTAAATTTGCTGACGAAAACTTAAATATACTGACGAAAACGTAAATTTTCTGACGAATACGTAAATTTTCTGACGAAAACGTTAATTTTCTAACGAATACGTGAATTTACTGAGGAAAACATAAATTTTCTGACGAAAACGTAAATTTTCTGACGAAAACGTAAATTTACTGACGAAAACGTAAATTTACTGACGAAAACGTAATTTTTTTGACGAAAACGTAAATTCACTTACGAAAACGTGAATTTTCTGACTAAAACGTATATTTACAGACGAAAACGTAAATTTACTGATAAAAACGTAAATTTACTAACGAAAACGTAAAAATACTGATGAAAACGTAAAAAAGTCGATGAAATACTTAAAAAAACTGACCAAAACGTAAAAATCGAACGAATATAGATAAAAACGCTTGAACATGTTAAAAGATACTAAAATATTGTAAGTTAGTGGGTTGACCCGACCCAAACCATTTGACCCATAACTCATTTGACCCATTATTAAATGATGACCCATTTGACCTATAACCCATTTGACTCACAACCTATTTGACCCATAAACCAAACTCAACCAAACCAACCCATTTACCACCTCTAGCTAGAACTACCTCCATCCTTTGACACCACAACTTCTTTTGAATCACTCTCATCCTTCCCCTCCTCCTTACTTGGGTAGCAATAATCCAAACATGTTTTCGAGCACTTAGTTTCTTCACTTCTTCCCATGCTTATTTACTTTATCTTACTTTGATCTCCTTTTCTTGGGTACCGTAGCCTTTATGTGCTTCAATCATCTAAAAGTCTTCTAAGATAGAAATTGTAATAAGAATTCCTACCAGCCTTAACCAAAGAATTGATAGGGTTTCTTCCAAAATTCCTTCACCATCTCTTTCTATTTTGGGAATTAACCTTAATCATATTGTACAGAAAAATAAATGCATTGAATGAATTTAGACAAACATACCAAATACAACCTTGAAACCCTAGGTAGATAGATCTTTTACATACTTGTATTATCTCTCTCCCTATCATGTAAGATAAATAATTCTCCACAATATTTTATGCACCAAGTGGGTATGCATGATATATACATACACAAGCCATACGTATACGTACGCATCTATATGCATAGAAAAGTAATAATAGGAGGTATAAATATGAGATAGGTCACATATGAATTCAATCGTTGTAGCACAAATTTTAACAAAAATAAGTACAGAGTATTAAATGAAGAGTACCCAAATTCTGCAACATGATATTATAAAACTATAATATTAAAATGACTGAAAGACAGTCCTACTCGTTGAAAAACATACATTCTTCAACAAAGAGCTACATGTTAGTTGAAAGTTTTCTTTACAAAAAACAAGGATCTACATACGCCAAGAAAATTTAATTGTTTGTTTAATGAATAGTCCAAACAAACCTCTTACTCAATATTTTTTTTATCAACATCAGTTTAAATTAATGTAAACTCGTAACATATCATATATATACTCGATTAATTAACTATCATTACAACAAAATTGGTATTTAGGATCGGTGTAAATTTAAGGTCGAAAATTTCGACCCTAAATACATGGTGGAGGCCACAACTTTTCAACTCAAAATAGCTGGTCAAAAAAGTAGTGTGGGGTCCACAATTTTAGGGTCGAAAATTTCGACCCTAAAAACGTAGTGTTAATTTAATTTATTTATGTAATATAAAATACATTTCTACTAATTAGAAATAATTTTAAAACATTATATTTTTATAAGTTAATATTTTAGGGTCGAAAATTTTGACCCTAAATTTTTAACTATATTTTAATTTATTTATGTAATATAAAATACATTTCTAATAATTAAAAATCATTCCAAAAGTTTATATTTTTATAGGGAAAATTACTCAAAAATGTAGTAAACTTACCACTTTTTATGGTTGTGTGTAGTAAACTATTTTTTTTCTCATTGTGTGTATTAACTTTCAAATTCATATCATTATGTGTATTTTGTGACCATTTTACCCCTACTTTTTTCAAATTTTGAAGGGTAAAATGGTCATTTTACAAGACAAAATCGTCTCAAAATACACACAATGATCGAAATTAAAAAGTTTAATACACACAATTAGAAAAAAATAGTTTAGTACACACAACCATAAAAAGTGGTTAGTTTAATACATTTTTAAGTGATTTTCCCATTTTTATATGTTAATATTTTAGGGTCGAAAATTTTGACCCTAAATTTTTAACTATATTTTAAATATTTTCTTTTAGTCTGAATCCTTTTAAAATATTAATATATGTATATATTTAAATTTTAAATATATGTTTTTATTTAATGGTAATGTGTTTTAATTGCAATTTTTTTTTTCATAATTATTAAAATAAATTTTGAATTATTATTATTATTATTATTATTATTATTATTATTATTATTATACTTATATATAACTTATGTAACTTTTATGTTAGAAGATACGAACAAAACGTCTAACGATACATTTTATTCGATACGGGGACTTAATGTCATTAGACTTTACGAACAGTTGCGACGTTTTTATAATAAAAATGAGACATTTATAAAACAAATATTTATTTATTCCAAATATTACATAAAACCTTTTGTAATATCACATGGGAGACTTACAGACAAACACTCCTAAACATAATTTTATTCGTCACGGACACTTAAATACGCGCTTAATTAAACATGGATATTAAAACGATATTAGACTCGTAAACACGGAAAAAACACATCAAAAACTAGTTCAAACTAAGGTTCCCATGTCATCGTAAAGGTCGTGAAGTAGTGCAGCTGAATCCATTGTGTGCCTATCGGGGTTGCGGTACAACTCTACTGTACTCTCAAGTACCTTTATCATTCCATTCAAGCGCACACAGTTTGCACACGTTGAAGAGCTTGGAGAAGAAATTGGAATCGTTGAAGGTCTGGGAGAAGAGCTTGGAGGAGAAAAGCTCGTTGAAGGTCTTGAAGAAGAGCTTGGAGGAGAAAAGCTCATTGAATCTCCAAGAGAATTGATTAGTAGTTGGACGCGTTCGTCTTTCCATAAAAAAATTTTGCATCCATATGAAACTGGAGGTTGAACCCGTGAACGTGGACAAGCATAGTACAGTCTACCAAAGGATTCAGTTTGCCACGATTCTCGAAGAACTATATCTCTATGTCCACACTTGCACGGAAAATCTTCATGCTTCAACATCTTCATAATAACAATGTGTTTGTGATGATAAGTGTGTGTGATCTGCTGGTGGTTGTGATGATAAGGAGTGTGTGTGGTTCTCCTTTTATGACAAAAAAGTGAGGGAAATTATTAACATTTTCCCTCCAATGTTTTCCCTCCAATATTTTCCCGCCAAGGTTTTCCCTCCAATGTTTTCTCGCCAATGTTTTCCCTCCATGTAATACGATACCACATTGACTCGTATCATGTAATACGATACCCTATTGACTAGTATCATGAAATACGATACCCTATTGACTCGTATCATGTAATACGATACCACATTGACTCATATCATGTAATACGATACCACATTGACTCATATCATGTAATACGATACTCTATTGACTCGTATCATGTAATACGATACCACATTGACTTATATCATCTAATACGATACCCTATTTACTCGTATCATTTAATACGATACCACATTGACTCGTATCATGTAATACGATACCCTATTGACTCGTATCATGTAATACGATGCCCTACTGACTCATATCATGTAATACGATATCCTATTGACTCATATCATGTAATACGATACCCTATTGACTCATATCATGTAATACGATACCCAATTGACTCATATCATGTAATACGATACCATATTGACTCATATCATGTAATACGATACCATATTGACTCATATCATGTAATACGATACCATATTGACTCCTATCATGTAATACGATACCCTATTGACTCATATCATGTAATACGATACCACATTGACTCGTATCACGTAACACGATACCCTATTGACTCATATCATGTAATACGATACCCTATTGACTCGTATCATGTAATGCGATACCCTATTGACTCATATCATGTAATACGATACCCTATTGACTCGTATCATGTAATACGATACCCTATTTACTCCTATCATGTAATATGATACCCTATTGACTCGTATCATGTAATACGATACCACATTGACTCATATCATGTAATACGATACCACATTGACTTATATCATGTAATACGATACCCTATTGACTCATATCCTGTAATACGATACCACATTGACTCGTATCATGTAATACGATACCCTATTGACTCATATCATGTAATACGATACCCTATTGACTCATATCATGTAATACGATACCCTATTGACTCGTATCATGTAATACGTTACCCTATTGACTGATATCATGTAATACGATACCCTATTGACTCGTATCATGTAATACGATACCCTATTGACTCATATTATGTAATACGATACCCTATTGACTTATATCATGTAATACGATACCCTACTGACTCGTATCATGTAATACGATACCCTATTGACTCCTATCATGTAATAAGATAACCTATTGACTCATATCATGTAATACGATACCACATTGACTCGTATCACGTAATACGATACCCTATTGACTCATATCATGTAATACGATACCCTATTGACTCGTATCATGTAATACGATACCCTATTGACTAATATCATGTAATACGATACCCTATTGACTAATATCATGTAATACGATACCCTATTGACTCGTATCATGTAATACGATACCCTATTGACTCGTATCATGTAATACGATACCCTATTGACTCGTATCATGTAATACGATACCACATTGACTCATATCATGTAATACGATACCCTATTGACTCATATCATGTAATACGATACCACATTGACTCGTATCATGTAATACGATACCCTATTGACTCATATCATGTAATACGATACCCTATTGACTCATATCATGTAATACGATACCCTATTGACTCGTATCATGTAATACGATGCCCTATTGACTCATATTATGTAATACGATACCCAATTGACTCATATCATGTAATACGATACCACATTGACTCCTATCATGTAATACGATACCTTATTGACTCATATCATGTAATACGATACCACATTGACTCGTATCACGTAACACGATACCCTATTGACTCATATCATGTAATACGATACCCTATTGACTCGTATCATGTAATGCGATACCCTATTGACTCATATCATGTAATACGATACCCTATTGACTCGTATCATGTAATATGATACCCTATTGACTCCTATCATGTAATATGATACCCTATTGACTCGTATCATGTAATACGATACCACATTGACTCATATCATGTAATACGATACCACATTGACTTATATCCTGTAATACGATACCCTATTGACTCATATCATGTAATACGATACCATATTGACTCGTATCATGTAATACGATACCCTATTGACTCATATCATGTAATACGATACCCTATTGACTCATATCATGTAATACGATACCCTATTGACTCGTATCATGTAATACGATACCCTATTGACTGATATCATGTAATACGATACCCTATTGACTCGTATCATGTAATACGATACCCTATTGACTCATATTATGTAATACGATACCCTATTGACTTATATCATGTAATACGATACCCTACTGACTCGTATCATGTAATACGATACCCTATTGACTCCTATCATGTAATAAGATACCCTATTGACTCATATCATGTAATACGATACCACATTGACTCGTATCACGTAATACGATACCCTATTGACTCATATCATGTAATATGATACCCTATTGACTCGTATCATGTAATACGATACCCTATTGACTCATATCATGTAATACGATACTCTATTGACTCGTATCATGTAATACGATACCCTATTGACTCGTATCATGTAATACGATACCCTATTGACTCGTATCATGTAATACGATACCACATTGACTCATATCATGTAACACGATACCCTATTGACTCATATCATGTAATACGATACTCTATTGACTCGTATCATGTAATACGATACCCTATTGACTCGTATCATGTAATACGATACCCTATTGACTCGTATCATGTAATACGATACCACATTGACTCATATCATGTAATACGATACCACATTGACTTATATCATGTAATACGGTACCCTATTGACTCATATCCTGTAATACGATACCACATTGACTCGTATCATGTAATACGATACCCTATTGACTCATATCATGTAATACGATACCCTATTGACTCATATCATGTAATACGATACCCTATTGACTCGTATCATGTAATACGTTACCCTATTGACTGATATCATGTAATACGATACCCTATTGACTCGTATCATGTAATACGATACCCTATTGACTCATATTATGTAATACGATACCCTATTGACTTATATCATGTAATACGATACCCTACTGACTCGTATCATGTAATACGATACCCTATTGACTCCTATCATGTAATAAGATAACCTATTGACTCATATCATGTAATACGATACCACATTGACTCGTATCACGTAATACGATACCCTATTGACTCATATCATGTAATACGATACCCTATTGACTCGTATCATATAATACGATACCCTATTGACTAATATCATGTAATACGATACCCTATTGACTAATATCATGTAATACGATACCCTATTGACTCGTATCATGTAATACGATACCCTATTGAATCATATCACGTAATACGATACCCTATTGACTCATATCATGTAATACGATACCCTATTGACTCGTATCATGTAATACGATACCCTATTGACTCATATCATGTAATACGATACTCTATTGACTCGTATCATGTAATACGATACCCTATTGACTCGTATCATGTAATACGATACCCTATTGACTCGTATCATGTTATACGATACCACATTGACTCATATCATGTAACACGATACCCTATTGACTCATATCATGTAATACGATACCACATTGACTCGTATCATGTAATACGATACCCTATTGACTCATATCATGTAATACGATACCCTATTGACTCATATCATGTAATACGATACCCTATTGACTCGTATCATGTAATACGATGCCCTATTGACTCATATCATGTAATACGATACCCAATTGACTCATATCATGTAATACGATATCACATTGACTCCTATCATGTAATACGATACCCTATTGACTCATATCATGTAATACGATACCACATTGACTCGTATCACGTAACACGATACCCTATTGACTCATATCATGTAATACGATACCCTATTGACTCGTATCATGTAATACGATACCCTATTGACTCATATCATGTAATGCGATACCCTATTGACTTGTATCATGTAATACGATACCCTATTGACTCGTATCATGTAATATGATACCCTATTGACTCGTATCATGTAATATGATACCCTATTGACTCGTATCATGTAATACGATACCACATTGACTCATATCATGTAATACGATACCACATTGACTTATATCATGTAATAGGATACCCTATTGACTCATATCATGTAATACGATACCACATTGACTCGTATCATGTAATACGATACCCTATTGACTCATTTCATGTAATACGATACCCTATTGACTCATATCATGTAATACGATACCCTATTGACTCGTATCATGTAATACGATACCCTATTGACTGATATCATGTAATACGATAACCTATTGACTCGTATCATGTAATACGATACCCTATTGACTCATATTATGTAATACGATACCCTATTGACTTATATCATGTAATACGATACCCTACTGACTCGTATCATGTAATACGATACCCTATTGACTCCTATCATGTAATACGATACCCTATTGAATCATATCATGTAATACGATACCACATTGACTCGTATCACGTAATACGATACCCTATTGACTCATATCATGTAATATGATGAGACTGCTTTTATACATGATCTCATCATCGAAAACGGCCTTAAATTGCATAAAATATCATAAAATATGCCAAATATATGCTCGTGTTTGTTACTTGTGTATTTTTAGGTACGGATATTGAGGAATTGGCAAAAGAACACAAGAATCAATCAAAAACGAACACGGGAAACGAAGTCGCACAATGAACCGGGCCCAAGTTTGGATTTTGCAAAATTACCCTTGAAGAATTGAAGATTGGCAAAAATGGCCCCTCATCTTTGAAGAACTTGTCACATTTGACCCTCACAATATCAAATGTACAAGTATGATCCTTTATGTTTGAAGATATTACAAGATCAGCCCTTGGGAATCAAGAATATTCATTTAACACCCTTGGAAAAGTTTTTGGAAAAGTTTGTGCCATTTTCAGCAACTTGTCCAAAGTTGACAAGGCTAAATAGGGCGCTGATAGCATTTATTACAAAGTGGAAAGATGTTGAAACCTTGGGGACCAAATCTGCCTAACCACCAAAACCCTTCCACCAACCAAACCTTGCCACGTCAACCCTACCCACCCATTTAACAAATACCCTACCCATACCCACCACCCAACCCATTAACCAACCCGGTTATTTATTTAACTTGGTCAACACCCCCAGTCAACCCCACCATTTCCCTCCTTAACATAAATTTAAAAACAAATAACACCCAAAACAGATTAAACACTTGTTAATTAACCCATAAACCCTAATCCTACCCCAGATCCCATCACACCCAAATCAAGGGGTTTTTAGCTAAATCCCTCCAGATCACTAATACACGTCACTCTCATCCTTTCCCACTCAACAAAACACACCCACATGGGCTGTGGACCCCTCCCCAGCCTTCCCCTGCAACGTCTCTTTCCACCAAAACCCCAAATCCGACAAGTTTAACACCCCAGATCATCCCCTTGGTCCCAAAGGTTCATCCAACGTTCCATATTGAAGATTCCAAGCTGGCATATCACATGGGACGATTTTTGACTAAATTTCAGTCAAAGACTCAAGGGTCTTTTTGGCATTTCAGTTAGCTAGGGTTTTAGCTCCTAGAATGTTCTACTTAGTCTATTTAAGGAGGATGAAACCTGTTCATACCCCTTGTTCCAGTTTTTAAGCAATTCCTTTGTAATTCCTTTTTTATAAAATTAAAGTTTGGTATTTTTAATTATAAATTGTAATTCCTTTTAATCATTTATAAAACGTTTGTGTGTTTGGATTGCTTAAGCTGAGTTCCATTTAAATTTGTGATAGAATTTGGTGTTTGAAGTTTCATTTTTTAAAAGGGTTTTAAAGAAATCTTGAATTCAGAAAGTGAAGGTTTTGGAAAGTGAAAGTGGACCTAAACCTTGATTTTCTGAGTGTAAAGGCTTGTTTAAAACGTGTTAAGTTCAAAAGGTTTCAAGGTTTTAAGTTTTCAGAAAAATCAGAAAAATACATATTCTTGTGTTTGTTCTTGATTTGCAGGTTTTGGAGTGTTGATTGTTGATTACTGTTCTGCACCAACCCCAGTTGGTAAGGAGGTGGATATTCATCCACTAGAACCCTTGGATGTAAGGGTTCTAAGGTAAGCTCTTTTACCTTTTGTTAAATTTCAGAAAATTGGTGGTTTAAGTGATCTTGCATGATTGTTTGATCTTTGTTGTTATAAGCTGTGATTTGTGTTCTCTTGTGTATGGTATGCATGTTATGAGCTTTTGCTAGCAGTTTGCTTGAGTTTTAAAAGGTTTTGTTTTGAAAATCTTAGTTTCTAGGATTTAAAGGACTGTTTGGATATCAGTTTTAGCAGGGTACTTGATTGGTTTTGAGCTTTGATTAAGTGTTAGAGTGATACAAAAAGGATTGAGATAGTTGCTTGTTAGTATAAGATAAGTTTGGGTCAAGTTTAGAGCAAGTTTGTGCATTAAAAAGGTGAAAAGTATGTTTAAAATCTGCTTAGGCCTGTTTTGCTTAATTTTCATGTGATTTTGGTGCAAGAACTTGAAATCTGCTAAGTGTGAGAGTGATTTAAGGTTGGAATTTGTTTGTGCATCATTTGGTGAGTGTGTATGCTTAGTTTTGGCAGTTGAGAGTCATTAGATTGCAAGATATAAGCTTAAACAGTCCACCAGACCTTCTGCTCTATCACAGAAACTTGATATGCTTTGATGTGCTTGATTTGCTTTGATTTTGCTTGCTAGTTGTTAATTGCTACTTGTGCTTGACTCCTTGTGCTTAAATAAGCACAAGGGTGCCCTCTTGTTCCAAAAACATCCACAAACAAAGCAGCCAAGCCCTCTTGGTCATACTCTAAACAAGTGACCAATGTCACTTGTTCATCAGAAAAGCCAGCAGACCTGGGCTTATTTTTGCTTCTAAGTGACTCAATCTTTGTCACTTTAGGTTTATAATTGTGTTTTTGTGCTTAGAAAAGTTATTGGATTCAAGTTTTTAAAAGCTAAAAAAAAAAATATAAACTCCAAAAAGGACGTGGCCAGGACTCGAACCTGCGCCACTCCTCTCACAACACATACAAGTTACCATTGCGCCCTGGGGACTTTGACTGAGAGTTTTGATTTTGAATTGTATTTAACCACGTTTTGGTTTGAGCCTGTTTAAATAAGCCGTGGCTTATTTGGCTTATTTTAGCTTATTTATTAAGCTTTCTAGCTTCTTTCCATTTTTCCTAGGTTTTAAATAGGTTTTAGGATTTTTCTGGCTAAAAGTTTTATTTTTCCTTTTATTTAATTATTTAATAGGATTATTTCTATTTTTAAATTTAGAAAGTCATTTAAAAATACTAAACAGTAATAAAAAAAGACAAAAAAATAGTTTTTAGGTTTTAATTTGTATTTTTGAGGTTTACATATAAAAAAGTTTTCAAAAACTTTAATTTTTGATTTTATTTAATTTTAGGGTTTTTTAGCAACTTTAAAAATTAATATAAAATTAATTAAGAGGTTTTAGAAACTTTAATTTATATTTTCTTCTTAGTTAGAATATTTAGGATTTTTGAGAATTTTTTAGAATTTATTTGAAAACTTTTTATTTTTTGGATTATTTTATTATTATTTTATTCATTAAAATTAAAAGTTTTATTTTAATTTCTTTTTCATTTTCCCTAGGTTCTTTATCATTAATTAAGACTTTTCCCATTTGTAGAATAATTTTTAGGCTTTTCAATTAATTTTTAGAATTATTTTAAGATTTAATACATTTTAATAGTTTTTAGGAGTTTAAAAATAGTTTAATTCGGTTTTAAAATTTTTAAAAATAGTTTTTAGCTTAATTAGGTCATTTTTGAGGTTTACAAACTATAAAATCTTGTTTAGGGCTTTTTAATATTTAAAAGTGATTTTTAGGGCTTTAATTAGCATTAAAAAGTCATTATTAAATTAATTAAAAGGTTTTGGCAAGTTTGAATTTTTTGTAAACTCTTAGAATATTATTTGGGATTTTTAGTAATTTTTAGGAATTTTTAGGTTAAAAATTTTAAATTTTGCACTTTTTACGTTCTACGTCGTAACTTTCTAGTAGTGTTTTGCCTTATTTTTCTAATTTTTTTCGTCTTCGTCATTTTCTCTTCTTTTCTTCTCATTAATAATCAAAAACATAATCAATCATTCATTACACAACACACGTGCCTCCTCGAGAGAACGAACTCACCTTCTTAAGGGTCATAAGTGCTTGGTTTTCCTAAACCGACGCTTAACGCTTACCACTACTTTGTTGCCTCTTTTTCCTAAAAGGGTATACAAAAATACTACATCAAAAATGGCGCCGCTGCCGGGGAGGCGTGTTGTGTTTTGATTGAAATTGTTGTTTTTCTATATTAGCCATAAATATAATTGTATTAATAGCACTCTATTAATACGTATTATCGTTTTTCGGTTTTTGTGTGAATACTATTACTATATTGTATACGTAGAACAATAAATTCACAAGTACTCCAAATACGTGAGCAATCACAACCTTGATTCGGGATTTCATCACTCGATCATTGTATTCGAATCTCAAACCAAAGAAAAAGGCAAAAATAGATAAATACTTTCGTGAAGCTTAATCTTGATAATACAAACTATAAGGTGGGTATAAGGCGGTTGTATTTCACAACCTAAAGGAAAAAGGCTCTTAAGTGCTTCGCGCCGCCTCGTTTCCTCCGCTTGCTTGTGAGTATTTGATTTTGAGAGTGAATCGAGGGTTTTGCCGCCCAAAGTATTACTACATATCATATATATTTTCTTGGTTTCATATTGATTAAACCCTCTTGAACGATTTGGTGTTCCACCATCGTTCTAAAGTCATCGAAGGCGTTCACTCCACGTGATCGTTTTCATTCCTTGAGGCCTTTTTAATCAAGAGATTTGATTAGTGAGGAGATTTGTGGACTCATTGTCTACTTAATATATTCACCAATTCCAAAAAGGTTAATACAATCAAAAACCACAAAAAAAATTAAAAAAAACACAAAATACCAAAAAGAATCTTCTTTGCTCGCCTTCTCGTTGTACGTGACGTTTATGCAAACTCGCTCTAAAGCTAGACGTGCTCGTAAACGAAGAAACAAATCACTCACTCTTTCTAGTGAGGAGTCTCCTATTGACGAACCCATTGTACGAGAAGAACCAACCATGGCAAATCGAACTATGATGGAGTTACTTCAAGCACCCACCGAGGGTTATGGAGAAGCTATTGTGATTCCCGCAATCCTTGCGGAGAATTTTGAGGTGAAAACGGGTTTGTTGTCGATGATCCAAAACAACAAATTCCGTGGTGATGAGAAGGACAATCCTCACAACCATATCCGCCAATTTAATCGTCTTACCGCCACGTGCAAATTTAAGGATGTCTCGAATGACTCGATTAAGATGATGCTTTTTCCGTATTCCTTAGCGGGGCCCGCTAAAATTTGGTTAGAGAAAGAGCCACCCAATTCTATATTGACGTGGAAGGATCTCGTTTCAAAGTTCGTGAACCAATTTTTTCCGCCCTCTAAGACTACGCATTTGAAAAACGAGATTTCTAAATTTTCACAAGAATCAAATGAAAGTTTTTCTACGGCTTGAAATAGGTTTAAGGAGATGTTACACGAATGTCCTCATCATGGTTTTTCCGATTTGCATCAAATCGACACGTTTTACAATGGGCTTAACGATCATGAAAGAGATTATTTAAATGCCGCCGCGGGTGGTAATTTTTTGTGTAAAACGGTTGAAGAAGCTTTGGTCATAATCGAGAATAGGTCTAAGGTTTATAGCCCTCGTCACACACCGAGTGTTGCCAAAAGGGGCTCATCATCGTCTCAAAGTATCAATGCATTACATGATGAAGCAAATGAAGAAAACCGATTTTTCGATAGATTTGCAAACCTTATATCCCATTGGAAGGCTCAAGAAGCTTCCAACACCGCTTCGGTTAAAGCGGTTTCTAAAAGTTGTTTGTCGTGTGGGGGAGCTCATGATCTTTCCGAGTGCATTACCGCGGATGGTAACACTTCGAATGCTTTTGTAGCCACGGGAACTTATAACCAAATCGGTCAAGGTTCACGTTCAAATCAAGCTCAACCCAATCAAAATGCTAATAATTATCGCAACAACAACAACCAAGGTGGAAATTACCAAGGAAATCAAAGAAACTATAACAAAGGTAATTACCAAAGTGGAAATGGGCAAATTTCAAACCAAAACCAAAACCGTGATTTTCAAACTAATGCCCAAGGTTTTCAAAACGATCACACCAAAAATCTTCAAGGAGAGTTTTTGAATTATGCTAAGGCTAATGATGCTAAGTTTGACAACATGCAACGTGAAATGGTTAGCTTAAGATCCGAGTTGAAAAACGAGCTTAAAAACGAACTTGCTAATGAACTTAAAACTCATGCTAATAAAATGGAAGGAAATGTCACACGACTCCAACAAAATCAACAAAAAATGGAGCAAGGACAACATGAGATTAAGCAAGAATTGTTGAAAGCGGATGCTAGGCAATCTAAGTTTGAAGACCGTATGGCTAAGATGTTTGAAGCTATCATGTGTAAGCCCTCTTATTCGGGTGGTCTTCCTAGTGATACCATCGTGAACCCGAAAGGAGAATTGAAGGTTATTACCACTCGTAGTGGTAAAACTTTCAAAGAACCCACTTCTCGTCCAAGTACTTCTATGGAGAAGGAAAAAGAGAAAGAACCCGAGGTCGTGGTGGAAAAGGAGCACATCTCAAGCCCACGAAGTACCGCTCAAACCACACCTACGGTTGAACCAATACCCATAATGGAACCCGAGATTCCAAGGCCGATGCCTATGCCTAATTTGCCCCAACCCACACCACCTTTACCCTACCCATCAAGACGAAACAAGGAAAAGGCACAAGAACGAAATAATTATCAATTTGAACTCTTTATGAAAATGTTTCGTGACTTGCATTTTAATATAAGTTTTGCCGACGCCTTAGTCATGATGCCTCGATTTGCCGCGAACTTCAAAAGTATGTTAAACAACAAAGAGAAATTGCAAAAATCGTCTAGTTGTTCTTCGGTTTTTCTAAGCCGCATACCTCAAAAAGTCGGTGATCCTGGAAAGTTTTTAATCCCATGTGCTATCCAAGACATGGAAGAATGCTACGCCTTGGCCGATCTTGGTGCTAGTATTAATTTGATGCCTCTCGAGATTTTTAAATCGCTCAATCTTCCAAATCTCACTCCTTCAAGAATGTCAATCGAAATGGCCGATCATTCTACGATTCTAGCTTGTGGAGTTGCCGAGGACGTCTTTGTGAAAGTTGGGAAATTCTATTATCCCGTGGACTTCATTGTTGTTGATATTCCCATCGATCCTAAAGTTCCGTTGATTTTAGGTCGATCTTTTTTGGATACCTCGAGAGCACTTATCGATGTGCATGCAAGAAAAATCACTCTTCGTTTCAATGAGGAAGAACTCGTCATTAATGCAACCCAAAACTCCACTCTTTCTCATGTTTATTCGATCACATCTTTGTACAATGTCAATCCCATCAAAAGCATTTGTCAAAAGATTTCAAATAGAGTTTTAGGAGTTGAGAAAAATGAAGTTCCGACCCCTCCACCGATGGAGGTTAAGAGTGTTAAGCCTATGATTCCAATCTCGAGTGATTCTTCGGATGATGAATACGTTGATCCCGATGGGGAGGTTTTCTTTGTTGACAAAAGATTTGAAAACTTGCCACCACCTAAACCAAAACGCTTTCAAAATGTGAGAATTTTTAGTGTGACTAACATTGTTTTAGATACACCAAATTTTTGACATAATCAAATCGGGTTTTCACGAGGAAAGTATTAAAGATGAAAAAGGAAAAGATTTTGAATCTAATTTAAAGGATTTTTCTACAATTCTAACTCCGTCATCACCGCGTGTCTTGAGTACTACAAGCTCGTCTTCTCCTTTTGACGATGCTTTGTGTGGACCTAGTGTGGGGGAAGCCCCTTATGTTCCCTCCCCTTTCTCCACCGAGGACGAGATATTTGATCCTGGAATTGCTTATATAGGGAAATCTCGGTCTTCCACCAATGCAATAAATGGAAAATCTTTTCATTTGATTGGTGCGAGTCTACCTCGAGTAGCTCAATGTTTTGCCTTACCCATTGTCCCACCCTTCTATTTCTTCTCTCCTATTTTCTTCTATCCCATTGGGATTTGTGTTGGAGTTGTGTTGTCTCGTCTTTCATCCGAAAACGAGGACGCTATCTTTGACCCCGGTATACGTTTATCGGATTTTTAAAGTACTCCACGTACTTTTGGGCCTTGTTTATCATGTAAGCCCCATTAAAAAATTGACCATACCATGATTATCCCTAAATGATCACATTTATGGGGATTCGAGTCGAGCTTTTGACTCGGTTATCAAAAACAAGGTGCCTCGTGGGGGAGACCCATGCTTATCCATGTACATATTATTGCTTTCTAATTAGCTAATGTGAGGGGATTTGTGCCCTTCCAACCTTTGTTCCGTGATTGTTTGTGCATTGTGTCTTTTAGATCATCATCTTCACGATTGGAGCCTCTCGTGTTCGTTTCATGGGAGCACTCGATCGTTTGCTTTGGAGGCCTTTCCCAATATCCATCATGATATATCCTTTTATGTTCTAACCTTAGGTTATTAGCACACTTCATAAACGGCTATTAATTTAATGGTTACACCCTTTCCATGCTAGATTAGGCATTCGACTACGTCTCTAGTATGGGGGTGTTTGCACCCCTAGACTCGAAACATTGAGGACAATGTTTAACTTTAGTATGGGGGGGGGGGGTGAATAGATACTTGCCTTGCCAAACCTTCACGCTTTCCAAAGTTTATCGTTTTGTTATCGTTTTTGTTGCAAAATAAGGCTAAAAATGGCCAAATTTTAAAATTTTTCTCATGTTTCATAAGTGTTTGAAGACACGAATGTAGATTTTCCGATGGCGAGAATAAGAGTAATTTTTGACTCGACCGTGCGTGATGAGCACTTAGCTTTGATTCCTTAACTACACATTAGGCTAAGTCTCTTAAATGAGGACGAGAAATGATAGAGTTAATTATAAGTTACTATGCTAAACGTAGAGTACTCGTATTCTTTCAAAAACTCATGTGTTCTCGTTGTTTGCTTATTCTCCCTTCGCTTGTAAATATTTTTTGCTTAATAAATATTGACTTAGCGGTTTAGTTTTGATTGTTGGGTTTCTAGTCTTTTCTAGTAGCTTCCGTGTAATTAAATTGGGAAGACATTAAGGTATCGCCAGCGTCACGGTTTTGAAGTATTGGCAACCCTAATAATCGAAAGCTTCACCCAATAATAAGATTTCAAGTGCTCACCAAAATCTAGCAAACAATTTGAAGCCCCACAAGGCCTAAAATCTATGCAAAATTGAAAGTGAATCAAGCCTTAATCTTCGAAGCTTTAAAGATCCAAAATTCGCTTTAGCGTGAGGATATACGTCTTTGGCTAATAAAACCACCGATGATGGCGGATAATAAAAGGCAAGGCAAGACCGAAGTCATAATAAAAGCTTCATGGCGAAGTTGAATAAAAGATGGAGGTAAACCAAAGATAATAAGGCCCTTCCGTTAGGGGGCGTATAAAAGTCTTGGTAATAAGTCTCATGTTCAAAACCGTTATAAAACCGTGTTTATCGATTCTTCTTGTCAACTTAATTTTTTAACATCGTTGTCTATTAGGAGGGGTTATTGATTTAATGGTCTTAGTTACACCGTTAGGACTCTATTTTTAGACCTAAATCTCTATTATCGCATAAGTCAACAATGTATCCTCGTGATCATCTAGACAAAATAAAATATAAGAGATACAACTTAGGAATAATGGGAGAATAAGTACGTGATTAGGGCATATGAGTAGTGTTAGCATTACTAACTTATAATGACAATGATCTCGTTGCACGCTTGGCATGGAATTAAGGTGAAAATCGAGGACGATGAAATTATTTCTAACGAAGCATTCACGTGTTCTTATTCTATGAACCTAAACGTCCCATTTTGCGATGAAAATCATACATTATGTCTAAAACACAAGTAGTAGTGATGGTAGTATGTAGCTAGTTTTCCATTTCAATAAAAGTGAATAAAATTAAATTTTGGAGATGCTTTGATACTTTATTCTTAGCATTGCGTGAGGGCACGGCAATGGTTTAGTATGGGGGAGTGATGAGACTGCTTTTATACATGATCTCATCATCGAAAACGGCCTTAAATTGCATAAAATATCATAAAATATGCCAAATATATGCTCGTGTTTGTTACTTGTGTATTTTTAGGTACGGATATTGAGGAATTGGCAAAAGAACACAAGAATCAATCAAAAACGAACACGGGAAACGAAGTCGCACAATGAACCGGGCCCAAGTTTGGATTTTGCAAAATTACCCTTGAAGAATTGAAGATTGGCAAAAATGGCCCCTCATCTTTGAAGAACTTGTCACATTTGACCCTCACAATATCAAATGTACAAGTATGATCCTTTATGTTTGAAGATATTACAAGATCAGCCCTTGGGAATCAAGAATATTCATTTAACACCCTTGGAAAAGTTTTTGGAAAAGTTTGTGCCATTTTCAGTAACTTGTCCAAAGTTGACAAGGCTAAATAGGGCGCTGATAGCATTTATTACAAATTGGAAAGATGTTGAAACCTTGGGGACCAAATCTGCCTAACCACCAAAACCCTTCCACCAACCAAACCTTGCCACGTCAACCCTACCCACCCATTTAACAAATACCCTACCCATACCCACCACCCAACCCATTAACCAACCCGGTTATTTATTTAACTTGGTCAACACCCCCAGTCAACCCCACCATTTCCCTCCTTAACATAAATTTAAAAACAAATAACACCCAAAACAGATTAAACACTTGTTAATTAACCCATAAACCCTAATCCTACCCCAAATCCCATCACACCCAAATCAAGGGGTTTTTAGCTAAATCCCTCCAGATCACTAATACACGTCACTCTCATCCTTTCCCACTCAACAAAACACACCCACATGGGCTGTGGACCCCTCCCCAGCCTTCCCCTGCAACGTCTCTTTCCACCAAAACCCCAAATCCGACAAGTTTAACACCCCAGATCATCCCCTTGGTCCCAAAGGTTCATCCAACGTTCCATATTGAAGATTCCAAGCTGGCATATCACATGGGACGATTTTTGACTAAATTTCAGTCAAAGACTCAAGGGTCTTTTTGGCATTTCAGTTAGCTAGGGTTTTAGCTCCTAGAATGTTCTACTTAGTCTATTTAAGGAGGATGAAACCTGTTCATACCCCTTGTTCCAGTTTTTAAGCAATTCCTTTGTAATTCCTTTTTTATAAAATTAAAGTTTGGTATTTTTAATTATAAATTGTAATTCCTTTTAATCATTTATAAAAAGTTTGTGTGTTTGGACTGCTTAAGCTGAGTTCCATTTAAATTTGTGATAGAATTTGGTGTTTGAAGTTTCATTTTTTAAAAGGGTTTTAAAGAAATCTTGAATTCAGAAAGTGAAGGTTTTGGAAAGTGAAAGTGGACCTAAACCTTGATTTTCTGAGTGTAAAGGCTTGTTTAAAACGTGTTAAGTTCAAAAGGTTTCAAGGTTTTAAGTTTTCAGAAAAATCAGAAAAATACATATTCTTGTGTTTGTTCTTGATTTGCAGGTTTTGGAGTGTTGATTGTTGATTACTGTTCTGCACCAACCCCAGTTGGTAAGGAGGTGGATATTCATCCACTAGAACCCTTGGATGTAAGGGTTCTAAGGTAAACTCTTTTACCTTTTGTTAAATTTCAGAAAATTGGTGGTTTAAGTGATCTTGCATGATTGTTTGATCTTTGTTGTTATAAGCTGTGATTTGTGTTCTCTTGTGTATGGTATGCATGTTATGAGCTTTTGCTAGCAGTTTGCTTGAGTTTTAAAAGGTTTTGTTTTGAAAATCTTAGTTTCTAGGATTTAAAGGACTGTTTGGATATCAGTTTTAGCAGGGTACTTGATTGGTTTTGAGCTTTGATTAAGTGTTAGAGTGATACAAAAAGGATTGAGATAGTTGCTTGTTAGTATAAGATAAGTTTGGGTCAAGTTTAGAGCAAGTTTGTGCATTAAAAAGGTGAAAAGTATGTTTAAAATCTGCTTAGGCCTGTTTTGCTTAATTTTCATGTGATTTTGGTGCAAGAACTTGAAATCTGCTAAGTGTGAGAGTGATTTAAGGTTGGAATTTGTTTGTGCATCATTTGGTGAGTGTGCATGCTTAGTTTTGGCAGTTGAGAGTCATTAGATTGCAAGATATAAGCTTAAACAGTCCACCAGACCTTCTGCTCTATCACAGAAACTTGATATGCTTTGATGTGCTTGATTTGCTTTGATTTTGCTTGCTAGTTGTTAATTGCTACTTGTGCTTGACTCCTTGTGCTTAAATAAGCACAAGGGTGCCCTCTTGTTCCAAAAACATCCACAAACAAAGCAGCCAAGCCCTCTTGGTCATACTCTAAACAAGTGACCAATGTCACTTGTTCATCAGAAAAGCCAGCAGACCTGGGCTTATTTTTGCTTCTAAGTGACTCAATCTTTGTCACTTTAGGTTTATAATTGTGTTTTTGTGCTTAGAAAAGTTATTGGATTCAAGTTTTTAAAAGCTAAAAAAAAAAAAATATAAACTCCAAAAAGGACGTGGCCAGGACTCGAACCTGCGCCACTCCTCTCACAACACATACAAGTTACCATTGCGCCCTGGGGACTTTGACTGAGAGTTTTGATTTTGAATTGTATTTAACCACGTTTTGGTTTGAGCCTGTTTAAATAAGCCGTGGCTTATTTGGCTTATTTTAGCTTATTTATTAAGCTTTCTAGCTTCTTTCCATTTTTCCTAGGTTTTAAATAGGTTTTAGGATTTTTCTGGCTAAAAGTTTTATTTTTCCTTTTATTTAATTATTTAATAGGATTATTTCTATTTTTAAATTTAGAAAGTCATTTAAAAATACTAAACAGTAATAAAAAAAGACAAAAAAATAGTTTTTAGGTTTTAATTTGTATTTTTGAGGTTTACATATAAAAAAGTTTTCAAAAACTTTAATTTTTGATTTTATTTAATTTTAGGGTTTTTTAGCAACTTTAAAAATTAATATAAAATTAATTAAGAGGTTTTAGAAACTTTAATTTATATTTTCTTCTTAGTTAGAATATTTAGGATTTTTGAGAATTTTTTAGAATTTATTTGAAAACTTTTTATTTTTTGGATTATTTTATTATTATTTTATTCATTAAAATTAAAAGTTTTATTTTAATTTCTTTTTCATTTTCCCTAGGTTCTTTATCATTAATTAAGACTTTTCCCATTTGTAGAATAATTTTTAGGCTTTTCAATTAATTTTTAGAATTATTTTAAGATTTAATACATTTTAATAGTTTTTAGGAGTTTAAAAATAGTTTAATTTGGTTTTAAAATTTTTAAAAATAGTTTTTAGCTTAATTAGGTCATTTTTGAGGTTTACAAACTATAAAATCTTGTTTAGGGCTTTTTAATATTTAAAAGTGATTTTTAGGGCTTTAATTAGCATTAAAAAGTCATTATTAAATTAATTAAAAGGTTTTGGCAAGTTTGAATTTTTTGTAAACTCTTAGAATATTATTTGGGATTTTTAGTAATTTTTAGGAATTTTTAGGTTAAAAATTTTAAATTTTGCACTTTTTACGTTCTACGTCGTAACTTTCTAGTAGTGTTTTGCCTTATTTTTCTAATTTTTTTCGTCTTCGTCATTTTCTCTTCTTTTCTTCTCATTAATAATCAAAAACATAATCAATCATTCATTACACAACACACGTGCCTCCTCGAGAGAACGAACTCACCTTCTTAAGGGTCATAAGTGCTTGGTTTTCCTAAACCGACGCTTAACGCTTACCACTACTTTGTTGCCTCTTTTTCCTAAAAGGGTATACAAAAATACTACATCAAAATACGATACCCTATTGACTCGTATCATGTAATACGATACCCTATTGACTCATATCATGTAATACGATACCTTATTGACTCGTATCATGTAATACAATAGCGTATTGACTCGTATCATGTAATACGATACCCTATTGACTCGTATCATGTAATACGATACCACATTGACTCATATCATGTAATACGATACCCTATTGACTCATATCATGTAATACGATACCACATTGACTCGTATCATGTAATACGATACCCTATTGACTCATATCATGTAATACGAAACCCTATTGACTCATATCATGTAATACGATACCCTATTGACTCGTATCATGTAATACGATACCCTATTGACTCGGATCATGTAATAAGATACCCTATTGACTCGTATCATGTAATACGATACTAATAAGTGTGAAAACACTTATCCTTTTACCACTTATTTCCAATAATAACAAGACCAAAACGTGTGATTTATGTCGTAAAAGTCTTAATTATGCGTGGTTTGTGTTTTTTATTATGTTTTAGGACCAAAATATCAAAAAGGAAGAAAACACGGGCTTTCACGGGCTTTTATCTAAGAAAACGGGAAAAGACGAAGTCAAAAGATCAAGACTGCAAAAAGAACGGAAGTCCAAGGCCTATTCTGAAGATTTATCGAAGAAAAAGTCTAAAGACGGAAGTTTAACGAAGTCAAAGATTTAAGTCTAATAGAAGAAGAAAATTAAAAAGACAAGTTCAAATCCCGAGACGACAAAGACAAAGAATTAAAGTCGAGTCGAGAAAACGTGAAGAAAGCAAGAAACAAGATGAAACACATGCACTCCTTCCACCTTCCCTATAAATACCCTCCTAATAGTCATTAGGAGGGGAGTTAGATAATTTAGCTAGTTTTTCACTTTTTTCTTAGTTTTTCTCTAGTTTTAGAGAGAGAAAGTCTTAAACTTTCTCTCACTAGTTTCATCTTTTTCTTAATCTTTCAAGATTAAACATCTTTGTATTGCTTATTTTATTAATCAAAGTTCTATTTTAAGCTTTAAATCCTTAATCTCATTCTACTTTTCTTTGATTTAAGATTGATTTTGGTGCGATTATCAATAGATCCGTGTTGTTCTTAATGATTTCGTGCTTAAAAAGTTAATCTTTTGATCATTTCATAAGTTTTCATTTGATTAAGCTTTAAGACTTTTGTGCTTATTGGCTTATTTTTATGATTAGCTTATTTACTTTATAAAAATCTTCTTTAAAAAGTTTATGTTTTTATTGTTTGATCCAAAAAGTTGATTAATTTCAAGTTAAATAAGTTGATCAAAGTGCTTATTTGATTTGGTTTTGTCATTGATTCGGGTTAGTTTTGTGATAAGCTTATTTTATAGCTTATTTACTAGCTTTTAACCGAATTCCCCCATTTTCGGAAAGGTTTTAAAACCCCTTTCCGATTGACCCTTTCCGACCTGCCCTTCCCTCTTTCCGATTGAGTCCAATCGGAAGAGGGTTTTCACTTTCCGATTGGCACCCTAAATTATTCCGATCTAGCCACTATTCTAGATTCCGATTGTGGAGTTTTTGGTTATTCCGATTGGATGGTTTTGCTTGTATTCCGATTGTGGACAAGTTTAATATTCCGATTGTAACTGTTTGCCCATCATTTCGATTGGTAGCCTTCATTGGACATTCCGATTTGGAACCTTGAATAGTATTCCGATTGACCCTTTCTTGTTACATATTCCGATCGCTGTCCTACCCATATTCCGATCAACCGATCGGAATACATTCTGATCGGGGTTTCTTTTGGCTTGTTGTGGTGTACTCCGATCTTACTTTCTTTTAGTACTTATTTTTTTAGAAATTTTCCAAGTGTTATTTTTATTTAGTGTGCTCATTTTACCTTATAGTTTACATGCATTCATTTTTACTCGTCATTTTAATATTAATCTTTATTCTTCCATTTTACTCAACGACACTTTAATTACTTGTTATTAGTTTAAATCAAACAAACCAAACCATTCTCTTGATTCACCAAAAGACGATTGAGTCGCACTTAAGACCGGTTTTCAATTCGAAAAGACTTGGGACTAACGAATTTTGATACTAGGCCTTAAAATCAAGTATTAAATGGCGCCACTGCCGGCTCTTTTCGTTACGATAAACGGTTTCTAGTGAGAGACGCATTGAATTTTGGGATCCGTTCTTTGAACGTTATTTTCCTTGCTTCAAAAATTTTCAAAAATCCATAAAAAATATAAAACTCTTCAAAAATACAAAAACATTGAAAAATCATTAAAAGCAATTCTGTTCAAAAGGTTTTGCACCAAAAAGATTATATAGATATTCTCTTTGTGTATATTTTTCTTCTGCAGGTGTATGCGTACTAGATCTTCGAACTATTCTGAGCCCGAGACTCGTGAAGATTTAGATATGGCTGGTGTTAATAACAACAATAATAACCCACCTCTACCCAATTTGAATAACAACAATAACAACAACAACAATGTCCACCTACCTGATTTACGAACCATGGAGGAATTGTGCCAACCCACCATGAACGGACGCGGAGGCCCGATTGCGCCAATGCACGTCACGGCTCAGGAGTTTTCGTTGAAGCATCACATGATCCAACAAGTGCAAACGAACCCATTTCGTGGAATTCCGGATGATGATGCCAACAAACACCTCGACAAATTCATTACCATGACCCAAAGCATGAAGTGCTCCGGTGTTTCTATGGATGACCTTCGCCTTCAACTCTTTCCCCACTCGCTTTCTCACCATGCCGAAAAATGGTTTGACCGTCTTCCTAAGAATTCTATTCATACGTGGAACGACATGACTCAACGCTTTTTATCGCGCTACTTTCCCCCATCCATGGTCACTAGCCTTCGTAACCAAATCAGTGGATTTATGCAAGAGAATGATGAATCACTTTTCGATGCTTGGGAACGGTACAATGATTTGATCGACCGCTGTCCTAATCACAATATGCTCCCTGTCACTCTCATTGACACCTTCTACAATGGTCTCACTTTTCGTGATCGTGACACGATCAATGCTGCCGCCGGTGGTACCTTTATGAAAAGGAGACCGGAGGAGTGTCGAGAGTTGATCGAAAACATGACTACTCACCACAAGAATTGGGATTCATCCGCATCCTCAAGATCTAACTCGAGAGTCAATGTTTCTTCTACTACCTCCAATCCTGAAATGACTGAAATTTCTCGTCAACTCGCTGAAATGAACAAGAATTTCATGGCCATGGCCACAAACCACTTTCAACAAGCTAAAGCCGTTTCTATTTCTTGTGACACATGTGGTGGCCCTCATTCTTACAATGATTGTCCTTCTACTCAAGGCAATTATTCTGAAAACGTTAACGCAGCTTACGGCACTTATCCCACGGGAGGCTATCAAGCCCGCCCTCAAGGAGACCGTGGCTTGCTCAGTTATCGTTCCAACAATTATCTTGCTCCTCCCGGTTTCCCTCCTGCAAACCAAAACCAACAACAAAGCTATAACCGAAACAACCAATCCCAACCTCGTGCTCAAAATCAATATCAATCCCAAAGAAACCCATACCCAACTCAAGGAAATTCTCAAGCTTACCAAGCTCCACCTCTCAATCAACCGATGGCCGTAAACCAAGACGTCGAGACGTTCATGAAGACTAATCGTGAGATGGTGACGAATCTTCAGAGTCAATTTGTCAACTTGAAGAATGACATGGTGAAACAAGGGAGTGATATTCGAGCCGAGCTAAGGAATGATATGGCCAAGCACATCAATGATATTAATGCCAACATGCAAAACTCTTTTAATAATCAAGCTGTTCACCTTCGTGATATGATTGGTTCGCTCATCCAAGGTAATCAACCCTCTTCTTCGGGTACTCTTCCGAGTAATACCGTTTCGAATCCAAGAGGGGAGATGAAAGCAATCACCACTGGTAGTGGAAAAGGTTATATGGAACCCGAGCTTCCTACACCTCCACCCGTGATTGTGAACAAGGAAAACGAGCAACTTTCCCCACCTCCTTCACCTTCTATCCCCATTTCCCCACCACCCGTGGTTGTGAGTGATCCTATTCCCTTAAAGCCTTCCTCTTCATCCAATATACCTTATCCTTCAAGGTTGAGGAAAGAGAAGCAAAAGAGCAAGGATGATATTCAAGTTTCCAACTTCCTTAAAATGTTTAAACAATTGAATTTTAACATCTCCTTTGCCGAGGCTCTCGCTCACATGCCCAAATACGCTAAGATGTTTAAAGATCTTCTAAGTGATAAGGAAAAGCTTCTTGACATCGCTCAAACCCAACTTAATGAGAACTGCTCCGCAGTGCTCTTAAGGAAATTACCCACCAAACTTGGTGATCCGGGTCGATTCTTGATTCCTTGCAACTTCCCGGGAGTAGAGAATTGCATGGATCTAGCCGATCTAGGTGCCAGTATAAACTTAATGCCTTTAAGTGTTTAGAAGCAATTATCTCTCCCCGAGCTAGTTCCCACCAAAATGACTTTGGAATTAGCCAACCGTACGGTTGCTTATCCAGTGGGGATAGCCGAAGATGTCTTTGTTGGCGTTGATAAATTCACCTTCCCGGCAGATTTTGTCGTCGTTGACTACGAGATGGATCCTCGTGTTCCATTAATCGTTGGACGTCCATTCCTGAGGACCGGTCGCACTCTCATTGATGTAGCCGCGGGCGAAATAATCATGAGAGTTGGTGACGATAAAATTGTCTTCAACATGGGTAAGATTTCTAAGCAACCTTATTCATATGAGAGTGTTAATGCTATTGATGTTCTCGATGAGGCTTGTGAAGAACATTTTCATGATGCTTGCAAAAGTACTCTTTCTTCTCTACCCAATGTTGAGACCGTTGCCTCAATTGCTCCAGCATTGACTCCTTTTGGAGAAAGTGACTTGGATGATTTCGAAGCTAGCTTGGGTCCTCTTGATATTAAATATGATAATCTGTCCACCAATTGGGATGAAGATATTCGTACTATTGAGAGACTTCTCAATGAGGACCCGTTGTCTCCTCCTTCTCCTAAAGAGGTGACTAATGATGATCCATCGTTAGTTTCACCATCTATTGAGAATCCTCCCACCCTCGAGCTTAAGGACCTACCTCCTCATCTTGAGTACGTCTTCCTAGAAGACGACGAGAAGCTACCGGTCATCATCGCAAAGGATTTGAAAGAAGACGAAAAAGCCCGACTTGTCGCTGTGTGGAAGAAGCATAAAAGAGCTATCGCTTGGAAAATCTCCGACATTCGTGGAATTGATCCTCACTTCTGCACACATAAAATTCTCATGGAGGACGACTTTAAGCCCACAATTCAAAGTCAACGAAGGGTGAATCCTAAAATCCATGAAGTCATCAAAAAAGAGGTTATCAAACTTCTTGATGCGGGTATGATTTACCCTATTTCGGATTCACCATGGGTTAGTCCAGTCCATTGTGTGCCTAAGAAAGGCGGAATCACCGTTGTGCCCAATGCAAAAAACGAGTTAATTCCTACCCGTCTCGTTACTGGGTGGAGAGTTTGTGTAGACTACCGCAAACTCAATGATGCCACGAGAAAGGATCATTTCCCTCTACCTTTTATGGACCAAATGCTTGAACGTTTAGCGGGTAATGAATATTACTACTTTCTTGATGGTTTCTCGGGTTATTTTCAAATACCCATCGATCCACAAGATCAAGAGAAGACAACATTCACTTGTCCCTATGGCACCTTTGCTTACAAACGAATGCCTTTTGGCTTATGCAATGCCCCCGGGACTTTCCAAAGGTGCATGTTGGCTATCTTCCATGACATGGTTGAGCAAACCATGGAAGTCTTCATGGATGATTTCTCGGTCTTTGGGGACTCATTCTCTTCTTGCCTTGCCAATTTGGAACGTATGCTAAAGCGGTGCGAAGACACTCGCCTTGTTCTGAATTGGGAAAAATGCCATTTTATGGTACAAGAAGGCATTGTGCTAGGACACAAAATCTCTAAAGCCGGTCTTGAAGTCGACCGTGCTAAAGTAGATGTCATAGCCAAATTACCTCCACCTTCAACCGTGAAGGGTGTGAGAAGTTTTCTGGGTCATGCGGGCTTCTATCGTCGATTCATTCAGGATTTCTCTAAAATCGCTCGCCCGATGACCCACCTCTTGGAAAAAGATACTCCTTTTATCTTTTCTAAAGAGTTTCTCGAAGCCTTCAATCTTCTTAAGGATAAGCTAACTAAGGCACCGGTCTTGGTTACCCCTAATTGGGAGCTGCCTTTTGAATTGATGTGCGATGCTAGCGATTTTGCTATTGGTGCGGTTTTGGGCCAAAGAGTGAATAAACACTTCCAACCAATCCACTACGCTAGCAAAACAATGACAGGGGCTCAATTGCATTATACGACAACCGAAAAAGAGCTTTTAGCTGTTGTCTATGCTTTTGAGAAATTTCGCCCCTATCTTGTTTTATCCACCACCATCGTATACACGGACCATTCCGCGTTGAAGTACTTGATGACAAAGAACGATTCTAAGCCAAGACTTCTTCGCTGGGTTTTGCTCCTTCAAGAATTCAACATTGAAATTCGTGACAAGAAGGGAGCCGAAAACCTGGCCGCGGATCATCTGTGTCGACTTGAGGATCCATATCAAGGGGATCATCCGAACAAAGAGATCAATGACTCTTTCCCCCTGGAGACCTTAATGTCTATAAATCTAAATCTTGATGACACCCCGTGGTTTGCGGACATTGCAAACTACTTAGCGGGTGGTATTCTCATCAAAGGGTTAACATCCCAACAAAAGAAGAAGTTCTTGAATGATGTTAAGACTTACTTTTGGGATGACCCTTATCTATTCAAACAGTGTGCTGATCTGATTATTCGTCGTTGTGTTGACGGACCGGCAGCTTTTGACATCCTTCAAGCTTGCCACAAAGGACCCACCGGTGGTCACTTTGGTCCCAACTACACCGCTAAGAAAGTGTTTGATTCTGGTTTCTACTGGCCCACCATTTATCGTGACGCTCACGAAATGGTTAAGCATTGTGATGCTTGCCAACGCCAAGGCAAGATCACACATAAGGATGAGATGCCTCAAAATTTCATACAGGAATGTGAAATCTTTGATGTATGGGGCATCGACTTTATGGGGCCATTTCCATCCTCCAAAGGGAACAAGTACATCCTCGTCGCCGTCGACTACGTTTCTAAATGGGTTGAAGCTAAGGCTCTTCCTACGAATGATGCGAGGGTGGTTGTGAACTTTTTGAAGCAGCTTTTCGCTCGATTTGGCGTTCCTCGTGCTATCATCAGTGACCGCGGGACTCATTTTTGCAATGATCAATTTGCAAGAGTCATGGCTAAGTATGGTGTCACTCATCGTCTTTCCACCGCTTATCATCCCCAAACCAATGGGCAAGCCGAGATATCCAACCGTGGCTTGAAGAGAATTTTGGAGCGTACTGTGGGAGAGCATCGTGCCGCGTGGGCCGATAAGTTAGATGATGCTCTGTGGCCTTTCCGTACTGCTTACAAGACCCTGATCGGTTGTACACCTTATCGTCTTGTGTACGGGAAAGCCTGCCACCTCCCAATCGATCTGGAACATAAGGCGCACTGGGCCTTGAAGTGGGCTAACTTCGACATCAACAAAGCCGGTGATCATCGCAAGATTCAACTCAACGAGCTAAATGAATTGCGGAATGAAGCTTACGAGAACTCATTGATCTACAAGGAGAAGACCAAGATTATCCACGATGCTAAAATCAAGAACCAAGAGTTCCACGTTGGTGATCAAGTTCTACTCTTTAACTCTCGGTTGAAGATCTTCTCTGGCAAGTTGAAGAGCCGCTGGTCTGGTCCATTCACCATCACCAAAGTCTTTCCTTATGGGACCATTGAGCTTTCCCAGCGGAATGGGCCCAATTTCAAGGTGAATGGCCAGCGTCTGAAGCTGTACTTTGGTGAGGACATCTCTCAAGAGATGATTCCATCCCTCACCACGTTCCCCATGAACTAAATTTGGGTCAAGTCAGGCTCATGACTCGGTAATAAAAAACAAGCGCTTCTCGGGAGGCAACCCGTGATCTATCCTTTACTGCTTTTATAATAAGTGTAGGGGGAGCCCCGCATATATTTGTTGTCTTGTTTCTTGTGCTGTGCAGGGATTAAAGCTTCAAAGACACACTCTTGATGACTTTTGACGAACCATGATTCCGTGTTCCCTTCTTCCCGGTTCTATCCTAAACTCTTGTGATTCAATATTTCATATTTTATATGTTCACATTGAATTCACTTTAGTTGTCCTTTCCTTAGCAAGATTTAAACAAAGTGCACAATGTCCTAAGTGTAGGGGAGTTTACTCCCACATGCTTAAACATTGAGGACAATGTTTATCTCAAGTGTAGGGGGACTTCTATCGAAGTAAGTGGTCTTTTCCATGAATTTGCCCTCATTTTAACCGGAAAATTTGATTTTTCGACATTTTTCAAAATTTTTAATCTATTTTGGCCTAGTTGTATAGTTGTATTTTCCTTTATTATGTTTAGTTTCTTTCCATTGCTAGAATAAACTTTCAAATAAGTGGTTTTAGATTTTTCTTAGTCGTGAACATTTTGACTCAACCCGAGTTTACTTACCTAAGTTTACTCTAGCTAGTATCCTTAACGTGTTTAAGTCAAGTTTTGCTAGGCTTTTATATAGGGAGCTATAAAACGCGAAAGTCTTAACTCTCACAGGTTAAGAACAAGAACTTTTCGCAAGTTCCTATTGTTGATCCTAGAGAGTCGTTTATCAAGGGAACTTTAAAATGCGATTTCTAAAACTTGAAAAAGTCCAAGAATTTGCAAGATCCTATAGATGACTCGAAAACCCAAAACTTTGACTTAATAGGCTAAGCATCCACGAGTCTCATTCCTTGAGATTTTAAACTGTGGAGAACGAGAGATGATAGAGTCAATTATAAGTTCGGTATTCTTTCGTGAATTTATGTGAGTTAATTATAAGCCTATTCTCCCTCCGCTTGTTAATAAATTTATCTGCAATAAATAAGGTTGTACGATTTAAAAGGTTACTTAGCTTCTAGCCCCAGATCGTTTAAAAGTTGCTCGGTACGGATTAGAGTTCATAGCCAAGGCATAACTTATTGAAGCGGGATGCGAAGATTGGCGAGTCCAAAAAGGCCCTAACAAGGCATGAGGGCTATATTTTGTTGCTAAAGATCCAAAGTGATGTGAAGAATCATTTATCGAAAATCAATATGAAGGATCGAGACACACGACGAAAAGCAAGAACTCCCCAAAAGTCATGGAGAAGTCTATCCGAAAAGACCCTAACAAGGTATGAGGATAAATAGATCCAAGTCCTAAAAGGAGGCGGATCGTTGTATATCAAAGTCCAAAATAAAGATTGGAGAAAAATGAAGAAGTCGTGGTCCAGAGATGAAGAATCTCTCAAAACTTCAAGTGAAGAAATTCCTATTATGAAGAGAAGACCATAATTTCAAGAACGTCTCTCAAGATTCGAAGTATGAAGTCGCTGCCAAATATCGGTCCTAGAAAGGTCTCAAATCGCGAAGCGAGTTATGCCAAGATATGAACTTTATGAGGTCCCGAGAAGCAGTTTTAAAAGATTTGGTCCTTTAGCTAACTATTGATTAAATCGTTCACCTTATTTTCGGATTAAATAACTATCGAAATAAGTCAAACAATGCATCCTCGTGATCATTCAAGACAAAAATAAAATATAAGAGATACACCTAGGAATAAGGGAGTCTAAGTGAGTAATTGGCCCACATGAGTTCGTGATAGTTTGCTAACTTATAATAACAATGATCTCATTTTTAAGCTTGGTATGGGGAAAGTGAAACTTGAGGATGATAAATGTTCATGGCCGCCAAAACCCAATGTAAGTTTTTAATTTCTTTACTTAGTTCTATCTTTTATGTTTAGTAATTAATAAAGGCCAACGTGGGTTATTTATGATGGAAAATGTAAACCGTGCTTTAAAATTAATGCATTGCATGAGGGCATTGCAATGGTCAAGTGTAGGGGATTTAATAAGTGTGAAAACACTTATCCTTTTACCACTTATTTCCAATAATAACAAGACCAAAACGTGTGATTTATGTCGTAAAAGTCGGAATTATGCGTGGTTTGTGTTTTTATTGTGTTTTAGGACCAAAATATTAAAAAGGAAGAAAACACGGGCTTTCACGGGCTTTTATCGAAGAAAACGGGAAAAGACGAAGTCAAAAGATCAAGAGTGCAAAAAGAACGGAAGTCCAAGGCCTATTCTGAAGATTTATCGAAGAAAAAGTCTAAATACGGAAGTTTAACGAAGTCAAAGAACTTAAGTCTAATAGAAGAAGAAAACTAAAAAGACAAGTTCAAATCCCGAGACGACAAAGACAAAGAATTAAAGTCGAGTCGAGAAAACGTGAAGAAAGCAAGAAAGAAGATGCAACACATGCACTCCTTCCACCTTCCCTATAAATACCCTCCTAATAGTCATTAGGAGGGGAGTTAGATAATTTAGCTAGTTTTTCACTTTTTCTTAGTTTTTCTCTAGTTTTAGAGAGAGAAAGTCTTAAACTTTCTCTCACTAGTTTCATCTTTTTCTTAATCTTTCAAGATTAAACATCTTTGTATTGCTTATTTTATTAATCAAAGTTCTATTTTAAGCTTTAAATCCTTAATCTCGATCTACTTTTCTTTGATTTAAGATTGATTTTGGTGCGATTATCAATAGATCCGTGTTGTTCTTAATGATTTCGTGCTTAAAAAGTTAATCTTTTGATCATTTCATAAGTTTTCATTTGATTAAGCTTTAAGACTTTTGTGCTTATTGGCTTATTTTTATGATTAGCTTATTTACTTTATAAAAATCTTCTTTAAAAAGTTTATGTTTTTATTGTTTGATCCAAAAAGTTGATTAATTTCAAGTTAAATAAGTTGATCAAAGTGCTTATTTGATTTGGTTTTGTCATTGATTCGGGTTAGTTTTGTGATAAGCTTATTTTATAGCTTATTTACTAGCTTTTAACCGAATTCCCCCATTTTCGGAAAGGTTTTAAAACCCCTTTCCGACCTGCCCTTCCCTCTTTCCGATTGAGTCCAATCGGAAGAGGGTTTTCACTTTCCGATTGGCACCCTCAATTATTCCGATCTAGCCACTATTCTAGATTTCGATTGTGGAGTTTTTGGTTATTCCGATTGGATGGTTTTGCTTGTATTCCGATTGTGGACAAGTTTAATATTCCGATTGTAACTGTTTGCCCATCATTTCGATTGGTATCCTTCATTGGACATTCCGATTTGGAACCTTGAATAGTATTCCGATTGACCCTTTCTTGTTACATATTCCGATCGCTGTCCTACCCATATTCCGATCAACCGATCGGAATACATTCTGATCGGGGTTTCTTTTGGCTTGTTGTGGTGTACTCCGATCTTACTTTCTTTTAGTACTTATTTTTTTAGAAATTTTCCAAGTGTTAGTTTTATTTAGTGTGCTCATTTTACCTTATAGTTTACATGCATTCATTTTTACTCGTCATTTTAATATTAATCTTTATTCTTCCATTTTACTCAACGACACTTTAATTACTTGTTATTAGTTTAAATCAAACAAACCAAATCTTGATTCACCAAAAGACGATTGAGTCACATTTAAGACCGGTTTTCAATTCGAAAAGACTTGGGACTAACGAATTTTGATACTAGGCCTTAAAATCAAGTATTAGATACCCTATTGACTCATATCATGTAATACGATACTCTATTTACTATTTTAAAACGTAATTACTGTAATTTAGAAAATAAATTTACATAAATAAAATATATTAATGATACTTATAAATATTTTATGTAAATAAAATAATTTGTTAATATTTTATATAAATAATTTAGTAATTTATAAACTCTGTTTATTAATTTTTTTAAACATTTTAAGATTAAAATTATTCTAGTTTCGAAATTTACTATTTTTAAACGTAATTATTGTAATTTAGAAAATAAATTTACATAAATAAAGTATATTATTGATACTTATTAATATTTTATATAAATAAATAATTTGTTAATATTTTATATAAATAATTTAGTAATTTATAAACTCTACTTATTAATTTTTTAAAACATTTTAAAATTAAAATTATTCTAGTTTCGAAATTTACTATTTTAAAACGTAATTATTGTAATTTAGAAAATAAATTTACATAAATAAAATATATTAGTGATACTTATTAATATTTTATATAAATAAAATAATTTGTTAATATTTTATATAAATAATTTAATAATTTATAAACTCTATTCATTAATTTTTTAAAACATTTTAAAATTAAAATTATTCTAGTTTCGAAATTTTCTATTTTAAAACGTAATTATTGTAATTTAGAAAATAAAAATGAGATAAATAAAATTTATTAGTGATACTTATTAATATTTTATATAAATAAAATAATTTGTTAATATTTTGTATAAATAATTTGGTAATTTATAAACTCTATTTATTAATTCTTAAAACATTTTAAAATTAAAATTATTCTAGTTTCAAAATTTAGGGTCGAATATTCGACCCTAAATCTGCCACCAAAAGTTTCATTTTTCACGAAAATTTAAAATTTCATTCCAAAAAAAAAAATTCGCGGTCAATATTTAGGTTCAAATTTTAGGGTCGAAAATTTCGACCCTAAATATTAAAGTAATTTAGGGTCGAAATTTTCGGCCCTAAATTTCGACCCTAAAATTTAACTAAACAAAAATAGACGGCCTCCCTTTCTCTTATCTTCATCTTTACCAAAATCATCTTTACCAAAACCATCACTAAATTCGTCCATTACCACCCTATTCCGGCCATTACCACCCTATTCCAATCACCCACACCACCATTTTCATCACCCATTGATACAAGAGATTTTGAATGGGTTCAATTTAGTTCTCGGTATCTTCTCGAATCGATCATGGTTCAAAGTGGAATAGTTGTTCTTGGTTACAAAAAATGGGTTTGCTTTTCTATGATACTAAAAAGGTAAATGCGTGAAGTAAATAAAGATAAACTAAGAGCAATTAATTAAAAGCAATTAATAAAAATAAAACTTGAACTAAAATAAAACAGTTAAATACCTAAACTCAAAAAAAGTCACTAATTCGGAATGTTTATGCTTGATCCGGAATATACTAAACAGAAACCTTTATTCGGAACATATGCTTCATTCGGAATACAAACCTTCATTCGGAACATTTGGACAAAAGCTTCATTCAGAAGATTTCCTTCATTCGAAATATATGTTCATCCAGAACATTTTGATTGATCCGGAATATCACTGATTCGGAATAGAATTGATTCGGAATAAAACTGATCCGGAATAACACTGATTCGGAACAAAATTGATTCGGAATAAAACTGATCCGGAAACACTGATTCGGAACAAAATACTAAAAACCTTTGATTCGGAATATACTACTCATCTGAAATATTTATTATTCCGGATGAACACTCTGATTCGGAATGATATGAATGCAAACTGATTCGGAATAATTTTAAGAAAATTGTTGGTTCAGAATACCTTGCTCATGCGGAATATTTAAAGAAAACACTTCATCCGGAATAAAAAGCTTTATCCGGAATATCTAATCCAAAACCCTTCATTCAGAATATTTTACTTATTCGGAATCTGGGAAACAGAACAATAGCGAAGAACAGGGAAATAATAGGAACTCGATTTTTAACCAAAATCAACAAAGTTTTTGACCAAAACTTAAACCAAACTAACCATTAATCATTTACTAATGATAAACATCAATCAAAAATAATAAAAATACAAAACCCACTTACTTTTGAAGATCAAACTCAACAAAATAGAACTTAAAGCCTTGAATCAACAAGAAGAAGATGAACAAGATTAAATGGAAGATGATATTGATTGATGAAGGTTAAGTAAACAAAAGGGAAGATTAAAAACTTACAAGATCTTTGATTCAACAAAAATGAAAAATCACCAACACCTTAATGGTGTTGGTTTCCTACGAAACAAAGAAAAAGAAAAGAACTGGAAAATTAAAAACTAGCTTAAAATGTGTGAAGGGACTCCTATTCATAGGTCTTCAAGTTGGTTGGTGAGTGGGCTTTCTCCCTTTCTTCTTGTCTTATCGTCTTTTCAGAAAAGTTGACGTTTTCGATTTCGATTCGGGATTTGTCGACGAATAAATTCAACTCGTCTTTTAATTTCTTCGTTTAATAGACTTGAGTTCTTCGACATATGTAAATCTTCCATCTTTGGTCCTTTTCTTCGATAAATATTCAAATATGCCCATTGACTTCATATCTTTTGCATCTCTTGGACTATAGACTTCGTCTTTTGTCTTTTTCTTCGATAAAACCCGTGCAATCCCATGTTTTCTTCAATATTTATCCGGATGGCTCTGAAAACACAACAAACACACAAACCACGCATAATTCTAAACAAATGACATTAAATACGCGTTTTGGTCTTGTTTTAGCAGGAAATAAGTGGTAAAAGGATGGGTGTTTTCACACCTATCAAATCCCCTACACTTAACTATTGCCATGCCCTCATGCAATGCTTAGTGATAAAGCAAATTTACACTTTTCTCATAATCAATCAACCTTGGCATTATCAATATATTACTAAAACAAAAATTTAAACTACTATGAAGAAATAAAACTTTAAAGGAAACAAAAGGGTTAGAAAACCATTTTCACTTGAAAATAGCTACATGGAAATAACTTGCAAAGAGATCTAAGACTTACATTAGGGCTTTGGTGCTGCGAAGATTTTTCACCCTCAAATTTTACGTTCCCCAAACCAAGCTTAAAAACCAGATCATTGTTATTATAAATTAGCAAAACAAACACTTACACACATGGCTTAATTATATGCTTAAACTCCCTTATTCCTAGGTGTATCTCTTATATTTTATTTTTGTCTTAGAATGATCATGAAGATGCATTTTTGGACTTATTTCGATAGTTTATTTTGGCTGAAAGCAAAGTAGGACGATTTGATTAATAGTTAGCTAAAGGACAAAATCTCTTAAAACTGCTTCTCGGGATATCAAAAAGTTCATATCTTGGCATAACTCGCTTCACGATTTGAGACCTTTCTCGGGTCGATATTTGGCATGTACTTCATACTTCATATCTTGAGAGACGTTCTTGAAATAATGGTCTTCTCTTCGTTAATAGAGTTTCTTCACTTGGAGACTTTTGAGGGATACTCCAACTTTGTTGACCACGACTTCATCATTATTTCTTCAATCGTTAATTGGGATTTTGAGATACCACGATCCGCCTCCTTTTCGGACTTGGATCTATTTATCCTCATACCTTGTTAGGGTCTTTTCGGATAGACTTCTCCATGATCTTTATGGGAGTTGAGTGCTTTTCGCCGTGAGTCTTGATCCTTCATATTGATTTTGGGAATAATGCTTTTCACATCACCTTGGATCTTTAGCAATAAAATGGAATCCTCATGCCTTGTTAGGGCCTTTTCGGACTCGCCAATCTTCGCGCCCCGCTTCATTAGTTATGCATTGGCTATGAACATTTATCATTACCGAGCAAATTTTAAACGATCTTGGGCTAGAAGCTAAGTTATTCAATAAAATCGTACGACCTTACTTATTGCAGATAAATTATTAGCAAGCGATGGGAGAATAGGCTTATAATCACACCAAGTGTGCTTGTGCAAGAATACCGACTTATAATTGACTCTATCATTTCTCGTTCTCCACAATTTAAAATCTCAAGTAATGAGACTCGTGGATGCTTAGCCTAATAAACCAATTAAGGTCTACATGTTTAAGGATACTTGCTAGAATAAACTTGGATAAGTCTATTCGAGTTGAGTCAAAATAATCACAACGGGCCTAATATGTCAAAGACTTCTAAACTAGCTACACCACTTTATTAATATTTTTGACTTTATTGTGGGATATATACATATGAAAGCAACGATAAAAATTTAAAAATTACGACTATATGGCCAAAGTTAATTAAAGATTTGAAAAATGCTGAAAAAAGATGATTTTCCGGTTAAATGAAGGCATTTTAATAGAAAAGTCCACTTAAAACTTCAATAGAAGTCTCCCCTACACTTAATATAAACATTATCCTTAATGTTTAAGCATGTGGGAAAAGTATCCCCTACACTTATGACATTGTGCACGTTGGTTAAATCAAGCTAAGGAAGAGACGACTAAAGTGATCAATTTCAAATGTGAGTATAAAGAAAATTGAATCATGATAGTTGATAGATAAAACTGGATTGCGGATAACACGGGAGAACGGTTCTTCAAAGGTTCCAAAAGTGCATTCATCCCTGTAATCACATCACCACACAAACACAAACAACCTATATAGGTCCCCCTACACTTAGGAGGTAAAACAGAAAAGGATAGATACTCGGGTTGCCTCCCGAGGAGCGCTTGTTTTTGATAACCGAGTCACGAGCCTGACTCGACCCAATACTAGTTCATAGGAAACGTGGTGAGGGATGGAATCATCTCATGAGAGATGTCCTCACCAAATTACAACTTCACTCGTTGGTCATTCACCTTAAAATTAGGTCCATTAGGTTGAGCGAGCTCGAGAGTACCATATGGAAAAATTTGGGCAATGGTGAATGGGTCGGACCAACGTGATTTGAGCTTGCCCGAAAAGATTTTCAACCGAGAGTTGAAGAGTAAAACTTTGTCTCCAACTTGGAACTCTCAGTTTTTAATCTTAGAGTCATGAATGAGCTTAGTCTTTTCCTTATAGATCAAAGAATTTTCATAAGCCTCATTCTGGAGTTCATTGAGCTCATTGAGTTGGATTTTACGTAGGTCACCGGCTTTGTTGATGTCAAAGTTAGCCCACTTCAAGGCCCAGTAAGCCTTGTGCTCCAACTCAATGGGGAGGTGGCATGCTTTCCCATACACGAGACGATATGGTGTACAACCAAACAGAGTTTTGTATGCGGTACGAAAATCGATAGAGCATCATCAAGTTTATCGGCCCATGAGGCACGATGCTCTCCTACGATTCGTTCAAGAATTCGCTTTAACCCTCGGTTAGAGATTTCAGCCTGGCCATTAGTTTGTGGGTGGTATGCGGTGGAAAGGCGATGATTGACACCATACTTAGCCATGACTCTTGCGAATTGATCATTGCAAAAATGAGTCCCGCGATCACTAATAATGGCACGAGGCACACCGAATCTAGCGAATAGCGACTTCAAAAAGTTACAAACCACCCTTGCGTCGTTAGTGGGTAAAGCTTTGGCTTCAACCCATTTAGAAACGTAGTCAACGGCTACAAGGATGTATTTGTTTCCTTTAGATGAAGGGAATGGCCCCATAAAGTCTATACCCCATACATCAAAGATTTCACATTCTTGTATGAAATTTTGAGGCATCTCATCTTTATGTGTGATCTTGCCTTGTCGTTGGCAAGCATCACAATTTTTCACCATTTCGTGAGCGTCACGATAAATGGAGGGCCAATAAAATCCCGAGTCAAACACTTTCTTTTCAGTGAAGTTGGGACTAAAGTGACCACTCGTGGGTCCTTTGTGGCAAGCTTCGAGAATGTCTAAAGCTGCCGGTCCATCAATACATCGGCGAATAATCAAATCAGCGCATTTTTTGAAGAGATACGGGTCATCCCAAAAGTAAGTCTTAATATCTTTGAAGAACTTTTTCTTTTGTTGGGATGTTAACCCATCAATGAGAATTTCACCCGCCAAGTAGTTTGCAATGTCCACAAACCACGAGGTTTCATCAAAATTCGAGTTGATAGACATTAAGGTCTCAAGGGGAAAAGAGTCATTGATCTCTTTGTTCGGATAATCCCCTTGATAAGGATCCTCAAGTCTACTGAGATGATCCGCGGCTAGGTTTTCAACTCCCTTCTTATCACGAATTTCGATTTTAAATTCTTGAAGTAGCAAAACCCAGCGAAGAAGTCTTGGCATAGAATCTTGTTTAGTTAACAAGTACTTCAACGCGGAATGGTCCGTGTACACGATGGTAGTGGAAAGGACAAGATAGGGGCGAAATTTTTCAAAAGCATAGACAACAGCTAAAAGCTCTTTTTCGGTTGTCGTGTAATGCAATTGAGCCCCTGTCATTGTCTTGCTAGCATAATGGATCGGTTGGAAGTGTTTATTCACTCTTTGGCCCAAAACCGCTCCAATAGCAAAGTCGCTAGCATCGCACATCAACCCGAAAGGTAGCTCCCAATTAGGGGTAACCAAGACCGGTGCCTTAGTTAGCTTATCCTTAAGAAGGTTGAAGGCTTCAATACACTCTTTTGAAAAGATAAAAGGAGTATCTTTTTCCAAGAGGTGGGTCATCGGGCGAGCGATTTTAGAAAAATCTTTGATGAATCGACGGTAGAAACCCGCATGACCAAGGAAACTTCTCACACCCTTCACGGTTGAAGGTGGAGGCAATTTTGCAA
This sequence comes from Glebionis coronaria, assembly GCA_025667525.1. NCBI lineage: Eukaryota > Viridiplantae > Streptophyta > Magnoliopsida > Asterales > Asteraceae > Glebionis > Glebionis coronaria. Next base: position 256,015 of record JANFOE010000217.1, read on the forward strand.
TAACATCGACTTTAGCACGGTCCACTTCAAGACCGGGTTTGGAGATTTTGTGTCCTAGCACGATGCCCTCTTTTACCATGAAATGGCATTTTTCCCAATTTAGAACAAGGCGAGCGTCTTCACACCGCTTAAGCATACGTTCTAAATTGGCAAGGCAAGCAGAGAAAGAATCGCCATAAACCGAGAAATCATCCATGAAGACTTCCATAGTTTCTTCAACCATGTCATGGAAAATAGCCATCAGACACCTTTGGAACGTTCCAGGAGCATTTCATAAGCCGAAAGGCATTCTTTTATAAGCAAATGTTCCGTAAGGACAAGTGAATGTGGTTTTCTCTTGGTCTTTGGGATCGATGGGAATTTGAAAATACCCGGAGAAACCGTCTAAAAAGTAGTAATAGTCATTACCCGCTAGACGCTCGAGCATTTGATCCATGAAAGGAAGAGGAAAGTGATCTTTTCTCGTGGCATCATTGAGTTTGTGATAGTCGATACAAACTCTCCACCCAGTAACGAGACGAGTAGGAATCAACTCGTTGTGTTCATTGGGAACAACGGTTATTCCGCCTTTCTTTGGCACACAATGGACGGGACTTACCCATGGGAAATCTGAAATAGGGTAAATCAAGCCGGCATCAAGAAGTTTGATAACCTCTTGTTTGATGACGTCGTGAATTCGAGGATTAACCCTTCTTTGGCTTTGGATTGCGGGTTTAAAGTCATGTTCCATGATAACTTTGTGAGTACAAAAGTTTGGGTCAATTCCGCGGATATCAGAAATTTTCCAAGCAATTGCCTTCTTATGATCTTTAAGCACGGCGATAAGGCGAGATTTTTCTTCTTCTTTCAAGTCCTTAGCGATGATGACGGGCGACTTCTTCTTGTCTTCAAGGAACACGTACTCGAGATGGGACGACAACTCCTTAAGCTCTAAATCCGAAGGATTTTCGGTGGAAGGCGCAGTCAAATTCGGTTCATCGATAACAATATCCTTGGGAGATGGTGGAGAAATATGGTCCTCATTGAGAAGTTTATCAATGGTACGAATGTCTTCTTCCCAATCGGTGGGAGAATCGTCATATTGTAAGTTCAAATCTCCCAAAGTTGCTTCAAATTCAGTCAGAAGGAAATCACTTTCTCCAAATGGAGTTAGTGATGGAGCAAGGGAGGCAACGGTCTCAACATTGGGAAGAGAGGTACGCTTACTTTTACAAGCATCTTTGAAGTGTTCTTCACAAGCCTCATCAAGAACGTCGATAAAATTAACACTCTGGTATGAATAAGGCTGTTTAGAAATCTTACCCATGTTGAAGACAATTTGATCGTCACCAACACTCATGATAAGCTCACCCGCTTCTACATCGATGAGAGTGCGACCGGTCCTCAGGAATGGACGTCCAATGATTAATGGAACACGAGGGTCCATCTCGTAGTCGACTACGACGAAATCGGCGAGAAAAGTGAATTTGTAGACTCCTACAAAAACGTCTTCGGCTATCCCCACTGGATAAGCAACCGTACGGTTAGCTAATTCCAAAGTCATTTTGGTGGGGACTAGCTCAAGGAGAGATAATTGCTTCCAAATGCTTAAGGGCATTAAATTGATACTAGCACCTAGATCGGCTAGGGCCATGCAATTCTCTACTCCCGGGAAGTTGCATGGGATTAAGAAGCGACCCGGATCACCATGTTTGGTTTGCAATTTCCTTAAGAGAACCACAGAGCAATTCTCGTTAAGTTGGGTGTTAGCAATATCAAGAAGCTTTTCCTTGTCACTAAGAAGATCTTTGAACATCTTCGCATATTTAGGCATGTGAGCGAGAGCCTCAGCGAAGGAGATGTTGAAATTCAATTGTTTAAACATTTTGAGAAAGTTTGAAACTTGAATATCGTCCTTGCTTTTGAGCTTCTCTTTCCTCAACCTTGAGGGATAAGGTATATCGGAAAAAGAGGAAAGCTTTGGAATAGTAGGATCACTCACATCCTTGGGTGGTGGAGGGGTAGAAGTAAGAGGTGGAGGAATTGGGGAAGTAGGAAGTTGAGGATTATGAGTAGGTGACTCGTTTTCCTTAGTCACAATCACCGGTGTAGGTATAGGAAGCTCGGGTTCCTTGGTACCTTTTCCACTGCGAGTGGTGATTGCTTTCATCTCCCCTCTTGGATTAGCAATGGTGTTACTCGGAAGAGTACCCGAAAAAGAGGGTTGATTACCTTGGAAGAAACCAGCCATCATGTCCCTTAGGTCATTCGTTTGACTACTCAAAGAGTTTCGCATTTCGGCTCTAAGATCATTCCCTTGTTTCACCATGTCGCCCTTCAAATTAATAATCTGGGTCTGCAGATTCTTCACCAACACATCATTCGTCCGCATGTACGTTTCGATCTCGTGGTTGAAAACGGTGGGTTGAGTAGGAGGAGGTGCTTGATAAGCAGGTGGTTGGTAAGGAGCGGGTTGGTAAACTTGAGTAGGATTTTGAGGTGGATATGGTTTTCTTTGAGGTGGTTGGTATGGTGCTCGAGGTTGGTTTTGATTGGTTCGATTAAGGTTTTGTTGTTGGTTTTGATTGGGTAGAGGAAAACCGGGCGGGGAAAGAAAGTTGTTGGAACGATAGCTTAGCAAGTTACGGTCACCTTGAGGACGTGCTTGATAACCGACCGGAGGATAGGTACCGTATGCTGCGTTAACATTCTCACAAGGATAGTCTTGGGTGGAGGTACAAGTAGTGTAAGAGTGAGGACCCCCACATATTTCACATGGTTGGCTTACAGCATTGACTTGAGCGTTTTGAGCGTTGATGCTTTTGGTGTTGTTAGCTGTATGGGCAGCAAGCGATTCAAGAAGCGAAGTAATTTTGTCAAGTCTCTTGTCGTTGTCACTAGTACTAGCACTAGCGTCATTGGTCCGAACACTCTTGGTTTGCACTCTAGACTTATTCTCCATAATATCCCAAGCGGCATTAGAACTCTTAACCAAAATATTACCCCCCGAGGCATTATTTAGTGAATCTTGGTCATTCATGCTTAAACCATTGTAAAAAGTATTAATTTGGTGCACTTTGGTAAAACCATGTTGTGGGCACTTTCTTAAAAGGTCTTTAAAACGGTCCCAAGATTCACTAAAACTCTCATCGTACTTTTCTTCAAAATTAATAATTTCATTCCACAAAGCGGTAGTACGAGAGGGTGGGAAAAAGTAGTTTATGAATTTGGTCTCTAAGTCCGTCCACGTCAGAATACTTTGTGGCGGTTCCTTTGCAAGCCAATGCCGGGCTTGTCCCTCTAAGGAGAAAGGAAAAAGTTTTAAGCGGATTACCTCTTGTGGAACACCATTCAATTTGACCGTATTTGTGAGTTGCAGGAACCTTTTGATGTGGTCATGAGGATCATCAATAGTACGCCCCAAGAATGGTTGAGCAGAGACCATTTGAATAAAGCCGGATTTGAGCTCAAAGTTGTTGGCTGCAATCGCGGGTATGACAATTGGATCGTTGTTGCCCTCTACATGTGCTTGAAAAAGTTCGATCATAGGACGATTGTCCGGTAGAGGTTCATTGTTGTTATTATTCATGTTGTTTTGAGGTGGATTGTTATTGTTGTTGTGTACACCGGCCATGTCTAAGTTATCGAGAGTCTCGGGCTCTTGATAAGACATTGATTGAGTGCGCATACACCTGCAAAAGAACTAACAAAGCAAGAAATATTTTTGGTTTTTTATGTTTTTTAATTTTTTTGTGTTTTTAAAATTTTTATATTTTTTTGGGTTTTTGAAAATTTTTAAGAAAAAGTAACGTTCACGGTGAACGGATCCCAAAATCCAATTTCTCACAAAGTTCCGTTAATCTCTACGAAAAGAGCCGGCAGCGGCGCCATTTGATACAAGAGATTTTGAATAGGTTCAATTTAGTTCTCGGTATCTTCTCGAATCGATCACGGTTCAAAGTGGAATAGTTGTTCTTGGTTACAAAAAATGGGTTTGGTTTTCTATGCTACTAAAAAGGTAAATGCGTGAAGTAAATAATGATAAACTAAGAGCAATTAATTAAAAACAATTAATAAAAATAAAACTTGAATTAAGATAAAACAGTTAAATACCTAAACTCAGAAAAAGTCACTGATTCGGAATGTTTATGCTTGATCCGGAATATACTAATCAGAAACCTTTATTCGGAACATATGCTTCATTCGGAATACAAACCTTCATTCGGAACATTTGGACAAAAGCTTCATTCGGAAGATTTCCTTCATTCGAAATATATGTTCATCCGGAACATTTTTCTTGATCCGGAATATCACTGATTCAGAATAGAATTGATTCGGAATAAAACTGATCCGGAATATCTAATCCAAAACCCTTCATTCGGAATATTTTACTTATTCGGAATCTGGGAAACAGAACAATAGCGAAGAACAGGGAAATAATAGGAACTCGATTTTTAACCAAAATCAACAAAGTTTTTGACTAAAACTTAAACCAAACTAACCATTAATCATTTACTAATGATAAACATCAATAAAAAAACAATAAAAATACAAAACCCACTTACTTTTGAAGATCAAAATTAACAAAATAGAACTTAAAGCCTTGAATCAACAAGAAGAAGATGAACAAGATTAAATGGAAGATGATATTGATTGATTAAGGTTAAGTAAACAAAAGGGAAGATTAAAAACTTACAAGATCTTTGATTCAACAAAAATGAAAAATCACCAACACCTTAATGGTGTTGGTTTCCTACGAAACAAAGAAAAAGAAAAGAACTGGAAAAATAAAAACTAGCTTAAAATGTGTGAAGGGACTCCTATTTATAGGTCTTCAAGTTGGTTGGTGAGTGGGCTTTCTCCCTTTCTTCTTGTCTTCTCGTCTTTTCAGAAAAGTTGACGTTTTCGATTTCGATTCGGGATTTGTCGACGAATAAATTCAACTCGTCTTTTAATTTCTTCGTTTAATAGACTTGAGTTCTTCGATATATGTAAATCTTCCATCTTTGGTCCTTTTCTTCGATAAATCTTCAAATAGGCCCATTGACTTCAAATCTTTTGCATCTCTTGGACTATAGACTTCGTCTTTTGTCTTTTTCTTCGATAAAACCCGTGCAATCCCATGTTTTCTTCAATATTTATCCGGATGGCTCTGAAAACACAACAAACACACAAACCACGCATAATTCCAAACAAATGACATTAAATACGCGTTTTGGTCTTGTTTTAGCAGGAAATAAGTGGTAAAAGGATGGGTGTTTTCACACCTATCAAATCCCGTACACTTAACTATTGCCATGCCCTCATGCAATGCTTAGTGATAAAACAAATTTACACTTTTCTCATAATCAATCAACCTTGGCCTTATTAATATACTACTAAAACAAAAATTTAAACTACTATGAAGAAATAAAACTTTAAAGGAAACAAAAGGGTTAGAAAACCATTTTCACTTGAAAATAGCTACATGGAAATAACTTGCAAAGAGATCTAAGACTTACATTAGGGCTTTGGTGCTGCGAAGATTTTTCACCCTCAAGTTTTACATTCCCCAAACCAAGCTTAAAAACCAGATCATTGTTATTATAAGTTAGCAAAACAAACACGTACACACATGGCTTAATTATATGCTTAAACTTCTCTAATGATTTTTTATATGTTTTAGTTATTAGTTTGATTTAAATGTATATTGAATTGCACCCTTTAGGATTGTTTTAGGATTCTAGTCGATTAATTTTGGAAAAGCACCGTCTGTAATTAATCAACCTTAGAAAACCCGTCCGAAATTAATTTATTAGAAATTAATTTCGGAAAGTCCCCAGTTTTGGGACTGCTTTTTGAATGTTTTGTCTCATTTAGGATATGAATGCGTATAACTGGTTTATTATTTGAGATGATTTCGACAGCGTTTCTCCTTTACTCCTACGAATATGTCTTTAAACACATATTTGAGGAGTAGAGGGGAAATGCTGCCGAAATTTTCTCGAATAGTAAATCAGTTATACGCATTCATATATGAGACGAAACATTCAAAGAGTGGGTTAGGATTGCCTTCCATAGTGCACTAGTAGGTGAAAAAACATTCCTGATTATTTTTTTTAAGACTTTTAATTAAATCATTTATTTGAATAATGTTTATTTGCAACGCAGTTATGACAATTGATAAGAGTTGGACAACTATATCCAATCGTAATTCCGATGACTTTTTATATGGTATTTTTGGATTCATCGAGCATTTTAAAACATTTGTGCACCCCATCACACAAATGATCCGTTGCCCATGTAAACTTTTTGTAACTGTGAGAGATTGGTTGACCTCCACACTCTTGAGGTACACTTATCCGAACACGGGTGGGACGAATATTATACCACTTGGAAATATCATGGTGAACCGATTCTTCCGCTTCCTACACTAGTATCACATTCACCTGAACACCTTGACATGAATTCGTTCTTAGAAGATATTTCTGTAACTAATGTCGAAACTCCACCGACTCAAACTCCTCTGACTCAAACTCCACCTGATCAAACAACGGGTCCTAATAACGAGTTTGAAGAGTTACCTAGTAGGTCCACCCAAAAGTTGCACACGCTTACCAATTTGACTACATTGGAATTTACAACAAAGATTGCACACATCAAGGTTTTAAATAAAATTAGTGATGTCAGGTTTAACCAGATTCTAGCTTGTCTCCAGAAGTTTTGTACCCGTAGTCAAGGTTTCAATTTCCCATCGTTAAACTATGAAATTAAGAAGACATACAGAAAGATCGGGTTAGGATACGAATCGATTCATGCTTGTATAAACGATTGTTTTTTATATTGGGGATCAGAGGATAACAAAAAGAGGGATAATTGTCCAGTCTGCGGAGAGAGTAGATATAAAGACCCAAAGAAAGCAAAGGGGAAGTTGGTTGCAAACAAGGTGGTGCGTTACTTTCCGTTAAAACCTAGACTTCAACGCATGTTCAACACAAAACACATAGCAAAGTGGATGACTTGGCATGCTATTGGACAGTCTAAGGATGTCAAGTTGAATCACCCGTGTGACGGCAAAGCATGGAAACATTTTGACATGATGCTACCTGATTTATCTAGTGAAATTTGGTATAATGCAAGTTCGTTTTCTCAGTTCTTAACCAATAGAAAGTCCAATCAATATCAGATTTATTATTGTTCTTGGTTGTTCAAGCTTGCTTGGTAATCTATGCTAATTCAAACAACACTATTTAAAAATGAAAAATATTAACCTACTTATACGTAAAACAAGTTGCAAATACCAAGTTTTTATTCAAACAAAATTAAAATTGCAAAATATAAAACTAAGAGGACTGAAAATGTAAATTCTAGGAAAATTAAATGCTTGAAAATTAAATTCTAACAACTTTAGGGACTAAAAATGCAAAACTGTTAACTATAAGGACCAAACTTGTAAAATTGATAACTAACTAACCAAATAGTAACAAACCAACAAACTTAACAACTGAAATGTAACAACTTCCAAAAGTAAAGGACTAAAGCTTGCAAATACCACAAAATTAGGAAGTTTAGCTAGGTATAGAAACTGATTAAACTTCTAAGGACCTAAGTGCAATTTTTATAAACTTTTAAACAAAAACAGGACTCAATGAAGAATAAGCTCGTTTGAGCTTATTACTCAACCAAATCAGCTGAAACAACTTGCAAAACTCTTAAAATCCAATTAAGACTACGTGTGTTCAAGGAGATAAGCTAAAAGTCAAAAATAAGCAAATGAGTGCTTATTGATAAGCACAAAATAAGCTACAGCTTATTCCAATCAGTCACAACTTGATTTTTGTGATGAAACTGATTAAACACTTGATTTAAAGAAGGGGAAATCAAACTAGAAACATTTTCATCAAGAAATGAATGAGAAATCTGAAATAAGCTCTTTTGAGCTTATGTTGACCAAGTTTGACCAACTTTTTGCAAAAAGCTCAAAACTTCAAAACTTATTATTCAACACTAGTTAAATGCTTTTGTGAAAGAAAATCAAGACTTTTGTGAACTAGATTAAGAGATATGAGAAATCAGTCACCAGTTCATCTCAGAGAATGAGAAATGCTCAGACATTGATCAAAAAGCTTATTTCTAGCTTAAAACCTAAAACTGTAGAATTTCCTCTTGGAAACTGAAAGTTTATGATGTAAGCTAAGTCTGGAAACAAGTTTGAGTAAATTTCATCAAGTAATGAAGGAGAAACAAGTAGTTGAAAATGGTAAGTTTTAGAGAACAAAGCTGAAATAAGGCTAACCCAAACAATTTTTATGCCAATTGCCTGTTTGACTGTTTTTATGACTTGTAAAAGGTATAATACCACTTGTTATCAACTAATGACTGGAAACTAACTCTAAAACAACAAATCTCAACACTTGAAAACTGAATTTAAGCTACTCCCAAACACACCTTAATCTGTTATGAACAAACTTTTACAAAGACTAATCAAGTTCTGACTTGAACTGATACAAGGGCTATAGCAAACTAGTTTCAATGGACAAAATGAAAGCTATTAAAACTGAAATCAAGCAATTACCAAAGCTAAATCTGAAAGTGAGCTATAAGGCTAACAAGTAGCTAAAATGATGCAAAAACTACAACTCAGAACACAATTATGCAAGATCAAGCTACAAAACACTCAAAATACAATCAAACAACAACTATTATCAAGTTTATCATGCAGCAATCAAATTCTTCACTAGGAAAAAGAGCATGGCAATTGCACTTGAGTGGAATCAGAAATAAGAGCTATAGAACCTAATGTAGAAATCCTTTGGGAAGAAGAGGAGCGCTGAGCTCTCTTGCCCTAGTGATAACCACCACCTATCACTAGTATTCAACAAACATCAACTATCAAACAGCTACAATTCATCTGCAATCATCATTCTGCTACAAATCTTCAAGAACAATGGAAACACTTGAATTCTGATCAAACAGCTACAAAACTTCACCAATGTAAGCTATGATCAATGGTTGATCATAACAAACATCAAACAACAACAATTATATCCAACAGCAACAAGAATCAACAGGAATTTGAAGAACAGAATTTAGCGGGAAAAGGAAATTTGAATTTTATTGCAGGAATTCAGTTACAAAGGTTGGTTACAAGCTAACAACTAACTAACTGACTCAAGAGTTTGTCAGACTCTTGAGTAGTTAGGGGAAAAGTGAGGGAAAAAAGGAAAGGGAAAACTGAACTATGTGTTTTTACAATTTTAAGCTACTCTGAAAAATGAGGACTAGTCTAGGTATTTATAGGCAAGAGATGAGAGTTTGTTGGAGTTGGTGACGTGTCAGAACCAGTAATAACTTGCCACGTGGAAAAATTCTGCATTTGCTCTTTGAAGGTGACGAACACATTTGGGTGTTTTTGATTTACTGGGTGATTTGTTAATTGGATTGCACCATTGAATTCCTCTCTTCAAAACGAGCAATATTGGTGTTTTGATCTTCTCATGAAACGGCTTCTATCAAAATCCCGATCCTGGAAATTTTTCTTGTTAAAGAAGATGACACGTGGCGCCTTCTTATTGGTTGAAAAGATGTGTTGCGGATTGCACTGTTGAGATATTGTAATAAATGTGGGGCGGCGGAAGTGGGTAATAAATGGGATGAAGTGGCAATCCGTGTGAGGTGTATTCTCTTTTCCCATTGGTTGAACTCTCTATCACATGGATTAAACTTTAACAACTTTCCAAACTTGGCAAAACAAGCCCCTTGACTTGGCAGATTCTTGTTTCAAGCTAGGATCTTCATTCCTTTGACATTTTTGGTCCTTTAACTTCCATGATTTGTACAAAATGGCCCTTTGACTGAGTTGACTTGATAGTTGACCAGGTTTGACTTGAATCTTGACTTTTACATTATTTCACTTTTAGTCCTTCAACTTTCATAACTTGTCAAGATAGGTCCTTGAACTTCAAAGTCTTGTCACTTTTGATCCTCTTTTGTATTTTTCATCCATTTGAGCTTGATTTTTCCTTGTTTGCTTGGAATTGTATCTTCTTACCTACAAAAGTGCACACAAACACAAACATACCACATAATACTGTTTTTGCCAAATAATTTGGTATTTTGCTTCATGTTTTAGGGTTATTTGTTGATAAAAGGATATGAGTTTAAGCTCATATCAAATTCCCCTACACTTGAGCATTGCCATGTCCTCATGCAATTTTATATTTCAAGGCTTAAAAATTGACATTTCCCTCATAATTAATCCACCTTGGCCATATGAGATGCATCTACACTACTCTAAACTAAATGATGCATGATTTTGACTTTTAATAATGCAATGCATCAAAATACAATTCTTTCTATATCTTTTTGATTTTTCTTGAAATGGTTTAGATGGAAATAACTCATAAAGAATTCAATGACTTAGATTAGGGCTTGGATACCATGGACACTTATCACCCTCAAGTTTCACTTTCCCCATACCAAGCTTATAAATGGGATCATTGCATTCACAAGTAAAAAGTGCATCAACTTATTCATGACAATTAAATGTGGAACCGGTTATTATTTGAGCAAATTGCTTGTGGGCAAATTTGTCATTATTCAAGTGTGAAATATAAGAAGTGTAAAATCCAAAAATAAGGAAGCACGGTTTTAATCCTAAGTAATCTTCTCATCCATTACTTGAAAAACCGCTCACAATTAATACAAGTCCGTATTAAGAGTAATAAGTCATTCGCCTTATGTGTAAAATCCTCATGTCATGCTTTCATAAGTAACTACACACTCGCTAAGGAAAGAAAAATAAAACTCACGCAATAATTTACATCCGCATCTTTTTGAGATTTTGGATCTTCAACCCCGCAACCCGTTAAGGTAATATTGGATTGGAGCAATCTATTGAATCCCCGCAACCCGTCAAGGTAATATTGGAACTCAATAGTCACTATAATTAACACCACACTGCCCCTCTTGGGAGTCTTGCATTATTTTTTTTCTTTTTCTTTTTTTTTTTCTCTAGCCACTCATTTTTTTTTCATAAGCCGCTCTTATTTTTCTTTATTCCTCACAAAGAAATTTGAAAAGAAGAAAAGGAAAAAACACCCGCTAAATATGGAGCATAACATAAGTCTAGTACACATAAAACGTGCTAACTTAGAATCTTAAGACGTACTCATATCAACCATGAATGATTAGCCAAAAATGCATAAGAGATTACAAACCAATTAAAACCGTACTTGATTATTTATTAACAATTATATACATGCGAAGAAAGTAGAGGTAAAGAAAAGAAGGGTTTAGCCACAAGTAATTGCCATGAAGTCTATCTAGCCCTTTTACACTTGCTTCAACTCTATCATTTCCCATTCTCCACAAATTTAAAATTTCAAAGAATGAAATTGGTGGAAGCTTAGCCTAATAGACCAATGAAGGACTACATGGTTAAGGATACTAGCTAGAGAGTGCTAAAATAAGCAAACTCGGGTTGAGTCAAAATATCCATGGCGGGCCTAATATGTCAAAGAAGTCTAAACTTGTTAAAACCATGTTTTATTATTTTTTTTCTCTTTATATATTTTTGATGAAAAATAAAAGAAGAAATATATACAATGCAAATGTGTTATGCAAAATGAAAAATGATTGATGCAAAAATCATGAATGCATATTTTTGTTGGCCAAAGTAGATCAAAAATTTGAAAAATGTTGAAAATTCAATTTTCCATGTTATCATGCAAGACAATGACAAGTTCTAGGTAAGGTCACTTCGATAGAAGACCCCCCTACACTTAAGATAAACATTGTCCTCAATGTTTAAGAGCATGGAAGTATAAAAACTTCCCCTACACTTATGACAATGAATAGACTTTGCTTAACCCAAGTGAAGGAAAGGACTACTATTAGTGAAATCATGTTTAAGCACAAGGTGTCAATGAAAAATCACTAAAGTAACGAAGTGAACCGGATACAAGGGCCTCCTCCATAAGCTCCAAAGCATGAGATGAGTGAGCAACCCTACAAACAATCAAGAAGACAAAAGAAGGTCTCCCCTACACTTATCTCCAAATCTATGCCTTTATTTCTAACCTACAACACTCTAAACCTAGTTATACGATGCTTGAGTTAATGAGTCTCTAGCTCGACTCGTCCCACACTTAAAAGTGTCTAAAACCTATCATGGAGAAGAAAATGTTTGCCTTTGTTAAGAAAAATCTCCATGATGAGGTAAAACAAGTGTTCATTTATCAAAACTCCATAAACATCCCCCAGGATCAAATACATAATTACCCTCCCACTTATAACACAAACCAACAACTAGCTTCCCAATCATTGGTGAAAAGAATGAGGTGTAGTTCTCTAAAATGGTTTCCCATATGTTCTCCCCAAGGTGATGGTGTAAAGTTCTCAAATCTTTCACAAGGTTTCCTTTTGTTGCATCAGGTGGATACTGAGATGGTTTAGCAAGCTCTATGCCAGGATCAAAAATCCGTTCCTTGATGGGAAAACAACAAGTGTTGATTGCCTTAAAAGACTCTCCTTTGTAGTTCACATGGTGAGAGAAAGGTTGTAGAGTGATTGGTTGTAGAAAGGTTGGGGTGGACAAAGAAGGTAAAGGATCTTCAAGCAATAAAGATTCTAGATAGAGTATGTCCCCCTCCTCATCAAGGTAACCAAGAGTATACTCAAAAGATATATCCTCCAATAAAAACTCATCACTCTCATCAATGATAGAATCCTCCTCATCACCATAAACATCATAGATTGGTCTATCAAAGATGGGTGATCCCTCAAAACCAAAGGAAGTATGATCATCAACAAATGGAGAGTCAAAAGTAGAACGCTCATCATCACTATAATCATCATATGTTGGTGAATCACAAAGAAAAGATCCCTCATTACTTAAGTCCTCATCAAAGTGATTAGTATGGTGGAAAAGTGGGGTGTCATATGGAATTTCACTAAAGTTTAGCTCTTGAGGTTCATGAAAATCCAAGGAGGAAGTAATGGAAGCAATGGTCTCAATATGATGGTAATCAAAGTCTCCACTTGAGCAAGCTTCATAAAAGTACTCATCACAAACTTCATCAAGGAGATCATCTTGTGTTTCCTCCTCATGCACAACATCAATATGTTTTACCGCTTCGGGCTCATTAGACTTTTTGGACAACTTTCCCATGTTAAACACAACTCTCTCGTCTCCTACCCGCATTGTAAGTTCTCCTTCCGCCACATCGATTAAAGTACGACCCGTCCTCAAAAATGGCCTACCAACAATCAAAGGCACTCTAGGATCCACATCATAATCAACCACCACAAAATCCGCGGGAAATGTAAATCTATCAACCCCAACAAAAACATCCTCCGCAATTCCCACCGGATAAGCTATAGTACGGTTAGCCAACTCAAGAGTCATCTTAGTAGGAGTAAGCTCGGGAAGTGAAAGTTTCTTCCAAACCGATAATGGCATAAGATTTATGCTTGCCCCTAAATCCGCTAAAGCCATACAATTTTCCACCCCCGGGAAATTGCAAGGAATCAAAAATCTCCCCGGATCTCCAAGCTTAGTAGGCAACTTCTTAAGCAAAACCGCGGAGCAATTTTAATTCAAAGAAGCATTAGGCAAATCCACCAATCTTTCCTTATTAGAAAGCAAGTCCTTAATCATCTTAGCAAACTTAGGCATATTGGCTAAGGCTTCCGCAAAGGAGATATTGATGTTAAGTTGCTTGAACATCCTCAAAAAGTTAGAAACTTGGATATCATCCTTGTTCTTAAGCTTTTCTTTTCTCAATCTTGAGGGATAAGGAAGACTTGGTTTTGGTTGTGGTTGAGGTGTGGATGAAGGCTTTTCCTTATTGAGTGTTTCATGAATGGGCTTTGAAATTGGAGGAATGGGAGCATTTTGAGGTGGTGAAGTAGAAGTAGAAGGCTTATCACAAGTAGGAGCACAAGTGGGTTGAACAATAGTAGATTTAGGAGGTGAAGGATCCTTTGTTGTTGTACCACTCCTTGTTGTAATAGCATTAACATTGGCCCTAGGGTTTGTTTGTGTGTTGGAAGGTAAAGCCCCTTGTGGTCTTTGATTTAATACCACTAAAACCTTATTGAATTGGTCATTGATTTTCTTTTCTATAGCTTGGAATTTCCTTTCATTCTCTTGATTCATCTTTTGCAAAAGATCCATTGTGTTTAACTCTTGTGGCACATAACCTTGAAAACCTTGAGGTTGGAAAGGTAAAGGTTGGGAGTTAAATCCTTGATTTGGTGGATAAAAGGTATTTGCTTGAGGTTGAAATTGATTGGGTGCCTTGTAGTTATTTCCTTGGTATGGTTGTCTTTGCCCTTGATTCCTTGCTAAAATTTGAGGAGGATTTTGTGGAATTTGGGTGGGTGGTTGGGGTGGGAAGCCGGGTGGAGTAAGGTAATTTTGGGATTTGTAAGAAAGGTTATTTGGATTGATGTTAGGCTTGAAGTGTTCACGGTGTTCCTCTTGATAAGCATAGCATTCCCCTTGATACCCTTGCACCTTGTCACATTGTTCATAAGAATGGGGGCCTCCACAAGTAACACAAGAAATGGTGATGGCATTCACATTATTTGAGGAATTGTTCAATGTCATGCTCTTAAAGGCTTGAACTATCTCTTGAGTCATTTCTTGTTGTCCTTGTTTGACTTGTTGAATGATCTCTTGGTGATATTTAAGGAATTGGTTATCACAAGGTGTTTGAGAAGTGTTTTGGATAACATGAACCTTTTCTTCAAATGGATTGTTTGTTTGAACCATTGCCTTAGTCTCAATAATGTTCAAAGCCTCGTGGTATGTCTTGAAAAGAATACTCCCACCCGCGGAAGCATTTAGTGAATCTTGGTGGTGAGGTTTAAGGCCATTATAGAAGGTATTGATTTGGCTTAGATCATCCATTCCATGGTTAGGGCATCGCCTCAACAACTCACTATACTCTTCCCAAGCATCACCAAAGGATTGACTAGGTTTTTGTGTAAAGCCCATAATCAAATTCCTCAAAACCATAGTCTTTTGGGGAGGAAAGAATTTGTTCAAAAACTTAGTGGTAAAATCATCCCATGTGGTGATACTATCGGGTGGTTGGGTGTCTAACCAATGCTTAGCACTCCCATCTAAGGAAAATGACACTAACATCAATCTAATGACCTCAGGTGGAACCCCATTATGCTTAATGGTATTGCAAAGTGAAAGGAATCTCTTAAGGTGAGCATGGGGATCCTCATTTTGTTTTCCAAAGAAAGGTGATGAAGAAACCATATTGATCATAGATGTATGTAACTCAAATGTGTTAGCGGGAAAGTCGGGAATCTTAATGGCACTAACATATCCATGAATGTTGGATTGCATACGTTCATACAAAGTACGATTATCAATAGCCATGGCTTCTTGTGGTGGTGACAAAGCACGATTCTCGTGATCGGCTTGGTGGACGGTGGTGGTCTTACTCTTTCTCTTTTTCTTCCTTTTCGGAGGAAGAGGTTGTACACCAATCGGTATTTGTGCACGCCCGCGAGTGAGCATGCAACTCAATACGAGGAATGAGAGAGAAGCTCTCGTGTGACTTTGAAGAGAAATAGATTATCCTCTTCGAGTTTCAATATTAAATATCCACAAGAAAATAACAATATATGTATTTACTACTTTGGGTGCAAGACCCTCAATGAAGCCTTCCTTCTTAGAATACTCCCAAGTGAACGGGGGGTTAGGTGGCGCGAAGCACTTAAGTACCTATTGACCCTTAGATGGCATTTTATAGCACATCGCCTTTCTATTCACTTAAATGTTCGTATTCTTTGAATTGTTGCTTATTGAGAGTATTTATCTATTCTTGCTTTATTTTGTTTGATCGATACGCGTGTCAAGGACCGGAGCGCCCCTCAACACGGTGTATTGCCTCGGCAATACTTATGGAAGATATGTAAATTGATTGTTCTTATACGTATACGTATTTACTTATAATAATATATAGAAAATATTTTTGTATTTATGAGTTTTTTAAAGGAAAATACTATATGTACATAAAAATCGAGAGAATCCAATAATATATATTTTTGGGTGCAATCTCTTAGGAAAAAGATTGCTTTTTAGATTTTTTAATTTTTTTGGTCAATTCTTTAGGAAAAGAATTGTTTTGTTAATTTTTTAGTTTTTATATATTTTTATATTTTTGATTTTTTATTTGTTTTTGATTTATGATACGTAAAAATAACATTCACAAAATGAACGGATCCCAAAAGCCAATGAAAACCGTCAATCGATAGTCTCTCGTGTAGTCAAAGAACCGGCAGCGGCGCCATTTGAAATTTGGTATAATGCAAGTTCGTTTTCTCAGTTCTTAACCAATAGAAAGTCCAATCAATATCAGATTTATTATTGTTCTTGGTTGTTCAAGCTTGCTTGGTAATCTATGCTAATTCAAACAACACTATTTAAAAATGAAAAATATTAACCTACTTATACGTAAAACAAGTTGCAAATACCAAGTTTTTATTCAAACAAAATTAAAATTGCAAAATATAAAACTAAGAGGACTGAAAATGTAAATTCTAGGAAAATTAAATGCTTGAAAATTAAATTCTAACAACTTTAGGGACTAAAAATGCAAAACTGTTAACTATAAGGACCAAACTTGTAAAATTGATAACTAACTAACCAAATAGTAACAAACCAACAAACTTAACAACTGAAATGTAACAACTTCCAAAAGTAAAGGACTAAAGCTTGCAAATACCACAAAATTAGGAAGTTTAGCTAGGTATAGAAACTGATTAAACTTCTAAGGACCTAAGTGCAATTTTTATAAACTTTTAAACAAAAACGGGACTCAATGAAGAATAAGCTCGTTTGAGCTTATTACTCAACCAAATCAGCTGAAACAACTTGCAAAACTCTTAAAATCCAATTAAGACTACGTGTGTTCAAGGAGATAAACTAAAAGTCAAAAATAAGCAAATGAGTGCTTATTGATAAGCACAAAATAAGCTACAGCTTATTCCAATCAGTCACAACTTGATTTTTGTGATGAAACTGATTAAACACTTGATTTAAAGAAGGGGAAATCAAACTAGAAACATTTTCATCAAGAAATGAATGAGAAATCTGAAATAAGCTCTTTTGAGCTTATGTTGACCAAGTTTGACCAACTTTTTGCAAAAAGCTCAAAACTTCAAAACTTATTATTCAACACTAGTTAAATGCTTTTGTGAAAGAAAATCAAGACTTTTGTGAACTAGATTAAGAGATATGAGAAATCAGTCACCAGTTCATCTCAGAGAATGAGAAATGCTCAGACATTGATCAAAAAGCTTATTTCTAGCTTAAAACCTAAAACTGTAGAATTTCCTCTTGGAAACTGAAAGTTTATGATGTAAGCTAAGTCTGGAAACAAGTTTGAGTAAATTTCATCAAGTAATGAAGGAGAAACAAGTAGTTGAAAATGGTAAGTTTTAGAGAACAAAGCTGAAATAAGGCTAACCCAAACAATTTTTATGCCAATTGCCTGTTTGACTGTTTTTATGACTTGTAAAAGGTATAATACCACTTGTTATCAACTAATGACTGGAAACTAACTCTAAAACAACAAATCTCAACACTTGAAAACTGAATTTAAGCTACTCCCAAACACACCTTAATCTGTTATGAACAAACTTTTACAAAGACTAATCAAGTTCTGACTTGAACTGATACAAGGGCTATAGCAAACTAGTTTCAATGGACAAAATGAAAGCTATTAAAACTGAAATCAAGCAATTACCAAAGCTAAATCTGAAAGTGAGCTATAAGGCTAACAAGTAGCTAAAATGATGCAAAAACTACAACTCAGAACACAATTATGCAAGATCAAGCTACAAAACACTCAAAATACAATCAAACAACAATTATTATCAAGTTTATCATGCAGCAATCAAATTCTTCACTAGGAAAAAGAGCATGGCAATTGCACTTGAGTGGAATCAGAAATAAGAGCTATAGAACCTAATGTAGAAATCCTTTGGGAAGAAGAGGAGCGCTGAGCTCTCTTGCCCTAGTGATAACCACCACCTATCACTAGTATTCAACAAACATCAACTATCAAACAGCTATAATTCATCTGCAATCATCATTCTGCTACAAATCTTCAAGAACAATGGAAACACTTGAATTCTGATCAAACAGCTACAAAACTTCACCAATGTAAGCTATGATCAATGGTTGATCATAACAAACATCAAACAGCAACAATTATATCCAACAGCAACAAGAATCAACAGGAATTTGAAGAACAGAATTTAGCGGGAAAAGGAAATTTGAATTTTATTGCAGGAATTCAGTTACAAAGGTTGGTTACAAGCTAACAACTAACTAACTGACTCAAGAGTTTGTCAGACTCTTGAGTAGTTAGGGGAAAAGTGAGGGAAAAAAGGAAAGGGAAAATTGAACTATGTGTTTTTACAATTTTAAGCTACTCTGAAAAATGAGGACTAGTCTAGGTATTTATAGGCAAGAGATGAGAGTTTGTTGGAGTTGGTGACGTGTCAGAACCAGTAATAACTTGCCACGTGGAAAAATTCTGCATTTGCTCTTTGAAGGTGACGAACACATTTGGGTGTTTTTGATTTACTGGGTGATTTGTTAATTGGATTGCACCATTGAATTCCTCTCTTCAAAACGAGCAATATTGGTGTTTTGATCTTCTCATGAAACGGCTTCTATCAAAATCCCGATCCTGGAAATTTTTCTTGTTAAAGAAGATGACACGTGGCGCCTTCTTATTGGTTGAAAAGATGTGTTGCGGATTGCACTGTTGAGATATTGTAATAAATGTGGGGCGGCGGAAGTAGGTAATAAATGGGATGAAGTGGCAATCCGTGTGAGGTGTATTCTCTTTTCCCATTGGTTGAACTCTCTATCACATGGATTAAACTTTAACAGCTTTCCAAACTTGGCAAAACAAGCCCCTTGACTTGGCAGATTCTTGTTTCAAGCTAGGATCTTCATTCCTTTGACATTTTTGGTCCTTTAACTTCCATGATTTGTACAAAATGGCCCTTTGACTGAGTTGACTTGATAGTTGACCAGGTTTGACTTGAATCTTGACTTTTACATTATTTCACTTTTAGTCCTTCAACTTTCATAACTTGTCAAGATAGGTCCTTGAACTTCAAAGTCTTGTCACTTTTGATCCTCTTTTGTCTTTTTCATCCATTTGAGCTTGATTTTTCCTTGTTTGCTTGGAATTGTATCTTCTTACCTACAAAAGTGCACACAAACACAAACATACCACATAATACTGTTTTTGCCAAATAATTTGGTATTTTGCTTCATGTTTTAGGGTTATTTGTTGATAAAAGGATATGAGTTTAAGCTCATATCATCTAGTGACCATAGAAACGTTCGATTAGGATTGGCTGCTGATGGTTTTAATTCTTATGGCATTATGAGTCAAAATTACAGCATGTGGCCGGTCATATTGACAGCATACAACACACCACCAGGATGTGTATGAAAGAAACTTCTTTAATGTTGACGATGTTAATTCCCGGCCCTAATCACTTGGAAAAGATATTGATGTTTTCTTGGCGCCTTTGATTAAAGAACTCAAAGATTTATGGAAAGGAATCAGGACGAAAGACGCTACTACGGGTACTTATTTTGATATGAAAGTGGCGCTTTTATGGACCATCAATGATTTTCCAGCTCGGAGTAGTCTTTCTGGGTGGGTTGGGCAAGGCTACTACGCATGCCCCACTTGTAACAAGGACACTCCATCGATGGCTATCAAGAACAAAATCATTTTTGTTGGTCATAGAAGATGGTTAAGAACAAATCATTATCTAAGGAGTAAAACTAGACAATTCCATGGTAAAGCTGAATGGGAGCCTAAACCGGGAAAGTTTATCGAAATGGAAATCCAGTTACAAATTAATAAACTCTTAAAACGTAGGCCAGGGGAGCATCCATATATTAAGAAAAACAACCCACCTCCTAATATAAATGTTGAATTGAATTGGACTAAGCGTTCTATCTTTTGGGAGCTTGAGTATTGGCCCTTTCTTCTACTAAAACACAATTTAGATGTCATGCATATCGAAAAGAACGTGCTTGAGGCAATACTGAATATCTTGTTACAAAATGACAAATCCAAAGACACGGCAAAGGCAAGGCAAGACTTGGAAAAATTGGGAGTTTGACCCGAGTTGTGGTTAGTTCCAAAAGGAAACGGGAAGTTTGAGAAGCCTCATCCAAAGTACTCTTCACCAAAGATAACAGGGAACTTTTTTGTAAATTCATCAAAGGAGTTAGACTACCTGATGGGTTTGGATCCAACTTTAAGCAAAAAGTCACCGCTAATTATGACAATATAATGGGCATGAAATCTCATGACTGTCATATAATGATGGAATGGTTACTTCCTTACGGAGTACAACAATACTTGACCAAAAACATTGCATATCCTATAATCCAGCTTTGCTTGTTTTTTATGCAGCTTTGTTCTAGAATTTTGAAGGAGGAGGACATGGTAAAAGCTAAAAACCGATTGATCAGTGTGATGATTAATTTAGAGCAAATCTTTCCTCCTGCTTTTTTTTGACATAATGCCTCATTTGGTTATACATCTACCCGATGAGGCTATTCTAGGCGCCCTCATTCGCTGCAGGTGGATGTATCCATTTGAAAGATACATGAATAAGCTAAAGAATTATGTCCGAAATAAAGCAAAGCCCAAAGGTTCTATTGCGGAGGGTTATGTTGCAGAAGAAGCATTAACTTTTTGTTCGCGTTATCTTGCTGAGGATGTCGAGACGAGATTTAACCGTCTTGACAGGAATGACGACGGTTTGCCTGAACAAAAAGATAAATTTCAGGTGTTCCGGTCCTCATGCAAACTGATGGGTAGAGTCAAAGATGCTCATATGAGTTTAGATGTTACGCGGGTAGTTGTATGGTATATACTTAACAACAGTCCTGAAATCGAATCAGGCATCTTGGCTTACAAAGAGTATGTTTCTTCCTTATCTATATTTTAAAAAATCTTTTTTTGGGATGACTTATCCTAATATCATGAACTTTTGCAGAGAATCGCCTGATAACGTGGAAACGAGGTTTCCCACCTGGTTTAGTCACAAGGTAAATACATTAGATATATTACCTTGGAGTTATTGCTCATATATCTAAATATGTTTGTATCTCATTCGTAGATTCGTGAAAAAAACGACAGGCGACTGTAATCAAGAGCTATTCTCTTTGGCATGTGGACATACTAGCGCATGTACATACCCCGCTTGCATAGTTAACGGTTTGAGGTTTGTGATACATGAACGCGATAAACTTCATACCACTCAATGCAACGGTGTTTCAACAGCCGGGATTGATGGAGAGATGTATTATGGTCAACTCGAAGAAATTCTGGAGCTCACATATATCGGCAACCGCAAGGTTGTGTTGTTTCGATGTAAATGGTTGGACACCATTAACCCCCCCAAATTGTACGAAACGCAATAGACGTTCTTACATTGAGCAGGGCATACATCATATTTTGACTAATAAGAAATTTCACAAAAATAACCAATACATTCTTGTGACACAAGTATCACAAGTATTTTACCTTGAAGACCTTGCTTGAAAACCAAAGGGTTGGAAGGTGGTCGAACATGTTTATCATGGCGATGTTGAAGAGTCCGATCAAGATGTTATACATGGTAGCAGTTCATCACATTTTACGCTAAATGTTGGTTTGACTTGGTTGGAGGATACAAATTTGAGTTTGAATGACGAATCGGCAGAAGTGTCCGCCACACAGGTTAATGAAGACGATGATGATCTAATCAATAATGAAGATGATGACGTTGCACATGCCCTTGATGATGATGATGCTGAAATGTCTGATGATGATGAAGTGAACCCTAATAATGTTGTTGAAGAAGTTTTATCTAGCAATGATTCAGATTGTGATAATTGATCTTAAGTTGTAATTTGAATGAAACAATGATTTAATCTTTAGATGTGTAATTTTTTTAATGGAATTGTTCTTATATATTTAAATGTGTAAATTTTTATGAATTTGTGTATTAGCATTAACCAGTCCACGAAATTGTGTGTTCATGTACTTGTTATATTACAGATGGTGTGTGTAGGTGGTAGATCACACGGTGGGGATGCTGGTGGTACTCCACCTAGACGACCTACAGGGTCCAAACCTGGCAATTGCGAAAGTAAGAAATTGTGATTTATTTTTATTTTATGTCAACTCTTATTGTTAATTTTTTTGCTTGAATTTCACGAATCAATAACTTCAATAACTAATCTTTGCAGGTGACCTGATACCACACATGGTTACGGTTAATACGAACCTAAGGAGGGCGGTTAGGGCGCATGGATGACCTCTGCCAGTTACATTTGATATTTATGATCTTCATAGCTTCCATCCGTTAGGCATTCATGTTGCGATGTTGAGCTCTCTAATGGGGGAAACAGTCCGACTACTTCCACTTGCTTGCGAGTGGGAAGAAATACCATTGCACCTCAAAACCCATATCTTTCCTACACTTGAGGTATTAATTGTTTGCGTTACATCTAGTCTTATTAACTGTTTTGGTTGAAAATTGTTTGTTTATTTAAATGCATATGTTTACATGTAGACCTATTTCAACCTGACGTGTTGGTTGGATAGTCGTGAAAGTGTGACTTATGGCGGGAAAACATATGTAGTAGGAGAAAGGATAAAAACTGGAATTAACTGTAAGTTGAGGCTACTTTGGTGCAAAAATAAGAACAAGCTGAAGGCTGACTATTATTCTGTCCATGAGTTACCCGAGGAGGCGGAGCTTGTACTGCCCCCATCGAATTCTACGAAGGGCAACAAATCAGCAGGGGAGTGGCTTGATTTGTGACGGTGATGGTCCCACCCGAATCGGGTGAAGAGAAGTGAAGTTAATACAGTTAACCGCTCGAAAAACAAAGTTTCTACACATCAAGGGAAAAAATCATTCGCTCAAGGAAGGAATGAATTTGTAAGAATAGTTATAGTTTTTGTTATCATTTACAGGTTTTTATATTGTTTATTTGTATCTTGTTATTAATTTATTTGATATTGTACAGAAAGTCGCGCATGTGTCTTACGAGGACATTATACAAACTTGGAAGAGGGCACACACAAACAAGAATGGCACCATGTCCGAGGAAAATCAAGACAGATATGTAAGTAATTTAATTTATACATGCTTTAATAACATATTTTTATTTGTTTTTAACTTCTTTTTTTCTATTTCTTTTTCACAGTTGAGAATGATGGCCATAAAAGATGCGATTCTTTGTGGTGCTGAGCAGTTCAAAACTGATCAAGAAATAATTGTTCTAGTAAATCCGAGCCATATCGTCGACAAGGGCAGGAAGTTTCCGTGTGGTGGTACCTTATATGGATGCGGGAGTAGTTCTTATAATGAGGGAGTGACTCGAGAACAGCTCTCGGAGCTATGTAGGATTCATGAGCAAGAAAAATAGCTGTTGAGGAAGCAAACCGAGGAGGCGCAGCAACGGGCTAATTTGGCCCATATGTATGCTAGTGTGGCGCAACAAAATGCTGAGGTAAACAACGCCCGCCTAAGTCATTTAATTTCTCATTATACTTCACATGACATGGATCGAGGGTATACCGGACCTAATAACCCTTCTGTACCGCCATCCCAATTCTCTTCTATGCCATGCATGTCTCAGTTCCCTAGTATGCCTCAGTTCCCTGTTATGCCCCAGTTCCGTGGTATGCCTCAGGCCCCTCCCGGATTTCCATATAATGCTCCACTCAACCCACTCCAACCTCCATTCTCTAATCAGTTGCAAGTTCCACTTACCCAAAATAACAGTTTCAACAACTGTCATCGACCCGTTGTCAACACCACTGGCCCCTCGAGTTCTAACTCTCGGGAAAGTCCCAACTATACCGTCAGCCTAAATCCTCATCAAAATGATACTCTGACCATCGAAGAGTTGGCTCAAGATCTTGAGAATGCCAACAACGTGTCCGATAATGAGCTAATTAACTCGGATGCTGATGAGGGGATGTTGATGAGGGGGACTATTCAGATTAGGAGTTGTTGTTGGTTTTAGACTTTTTATTATGTGTAATAACTTTAGACTTGTTAAATTGTGAAACATGAATTTATTGCAATGTGTAATAACTTTAGACTTGTTACATTTGTGAAACAAGGATTTGGTGAAATGTATTCTAACGTTTTGGCTATTTATCGTATTGTCGATTATTAGTATTGTACTGTTTAGTGATTTGTAATATTGTGGATTTGTTGAAATTTAGATTTTTCCGGAAAAATACCAGAAAAAAATCTGGAAACCAGCTGCTTAATGCAGTTTTTTTTTTTGACCCAGGAAACATTTAGGGTCGAAAATTTTGACCCTAAGTATAGCTTTAGGGTCGAAAATTTCTACCCTAATATATAGGGTCGAGATTTCGACCCTAAATTTCGACCCCAAATTAGAGTCCTGCAAAACTTGTTTTGGTATCAAAATTAATATAAAATGAGTAAATATTTAGGGTCGAAATTTTCGACCCTAAACATCAAAGAAAGTTTCGACCCTAATCTAATATATTAAAACTAATAAAATCATTTTCATAATGTGTTTTTATTACAAGTGGATAATATTTAGGGTCAAAATTTTCGACCCTAAAATACAAAGGTATTTCGACCCTAAGTTTTGGTCAACAATTTGGCTGAAAAGTTGTGGGGCCCATTTTTCGACCCTAAAATACAAAGGGTATTTCGACCCTAAATTTTTAGGGTCGAAAGATTTGGGTCGCCCAGTTAGGAGCGAATATTTCGACCCTAAAGTTTAGGGTCGAAATTCTTTGAGGTGTAGGGTCGAAAATTTCGACCCTAAACAAGGCAATTCTTGTAGTGCATAATCATTTATTTTTTGAAAAACTAATTTCTTACTGTTTTAAAGAAAATCAAATATCTCACAAAAGTGTGAGAATCTTGTGTTATGTTTCTTCCACTACTAAAAAAATGGCGATAGAGCCCTGTTGAAAAGTGTCATACAACATGTTTTTTTCTGGGGAATTAAAGGGGAAGAACTTTATTCGAAAACCAAATAGAGGCCTGTCTGAAAAATGGGGTCTATTCCCTCTTATAGAGCCCAGTTTTGTCTTATCAAACATGGTTTTATGTGAAGAAAATAATATAAAAATAATTTTTAGAATCCAGCAATCTGATAATATTTGATGAGAAAAGAAATCAATACCATCATTCATTATTCATATATTACAAAATATCATAGCTATCAAATTTCATACTCCTTATATCTTGAGTTCAGTTTTCAAAACACAACCCATCTTGTTTTTAAGCTTTCGTTCTAGCCGACCTATATATATAGAGGCTGCATGCATATATAACAAGTATGGAGCATATGAATAAAAAAGACGAAGATGCAGTAAGTCACCACTCAATTTGCTTCCATGATCTAAAGAACATCAGCCCACCTGCAAAATGAAATCACTGAAATCCACAAGGTCAGAAAATAGGATCTGCAAGGAGGGCCATGTCGCTAGGTAGCTTGAGAAGCCCTGCCTCCTCACCAGCCATTCTCTGTTGCGGGTAGAATATATTAGTTATTTTGTTATTCATGTATGACATTAGACCTACTAAAAAGATCGTGGCAAATCCTACTTGTAGTAGTTGTTATCAAAGACTAACGGGTTTGATGTCCAAGATCCTTCTAAACCAGACTTGTCCTTGTGAGCAGATCCCTGGATACATAAGCAGTATGCATTATAAAACATTTTGGCATTAAAAGTTGCAACTATTAGAGATGGAAAAATGGTCAGTCGGTAGTAACTTATAACCAGTAACTTTTAAGGGTTATGCATTATAAAAGTTGCAACTAATAGAGATGACAAAAAGTTGTAAAATCATCACCCAAAATAACCACATTCAACAAGTTTAGTAGTAAACAAGCAATTAGGTTCCTGCACATTGCTGCGGGCTCTTTTCGACATAGTTTTTGTATTTTTTATTTGCCGGAAGCATATTCTGTTGGTTTTACGAAGACTATTTTCAATTGGTGAAGACATATACATATGAGTCATATATTTTACGTTCACAACATCACTTATAAACCGGTTAGCTCGTGAAGCTTATGAACCAGTTCAACTTTTACCAACGTGTAACCTTTATAATAATGAGCCCGATGCGGCTTCCTTGAAGTCACAAAAAACGTAACACTCAGCATCAGTTATCCTTCTGATTTTGATGTCCATTTACACCACTTTGACCTTTAAGCTTGATTTATATGAGTCGCCTCTTTGGCTACATCAATGCTCGGCTTTGTATTGGTAGCCTTGGATTCTGCTGGTTGTAATTTGTGCACCACTAATCGCTTAACTTTAAATGTCATTTATGTAAGTCTAGTGCGACACAATACATGAATGCGTCCTAAAATGTAAAAACGGTAAAAACCATAATTAACATCTTTGTTGCGTAACTCTGTGAGTGGCGGCAAGAAATATAGGTCAGGCGAGGTGTGTAAGGGTTGTGCCAAAACTAAATAGAATACTCCATGTTTATCATGCTTTTCAATATCAACATACACTTATCCTCTACGTAATAAAAAGTCAAAAGTCTGAAATTGTTGCAATTTCACTACAAACTATATAGACTGCCACTGCAAGCAGCCATTCCTAAAGCAAGCCTAAAGCAAAGTGTTAATAAGTTACATACCAGTTCTTATACTTATGTAAAAACAGATACAAAACAGCTTAGCATAGTAAGATAATTGTAAAAAGTAACAGAACCAAACAGCGTATAGAATGTAGGTCCAGTGAAAATGTAGAAAAAATAAAGAAATTTTTTAAGTACATGTGTTCACTTTATATGAATATCACCTTTCATTGGTTCCTCTTTTCATTTCCTTCAAAGTATAGCTCACTGAGTGAAAGTTACTTCTTCATACACCTCCGACCATAGAAACATAATCCACAAAACCACCTAATAAACAAATGAAATGACATGGGACCCTGATTACTCCAACAATAAATAAAACAATACTACATACCGATATCATACAAATAATGGAAAGACCCACCATCAAATATATTATTCAGCCCGTTATTCAAATTAAAACGAAAGCAACATCGAACCATGTAATTACCAAGTACAAAATTAACACGAATAGACTTTATGGTTGACACCGTATTCCATCAACGCAAATCGAATACCTCTAAATTTTCTAGTATACAATCTAGGTGTTTCTCGATTTTGAAGATGGGGGTGAGATCTGGAAAGATCTGTAAAAAAAGAAAGGGAGGGTTAATAAACTCAGCATGGGTTTGAAGCCCAACCTGGGAGCCAAAGAATCGGGCTGTATCAAAACATTGTCGTTTCTTTCCCCTAATGTTAGTATTATATAATAAAAAGGTTAAACCAGTACCTTAACAACACATTTTGTTTTCCATCATTCTGAACCAGCTGACAGTGTACTTATTACGCATTTTAATGGTTGATAATGTGATGTTGCAAGTTTAGAACATAGATTTCATCATTTCAAATCCATTAGTGCAAAATTTGAAGCTAGAAAGTAATGAACTCTAAACAAAAAAGGTTACTTGTCTATATGATATTTCATTTCCACATATGATGAGGCTCGTAAGCTTAGATTGGGATCTTTATTTTGTGTTCTCTCCACAAAAGGTTGATTAACGTGAGATTTACAGAAAGTCTTCTCTAAATCTTGTAATAATATACAAAGAAAAAAATTCATGTCTGGTAAATATTATATTTCGATAAGCTGAGTTAATTCACCTTTCTTAATTAGTTGTAATGCATAAGCAGATACAATTTAATCCATAAGTAGATACAATTCATGATATCACTTCTATTTCAAAATAACAAAAATCAAAACCATTAATACATAGTTGTAATGACATGAAAATGACTCAAATTCTCAAGGTAAAAAAGAACAGAGGCACCTCGAGTATTATTCATCATCTACCCCACATTCACATATATGGATCCTAAGTGGCAATTATCTGGTTGTAAATTATAATAGTAGTGTGTCTTTCGTCTTTAAAGTTTAAAGAAAATGTTATAGTGAGTCTTAAGCAGGAAAGAGTACTTAAAAACTTACAAAACCATTAACACATATGTAAATGGCAATTTTGATAGATGAACACACAATCTAGTTACAACATAACTTGCTCAAACAACTAAAATACTATTTAATAAATTCAGTTTTTCATTTAGTTTTTTCCAAAAACACATGGCGTGCATAAAAAAATACAAAAAAGCTTGCAACCTTAGCAATCAGTTGACCTAGATGAGCCAAGTACGATCATCGTTGTATAATGTATGTAGAGAAGAGAGATAAAATTAATGTTTGGCCATGATGTTAACTTCTTAAAAACATTAAGTTTACTTGTGAAGTCTAATCTATGTACACTACCCTTGAATGAACTGCGTACCAATTCCAACAGTGTCAACATTATCTAATTTTGACCACCCTTATATTCAACAAGCTATGAGTGTGTAGCACTATTATATGAAACCTGTATTCACATGATAAAAAAGCATAAATGATCTTAAAAGAGACCTAGAATACACATTTAATTATCACAAGAATTATAGATCACTTATTGTAAAATTAACCCATAAATTTAGATAAAGCACAAACTAAACTTACACACATAAATCGGAAATCTAACACTAAAGAATAACACATCTACATACGCACTTTAACCCAATGTTTAAGATCTGACATAAATACTTTATACATTGATGATTGATCAAAGAAGTAACATACACATATTCAAAAATTAACTTAAGTTTTAATTAAATATAAAAAGGAACAAGAAGATGAACTACCATTGAGGGATGGTATGGCAAAGTAAGAGAGGGCGGCTCATTGTGTGTTTTTTTTTTTGTTAACCGTGATTTGCGACTCATTGGACAACTAATCCACGGTGTTTGAGTCCACCGCCACACAGACTCAAACCTGGTAAATCCCTTCCTTTTCAGGAGGTTGGCGTGGCCACTTCAAGGTTGTTTGCACCTAGTGGGAATTGAACTTGAGACCTCACACACTTTGGAGTGATATCCACAAATCTTTTTGCCACTAGGCCACCCTTGAGTGGTTCTCATTTTGTGTTGTTAGGGCATTGAAATAATTTAAACAATTGAACCAGTTGAAACAATTGAAATAATCCCGCTCAAAGGAAAATGTCCCAATTTTTAGTTGGGAAATCAGGGATCTATTAGAATTACATTATAAAGCCATGTTATGTAATAGGAAATCGAGCTCTATTAGTGATGGAAAATCCGAAAAAGCCTTTAAAACCCCATTTCCACTAGAACATAGCTCTATGTAATGGGATCTATTCCAATTTTTGTAGTAGTGGCTGATCTTTGAATTGTGAGTAAATTTTCATAGAAAAACTGTTTTTGTAGCAGTGCTCATAGATCAATGTCATTAAGAAATTTTCATGTTTTAGTTCTGTATGTAATTTGCACATTTCAAGAAAAATAAAAAATGATGTTATGTCATGGGCGCAAAAGTTCAATGTATACCCTTCTTTTAGCATATACCCAATAAATCAATCACAGCCACCCATTTTTTCATTTAACAAAAAAAACTGTTTTTTTAATTAAATATCTCCCAAACCGTTTATCGTTACGCAAAACGAAACATACCATCGTGAACGGGAATTAAATTATCTTTCTATCGGGGGCACATGTATATACTTTCGATGAAGTTTTTTCAGTCACGTCTGAGAAAATAGTATATGATTCGTATCACGTCATATATGATTTTCTTAAATCATATATAGTTCGTATCACGAATCATATATGATTTTTTGAAATCATATAATCATATATGATTTGTGGTATGAATCACAGATGATTTCTGAAAATCATATACTATCCGTGATAAGAATCATATATGGTTTTCTTAGACGTGACTGAAAAAAATATCGTCGAAAATATATACATGTGCCCCTCGATAGAAAGATAATTTAATTCTCGGTTAAGATGGTATGTTTCGTTTTACGTAACGATTAACAATTTGTGAGATAGTTTTTTTTAATAAATAAGTTTTTTTATTTGATGAAAAAATAGGTGGCTGTGATTGATGGATTGGGTCTATGCTAAAAGAATGGTATACATTGAACTTTTGCCCCCATGACATAGAATCATTTTCATTTTTCTTGAAATGTGCAAATTACTTACAAAACTGATGTAAACATGAAAATTTCTCCATGACATTGATCTATGAGCACTGCTAGAAAAACAGTTTTTTCCTACGAAAAATTACTCACCAATCAAAGACCGGAAGAAACTTAACACAAGATTACAACACAATTTCTCACTGAAATGAAAAAAAAAGTCCTTGAGAAAACTAAGGTAAATTTCCGACTGGTTTTCACTAAATTGTTGACCAAGTTTTCGTGGGAAATTCGCGAGAATTTTCCCACGAATTTCCCAATATTTACTATTTTCACACGGATTTGCCACTATTTACGAAATTTAAATATCTGTGGGAAAATTGTTGTAAATTTACCACAGATTTCCCACTATTTACGCACTATTTATTAAATTTAGACATTCGAATGAAAGTTGTGGCAAATTTCCTATAGATGTTCCACTATTTACACACTATTTTGTTATTTAGACATCTGTGGGAAAATATTGACAAATTTCCTAAGGATTTCTCACTATCTTTTTGTAAAGGGTTTCCCCGGTAAATTTTATTACTCTAGATAATAGTGAAGTACAAAAGGATGTGGGTGAACCCTACATTTCCACCCATTGTATTGGGGAAAAAATTCCTAGCCGGAATAAACACATAAATTAACTACATAGTCACATAAACATACTACAAACTAAAATTTCTTGCTTCCACGGACTTTGATTCCAAGATTATCATCAATAGACGGGACGTTGCCCGTAATATCCTAATCATTATAAATATTATCATCATATGGGTCATAGTCATCGACATCGTTCTTATAAGAATCATTCCATTGCTCTCATAGATTATTACTCTCATATCCTATATATGTTGTTTTAGAAGCTAGAAAATTTGCCATATCATTCTCCACACACTACAACAAATAAAGTTAAGGCAACACCAATAGAGTGTTGCATTATGCCTTTAAAATGATGCATTACACATAATGCGCCACTTCTTCGAGTACTGCGTTATGCAACATCGCCTTAGGTATATGCAACATTTATATAAGGTGATGCAACACTTTTCAAAAGTGTTGCTCATGCTTAGCAATTGTGATACTTTAATGTGCAACAGTTTTACAATAAATGCAACACATTTACACTCAAATAAAACCTTATACACACAAATGCAACACTCTTAGATTAAATAACAACACTTTTATATTGATGTGCAACACTTCTTCATTTGAACTAGTAAAAATGCAACACTTTAATATATCACGTGTAACACTTCTTTTGTGTGTTATCATATTAATGCAACACTTTTTCTAATGATTTGTAGCGATTTTTTTCGTGCAACACAAATGTTACACGTTTATAATACATAAAGTTTCTAAGCAAGTATAATATAAATTGATATCTCTATTCCATAATAGAAATAATTAAATAATATAAGAAAACATTATATTATGTTCTGACCAAATTATTAATGTAAAATAGCTATCATACATAATTTTGATAGAAAAGTTATCTTATCAAAATTCAAAAAAACTTCATCATCTTTTCAACTCTCCACGTGCAGCTTTTTCTTGGTAAACTATGCCAAAGCAATGTAGCCTGATACACAAAAACGATATAAGGTTAGTAGCTTTTCTTACTGAAATTAAAATGATAGAACTATTAGTAAGATAGGGGCCCGATATATTTAATTACAAAAAAAGAAAAAAAAACTCTTATAGATCAGTCCAATATCGTTGAAATAACTTACTCAAAACAAATACATAACATACATAAAGTTTTAGGTCCTTATGGGAGATGTGGCTTGATGAAATTGTTATATCTTATGACCATTTAACAATCCATATCCAATATAATCGTTCAAAACTGATGTGCGACTAATTTTAACAAATACAAGATACGAAGTATCTTTATTGTCAAACTTACGAAAGTTACATATACTATTGTAGCATGTAGTATTATATAGAATATCAACCTTCTAGACATCATCTGCTATAAATGATGGTGAAACGATCATTTCAGACAGTCAAACTTTAAACTGGGATTTTTTGCCTCAAAAATTCAAAGAATCTATATTTGGGGATATCAAGTGGTACTATTGTATGGGTTGCTAACAGGAAAACACCAATTACCGACCCATCAAGAATACTCAAGATTAGTAGGAATGGAAGACTACTGGTTCTAAATGGTAAGAATACCTGATGAAGCAATTATCTATATACTAAAAAAGCATCAAGTGTAGATATAGCCAACTATCATAACACATATAAAAACGCCTTATACTTATTCCAAGTGTAATAAATGATGTGCCGTAGGCACACACATGTATAACTTCATGTCCTTCTGGTGTACGTATTTCTATACCCTTTTAGGAAAAAGGAATATAAAGCGGGCAAGTATTAAGTCTTACGATTTAGGAAAACCGTAAAACCGATAAATGCGAGTTCGTTCTCGGCGGAGGGTATGTATATGTTAGCCAATTATATAAAAATCAAGGTTGGATTAGTGTCGTTTTTGGGTTTAAAGAGAGAAAAATTAAAAGACGAGTTACACTACGATTAAACTACGACGTAAAATGTAAAACGATGACGTGAATACGTAAAACGCGATGAAATTAAAAAATTAAGCTAAAAATTAATTAAAAATGAAAACTAAGTCTAAAATAATATAAATAAGAATAAAACTTCAATAAATAAATTTTAAAACCTTTTATTATTTAAATATTCAGTTTTAAATGCTAATTAAAGCCCTAAAATTAAATATAACTAACAAAAAGTCCAAAATATTACTTTATCAAACAAATACCTTATTTATATTAATTTAACACTAAAAAGTATTTTTACTATATTTTAGAAACTATTTTTCTATTTTTAAAATGCTAAAAACACCTTTTAAACAAAAATAATGATAAAAATAATAAAATAATGATAAAATTAATTTTACTTTTTTAAAAAATCCTATTTTACTTAACTAAACAGTAGAAAAATGGAAAGAGTTGAAAAAACTAATTTTAACCACTAAAAGACTAAACAGTTTTAATAAAATCCCATTTAAACCTTAAATTAAATCTAAAAAATAATTAAATAAAGTGAACAGTGAAATTCTTTTCTTAAAAATCTTAAAATATATTAATTTAACTAAGAAAATTTTTAAAACTGAAAAATTATACTTTTTAGAACTAAAAGACAAAAAACAGTTTAATATAAAACTAATTAAACCTAGAATTAATTCTAAAAATAGAAAATAAACAGTAAAATAAAAACTAACTTTTTGAAAATTCTTAAAATAAATAAATAAACAATGGAAAAATTAAAAACCAAGAAAAAGCCAAAAAATTACCACTAAAGACAAAATTAAACCTAAACTGATAGTGACAGTTGTGGACCTTTTGTCCTTTTGCTTATCAGTGGGAACAAACAGACTAACAGTGGGAACTTTGTTCCCACTGCATGGTCACAGAAGACAACAAAGACGATTTGTGAGCTATTGTGTTGGTTTCTTTGGAAGGCAAAGGCACCCCCACAACCCGTTGGGTTATGGGGAGTCACAGAAATACAAAAAACACCAGGTAGAACACAAGATCACACAAATCAAAGCAAAATATAGTCTCTGATGAATTTATACAGGTCTGGACAACATGACTGATCTAAAGTGCAATTTAGTGAGATTCAAACTGGCTAAGCTTAGTCAATACACTACCAAACCACACTAAACAAACACAAAACCCTAGATTATCATTAAGGCTAGCAATGAACAAAATTTGGTGATCTAAAACTCAAAATCAAAACTGTCACAGCCTACTGATTATTATAGGCTACTTTTACCAAATATAGAACATGCAAACTTCTGATTTCTTGTAGCAAACTCAAACCAAGTTGTGATAATACCTATAACTACCCTAGTTGAGTGTATTTGAGCAGACTTTAAGCCAAATAGATGTCAACTGCTTAGCTTATCATGCAAACCCAAACACCCCTTTACTGATGAAAACAAACTTTTTTGCAAACAAAATATTTCAAATCAATACCAGCCTAACACTAAACACTTAGAATCATCAAATCAACAATAACTAAACATAAACAACATGCTCAACACGCATTTAAGTAGATTATTCACAAATCACATGAACAATCAAAAATCAACAAAATACATATAGAGGGTTCAAGCCACCTGAGCTGATGCCTTCTCTAAATGGATACTTGAAAATCTTTGTGAGCTGATGGGAAGTGTAGAGAGCCCTGCTGTGGTTCAACAACTGAACCAGGGTACAAATGTATTCTAAAAACTATGAAATGGAAAGGTGATATTATCTCTTGTACCTGTATAAGACAACCAACAAGAAAAGCACTACAAGCTCATATAAGACAAGTTCATAAGCTGTGTGTCAGACAGCTTATGACCTTGGGCTTATGTGAATAGTGATATCAAAAAACAAAAAAGGAGTAAATCACTTTGAAACTTCTTGTAACACAAACTTTTGAAAATCACTTTGAATTAACAGAAAAGGAACACCAATTGAGATCCTTAAACCCCTCAAAGTTGTCAGCTTGAGGGATCAACATAATACAAGTGGCGGGTCTCAAAAACACTTTGCCAAAAATATTGAACACGAAATTTTGATAACTTAAATTATCTTCCATAAAAGTAAATGTTACATTAAGAAAACAATGAAAAATGGAACTCAGAATTTAACTTTGCAAGGTTTTAAAACTACTTTGACTATTCCAATAAAAAGTTTACAATGTTAAAAACTGGAACAAGGAAAATGGGACACATGTCGTCCCATTTTATACAGCTACATGGAACTATATATAATACTTTAATAAAAATACAATTGATAAACCCTAACAGCTAGAATTCCAGAATTGCCCTTTGGTCTTGGTCAAATGTGACTTCATGTGATTGCCAGTTGGATGAATGTGATCTCAAACGTCCATCTTAGTATTTGGGAACAAGAAATGAGTTGGGGTCATTGATTCTCTGTGAAGATTCCAAAGTTGCTATTTTTGTGCACACATGGCAACGTGGGTTGAGGACCAATGGTGAGCTGGCAAGGTTTTTGTGGGTGGGGATGGGTTTAGGTTAAGTTAAATTGTGGTTCTGGAGATTATAGGGTCAAACCCCTTTGTTTTGAACTATATTGGACCTGGTAAATTTCTAGGGTTTATGGTGGATTAGGGGTAGTTTGATTTGAAATTAGGGGTGGATTAGTGTTTGGCGGTAAGGGATTAATTTAATGAGTTTGAAAAAAAACTGATTATATTAATTTGGATGGAAAGAAGAAGTGGAGTGGGGGAGGGTGGTGATTGGTGGATAGTTGTGGGTGGGGTGACGTGGCGGATGGTGGTTGGTTGGGGAAAGGTTTCTTGTCTGGCCACAAATATCCCCTCTATTCCCAAGTCTTTGTCACTTCATATATAACAGTTCCAAACTCACATTCCCTTTGTTATCAAACTTTTCTTTTTTCAACTTTTGCCACAAAAAGTTTTGTAAACTTGTTCCAAGGGATTTTTCTTGTAATTTCATCATATTCCAAGGACCAATCTTGTACATTCTTGCCATTTTAGGGACCCATATGTAATTTTGAGGATTTACAAGGGTATAAAATGATAAGTCTCTTCAAAAGATGAGGGACCAATCTTGACAATCTTCAAAACTTCAAGGACTTGATTGGAAAATCATTGTTCGGGTCTGGTTCTTTATGCGACTTCGTTTCTCGTGTTCATTTTTGCTTGATTTCTTGTGATCTTTTGTTGATTTCACGATATCCGTACCTAAAATACACAATGAACAAACACAAGCATATTTTGGGGTATTTTAATGATATTTTAAGCATTTTAAGCCCGATTTGGAAGATGAGACTATGTATAAATGAAGTCTCATCACTCCCCCTTACTAAGCCATTGCTGTGTCCCCACGCAATGCTAGAATTAAGTATCGTAGCACTTCCAAAATTAATTTAAGGTGACATTTATTGAAAACGTAAACTTAAATAAACTACTACATGTGTTTTAGACATAATGTATCGTTTTCATCACGATTAAGTGACTTTTTGGGTCAAATAATAAGAACACGTGAATGCCTCATAGAGATAAGTTCGTCATCCTCGATTTTCACCCAATTCCATGCTAAACGTGTAACGAGATCATTGTTACTATAAGTTAGCAACACAATCATTAATCATGAGTGTTAATTACGTACTTAGACTCCCTTATTCCTAATTGGTATCTCTTATATTTTATTTTTATCTTAATGATCACGAGGATACATCATTGACTTATTTCGATATTTTATTAAGGCCGAAAATAAAGTAGGACGATTTAATTGATAGTTAGCTAAAGGACACGATCTTTTAAAACGGCTTCTCCGTAATCTCCTTAAGTTCATATCTTGGCATAACTCGTTTCACGATTTGAGACCTTTCTCGGACCGATATTTGGCATGTACTTCGAACTTCAAATCTTGGAAGACGTTCTTGAAATAATGGTTTTCTCTTCAGATATGGAATTTCTTCACTTGACGTTTTTGGATCACGACTTCATCATTTTTCTTTGATCTTTATTTGGATTTTGATATACAACGATCCGCCTCCTTTTAGTAATTGGATATATTTATCCTCATACCTTGTTAGGGTCTTTTTGGATAGACTTCCCCATGTCTTTAGGGGAGTATATTTCTTTTCGTCGTGTGTCTCGATCCTAATATTGATTTTGGAATAATGATACTTCACATCATCTTGGATATTTAGCAACAAAATGGAGTTCCTCGTGCCTTGTGAGGGCCTTTTTGGAACTTTTCCAATCTTCGCATCCCGCTTCAATAAGTTATGCCTTAGCTATGAACTCTATTCGAACACGAGCAACTTTTAAATGATCTTGGGCTAGAAGCTAAGTAACCTTTTAAATCGTACGACCTTACTTATTGCATTTATTTAAACAAAAGTGTAGGGAGAATAAGCTAGTAATTACTACACATGAGATCGTGAAAGATTACTTAACTTATAATTAACTCTATCATTTCTCGTCCTCATTTAAGAGACTTAGCCTAATAAGTTAAGGAATCGAAGCTAAGTGCTCAACACTCACGGTCGATTTAAAAATTACTCTTATTCTCACCATCGGAAAACCTACATTCGTGTCTTAAACACTTATGAAAAACAAGAAAAAATTTAAAATTTGGCCATTTTTAGCCTTATTTTGCATAAAATGATAACAAAAGATGAAAATTGGATTGCGTGATGACGTAAGCAAGGTGAAGTATCTACTCACCCCCCATACTAAAACTAAACAATGTCCTCAATGTTTCGAGTCTAGGGGTGAAACACCCCCATACTAGAGACGTAGTCGAATGCTTAATCTCGAGCATGGAAAGGGTAAAACGAATAACCTAAAAGCCGTTTATGAATTATGCTAATAAGATAAACGTTAGAACATAAAAGGATATCATCGAATATTGGAATCTCCAAAGGCAACGATCGAAGCTAGAGTGATCCGTAAAATGAACACGAGAGGCTTCAATGATGACGATGAACCTAATAAATTACAATCTAAAACAACCACGGAACAAAGGTTGGCAGAGCACAAGTCCCCTCGTTACATACTTAGAAAGCAATAATATTTACAAGGGTAAGCATGAGAATCGCCCACGAGGCACCTTGTTTTTATAACCGAGTCAAAAGCTCGACTCGAATCCCCATAAATGTGATCATTTAGGGATAATCATGGTATGGTCATTTTTGGTGAGGCTTACATGATAAACTGTAAAACCCGCATGAAAAATCCATGAAAGTATATTAATTACATGAAATCTCATATTAATTAAACTTTTAATTAATTAATTCACGACGAGCATCCAAGAATATTTAGTAATCATATATAACGCACCTAATTGAGAACATATAACGCACCTATATATGACTACCATATTTAACAATCATATATGACTACCATATATAATGCACCTAATTCAGAGCAGCCACCTTTTATTTCGCTCAAAATCCATTTCTTGCGGTAAGTTATAACAATCAAGTCTACATATACATCACATGTCCTTTTCTAAACCAATCCAAATAGAAACTTCATTGCAAAATAATCCTGGTGAATAAAAGTGTTCATTTGGTGCGGATATAGTTCACGCCGAGGACGTGTTCTTATTTCGGGTTTATGTAAGTTACAGCACCAAGTTATTGGTGTCATTCGTTCTAGTCCGATTTTGGTTTCCGGTCGATTTGTTAGAATAAGTTAGTCTGCGTTCATGATTCGAGTGTGTCTCGCGAGCATATTCTATTGGCGCTCGTGTTTGGACTTGGTGCATGTCCGCTGGTGGTTTACGGGTCAGCGCTTGGGATTAAGTTTTGATCAGATCGTGATCGGTTTGTATTCGAGATGGGTTTGCTTCTGCTCAAGTTGTTGGCTGTAGTTCCTCATAAGGAAAATTTTGTGGTTTCATGTGTTTGTATACACGTCGGTTCTCGAGTTTGATGTTTATGATGGTGTTGGTGTCCGTACGTGTTCGAGTTTGATTCAATGTTACTAGACGTTTTAGTTTTAGATCTTGATTTGTGTCTCGTTATGCTCAAAGGTAACTCTCGAGTCGTATTTACTTAGCGATAGATATTTCACATAAGTTTTATGTTACCTCATTCTTGATTTGAAACTAAGATCATGATACTAGATCTTAGTTTAACAAAGATCAAGATTGACTGATTATAGTCACATGTCACAAAATTTCATACAAGATCCTATCAAAACCATTATAAAATTAATATAATTTTAATCAGTACATTATACTAATTAATTTAATATTAATTATATTAATTAACTATATTAATTATTTTTTTAACATAATTAATTAATTTTGTATTAATTAATTTCATACAAGATCCATTTTGGCAAGATTAATTTTATACAACTTCTCCATGACTTTTGGGGAGTTTTTGCTTTTCGTCATGTGTCTCGATCCTTCATATTGATTTTCGATAAATGATTCTTCACATCACTTGGGATCCTTAGCAACAAAATGTAACCCTCATGCCTTGTTAGGGCCTTTTCGGACTCGCCAATCTTCGCATCCCGCTTCAATAAGTTATGCCTTGGCTATGAACTCTAATCCATACCGAGCAACTTTTAAACGATCTTGGGCTAGAAGCTAAGTAACTTTTCAAATCGTACAACCTTATTTATTGCAGATAAATTTATTAGCAGGCGATGGGAGAATAGGCTTATAGTTAACTCACATAAGTTCACGAAAGAATACCGAACTTATAATTGGTTCTATCATCTCTCGTTCTCCACAGTTTAAAATCTCAAGGAATGAGACTCGTGGATACTTAGCCTATTAAATCAAAGTTTTGGGTTTTCGAGTCGCCTATAGGATCTTGCAAACGCTTAGACTTTTTCAAGTTTAGAAATCGCATTTTAAAGTTCCCTTGATAAACGACTCTCTAGGATCAATTATAGGAACTTGCGAAAAGTTCTTGTTCTTAACCCGTGAGAGTTAAGACTTTCGCGTTTTATAGCTCCCTATATAAAAGCCTAGCAAAACTTGACTTAAACATGTTAAAGATACTAGCTAGAGTAAACTTAGATAAGTAAACTCGGGTTGAGTCAAAAGATTCAGAACGTTTGAAAATTAAAACCACTTTATTAAAGTCTATTCTAGCAAAGAAAGAAAATAACTATATAAAGGGAAAAACTAATAGGCCAAAATAGATAAAATTTTTTGAAAAATGTCAAAAAATTGATTTTCTGGTTAAAATGAGGACAAATACAAGGAAAAGGCCACTTAACTTCGATAGAAGTCCCCCCTAGACTTAAGATAAACATTGTCCTCAATGTTTAAGCATATGGGAGTAAACTCCCCTACACTTATGACATTGTGCACGTTGTTTAAATCTCGCTAAGGAAAAGACAACTAAAGAGATTCCTATTTTAATATTGGAAAAAATAAAATAGTGAATCGAAAAGAGTTTAGGATAGAACCGGGAAGAAGGAAACACGGAATCACGGGTCGTCAAGAATCATCAAGAGTGGATCATTGAGCTCGAATCCCTGATTAAGAGAGGAGAGGAAATAGCAAACACCAACGGGTCTCCCCTACACTTAGGATAAAGAAAGCTAAAAGATAGATGCATGAGTTGCCTCCCAAGAAGCTCTTGTTTTTGTTATCCGAGTCATGAGCCTGACTCGTCCCCGAATTAAATGGTCCATGGGGAAGCCTCGAATGTAATACCGGGATCAAAGACCTTGTCCTCTTTCCCGGAAGAATATAATAAAGGAGAGGCAGGAGGATAATTTTTGAATGATAGGAAGGTTCTTTCATGTTGGAAATACGTTTTTACGTATTTAGAAAGGATCGGTCACTCCAACGATATTGGGCTCGTGATCCAATATAGTCCATATAGCCCACATGTAGGGTGGGCTATATAAACCCCCTCCTAGCATGTTAGGAGGGGTTGGTCATTCACTTTACACACATTCAATCTAATATTTTATTTTCTCTCCAACCTCTCTCTAGTTTCTCTCTCTACATCTTCATCTATCTTTCTATTTCTTTAAATCATTCCAACACAAGGATAATCCAAGAATACGAGGACCTACAAATGGTATCAGAGCCTTGGTTTGATTGGTTTTGTTCTTGTGTTCTTGATTTTGAGTTTTGATAATCCATACCCACGTCAATTTTTTTTGTGTTTTTATGCTTTGATCTTGATACACGTTATCTAGTTACTTGTTGTAGTGATTTTGGTATCTTGGTTTTGGTTAAAAACACAAAATTTCTTGGATCAAAAGTGCAAAAAGGTATTGTGTTCATCTTTCCGAAATTCAAGCAGAAATCTCCATCGGAAAGTACAAGTGAAAAGTGGGCTTCCATCGCAATAACCATCACCATCGGAAAGGGTTTGGTTCTACATTGCGATACTGAGGATTTCAATACTTATTCCGATCTGGACATTCCGATCGTTCATTACGATCTGGGATTCCGACGGTTATAAGGAAGTGGTTAAGTCGTTACTCTGCCCAAATTTTGTCAGCAATATTCCGATCTGAATCTTTCCAATAGGACTTTGCGATCTGAACTTTCCGATAGGACATTGCGATCTGAATCATTCCGACAAGGTTACATTGCTATCTGAGTATTGCGATCTGAAATCATTCCGATCTGACATTACGATCTGGACGTTTCGATCTGACATTCCGATCTGATATTCCGATGGGTATTCCGACGGATTAAATTGAGGATTCCGATACAGTGACAAGTATTTCAAGATTTTTCAAAAACGTGTTTTTGAAAATTTTTAGTGTGTAATTTTGTCTTGGAATTTTTGGTTTATCGAGAACAATTATTAGGGGATTTTAACATTATTTCTCGACTTCTACTCACAACAACAAACACCATTACTTTCTTTCATTGATCGATCGACAAGTAATCCTTACATTCATTTATCAATGATTTTCAATGGATTCGTTGAACTCGACATCTCGAGAGGGAGACTTGCTTCTCATGCAAAACACAGCTAGAGAAAGTGGTATAACGTTCTTTCGACTACTCCAGTCTCATCTAGTGACCATTTCTTGGTTTCAAGGAGGAAACGAATTTCTGACACTCTTCGGTCAAGATCGTTATCTATTCATCGATTCCATATTCCTCAACTTGAACCAACTAGCTGAGCAACTTCACAAAGAAGAATTTAATCACTCTGCATCAGCATCTGCATATCAAGCTCTAGTGACACAACTTACGCACTTCTTCAAATTCAACATTTTTAAGTCTGACAATTCAGGGATATGTCAATCATTTCTTTAGTACACACAAACGGAAATTAAAGAGTTTCGTGGTACATTGTTGAAATTAATGATATCAGTCTCGTCTTCGATTTATGAAAGATCTCGACTTCAGCAAGAGTATGATAATGGAGTGCAAGAATCTACGATGCAGATGCAAGAGGAGAATGATCATACGGTTGAAAACTTGGAGCCTAAAGATTGCAACAGCAAGGATTCGGGAGGAAAGCATGATACAAGCAGCATGTCAGGGATTGATGCCACCATACCTGTATCTGACGAAGAGACTACAAACATGGTACAAAAGAATGTGGTATATGATGTCTATGGCAATGAACCACCGCATGTTGCGCATTCCAAACCTAATTATGACAAACATAGGATGGAAAAGGGTGATAGTTTTACCACTTCGGATTCATCCGATGTGAGTCAAAATAGGGGAGAAATTGTTCAGAATGCTATAGTTCATCAGGATAAATGCTTTATGACTGCTTCTCTAATCGATTCTGATTCCAAGATTAAAGAGCTTGAAACGATTTTAGCTCAGCAATCTAAAGCTCTTGAGGATGCCAAAATTGAATTTTCGAAGAAAACGGATAAATTTGAAAAGTATTTTGAAAAACTTGAAAATTCAAACGTTGTTCTTGAAAGAAAATTAAATCAAAAAATTCAAGATTCTAAAGCTGAAAAAGATAATTTTGTGAGACAAATTAATTCGCTTGAATTTAAGTTGGCATCCCAAGATGAATTGCTCAAAGAGAATGAGACTTTAAAGGCTCAAGTACAAGAAAAGGTCTTTGCTATAGCTGCGTTGAAAAACGAATTGAGAAAAACTAAAGGATCTAGTGTGGATACTAAGCTTGAAAAACCATCAATCTTGGGGAAACCGCCTCAAATTCAGTCTGTTAGACAACCGACTGCATTTAGATCTGAGCGACCAAAATCCTCGAGACCGCGGTTTGCCTCCCAAATTGATATGGTTCATCTCTCTAGACCAGTCACTCCACTATCTAGGCCCAATGTGACTAAAACAGCTTTTGCAAGACCTAATCACATGATTGCATCTAGCCTCCCTAGACATAGTCTAAAGAACACGTCTCGAACTAGTTCAAATGATGTTCGCCATAAATTTGGTCTAAGGGAAGCTATTCAGAAGACACAAGTAAGAGATAGGAATTTTAAACCTAGTCAGATGCCTTCTAGATTACCCAACACTGCTAACCGTAGCATATCATATCCTAGGAGCATCAATCAATCATCTAGGAATTCTAGATCTTACTCGGACATTAAATATGCTACTTGTAAAACATGTAGGAAATGTGTATTTAAAGCCAATCATGATTCTTGTGTCAAGAAATTACTTAATGAGGTGAACTCCCGTGCTAGACTTAAATCCCAGTGGGTGGCTAAAATAAAACCCATGGGTAAAATGTGGCGCCCCACTGGTAGAACTTTCACTCTTGTAGGAAACGAGTGCCCTTTAACTAGGATAGTCTCTGATTCTACTAAGACTACTAGGGAGGAAATTGAAAAGGAGGATACATCACTTAAGCCTGAACTTAAGGTTTTCTATAAAAGGAAACGTTTGCCAGCTAAGACAAGTGAATCCTCTCCTCAGGTCACCTCTAGCACAAGAAAAGAAAATTGTGAACTCCTACTTGCTTCTAAGATAGATATCGCTAACCCATATCAAAGCATGCAAAATCCTAATGAGAATGCAGGTACCAAAGAGAATGTTCCAAAAGAAAGAAGCGGTCCAATCATTGTATACCACTCAATTAAGGACACTCTCGGAGTTTAGTTGCTAAAGAAGCTGATATCTAAGAAACAAGTGTCTCAGGAGATTTCCAGTTAAGCTTACAGTGCATCAGGACTTATAGTCACATCACAGACTATAACTCGATCTTCAAAGAAAGGAAAGTTTATCGCCGATGGTAAACTTATCCTAACAACGAGAAATTAATTTTTCTCGGGCATGAGCTTATATCAAAAACATTCCAAGTTTTTAAGCTCATGCACAATGGCTCCTCGTTAAAAAACAGACGATGACCCGGACTTCAGAGACAGGGAAGTTTATCTACGCAACGATAACTTACCCTTTTAACGAGAAATTAATTTTTCTTGGACACGAGCTTATCCTAAAACCATTCAAAGGTTTTAAGCTCGTGTATAAGGCTCTTCATTAAATGTCAGATGATGACCCGAACTTCAAATTAAGGAAAGTTTATCGCCGATGATAAACTTATCCTCACAACGAGAAATTAATTTTTCTCGGGCATGAGCTTATATTAAAAACATTCGAAGTTTTTAAGCTCATGCACAATGACTTACAGTTAAATGTCAGACTGTAACTCGAACTTAAAATAAAGGAAAGATTATCTTTTATGATAACTTATCCTCTTAACGAGAAATTCACCTTTCTCGGTCATGAGCTTGTAATAAAACATTCGAAGTTTTAAGCTCAGAAGGGAAAGTGAATCTTTTAAATAAGAGAACTTTTCCTCATAACGAGAAATTCACCTTTCTCGGTCATGAGCTTGTATTAAAACATTCTAGGTTTTAAGCTCAGAAGGGAAAGTGAATCTTTTAAATAAGAGAACTTTTCTTCATAACGAGAAATTCACCTTTCTCGGTCATGAGCTTCTCGTTAAAACATTCAAAGTTTTTCAAGCTCATGAAAACGACTTCTAAGTAAATGTCAACTTAGGACTCGTTCTTCAGTTAAAAGGAAAGTTTATCACCGATGATAAACTTATCCTTAACAACGGGAAGTTTACAACTTCTCGGGCTTGAGGTCGTTTTGTAAGATATTCAACATCTTAAGCTCAAGTAAATGGTTTTCAAAACAATGAACACAGTTTTTCGAGAATTTCTCAAAAGGTTTTTCTAAATCTTTCAAAATTTTGTGTTCAAAAATGTTTTGATAAAAAGAGCATGTCTTCTGGAATCGATAATATTTAGGATACTAGAAATGTCATTCAATAATGACAAGGGGTTGTAAATAAAGTTCGAGCAGAAGTTCAAATGTTTTAA
Organism: Glebionis coronaria; assembly: GCA_025667525.1. Classification (NCBI taxonomy): domain Eukaryota; kingdom Viridiplantae; phylum Streptophyta; class Magnoliopsida; order Asterales; family Asteraceae; genus Glebionis; species Glebionis coronaria. Next base: position 300,978 of record JANFOE010000217.1, read on the forward strand.
AACATGCTCAAAATGGTTTGCTATTATTTCAGATAGTAACCCGCTTTTTATGCTCTAGTCAAACATTTCACCGGAAAGCTTTGACTCAACAACGGGAATTAATTTTCTCGGGCATGGTTTACTTTATAACCATGTAAGGGATTGTGTTTACTTTATAACACAATCTAACACGAATTTATGTACGTGTCAGTGCATTTATTTGTTAAAACAAGAGAAATCTTGTTTTTATGAAGCTATCATCTCTACAACCATAGCAATCTACAATTGGTATCTACATACTCGACGATGCGACTACTCAAACGGTGACTACAGCTCTTTCAATAGAACACGGGTCAACAATTGAGGGGGAGCAATTGTCCAGCATTCAGAATCTTTGACGCCGAAGGTGCCAAGTTCACATATTGGTGTCAAGACAACGATATCAATCGTACATATGGAGTCAAGAGATAACTTCCGACGTGATGAGGCGACAAACATTCGTGAACAAGAACCATGTGCTTCTTTCATATGATGTTCTTCATCATTCAGGTCCAACCTCATAAATCGCTAATCTTGTGAATACATTATCATATATGATCTTTGCACGTGATAAATACCTTACACTTGTGTTTAAAAGGTATTTAATTTACGTTTCAAGTACACCCTCATTAATTTGAGGGGGAGCTTGTGTAATTCATGAAGATAATCGGATTTGCATTTTTCTTCCCAAATTTTCTTAAACATGCTATTAAATCAATTGATATTAAAAACATCGATTGGGTTAATATTTTTAATATGGGGGAGAAAATGTGATTTAATATGGGATATTATCACACATGGTTTGACTTAATGTGCTGGCTCATCCCGACATGTGCGAAATGTTTTCAAATATCGTGGCATATGTTAAGGGGGAGCAAAACGGATTTCAATATCAAAATAGATTTTCATGGTGACATATACTTACCCAAACCTCATTTAATTCACGACGATGAAGATTGTGGTGACATAAGGATGGTAGGATAGGTTAAGTCCTATGATTCTTCCAGAACCGGAGGAATCTTCCCAAGGACATTCCATAGCTAGAAATAGTCGTCCTTAGGAAAGTTGGAGAAAGATTGTGAACGTAGCTGAATGCCGACCAAGTACTTAAGTTAGCACTGGAACAATCACAACAAGGTGCTAGTGATGACGTATTGGTAAGCATTGAAAGGGTTGAAGAATGAAAAAGAATTGTAAAGATAAAGGGTGTAAAGAAAGAAGCCCTCCTTTCAACTTAGGCAAAAACTGGGTCAATACATATGCTATTGAGATCATTTTAATTGATGCTCGATATTGAAGATAGACATCATGGACCCAGTGATGCAATGCACAACCCATCCCAGCTAACTCAGATATCTCTTCAAAGGTATTTGTTTTAATCACACGGAGACAACACGTTATCTATCGATTTATTCACTCCGAATGATTTGGTATTGAAATGGTGGCACTCCTCTCCAGCCTCCGATCACTAAAATCCAAAGTGCACGATCGAGTCTAGAGCCATTTGAGATCATCAAATATCTCATTAGGACACACTTTCATATTTCCTTGCTTCTTCACACACTGTGAAAAGTAAGAAAGATTTTAAGAGTCCTACGCAAAATCTTCATGATCTTGCCTGAACATCCGAGTAATACGAAAGTATTTACAATGAAGATGTAAATCCTTCTTGAGAGAATATCAAAAAGCTCATGGTAGGTGACTTGTGCGATTCTTTATGAATCAAACTTGTGATAACTGGAAAGCAACAGCTGTTTAATTCTTAACTGAATTTAAACACGTTCTAGGCCTCTACGCAACATCTTAGTGATCTTGCCAGAACACTCAGAGTGATACCTTAGTGTTCACAGTGATGAGTGGAAATCCTTCTAGTGTTAACCTCAAACAGCACTTGGTAGGTAACATGCAAGATTCTATACGAATCAAGCTCGTGACAACTGGAAAGCAACGATGGTGCGGTTCTTAATTGAATTTCACTTGTTCCAGGAACATGAATTGACGGCTTCAAATCATGCGGATACTTTTATCCAAATGATTCACTCTTTACGTTCGCAGTCAGCTTTGGACGGTCGAGTAAAGAGAACGGGCTTACCCGCGAAATCCTGTCAGGAAGTTACTTAATTGAAACTATCCGTCACGGGTACGATATCTAATATCGTCCAACGGTCTTCACCGACCGGAGGTAAAATGCTACCGAATTAGAATGAAATGTTCAAAGCCATTTCATTTGTGTCTACTTATGTTGCGGCATTTGAAGACGGTGGCGTTGCGGAATCCAAGAAGAAGTCGTCCCCGCATGCTTATACTTTATGCACTTAATATCTCATTTAATTCAAGAAAGCCTAAAAGTTAAGTCTTCTGCTGTATCAAACTCTGAAGCTTTCAAGAATTACGAAGGTATAAGTATGCATGGTGTCACAAGGAAGCAAATATCACAAGTGATGAATGCACAAGGTCAAAGCAAGGACACATGTTCAAGACCAAAGTCAAAGATCACATCAAGCATATTCACAAGAACAAGATCGAAGACTCAAGCATAGAATGCTAGGTTTAAGATTTTGTAAAATGGTGTGACCTCCCTTTGGGGGAGATTGTTGGAAATACATTTTTCCAAGGAAAGTCTCGGTCACATCATTATTAGCATAGATCACGAGCTATAGACTATTTAGGAAATTGTAACTTGGAGTGACCTCCCTTAGGGGGAGATTGTTGGAAATACGTTTTTACGTATTTAGAAAGGATCAGTCACTCCAACGATATTGGGCTCGTGATCCAATATAGTCCATATAGCCCACATGTAGGGTGGGCTATATAAACCCCCTCCTAGCATGTTAGGAGGGGTTGGTCATTCACTTTACACACATTCAATCTAATATTTTATTTTCTCTCCAACCTCTCTCTAGTTTCTCTCTCTACATCTTCATCTATCTTTCTATTTCTTTAAATCATTCCAACACAAGGATAATCCAAGATTACGAGGACCTACATTTCAACATACGAGAAGTATGTGAAATCTTGATCCACGGGAGGTGGGGTGGGTAAAGGAATCACATTGTCATCCTCCAAAGACAATGGATGCGAACCAACTGGCAAAGCCGTAAGGTTATCAATCATAGAATGATCATTTTCATCTCCCGGGTCAAAGCACTCTTCCTTATTTCCCGGAGAGGGAAATTGATACATCACCCGCTTGGGCGTGCATTCAGTGGGATGAGGGGGCAATATAGTAGAAGAAGTAAGAGAAGAATTACCTTCCACCTGCGATACCTTTCTAATAGAGTCAGAACTCTCCACCTCTGCTATAGAAGGGGACATGGCTAACAAAGTATGCTCAGTAATAGCAGAAGAATCAGAGCTATCAATGTCCTCAATCCCTTCGTCAAACAGAGGATTCACCTCACTAGATATGTAATCGTCATCAAAATCAAATAAAGGGTTCGAATAAATCTTGAAAGTTTCCTTCGGAACATCTTCATCGGATAGTGACTCGTCATCACTAGAAGTAAAATCATCATCTTGATCAAAAAGAGGATTAGAGAAAGCCAAAGAATCCTCTTCCAAAGTGTTGGTGGAAGGAACATCATCAGAAGAAAGTGCATCATACTCATCGTCACTGTCGGATGTCAACTCAGATTCACTTGGAATTGGGACAAGGTTATCAACACTAGACGTATTGAATTCGTCGGATTCCTTTGTAGGAATTGTGCTAATATCCTCATCCCTTAGGATGGTTGAATCCTTAGGCTCCGGCAAGTCGTGAGAAGGAATAGCATTCTCATCGGTCCAAGAAATAGGACTCTCATCGTCATTACTGTCATAATAATATGGAGGCACAAGAGGAGGAGTATAAGCATTAAGTTTAGATACCTGCTCTTGGTGCTGATCCGCTTGACATTTCTCCATCATCTTGTTGCAAGCTTCTTGAACTTTTTGAAAGTTGTCAAAAATTGTGGCAAGTTGTTCAGGAGGAAGTGCACAAAAGGGTTGATGATTGACAGTGTGACGTGGGGACTCAAAGTTATAAACACTGGGATGATAACACGGAACTTTCTCAAAGACCTTCGACGGATCACAAGAAGAAGCATCGTGAGGGCCCCCACAAATATAGCACCACGGGTATGGAGAAAAACCCGGTGCATCTTGAGGATAGGGATTGTCATAGACGGGAGAGGGTGGGAAAGTATTGTAAGAGTTGAAGTATGAATTTGTTGAATTACAAAATGGACAAAATCCAGATTGTGTATCGTCGATATCAAAATCACACCGCTCACAAGTACACCATTGACATGTTTGAAAACCATGCCATGGTCTCCCACACCGTACGCAAGACGAATCCATGAAGAATTATGAATAAGAGGGGTAAAGAAAAGAATTAAACATAATAGAGTATAAAGAGGAATATTTTTGGTGCAAAACTTTGAAAAATAAATGTTTTTTTAATGATTTTTCAAATGTTTTTGGGATATTTTTGAAAATTTTTGACACGAAAAATAACGTTCACGAGTGAACGGATCCCGAAAAATAACGCGTCTCTCACAGAAAACCGTTAATCTTTACGAAAAGAGCCGGCAGCGGCGTCATTTAATACAAGGCTTTTGGCCAGGTAAAAAGATTAGTTCGTTTAAGTATGTCTCTTCAAATTGATCCGGTTTAACTATGCGACTCAGTCGTTTTTTTTGGTGGAAACAAATAGTTGTGTCGTTGTAGTATATTAAAAAGTGCGAAACGTAAATGAAAATGACGTTAATTTAAATCTAAATCTAATTAAAACTTAAATTGTGCAATATTAAAACTTTGAAAAGTAAATAACGAGAAATTAAATGACGAGTAATTAAAACTTGACGAAAGTTAAAATTTGACAAAGTATTAAAATGTGAACTTAAAATTAAACAAGACAAATTACTAAAACAAACCTACCGTCGGAATACATTCCGATCGGAATCGCAATTGGAATGCAAACTTACCTCCTGATCGGAATATGGCCTCGTCGGAATGTACTTACCTTTCAGATCGGAATGTTGATCGGAATACACCTTGGTCGGAATGCTGTCACCACAAGACCTATCGGAATAACCAAACACACGCCTCTGATCGGAATACTAATTAACACCCAGATCGGAATGATGATCGGAATTTCCAATCGGAATGCTGTCACCAATTGCCTAATCGGAATAACCAAACAATACCCTAAATCGGAATGTGAAGAACCAAACCCTGATCGGAATAATCCAAAAATCACCCTGATCGGAATGAGGAGTGGACTCCCAATCGGAATGCTGTCACCTAGACCTGATCGGAATACCAAACTCACCCTTGATCGGAATGTTACAAACCCTTTTCCGACCAAGCAAAGGAGTGCTGGTCGGAATGATAAACCCTTTTCCGACCGGTGTGGTCGGAATACAGTGGAAATAACACAAAATAAGCAAGACAAATAAGCTATGAATCAAATAAGCACTAGACTAAAATCCTAAGCAAACACGTATAAGAAAAAGCTAATAAGCTACAGTTTAAAGACTTTTAAAAACACAAAATGAAACAAAGTTTACGAAAACAAACTTTTATATAAAAATAACTTTGATAAAAACTTAAGAAACTTGAAGATAAACACATATAAGCTATAAAAATCAATGATCCAAAACAATCAAAAGCATAAAAACATAACCTTTAATCAAATAAGCAACATAATAAACAAATAAACATAAAAATCAAGCAAAGAAAGAAAGGTAGAATGAGAGATTAAAACAAGAAAATTAAAGAACACTTACTTGGAATTAAAAGGTATTAAAAGTGCAAGACAATGTATTTAAATTGACATGAAAAGTAAATGTGTAAAAATTAAAGATGGAAGAACTAGTGGCACTCTAGCCAACAAAGAAAAATGCTAATCTAGTCTAATCTATATATAAGGGAGGATTAGGGAGTGCTTAGGAAGCTTCCTCCCCTCCTTCATTTCTTCTTAATTGCATGATCAAGTCCTTAAGCCTTTAATCTTTTGTTAATCTTCTTAATGCTTGGACTTTGTCTTGGGATTTCTCTAAACTCGTCTTGAATTTTCTTCATAAATAAGACTCGAGTTCTTCGGCTTTAGTAAACTTCCGTCTTTTGACTTTTTCTTCGATAAATCTTCAGAATTGGTCTTGGACTTTCGTTCTTTTTGCACTCTTGACTTCTTGACTTCGTCTTTCATCTTTTTCTTCAATAAAAGCCCGTGAATGCCCGTGTTTTCTCCACTTTTCACCTTTTCGTCCTAAATCACAACAAAAACACAAACCACGCATAATTCCGACATAAAAGACATAAAATACACGTTTTGGCTCGGTTATTATTGTAATTAAGTGGTAAAAAGGATGGGTGTTTACACACCTATCAAATGGATTTCTATCGAAGTTAAGTGGCCTTTTCCTTGTATTTGTCCTCATTTTAACCGGAAAATCAATTTTTTCGACATTTTTCAAAATTTTTGATCTATTTTGGCCTATTAGTTTTTCCCTTTGTATAGTTATTTTCCTTCTTTGTTAGAATAAATCTTTAATAATGTGGTTTTAATTTCAAACGTTGTGAATCTTTTGACTCAACCCGAGTTTACTTATCTAAGTTACTCTAGCTAGTATCCTTAACATGTTTAAATCAAGTTTTGCTAGGCTTTTATATAGGGAGCTATAAAACGCGAAAGTCTTAACTCTCACGGGTTAAGAATAAGAACTTTTCGCAAGTTCCTATAATTGATCCTAGAGAGTCGTTTATCAAGGGAACTTTAAAATGCGATTTCTAAACTTGAAAAAGTCCAAGAATTTGCAAGATCCTATAGGCGACTCGAAAACCCTAAACTTTGATTTAATAGGCTAAGCATCCACGAGTCTCATTCCTTGAGATTTTAAACTTTGGAGAACGAGAGATGATAGAGTCAATTATAAGTTTGGTATTCTTTAGGGAATTTATGTGAGTTAATTATGAGCCTATTCTCCCATCGCTTGCTAATAAATTTATCTGCAATAAATAAGGTTGTACGATTTGAAAAGTTACTTAGCTTCTAGCCCAAGATCGTTTAAAAGTTGCTCGGTATGGATTAGAGTTCATAGCCAAGGCATAACTTATTGAAGCGGGATGCGAAGATTGGCGAGTCCGAAAAGGCCCTAACAAGGCATGAGGGCTATATTTTGTTGCTAAAGATCCTAAGTGATGTGAAGAATCATTTATCGAAAATCAATATGAAGGATCGAGACACACGACGAAAAACAAAAATTCCCCAAAAGTCATGGAGAAGTCTATCCGAAAAGTCCCTAACAATGTATGAGGATGAATAGATCCAAGTCCAAAAAGGAGGCGGATCGTTTTATATCAAATTCCAAAATAATGATTGGAGAAAAATGAAGAAGTCGTGGTCCAAGTATGAATCTCTCAAAACTTCAAGTGAAGAAATTCCTATATGAAGAGAAGACCATTATTTCATGAACGTCTCTCAAGGTTTGAAGTATGAAGTCGCTGCCAAATATCGGTCCGAGAAAGGTCTCAAATCGTGAAGCGAGTTATGCCAAGATATGAACTTTATAAGGTCCCGAGAAGCAGTTTTAAAAGATTTTGTCCTTTAGCTAACTATTGATTAAATCGTTCACTTTATTTTCGGACTAAATAACTATCGAAATAAGTCAACAATGTATCCTCGTGATCATTCAAGACAACAATAAAATATAAGAGATACACCTAGGAATAAGGGAGTCTAAGTGAATAATTGGCCCACATGAGTTCGTGTTAGTTTACTAACTTATAATAACAATGATCTCGTTTTTAAGCTTGGTTTGGAGAAAGCGAAAACTTGAGGATGATGATTATTCAAGACATTTCCAAAACCCAAGATATGTTTTTGATTTCTTTACTTTGAATGTTTATAATTTTCTATCTCTTTAATAAAGGCCAACGTGGATTGATTATGATGAAAAGTGTAAACGTGCTTTGTAACTAATGCATTGCATGAGGACATTGCAATGGTCAAGTGTAGGGGATTTGATAGGTGTGTAAACACCCATCCTTTTTACCACTTAATTACAATAATAACCGAGCCAAAACGTGTATTTTATGTCATTTATGTCGGAATTATGCGTGGTTTGTGTTTTTGTTGTGATTTAGGACGAAAAGGTGAAAAGTGGAGAAAACACGGGCATTCACGGGCTTTTATTGAAGAAAAAGACGAAAGACGAAGTCGAGAAGTCAAGAGTGCAAAAAGAACGGAAGTCCAAGACCAATTTGAAGAATTATCGAAGAAAAAGTCAAAAGACGGAATTTTATCAAAAGCCGAAAAACTCAAGTCTAATTTATTGAAGAATTAAAAGACGAGTTTAAAGAGATCCCAAGCCAAAAGTCATTAAAGTCCAAGATTAAAGAAGATTAGAAGGCTTAAGGACTAATGGTGCAATTAAGAAGAAATGAAAGAGGGGAGGAAGCTTCCTAAGCACTCCTTAATCCTCCCCTATATATATATCATTAGGATAATCATTTCATTGTGTTGGCTAGAGTGACACTAGTTCTTCCACCTTTAATTTTTGCACATTTACTTTTCATGTCAATTTAAATACATTGTCTTGCACTTTTAATACCTTTAAATTCCAAGTAAGTGTTCTTTAATTTTCTTGTTTTAATCTCTCATCTACCTTTCTTTCCATGCTTTAATCTTATAGTTTACATGCTTTTTGTGTTGCTTATTTGATTAAAGGTTATGTTTTTATGCTTTTGATTGTTTTGGATCAGTGATTTTTATAGCTTGTTTGTGTTTATCTTCAAGTTTCTTAAGTTTTTATAAAAGTTATTTTTATATAAAGTTAGTTTTCGTATAACTTTTTCATTTTGTGTTTTCAAAAGTCTTTAAATTTTAGCTTATTAGCTTTTTCTTATATGGTTTTCATTAAGTTTTTTGTTGTGTGCTTATTTGATTAATAGCTTATTAGTTGTGCTTATTTTGTGTTATTTCTACTGTATTTCGATCTTCGTAATCGGAAAAGGGTTTATTATTCCGACCATAGCTTCATTTGCTTGGTCGGAAAAGGGCTTTGACATTCCGATCTGGGGTGTAAATTGGTATTCCGATCAGGTCTAGGTGACAGCATTCCGATTGGGAGTCCACTCCTCATTCCGTTCAGGTTAATCGTTGGGTTATTCCGATCTGGTTTTGGTTCCTCACATTCCGATCTGGGTTTTTGTTTGGTTATTCCGATTTGGCTATTGGTGACAGCATTCCGATTGGCAATTCCGACAACATTCCGATTTGAAAGGTAAGGTTATTCCGACGAGGCCACATTCTGATCAGGAGGAGAGTACATTCCGATTTGGGGTATTGTTTGGTTATTCCGATAGGTCTTGTGGTGACAGCATTCCGACCAAGGTGTTTCCGATAAACATTCCGATTGGAAGGTTAGAACATTCCGACGAGGCCACATTCCGATCATAAGGTAGGTTTAATATTCCGATTATATTCCGATCGGAATATATTCCGACGGTAGGTTTGTTTCATATTTTGTCTTGTTTAATTTTTTAAGTTTACATTTTAATACTTGTCAAATTTTAATTCTCGTCACGCTTTACTTTTAAGTCATTTAATTATTTTACTTTTCAAAGTTTTTAATCTTGCACCCTTTCTTTTAATTAGACTTAGATTTAATTTCTCGCCATTTATTTTAAAATAGAGTTAGAATTGCTTTAACGTCATTTACTTTTAAGCTTTGCACTTTTAATTACTACAACGACACAACTATTTGTTTCACCAAAGAACGACTGAGTCGCATAGTCACACATAGAACCTAGATCAATTCGATTAGACACACATCAACGAATCTTTTTACCTGGCCAAAAGCCAGTCATTAAAATGGTCCTCGGGAGGTGGGGTGGATTATTATTCTTGTTAACACCTGACATACTTAAATCTTCTCGAGTCTCGGGCTCTTGATAATTAGAAGATCTAGTACGCATACACCTACAAAGACAAAAGAAAACAATACCAAACACAAAGACAATATATATACAAAATAAAAATAAATTTTTTTTGGATTTTTGAAATTTTTAATTTTTATGGATTTTTAATAATTTTAAAATTTTTCATTTCTTTGTTAAATGAAATTTTGTCCCTATAATCCATTAATTTTTTAACATAATCAATACAATCTTGATACAAATTAATTAATCATTATAATCCTATAATACATTATAAAATTAATCAATACAAAATTTTGACGGGGGCAAAAGTTTTAATTTTTCATTTTTGATTTCAAGGTAATGACTGGCTTTTGGCCAGGTAAAAAGATTTGTTGATGTGTGTCTAATCGAATTGATCTAGGTTCTATGTGTGACTATGCGACTCAGTCGTTCTTTGGTGAAACAAATAGTTGTGTCGTTGTAGTAATTAAAAGTGCAAAGCTTAAAAGTAAATGACGTTAAAGCAATTCTAACTCTATTTTAAAATAAATGGCGAGAAATTAAATCTAAGTCTAATTAAAAGAAAGGGTGCAAGATTAAAAACTTTGAAAAGTAAAATAATTAAATGACTTAAAATTAAAGCGTGACGAGAATTAAAATTTGACAAGTATTAAAATGTAAACTTAATAAATTAAACAAGACAAAATATGAAACAAACCTACCGTCGGAATATATTCCGATCGGAATATAATAGGAAGATTAAACCTACCTTCTGATCGGAATGTGGCCTCGTCGGAATGTTCTAACCTTCCAATCGGAATGTTGATCGGAAACACCTTGGTCGGAATGCTGTCACCACAAGACCTATCGGAATAACCAAACAATACCCCAAATCGGAATGTACTCTCCTCCTGATCGGAATGTGGCCTCGTCGGAATAACCTTACCTTTCAAATCGGAATGTTGTCGGAATTGCCAATCGGAATGCTGTCACCAATAGCCAAATCGGAATAACCAAACAAAAACCCAGATCGGAATGTGAGGAACCAAAACCAGATCGGAATAACCCAATGATTAACCTAATCGGAATGAGGAGTGGACTCCCAATCGGAATGCTGTCACCTAGACCTGATCGGAATACCAATTTACTCCCCAGATCGGAATGTCAAAGCCCTTTTCCGACCAAGAAAATTAAGCTATGGTCGGAATAATAAACTCTTTTCCGATTACGAAGATCGGAATACAGTAGAAATAACACAAAATAAGTACAACTAATAAGCTATTAATCAAATAAGCACACAACGAAAATCTTAATGAAAACCGTATAAGAAAAAGCTAATAAGCTAAAATTTAAAGACTTTTGAAAACACAAAATGAAAAAGTTATACGAAAACTAACTTTATATAAAAATAACTTTTATAAAAACTTAAGAAACTTGAAGATAAACACAAACAAGCTATAAAAATCAATGATCCAAAACAATCAAAAGCATAAAAACATAACCTTTAATCAAATAAGCAACACAAAAAGCATGTAAACAATAAGATTAAAGCATGGAAAGAAAGGTAGATGAGAGATTAAAACAAGAAAATTAAAGAACACTTACTTGGAATTTAAAGGTATTAAAAGTGCAAGACAATGTATTTAAATTGACATGAAAAGTAAATGTGCAAAAATTAAAGGTGGAAGAACTAGTGTCACTCTAGCCAACACAATGAAATGATTATCCTAATGATATATATATATATATATATATATATATATATATATATATATATATATATATATATATATATATATATATATATATATATATATATATATATATATATATATATATATATATATATATATATATATATATATATATATATATATATATATATATATATATATATATATATATATATATATATATATATATATATATAAGGGAGGATTAAGGAGTGCTTAGGAAGCTTCCCCTCCTCTTTCATTTCTTCTTAATTGCACCATTAGTCCTTAAGCCTTCTAATCTTCTTTAATCTTGGACTTTAATGACTTTTGGATCGGGATCTCTTTAAACTCGTCTTTTAATTCTTCAATAACTTAGACTTTAGTTTTTCGGCTTTTGATAAACTTTTGTCTTTTGACTTTTTCTTCGATAAATCTTCAGAATTGGTCTTGGACTTCCGTTCTTTTTGCACTCTTGACTTCTCGACTTCGTCTTTCGTCTTTTTCTTCAATAAAAGCCCGTGAATGCCCGTGTTTTCTCCACTTTTCACCTTTTCGTTCTAAATCACAATAAAAACACAAACCACACATAATTCTGACATAAATGACATAAAATACACGTTTTGGCTCGGTTATTATTGTAATTAAGTGGTAAAAAGGATGGGTGTTTACACACCTATCAAATCCCCTACACTTGACCATTACAATGTCCTCATGCAATGCATTAGTTACAAAGCACGTTTACACTTTTCATCATAATCAATCCACGTTGGCCTTTATTAAAGAGATAGAAAATTATAAACATTCAAAGTAAAGAAATCAAAAACATAATTTGGGTTTTGGAAATGTCATGAATAATCATCATCCTCAAGTTTTCGCTTTCTCCAAACCAAGCTTAAAAACGAGATCATTGTTATTATAAGTTAGTAAACTAACACGAACTCATGTGGGCCAATTATTCACTTAGACTCCCTTATTCCTAGGTGTATCTCTTATATTTTATTATTGTCTTGAATGATCACGAGGATGCATTGTTGACTTATTTCGATAGTTATTTAGTCCGAAAATAAAGTGAACGATTTAATCAATAGTTAGCTAAAGGACAAAATCTTTTAAAACTACTTCTCGGGACCTCATAAAGTTCATATCTTGGCATAACTCGCTTCGCGATTTGAGACCTTTCTCGGACCGATATTTGGCAGCGACTTCATACTTCAAACCTTGAGAGACGTTCATGAAATAATGGTCTTCTCTTCATATAGGAATTTCTTCACTTGAAGTTTTGAGAGATTCATACTTGGACCACGACTTCTTCATTTTTCTCCAATCATTATTTTGGACTTTGATATACAATGATCCGCCTCCTTTTTGGACTTGGATCTATTCATCCTCATACCTTGTTAGGGCCTTTTCGGATAGACTTCTCCATGACTTTTGGGGAATTTTTGCTTTTCGTCGTGTGTCTCGATCCTTCATATTGATTTTCGATAAATGATTCTTCACATCACTTAGGAAATTTAGCAACAAAATATAGCCCTCGTGCCTTGTTAGGGCCTTTTCGGACTCGCCAATCTTCGCATCCTGCTTCAATAAGTTATGCCTTGGCTATGAACTCTAATCCATACCGAGCAAATTTTAAACGATCTTGGGCTAGAAACTAAGTAACTTTTCAAAACGTACAACCTTATTTATTGTAGATAAATTTATTAGCAAGCGATGGGAGAATAGGCTCATAATTAACTCACATAAATTCCCGAAAGAATACCAAACTTATAATTGACTCTATCATCTCTCGTTCTCCATAGTTTAAAATCTCAAGGAATGAGACTCGTGGATGCTTAGCCTATTAAATCAAAGTTTTGGGTTTTCGAGTCGCCTATAGGATCTTGCAAATTCTTGGACTTTTTCAAGTTTAGAAATCGCATTTTAAAGTTCCCTTGATAAACGACTCTTTAGGATCAATTATAGGAACTTGCGAAAAGTTCTTGTTCTTAACCTGTGAGATTTAAGACTTTCGCGTTTTATAGCTCCCTATATAAAAGCCTAGCAAAACTTGATTTAAACACGTTAAGGATACTAGCTAGAGTAACTTAGATAAGTAAACTCGGGTTGAGTCAAAAGATTCACAACGTTTGAAAATTAAAACCACTTTATTAAAGATTTATTCTAACAAAGAAGGAAAATAACTATACAAAGGGAAAAACTAATAGGCCAAAATAGATCAAAAATATTGAAAAATGTCGAAAAAATTGATTTTCCGGTTAAAATGAGGACAAATAAAAGGAAAAGGCCACTTAATTTCGATAGAAGTCCCCCCTACACTTAATATAAACATTGTCCTCAATGTTTAAGCATGTGGGAGTAAACTCCCCTACACTTAAGACATTGTGCACTTTGTTTAAATCTTGCTAAGGAAAAGACAACTAAAGAGATTCTTATTTTAATATTGGAAAATATAAAATAGTGAATCGAAAAGAGTTTAGGATAGAACCGGGAAGAAGGTAACACGGAATCACGGGTCGTCAAAAATCATCAAGAGTGGATCATTGAGTGCTCGAATCCCTGATTGGAAGAGAGGAGAGAGCAAATACCAACGGGTCTCCCCTACACTTATGGTAAAAACAAAGAAAAAGGTAGATAGATAATTGGGTTGCCTCCCAAAAAGCGCTTGTTTTTGTTATGCGAGTCACGAGCCTGACTCGTCCCTGAATTAAATGGTCCATGGGGAAGCTTCAAATGTAATACCGGGATCAAAAACTGTGTCCTCGTTCCCGGAGGAATATAACAAAGGAGAGGCAAGAGGATACGTCTTAAACAGTAGAAAGGTCCTTTCAACATACGAGAAGTATGTGAAATCTTGATCCTCGGGAGGTGGGGTGGGTATGGGAATCACATTGTCATCCTCCAAAGACACGGACGTGGACCAATTGGCAAAGCCGTAAGGTTATCAATCATAAAATGGTCATTGTCACCTCCCGGGTAAAAACACTCATCCTCATTTCCCGGAGAGGGAAGTTGATAAATCACCCGCTTGGGCGTGCATTCAGTAGGATGAGGGGGCAATATAGTAGGAGAAGTAAGAGAAGAATTACCTTCCACCTGCGATACCTTTCCAGTAGAGTCAAAACTCTCCACCTCTGCGATAGAAGGGGGCATGGCTAACAAAGCATGCTCATCAATAGTAGGAGAATCAGAGCTAGCAATGTCCTCAATCCCTTCGTCAAAGAGAGGATTCACCTCACTAGATATGTAATTGTCATCAAAATCAAATAAAGGGTTCAAATAAATTTTGAAAGTTCCCTTCGGAACGTCTTCATCAGATAGTGACTCGTCATCACTAGAAGTAAAATCATCATCTTGATCAAAAAGAGGATTAGAGAAAGCCAAAGAATCCTCTCCCAAAGTGTTGGTGGAAGGAACATCATCAGAAGAAAGTGAATCATACTCATCGTCACTGTCGGATGTCAACTCAGATTCACTTGGAATTGGGACAAGGTTATCAGCACTAGACGTATTGAATTCGTCGGATTCCTTTGCAGGAATTGTACTAATATCCTCATCCCTTAGGATGGTTGAATCCTTAGGCTCCGGCAAGTCAGGAGAAGGAATAGCATTCTCATCGGTCCAAGAAATAGGACTCTCATCGTCATCACTGTCATAATAATATGGAGGCAAAAGAGGAGGAGTATAAGCATTAATTTTAGATACCTGCTCTTTGTGCTGATCCGCTTGACATTTCTCCATCATCTTATTGCAAGCTTCTTGAACTTTTTGAAAGTTGTCAAAAATTGTGGCAAGTTGTTAAGGAAGAAGTGCACAAAAGGGTTGATGATTGACAGTGTGACGTTGGGGCTCAAAGTTATAAACACTGGGATGATAGCACAGAACTTTCTCAAAGACCTTCGACGGATCAAAAGAAGAAGCATCGTGAGGGCCCCCACAAATATAGCACCACGGGTATGGAGAAAAACCCGGTGCATCTTGAGGATAGGGATTGTCATAGACGGGAGAGGGTGGGAAAGTATTGTAAGAGTTGAAGTATGAATTTGTTGAATTGCAAAATGGACAAAATCCAAATTGTGTATCGTCGATATCAAAACCACACCGCTCACAAGTACACCATTGACATGTTTGAAAACCATGCCATGGTCTCCCACACCGTCCACAAGACGAATCCATAAAGAGGAATATTTTTGGTGCAAAACTTTGAAAAAGAAATGCTTTTTATGATTTTTCAAATGTTTTTGGGATTTTTTTTTTATAAAATTTTTGACACGAAAAATAACATTCACAAGTGAACGGATCCCAAAAAGCAACGCGTCTCTCACAGAAAACCGTTAATCTTTATGAAAAGAGCCGGCAGCGGCGCCATTTTAATGACTTGCTTTTGGCCAGGTAAAAAGATTCGTTGATGTGTGTCTAATCGAATTGATCTAGGTTCTATGTGTGACTATGCGACTCAGTCGTTCTTTGGTGAAACAAATAGTTGTGTCGTTGTAGTAACTAAAAGTGCAAAGCTTAAAAGTAAATGACGTTAAAGCAATTCTAACTCTATTTTAAAATAAATGGCGAGAAATTAAATCTAAGTCTAATTAAAAGAAAGGGAGCAAGATTAAAAACTTTGAAAAGTAAAATAATTAAATGACTTAAATTTAAAGCGTGACGAGAATTAAAATTTGACAAGTATTAAAATGTAAACTTAAAAAATTAAACAAGACAAAATATGAAACAAACCTACCGTCAGAATATATTCCGATCGGAATATAATCGGAATATTAAACCTACCTTCTGATCGGAATGTGGCCTCGTCAGAATGTTCTAACCTTCCAATCGGAATGTTGATCGGAAACACCTTGGTCGGAATGCTGTCACCACAAGACCTATCGAAATAACCAAACAATACCCCATATCGGAATGTACTCTCCTCCTGATCGGAATGTGGCCTTGATGTAGTAGTTTTTGTACACCTTTAGGAAAAGGATGACAAAAGTGGCAAGTATTAAGTGTTGGTTTAGGAAAACCAAACACTAATGACCAATTAGGTTCAAGTTCATTCACGAGGAGGCTAGTGTGTTATGTGTGTAATGATTTGGATTAATTTGTGATTATATTTGAAAAAGAAGAATAGAAAGGAGATACGAAGAGAATGACGGTTATGAAGACGGATTAAACTAAGTCTAAAAAGGCGTACACATAAAATCCTAAAAACCACCAAAATTAAAATCTTAACCTAAAAATTTCTAAAAATTACCAAAAATCCCTAATAATATTCTAAGAGTTTACAAAAAAATCAAAACTTGCAAAAACCTTTTAATTAATTAGATAATGACTTTTTAATGCTAATTAAAGCCCTAAAAATCAAAATTAATTATTAAAAAGCCCTAAACAAGATTTTCAAGTTTGTAAACCTCAAAAATACTCTAATTAAGCTAAAATCTATTTTTCAAAATTTAAAAACCAATTAAAACTATTTTTAAACAATTAAAAACTCCTAAAATCAATTAAATCTTAAATTAATTATAACAAATAATTAAAAGACCTAAAAAATATTTGGAAAGTTGCAAAAATCCTAATTAAGTGCTTAGAACCTAGGAAAAATATAAAAACCTGGAAAATCAGACTTTTAATTTCTAATAATAAAATAATATTAAAATAATATTAAAAATCCAAAAATTATAAAAAATCTAAAAACTTGCAAACTAGCTTAATTTTACCTAAATAACTCAGAAATGAAAGTGAAATTACCTAAATACCCCTATTGGGCCTAGAAAATGGGCCAAATCCAAAAACAGTCAACACAAAAGTCAAACGCTGATAAATTATAATCAAACGCTGACAGGTAGAAATCAAGCGCTGATAAGAACAAAGTGGGCGCTGACAGATTTAATGAAGTGCTAGGACTTGTTTTTCACCCCTACTGGTCAAGGTTTGAGTGCAAACCTTGTGAATCAAGGCTTACCAGTTGGGTAAACTTGATGTGTTTTGGCACAAATAAGCCAATAAGCCAGTGGGCTTATTAGCTAAGATCAAAGCAATCCAAATAGCAAAAACCAATCACAAGCAGCACATGAACAAGATCCAAGCAGCAATACAACAATCCTAAACATGTTTCATGCACTGGTTCAAAGAATTAAGCAAGATTCAAGTAATGAAAGTTACTGATGAACACTACACATGCAGTTTTCTACTTTTGCTGATGTATTTGACACACAAGCCGATTTCAACACCTCAAATCTTTCAAACAGGTTATGTTAACTTTGTTTAAACCACTTTTATCCCTAAGCATGCATACACACTAAGTGTTCCCAAAATCCTAGGTCTATATAGCAGATTGATCAATTCAAGTGTTCAAAACCCAAAACTTGTAGCAAAACACTCTCAAACAAAGGTATAGCAGATACAAAGCATAAACAACACCTTCCCTTAACACAATAACAGATTACAAGCATAAACCAGTAGACCCAAACACCCCTTTAACTTTTTCAAATCAAAATTTTCAAAAGCAATACAAGATTTCAGGCCAACCAAGCATCAATTAACACTAAAACAAGTCTAATAAACAGATTCAAGCAAGAACAAGCCACAAAATTCACAAGAACAACAGTTTCATACAAATATCACCAAAAATCACAATTTAAGCAGATTTGGAGATTAAGTAAGCAAACCTCATGGATGTACATCCACACCCACGAATTTTGAGCTTATGTGCTAGCAAGAACAAGCACAAGCTTCCACAAAAGCCTGCTAAGATTCAACAAGGGTTAAGCACAATAACATGAAAAATCAAAAAGTTCAAAAATCTTGATTGATGCAAACTTGTTACCCCACACTTGATTATCCCCAAGTTATAAGCCTCACCACACCTTAACCAACTCAGTTAGGATGCTATGATCAGCCCTATAGCCCAAGAATTCCAAGATTGGAACAAGACTTAGCAAAATATCAAGAAAATGAGGAAAATATGCAAACTTGTGCACACTCCTCTTTTGAAATCAGGTTTTAAACTTCAAAAACAGTAGAGTAAGAACAATAATAAGCAGAATAAAGATGGCACTTGGTCTTTCTTCAAAGCACTTAACTCAAATTCATTAAACTGAAAAAGGATTTACAAGTGTTTGAACAAAGGAAAAACCAAAAGCCAACTGAAATGTGAAGGCCTAAGTGGCTTTATATAGCCTTACAATGTATCTAGAAAGCAAAGGAAAACGTAAACCCTAGCTGATTGATCTTCCAAAAATGCCCTTATGAAGTTTGAATAACTTGGAGAATCATGTGACTTTTCTTGTTGTGTAGTGGCAGCTGGCATGTGTGAGAGCATCCAAGGGTGTAGATGAAGCTTAGAATGTAAGCATGTTTCTCAAACGTTGGATTGCTGCCATCTTTTTGGCAGTATGCATGGGTGTGGAGAAGGGGAGACACTAGGAGACAAATGGGGTGGTGAGGTGTCAAGTTTTAAGGTTGGGTTGTGATTATAGGACCCTTAATCACAAATCTGCACAATATGGGAGTTTAATTGTTGGTAATTAGCAAATGCCCAATTTGTGCCAAGAACACCAAGAACATGTTTTTAATCCGTTTGGATTTTTAAAATGGGTGTTTAGCGCCAAGTTTAAACTAATCTGTTAGGATTAGTTAATAACCAAATGTGAGTGGGATCTGATGTGGACAAAGGGTGAGTTGTGAGTGGTTGATTCAAGTGAGTGGGGCACGTGGCAGCTCACCACTGGTCTAGGTTTCTCCTTTGTCTGCCAGCTTAACACCCCTATGTTTCAAAAACTTGTCAAATTCAATCCAAACTTCTATCAGCGCCTGTTTAAGCTTTGTCAACTTTTGCCTTTTTACACTTCTGGCCCAAGAACTTTTGCAAAGTAAAATCAGGGGTAATTCTTGCCATATCTGAATTCTTCAAGGGCTGAATTGGTATTTTCTTCACTGATAATGGTCTAGACTTGCAATATTGATAATTTGGAGGACTGAAATTGCCAAGTCTTGATGATTGAGGGACCATTTTTGCCAATTGTTGAAAGTTGAGGGTCCTTTTTGTAATTTTGGATTTTTCAAAGGACCAATCTTGTCATTTCTTGTACTTTGAAGGACTTCATGATATATTTGACTTTGTGGATGATATTGGTTGACAATTTAGCTTTGTTGAGGGGCTAAACTTGCTAATTCTTCAAAGTTAAGGGCCCTTTTTGTAATTTTGACAAACTTTAGGGACCAAACTTGTAATTATGAGGATACAAGGGTATAAAGTGTCAATTCTTCATAATTGGAGGACCCTTCTTCATAATTCTTTAAATCTTCAAGGGTTGATCTTGGGAAAGTCTTCACTAGGGCTCTGTTCATTGTGCGGCTTCGTTTCCCGTGTTCGTTTTTGTATGATTCTTGTGATCTTTTGTCATTATCTCAATATCCGTACCTAAAATACACAAGCAACAAACACAAGCATATATTTGGGTATTTTGATGATATTTAATGCATTTTAAGCCCTATTTGGAAGATGAGACTATGTATAAAAGCAGTCTCATCACTCCCCCATACTAAACCATTGCCGTGCCCTCACACAATGCTAGAATAAAGTATCAAAGCATCTCCAAAATTCATTTTATTTCACTTTATTGGAATGATTAACTAGCTACACTACTACTATTGCTACTACTACATGTGTTATAAACATAATGTATGATTTTCATCGCAAAATGGGACGTTTAGGTTCATAGAATAAGAACACGTGAATGCTTCGTAAGAAATAATTTCGTCATCCTCGATTTTCACTTTAATTCCATGCTAAGCGTGCAACGAGATCATTGTCATTATAAGTTAGTAATGCTAACACTACTCATATGCCCTAATCACGTACTTATCCTCCCATTATTCCTAAGTTGTATCTCTTATATTTTATGATGTCTTGAATGTTTCACGAGGATACATTGTTTGACTTATGCGATAATAGAGATTTAGGTCTAAAAATAGAGTCCTAACGGTGTAACTAAGACCATCAAATCAATAACCCCTCCTAATAGACAACGATGTTAAAAAATTAAGTTGACAAGAAGAATCGATAAACACGGTTTTATAACGGTTTTGAACATGAGACTTATTACCAAGACTTTTATACGCCCCCTAACGGAAGGGCCTTATTATCTTTGGTTTACCTCCATCTTTTATTCAACTTCGCCATGAAGCTTTTATTATGACTTCGGTCTTGCCTTGCCTTTTATTATCCGCCTCATCGGTGGTTTTATTAGCCAAAGACGTATATCCTCACGCTAAGGCGAATTTTGGATCTTTAAAGCTTCGAAGATTAAGGCTTGATTCACTTTCAATTTTGCATAGATTTTTCGGCCTTGTGGGGCTTCAAATTGTTTGCTTGATTTAGGTGAGCACTTGAAATCTTATTATTGGGTGAAGCTTTCGATTATTCGGGTTGCCAATACTTCAAAACCGTGACGCTGGCGATACCTTAATGTCTTCCCAATTTAATTACACGGAAGCTACTAGAAAAGACTAGAAACCCAACAATCCTAACTAAACCGCTAAGTCAATATTTATTAAGCAAAAAATATTTACATGCGAAGGGAGAATAAGCAAACAACGAGAACACATGAGTTTTTGAAAGAATACGAGTACTCTACGTTTAGCATAGTAACTTATAATTAACTCTATCATTTCTCGTCCACATTTAAGAGACTTAGCCTAATGTGTAGTTAAGGAACCAAAGCTAAGTGCTCAACACGCACGGTCGAGTCAAAAATTACTCTTATTCTCGCCATCGGAAAATCTACATTTGTGTCTTCAAACACTTATAAAACATGAGAAAAATTTTAAAATTTGGCCATTTTTAGCCTTATTTTGCAACAAAAACGATAAACAAAAAGATAAACTTTGGAAAGCGTGAAGGTTTGGCAAGGCAAGTATCTATTCACCCCCCCATACTAAATTTAAACATTGTCCTCAATGTTTCGAGTCTAGTGGTGCAAACACCCCCATACTAGAGACGTAGTCGAATGCCAAATCTAGCATGGAAAGGGTGTAACCAAAGAATTAATAGCCGCTTATGAAGTGTGCTAAAAACCTAAGGTTAGAACATCAAAGGATATATCATGGATATTGAGAAATGTCTCCAAAGCAAACGATCGAGTGCTCCCATAAAACGAACACGAGAGGCTCCAATCGTGAAGATCATGATCTAAAAACCACATATCACAAACAACCACGGAACAAAGGTTGGAAGGGCACAAATCCCCACATGTAAGCTACATTAGACTAAGAAAGCGATAATATGTACATAGGATAAGCATGGGACTCCCCCACGAGGCTCCTCGTTTTTGATTACCGAGTCATGAGCTCGACTCGATCCCCTCAATACTAATTATCATTGGGGAAGGTGACTTGGTCGAGGTAGTTCAAGGATGGAACTTCCCCACCAAAGTAGTGCTTCAACCTATGTCCATTCACCTTGAAGTTAGGACCATCATCTTGAGCTAGCTCGATGGTCCCATAAGGAAACACTTGAGTCACGGTGAATGGACCGGACCAACGGGATTTCAACTTACCGGAAAAGATTTTCAATCTTGAATTAAAAAGTAAAACTTGATCCCCAATGTTAAAAACCCGGTTTTTAATTTTAGAATCATGCAACTTTTTAGTTTTCTCTTTGTAAATCAATGAATTTTCATAAGCAATGTCTCTCAATTCATCCAATTCATTTAATTGCATTTTCCGGTGTTTTCCCGCGGTCTCCATGTCATCATTACAATGCTTTAGGGCCCAATAAGCCTTGTGTTCTAACTCGATAGGCAAATGACAATTCTTTCCATACACAAGCTTATAGGGAGTGCACCCAATGGGTGTCTTATGAGCGGTCCTAAAGGCCCATAAAGCATCGTCTAACTTTTCCGACCAAGATTGTCGGTTTTCTCCAACGGATCTCTCCAAGATCCTCTTCAATGCTCGGTTTGAAACCTCGACTTGCCCACTCGTTTGTGGCTGATAAGCCGTAGAAAGACGATGTGTAACCCCATATTTCCTTAGAACCCTTTCGAATTGGTCATTACAAAAATGGGTTCCACGATCGCTTATGATCGCACGAGGGGTTCCAAACCTAGCAAACAAACTTTTCAAGAACTTAACTACCACACGAGCATCATTAGTGGGCAAGGCCTTCGCCTCCACCCACTTAGATAGGTAGTCAACCGCAACAAGGATGTACTTATTACCACGAGATGATGGGAACGGCCCCATAAAGTCTATACCCCAAACGTCAAAGATCTCACATACTTGAATGATATTTTGTGGCATTTCATCTTTTTGTGAGGCTTTTCCTTGTCGTTGGCATGCATCACAAGACTTCACAAGAATTTGTGCATCTCGGTAAATAGTAGGCCAAAAGAAGCCAGCATCAAACACCTTCTTAGCCGTGAGATTAGCACCGTGGTGACCACCCGTGGGTCCCTCATGGCAAGCTCTAAGGATGTTAGAAGCTTCGGTGCCAAAAACACAACGTCGGATGATTTGATCCGCACAAGTTCGAAACAAGTAAGGGTCGTTCCAAAAGTAGAACTTGACGTCACGAAAGAATTTTCGTTTTTCTTGAGTCGTCATACCCTTAACGATGAAGTTACCCGCATGGTAATTTGCAAAATCCGCAAACCATGGGGTAGAAGAATCAAGTTTGGAATTCACTACACCAAGTGTCTCGAGTGGAAATGTTTCGGTGATTTCCTTGGGCTCGTAAACACTTTGGTGAGGATCTTCCAAACGAGAGAGATGATCGGCCGCTAGATTCTCGGCTCCTTTTTTGTCAACAATGGTGTGATCAAATTCTTGAAGGAGGAGAATCCAACGAAGTAATCTCGGCTTTGCATCTTGTTTAGCCATGAGATACTTGATAGCCGAATGGTCCGTATACACTATGCACTTTGTCAAGACGAGGTAAGGTCGGAATTTTTCAAATGCGTACACCACGGCAAGGAACTCCTTTTCCGTTGTAGTGTATTTAAGTTGAGCCTCGGTCATCGTCTTGCTAGCATAGTAGATAGGCAAGAAGTGCTTTTCATGACGTTGCCTCAAAACGGCCCCTATAGCGTAATCACTTGCATCACACATAAGTTCGAAGGGAAGGTTCCAATTGGGAGCAACAAGAATGGGAGCTTCGGTAAGTTTCCTCTTAAGGATCTCAAAGGCTCGTACACAATCTTCGTCAAAGACAAATCGTGCCTCTTTTTCAAGAAGATGTGTAATGGGTAGAGAAATCTTCGAGAAATCCTTGATGAATCGTCGATAAAAGCCCGCGTGGCCTAGGAAACTCCTAACTCCCTTGACGGTTTTGGGATGAGGTAATTTGGCGATGACGTCTACCTTAGCTTGATCTACCTCAATCCCCGCTTTCGAAACCTTGTGCCCTAAGACGATTCCACTCTTAACCATAAAATGACACTTTTCCCAATTGAGCACAAGGTTGGTTTCCTCACAACGTTTTAACATTCTCTCAAGGTTCGACAAACACGAAGTAAAGGAATCACCAAACACGGAAAAGTCATCCATGAAGACTTCCATCGTCTTCTCGATCATATCATGAAAAATAGCCATCATGCATCGTTGAAAAGTTCCCGGTGCATTGCAAAGTCCGAATGGCATTCTACGATAGGCAAACGTTCCATATGGACACGTAAACGTAGTCTTTTCTTGATCACGAGGATCGATGGGAATTTGGAAGTAACCGGAAAAACCATCTAAAAAGCAATAGAAATCGTTTCCCGCAAGACGCTCCAACATTTGGTCCATGAAGGGCAAGGGAAAATGGTCTTTTCGAGTGGCTTCATTCAACTTACGATAGTCAATGCACACTCTCCATCCGGTCACGAGTCTAGTGGGAATCAACTCGTTGGCATCGTTTGGCACAACGGTCATCCCTCCCTTTTTAGGGACACAATGGATAGGACTCACCCAAGGGCTATCGGAAATAGGGTAAATCATTCCTGCGTCAAGGAGTTTAAGGACCTCCTTTTTGATGACGTCGTGAATTTTGGGGTTCACCCTCCTTTGACTTTGGATTGTTGGCTTGAAATCTTCCTCCATTAAGATTTTGTGGGTACAAAACTTGGGATCGATCCCCTTAATGTCGGATAACTTCCACGCAATCGCCCCTTTGTGAGCTTTTAGAACATCGACAAGTGCGGTTTTTTCATCATTCGAAAGATCCTTCGCAATAATAACCGGCAACTTGTCGTCCTCCTCCAAATAGACATATTCGAGGTGAGGAGGTAAATCTTTCAACTCGAGATTAGGTGGTTCCTCAAGTGAAGATTTGGGCTCGATATTCATAACCTCCTCGGGTGGAGGAAATGGGAAATCGTTAAGAAAATCCTTGATAATCGAGAAGTCCTCATCGTTGTCGAGGTCTTCGTCACAAGTACGTGGAACATTGCATTCTTCCAACGTAAAACCACCACCTTCAAATGGAGTGAAGGTTGGTGTCGAATTATCAAGAATTGGATCCAACATAGTGGGATTGCCACTAGTTTCTTCATCACCAAAACCTAGAACTTCTTGTGAAAATTCCTCGCAAACCACGTCAATCATATCAACGAGGTTTATGGTTGCAACGGAATAAACATGAGAAATTTGAGAGTTTTGAGTTGCGTTTATAACAAGTTCCTCGTCGTTGAAACGTAAGGTGATCTTTCTAGCATGCACATCGATCAAAGCCATAGACGTATCTAAAAAAGAACGACCTAAAATGAGAGGAACTTGAGGATCCGTGGGGATGTCAACAACTATGAAGTCTACGGGATAGTAGAACTTCCCCACTTTCACAAAAACGTCTTCCGCCAAACCACATGCGGGAATTGTGGAATGGTCGGCCAACTCGATAGACATTAGTGAAGGAGTAAGATTAGGAAGATTGAGCGACTTGAAGATTGCAAGTGGCATCAAGTTAATGCTAGCACCAAGATCGGCCAAGGCGAAGCATTCTTCCATGTCTTGGATTGCACAAGGGATCAAAAATTTACCGGGATCACCGACTTTTTGAGGTATGCGATTAAGATAAACCGACGAACAACTAGACAATTGGTGCAATTTCTCCTTGTTGTTCAACATACTCTTAAAGTTAGCGGCAAATCAAGGCATCATAACCAAAGCATCGGCGAAACTCACATTAAGGTGCAAATCACGAAACATTTTCATAAAAAGCTCAAATTGGTAATTGTCGCACTCTTGACGTTTCTCCTTCCTAAGTCTCGATGGATAGGGCAAAGGTGGTGTGGGTTGAGGCACAGTAGGCATAGCCTTTGGAATCTCGGGTTCCGATGATGGTAATGGGTCAACCGTAGGTGTGGCATGAGCGGTACTTCGTGGGATTGGGACATGCTCCTTTTGGACCACCACCTCGGGTTCTTCCTCAATTGCTTCCTCCGTAGGAGCAATTGGTTGAGGAATCGGCTCCTTAAGTGTCTTACCACTACGTGTGGTAATCACTTTCATCTCACCCTTAGGGTTGGATATGGTGTTACTAGGAAGACCACTTGACGACGGTTTACACATTATTGCCTCAAACATAGACGAGATTTTATCTTCAAAACTAGATTGCCTCAATACGGCTTCGGTTTGCCTTTTCTCGGCCTTAAGCATCTCTTGTTTAATCTCATGTTGCCCTTGTTCCATTTTTTGTTGGTTTTGTTGCAACCTAGTGACATTTCCTTCCATCTTGTTGGTGTGGATTTTAAGTTCATTAGCTAACTCATTTTTCAACTCTTTCTTCAAGTCGTTTTTGAACTCGGATCTTAGGCTAATTATTTCTCTTTGAATGTTGTCAAACCTAGCATCATTACCACTAGCATATTCAACAAACTCACTTGGAAGATCTTTTAATGTTTGCAAACTTTTGTTGTTATTTTGAAAATCATTTTTGTTTGAAACTTGATTATTAGCCCCTTGATTCCCATAGTTTCCCTTGTTGTAATTGTTCTTAAAACCAACTTGATTGTTGCGATAGTTGTTAGCATTTTGATTTGATCCAAAACCCGGTGGAGTCATTTGATTAGAGCGGGAAACTTGACCGTTTTGGTTGTAATTTCCCGTGGCCGCAAAGGCACTCGAAGTGTTACCACCGTTGGTAATGCACTCGGAGAAATCATGACCTCCACCACAATACATGCAAGAAACCTCAACCGCTTTAACCGTAGCGGGAGCACTTGGTTCACCAACTTTAAACTCAATCAAAA
Source organism: Glebionis coronaria (assembly GCA_025667525.1). Lineage (NCBI taxonomy): Eukaryota > Viridiplantae > Streptophyta > Magnoliopsida > Asterales > Asteraceae > Glebionis > Glebionis coronaria. Next base: position 327,838 of record JANFOE010000217.1, read on the forward strand.
GTCCTTTCAACTTATCAAAAATCTTGTTTTCCAAGTTTGCCTCAATTTGGCAAGCATCGATGGTATTAGACAAAGAAGGTGAAGCCGAAGACGAAGCCTTACGAACACTAGACGTGCTACGAGGACTATACACCTTAGATCTATTTTCAATTATCACCAAAGCTTCCTCAACCGTTTTACACAAAAAATTACCACCCGCGGCGGCATTCAAATAATCCCTTTCATGATCATTAAGTCCATTGTAAAACGTGTCAATTTGATGCAAATCGGAAAAACCGTGATGAGGACATTCATGTAACATTTCCTTAAACCTATTCCAAGCCGTTGAAAAACTTTCATTAAATTCTTGTGAAAACTTTGAAATCTCGTTTTTCAAGTGCGTAGTCTTAGAGGGCGGAAAAAATTGGTTCACAAACTTAGACACGAGATCCTTCCACGTCAATATAGAATTGGGTGGCTCTTTCTCTAACCAAATTTTTGCGGGCCCCGCTAAGGAATACGGAAAAAGCATCATCTTAATCGAGTCGTTAGACACATCCTTAAACTTGCAAGTAGCGGTAAGACGATTGAATTGGCGGATATGGTTGTGTGGATTGTCCTTCTCATCACCACGGAATTTGTTGTTTTGAATCATGGACAACAAACCCGTTTTCACCTCAAAATTCTCCGCAAGGATAGCGGGAATCACAATAGCCTCTCCATAACCCTCGGTGGGTGCTTGAAGTAACTCCATCATAGTTCGATTCGCCATGGTTGGTGCTTCTCTTACAATGGGTTCGTCAATAGGAGACTCCTCACTAGAATTGTTGGGAGTGGGAGTTTTGTTCTTTCGTTTACGAGCACGTCTTGCTTGATTTCGAGTTAGCATAAACGTCACGTACAACGAGGGGATGAGCAAAGAAGATTCTTTTTGGTGTTTTGTATTTTTTCAATTTTTTGTGGTTTTTGATTGTATTAACCTTTTTGGAACTTGGTGAAATGTATTAGGTAGACAAATAGCCCACAAATCTCCTCACTAATCAAATCTCTTGATTAACGAAGCCTCAAGGAATGAAAACGATCACGTGGGGTGAACGCCCTCGATGACTTTAGAACGATGGTGGAACACCAAATCGTTCAAGAGGGTTTAATCAATAGAAACCAAGAAAATATATATGATACTTAGTAATACTTTGGGCGGCAAAACCCTCGATTCACTCTCACAATCAAATACTCACAAGCAAGCGGGGAAACGAGGCGGCGCGAAGCACTTAAGAGCCTTTTTCCTTAGGATATATTTTATAATATCCGCCTTATACCCACCTTATAGTTTGTATTTTCAAGATTAAGCTTCACGAAAGTATTTATCTATTTTTGCCTTTTTCTTTGGTTTGAGATTCGAATACAATGATTGGGTAATGACCTCCCAAGTCAAGGTTGTGATTTCTCACGTATTTGGAGTACTTGTGTATTTATTGTTCTACGTATACAATATAGTAATAATATTCACACAAAAACCAAAAAAAAACGATAATACGTATTAGTAGAGTGCTACTAATACAAATACTAATTATGGTTAGTATAAAAACAACAATGCCAAATCAAAACACAACACGCCTCTTCGGCAGCGGCGCCAAAATGATGTAGTAGTTTTTGTACACCTTTAGGAAAAGGATGACAAAAGTGGCAAGTATTAAGTGTTGGTTTAGGAAAACCAAGCACTAATGACCAATTAGGTTCAAGTTCGTTCACGAGGAGGCTAGTGTGTTATGTGTGTAATGATTTGGATTAATTTGTGATTATATTTGAAAAAGAAGAATAGAAAGGAGATACGAAGAGAATGACGGTTATGAAGACGGATTAAACTAAGTCTAAAAAGGCGTACACGTAAAATCCTAAAAACCACCAAAATTAAAATCTTAACCTAAAAATTTCTAAAAATTACCAAAAATCCCTAATAATATTCTAAGAGTTTACAAAAAAATCAAAACTTGCAAAAACCTTTTAATTAATTAGATAATGACTTTTTAATGCTAATTAAAGCCCTAAAAATCAAAATTAATTATTAAAAATCCCTAAACAAGATTTTCAAGTTTGTAAACCTCAAAAATACTCTAATTAAGCTAAAATCTATTTTTCAAAATTTTAAAACCAATTAAAACTATTTTTAAACAATTAAAAACTCCTAAAATCAATTAAATCTTAAATTAATTATAACAAATAATTAAAAGACCTAAAAAATATTTGGTAAGTTGCAAAAATCCTAATTAAGTGCTTAGAAACTAGGAAAAATATAAAAACCTGGAAAATCAGACTTTTAATTTCTAATAATAAAATAATATTAAAATAATATTAAAAATCCAAAAATTATAAAAAATTCTAAAAACTTGCAAACTAGCTTAATTTTACCTAAATAACTCAGAAATGAAAGTGAAATTACCTAAATACCCCTATTGGGCCTAGAAAATGGGCCAAATCCAAAAACCGTCAACACAAAAGTCAAACGCTGATAAATTATAATCAAACGCTGACAGGTAGAAATCAAGCGCTGATAAGAACAAAGTGGGCGCTGACAGATTTAATGAAGTGCTAGGACTTGTTTTTCACCCCTGCTGGTCAAGGTTTGAGTGCAAACCTTGTGAATCAAGGCTTACCAGTTGGGTAAACTTGATGTGTTTTGGCACAAATAAGCCAATAAGCCAGTGGGCTTATTAGCTAAGATCAAAGCAATCCAAATAGCAAAAACCAATCACAAGCAGCACATGAACAAGATCCAAGCAGCAATACAACAATCCTAAACAGGTTTCATGCACTGGTTCAAAGAATTAAGCAAGATTCAAGCAATGAAAGTTACTGATGAACACTACACATGCAGTTTTCTACTTTTGCTGATGTATTTGACACACAAGCCGATTTCAACACCTCAAATCTTTCAAACAGGTTATGTTAACTTTGTTTAAACCACTTTTATCCCTAAGCATGCATACACACTAAGTGTTCCCAAAATCCTAGGTCTATATAGCAGATTGATCAATTCAAGTGTTCAAAACCCAAAACTTGCAGCAAAACACTCTCAAACAAAGGTATAGCAGATACAAAGCATAAAAAACACCTTCCCTTAACACAATAACAGATTACAAGCATAAACCAGTAGACCCAAACACCCCTTTAACTTTTTCAAATCAAAATTTTCAAAAGCAATACAAGATTTCAGGCCAACCAAGCATCAATTAACACTAAAACAAGTCTAATAAACAGATTCAAGCAAGAACAAGCCACAAAATTCACAAGAACAACAGTTTCATACAAATATCACCAAAAATCACAATTTAAGCAGATTTGGAGATTAAGTAAGCAAACCTCATGGATGTACATCCACACCCACGAATTTTGAGCTTATGTGATAGCAAGAACAAGCACAAGCTTCCACAAAAGCCTGCTAAGATTCAACAAGGGTTAAGCACAATAACATAAAAAATCAGAAAGTTCAAAAATCTTGATTGATGCAAACTTGTTACCCCACACTTGATTATCCCCAAGTTATAAGCCTCACCACACCTTAACCAACTCAGTTAGGATGCTATGATCAGCCCTATAGCCCAAGAATTCCAAGATTGGAACAAGACTTAGCAAAATATCAAGAAAATGAGGAAAATATGCAAACTTGTGCACACTCCTCTTTTGAAATCAGGTTTTAAACTTCAAAAACAGTAGAGTAAGAACAATAATAAGCAGAATAAAGATGGCACTTGGTCTTTCTTCAAAGCACTTAACTCAAATTCATTAAACTGAAAAAGGATTTACAAGTGTTTGAACAAAGGAAAAACCAAAAGCCAACTGAAATGTGAAGGCCTAAGTGGCTTTATATAGCCTTACAATGTATCTAGAAAGCAAAGGAAAACGTAAACCCTAGCTGATTGATCTTCCAAAAATGCCCTTATGAAGTTTGAATGCCTTGGAGAATCATGTGACTTTTCTTGTTGTGTAGTGGCAGCTGGCATGTGTGAGAGCATCCAAGGGTGTAGATGAAGCTTAGAAAGTAAGCATGTTTCTCAAACGTTGGATTGCTGCCATCTTTTTGGCAGTATGCATGGGTGTGGAGCAGGGGAGACACTAGGAGACAAATGGGGTGGTGAGGTGTCAAGTTTTAAGGTTGGGTTGTGATTATAGGACCCTTAATCACAAATCTGCACAATATGGGAGTTTAATTGTTGGTAATTAGCAAATGCCCAATTTGTGCCAAGAACACCAAGAACATGTTTTTAATCCGTTTGGTTTTTTAAAATGGGTGTTTAGCGCCAAGTTTAAACTAATCTGTTAGGATTAGTTAATAACCAAATGTGAGTGGGATCTGATGTGGACAAAGGGTGAGTTGTGAGTGGTTGATTCAAGTGAGTGGGGCACGTGGCAGCTCACCACTGGTCTAGGTTTCTCCTTTGTCTGCCAGCTTAACAACCCTATGTTTCAAAAACTTGTCAAATTCAATCCAAACTTCTATCAGCGCCTGTTTAAGCTTTGTCAACTTTTGCCTTTTTACACTTCTGGCCCAAGAACTTTTGCAAAGTAAAATCAGGGGTAATTCTTGCCATATCTGAATTCTTCAAGGGCTGAATTGGTATTTTCTTCACTGATAATGGTCTAGACTTGCAATATTGATAATTTGGAGGACTGAAATTGCCAAGTCTTGATGATTGAGGGATCATTTTTGCCAATTGTTGAAAGTTGAGGGTCCTTTTTGTAATTTTGGATTTTTCAAAGGACCAATCTTGTCATTTCTTGTACTTTGAAGGACTTCATGATATATTTGACTTTGTGGATGATATTGGTTGACAATTTAGCTTTGTTGAGGGGCTAAACTTGCCAATTCTTCAAAGTTAAGGGCCCTTTTTGTAATTTTGACAAACTTTAGGGACCAAACTTGTAATTATGAGGATACAAGGGTATAAAGTGTCAATTCTTCATAATTGGAGGACCCTTCTTCATAATTCTTTAAATCTTCAAGGGTTGATCTTGGGAAAGTCTTCACTAGGGCTTGGTTCATTGTGCGGCTTCGTTTCCCGTGTTCGTTTTTGTATGATTCTTGTGATCTTTTGTCATTATCTCAATATCCGTACCTAAAATACATAAGCAACAAACACAAGCATATATTTGGGTATTTTGATGATATTTAATGCATTTTAAGCCCTATTTGGAAGATGAGACTATGTATAAAAGCAGTCTCATCAGGCCTCGTCGGAATAACCTTACCTTTCAAATCGGAATGTTGTCGGAATTGCCAATCGAAATGCTGTCACCAATAGCCAAATCGGAATAACCAAACAAAAACCCAGATCGGAATGTGAGGAACCAAAACAAGATCAGAATAACCCAACGATTAACCTGATCGGAATAAGGAGTGGACTCCCAATCGGAATGCTGTCACCTAGACCTGATCGGAATACCAATTTACACCCCAGATCGGAATGTCAAAGCCCTTTTCCGACCAAGCAAATGAAGCTATGGTCGGATTAATAAACCCTTTTCCGATTACGAAGATCGGAATACAGTAGAAATAACACAAAATAAGCACAACTAATAAGCTATTAATCAAATAAGCACACAACGAAAAACTTAATGAAAACCGTATAAGAAAAAGCTAATAAGCTAAAATTTAAAGACTTTTGAAAACACAAAATGAAAAAGTTATACGAAAAATAACTTTATATAAAAATAACTTTTATAAAAACTTAAGAAACTTGAAGATAAACACAAACAAGCTATAAAAATCAATGATCCAAAACAATCAAAAGCATAAAAACATAACCTTTAATCAAATAAGCAACACAAAAAGCATGTAAACAATAAGATTAAAGCATGAAAAGAAAGGTAGATGAGAGATTAAAACAAGAAAATTTAAGAACACTTACTTGGAATTTAAAGGTATTAAAAGTGCAAGACAATGTATTTAAATTGACATGAAAAGTAAATGTGCAAAAATTAAAGGTGGAAGAACTAGTGTCACTCTAGCCAACACAATGAAATGATTATCCTAATGATATATATATAGGGGAGGATTAAGGAGTGCTTAGGAAGCTTCCTCCCCTCTTTCATTTCTTCTTAATTGCACCATTAGTCCTTAAGCCTTCTAATCTTCTTTAATCTTGGACTTTAATGACTTTTGGCTCAGGATCTCTTTAAACTCGTCTTTTAATTCTTCAATAAATGAGACTTGAGTTTTTCGGCTTTTGATCAACTTCCGTCTTTTGACTTTTTCTTCGATAAATCTTCAGAATTGGTCTTGGACTTCTGTTCTTTTTGAACTCTTGACTTCTCGACTTCGTCTTTCGTCTTTTTCTTCAATAAAAGCCCGTGAATGCCCGTGTTTTCTCCACTTTTCACCTTTTCGTCCTAAATCACAACAAAAACACAAACCACACATAATTCCGACATAAATGACATAAAATACACGTTTTGGCTCGGTTATTATTGTAATTAAGTGGTAAAAAGGATGGGTGTTTACACACCTATCAATACGCTACTAATTATAGAGAAAGGTCACGTGGACTAGTAAAATTTGTATTTCACAATCAATAGTTGGTTGAGTTTTTCTTTAAAAGCTGCTGTTTGAAGCGAACTCAGGGTCACATGAATGGGGGTTATTATTTCTCGAGTAAAAGAAGTAAAAGTGTGTAGTCCTACTGATATTAGAGTTACATATTTTCATTTTGTAAAAGCATTTACGTATACACATTTACTTCTTTGCATACAGATTTGTTTTAAAATTTACACATACTTAAATAACACTATTTACAAAACTACAAACTTCACTATTTCATTTACTTCACATGTAAAATGTGATTGCATTAATATGACAACATGATAACTATATTAATATTATTAGTAACTGAGCAAAGTTTGAACAAATATGACAAAAATCAGACGATAAAATATAATAGTAGACGATTCGCCGCTAATTAACTTTTGGTATTTAAATTCATGTAGATAATGTCAAGCGAGATTAAGTCGATTTGATTTGTTTAGTTCCGTTATTCATCTCTTTCACTGTGTACTGGACACAAGGTATGGATTTTCGTCTTTTCAGTAAGGACTTCCTTTTTATGCATGACTAGGATTCCCCGTCTGCAGCCAAATGTTTTCCCTAGTATATGTTATAAATTATCAGAAATTATTTTAATAACTAAGATATTGCCTGAGCCTTATATAGAAGCATGACCAGATAGTTGTACTAGTTATGGAGGTACCGTAACCATGACACTTGAGGCACCGGTGTCATGACTCACCTGTAGGAGAGTGATATCCTACAGCGTCCCATTCAGCTCAGCTTGGCCATTTTATCAGTATTATTAGTGGGGCGTATGGATGCATCCTAGGCTATCAGTTTACAGCTATCAGGTGAATGTGGTGTGTGCTCTACATCCTTCATATTGGAGCTGATACCTCCACCCAACATATTATTTAGAGGTCACCCCTCTATAGCACGACGAGGTCACCCCTCCAGTTATTTATGCAACAGTTGTTACAACACATGACCTATATAAGATCTTGGCAATTAAAATACAGTAAATGCATGATTTTAGATTTAACAGATAATAGTTCAGCTTTATTAATTATAAATCATACTTTTTAGATTATACACAGATTTCCGCTGTAACTTTACTTATCAGTCTTACAGCTTCACTATTTTATCATCTACTTTATTTCAGTATTTCTTATCATGCGTTATATCCGTTCACTGGGTGTTATGCTCAGCCGTAGTTACTTTCATGTTCTAACGGCAGGTACCCCAGGACGCTCTTAGGATTTTGAGAGCATGTTCATTTGGATGGAAGCTATCCAGATTTCTTATTTTTTATGCACTTCTTACACTATTCTGCTTATTGGACATTGTTTAGTCCTTTCCTTAAGTATTTACTTTTATGTTTGAAGCTTATGTTTTGATTACCGATGTTTGATTCCGGTATTTATTTATGGTCAGTTAATGTTTTAGGACATTTACCTTATGCTTTGATGACACGTCATAAATACACGTAATGGTCCACTTATCCAAGTGGGGTGTTACAACTATGGTATTAGAGCTATAGGTTTGACCTGTAGTCTCTAAAACTTGACCTGTGACTAGTGGGTAGTCACCAGGAAACATCCTAGATTTTGGCGTTGTTATCTTTCATGTTTCTCATGCATTTATCAGTCAGTTTTCTTCAGTTATCAGTTAGCTTTCTGAAAATTTTGACTAAGTAAAAGGTTGGTACAGGACTGGCCATATTTAGTCGCATGTTCTTTGTTGATACAAAAGTTGGGTGATCCTTGCTAGACCCGAATTAGGCTTAATTCGAGTTGGCTGGACTCCGGCTCCTGCACCAAGTGAATTATCTGGTTGGGATCCTGCACACTAAACAACACGCGTTAGGCTTACCGTGGGAATGTTTCCCACGATTAGACTCCAACGTGAGAGTAAGTAATCGGTTAGGGTTATAGGAATCGTATGAGAGTTGAAAGTGTGTAGAAAGTAATCCCTTTGTGGAACCCTTGGGGGTTCTTTATATAGGCAGTAAAACCCTAATGGGCTGTCACTGATACTTCGGCCCCAAGGAAAGGATAATCACCAGATTTAGATTGATTGTTATCTCTTAATTATGGTGAGTGAATATCCTCCACTTTGGGATAAATCCTAACCATAGTAGGAATATGATTTTGTCTAACCCTGCACCGGTCATGCCGGGCCGTGGATCGCACACGTGTGTGCGGTTACTGTTTATCCAATCCCATAAGCTTAAACAACATTATTCCCACCCATTCGTGATGGGCCGGATACGGGTAGTACCCGTGGGCCGGTTTCATGACCCGGCTGGGGACTCTACGTCATCATGTCCCCCCAGTCTAGTTGTTACAGCCGTAGGCGTAACCTCTAGACTATCAAGAAGCTCCCCGGACGTACCAAGAAAGATCCTTTAGGGAATGATAGTTTGTCAAAAAAATCATTTTGGCCGCACATGGCTGCCTGACTTAGGAATTTATTACAATGGTACCTCAGCCACACGTGACATCCGAGACGAATTAAATGTAGCATTGAATTTGGTCTTATGTAAGACCGCATATCCCGACCTAATTGACTGTTCACCTGCCAATTGACTGACAAAGTGCAAACAGTCAGAACCTCGAGCGGCGTAAACTACTGAGTCAGAAGTTACCCGTGGGTCCCACCTGACTTTTCACTTGCCACTTACACCCTAACCACACGATTGAGGACAGTGGAAAACACGTGTCATGCATCCAACAGACCATGACTCACAAGGCAACCCTATAAATAAGTTACCCCTATGGCTGTGTATAACACACAATCTTTTTCTTCATTTCTGCCATTAAATCTTTCCTCATTATCACCACTTTCGTACGCACGGATCCCTTCCTTCGCAGGTTAGAATACCACGCCCTTAACTTTTTTAATTTAGTAATGGCCCAAAGAAACAACCCCTCCATCGGATCCGTGCTTAATGTAATGACCCAGGATCAATTAGATCACTTTTGTACCGATTACTTCATTCCCAACAACCTACACCCCTCTCTCCCTGGTGCAGGGGACCTCATAACTGAGGCTCCTTAGGGAAAGATTGGCCTATATACTCGCCTTTTTGATGCGGCCAACTACCGCATTCCTTTCACCTGTTTCCTTGTAGATCTCTTAGGATATTATGATGTACATATTAGCCAACTACACTGTATAGGCGCATGCAAGGTCAGCCAGTTTGAAATCATGTGTCGTGCTAGAAGAATCCCTCCAACCGTAGAACTATTCCGGCTATTTTACACCCCTAGTTTAGTAAATGGTTGGCTATCCTTCAAGAAACGATCTCCAAACAGCCCCACGTCCCACAATAAGGCCTTGGACTCACTAAAAACTGGTACGACCATTACTTTTTCATTGACTCAATAGTGTGGCCGGCCGATTATGTCTTCAAACATAGGTTATCTCCTGACCCTCCTCCGCACGCCAGTACATATAACCCCCAAAATTCCCAAGAAATATATAGGAATAGAACAGGGTTCCATAGAAACCTTGCCGAATCATTCCTCTGTTTGCTAGGGATTAGCCGCAATTACTTCGGCTCGTCCAACAGATATCCTGTGTTTTGGAGGAGACATGGTGAAGGTAGATATAGCATCCGCATATGAAAGACGTACATACATTTAGCTACTGTAACTAATATACTTTATTTATTTTGACAGAAATGAACTTCTTTGGAATCCTTCGTCAAGGTGATCTAATAACTGGATTTTACTTAGTTAAATTGTTGTTCTCGATATCTTAACGAATTGATTATTGGCTTTAAGTACGACTCAGTTGATTTTGGTAAAACAAATATTTTTGGTTGATTTTAAATAAAAAGGTGCAAAGACTTAAAATTAAATGACTTAAAATTAAAGCCGTGACAAAAATTAAAATTAGACAAAGTATTAAAATGAGAACATAAAAATTAAACAAGACAAAATATGAAAATAACACCCTAATCGGAATATATTCCGATCGGTCTTACCATCGGAATGTAGACATACCTCCCCATCGGAATGTTTATCGGAACCTTAGATCGGAATACCCTGTCACCTATTCAGATCGGAATATCCAAACAAACCTTGATCGGAATGTTGCTACTTACCGTGATCGGAATGACAAACAACCTCAGATAGGAATAAGCAGGGGACTCTGGTCGGAATGTAGATCAGAACCCCAAGATCGGAATAATGTCACCTCTCCTAATCGGAATACCAAACTTACCTCCCAATCGGAATATCAACTTACTTGATCGGAATGTCACAAATCTTCCAATCGGAATGTCAAAACCCTTATCCGATCACTCCAATCGGAATGTATAACCCTTATCCGATTTGTCAGATCGGAATACAGTAGAAATAAACTAAAATAAGCTAGAAAAATAAGCTATAAATCAAATAAGCACAAGTCTAAAATCCTAAACCAAACAGTATAAGAAAAAGCTAATAAGCTATAATTTAAGGACTTTTAAATACACGAAATGAAACAAAAGTTTTCGAAATCAAACTTTATACGAAAATAAATTTTATAAAAACTTTATAAAACTTAAAAATAACACAAATAAGCTATAAGAATCAATGATCTAAAACAATCAAAAGCATAAAAACATAATCTTTAATCAAATAAGCAAGATAATAAACATGTAAACATAAAGATCAATCAAGAAAGAAAGGTAGAATGAGAGATAAAAACAAGAAAATTAAAGAACACTTACTTGGAAAATTAAAGGTATTAAAAGTGCAAGACAAGTATTTAAATGGACAAGTAATTAAAGTGCAAGAAAAATAAAGATGGAAGACTAATTGTCACCTTAGCCAACAAAATGAAAAGATTAACTTCTAATCTATATATAGGGGAGGATTAAGGAATGCTTAGGAAGCTTCCTCCCCTCTTTCCTTTCTCCTTAATTGCATCATTAGGCCCTTCCTTCTTAATCTCTTTGTTAATTGCACCATTAGTCCTTAAGCCTTTAAATCTTCTTTAATCTTGGACTTAAATGACTTTTGGCTCGGGATTTATTTGAACTCGTCTTTTAATTCTTCAATAAATTAGACTTGAGTTTTTCGGCTTTTGATAAACTTCCGTCTTTTGACTTTTTCTTCGATAAATCTTCAGAATTGGTCTTGGACTTCCGTTCTTTTTCCACTCTTGACTTCTCGACTTCATCTTTCATCTTTTTCTTCAATAAAAGCCCGTAAATGCCGTGTTATCTTCACTTTTCACAATTTCGTCCTAAATCACAACAAAAACACAAACCACGCATAATTCCGACATAAAAGACATAAAATACACGTTTTGGCTCGGTTATTATTGTAATTAAGTGGTAAAAAGGATGGGTGTTTTCACACCTATCAAATCCCCTACACTTGACCATTGCAATGTCCTCATGCAATGCATTAGTTACAAAGCATGTTAACACTTTTCATCATAATCAATCCACGTTGGCCTTTATTAAAGATATAGAAAACTTTAAACATTGAAAGTAAAGAAATCAAAAGCATACCTTGGGTTTTGGAAATGTCATGAATGATCATCATCCTCAAGTTTTCACTTTCTCCAAACCAAGCTTAAAAACGAGATCATTGTTATTATAAGTTAGTAGACTATCACGAACTCATGTGGGCCAATTATTCACTTAGACTCCCTTATTCCTAGGTGTATCTCTTATATTTTATTGTTGTCTTGAATGATCACGAGGATGCATTGTTGACTTATTTCGATAGTTATTTAGTCCGAAAATAAAGTGAACGATTTAATCAATAGTTAGCTAAAGGACAAAATCTTTTAAAACTGCTTCTCGGGACCTCATAAAGTTCATATCTTGGCATAACTCTCTTCGCGATTTGAGACCTTTCTCGGACCGATATTTGGCAGCAACTTCATACTTCAAACCTTGAGAGACGTTCATGAAATTATGGTCTTCTCTTCATAATGGAATTTCTTCACTTGAAGTTTTGAGAGATTCATACTTGGACCACGACTTCTTCATTTTTCTCCAATCTTTATTCTGGACTTTGATATACAACGATCCGCCTCCTTTAATGACTTGGATCTATTTATCCTCATACCTTGCTAGGGTCTTTTCGGATACACTTCTCCATGACTTTTGGGGAGTTTTTGCTTTTCGTCGTGTGTCTCGATCCTTCATATTGATTTTCGATAAATGATTCTTCACATCACTTGGGATCTTTAGTAACAAAATATAGCCCTCATGCCTTGTTAGGGCCTTTTCGGACTCGCCAATCTTCGCATCCCGCTTCAATAAGTTATGCCTTGGCTATGAACTCTAATTCATACCGAGCAACTTTTAAACGATCTTGGGCTAGAAGCTAAGTAACTTTTCAAATCGTACAACCTTATTTATTGCAGATAAATTTATTAGCAAGCGATGGGAGAATAGGTTCATAATTAACTCACATAAATTCACGAAAGAATACTGAACTTATAATTGGCTTTATCATCTCTCGTTCTCCACAGTTTAAAATCTCAAGGAATGAGACTCGTGGATGCTTAGCCTATTAAATCAAAGTTTTGGGTTTTTGAGTCGCCTATAGGATCTTGCAAACTCTTAGACTTTTTCAAGTTTAGAAATCGCATTTTAAAGTTCCCTTGATAAACGACTCTCTAGGATCAATTATAGGAACTTGCGAAAAGTTCTTGTTCTTAACCCGTGAGAGTTAAGACTTTCGCGTTTTATAGCTCCCTATATAAAAGCCTAGCAAAACTTGACTTAAACACGTTAAGGATACTAGCTAGAGTAACTTAGATAAGTAAACTCGGGTTGAGTCAAAAGATTCACAACGTTTGAAAAATAAAACCACTTTATTAAACATTTATTCTAATAAGGAAAGAAAATAACTATACAAAGGGAAAAACTAATAGGCCAAAATAGATCAAAAATTTTGAAAAATGTCGAAAAAATTGATTTTCCGGTTAAAATGGGGAAAAATACAAGGAAAAGGCCACTTAACTTCGATAGAAGTCCCCCCTACACTTAACATAAACATTGTCCTCAATGTTTAAGCATGTGGGAGTAAACTCCCCTACACTTAGGACATTGTGCACGTTGTTTAAATCTCGCTAAGGAAGAGACAAATAAAGAGATTCCTATTTTAATATTGAGAAAATATAAAATAGTAAATCGAAAAGAGTTTAGGATAGAACCGGGAAGAAGTGGACACGGAATCACGGGTCATCAAGAATCATCAAGAGTGGATCATTGATTGCTCGAATCCCTGATTAAGAGAGGAGAGGAAATAGCAAACCAACGGGTCTCCCCTACACTTAGGATAAAGAAAGCGAAAAGATAGATGCATGGGTTGCCTCCCAAGAAGCGCTTGATTTTTGTTAACCGAGTCGTGAGCCTGACTCGACCTTGATCATCATAGGAAGAAACATGAAACATATCCACCGGGATCAAAGACATAGTTTTCGTCCATCAAATAGCACAAGCTTAAGGCGAACAAGGCAAGCCAAAGAAGAGTAGGCAAGGTTCCCTTAAGCAGCGATGGAGCATGGGGGAAGCAAGGGTGAAGTGGTGCAAGCATGTCTTCAAAATTTCCAAAGATTTTTCCTTTTATTTCATCAGGTGGATACTGAGATAGCTGCAGAATATCGATACCGGGATCGAACACCTTTTCCTTTAGGGGAAAATAGCACTCAGGCGCAGCGGAGTGTGAAGAAGATCCGCGAAGAAGCACAACCTCGTCCTCAGAAGGGGGACAAAGAGGTGTTAAATCATACGTGATGCGGATATTGGTGTCGACCGGTTTCTTCTCCTTTGAAAGAATGTTCTTCAAATCCAAAGTAGGATCAAGACGATAATCTTCAAAATCATAAGGAGGAGCATCACTCTCATGAGGGAAGTAAGTTTTGAGAAACGTAGAGAAGTCTTCCTCAAATGAGTAATCGTCCAAAGTAGGATCGAGTGATGGCGGAGGATCTTCATCATGTGAAGAATCACTCGAAAGAGTATCGGCCTCATCAAAATCATCGAAAGTGGGCATCTCGGGATACTCAGAAGTAAGGTCATCATAATCATCCGAATCTGAGCTAGACTCATCATCATAAGCATCAAAGATCGGTAGAGAATCATAAATGGGAGAAAGTTCCAAATTGGATAGAGAATCATCCACATCATCATGAAAAAGTGGATTATCATTTCAAGAGTCGAATAGAGGATTGTTGTAGACAACAAAATCATCGAGCACGTTAATCATATTCACTGATTCTCGTCCATAGGATTTGCTTGTAAGCTTTCCCATTTTGAAAACTTGTGAATCATTCCCGACTCTTAAGATTAACTCGCCTTCGGCAACATCAACAAGAGCTCGTCCGGTTCTCAAGAATGGCCGACCAAGTATTAAAGGAATACGAGGGTCCATTTCATAATCAACAACGACAAAATCGACCGGGAAAGTAAATGTGCCAACTTTGATGAACACATCTTTGGCTATACCAACGGGGTAAGCGAGAGTGCGATTTGCAAGTTCAAGAGTCATCTTTGTTGGAGTGAGGTCGGGTAATGATAGTGTTTTCCAAACACTCAAAGGCATAAGATTAATACTAGCCCCGAGATCAGCAAGGGCAGTAAATTTTTCAGTTTTGTTAAAAACGCAAGGCAACACAAAACGACCGGGATCTCCAAGCTTTTCCGGAAGTTCTTTAAGAATAACTGCAGAGCAGTTTTCATTTAAGCGCGTGTTGGCGAGCTCAATCAGCTTCTCCTTCGTGTTAAGCAATTCCTTAAATGCTTTAACAAATTTCGGCATATGGACAAGTGCTTCAAGAAAGCTAATGTTGAATTTCATTTGAGAGATCATCTTCACATAGCGTGACACTTCAAAGTCATCCTTGGTTAGCATTTTGGTCTTGCCTAAACGTGAAGGATAAGGGATATTGGGTTTGGGTGGTGAAGGTGCAAGTGTAGTAGGTAAAGGTTGAGATGTTGAAAGGTCCTTCCTAGGTACATCGTCATGACGAGGCGGAGACTGTAATGGTGCACTAATACTAGGTGTAGGAGGAGTAGGGATAAATGATGGTGGAGGAGGTGTAGATGATGGGGGCGGGATTGGTGGATCGACAATGGTAATTCCACTACGAGTAGTAATAGCACTCACATTTGCTCGCGGATTGGAGACGGTGTTTGAAGGTAGAGAACTCGAAGAAGAAGGTTGAGCTGCGGGCAAGAAACTAGCAAGCATATTCTTTAAATCATTGGTTTGATTGCTGAAGGAGGATTGAATATTATCTCGAAGCTCGGATCTTATCTCATTTCCTTGCTTGGTAATATCTCCTTTAAGATTGATAATTTGAATCTGCAGATTCTTGATTTGCTCACCTTGTGTTCTCATGATGGCTTCAACATCGGGATTAATGGGTGGGGCTTGTTGGGCAGGTGGGTGATAAGGATTAGAAGCTCTAGGTGGGATTTGGTTGCTTCTATTGTAGTTGTTGGCGGGGTTTTGGTTTTGAGGAGAAAAACCGGGTGAAAGGTAATTGTTGGATCGGTAACTCAGCAGATTTCTATCCCTTGAGGTCGAGCTTGGTAATTTTCCTGTGAATAATTACCATAAGCTGCATACACATTTTCCGGATTTCCTTGTGTTGAAGGACAATCGGTGTATGAGTGAGGACCGCCGCATGTTTCACAAGAAGGTGCAACCGCTTTAACTTGTTGTTGTTGTTGGTTTGAAGCGAGAAGCGTGATACTTTTGCTCATTTCAGTCATCATGCGGGTGAGTTCGGTCATATCAGGATTTGCTGAAGTAGAAGAAACATTGACTCTCGGGTTGTTCCTTGAAGAAGCGGAGGAATCCCAGATTTTGTGGTGAGTAGTCATGTTCTCAATTAGCTCTCTACACTCCTCGGGTCTCCTTTTCATAAATGTGCCACCGGCGGCTGCATTAATCGTATCACGATCACGAAAAGTCAAAACGTTGTAGAAAGTATCAATTAAGGTCACAGGGAGCATGTTGTGGTTTGGACAACGATCAATCAAGACATTATATCTTTCCCAAGCATCAAAGAGAGATTCATCGGGTTCTTGCATGAAACCACTGATTTGATTGCGAAGGCTTGTGACCATGGATGGTGGAAAGTAGCGCGACAAAAAGCGTTGAGTCATGTCATCCCATGTGTGAATAGAATTCTTCGGGAGACGATCAAACCAATTCTCGGCATGATGTGATAAAGTATGTGGAAAGAGTTGTAGGCGAAGAACATCCATTGTGGCACCAGACAACTTCATGCTTTGGGTGATTGTAATGAACTTGTCGAGGTGTTTGTTGGCATCATCATCAGGCAATCCACGGAATGGGTTAGTTTGCACTTGCTGAATCATGTGGTGCTTCAACGAAAACTCAGGAGCGTTGATTTGCATCGACGCAATCGGTCCTCCTCGTCCAAACATGGTTGGTTGACAAAGCTCTTCCATTGTCCGAAGATCGGGCTGTGGAAGAACATTGTTGTTATTGTTGAGGTGCGGTGGATTATTGTTGTTGTTAACACCTGACATACTTAAATCTTCTTGAGTCTCAGGCTCTTGATAATTAGAAGATCTATTACGCATACACCTGAAAATGCAAAAGAAAAAGAAACCAAACACAAAGACAATATATATACACAATAAAGATAAAATCTTTTTGGATTTTTGAAATTTTTAATTTTTATGGATTTTGATCAATTTTTAGTTTTTTATGGATTTTTGACAATTTTTGTGCAAGAAAAATAACGCTCACAAGTGAACGGATCCCAAAAAGCAACGCGTCTTTCACAGAAAACCGTTAATCTTTACGAAAAGAGCCGGCAGCGGCGCCATTTAATAACTGGATTTTACTTAGTTAAATTGTTGTTCTCGATATCTTAACGAATTGATTATTGGCTTTAAGTACGACTCAGTTGATTTTGGTAAAACAAATATTTTGGGTTGATTTTAAATAAAAAGGTGCAAAGACTTAAAATTAAATGACTTAAAATTAAAGCCGTGACAAAAATTAAAATTAGACAAAGTATTAAAATGAGAACTTAAAAATTAAACAAGACAAAATATGAAAATAACACCCTAATCGGAATATATTCCGATCAGTCTTACCATCGGAATGTAGACACACCTCCCCATCGGAATGTTTATCGGAACCTTAGATCGGAATACCCTGTCACCTATTCAGATCGGAATATCCAAAAAAACCTTGATCGGAATGTTGCTACTTACCGTGATCGGAATGACAAACAACCTCAGATAGGAATAAGCAAGGGACTCTGGTCGGAATGTAGATCGGAACCCCAAGATCGGAATAATGTCACCTCTCCTAATCGGAATACCAAACTTACCTCCCAATCGGAATATCAACTTACTTGATCGGAATGTCACAAAGCTTCCAATCGGAATGTCAAAACCCTTATCCGATCACTCCAATCGGAATGTATAACCCTTATCTGATTTGTCAGATCAGAATACAGTAGAAATAAACTAAAATAAGCTAGAAAAATAAGCTATAAATCAAATAAGCACATGTCTAAAATCCTAAACCAAACAGTATAAGAAAAAGCTAATAAGCTATAATTTAAGGACTTTTAAATACACGAAATGAAACAAAAGTTTTCGAAATCAAACTTTATACGAAAATAAATTTTATAAAAACTTTATAAAACTTAAAAATAACACAAATAAGCTATAAGAATCAATGATATAAAACAATCAAAAGCATAAAACACAATCTTTAATCAAATAAGCAAGATAATAAACATGTAAACATAAAGATCAAGCAAGAAAGAAAGGTAGAATGAGAGATAAAAACAAGGAAATTAAAGAACACTTACTTGGAAAATTAAAGGTATTAAAAGTGCAAGACAAGTATTTAAATGGACAAGTAATTAAAGTGCAAGAAAAATAAAGATGGAAGACTAATTGTCACCTTAGCCAACAAAATGAAAAGATTAACTTCTAATCTATATATAGGGGAGGATTAAGGAATGCTTAGGAAGCTTCCTCCCCTCTTTCCTTTCTCCTTAATTGCATCATTAGGCCCTTCCTTCTTAATCTCTTTGTTAATTGCACCATTAGTCCTTAAGCCTTTAAATCTTCTTTAATCTTGGACTTAAATGACTTTTGGCTCGGTATTTCTTTGAACTCGTCTTTTAATTCTTCAATAAATTAGACTTAAGTTTTTTGGATTTTGATAAACTTCCGTCTTTTGACTTTTTCTTCGATAAATCTTCAGAATTGGTCTTGGACTTCCGTTCTTTTTCCACTCTTGAATTCTCGACTTCATCTTTCATCTTTTTCTTCAATAAAAGCCCGTGAATGCCGTGTTTTCTTCACTTTTCACAATTTCGTCCTAAATCACAACAAAAACACAAACCACGCATAATTCCGACATAAAAGACATAAAATACACGTTTTGGCTCGGTTATTATTGTAATTAAGTGGTAAAAAGGATGGGTGTTTTCACACCTATCATGATCCAAAACTTATACCAGAGAGATCCCGTCCCAGACGTGAGAACGAGCTACCCCTCCTCGAGCATACCCGGAATGTGACAGTTGCCCTGGAAGCCGTACCCGATCCCATTTCAGACGAAGAGGAAACAACACTCCTGAGAACCCCCGTAGATTTCGACAACGAGGATGGTGATCACATGATGCTTGAAAATGAAGCCGGGCCCTCCTCGCCGCCTAAGACTGCTACCCCCACGCACGGGGAAGAGCAAGGTGACAACATTGATGAGGAGGAAATTCAACAAGTAGATGAAGAAGATGAAGAAGAGGCCCAACCCGCCCCAAAGCGTACTCGTAGGAAGAACAAACGGGTAAGAAGAGTTACCCAGGCTGAGGTTGATGAACACAATGCCCCACCAAAGAAACTGCGCGAGGACCACCCGCGCTATCAATCTATTAGGAGCACCACCCAAGCTTCCGAAACGGTGCGAGCCGTACCTGTGGATCCAGTCGTGTCGTTAACCGATGTCGGGCTCGTCACTCAAGTTCCCCCGACTACATCAGAACTATAAGGGAATAATGTGTAAGTATACCACTTTTATTTACTCAAAATATCCACGAACTAAGTGAGAGCTACGGTTTTCCTCAAACAATACTTGATACTTATTCCAATTGTGTGTTTGTAGAGATGAACAAGCTGGTGCCGCACCTCCCCCAGATGCACGAAAAGAGAAGGGGAAAGAGAAGGAGATGGAGAAAGAACCTGCGTTGCATACGACCGCTACCAGATCCGGCCCTGCCTTTGAGGAGGGTACCCCCATAGCCTCCCAAGAAATCCCAACATCTGGCCCTCATCAGCAGTTTAACCCTGACTGGAAGATCACTACTGCATCATGGATGAGAGAGGCTGAGGAGTGCCGTGAGTACCTTAATAACTGCATCCCCCCTGGGTTGGTACGAGATGTGAATGCACTAAACCATGCAGATCTGGTGGATGAATACAACGGCGCCTTGGTTCATCAGATGGACATAGGTACGTCTATGAGAGTAAGATTTGAAGCTGCTTTAGAGCATGTGGAGTCCCTAAAGAGGAAGGTTGGTCGAAGAGAGAGGATGATTGAAGAAAATGAGGCTCAGATTTCCACCCTCCAGTCCCAGCTCGCTACTGCCGAGGCGACTGTAAAAGAACAATCGACCCATGCCAATGCTCATGACCAACATGTAGCCGAGCTTGAGACTAAACTTAAAGCTGCAACAACCAAGGTATGTATCCGCACCGCATCACACCTATGCCCTAATAACCACCATTCTAATACGTGGTGTATTATATACAGGTGACCGCAGCAGAAGCTTTAGCTAAGTCCTCCTTCGACCAAGTATCCATACTTACAAAGAAGCTTGAGGATGCCCATGCGCTGATCCAGGGTGGGGAGAAAATAAAAGAGGAGCTTGCTCATGAGAGGGCCACGACCGAACAATTGAGGGAGGCGTCCACCCAAAAAGGTGTGCTAGTGAATGACCTTATCACCGAGCGTGACGACGTGCTATACCCCCAACTACTAGCAGCCATCTCCGGCCGTAGGTGGATGGTGGGTCACGGGACGCGTTTAGCTGTTACCAAGGTGTTGGAAGCCCCCGAATTTGTTCAACAATTTGCAGACCTTGTGTCAGATGGCATCGACCACGGTCGTCACGAAGGAATGGTCATGGCCGCAGAGCTAATAAGGAAGAAGCAAAACTTCACAAAGCATGCCTTCTTCAACACCGGAGCTGCTGACAAGATGACCGCTTCTATGGCCGCAATGCGAGATCTCCACTACCCATTCTTGGCCGAGCTGGAAGCCATAAAGGATGCATCTAACATGGAGGTTATGGAAAAACTAAGTCTTGGTGCATTTTCTCAGGATGAGGGACACTCCCGGGCTCCCTTCACTCCCTCACCCAGCCACCTCACTCTTCCTATTTATGAAGATGTGACCAGAATTGTAGTTGGTGAACAACAATTAAGCGAGGTGTTGGAGAGGAATGCGGCTCAAGCTTTGGAGTGGAGGAAACGCGGTGAGATATTGTCCTGTCTAGCTGGGGAGCAATGGGAGATAGGTAGGTTTCTCCACCCATGTAGGGTACTCCTTAATTTGTCATATGTCTTGGATAATTCGGTTTGTAACCTAAATAGTCGTCCGTGGATGTCCATGACACTTTATGATTTTAAACATTTGTCATTCTATGTATAAGTCCGTGGTAGGCACGACAATTTTGATGATTTGGAAACTTGTTTATACTCTTTTTCTTGATATCATGTATCTGTGCCGCATGACGTGTCACGTCTTACCTAGAATAAAACCAAGCCTATAGTTTACTAGACGTGCGGCGTGCGTCTTTACCATGCAAAGCACTACGTGAGCGCGGCATATGGAAACTTACCACAACGTCTTGTGAGTAAGGTGTCTAGTAAGGATACATGATCCGCGTCACTGGGGTTGCATCCCTCTTATGTGACAAGTTGAATTATTAGGTTCACTTAATCCTGTTACCCCGCCTGGAGGCGTATAGTACATGTACGGCTATTGAATGAATGCATATGAATGAGACATGGCATATTATGATAATAACAACTAAATCCATATGACTATAATAGAATCTAAAGAATAAAAAACAATTTGCACAAAAACTAGTCGTGGGGCTAGCTAGAAAAGCATAAGAAACAAAACAAAGAGAACACATGGATCTTCATTAAAGCCAGATATCGCGAAGTGTCCATGCGGAAGCCGTAGATTTCGAAGATATCACCTTTTGAGATTGGAATATTCCATGTGCGTTCCAGATCGCGGCCATCTATGTCACGTAACTTGTACGCACCCCGTCCTAAGGCTTCCGTGACCTCATACGGTCCTTCCCACTTAGGGCCCAGCTTTCCTGTATTCTCCGCTCGACTTGCTTCGTTAGCACGATAGACATAATCTCCCGGTCGAAAAGAAATACCTTTAACCTTGGCGTCATAATAAGCCTTCATCCGAGCCTTGGACTTGGCCTCATTGATAGCCTCTATCTCCCTTTTTTCCTCCAACAAATCCAGATTGATCCGGAGTTGCTCTTCGTTTGTGACGACATTAACCTCCGCCGTGCAGATGGTAGGCATTCCTATTTCTGATGGTATAACAGCTTCAGTGCCGTAGGCCAATGCGAATAGGGTGTCACCGTTGGCTGTTTTGATCATGGTCCTATGTGCCCATAGGACATGTGGCAATTCGTCCACCCATTTGGCACTTCGTTCCTTCAGGCGTGCCTTGATGCCCTCACCCAAGCTTCTATTTGCTCGCTCCACAAGACCATTTGTCTGCGGGTGTTTAACAGATGCGAAGCGCCGTTTGATATTTAATGTCGCGCACCAGTCCTTGAATGGATTATCCACGAACTGCTTCCCGTTGTCCGAGATGATTTCTCCTGGTAAGCCAAAACGGCACACAATGTTCTCCCAAACTAACTTTATAACTTGTTTGCCTGTGATGGATTTGATTGCCTTGGCCTCTATCCAGCGTGTGAAGTAGTCCATCGCGACAATCAAGAACTTAACTCCCCCCGCAGCTACGGGAAAAGGTCCTGCAATATCGATCCCCCACTTATAGAATGGCCATGGGGATGTAATGGGTGTAAGCTCCTGCTACGGATGTCGTAGTACTGGCCTGTGCACTTGGCAATCACTGCACTTGCGAAACATGTCGCGTGCATCCCTATGCATAGTAGGCCAATAATATCCTGTCCGTAGGGCTCGGGCCACTACGGATCGGGGACCCGCGTGCATGCCGCATAACCCTTCATGTATCTCACTGATCACATAAGTAGCCTGGCGTGGCCCAACACATCGCAACCACAGTTGCAAGAAAGAGCGCTTGTAAAGAATACCTTCTCGAAGCTCGAAGTGCTGCGACTTCCTTCTGATGCGCCGTGCCGCTTTTTCCTCGTCTAGAAGGGTTTCATTAGTCAAATAGTTGACGATCGGGGTCATCCATGTAGGTCCATCTTCCTCAACTATAGCTGCGACTTCCCCTTCTGTTATAGACTTCTCCTTGAGTATTTCCACCAAGACTTGCTTGGATAAGTGGGAGAAATTGTAGACGCGATCTTGCTAAGAGCGTCCGCCTTCTTGTTCTCACCTCTTGGTACCTGCTTGATAAAAAACTTACTGAAATCCGCGATGAGTGACTTGACTTTCTCCAAATATCGAACCATGTTATCCTCCTTGGCTATGTACCCCCCTAGAATGTGGTTCGCGACAAGCCGTGAGTCCACGTAGGCCTCAAGGTTGCGGACTCCCATTCTAGCGGCGATTTTTAAACCCGGAATCAACGCTTCATATTCTGCCTCATTATTGGTGGCTGTGAACTCAAAGCGTAGGGCGTACGTAAACTCCATTCCTTTCGGATTCATAAGGATGAGACCAGCTCCTGATCCATCCGTGCACGAAGATCCATCCGTAAATAATACCCATGGTTCTCACGGAGTTTCCTCTCGTTGTACGATTGATCCCTCCTCATCCGGCTTCTCTATCAAGAAATCTGCCAAGATTTGGCCTTTAAGAGCCGCCCTTGGTCTATACGATATGTTATGCTCTCCCAATAGAATGATCCACTTCTGTAGCCTACCGGCCACATCCGGTCTAGAGATTACTTGCTTTATTGGTTGATCCGTAATAACTACAATTGGGTGCGCCTGAAAGTATCGGCGCAACCATTTCGTAGCAAACACTAATGCCAAAACCAATTTTTCCATGGAAGAATAATTCAACTCCGGCCCTTGTAGTGTTCTACTTATGAAGTAGACCGGAGTTTGGACTGTGTCCCTATCCGTCATAAGTACCGCGCTTATTGCTCCATGTGTGGCTGATAGGTACATGATGAGCTCCTCCTTGGGCCGGGGAGCCACTAGCATGGGGAGAGATGTAAGGTGTTATTTGAGTTGACCAAAGGCTTCCTCAGCTTCCTTTGTCCACCGGAAGACTCCCTTCTTAATGCACTTCTTGAGTGTTTTGAATAGGGAGTGACTTTTCCGCGGACTTTGATAAGAACCTGTTTAGCCCGGCCAGTTTCCCACTTAAGGATTGCACCTCTTTCCGTGTCTGAGGGGATGGTAATTGTATTACTACATCCTTCTTTTCCGTGCAAGGTTTGATTCCATTTGGATCAATCATATATCCAAGGAACATTCCTTCTGTTGCCCCAAACGTGCATTTCTTTAGATTTAGCTTCATATTAATCCTCCTCAATCTGTCAAACGTCTCTTGGACGTCTCAGAGATGTGCATCCTCAGTATGACTTTTGATGACTAAATCATCAACATAGACCTCCAGGTTGCGGCCTATCTGTGAGTCGAAGGCTTTGTCAACAAGCCGCTGATATGTTGCCCCGGCGTTCTTTAGTCCGAATGGCATTTTTGTATAACAGTATACGCCTTGACTAGTATGGAACGCCGTTTTCTCTGCGTCCTCTTCCGCCATCTGGATCTGGTGGTATCCTTTATATGCATCTAAGAAGCACTTAAAGGGATACCCACATAGGGATTCCACCTTCCAGTCAATCTCCGGTAACGGGTAGCAGTCCTGTGGACAGGCTTTGTTCAGATCCGTGAAATCCACGCACATGCGCCAGCTTCCGTCATGTTTTTTGATCATGACTGGGTTGGATAACCACTCATGGTAGTATACCTCGCGCATGATACCTGCGTCCACCAATTTACGTACTTCATCAAATATTACTTGGCTGTGTTCGGGTGCCTGACCGCGCTTCTTTGCTAAATGGGAGGATACCCCTGGCGGATCTAGAACTTATGTTCTGCTATCGCACGCGGTACGCCTGTCATATGATTGGGCTCCCATGCGAATACATCTAAGTTTGCTTTCAGGAGAGAGGACATGGCCCTCTTGCCGCTATCCGAGAGTGTTCCCCCTATGGATACCTCTTGTTCTAGGTAATCAGGATGAATTGCTACCTTCCAATTTGGAGGTGGTGATCCGTCCTTGGGGGAACAAGAGGAACCGGTGTTGTCATGGCATGACACTTGGATGCTGGTATGATTAAGGTTATAGATGGTGACAATTCCTCCTTCCACAGGGAATTTGATCATCCCATGTGCCGTGGAGGGTACCGCTCGTATGGCCAGGATACCTGGTCTGCCTATGATCCCATTGTAAGGAGAGTGTGAGTGTATCACCATAAAGTTCATCCACGCCGTGGTGGAGTGCTCTTCATTCCCAATGGTTACAAGCAGACGCAGCTGCCCTATTGGCCAGATGGTGTCTCCACTAAACCGATGAGCGGCGCCGTGGCCAGTACTAATTGGCTTCTTATTTCTGGTCGTAATTGTACGAAATAGTGTTCGTACAGTACTTTTGCTGATGACCCTCCATCTACGTACATACGGCGGACATTGTGTGTTCCAATGCTTATCTCAATAGTGAGAGGCGCATCAATCACATCGCTTTTCGTGATGGGAGGGAATGAGATTTCTCTGCCGCGTGAAAATTTTTGACTAATTTTCTGCCTCGTGCGGCGCTGTCTGGATTCGATCATGTATATAGTTGAAGGTTTGTCCTTTTGGGGATCCTTCTTGTCATACTTCTTGTTGTCTTTTCCATCCTTCCAATCCTTGACCAAATGCTTGAGTTTGCCTGACTTGATCAGTGACTCAATGTGCTTCTTGAGCTGGATACATTCCTCCGTGCCATGGCCCTTGTCGTTATGGAATTCGCAAAAACCATTTCCTTGATGACGGTCCAGCGGGGTCGTCATTGGAGGAGGTCTTGGAAAATTGGCCCCTTCCGTAAGCAAGATCTCCCGGTAGGACATCTTTAGAGGGGTAAACTTGTCCTTCGGCCGTCCTCCTTTGTTTTGGCTCTTGTAATCTAAGCCCCTCCCACTGTTTTGGTTGTTTTGACCACCCGACTGTCTCCTGGACTGGTCGTTCGATCGGTAGCTGTTTCCTTTTGAAGGATTAGCCGCGGCTACCGCGGTTTCTCCCTCTATGAAGTTTCTGACCCTTTCCATAAGGTCTTCATACCTCTCCGGACGTTTGTCATTTAGACGTCTGATTAATTCCCTGTCTGTTATGGCGTGCATATAGTCGGAAATTTTCAGGAGTTCCGGCATTATCTTTGTGTGTGTGCACTCGTCATTGAAGCGTTCAGTGAAGGCTTCCGTATAATCCCCCGGCCGTTGCTTGACGGTTGCCAATGAGACCGGGTCCCTATTATACTTCTTCCGCTGAGTATAATTATTCTTGAACGCAATACGTAATTTAGTGAAGCTATCAATGCCTCGTGGAGGAAGTCCCTCAAACCAATCACGAGCATTACCGATCAAGGTTGAATTGAACATTTGGCACCAGATAGGCATGGGCCATCGTTCAATTTTTGCCTGCGTATCAAATATCTTTAGGTGATCATCCGGATCACCAGTCCCATCATAAGTCTTGACACACGCCAGCATGCGACGCTTTGTATCCTCAGAGTAATTCCGTATGCGGAGAGTAAAAGGAACTTCCCTGGGATCTGCCTATGGACGGGTGAGACTAGGGTCTCACCACGGGCGGGAAAGATCTTCTTCTTCCGTATCTCGATAATAGGGGCCGCCATAGTACTCCTCATTGTTTGGTGGCGGTGGAGGAGTACGCCTAGGTCGGCGATGCTTGGGCGGATGGTCATCCGAGTCCTCTCTTGATGGACCGGGAGAAGGAGGTGGTGCCCCATCCTTTGGGTGAGGAACGCTCTTGTGGGAAGAGATAGGAGCCTTCTTCCCGGTGTTCATCCTATCCCACACGCTTGTGCGGCGATTAGTTCTGGTTAATTCCAGATCTGGTCGTTCGGGTGAACCGTCAGACTTCTCTCCCTCTTCTCTGGACTGCGCTAGTTCCTGCATGAAACGATCCCCTATCCGTTCGAACACATTCCTGGGTTGGGGAGTTTCCTCAAAGAGGTTCTGCTCCTGAGGTCGTGTCCTTCTCTTCCTCTGAGTTTGAGAAGAGGTACCTGGTCTGGCGTTGCCAAAGTTGAGCCTAGATTGGAGGTCCCTCCCTAGATTCAACCTTGATGCAATCCCTGGGACGATCCTCTCAAAGTTCTGCGTGAGAACTCGAGTGAGATCTTCCTCGCTGAGTGGTTCGACCTCTACTTCTTCCTCGGTCGATGGTCTACGCGGCTCCTTGTTAGGGGGATTGGGCGCGCTCCCTGGATCAGGATTATCCAAGGTCGAAGTAGGTGGTGGGGTCATGGAGAACGTGCTTGTCACACCCATGGACTGAAGACCACTCCGGTTGTTTGGTTCGCCAGCTTGATGGCTAGGGGATCGATTGGGAATGAGTATCCCTTCCCCTTGGGACTTCTGAGTTCCAGGATTTGTGTTCCTGGGGTTTCCCTGCGGCCCCTTCGTCATTGAGAATTCAAGATGAGATTTTGCTCTAGCTTAGTGTAATGGTCCCACGGATGGCGCCAACTTGTTGATACAAAAGTTGGGTGATCCTTGCTAGACCCGAATTAGGCTTAATTCGAGTTGGCTGGACTCTAGCTCCTGCACCAAGTGAATTATCTGGTTGGGATCCTGCACACTAAACAACACGCGTTAGGTTTACCGTGGGAATGTTTCCCACGATTAGACTCCAGTGTGAGAGTAAGTAATCGGTTAGGGTTATAGGAATCGGATGAGAGTTGAAAGTGTGTAGAAAGTAATCCCTTTGTGGAACCCTTGGGGGTTCCTTATATAGGCAGTGAAACCCTAATGGGTTGTCACTTATACTTCGGCCCCAAGGAAAGGATAATCACCAGATTTAGATTGATTGTTATCTCTTAATTATGGTGAGTGAATATCCTCCCCTTTGGGATAAATCCTAATCATAGTAGGAATATGATTCTGTCTAACCCTGCACCGGTCATGCCGGCCTGTGGGCCGCACACGTGTGTGCGGTTACTGTTCATCCAAGCCCATAAGCTTAAATAACATTATTCCCACCCATTCGTGATGGTCCGAATACGGGTAGTACCCGTGGGCCGGGTTCATGACCCGGCTGGGAACTATACATCATCATGCTTTTCTGCGAATTTTCATTTTGGTGAACTGACCCATAGGCGTTCACCCTTGCCCATTCAGATTTTATATTGGTAAACCGACCCATAGGCGTTTATCCTTACTCATGGCAGATTCATGTTTTCAGTTGAATATTACTTGGTGAACCAGACCATATGCGTTCACCATTTCTTAGGTCAAAATTTCATGCTTTTCAGTCAAATGATGTTTTGTGAACCGATCCATAGTTATTCACCTTTGTCATATCAGCACATTTCATAAACTTTGACAAGTATGGATTGGACTACAGCCAACCATATTTAGTCCCAGATTATAAATTTCTATACTTGACAGTTCTAATAAAATTTTGACAAATATCGATCGAACCAGAATCGCCCATACTTAGTCACATGTTTTCTTCCTTGGATTATGTAGATTGAACCATAGTCATCCGCATCAGTTGATGTTGAACCTTAGTGGATTATACTTTATGTTCTTTGTAACAATCAAGTTTTCATACCCTCACGTGGATGTCATTTTCATGCTGATTAAGTTCATGCCTCCTTATAAGGATTACGTTTTTAGCAAGGTGATGATGTTTTCATGCTAAGATACAGAAGGATTATAGTAAAATCCTGTTTTCATGGTAAATCATGTTGGTCTTCATGCTGACCATTGTTTAAATTCCGTTTAATATTTTTTTTTATCGAACCTCTATAAAACCAGTATTAAGTCTATGCAGGAATTACCAGGCTATCACGTTGCCCGTTTCAGTTAAGATTACTACCGTTTAAATCAATTTATTTCTTTGATCATGTTAGACAAGCGACACCAGTATCGATCATCCCATAAAATCTCCACCAGTGCCATGTACAATATTCCATATGTACCCCATGTACAATGTCTTAGTTATACTCCATGTACAGTACTTCATGTGTACTCCATGTACAGTGTCTTAGATATGCTCTATGTGCAGTATTCATTTTGTACTTCATGTACAGTAGTCAGGTGTACTCCAGGTACCCTACTCCATGGATATTGCTAATCGATCCTCAATCATCTCAGACGTCTCCACTTGTCAATATTCTACCAGATGCTGATGCTGCTCGTGAATTGAATATTTTTCCAGATACTGATGCTGCTAACACTTTGAAGACCTCACGAATGCTGATGTTGCTGATAATTTGGAGATTCCACAAGATGCTGATGCTGTGTATATCATGAAGACTCTTCAAAGCAAGGACGAAAAATATAAATTTGAAATTCCTAACAAGAATAAATTTCAAACATCAGAAACTACCATTCCTGTAACACTCTCAATTTTCATATTGGTACAGCGGAAGAGTCTTTAGAGTGTTACGGGATAGAACAATAACTACGATCATAGACAACACATAAAAATGGTTGTACAAGGTTTAACATACATTCATTCGAAATAAAAGTTTCAAGTGTACAACACGTCCCAAATTATACAGGTCTTTAAGTTTACAAAACAAAGATCGAATGAACAGTTTTATTATTATGTGGGCCATCAGAGTCGATCTCCATCCGAATTACCTTCAAGCACCTGAGATAAAACATGCAAAAATCATATCAGCGAATGCCGAGTGAATTCATAGAGTTTAATAAAACCGTTATATAAAACAATCATTGAAATCAGAACACAAGTATAATATCAGAAGTAAGTCCTCGTATTGCTAGTCAGACAATATATAAAGCAAAGCATACATCTTAAACCGTCCATGAGACCGTAGCCTCAATATTACCATTATAGGTAACATTATTATCGTTATTTGCATCGTATAATATCGGATATTTAGATTACATTAGATTATTATTAGCCGCACGACATTATTACCTTACTATCACAAACAACGGGCCGCGAACCCGACAAACAAAATGCCAATCGAAGTTAGCGTGTCGTCACAAAAATCACGCTATGGAAATCTTCTCATACATAAATTTGCTTACCAATCAATGTGGTACGACGGGGATCAACCTTCAAGGCGCGAACTGGGGTGATCGTCCCCAAATGGTACTATCATATGCATAAGCGTCTACCAAATCCCGGTAGTTCACAATTCATGCTAATGGGACTTTAAGTGACATAACCTAACTACTAATAATCATTTTTATCTCGTTTATTAGGTCATAGCATCATTCGGGTCCATATCATTAAGCATACCATCGGGACTACTTGTGTTCTATTTTTATCAAAAACTAGCATGTTATTTCCCTCGCGAGTTTACAAATCATTTCTTAAAACATTTAAAAGAGTGCGAGGCTATGAACTCACGTTGATAATGAAAGGCGGATTATCGGCTACGGGCGTGCTTCGATCACGGAAACCTATATAAATAATACGCGGTCTTAGACTTTTGTCCAATGACTTTACAAAAATAATAGCTATGTATACATATGATGATTTTATATATATTATAATGATCATGTGGGATTATATACATCTTTATTCATTCATTATAGTGTTATGTGTTGGTAACTTTTTATACTTGTTTCACTAGTTTATCTTGTTTACATGTTTAGGCCCAATAAGCCCATTATAAGTACAGTACCTTGTATTAGTCCATTTTACACTTTTAATATCAGTATTATACTTACATGAAAGGCACAAGTGGGTTAAGCCGAATAAGTAAGTTCATAAGTGTTTAGCCAAATTAGTTGGATTAATAGTCCAATAAGGCTAAATTGGCCCGTTAATGTCTATATGTTATAAAGCTCGGGTTTTATTGGTTTTTACTTGTAATGTACTTATATATCAGTATATGAGTTATAAAAAGTTTACATTAGACGGGTCCGACCATCTAAGTTTTAATTGACGAAAACGTTAATTTTACGGTTTTAGCTGAAAAGACGTAAAAATCATGTTTATAGTTTTATAACTTATAAAACTTATCAAATTGCTATTTTTATAAAATGTCCCATTTATTTATTATTTTAAATACTTATATGAATGTAATATATAAGTTAGTGGGTTTTAATTTACATTTTATACTATATTTATTTGAGTGCTATTATAATACTATTATACTTTAATTTCACAAATCTGATTTTTAGTTTCACTTTCACCATTTTTATCATATCTTGAGTTCTACAAGGAGATAGAAGCTCATTTTGGGATGACATAAACTTCATATTATGTTCTACAAATAAATTAGTTTTAGCTACTTCTCGATCCAAGTATAAGTGTCCCTAACAGTCCTCATAAAACAGACTATTCAGATTGGTACATCAATTTTGTTTGGATCATATCTCACTCATTATAATGATTCCCTTGCATGACCAACTCTCACATGTGTACAAGACTTAATACTTACTGTATATTGATTCAACTATTCTATTTTATCAGTTTAACGTATGGTTGTTTACTATTTTTATACAGCCAACTAAATTAAGCAAGATTTTAACCTTTTTACATGTGGTTTTCCATCTTTTTACCCATGTTTATCAACACATGATCCCCCCACAATATTTTTATCATAATATATCATCATATACATATATATTAGGAAAGAAAATACATTTTATATTTACAAAAATAACAATGAAAATGGGAAGAATGATCTTGTTTACCAACCAAGACTATAGCTTGTCTTTTGAGGACAACACCTTGATGTACACCAAATTTATCTTCAAGATCACCTTTAACCAAGAACACTTGTTGAGAAATCAGCCCTAGGACACAAGCAAATCACCTCCTTGGATGTTATAATGATCACCAATCAATAAGGCTTAAAAGGTTCTTCATCATATGTGTAGATAACACAAGATTTATAGTTAAAATTGATCAAAATGGGGTGTTTGGTGATGGTTTTGGACAGAAAGAGTAGAGAGGGAAAGAGAGAGTATGTGTGGTATTGCATGAGATGGAATGTGATAAATGGTTTAGGGAAAAATGGTTTTGTGGTTTAGCTTGTTTAGCTAAGTAACTAGACAAGTGTTAACTTGTTTACTACAAGTTTGACACCTCATGGGTGTGGTGTCCCATGTTTAGCCGTCCCTTAGAGTGGGGTGAGGCAAAACTTGTTTTGTCTCATCCCACTAACTTACGAGTATTCCTCGATTCTAGTTTCATCGATTTGCGTTCCCTCGGGTCGTTTTACGAAAAACGTTTTTATAAATTATGAATCAACGACACAAAACGAATCTAATAAAATTTATCTCATCAAAAACGGAGTTCAAAAACATAAATACGTAATCCTAAGGTTTCCGGTTTAGTCGTAAAGGACGTTAAATTATGCACGTAAGCCCAAATTTAAATCCATAAATTGTGAGTTCATCAACCAACACAAAAATAAGTTTCAAAATATTATACGAGAAAATAATTTACTACCTGAAAATGTTAGATTGTCACATATTTTCCTCCTTAAAGGGATCAACGTTCTCGTGATCCATTTCATTTTGATGTCCGTTTCTTATTGAAATCAAAGAGGTGCAGATATTTCTTCCACATTTCATCCTCTCGTTCCCAAGTAAATTCTGGTCCATGCTTTGAATTCCGTCGGAGCTTGACAATAGGTATCCGACTTTGTTTCAGTTGCTTTACCTCACGATCCATAACCTCTACGGGTTCTTCGATAATATGCAACTTCTCATCTATTCGAACCTTATCCAACAAAATTTTCTCATCACTCACTGCTAAACCTTTCTCCAGATTAGATACATGGAATGTGTTGTGAACACCATGAAGTTCTGGGGTAACTCTAGTTTGTAAGCCACCGGACCTACTCTAGATAAAATCTTAAAGGGTCCAATATAGCGGGGATTCAATTTCCCTCGCTTTCCAAATTTTATAATGCCTTTCCATGGCGATACCTTCAACATTACTCGGTCACCCACTTC
The DNA here is from genome assembly GCA_025667525.1 of Glebionis coronaria. Classification (NCBI taxonomy): domain Eukaryota; kingdom Viridiplantae; phylum Streptophyta; class Magnoliopsida; order Asterales; family Asteraceae; genus Glebionis; species Glebionis coronaria. The sequence continues at coordinate 360,712 of JANFOE010000217.1, forward strand.
AAACTCCATCGGTTTCCGCCGCACATCCGCGTAACTTTTCTGTCTACTACGGACAGTCAACAACCAATTCTTAATCTGAACTATCATCTTCGTAGTCTCCCGGATCAATTCCGGTCCTGTAAGTTGGGTATCCCCAACTTCACTCCAACATACAGGAGATCTACACTTCTTACCATACAAAGCTTCAAACGGTGCATCCTTAATACTAGCATGATAACTATTGTTATATGAAAACTCTGCTAACGGCAAATGTTTATCCCAATTCTTATCAAAATCTATCACACAAGCTCTCAACATATCTTCTAGTGTTTGTATCGTCCTTTCACTCTGCCCATCAGTCCGGGGTGATAAACAGTGCTCATGTCGAGATTCGTTCCCAAAGATCTTTGGAGAGATTTCCAAAAATTCGATGCGAATCTAGGATCTCGATCTGAAATGATCGATACAGGCACTCCATGCTTGCATAAAACATTCTCAAGATAAATACGAGTCAGCTTCTCCAGTGAGAACTGCTCTTTAACCGGAATGAAGTGTGCTGATTTGGTCAGTCTGTCGACAATGAGCCAAATTGAGTTATTTCCAGATGATGTTCTAGGAAGCTTGGTGATAAAGTCAATCGTAATTCGCTCCCACTTCCATTCAAGAATCTTTGGTTGTTGAAGTAGGCCTGATGGCTTTTGATGTTCAGCTTTGACTCTAGCACAATTCAAGCATTGAAGAACATACATAACAATATCAGCTTTCATATTCGGCCACCAGTACAACTTCTTCAAATCATGATACATTTTATCAGATCCAAGATGAATGGAATATTTAGATTTATGGGATTCTAACATAATCAAATCTCTAAAGCCTCCAAACTTAGGTATCCACATACGACCTCTTAAGCATTTCACTCCATCAGCTCTAACCTCTAAATGATCTCCTTCTCCTCGGAACCCTTCATTGACGAAATTTTCTTTCTTACATGCTTCTATTTGCGCATTTCTAATTTGTTCAGGCAAATTATTGTGCACGGTCAAGACTAGAGAACGTACCCTGATAGGCTCTCTATCTTTCTACTTAATGCATCGGCAACAACATTTGATTTTTCTGGGTGATATTTTATATCACAATCATAATCACTTAACAGCTCTATCCATCTTCGTTGCCTCATGTTCAATTCCTTTTGATCGAGAAAATACTATAGGCTTTTGTGATCGGTGAATATCGTACACTTGGTGCCATACAAATAATGTCTCCACAACCTAAGAGCAAAGACTACAGCTCCTAACTCAAGATCTTGAGTAGTATAATTTTCCTCATTCTTCCTTAATTGCCTAGAAGCATAAGCTATTACCTTTTCTCGCTGCATCAAAACATCTCCATAACCTCTAAGAGATGCATCACAATATACTACAAAATCTTCACTTCCGTCGGGTAACGATAAAATTGGCGCACTACATAATTTTTGCTTCTATATCTGAAATGCTCCATCTTCTTCACTTCCCCAAACGAAAGGTTTAATTTTCTGGGTAAGCTTAGTCAAGGGTTTAGCTATTAAAGAAAATTCTTTAATGAATCGCCTATAATAGCCAGCCAATCCTAAAAATTGTCGCACTTCCATTGGCGTTGTTGGTGCAGACCAATTCTTAATGGCTTCAACCTTTACAGGATCAACATGAATTCCATCCTTGTTAATCACAGACCAAGTAATTGCATAGAATCTAACCAAAAATTACATTTTGAAAACTTAGCATACAACTTCTCATCCTTTAACAAACTCAAGATACTCCTTAAATGTTCTCCATGTTCCTCTTTATTCTTAGAATAGATTAGAATATCGTCAATAAACATAATCACAAATTTGTCCAAGTAGGGTTTGCACACTCGGTTCATTAGATCCATGAAGACCACAGGTGCGTTAGTTAACCCAAATGGCATTACTTAAAATTCATAGTGTCCATAACGAGTTCTAAATGCAGTTATAGGAATATCTTCTTCACGGACGCGAAGTTGGTGATATCCAGACCGCAAATCTATCTTAGAATACACACTAGATCCTTGTAGTTGATCATACAAATCATCAATCCTTGGTAAAGGATATCGATTTTTAATCGTCAACTTATTCAGTTCCCTATAATCAATGCACATACGGAAAGATCCATCCTTCTTCTTAACGAACAAGACTGGAGCTCCCCAAGGTGACGAACTCGGTCGAATAAAACCTTTATCAGACAACTCTTTAAGTTTTTCAGATAATTCCTTTAATTCAGAAGGTGCTAATCGGTAAGGCGCACGTGCCACCGGTACAGCACCAGGAATTAAATCAATTCAAAACTCAACTTGCCTTATCGGCGAAAGTCCGGGTAAATCTTTAGGAAATACCTCAGGAAATTCACAGATAATAGGTACATATTCCAATCGTTTCTCCTTAGACTCATTCCCGGTCACTTGAGCTAAGAATAACTCGCAACTGTTCCTGATGTAGTTTTGGACTTTAATACATGAAACGATTTTCAAACAGGATTCACCTCGATTACCATCAATTACTAACGTCCTATTCCTAAGAGGAATCTTAACCTTCTTTTTTCCACATAAAATAGTAGCATTATTCAACGATAACCAATCCATACCAATAATAATATCAAAACTACCAAATTCTATCAACATCAAATCAATCGGAAAGGAATATTTTAAGAGATTTAGAGAGCATCCTTCTAATAGCTTATTAGTTTTCACTAATTTACCATCAGCCAATTCCATCTCGTAACTGGTATTTATCTCAACAGGTTCAATGTCAATAAGAGCACTAAATTTAGTGGATAAAAAGCTCCTATCAGCACCCGAATCAAATAAAGAAACAGCATAATGATTGTTGAGTAAAAACATACAAGTAACGACATTCGGATCCTCTTTCTTCACCTCGACTGTTCCATGTTGATAAGCACCACCCTGGGGGTTTCTTCCAGGTACAATCGCTTTCAACTTAGGGAAATCCGACTTCTTATGACCTTCTTCATTACAGTTGAAGCAAATGATTCCCTTCTTACACCTTTCAACTTTGTGTCCAAGCTTTCCACAATTTCTGCTCTTCCAGCAGTCGCCAACATGCCTCTTGTTGCCACACTTAGGACATCTTTCATCATTGCGCGGTGTGTTGTTGGTAAGAGCATTTGCATTCCCCTTTCTCTGGTTCTGACGGCGATTGAAATTCTTCCTATTATCACCTCTATCTACACGATCGCCATAACCCTTTCTTTTCTCACCAGTACGTGCTTCATCCTCCTTATCCTGAATTATTTTCCCAATGAGTTGGTAAGCCATTCGAACAACATCATCAATAGTCAGTGGTTTTGATGACGTCACGTCCCCTCAGATGTTCTTGGTCAACCCTTTAATACATTTTTCAATTTGGATCTCTTCGGGTTCCACCAATCGAGGACACAGCAAGGCCAACTCATGAAATCGGTTTGTGTAGCTATCAATGTCCACACATTTCATTCTCAGATGAATCAACTCTTGTTCTAACCTAATGATCACACTACAGGGATAGAACTCCAAAGTCAGCCACTTCTTAATTTTAACCCACGGAGTAGAATTAGCAGCATCAATACCCATGAAAAAATTCTCCCGTTCCACCAAGTCAACGTACTACCTTTAAGAGTAGCCATAGCAAAAGTCACCTTATCTTCCTCCTTACACTTACTAATCCAAAACACCAACTCAATCTTCTCAATCCACTGGCTTAATGCTACAACACCTTTAGTTCCATTAAAAGGTAGAGGTTCACACTTCATGAACGTCACATAAGTACAACCACCAACTTCAGGTGCATTAGTTCCAAGTCCTCCTACACTTCCTCCAGCATTAGCATTCACATTATTAGCATTCACATTCACATTAGTACCACCAATTCCACTAGCGCCAGTTCCACTATCGCCAGCTCCACTACAGCCAGCTCCACTACAGCCAGCTCCACTACCGCCAGCTCCACTACTGCCAGCTCCATTCCTAGCATTTGCCATAAATTCAGTCATAGATGCGGTAACTTGCTCCACAATAATCCTACGTACATCATCCTCAGTCACAGCTTTCTTGGGCGACATAGTTGTATAATTTCACAATTTCAAAGTATTAAGCATTCACTTAACAAGGGATTCATATAATATGGATTGAATTCATAATCAAAATACAAATAAGGCACAATATGGAATTCAAGACAAGATACATATTTCATTAGATTTGAAACAAAAGCATTGTCTTAATTACATTCCATATCAAGGTTTCTAGCATAATACATACTCAAAATTCGTGCCAGATCTACTAACTAATAAGTCGGTTCAGTCAAAGTTACAAAAGATACAAAAGATATAAAGGTCACTACTAAAGATAGACTGGTCTACTGAGAACCGCCAGATGGTCCATCATCCATCGTCTTCTGTATCTTTGTCGGACGATCACAAGACACATCTTCAGCTGGGCGCTTACGAATCACTCCTCTTTCAACCATCTCAGTATAAAATCTACTGTTCCAACCAACATATATGTTTAATATTTTTCAGCCTTCTCACGCATCGCACGAGCTACACTCAACTGAATCTCCATAGTATTCACCTTTTTCTTCACTTCAGCATACTCACCACTTTCTAACACAGATAACCTCCTAAAAGCCTCATTCAAACCACGCTCTACATCAGTCAAATCCAAGTTAAGGAATTCCCGCTCTTTCTCACCAACCTTAGTCTTCGACTCCAAATAAGCAACATGAGTCTGAACAACACCTAATCCAACCTCTGTCATACTACTCTGAGCACGGGAAGCATCTAAATCACGTCTCAAGGCCCAAGGTGCAAGACCATCAATATGAGTAGCCTCTCGAACCCTAGACGACTCTCCTATCACATGTTTACGAGTAGCAATACCATCAGTACCATCAGGTGCATCATCATCCTCATCATCCTATGATTCAGAATCAGATTCAGACGATTCAGACAATTCATCTCTAGGTATCTCAATCTCAGAATCAGACCAATAAACTGGAGGGGGTAAGGGCTCACCCTTCGGTACATCATAAGGGTAAATAACCTCAGCCTTATCATCATCATCAACCTCATCATCTATACCTATAACCTCCTCGACATCCTCGTCATCATCCTCATTATCTACATTATCTATCACAATCTCATCATAATTCTCAATACCAACATTATCATTCTCATTCTCTACCATATGAACCTGAGGGGCAATCTGATCTCCTAGTCCTATCTCGGGCTCGAGATCCTCAAATGGTTCCTCCTCATCATCATCCATATCCTCATCTACATCATAATGCACTAAGTCTAAATAAGGGTTATCATCTACATTTGGTTCGGGAATAACATGGTTCTCTACAGGAATATTAGGGTCAGCCATGACAATCTGCATTTTATATATATCTCGTACTAGCATAAAATAACTATCAAATAGTTACATACTGAAACCACGATATATACATATATATAAATTAAATTATATATATCAAAATATATATCTTCTCAATAAGGCTTGTTGGTAACGCCGGAGATCTTTGGCACCGTTATAGTCAAAAGATTTTTCAATATTTTCTCAAATGTTTATAGTTAAAAGATTTTGAAAAGTTTTGTTCAAAACCTTGATTTTTAAAAATCTTTCGTTCTCTATAACGAGAGCTCTCATACCAAATTGTAACACTCTCAATTTTCATATCGGTACAGCGGAAGAGTCTTTAGAGTGTTGCAGGATAGCACAATAACTCCAATCATAGACAACACATAAGAATGGTTGTACAAGGTTTAACATACGTTCATTCGAAATAAAAGTTTCAAGTGTACAATAAGTCCCAAATTATACAGGTCTTTAAGTTTACAAAACATAGATCGAACGAACAGTTTTATTATTATGTGGGCCATCAGAGGCGATCTCCATTCGAATTACCTTCAAGCACCTGAGATAAAACATGCAAAAATCATATCAGCGAATGCCGAGTGAATTCATAGAGTTTAATAAAACCGTTATATAAAACAATCATTGAAATTAGAACACAAGTATAACATCAGAAGTAAGTCCTCGTATTGCTAGTCAGGCAATATATAAAGCAAAGCATACATCTTAAACCTTCCATGAGATCGTAGCCTCAATATTACCATTATAGGTAACATTATTATCGTTATTTGCATCGTATCATACCGGATATTTATATTACATTGGATTATTATTAGCCGCATGACATTGTTACCTTACTATCACAAACAACGGGCCGCGAACCCGACAAACAATTTTCCCATCTAAGTTAGCTTGTCGTCACAAGAATCACGCTATGGAAATTTTCTCATACATAAATTCGCTTACCAATCAATGTGGTACGACGGGGATCAACCGTCAAGGCGCGAACTGGGGTGATCGTCCCCAAATAGTACTATCATATGCATAAGCGTCTACCAAATCCCGGTAGTTCACAAATCATGCTAATGGGACTTTAAGTGACATAACCTAACTACTAATAATCCTTTTTATCTCGTTTATTGGGTCATAGCATCATTCGGGTCCATATCATTAAGCATACCATCGGGACTACTTGTGTTCTATTATTATCAAAAACTAGCATGTTATCTCCCTCGTGGGTTTACAAATCATTTTATAAAACATTTAAAAGAGTGCGAGGCTATGAACTCACGTTGATAATGAAAGGCGGATTATCGGCTACGGGCGTGCTTGGATCACGGGAACCTATATAAATAATACGCGGTCTTAGAATTTTGTCCAATGACTTTACAAAAATAATAGCTATTTATAGATATGATGATTTTTTATATATGATGATGATCAAGTGGGATTGTTTACATCTTTATTCATTCATTATAGTGTTATGTGTTGGTAACTTTTTATACTTATTTCACTAGTTTATCTTGTTTACATGTTTAGGCCCAATATGCCCATTATAAGTCCATTACCTTGTATTAGTCCATTTTACACTTTTAATATCAGTATTATACTTACATTTTAGGCCCAAGTGGGTTAAGCCCAATAAGTAAGTTCATAAGTGTTTAGTGAAATTAGTTGGATTAAAAGTCCAATAAGGCTAAATTGGCCCGTTAATGTCCATATGTTATAAAGCTCGGGTTTTATTGGTTTTTACTTGTAATATGTACTTATATATCAGTATATGAGTTATAAAAAGTTTACATTAGACGGGTCCGACCATCTATGTTTTAATTGACGAAAACGTTAATTTTACGATTTTAGCCGAAAAGACGTAAAAATCATGTTTATAGTTTTATAACTTATAAAACTTATCAAATTGCCATTTTATAAAATGTCCCATTTATTTATTATTGTACATACTTATATAAATGTAATATATAAGTTAGTGGGTTTTAATTTACATTTTATACTATATTTATTTGAGTGCTGTTATAATACTATTATACTTTAATTTCACAAATCTGATTTTTAGTTTCACTTTCACCATTTTTATTATGCGCTACAAATAACTTAGTTTTAGCTACTGCTCGATCCAAGTCTAAGTGTCCCTAACAGTCCTCACAAAACAGACTATTCAAATTGGTACATCAATTTTGTTTTGATCATATCTCACTCATTATAATGATTCCATTACATGACCAACTCTCAGATGTGTACAAGACTTACTACCTACTGTATATTGATTCAACTATTCCTTTTTATCAGTTTAACATATGGTTGTTTACTGTTTTAATAAAGCCAACTAAATTAAGCAAGATTTTAACCTTTTTACATGTGGTTTTCCATCTTTTTACCCATGTTTATCAACACATGATCCCTACACAATATTTTTATCATCATATATCATCATATAAATATACATTAGGAAATAAAATACATTTTACATTTACAAAAATAACAATGAAAATGGGAAGAATGATCTTGTTTACCAACCAAGACTATAACTTGTCTTTTGAGGACAACACCTTGATGTACACCAAATTTATCTTCAAGATCACCTTTCACCAAGAACACTTGTTGAGAAATCAGCCCTAGGACACAAGAAAATCACCTCCTTGGATGTTATAATGATCACCAATCAATAAGGCTTCAAAGGTTCTTCATCATATGTGTAGATAACATAAGATTTATGGTTAAAATTGATCAAAATGGGGTGTTTGGTGATGGTTTTGGACGACAAGAGTAGAGAGGGAAAGAGAGAGAGTATGTGTGGTATTGCATGAGATGGAATGTGAGAAATGGTTTAGGGAAAAATAGTTTTGTGGTTTAGCTTGTTTAGCTAAGTAACTAGACAAGTGTTAACTTGTTTACTAAAAGTTTGACACCTCATGGGGTGTGGTGTCCCATGTTTAGCCGTCCCTTAGAGTAGGGTGAGGCAAAACTTGTTTTGTCTCATCCCACTAATTTACGGGTATTCCTTGATTCTAGTTTCCTCGATTTGCGTGCCCTCGGTTCGTTTTACGAAAAACTTTTTTATAAATTATGAATCAACGGCACAAAACGAATCTAATAAAAATTGTATCATCAAAAACGGAGTTCAAAAACGTAAATACGTAATCCTAAGGTTTCCGGTTTAGTCGTAAAGGAAGTTAAATTATGCACGTAAGCCCAAATTTAAATCCGTAAATTGTGAGTTCATCAACCAACACAAAAATAGTTTTCAAAATAATATACAAGAAAATAATTTACTACCTGAAAATGTTTGATTGTCACAATTCCATTCCATGTCTTACTTCTTTAGTTAGTTGTCATACGTCACTCAGCTAATCTTTCAGTCGGGATAGTGAGAACCGGTACCCATCCGGCCACTCAGCAGAAATAGTTACTTGAATCACGGTCATGATAATGACCGTCATAAATTGACAGACAAAACAGTAGTGACAACCACCGTGCTTATAAATAATCAGTCAGTAACCATCGGAACTCCGGAACGGACGTGACCAGAAATACAAGAGGTCAGTAGTCTAACTGGTCCGCCAATCCTAGCAGTTACCAAAAAATTTCAGCCTTGTCCAGATTCATCCACTAAAACACATGGCAAGACATCAGTCATGACATAGGTCTCGGGTATCATTTTGAAAGACACATATCAGGACACCAATCATGGTACACGTCATACGAATCTTTTCTCAAAATACGAGTCTGAACTCATAACTCCATTATGTTTATAAACCAGGCCCTCAGTAATTTACGGTACCCTTTAGAAAGGGGTATACCCGTTCTATTATGCCACACATGAATCAAATCATTAAAAATCCAGTCACCACCACTAGAGTATTATTCAGGTTAAGCACGCAGTATTCATTCTGTAATGTTACAGACGAACATATTCAGTGAAAATCGTTGTGTTTACTTCACGTATTCCCATGACAGCTTTATTTTTAAAACAGGTATTTACCGACCTCCTAGCCAAAAAAGACTCCACAGTACCACCCATGTTTATTAAAGTTCTCCTTTCAGTTAACGACGAGATCCGTCTTACTAAATTCCAAATATATTCATTATATTTTCTACCAAAATATCAGTACAAATTGTTTCTGCCTTACAAGCGCGTAACTTATCAACCCATAGCTACGAAGACTTATAGCTACCAATTATAAATCAACTTCTGAAGTACCTTAATATCATGATCAGCAGATTATTCCAGAGTTTCCAAATGTCATTCCAGAAAGTTTTCCAGAAATTCCTTCCTAATCACGAGACATAATTTAAAATTGAGCTTGTCTAAAGAACATAACCTATTTTCAAAACTCTTTATTGCAGACTTCAGCTGAGTTAAAAGAGTTGCAACATTTGCTACAAGAGTTACCGACACGAGGCTTTAATCTCCCTAGCACACCACAAGAAGGTGCACTGTTTCCTGTCTATCAGGATGAAGGCCGATAACATGAGATCATGTATCGACCACCAAAATTTTTTACAGGATCACCATTCTTAATCGATGTTCATCTCACGTATAAAAGGTCTATCTGATCTGCTACCTTGTCTTAAACATTTTTCCAGAACGGATTCCGATCATGCTACCATCAGTGGGGTGAGAGGAAGAACAATATGTTCCAAGATTGCTTTTACGCACGTTATGGTCTCTCTAAAATCTTGAGTTATACTCCTGAGCTCCTAATTGCTCCAACTATAGTATGAAATTGATGAATAAAAATTCCATGAATTTTTAGAAAAAATCGTCAGTATAATCATTGATAACATTTTGATCTATTAAACTCTAGAGGAGAACATGAGAATCATCTTCTCACAATGGTACAGATTCTTCAGTAGGAGAAAATTATATACGCAGCTTCCCAGATGTAAATTCCAGTTGAACAAAGTGGCGTTTCTGAGCCACCTATTTCAGTAGAAATAAATTTCAGACAAACCTACGAAGTTGAAGCCTATTGATCCCAAACTTAGATCGATTTAGCTTTATGTATACGAGATTAGATCAAGTAATACACTTAGAGAAACCTTTGTATATGTATATGACAATCTAAGTGTTATGCGGAATTAACACTTAAACAAGAACACACAAGATGTAAACAAACTTTCACTTTGATTAATGATATCAAACTTGCTTACAATGAAAGTGTTTTACGTATGAAAACTTATATTGAACATTAACCTAAAGGTCTTCTTTTATAGACATAAGAAGCCTTGTACAATAATCTACGTATCAACTATTCTAGGTAAAGATAAATATAGAAAATACATTGTTGTTCCTATCTTTACTAGAAGTAATCTAGAATATAATAAACGCGTAGATCATATCCGTCCATCAGTGCTTGTCTTTAATGTATCAACACTTGACTTTGTCTTGTCAATGCTTGATCTGTCAGCGTTTGTTTTCTTCCTATCAACGCTTTATTTACTCTTGTCAGCGCTCAAGTAGACTGGCTATATTTTATTCCCAACAATCCTCCCGTAAACTTGATATCTACTCTAGTAATCAAGTTTCTGAATAAACATTAAGAACTAGGAGGAATCTTACAAACCTTCTCATATTGGTAATAAATAAATCTGATCAAATCTTTGGCCACGTCACTTGAATAATCAATTTCCAGCTGTGTGTTCTTCATCTTCTCCAAGACTTCCTTGGACATGAAATACTGACCATCTACAAGTAGATACTCAGCAAACTTTGTAGAACTCAAATAATATACTCCAGCAGCTGAATACAATCTCCATTGAAGACCACTGAGGTCATCTTCAAGATCCTTCCAAATAGCAAGATCTTCATCTCTTGGTCCACACATTCTCTTGAATGTTGACCACAGTTTTATTGCATTGACTGAAGTGGGATCTTCAGTCTCATACTTGGCCTCTAACAACCTCCATAGGTCTACCAAGTCTTCTCTATCAAAACTTGCAAACAAAGATATAAGGGTGGTAAAAGTGTGAACCTCTTTTCCATACCTACCAATCTTCCAAAACCCACATTCATCTTCTTCATAGCTTATAATAGGGTTTCTGGAATCAAGTGGTAACACTTGTACCATATCTGAAGCTTCCAATGGTGAGAGCTTGAGGCTCTTTCTTATAACAGCTTCACTTGGATTTAATGGATCCATATCTTTTGGAAACTCAAGAGGGACTCCCTTTTTCACAGGTCTGGGAACAAACATTGCCTTCTTAAGCTCCATTTCCTCTACAAGTTCTTCTTTTCTTTCATCAAAAAGAAGTGTTAGAGTGTTTTCTTCCTGCACTCTAACCCAAATGGGATAAGCTCTGCACTCCAACTCTTCAAATGTCAAACCAATCAATTTCTTATGAGTCCATCCTATTCCATGACATCTGAATAGCATGTAGTACAACTCCCTTCTATCCCTTTTCAAATTTGAGAGAACATTGCTTGCTTTGTGTTTCAGAATGACCTTGCAATCCTTTTGTACTCTGAGAAGAATCTCCAAACCCCATATCTGATCTGAAATGGTCAAATGTGGATTCTCCATACACCTATCTTCCCAAGCATGATACATCTGGACAACTTCTGGCATATCAAAATCAACCTGCAATTTCAACTCATTCAACTTCTCTTTGGCTAGCTCATCACCATACTCAAGTCTTTCTGGTTGTTCTATGATCATTACACTTGAGTCAGAACTAGCTTCATCACTCCCTTATTGCTCTTCTGAAGTGACAACAAAAGGTGATTCACCCACCTTCTTTCTTTCTTGTTCCATAATTTGTGCAGCCAACCTTCTATCAAACTCAATTTGTGCTGCATTCTTTGGAACAACTTCTTCTACCATAATACCCTTACCCTTATCTAATGGATCAACTGTTGGTAAGGTAGATGGTAATACCTGTGAAGAAACCTCTTTGATGATGGATGATGACTGGAATACATCAACCTCATTTGCAGGTCTGTCAACGCCCCATTTTGCTTTGTCAGCGCCCAAGATACTCATGCCAGCGTTCAAATTCTGCTTGTCAACGCTCAAATTACCTGTCTCAGTGCCTCTTGCAATTTCCTCCAACATGGCTGTAAATGACAAATTTAAGTTTGTAGGAGAGACTAGAGACGTATAAAAACCTGTTTGTTTCTTCAAACTTGTTAGCGCCTCAGCAACACCCAAAGATTCACCATCATGGGAGCCCTTATCACTTACATTTATTTGTTCATCCTCCCCTTTAGAAGATTCCTCCATCCCTCCCCTGGTGCTAGCATTTTCTAAAACAACAATCCTCTCCCTCAATTGCTTGAGTTCAAGGCCTTGTGTACTGACAATATGTACCAAGTCTACATTTTGCTTTTGCAAGCTTATGCAGACAACCGTCAATTCCATTAGTGTCATTGGTTCCAATCTGCCCTCTTCTAAAATGGGTATTTTATCTCCCAAGTTAGATTCATTGGGCATGGATGAGGTCTTAATGATGGTAGGACTGTCTTGGCACGCTTCTAAGCCAGAACCAATAGTCCCAGCCTCATCAATAGCACCAACCACACTTGTGGTGGTGGTTCTCTCTGCTACATGGCTAGGACCACTAGAGGAGAACACTCCAGTAGTCCTTTGGCGTTTTTGTAACCTATATTGTGTTGGGGGAGAAGATGAGGCGGATTGGGTGGATGTGGGTTGGTTAAGGGGTGTTTGGGTCTGTGAAGGATTTGTGTCAACGTTTGAAATAGGCACATCAACGCCAACATTTAACGTGTCAGCGTCGAAGGGTTCTTGGTCAATTTGCATATGTTGTGGTGAAGGTAAAGGTTCAGGTATTGGGTCAATTTGGGGTTGGGGGTCTGGTTGAGGTTGAGCTGCTTCAATGAAAGCAATCATAGATGGGGTTAGGGGTAGGTCACGATGTGGGGGTGAGTTCATCTTCATAAAAATTGCTTTCTTTTGCACAGGGATCTCATAAAAATCATCATGATCCCTTGTGCAGTAATTTTGCACCTCAAAAACCATTTGTAAAAATCTGGGATAAGCTAAAGTCATTTTGTTCCCTTTATTTTTACACATGCCCTCAAAAATCATTTTTGAATAATTAAACTTTTGCCCAGTAGCAATACACACAATAGCACTTGCAATAGATCTATTTATCTCATTGTGTGCAGTACACTTGGGACTCAAACATTGTAAGAGGACATGTATTAGGTACTTCCAGGCTGGGGGAAACTCCTGTTTATGATATTTATTTAAAGTTCCTTCAGCAGGAAAAGGATAACCCAAAGCCCTTAGTCCTTGTTCTGTTTCACTAATAGGGAGGGTGGTTATACCATCAGCATCATCAAGATGCAAAGCTTGGCATACCAAAGCTTCAGTAACCACCCATGTGCGCCCATGAACAAGATGATAATGTAGTCACTCTATTAACTGTTGAGGAACTAACATTGTTCCAAAACTGTTTAATATGTGTGACAGGAATGAGTGCAGCATGAGAAAGAGCATACCTAATTGGGGATGCATTCAAATACGCCACCATTTGTGTGTATTGGGGAAACAGAATATCATCAGCTTCAAGATATGCTACCATGTTGTGTTGACTCCTGAACCCCAATTCCAAATCACTTGGTTTAAACTTTGGTGCCATTGTTGAAAGCTGTTTGGATAATTGAGAAAGATGAAGTTATAGGAGAAAATTGTGTTAGACAAGAAAGATAGGTACCCTGTTTAAAATAGGAGCCAAATATATAGGAGAGAAAGTATGCATGTGATTGGTCAAAAATTAGGCAACTATTTTCAAAATACAATCATGAAAATATTGAAAAAAATAAGTGTATCTCATGCATTAAATGAGAGTTATCTGCTCCCAAAATTACGGCCCCAAAATATGTCAAAAAGTAACAACTGGGTAGGTCCCATTGAGTGTCAACGGTCAAAAATAACCCATCAACGCCCAACGGCTATATTCTTGTCAACGTTTGCCAAAGCCATGTCAGCGTCTAAATTGGTCACAACAACGATTGGAAAAGTACTTGTCAGCGTCCAAAAATAAAAATTTATAAAAATGAAAAATGACCTTAACAAAGTAATTTATCCTAGAGAAGATAACCAAAAAGTTGATAATTATTATAGGGCGGCATGCACTATCCAGTTATGCACACTTACTTATGCACGATAGACATACCAGTCCTCTAGTGTCCCTTGCTAACCAAAACTCTTAACAACTAAGTTACCTCATAAAATTCCTTGTTACTCCCAGGTAAAACCCATGATAAAATCATTCCCAAGTCTCCCAACAGACCACAACCAATTCTAGGTAAAAAATGTCTTGGCAGCATGCATAGTATATCAACTTTGCATGCTACAGTGCCTCATGATTTAGTAAAACTAACTCATACTCACATGTGGGCACAATCTAGAATTGTGATAAGAGTAGCATAAGGATACCCAAAAGTCCTAAAGGTTCCAAAAACCTCCCCTTAAACTGTGATACAAATGTTGCCAAAAATATGCATGAACATAAAAAAGTTATGTCAAGATAGGAATAGAAAATTCCAACCATCGTCCATGATTGCGGTAAATTACACCCCTTTCTTTGCCTTAGGAAAAACAAAGAGAAGAAACGTAAAGTAGCGGTAAGTATCGACGAGTGATTTAGGAAAACCACAAGTAATGACCCTCAATCACTTAAAAAAGAGATGAAAGATTCGTTTCCCAAGGAGGTATGGTGTTGTGAATTAACTTGTATTTCTTTGAGATTAATATTGAGAAAGATGGAAGACGGTTTCTTGGAAATTATACTATGACGTGAAAAACGAAAACGTAAAACCGTAGAAAAATCACTAAAATTAAAAATTATTAAAACCAAAAACAAAATCAAGAAAAAGATTAAAAAGACTAAAACAAGTCTAAAATAATATAAATAAAGACAAAAATCCAATAAAGATATTTTAAAACCTTTTATTAATTAAATAATTAATTTTAAATGCTAATTAAAGCCCTAAAATTAAATTTAACTAATTCAAAGGTCTAAAATATGATTTTATTGAATAATTACTCAACTTATATTATTAGAAGACTAAAAAGTAATTTTCTAAAAATTAAAACCTATTAAAATTATTTTTAAAACTCTAAAAATGATTTAAAATAATTAAAAACTAATTAAACTTAAAATAATTATAAAAATAAATCTAAAAGTTATAAAAATAATCTAAAAATGGAAATAGTCCTAATCAATGACAAAGAACCTAGGAAAAATGAAAAAGAAAGAAAAATAAAATTTTGAAAATTAATTAATAAAATAATATTAAAACACTGTCTTGCGCCGCAGTGCTTGGGTCTTGCGGCGCAACGTGTGAAACGAGATGCCCAAGATCAGCAGAACCTTCAGTTGCGCCGCAACCTTCTGTCTTGCGCCGCAACTTGTGAAACGGGAAAACCAAAATCTGCAGATCCTTGTGTTGCGCCGCAACCTTCTGTCTTGCGGCGCAATTCGTGTGACGTGTCTGGTTATGAACTTTTGCACCAGCAGGTTGCACTTGTGTGTTTATGAGTTTGGCCAAGAGGACTTGACCTTGGTTTATTTTGGTAAGCTTTTTGGACAATAATGGCACTCTTGTGATCCTTTGATCACAAGAAGTCAAGAACAACACAAAATAAGCACCAAACAATCAAAAATCAACAATCAAAACTCATAAAATCATGCACCAAAGATAGGACAACACTTATGCAGATTTTTAACAACCTTAATCCTTTTAAACTCAACAAACTTGTTCAAAATGTGTACCAAACTAAATTACCACTAACAACTAACCTTGCTCAATCCTTTTTACCAACTCTAACACTTTTTAATTATCAAAACAAATCTAGATGTCCTGCTTAAACCTGTTGCCAAACACCCTTTTAAAATCTAAAAACCAACTTTTAACATACCAACATGCTTACAAAAGCTACCAAATTGATTCCAAGTGCATCTAACATGTAAACATACATACTAGAACACAAATCATGCAATATAAACACACTTAATCACCAAATCACTTAAGATCATACAACTAGCTATTTTTGAACTTTTTCAAGGTAAAAGGAAGATACCTTAGGTTCTTACATCCAAGAACCTAGAGGATGAAAATCCTCCTCCAATCCAACCCGGGTTGGAGCTGAACTAAATCAACAAGCCTTCAACCTATTTGAACACAAAACCAAGAAACAAGAACAAAAATAATATGATATGATTCTTCTTTTTTTTTTTTTCTCTTTTTAAAATTCTTCCAAAACCTTTTCCAATTACTTAAAACGTATCATAAACCCTTAAATTACCAAAATCATGAACCAAGAACACCAAAATACCTTTTGAGAAGATTTTACCAAAATCTCTCAAAATCTCAAAACCTTAAACAACTTTGAAAATCAAAGTTGCTTAACCAAATAAAAGTGGAACTCAGAATCAATCTCCTCACAACACACAAACTTTTAAAAACAATAAAAAAGGAATTACACTTGAATATTTCAAAAACCAAACTTTTTATTTCTTTAAAAAGGAATTACATGTGAGAGACTAGAAACTGGAACAAAGGGATCACCACAACTTGGGTCTCCTTTTATAGAGCCTATAGAACATCCTAGAAGCATAAAAACATAAAACCCTAATACATAGAAAATCCCAAATGTGCCCTTGAATGATTTTGAGTGCATATGAGCTGTCCATTTGATCTTGGCCTTTAAATTTTGCTTTGTGAGCAAGCATAGCATCTTGGACGTCCATTTTGCCACGTCATGATCCTTGGGGGCTAAGGAATGATGTGATTGGTGGGTTGGGGAATTGGGGTTTTGGTGCACATGAGTGGGATGCAGGTTTTTAGGAGTGGGAAGGGTTTTGGCATGTGTGAATTAAGTGTGTGCAAGTTTAATTGGGTTTTACCCAAGTAAAAAGGTGGGTAATTTCTGGGCATGGTAAAGATGAATAGTAACTGAGTTTGATCCTAAAAAGGGGGAGACAAAGGTGTTAGGCGCCTATTTTTTTAAATTGTTTCAGGTTTGGCACTTTTGGTCCTTGTCTTTTGGAATTTTTGGCTTTTAAAGATTTTCAGCCTAAAATTCGTCTCTCCCTTGTATTTAAGTTTCATCACTTGACAATTTTGGCACAAACTTTCCATAAAGATGTTTCAAAGGCAATTTTTGTCATTTGGTGATTTTTCAAGGACTAATCTTGGACAATGTTGATCTTCAAAGGTCTTCAATGTCTCTTATACTTCATGAGGGACCATAATTGGAAATTTTGATTTGTTGAGGGACTAAACTTGCCATTTCTTCAAAGTTGAAGGACCTTTTTGCAATTTTGACAAACTTAAGGGACCAAGCTT
Source organism: Glebionis coronaria (assembly GCA_025667525.1). NCBI lineage: Eukaryota > Viridiplantae > Streptophyta > Magnoliopsida > Asterales > Asteraceae > Glebionis > Glebionis coronaria. The sequence continues at coordinate 378,428 of JANFOE010000217.1, forward strand.
GTAATTATTAATATACAAGGGTTTTAAGTTGTCATTTCTTCAATAAATGATGATCAATCTTGTTTTGTCTTCAAGTCTTCAAGGGTATTTGATGAAAATTCCATGATTAGGGCCCGGTTCATTGCACGGCTTCGTTTCTCGTGTTCGTTTTTCCTTGTATCTTGTGATCTTTTGTCTTTTTCACGATATCCATACCTAAAACACACAAGTAAACAAACACAAGCATATATATGGTATTTTATGACATTTTTATGCATTTAAAGCCCGAAAAGAACGATGAGATCATGTATAAATGCCATCTCATCAGTCCATAAATTAAAACATGCTCAAATGCTTCTACAATGATCCATAAGCAACTCTGTATCCAATGGTATAATGCTAACACCTCCTGCACACTTAGATTGAAAACCACAAAACTAACATTGTTGTTGACAACGCCCCGATAACACTTGTCAGCGTTAAAGAAACATTTGTCAGCGTTTAGACAAATATATTGCTGACAACGTCACAATAACACTTATCAGCGTTAAATTAACCTTTGTCAATGTTAGAAAAATATAGTGGAAAATCTAAATCCTGAAAAAGACCAATAACAATGCATTATCCTGTACATACTTTTACAAAAAGACTCCAAAACACATATTATGTGAGATTGATCATTCCAATACTTGTTACCAAGTATTGAAACCTTCCAGAATCAAAAGGTTTATTTAGTAAATCTGACACATTCTCTTCTGTGTCAACCCTATCTGGTTGTATTAAACCCTTTTCAAAACAATCTCTTATAAAATGGTGTCTTATTTCTATGTGTGATCCCAAACTTAGATCGATTTAGCTTTATGTATACGAGATTAGATCAAGTAATACACTTAGAGAAACCTTTGTATATGTATATGACAATCTAAGTGTTATGCGGAATTAACACTTAAACAAGAACACACAAGATGTAAACAAACTTTCACTTTGATTAATGATATCAAACTTGCTTACAATGAAAGTGTTTTACGTATGAAAACTTATATTGAACATTAACCTAAAGGTCTTCTTTTATAGACATAAGAAGCCTTGTACAATAATCTACGTATCAACTATTCTAGGTAAAGATAAATATAGAAAATACATTGTTGTTCCTATCTTTACTAGAAGTAATCTAGAACATAATAAACGCGTAGATCATATCCTTCCATCAGTGCTTGTCTTCAATGTATCAACGCTTGACTTTGTCTTGTCAACGCTTGATCTGTCAGCGTTTGTTTTCTTCCTATCAATGCTTTATTTACTCTTGTCAGCGCTCAAGTAGACTGGCTATATTTTATTCCCAACAAAGCCATCACCAAATGGTCAAGACCGACGTCTGTAACTAAAGTACGAAGTTTTCTAGAATTCAGTTGACCATTAACACCGAAAATTGTTGACAATTCTCACTAATACCAAGAGGTCTAAATTTACCGAAAAATCATAGTTCTTCCATGACTATTCACCCAGATTCCACCAGAATGTACCATAATCCCAGACAGAATTTTGATAGAAGTTGTATAACACATGGATGCAACTATGTTCATGTCTAGATGCCTGACATACCACTAGTTCAAGATAGAACGCCGCCATACTAGAGAGTTATTACAACCATTATAATTCAAAACAGAAATAGGATAAGATTCCATGAGGATTGTTATCAGTTTATCACAGAACTCAGAAAAGTATGATGCTATCTAGGTCACTATCAACCATTTAACCAACCTACACGTTTCTTTCATTCGAAAGAATTCCATCAACCATCATATCAGATAGAAAATTAACGTTCGCGAATTTCTCTCATGTTCATGTTCACGATCACGTTTACGTCACCTTCACGTTTACGTCTCACATTCACATTGTGATGTTGCTTCAGTCCATATTTTGTGCTATCTCATGATTTAAGTTCACGTTTGCGTTCGTGACATTCTTCACGTTCAGCTTGCTACTGAATACGGTTACAGGAATCTTAAGAAACCAGACTCAAGCTTAGCACAGTTTTCCATACCCAGGCAGACGTTTCACATCTCAGGTCGTATCTTTTGGCAATCCTTCCTCAGTCAGTATACGTTCATGATGTTTCCTAGTACTACGTTCATGGTATGTTTCACGTATCACATCCACGATATACTCCATGCATAGCATTTCTCATATAATCGCGAACCACGTTCACAATTGCTCACGTGGCACGTTCATAATTGTTCATGTAGTTCGTCCCTATATTTTTTTTCAGCAGCTTGCTCAGAGATATAAATGTTATCTTTCAAAATATTTATACGTATAGTTTCATGTGTACTACATGCTATAGCTTATTTCATTCTATCAGATTCAGAAAATCCATCTTAAGTATGGAACCATAAAGTTTCAGCATCATCAGGACAGGGTCATCAGGACCAAGATTTTCATTGTATTTAGACCTTTGAAGGAATCGTTTTGAACGGGAAGCCACTCGAAACGGAGGAGTCCATCCGGACCCCTTATCATTCTCCTTCAATAATTTGGTTAAGTTCTTCCAGTCATGTTATGTTCCACGTTCTTTTCAGCCAGGTCATGTTTTACTCTTTCAGCAGCATTATGTCTTAATTCGAGGACGAATTATCTCTCATCTTATATGTCCTTTCAGCTTACATTTCTTTTAGCCTATGTATTTTTAGCTTATATAAACCACATTAGCTTAATTACCTTTAATTCGAGGACGAATTTTTTTTTCAGAGAGGGAGAATTATAAAACCGCAACATAATCGCATCCTTAGTTCGAGGACGAATTATTTTTTTTAGAGGGGAAGAGTTGTAAAACCCACATGAAAAATCCATGAAAGTATATTAATTACATGAAATCTCATATTAATTTTACTTTTAATTAATTAATTCACGACGAGCATTCAAGAATATTTAGCAATCATATATAACGCACCTAATTGAGAGCATATAACGCACCTATATATGACTACCATATTTAACAATCATATTTAACAATCATATATGACTACCATATATAACGCACCTAATTGAGAGCAACCACCTTTTATTTCGCTCAACCAATCCAAATAGAAACTTCATTGCAAAATAATCCTGGTGAATAAAAGTGTTCATTTGGTGCATATATAGTTCACGCTGAGGACGTGTTCTTATTTCGGGTTTATGTAATTTACAACACCAAGTTATTGGTGTCATTCGTTCTAGTCCTATTTTGGTTTCCGGTCGGTTTGTTAGAATAAGTTAGTCCGCGTTCATGATTCGAGTGTGTCTTGCGAGCAGATTCCATTGGCGCTCGTGTTTGGACTTGGTGCATGTCCTCTGGTGGTTTACGGGTCCGCGCTTGTGATTAAGTTTTGATCAGATCGTGATCGGTTTGTATTCGAGTGGGGTTTGCTTCTGCTCAAGTTGTTGGATGTAGTTCCTTACGAGGAAAATGTTGTGGGTTCATGTGTTTGTATACACGTCGGTTCTCGAGTTTGATGTTTATGATGGTGTGGGTGTCCGTACGTGTTCGAGTTTGATTCAATGTTACTAGACCTTTTAGTTTTAGATCTTGAGTTGTGTCTCGTTATGCTCAAAGGTAACTCTCGAGTCGTATTTACATAGCGATAGATATTGCACATAAGTTTTATGTTACCTCATTCTTGATTTGAAACTAAGATCATGCTACGATACTAATTACAGAGTAAAGATCACGTGGACTAGTAAAATTTGTATTTCACAATCAATAGTTGGTTGCGTTTTTCTTTAAAAGCTGCTGTTTGAAGCGAACTCAGGGTCACATGAATGGGGTTTATTATTTCTCGAGTAAAAGTAGTAAAAGTGTGTAGTCCTACTGATATTAGAGTTACATATTTTCATTTTGTAAAAGCATTTATGTATACATATTTACTTCTTTGCATACAGATTTGTTTTAAAATTTACACATACTTAAATAACACTCTCTACAAAACTACGAACTTCACTATTTCCTCTACTTCACATGTAAAATGTGATTGCATTAATATGACAACATGATAACTATATTAATATTATTAGTAACTGAGCAAAGTTTGAACAAATATGACACAAATCGGATGATAAAACAAAATAGTAGACGGTTCGTCGCTAATTAATTTTTGGTATTTAAATTCATTTAGATAATGTAAAGCGAGATTAAGTCGATTTGATTTGTTTAGTTCCGTTATTCATCTCTGTAACTATGTACTCGACACAAGGTACGTATTTCCGTCCTTTCAGTAAGGACTTCCTTTCTATGCATGACTAGGATTCCCAGTCTGCAGCCAAATGTTTTCCCTAGTATATGTTATAAATTATGAGAAATTATTTTAATAACTAAGATATTGCTTGAGCTTTATATACAATCATGACCAGTTAGTTGTACTAGTTATGGAGGTACCGTAACCATGACACTTGAGGCACCGGTGTCATGACTCACCTGTAGGAGAGTGATATCCTGCATCGTCCCATTCAGATCAGCTTGGCCATTTTATCAGTATTATTAGTGGGTCGTATGGATGCATCATAGGCTATCAGTTTACAGTTATCAGGTGAATGTGATGTGTGCTCTACATCCTTCACATTGGAGCTGATCCTTCCACCCAACACATTATTTAGAGGTCACCCCTCTATAGCACGACGAGGTCACCCCTCCAGTTATTCATGCAACCGTTGTTACAGGACATGAACTATATAAGCTCTTGGCAATTAAAATACAGTAAATGCATGGTTTCAGATTTAACAGATAATAATTCAGCTTTATTAATTATAAATCTGACTTTTCAGATTATACATAGATTTCCGCTGCAACTTTACTTATCAGTCTTACAGCTTCAGTATTTTATCATCTGCTTCATTTCAGTATTTCTTATCATGCTTTATATCCGTTCACTGGGCGTTATGCTCAGCCGTAGTTACTTTCATGTTCTAACGGAAGGTACACCAGGACGCTCTTAGGATTCTGAGAGCATGTGCATTTGGATGGAAGCTATCAAGATTTCTTACTTTATGCACTTCTTACACTATTCTGCTTATTGGATATTTTTTAGTCCTTTCCTTCAGTATTTACTTTTATGTTTTGAGCTTATGTTTGGATTACGATGTCTGATTTCGGTATTTCCTTTATGGTCAGTTAATGTTTTAGGACATTTACCTTATGCTTTGATGACACCCATAAATACACGTAACGGTCCACTTATCCAAGTGAGGTGTTACATAAACAATGCCCAAAAGTACGTGGAGTACTTTAAAAACCCGATAAACATATAACGGGGTCAAAGATAGCGTCCTCGTTTTTGGATGAAAGATGAAACAACGCTACTCCAACCGATAGTGGAACCCTAAAGGGGTCAAAGAAAAGAGATGATAAATAGAAGGGTGGGACAATGGGTAAGGCATAATAATGAGCTACTCGAGGTAGACTCACACCAAGAAAATAAATATATTTTCCATTTATTGCATCGGTGGAAGACCTAGATTTCCCTTTACAAGCAATTCCGGGATCGAATATCTCGTCCTCGGTGGAAAAATGGGAGGGAACATAAGGGGCTTCCTCCACACTAAAACCACACACACCATCGTTAAAAGGAGTAGACGAGGTGGTAGCACTCATAAAACATGGTGATGACTGAGTTAAACTTTTAGAAAAATCTTTTAAATCAATTTTAAAATCTTTGCCCTTTTCATCGTTCAATAACTCTTTATGAAAACCCGATTTGATGATGTCGAAAATATTTGGTGTTTCAAATTCAAAATTAGTCACGCTAAAAATCCTCACATTTAAGTTGCGGTTAGGGGGTGGCAGATTGTATAATTTCTCAAAACGTCGATCAACAAAGAACACCACCCCCTCGAGGTCAACATATTCGTCATCCTCATGATCGTGAATCTCATCGATTTCTTCATCGTAAATAGGCTTATCAAACCAAAGTTCTTCATAATCCTCATTAATGATATTTGAAATTCTCTCGAAGAGATCATGATCAAGCACAAAATCATCATTCATAAGAGAGGAGTGTTGATTAGATAACTCCTCATGAATGTGATAAACATCATTCTCATTTGAGGAGTATTTACTAGGTAACTCCAAAAGAATAGGATTTTGGGTCACGTGAGTTGGTTCGTCATCGAAAATAAGACGTTCCAACTCATCAAGTTCATCCTTGATTTTGGAAAGATCGACCTTACTTGTAGGTGGAAGTGGAGGCAAAAGAGCTAGCTCTCGTTCGATAATTTCCTCAATCTCGGGATCAAACTCGTAATCATCGTACTTACAACACTTATAATTCTTTTTAGGAGAATCAAAAATTGCATGTGTATTTTTAAGCACATGATTAATCTCGACAAAATAGCCATCGTCATCGTCAAAGAAAGAGTCGATGTGAGCACTCACAACCATGGTCTTACAAGCCTAGGGCTATGCTTAGGTGACTTTTCTAAGACGAGAGGATCGATGTCGATGAAACCTTTAGCCTCAACGGGTGTTGGGCTAGGAAATGGAGGCACATCAACGGAATTAAAAGTTGATGCCTCAAAGACGTGGTCCTTCGAAGGTGGTGAAGACGAGTCCATTTTTGTCATTGTCGTTATTGGACGAATGTCACCCTTCGGAACTGATTGTTCACTTGTTTCACCGAATAAATCCCAACATGATTTTTCATCCATAAATCTACGAATACTCTTTTGAATTAAGTACATGTATTCTTTATCATTAAAATCATCATCTTTAAAACCGTTCATTTTAATTCTTTCAAAACATGCATGAAGCCTCATATTTTCCGCTAAAGTTAACATTTTGAAATCATTAGAATTTGAAACATTGGGTTTTGAAACCTCAGTTTTATCATGATCATTTGAAACTTGGGATTTATTCGTGAAAAATTCCATTTGTTCCTCCCCATATCTCATAGTAAGTTTCTCACCGTGGACGTCGATTACGGCTCGAGCCGTCGATAAAAAGGGTCGACCTAAAATAATGGTACATTTAGGATCACACTCGTAATCGGATATGACGAAGTCTGCGGGAAAAACAAACTTTCTAATTCTAACATAGACATCCTCGGCTATTCCATTTGGTTCTAAAGGTGTACAATTTGCTAGCTCGATAGTCATGTTTGTGGGGGTAAGACTAGGCGATCTCATCAATTTCCAAAGAGAATGAGGCATAAGATTGATGCTAGCACCTAAATCGGCAATGGCTAAACATCCCTCAATCTCGGAAAAATCACAAGGTAATAGAAATTGGACCGGATCCTCTTCCTTTCTCGGCATATGCCTTTTGGGTTTTTTAAGAAGGATCGAAGCACAAGTTTCTTCAAGTGTTACATGGGTGAGGTCGATAAAGCTCTCTTTTTGAACCGTGGATGGAATTCGAGGTACACGAGGGCGTGCACTCTTTTCCTTGGTCGCCACGTTCACCCCATAGACTTTAGAACATGAAGGCGTCTTAGAAGTCGAGGGTTGAAAAGAAGGAACAACTTGAAATCCATCAAGGTTAGGGGTAATCACACGACTTTTCTCACGAGACGAGGCAGCTTTACATTATTCCTTCGGATTTGCAATGGTGTCACTAGGTAACGAACTCGATGACGCACCCGAGGCCTTGTTCATAATAGCCAAAAACATGTTTTTAATATCAATTTGTCCTTGTTCAATCTTCGTGTTTTGATTTTTCAAAGTATTGGAAAAGTCGTTTTTCAAAGTACCAATTTGTCCCTCTAAACGTCTCATATTAGCTGCATTCGTTTTCATATACTCTTGAAAATCGTTTGATGAACTATTTTGATTAGAATTAAATTTCCATTGGTTTTGATTGTTTCTTTGAAAATTCCCTTGGTTACCACTTGAAAAATTGTTACCTTGATTGTTGTTGTTTGAAAAATTCGAGTTTTGGTTGTTGTTATTATCTCAATTTTGCCAGCTCATATTACGACCTTGATTATAACCTCATTGATTCAAAAAGTTTCCTTGTTGATTGTTTCCTTGAAAATTGTTTCGGTTTTTATTCGAAAATTGTTGCCTTGGTTATAATTTCCTTGTGACGGACCCGCGTTGTTTTGATTTTGATTTGAAAAATTGTTGTTTAACGCGTTTACACTCGACGTTTGGCCATCCGTAGCCGCATACTCTTAATAATTACGTGGTCCACCGTAAAACGTACACGAAACCTCAACCGCTTTTACCATTACGGGAGCGTCTTTCTTTTGCATCTCGATTAAGAACGACATAAACACATTCTTCAACTTATCGACTTTCTCATCAACTCTCTCAATGTCACGATTAGAATTACTAACATTGGCGACATTGGCAACAATCGGTGCGTTGCGGAGTTGGTAAACTTTGGATCTATTCTCGATAATCATTAGTGCATCTTTTGGAGTTTTACACAAAAAGTTGTCACTGGCGGAATTCAACGAATCTTGTTCTTGAAAACTAAGACCGTTGTAAAACGTATCGATTTGGTGTAACTCGGAAAATCCATGGTGAGGACATTGCCTAAGCAATTCCTTAAAACGATCCCACACGTCTCTAAATGATTCATTCGGTTTTTGCTCAAATCTCGTAATCTCGTTTTCAAAAAAAGTCGTCTTATACGGTGGGAAAAAAATGATTAACGAATTTGGAAACGAGATCCTTCCACGTAATTATAGAATTAGGTGGCTCATTCTCGTACCAATCCTTGGCGGCACCATCGAACGAGTAAGAAAAAAGCATAAGCTTGACAACATCGGTGTCGACGTTCTTAAACTTGCTCGTGGCCAAAAGACGATCAAGATTTCGAATGTGATCATGAGGATTATACGCCTCACGACCACGAAACTTCGTAGCTTGTCTCAACGATAGCATTCCGCTCTTAATCTCAAAAATCTCCGCTTCGATAGCGGGAATTACGATCGCGTCTCTATAACCCTCGGTGGGCGCTTGGAGTAATTCCATCATCGAACGATTGTCGGCCATCTCGTCTACGGTCTCTTCAACAACGATATTAGGAACGTCGGTTTCTAGTTCTCGTCCACGTCGTCGATTCATTCGATTTCGATTGCGTCGATTCGAAGCGTCGCTAGAATTAGAATAATCTTCGATTGAGTGTGCATGCACTAAGCGTAGAATGGGGGGGTAGCAAAGAAGATTCTTTTAGGGGTTTTTCGTTTTTTCAATTTTTTTGGTTTTTGAATGTTTTTAAATTTTTTTAGATTTTGGTGTATTACGTAGACTCAAATCTACAAATCTCTCCTCGAATAAATTTCTCGATTAAAGGAGCCTCAAGGAATAAAAATGATCACGTGGGGTGAACGTCTTCGATGACTTTAGAACGTTGGTGGAACACCAAAACGCTAAAGAGGGTTTAATCTTGAAAACAAGCAAATATATATGATACTAGATATTACTTGGGAGGCAAACCCTCGATTAGCCCTCTTTCTCAAAACACGCACAATTAAGCGGGGGAAACGAGGCGACGCTAAGCACATAAGAGCATTTTTCCCTTAGGTCGTGAAATACAACCGCCTTATACCCACCTTATAGTTTGTGTTAATCAAAACTAAGCCTCACAAAAGTATTTATCTATTTTGCCTTTTGATTTTTGCTTTAGATTTGAATACAATAATTGAGTGGTGAAATCCCAATTAAGGTTGCGTTTTCACGCTTTTGGAGATATTGTAAATTTATTGTGATACGTATACAATATATTAATAATATTCACAAGAAAAACGAAAACCAATATATCTACAATATAGTAAAAAGATTGTTGTGTGTTTAATTTAGGAAAAGTAAACACGATTTATTTGGATATTTATAATATAATAGAGAAAAATAACAAAAATGAGTATGTACGTTATATACGCTTTCCAAAAATTGAAAAGCAAAAACGAACTACTCACACAAACACGATATTTAAGGCTAAACACACCTCCCCGGCAGCGGCACCAAATTTGGTGTACGTATTTCTATACCCTTTTAGGAAAAAGGAATATAAAGCTGGCAAGTATTAATTCTTACGATTTAGGAAAACCGTAAAACCGATAAATGCGAGTTCGTTCTCGGCGGAGGTGTGTATATGCTAGCCAATTATATAAAAATCAAGTTTGGATTAGTGTCGTTTTTGGGTTATTGAGAGAAAAATTAAAAGACTAGTTACACTACGATTAAACTACGACGTAAAACGATGACGTAAATACGTAAAACGCGAAAAAATTAAAAATTTAAGCTAAAAATTAATTAAAAATGAAAACTAAGTCTAAAATAATATAAATAAGAATAAAACTTCAATAAATAAATTTTACAACCTTTTATTAATTAAATATTCAATTTTAAATGCTAATTAAATCCCTAAAATTAAATATGATTAACAAAAAGCCCAAAATATTATTTTATCGAACAAATACCTTATTTATATTAATTTAACACTAAAAAGTATTTTTCCTTAATTTTAGAAACTATTTTTCTATTTTTTAAATGCTAAAAACACCTTTTAAACTAAAATAATGATAAAAAATAACAAAATAATGCTAAAACTAATTTTACTTTTTCAAAAATCCTATTTTACTTAACTAAACAGTAGAAAAATCGAAAAAGTTGAAAAAAGTCATTTTATCCACTAAAAGACAAAATAGTTTTAATAAAATCCTATTTAAACCTTAAATTAAATCTAAAAAATAATTAAATAGAGTGAACAATGAAATTCTTTTCTTAAAAATCTTAAAATATATTAAGTTAACTAAGAAGATTTTTAAAACTGAAAAGAATACTTTTTAGCACTAAAAGACAAAGAACAGTTTAATATAAAACTGATTAAACCTAAAATTAATTCTAAAAATAGCAAATAAACAGTAAAATAAAAACAAACTTTTTGAAAATTCTTACAATAAATAAATAAACAATGGAATAATTAAAAACCAAGAAAAGCCAAAAAATTACCACTAAAGACAAAATTATACCTAAACAGATAGTGACAGCTGGGGACCTTTTGTCCTTTTGCTTATCAGTGGGAACAAACAGACTAACACTGGGAACTTTGTTCCCACCGCTTGGTCACAAAAGATGATGTGTCGTGGATAGTATATGTGATAATTTGAAATTACGTTATAGGGTAAATTAGAAAATTACCTTTAGGAAAAAGTAATAGACTAATAATACCAATGACGAATTCAATTAAACACGTGAGTGAATCAAGTTCGTTGTACACGAAGATCTTATGAATTTGAGACGATTTGCTTTGATTTGGACAATCGATTTGAATTGGTTTTCGGTTTTTAAACTACAAATTAAATCTACCAATTTTAAACTTTTTAAACTTAACCTAAAGTGCATGAATCGTAAACCCCGCTATTTTTAAATCTAGAACAATTACTTACTTAAAAATTAAATTTATTTAAAAATTAATCTATTTTAATAGTCTATAAAAAATTAATCTCTTTAATAACTATAACTTTTAATCTATTTAAAAAAAATTAATTAAACTATTTAAAACTAATTTACTTTATTACAAATTACTTTAAAACAAATCTTATTTAAAAACTATTTTTATTTAAATCTAATGTCAAAAAAATCTAATTAATAGAAAATAAACTAATTAAGCAATTTAAATTTAAATAAAACATTTTTTAATTTTTAATTTATTTATTATTTATTATTTTTTTATTTTTTTTATTTATTTTTAAACTACTTATTATTTAGAATTACTTTAATTAAAATTAAAAGTTATATATAAAATAAAACGTGACTTAAATAAACAAACTCAAACAAATACTGCCAGTTTGAAAAACACTATATTAATGAAATTAAGGGAAGTAAAATCAAAAGAGTGCCTAGCACAGATGGGTAACACGCTATACCTGTGACCAGGAGGTCACAGGTTCGAATCCAGAAGCAGTCATATTTTTTTGGATTAAATTCTTTTTAACAGATATGAAAGAAACCAGTCACAGGAGTGACTTTTGAAGCTTATTAAGTTTTAAGCTGTTAGAAAACAGCTTATTGAGCTTAACAGATCGTTGGGAACTGATAAGCAGATAGTTGAACAATTTATCAGAAAGCAGTAAGAATAATCACGCGATATCAGTCATTCAGAAACAAGACATATCAGATTAAGCATGCGAGTAAAAAGAAAACATAAATCAGTCTCACAAATTGGTTTAATCCAAGTGCACATAACTAGTTAAATACAGGTTAAAGAATACTTTCAATAACTCAAAACAACCAAATCAGTATAAATCAGCAGATCAGAACACACTTATGTCCTAATAAATCTCACAGCAAAGTTTAACAGATTTAAACCAAAACTAACATAAAATCTAGATTAGAATGTATAACAAAATCACATCTGCATTCATAAAATACCAAATAAATCTCTCAACGCATGGTACAAAGAATATTCAAACAGCAGATTTCTAAATTCAACCGGAAATCGTTTCAAATAATTTCAGCAATCATAAACTCATTCAAATTCAGATCAATTAACCAGAAATTCCAACCCAAATGTGTTCTAACATTGACACAATATTAACACAGAATACATGAACTCTCAGATACTACTTCATACACTATTAAATCCCAAAAATCAGAAACTTCATTTATATCAGATAGAACTATGATAAAATCAGATACACTATTAAATCCAAGCAGCAACATCAAATTTCCCAAAATAATTAACATAAAAACTAATTTAATCTAAAACTTTTGAATTAAAAGAAACTGTGAACCTTTTGAAGAATCCGTTGTGCCGTAACGCAGCGCTGAGCTGGTTAAATACGCGAGCACTCCATCACCGTAACACCACCATCACGATACATAATTCGAACCATCAATGACCATCGAACAGATTATTGAGGCTTTTCCAGTGGGGAAAAGCTTGATCCAAAACTTATCTTTTAATATTAATTATAAACTATTACTTAGCTTATAATTAACATCTCAACATTATTAATGTGAAACAATTTATAGAAATTAAATCGTATATCAATTAAAGCAGAAAATAAAGCAAGACACGATATAAAGTTAAAACAAATAATCTTTCATTAATTTTAGAAATTTTACAATACTTTATAAAATATACAAATTAACCCTACAGTTATTTCTACATAATAACTTTTAAAGAAAAGAAAGGATGATAAATACAAGTAAATGGGTGGGTTTTTATAGCCATCCCAGGCTGCTGATGAGGGGTATATCCGCATCTCCAAGGAATATTCTTCTCTGATTTCATCCCTTGGATCTTTTCTCTTTCTTGATTGTTGTCATCTGATGGTTGAGAATCACACACTAGCACACGGATTGCCAACGTGGCATTCGTGTGTGCTAGTTGTGTTTCTTTTGAGCCCTATGATTGGAGGATTGCATAAATGAGTTGTTCAATCCAATAGTGAGATGCCACGTAGCCTCTTCAATCCAACTTTTCTCTTCCTATAAATTGGGAGATTTATTTCCTACACACTTTAATAAAGCGTATGAACAAAAGCCCCATGTTTAATTGACTTTTTACCCATCTAGGGTTTATGTGAATAGTGAATATTACTGGTTTTTTTAGGAATGGGGAAGAAAGAAAAATGGGGAAGAAGGTGGATACTTAGAAGTTATTGAAAATATTAATAAGTGTGTGAAAAAGTGTGAGTGGGTGAGGGTATAAACAAGTGAACGGTTTATTTATTTATGAGTGGATGAGGTGTCGTTTTTGTGTGGTTTTTGAGTGAATGAATGAATATTAAAAGCGTGAGATTGTGACATGTTTGACTGGAAGAGTCAAATAAAGCGTTTAATAAAACCCTAAAGCCAAAAACATTTGTTCCTTATGTTTATTTGTTTTGAAGACAATGGGCTTTAGGCCCAAAACACTCCATCCGTATATAATTTCCACTTTTGGGCCTCAAATGGACTTTCAAATCACATCATAATATTAACTTGAAACTTAAATGGGCCTTTTAGCCCATTTACCCCATTGTGGGCCCCACTTGACCAAAATACTTGACAATTGATAAAATCCGCTAAAGTCGAGCTTGATTTTGGCTTCATTGATCTTTTTCTTCAAACTCGTGTCGATAATTGCCGGTTTTCGCGAACTTGGTACCTACACACATTCAAACAAGAAACAAGCATATACAAGGCATATTTGATACATTTCATGCATAATTTCATTGTTTTAAGCTACAAATGATATGAGTAAATACACTCATATCAAATTCCCCCATGCTAAGCAATTACCATGTCCTCACGCAATGATAAAATAAAACTATAGCTACACCTTTATTCAACTTTTGACATTTTATTATGCAAAGACATAATGTATCTTTAAGGATCATAAAACTCAAATAGATTCATCTTCCTCGACTTTTCACTTTTCCATGCCAAGTGCAAAAACAAGATCATTGTTATTATAAGTTGGTAGACTAACACGAACTCATGTGGGCTAATTATTCACTTAGACTCCCTTATTCCTAGGTGTATCTCTTATATTTTATTATTGTCTTGAATGATCACGAGGATGCATTGTTGACTTATTTCGATAATTTATTAGGCCGGAAATAAAGTGAACGATTTAATCAATAGTTAGCTAAATGACAAAATATTTTAAAACTGCTTCTCGGGGCCTCATAAAGTTCATATCTTGGCATAACTTGCTTCGCGATTTGAGACCTTTCTCGGACCGATATTTGGCAGCGACTTTATACTTCAAACCTTGAGAGACGTTCATGAAATAATGGTCTTCTCTTCATATAGGAATTTCTTCACTTGAAGTTTTGAGAGATTCATACTTGGACCACGACTTCTTCATTTTTCTCCAATCTTTATTTGGGATTTTGATATACAACGATCCGCCTCTTTTTTGGACTTGGCTTCATTTATCCTCATACCTTATTATGGTCTTTTTGGATAGACTTCTCCATGACTTTTGGGGAGTATTTGCTTTTCGTCGTGTGTCTCGATCCTTCATATTAATTTTCGATAAATGATTCTTCACATCACTTTATATCTTTAGCAATAAAACATAGCCCTCATGTCTTGTTAGGACCTTTTTGGACTCGCCAATCTTCGCATCCCGCTTCAATAAGTTATGCCTTGGCTATGAACTCTAATCCATACCGAGCAACTTTTAAACGATCTTGGGCTAGAAGCTAAGTAACTTTTCAAATCGTTCAACCTTATTTATTGCAAAAATATTTATTAGAAAGCGATGGGAGAATAGGCTTATAATTAACTCACATAAATTCCCGAAAGAATACCAAACTTATAATTGGCTCTATCATCTCTTGTTCTCCATATTAAAAAATTTCAAAAATATGAAATCAATGGATACTTAGACTATTAAATCAAAGTTTTGGGTTTTCAAGTCATCTATAGGATCTTGCATCTTCTTATACTTTTTCAAGTTTTAGAATTTGCGTTTTAAAGTTCCTTTGATAAACGACTTTCTAGGATCAATTATAGGAGCTTGCGAAAAGTTCTTGTTCTTAACTCGTATGAATTAAGACTTTCACGTTTTAAAGCTCCCTATATAATAGCCTAGCAAAACTTAATTCAAATACGTTAAGGAAAAGCTAAGGTTAAAAACCGAGTCGAGTCAAAAACTATTCTTATTTTCACCAACGGAAAGCCTACATTCGTGTCAAAAGCACTTATTTTATTTATTAAAACTTAAAAATAACACAAAAAATTTAAAATTTTATTAAAAATGAGAAAAACAATACGTTTAGACATGACAAAATCAATTGCAAGCGATTATATCGATTGACTCCCCCATGCTAAAACTAAACATTTTCCTCAATGTTTCTTAGCTCAAGAGTAACACCCCTTGCTAAGACACGAAGAGTCTAATGCAAATTCCTAGCATGGAAAGAGCACGCAAATCTATAAGCCGTTTATTAATTATGCCTCAAGATAAAACGTTAGTCGATAAAAATCAAGGGTAAGAAAGTGTGCCGCTTTTTGGCATTCAAAGAATGGAAGATCAAGTGGACCGGCAAATACCAAACACGAGAGTCTTCAAATATTAGGGTCATACCTAAGATCACAACACAACAAAACACGAGCACGAGCTTGAAAGATCAAGCCTTATTAATTATTAGAAAATAGAAAGAAGATAGAAAGTATGGGACTCCCCCACAAGGCACCTCGTTTTTGTTAACCGAGTCATGAGCTCGACTCGATCCCCGCATTCATTGGTCCTTAGGGAAAATGGTAAAAACCGGCATATTGGAATAGAAACCAACATGAAGCACGATGCCGGGGTCAAAGATTAAATCCTCGTTGTCGGATGACAAATGAAAGGATAAAAATCTAACACAAATCTCTAACAAGAGATGGTAGTCACAACAAATGGTATGGATGTAGCATGCTCCCCGAGATAAACTCGCACCAAGATAATTAAAAAGTCTTTCAATTATTGCATCGGTGAAAGGCCGAGGTTTCCCTAAATCAACGATTCTGGGGTCGAATACCTCGTCCTCGGTGGAGAAAGGAATAGACAACAAGGGGTCGTCCCCCCATGCTAATCCTAAGTCATATGAAGCACATGGTAATGGTGGTACAAAAGTCTCAACCATAGTGGTTTCAACTTGCATGACTTTGTTGACCTTGTCACTCTTATGAATGTGAATAAAAGGGTCATGGTACTCAAAACGAGTCGCATGAAAAACCCGCACATTAAGATCAAAGCGAGTGGGAAGGATAATAGGAGCAAAAGTAATTTCTCCCTCCGGTTCAACATTATCATCATCATAAATTGGGTGATCAAACCAAGATTCTTCATCACCGTCCTTAGACTCTTCCTCAAATTCCGAAGGAATGTCTATATAAAGAAACTCATCAACCTCCTTCATAAGAAGCTCATCATCATAAAGGTTGTGAGATGTAGGAGGTGTGATGATCTCAAAATCCTCTTGAAACAATGGATTATTGTTCAATGAAACTTCAAAGAGAGGATTTGAGTAAGTCACGAAATTGTCGTCATCCTTGTCATCACAAGAAATATCCGAAAAAGTATCGAGTGTATCACACTCGGATACAAGATCATCATTCTCATTTGAAGGTAATTCATCGGCGAATTCCTCGAGAATAGTAGGTAAAACACAAGAATCACGCTCGATCTCGCGATCAGAAACGTCTTCACTTCCTCGTGGAAGTGGATCAATGATAGCAAAAAGTTCATCGATGAACTTATCACATGAATAGTTACTAACCTCACTCGGTGTGAAGCTAGGAATCAAAAGCTCTTCAATTGAAAATTGTGCCTTAGGAACATCAAGATGATCCTTAGAAGAGAGTGAAAATGAGTCCATTTTCAAAGATTGTTCAATTAAAGCAATATCACTCTTGGGATCAAAATTCTCATTAACAAACTCACTAGCATCAAATGGCTCACTTAAGTAATCATCTATTTGTTTTTCAATCTTAGCACTATCAACCTCGTGTGGAGTGAGTGTAGATGAGGAAAGGTTACAACATGTTTCAACAAAGCAAGCTTCTTCATTTGATTTTAACTTTTTACTTTCACAAAATGGAGTTTCCAAAATTGGAAAAACACCTTTATCAAAAAGAGCTTTCTTATTACTTTCAATTGTTTCAACAAGTTTTACACTTTCAATTTTCTTAGGAGCAAATCTTGGAATCTTTTCCGGTTTAAAAACAGTGCTTTTATCACCATAAAACAATTTAGTTTCCTCTTTCCTCATATCAACTTGAATTTGAGCCGTGCACAAAAATGGTCTTCCTAGAATAATAGGCACACGAGGATTGGTCTCATAATCGACTATAGCAAAATCGGCTAAGTACAAGAAATTCCCCACTTTCATAATGACATTTTCCGCTATACCAACCGGTCGAGTGGTGGTTCCATTAACAAGCTCAATGATCATACGAGTGGTACTAAGTGGTGCATAGTCAATAGTCTTCCAAAGGGCTAGGGGCATTATGTTAATGCTAGCTCCTAGATCGGCTAAGCCTTTGCAAACCCCAAGCTCATTGAAAACACAAGGTATCAAGAATTGACCCGGATCTTTATATTTCTCGGGAAAGAAATCAAAGAAAACCGAGGTACTAATCACATTCAAAGTAGCCCTAGTGACTTCTAGAAAAGTTTCCTTAGGTGGAGGCTTAAACTCAATCACTTTATCTAAATTTTCACATTCATCATAAACGGTTATGGCCTTAAGCTCTCCCTTCGGGTTCGGAATGGTATTACTAGGTAAGTAACCCGAAGAAGATGACGGTTTAGACATAAATCCCTCAAACATCGAAAGCAATTTATTTTGACTTTGTTCCAAACTTTGGTGCATATGATTTTGACTTTGTTCTAACCTTTGTTGATTAAGCTCAATCTTATTGTTTTGCCCTTTAATCGTATTTTGAAAATCGAGTTTCAAAGTATTAATTTGCCCTTGAATGTTATTTTGCAAAGCTTTCAAATTTATCTCATTCGTTTTCATGTAGCTTGACAAATCATTTTGATTATTCCCTTGAAAACCTTGATTGTTTTCATTAGCATTAAACCCATTTCCTTGATTGAAATTCCCTTGGTTACCACGGTTAAAATTATTCCCATTGTTTCGATTGTTATACCTATTTTGAACCGGTGGAAAACCCGGTGGAGCAACATGATTTTGACGAGGAACTTGACCGTTGGAGCCATAAGTTCTCGTCGCGGCAAAAGCACTAGCTTGATCAAACCCCGTGGTTAAACAAGCATGATTAGGATGTGATCCACCACATGATACACAAACATTCTCAACCATAATAATGGATCCATGAGGATTCTTCCTAAGCTCATTCAAAATCGTGTCAATCTTAGAATCCAATCTAGCAATCTCGGTGTTCACCTTAGAAACACTCGGTGTGTTTCGTGAACATTGTGCTCTAGACTTATTCTCAATTATACACCACGCGTCTCTCAGAGTTTTTCTTAAAAGATTACCAACCGCGGCGACATTTAAAGAATCTTGTTCAATCATATTAAGCCCATTAGAAAGTATTAATTTGATGTAATTATTAGAAACCGTGGTGTGGACATTGTCTCAACAAATCTTTAAATCTTTCCCATGGAACCCCAAATGATTCATGCACTTTTTGTTCAAATCTAGTGATCTCGTTCTTAAAGTGTGTTGTCTTAGATGGTGGAAAGAAATAATTCATAAACTTAGACACTAAATCATCCCATGTCAAAATCGAACCCGGTGGTTCTTTCTCATACCAAAGCTTAGCATTACCCTCGAGTGAGTACGGAAAAAGCATGAGCTTAATCGCGTCATTCGGCACATCTCTAAACTTGAGAGTCGAGGTAATTCGATTAAAATTCCGAATGTGAGAATGCGGGCTATCGGTCTCATTGCCACGAAATTGGTCGGCACGAATGAGCGATAAAAGACCCGTCTTAATCTCAAAATGATCCGCCAAAATAGCCGGCACAACGATTGCTTCCCTATACCCTTCGGTGGGTGCACGGAGCAATTCCTCCATTGTTCGGTTATCGGCCATCTCTACAACAATAGGTGGAAGCTCGGGTTCCACTATTCGTTGTTGACGATTTTTATTTCTACGAGGAATATTATCAAGCCTATTAAAATCAATCATAAGACGAGAAGAACGTAACTGCATACACTACAAAGACAAGAATTTAGAGGATTGAAGAAAAGAAATTAGACAAGAAGAAGAATATTTTTGGTATTTTTATTTGGTATTGCTCAATCTATAATGATCGATAAAAAACAAGGAATAAGGATAACTACTATGGAAGTAAATTACTCTCGGTCGACTTTGAAACGATAGGTGAAGACCTAAACGTCTCGAGGTTCAATAAGTAAACAACAAAAATAAGATTTATTACTACTTGATGAGATGGCATTTATACATGATCTCATCGTTCTTTTCGGGCTTTAAATACATAAAATGTCATAAAATACCATATACATATATGCTTGTGTTTGTTTACTTGTGTATTTTAGGTATGGATATCATGAAAAAGACAAAAGATCACAAGTTACAAGGAAAAACGGACACGAGAAACAAAGCCGTACAAAGAACCGGGCCCTAATCATGGAGAATTCAACAAATACCCTTGAAGACTTGAAGACAAACAAGATTGATCCTCAATTATTGAAGAAATGACACTTAAAACCCTTGTATATTAATAATTACAAGTTTGGTCCTTTAAGTTTGTCAAAATTACACAAAAGGTCCCTCAACTTTGAAGAAATGGCAAGATTAGTCCCTCAACAATTTCAAATTGTCAAAAATGGTCCCTCATCAAGCCAAAGATACATTGAATACCTTTGAAGATCAAGAATGTCCAAAATCAGTCCTTCAAATATGCAAAAGTGTCAAAAATAACCCTTGATAACCTTTTTCCAAAGTTTGGTGCCAAAAGTGACAAATGGTGAAAGTTAATATAAAGGGAAATACGTTTTCTAGGCTGAAATACCTTATTTACCAAAAATCCCAAAGAACAAGGACCAAAGGTGTCTATTTGAAACGTTCAAACTGAAAATGCGCCAAACAAACACCTTTCCCCCAAAATCGGATCAAAATCCTTACTGTTCATCTTTTACCCCACCAAGAATTTACACCACTTAAACTTAGGGTAAAATACAATTACCTTTGCACATGAGTGATTCACATGTGCAGAAACTCATCCCAACCATAAAACCCTTATTCCCACTCACAAAGGACCCCACCCCCAATTGCCTTTCCACCAATCAGAATGCAACTTATCCTCCAAGTTATGTGACGTGTCCAAATCAACAGCTATGATTCATTGC
Organism: Glebionis coronaria; assembly: GCA_025667525.1. NCBI lineage: Eukaryota > Viridiplantae > Streptophyta > Magnoliopsida > Asterales > Asteraceae > Glebionis > Glebionis coronaria. The sequence continues at coordinate 399,160 of JANFOE010000217.1, forward strand.
TTCATCACAAAGCTAAAATGAACATCCAGGATCAATTTGGACAGCTCAAAATCAGAAAACGTCTAGAAGACTCAAGGGTATAATAGGGAATTCAGTTCTAGGGTTTGTAAATAGTGTTTAGCCAGGCATTTGCCTATAAAAGGAGACCTCAACACGTGAGAGTCCCTTTGTTCCAGTTTTAGGCTATCAATCTTTGTAATTCCTTTTTAAGTTAAATAAAATTTGAATTTCTGAATTTTGAAATCTCTTTTTGATTTAGTTAAAAGTTTGGTGTTTGAGTAGCCTAATTCTGAGTTCCATTTGATTGTTTAGACCTTCCTTAACCTTGTGGTTAAGGCACGTCTAGGTTTGAAAGGTTTTCAAGGTTCAAAAACCTTGAAGTCCTTGATTCTGAATTTGGCTATTATTTGTGTACTAACCCTTAGCCTTAAGCCTTGAGTTCTTTCAAGCTTGTTGACACCAAGCCTGAGAAGGATTCTAAGCCTTTGGTTGAGTTTGTTTGCTGCTTGTTTTGAAGATATAAAATCCTTGAGGTTCTACTTTGAACCATCAACCAAGGCTGTTTGCATCTCCTTCATTGAAGTACCTTGGTCTTGTTCTAGTTGTTGAACAAGGTCCAAGGAGCATAGCTGGCCTTCCTAGGATGTTGTGGAAGGCAGGTATAATCTCTTGGTTAAGATTCCCCTAAAAATTTCATGTTTATGGCTGTTTTGAATTTGGTGCTTTGATTTTGAGTATTGGTGTTTGTGCTGGTGATTTTTGAGTTTGATTGTGTTAGTTGCTATTGTTTAAGTGTTTTTGATCATTAAAATCAGTAGGTTATTAGTTAAAATCACAAGTTTCTTTGTTAAGTGGTAGATTAAGGAGTGTTTGGGTCTACTGCATACTTTGGATTTGTGGTTTACTAAGTGTTTGTTTTGTGTAAGCAAGTATTGGTATCTGTTTGTTAGGTGCTTGTGTTCATCTGTTTGCAGGTTTGAGGGTTTTGAACACATAGATTCTTGATTTGGCTATAAAATCTTAAATACTTGGTAAAATTGGATAGGATTTTGAGGACACCTAGATCTAAGCATAGGTTAGGGCTAACAAGTGCTAAATCATAGTTAATCACACCAGGGAAGAAGGATTTGTGGCTTGAAATTGGATTAAGTGTCAAGTATATCAGCAAAACTTGTCTGCATATTGTTCTTTGTTCATCAGAAACATTTTGTGCTTGGATCTTGCTATTTACTTTGATTCAGTGTTTGATTCATGTTGCTTTGTGTTTATTCTTAGTTTACATAGCTGGTGTATGCATTCTGTTAAGTTTGGTTGGCTTATTGTGGCTAAATCTGCTTATTGAGTGCTTAACTGCTTATTTGCATATCTGGAGCATATCTGGTAACTGTTTGGCTTATTGTGGCTTATTGTGTGAACCATTTTGTGATTTTATTGTTGCTATTGACTCCTTGTGATTCACTGATCACAAGGGTGCCTTTGTTTCCAATTGAATTAAACCAGAACTCTCATACAAGCTTGGTCAGATAGTCAAAGCAGTGGGAACTCCTTTCCCCTGCTAGTTACCACTATTAGTGTAAAATTGGGTTCAGCTTATCAATAAGCTATAATAGCTTATTCCAACCTGCAACAACTTTGTTTTTGTAATAGGTGCTCATATTTTGACCCATTTGTTCATACTGGAGCATTTGGGTGGTTGACTTTTAGGTTTGACTAGAAAACCAACTCCTTTGACTTTTACATAAGTTCATTTGTGCTTATTCTGGCTTATGGGTTGTGCTTATTGGATTTTTGTTGATTGATTTTGCTTACTGAGTCCATTTGAAAGCTTTTGAAAGTTGAATCAAGTCCTGAGGTGCATTATTTCTCAAAAACGACTATTTTGTCGTTTTGTGGATTTTTGCTTTTCTATTTTCTGGCTTATTAAGTGTGCTTTTTGGAAATTTCTTTTGACAGATCTCTTAAGCATCCTAAAAGAGGGTTGTGTGTCAAATTAGAGCTTATGGCATTAGCTTATGGCTTAATGGGCTGAAAAGCCCAATAAGACTAAGCTTTGTGTTCAATAAGCTGTGATAAGCTCATTTTAAGCTTTTGGGCCTTTAGAGTTTTGTTCTTAGAATTGAATTTTAAGTCAGATAGGGCTTTTCCAAGTCAATTGGGCCAAGTTTGACTTTTTGGGCCCAAAAGCCCATTTGTGTTGACTGAATTTAGATTTGGCCCATTTGATGGCCCATTAGGGGTATTTTGGTAATTTCACTTTGATTTTCTGATTATTTAGGTTAAAATAAACTAGTTTGCAAGTTTTTATAATTTTTTATAATTTTTGGATTTTTAATATTATTTTATTATTATTTTTAAATTTTCACATTTTCCAACTTTTTACATTTTTCTTAGTTTAATTACATTAAAATAGGAATTTAGCAACTTTTAGAATAATTTTATCTCATTTAGATTAATTTTTATAATTATTTTAAGTTTTAATAGTTTTTAAATCATTTTAAATAGTTTTTATTAGTTTTAAAATTTACAAAAATAGTTTTTAATCTTTTTAGGTCATTTTAGAGGTTTACCAATTGAAAAATCTTTATTTGGGCTTTTTGATAATTTATTTGATTTTTAGGGCTTTAATTAGCATTTAAAAATTGAATATTTAATTATTTAAAAGGTTTGAAAAAGTTTTGATCATTGGTAAACTCTTAGTTTATTTAATTTGATTTTTGGTGAATTTTTGGTAATTTTTAGAATTTATTTTTATTTTTGTGGGTTTTAAGGTTCTAGGTTTTAACTTTCTAGTAGTGATTTTTTGTTAATTTTTATTTTTACGTCTTCGTCATTTTCTTTTCTCATCCCCTTCTAAACCAAATATTAATCACAAATCTTGAACATCTTAGTCACACACATATACCTCCTTGGGAAACGAACTTTCACATTATTAAGGGTCATTAACACTTGATTTTTCCTAAAATCATTTGTTTGATACTTTTCACTATTTACCCTCCTTTTCCTAAAAGAGGTGTAATTTACCACAATCACTACTTGAGTCGGCAAACCAATAATAGGTTGTCCCTTTCAATATACGCACAAGCAAGCGGGGAAACGAGGTGACACAAATCACTTAAAAACCTTTTTCCTTACACGGCCTTTTATAGCACGTCGCCTTATACACACCTTATAGTTTGTATAAATCGAGTTCAAACTTCTTATTAGTATTTATCTATTTTGCCTTTTATTTTTGTTTTGGATTCGACTACAATAGCTAGGTGATATTTGAAAGATATGTAAAATTATTGTGCTACATAATACAATATATTATTCACAATAAACGAGAAAAACGATACATACTATATAATAGAAAAATAACAAACTTTCCGAGGACATAAAGGGTCTTCAAATCAACGATCAACAAATCTCCACAAAGTCGAATCGTACACAAGATCCCCGGCAGCGGCGCCAAAATTTTTGATGTGTCGTGGATAGTATATGTGATAATTTGAAATTACGTTATAGGGTAAATTAGAAAATTACCTTTAGGAAAAAGTAATAGACTAATAATACCAGTGACGAATTCTGTTAAACACGTGAGTGAATCAAGTTCGTTATACACGAAGATCTTATGAATTTGAGACGATTTGCTTTGATTTGGACAATCGATTTGAATTGGTTTTCGGTTTTTAAACTACAAATTAAATCTACCAATTTTAAACTTTTTAAACTTAACCTAAAGTGCATGAATCGTAAACCCCGCTATTTTTAAATCTAGAACAATTACTTACTTAAAAATTAAATTTATTTAAAAATTAATCTATTTTAATAATCTATAAAAATTTAATCTATTTAATAACTATAACTTTTAATCTATTTAAAAAAAATTAATTAAACTTTTTAAAACAAATTTACTTTATTACAAATTACTTTAAAACAAATCTTATTTAAAAACTATTTTTATTTAAATCTAATGTCAAAAAAAATCTAATTAATAGAAAATAAACTAATTAAGCAATTTAAATTTAAATAAAACATTTTTTAATTTTTAATTTATTTATTATTTATTTTTATTTTTTTATTTATTTTTAAACTACTTATTATTTAGAATTACTTTAATTAAAATTAAAAGTTATATATAAAATAAAACGTGACTTAAATAAACAAACTCAAACAAATACTGCCAATTTGAAAAACACTATATTAATGAAATTAAGGGAAGTAAAATCAAAAGAGTGCCTAGCACAGATGGGTAACACGCTATACCTGTGACCAGGAGGTCACAGGTTCGAATCCAGAAGCATTCATATTTTTTTTGGATTAAATTCTTTTTAACAGATATGAAAGAAACCAGTCACAGGAGTGACTTTTGAAGCTTATTAAGTTTTAAGCTGTTAGAAAACAGCTTATTGAGCTTAACAGATCGTTGGGAACTGATAAGCAGATAGTTGAACAATTTATCAGAAAGCAGTAAGAATAATAACGCGATATCAGTCATTCAGAAACAAGACATATCAGATTAAGCATGCGAGTAAAAAGAAAACATAAATCAGTCTCACAAATTCGTTTAATCCAATTGCACATAACTAGTTAAATGCAGGTTAAAGAATACTGTCAATAACTCAAAACAACCAAATCAGTATAAATCAGCAGATCAGAACACACTTATGTCCTAATAAATCTCACAGCAAAGTTTAACAGATTTAAACCAAAACTAACATAAAATCTAGATTTGAATGTATAACAAAATCACATCTGCATTCATAAAATACCAAATAAATCTCTCAACGCATGGTACAAAGAATATTCAAACAACAGACTTCTAAATTCAACCGGTCTAAATCATTTCAAATAATTTCAGCAATCATAAACTCATTCAAATTCAGATCAATTAACCAGAAATTCCAACCCAAATGTGTTCTATCCTTGACACAATATTAACACAGAATACATGAACTCTCAGATACTACTTCATACACTATTAAATCCCAAAAATCAAAAACTTCATTTATATCAGATAGAACTATGATAAAAATCAGATACACTATTAAATCCAAGCAGCAACATCAAATTTCCCAAAATAATTAACATAAAAACTAATTTAATCTAAAACTTTTGAATTAAAAGAAACTATGAACCTTTTGAAGAATCCGTTGTGCCGTAACGCAGCGCTGAGCTGGTTAAATACGCGAGCACTCCATCACCGTAACACCACCATCACGATACATAATTCGAACCATCAATGACCATCGAACAGATTATTGAGGCTTTTCAAGTGGGGAAAAGCTTGATCCAAAACTTATCTTTTAATATTAATTATAAACTATTACTTAGCTTATAATTAACATCTCAACATTATTAATGTGAAACAATTTATAGAAATTAAATCGTATATCAATTCAAGCAGAAAATAAAACAAGACACGATTTAAAGTTAAAACAAATAATCTTTCATTAATTTCAGAAATTTTACAATACTTTATAAAAGAAATACAAATTAACCCTACAATTATTTCTACATAATAACTTTAAAAGAAAAGAAAGGATGATAAATACAAGTAAATGGGTGGGTTTTTATAGCCATCCCAGGCTGCTGATGAGGGGTATATCCGCATCTCCAAGGAATATTCTTCTCTGATTTCATCCCTTGGATCTTTTCTCTTTCTTGATTGTTGTCATCTGATGGTTGAGAATCACACACTAGCACACCGATTGCCAACGTGGCATCCGTGTGTGCTAGTTGTGTTTCTTTTGAGCCCTATGATTGGAGGATTGGATAAATGAGCTGTTCAATCCAATAGTGAGATGCCACGTAGCCTCTTCAATCCAACTTTTCTCTTCCTATAAATTAGGGGTTTCATTTCCCACACACTTGAATAAAGCGTGTGAACAAAAGCCCCATGTTTAATTGACTTTTTACCCATCTAGGGTTTATGTGAATAGTGAATATTACTGGTTTTTTTAGGAATGGGGAAGAAAGAAAAATGGGGAAGAAGGTGGATACTTAGAAGTTATCAAAAATATTAATAAGTGTGTGAAAAGGTGTGAGTGGGTGAGGGTATAAACAAGTGAACGGTTTATTTATTTATGAGTGGATGAGGTGTCGTTTTTGTGTGGTTTTTGAGTGAATGAATGAATATTAAAAGCGTGAGATTGTGACATGTTTGACTGGAAGAGTCAAATAAAGCGTTTAATAAAACCCTAAAGCCCAAAACATTTGTTCCTTATGTTTATTTGTTTTGAAGACAATGGGCTTTAGGCCCAAAACACTCCATCCGTATATAATTTCCACTTTTGGGCCTCAAATGGACTTTCAAATCACATCATAATATTAACTTGAAACTTAAATGGGCCTTTTAGCCCATTTACCCCATTGTGGGCCCCACTTGACCAAAATCCTTGACAATTGATAAAATCCACTAAATTCGAGCTTGATTTTGGCTTCATTGATCTTTTTCTTCAAACTCGTGTCGATAATTGCCGGTTTTCGCGAACTTGGTACCTACACACATTCAAACAAGAAACAAGCATATACAAGGCATATTTGATACATTTCATGCATAATTTCATTGTTTTAAGCTACAAATGATATGAGTAAATACACTCATATCAAAAGACAACAAAGACGATTTGTGAGCTATTGTGTTGGTTTCTTTGGAAAGCAAAGGCACCCCCACAACCAGTTGGGTTGTGGGAGCCACATAAATACAAAAAACACCAGGTAGAACACAAGATCACACAAATCAAAGCAAAATATAGTCTCTGATGAACTTATACAGGTCTGGAAAACTTGACTAATCTAAAGTGTAATTTAGTGAGATTCAAACTGGCTAAGCTTGGTCAATACACTACCAAACCACACTAAACAAACACAAAACCCTAGATTATCATTAAGGCTAGCAATGAACAAAATTTGGTGATCTAAAACTCAAAATCAAAACTGTCACAGCCTACTAATTATTATAGGCTACCTTTACCAAATATAGAACATGCAAACTTCTGATTTCTTGTATCAAACTCAAACCAAGTTGTGATAATACCTATAACTACCCTAGTGGAGTGTATTTGAGCAGACTTTAAGCCAAATAGATGTCAACTGCTTAGCTTATCATGCAAACCCAAACACCCCTTTACTGATGAAAACAAACTTTTTTGCAAACAAAATATTTCAAATCAATATAAGCTAACACTAAACACTTAGAATCATCAAATCAACAATAACTAAACATAAACAACATGATCAACATGCATTTAAGCAGATTTTTCACAAATCACATGAACAAGCAAAACTCAACAAAAATACATATAGATGGTTCAAGCCACCTGAGCTGATGCCTTTTCTAAATGGATACTTGAAAATCTTTGTGAGCTGATGGGAAGTATAGAGAGCCCTTCGGTGGTTCAACAACTGAACCAAGGTACAAATGTATTCTAAAAACTATGAAATGGAAAGATGATATTATCTCTTGTAACTAAACAAAACAGCCAACAAGAAAAGCACTACAAGCTCATATAAGACAAGTTCATAAGCTGTGTGTCAGACAGCTAATGACCTTGGGCTTATGTGAACAGTGATATCAGAAAACAAAAAAAGGATTAAATCAATTTGAAACTTCTTGTAACACAAACTTTTGAAAATCACTTTGAATTAACAGAAAAGGAACACCAATTGAGTTCCTTAAACCCCTCAAAGTTGTCAGCTTGAGGGATCAACATAATACAAGTGGTGGGTCTCAAAAACACTTTGCCAAAAGTATTGAACACGAAATTTTGATAACTTAAATTATCTTGCGTAAAAGTAAATATTACACTAAGAAAACAATGAAAAATGGAACTCAGAATTTAACTTTGCAAGGTTTTAAAACTACTTTGACTATTCCATTAAAAAGTTTACAATGTTAAAAACTGGAACAAGGAAAATGGGACGCATGTCGTCCCAATTTATACAGCTACATGGAACTATCTAGAATACTTGAACAAAAAATACAACTGATAAACCCTAACAGCTAGAATTCCAGAATTGCCCTTTGGTCTTGGTCAAATGCGGCTTCATGTGATTGCCAGTTGGATGAAAGTGATCTCAAACTTCCATCTTAGTCTTTAGGAACAATAAATGAGCTAGGGTCGTTGATTCTTCGTGAAGATGCCAAAGTTGTTATTTTTGTGCACACAGGGCAACGTGGGTTGGGGACCAATGGTAAGCTGGCAAGGTTTTTATGGGTGGGTATGGGTTTAGGTTAAGTTAAATTGTGGTTCTAGAGATTATGGGATCAAACCCCTTTGTTTTGAACTAGATTAGACATGGTAAATTTCTATGGTTTATGGTGGATTAGGGGGTAGTTTGATTTGAAATTAGGGGTGGATTAGTGTTTGGCGGTAAGGGATTAATTTAATGAGTTTGAAAAAACTAATTATATTAATTTGGGTGGAAAGCATACGTGGAGTGGGGGAGGGTGGTGATTGGTGGATAGTTGTGGGTAGGGTGACATGGCGGATGGTGGTTGGCTGGGGAAAGGTTTGTTGTTTGGCCACAAATAGCCCCTCTATTCCCATGTCTTTGTCACTTCATATATAACAGTTCCAAACTCACATTTCATTTGTTATCAAACTTTTCTTTTTCAACTTTTGCCACAAAAAGTTTTGTAAACTTGTTCCAAGGGCTTTTCTTGTAATTTCATCATATTCCAAGGACCAATCTTGTACATTCTTGACATTTTAGGGACCGATATGTAACTTTAAGGATTTACAAGGGTATAAAATGAAAAGTATTCAAAAGATGAGGGACCAATCTTGACAATCTTCAAAACTTTAAGGACTTGATTAGGAAATCATTGTTCGGGTCTGGTTCTTTGTGCGGCTTCGTTTCTCGTGTTCGTTTTTACTGGATTCTTGTGATCTCTTGTTGATTTCACGATATCCGTACCTAAAATACACAATGAACAAACACAAGCATATTTTGGGGTATTTTAATGATATTTTAAGCGTTTTAAGCCCGATTTGGACGATGAGACTATGTATATATGAAGTCTCATCACTCCCCCATACTAAACCATTGTTTTGTCCCCACGCAATGCTAGAATTAAGTATCATAGCACTTCCAAAATTCATTTTATGGTGACATTTATTGTAAACATAAACTTAAATAAACTACTACATGTGCTTTAGACATAATGTATCGTTTTCATCACGATAAGTGACTTTTTGGGTCAAAGAATAAGAAACGTGAATGACTCGTAGAGATAAGTTCGTCATCCTCGATATTTACCCAATTCCATGCTAAGCGTGTAACGAGATCATTGTTATTATAAGTTAGCAACACAATCATTACTCATGAGTGTTAATTACGTACTTAGACTCCCTTATTCCTAATTGGTATCTCTTATATATTATTTTTGTCTTAATGATCACGAGGATACATCATTGACTTATTTTGATATTTTATTAAGGCCGAAAATAAAGTAGGACGATTTAATTGATAGTTAACTAAAGTACACGATCTTTTAAAACGACTTCTCATAATCTCCTTAAGTTCATATCTTGGCGTAACTCGTTTCACGATTTGAGACCTTTCTCGGACCGATATTTGGCATGTACTTCGAACTTTAAATCTTGGAAGACGTTCTTGAAATAATGGTTTTCTCTTCATATATGGAATTTCTTCACTTGACGTTTTTGGATCACGACTTCATCATTTTTCTTCAATCTTTATTTGGGATTTTGATATACAACGATCCGCCTCCTTTTAGTACTTCGATATATTTATCCTCATACCTTGTTAGGGTCTTTTTGGATAGACTTCTCCATGATCTTTAGGGGAGTATATTTCTTTTCCTCGTGTGTCTTGATCCTTTATATTGATTTTGGAATAATGATACTTCACATTATCTTGGATCTTTAGCAACAAAATGGAGTTCCTCATGCCTTGTGAGGGCCTTTTCAGAACTTTGCCAATCTTCGCATCCCGCTTCAATAAGTTATGCCTTGTCTATGAACTCTATTCAAACACGAGCAACTTTTAAATGATATTGTCTAGAAGCTAAGTAACATTTTAAATCGTACGACCTTACTTATTGCATTTATTTAAACAAAAGCATGGGGAGAATAAGCTAGTAATTACTACACATGAGATGGTGAAAGATTACGTAACTTATAATTAACTCTATCATTTCTCGTCCTTATTTAAGAGTCTTAGCCTAATAAGTTAAAGAATCGAAGCTAAGTTCTCAACACGCACGGTCGAGTAAAAAATTACTCTTATTCTCACCATCGAAAAACCTACATTCGTGTCTTAAACACTTATGAAAAACAAGATATTTTTTACAATTTGGCTATTTTTAGCTTTATTTTGCATAAAATGATAACAAGAAGATGAAAATTAGATTGCGTGATGACGTAAGCAAGGTGAAGTATCTACTCACCCCCATACTAAAACTAATCATTGTCCTAAATGTTTGGAGTCTAGGGGTGAAACACCCCCATACTAGAGACGTAGTCGAATGCTTAATCTCGAATACACAATGAACAAACACAAACATATTTTGGGGTATTTTAATGATATTTTAAGCGTTTTAAGCCCGATTTGTACGATGAGACTATGTATAAATGCAGTCTCATCACATTCCGAATCTGATGTGCTGTCATGCAAGTAGAAATCAAGCCAAGCGATATGATTCATTACAAATTGAAAATAATCAACGACATAGGTTTACCAATGTGAGAAGCAGTGCATAGTCATTTTCGATGAACAAATTGCCACAACAATTTTTACAAATAATAATTATCTTTGACAATAACTGATAATTAATTACGCTTTAGACCTATTGATTATACTTGGGCCGTCAAGTGGTAACTAAAAGGCTTAGAGCGAAAGTTCAATATATATGCCTGTTAATATGGTTTTAATACAACGAGTCAGAAACTTCTATTTGATATTTCAGGGACCTTCTATTTCATAATTATATAGTTAGTTAGAATCCTTTCAAAAGGAAGAAACACACAACTAGTTATATACATCTCCACATTCACGTATGCGCCAACATAACACGGAAGGGTACATATACATTTTTTCTTTTCAAAAGTCAAATCCAAACATAAAACTATAGTTACTTGCATGTCAACAATGCCAAAAATAATTTTGTCCTAGTTTCTCAAAGTTGTAGTAAAACATGCAATTGAACAAGCAAAACAACCTCATATAACCAGGCGGTTTAGAATTGTAACTAATCATTGTAAGTACCTTTCTTTCATGGTACATGCCTCGATACTAATTGCGAAAATTCTTGTTGCCCATCAACGATCACAAGTACGAATAACAAGTACTCATTAGCTAGATAACTACCTGTATAACTCTTGGAACAATAAGCTGCATTTTATCGAGAATTAACAAATTCAACATCAGGTACCGGTATAACTAAACCACATTTATATACAAACAAAAAATCAATCAAATGCATCATGAGATAAAGTATAGTGGTCTTGCAATCAAGTTTTCATCTTACTAAATTTTATAGTGTACGAACAAACATAGAAGTATAGAACACAAGTTTATGAAACACATAAACATATAAATTGAGTCAAAAAACTCATTGAGAATTAGAATATGTACATACTAACATATGATGAAAAAAGCACAAATTATATAAATTACAACAAGAGACCATATTGTCATTTGCATCCAAGATCTCTTTGCTACTTGTTACCACACAACTCCCATAATATAACAGATTCGATCGATATAAATATATGTATGTGAAAAGCCTAATTGAAATTAAATATTCTTGTGAGACTGAAACATAATAGTGTTGGTGATGGGAGGGAAGTATGGATGTCGGTTAAATATGGTTAAAGTAATTTATCAGGGTAAGATCTAACTTGATGGTGTACACGATGATAGGGAAAAACCCTAGATTTGAGCGGTTATTTTAATTTTTGGTGAAAAAATTAGAGGGTTAATTTAAATTTTGGGAAAAAAATAGACGGAAGAGCAAACGGGTATTTATATTTTTTGTTAAAAGAAAAAAAACACATTAACGTAATAATGTTTTGCTTTTACACTTTTTTTTTGGAAATCTACAACACTTTTCATTTCCTTAAGAATCAAAATGGCAACACTTATCTAAAAGTGTTGCTTTATATAGTAATATGTAACACTTATTTTTTAAAAAGTTCCTTTATTATCAGGATTATCAAATAGGCAACATATTTTACAAGTGCTGCTTGATATGTGTTGCTTTAAGCCTATTTTATTGTAGTGACAGGTTCAACTACCTCATCCTCATTCAACTTACCTATAATATCACCCATTTTCCTAGGAACTGGGTTCCCTTGATAATCCACAAGAGTAAACTTCCCTTCAACAATCTTCTTTTCTATCTCGTTAATTTTCTCAATAATCATTTCGTGACAAGAAATCCTAAAGGGGAATATCATCCTCAAATATAGATTCACCCAAAACACCATCCAAAAACCAAACGGCTTAGAGTTCCCACCATTCATACCTGTTAGTACAGTGATCGGTCGGGGCCAATAATAGATCTAAGTACTCACGAAGAGGTACTTAGATGCCTTGAATTAGGGTGGATATTATACCGTCAAGATACGTACTTGATGATTTCCTACACAAGTAAAGTAACACCATTAGTCCTTATCATGGGGACGGACCCTACAATTAGACTCCAGCGTGAGATTAGGTATTCATATCGTCTGGTATGTATGTGTGTGTGTTAAGATAAGTGAGAAAATCGTACCTCGTTTGGAGTGCAAGTGGTTACCATTTATAAGAGAAAGTACTAGGCCTTTCCCCGCTTCTCGGATAGTACTTGAGAGTGGGCCTTTGTGGTCCAAAGGCCCATTTATCTGTTTGTTGTCAAATCGTGTCCTGCGGATTGGTTCTTTAAGGACTTATGCACATAAGTCTCAGATATACTTGCTGGAAGTATCTGCGGTCATTGTGTCACGACTCCGCTTGCTAGGAGCGAATCCGCTTGGATATTATCCACCGTGGTCGGCTTTTTTGTACTTGGGTCTAGGCCCAAGGTTTGGTGTATGGTTTTTGGTCCAATGGGCCATTTCCATGCTATACGCCATCAAGTCCCCCCAGTGCAGTAGTTCTTGCAGGTTACGGATGGACTGCTGGACTTTTATCTTCGTTCTTGGATTTTTATAAATTCTTATTTTTTTGTTTTCTCAAGGCTCGTGTCGGTACTCCTTTCTTTCTTGGGTTTCTCCGCCTTCTTTTTCGAGGTTAGTAGTTGACTGTTCCACTCTTTTTAATCAGTGGGTCAGCGTTCTTTCCCTTTTTCGTACTCCGGGCTTTTATCCCTTTTTCTTAGGACTTTGCTTATGCGGTTATTTTTTATTCCAAGAGATGCCGCATGCCATTGTTTAGCTACTAATTGCCATTTAATACTTGAAATGACGACTGCCATCCAAGTTGGTCTATGTGGCCCATGATGACTTTTGGTTGCACTGATATTTGCCGTTCGTTCTTGTGAGTGTATTCCACGTGTATGTATCTTGTTTGTTACGCCGATTTAATTTTAAGTTTTTGTCCTCTTACCATTAATTTTTACTGCTTCCTTTCTAATTTTCTTCTTTGAGAAGGATTATATCATTTCTGACTTTGTGTTCTTTTGGGAATCCTTCTTTGTTCTTCCTTTTGACTTGCTTTTCGCAATGTTCTGATAGATACACGTAGGTCGTTGCTCACTCAACGTCGTTTAGATGAGTTTTGCAAGAAGTATCATATTCCATCCTGGATTCATCCTACTTTAGCTGGTCCGGGATGCGGTGTTCGTGATGCTCCTCTTGGGCGGGTTGCCATTTATACAAAGTTCTTTGACCTCGCTTCTTGTCGTATTCCTTTTTCCTGTTTCTTTCTTGATTTTTTGATGCACTTTCGCTTTCACCTTTCCCATCTGAGTACCTTGGCTGCTCACAAGGTCTCTCATTTAGAGATTTCATGCCGTGTTTTGGGTATCACCCCACTGTTAGTTTGTTCCATGTGTTCTACACGAACACCTTTAAGAGTGGTTGGATGTCGTTTTGTCGATGTTCTTCTCACTTTGTTTTTACTGAGAATATATGTCCTCCTGGTGATTGGTCAGATCATTTCTTTCTCGTTGACTATACATTTGTTCCATTTCCCATGTCTTGGTCTGATTTAGGTTTGTCAAAGGATCTTGCGCGCCTTATATATTATGACTATAGGATGGAGGATGTGGGTTTTTTATTGCAGCATCATGTTGCACATGTTCCGAAGCATATTGAGGCCTTCTTGACTGCTGTTGGGATTAGCCGGTGCCGTTCTCTTTGGAGGGATATTTATCCTATTTTTGTGGATCTTTTTGTAAAGGTATTTTGGGTGCATTACATTGTTGCATGCACATTTCTACATGTGCTTTATTACTTTTATCTTGTTTACAGATATTTCTCTCTTTGTTGTTACGACTCATGTGAATCCTCACAAGGTGAGCTTTTCGTACCGACCGTTTAGATGTTGGTCAAATCCTTCATCTTGAACGTACCTGTGGTATAAATGCATCGTTGAAAGGTTTTACTGATCATGTATATGCGGTTTTTGTTTTAGATCTTGGCTTGGTGCCTCCTACCCAGAGAGGTAAGAAGAGGGTTCATGAAGATACAACTAACGTTGGAGTGGATGTTGCTCCAGCTGCTATTGATGTTGCCTCTATTGGTGAAATCAGCAGTGGTACAATTTTTTTGTCTTTTGTGTTGACTGGTATTGTTATTGTTGTTGTTGTTTTTTTTGTTGACATTTGTTGTTTTCTTGTCCAGGTGTAATGATTGCTTCTTCCACTGATTTGTCATCTATTGCTTTGTTTTCCAATGATGGCCCTTTAGATGACTTGTGCCTTCAGGATCCCAATTTTGGGTTTGATTTAGGTTCTCCTGGATGTGTATATTTCCCATCTTTGCCTAGTCAGTCTGCTGATTTATGTTCTGGTTATGCACCAGATTGTCAGTTCTTTTGTTTGGAGGGCCTGAAGGCTAATCCATTGGATGCAGTTGAGGCGCCTGCGCCTTTAGATTTGGAAAGAGCCAATTTCCTTCCTGAAGATAGTATCTTGAGTCTTCTTGATGACCTTGGTGCTCCTTATTCGTGTGACTTGAGGGTTTTTGGTTTTGTTAACCAGCAACCCTCTTGTGTTGCTCCTTCGTCTTTGTCTACTGTGCCTTTTGTTTCTGGCTATGCTGCCGGTGCGTTTAAGGATGTTGGTTGTTTTCCTTTTGGTGGTTATCTTAAGGAACCAAAGGAGAGGATGTTCTTACTCTGTTAGTTGTTTTCCCCAGACGGTCTTTTTTGCTGTTCATATTGGCCCTAGACATTTGTATTTATGTTTTAACTATGTATGTCTCTTTACTTAAGTTTATTAGGGGGCCCGTTTTTAGGTTTCATTTTTGCGCACTGCTTGGTGAGTGCGGCTTTGACATTCCATATTTGTCTTTGACTATGTTTATTTTTTTATTTAGCCTTGTCATGCTGGCTTTGGTAGCTTTCATTTTGCGCACTGCTTAGTGGGTGCGACTTATATGTTTATAAAGTCTTTTAGCCGCCTTTCTTTTTTGCAAACTACTTAACGGGTGTGGCTTTGTACAGATGCTATCTTTGTGATATCTATACTTCCGTTGATAGTCTTATTGTTGTAGGAGAAGCCCCTAGTACTGGGCTTGCAATGCCTCTTATGTACTTTTGTGGGTCTCTGCTTGGAGTCCGCAATTGATTATTATCACGAAGATATTTTTTGTGGGGATAGCCCCCTAACATTAGGCTTACAATTCCTTTTATGTGCGTTCCTTGAGTTTGTTCGCTTGGATTACTCAATTATTATTTTTTATCACGGAGATAATGTTATGTGCACGTGTCTTTTTGCTTTATGATTTAGACAATAATTAATAGATAATAGTTGCCTTAAAAGGTAAAGGATGCGGAGGTAGCTAAGCTCCGCATATTTTATTTAAAACATTTATGCGTAAAAAGTTGGTTACACAACGATAATTTTTCAAAGGAAAAAATTGCCTCTAGTCGGCGGCCGAAAGCTCGTCCGTGACTTACATATGAGGTCTTGCACTTACTAGTGGGATTTGATGGAGGCTATGGAACTAGGTATAACACTTTTTTAAGTTGCAAACGTTCTAGGTTCTTTGTAATGTTTTCCCTTCTCTATCACTGAGTTTTTATGCCCTGTTTCCGAAAGATTTTCTATGATTTCATATGGTCCTTCCCATTTTGGGCGCAATTTTCCTATGTCCTCAGCATGGCTTGCATCATTTCTTTTGTAAACGAATTGTCCTGATGGAATGTTTTGCCACGGACTCTTGAGTCGTAGTATTTCTTCATTTTTGTTTGTTTATTGCTTCTTCGAGTGCGGCTTGTATTCTTTTTTCTCTAGGAGGTCTAGGTTCAGTTGAAGCTTTTCCTTATTTGTGGTCTCGCTAACTTCCGTTGTGCGGAGTATTGGGATTCCTATATCGGATGGTATTACGGCTTTTGTGTCGTGTGTGAGCTAGAACAAGGTTTATCTGTTACTTGTTTTTGGTGTTGTCCTATGTGCCCATAGGATGTGTGGGATTTCTTCCACCTAGTTTTTGCTTTCTTCTAGTCTTGACTTTATTCCTTCTCCTAAACTCCTATTTGCTCTTTCAACGAGTCCATTTGTTTGAGGGTGTTTAACGGAAGCAAAGTGCTGTGCGATCCTTTTTTCTTTGCACCAGTCTTTGAATAGGTTGTCTCAGAATTGCTTTCCATTGTCGGATATTATTTCTCCTGGTAATCCGAACCTGCATACGATGTTTTCCCACACAAAGTTCTTTATCCGCGCACCAGTTATTGTTTCTACCGCTTTTGCTTCTATCGATTTGGTGAGATTATCTATTGCGACAATTAGAAACTTGACTTTTCCTTATCCTTCCGGGAAGGGTCCGGCTATGTCTATTACTTATTTATGGAATGGACATGATGCAGTTATCGGTGTGAGCTTTTGTTGAGGGTAATTTGGGACTAGCCTGTGTACCTGACAGTTTTGACATTTGTCTATTATTTCTTTGGCATCTCCGTGCATTGTTGGCTAGTAATATCCCGTTCTTATGGCTTTTTTTGCTACCACGGATTTGGGTCCAGAATGCATGCTACATAATTCTTCATGGATTTCTTAGATGATATACTTGCCTTGTTTCGGTCCCAGGCGCCGTCGCCAAGGTTCAAAAAATGATTTTTTGTACATCACCCTGTTTATGATTGCGAATTGTTTTACTTTGGTTTTTAATTTCCTTGCTTGTTTCCTTTCTGCCGGTAGTGTTTTGTCCGATAGGAAATTGTATATTGGGGTCATCCAGTTATGCTCCGTTTCCTCTACTTGCTTGGCTAGGTTGGGGAAGCTTATTGAGGCAATTTTACTAAGCGCATCCGCTTTTTATTTTCTCTCTGGGGTATCTGTTTAATTGTGAATTCTTCGAATTTGCTTATCATTACCTTCGCCTTTTCTAAGTGTTTTTCATGCTTTATTCCTTGGCTGTGTATGATCCGTTTATCTGGTTAGCTACCTGATGTAGGTAAATCGTACACGTTTTAGGAAAAACGCGTATGAGCGGCAAGTATTAAACTCGACGGTTTAGAAAAATCGAAGAATCGAATAAGTTCGAGTTCGTTCTCGGCGGAGGTGTAGTTGTTAAGCCAATATAATAACATCAATTTTGGATTAGTGTCGTTTTTGGGTTTTTAGAAGAGAAAATTAAAGACGAGTTACACTACGATTACACTACGACGTAAAACGTAAAAACAATGACGTAAATACGTAAAACGCGACGAAATTAAAATTTTATGCTAAAAATTAAAAATAATTTTTAAAATAATATATATAAGAATAAAAATTCAATAATTAAATTTTAAAACCTTTTATTTATTAAATATTCAATTTTAAATGCTAATTAAAGCCCTAAAATTAAATATAATTAACAAAAAGCCCAAAATATTATTTTATCAAACAAATACCTTACTTACATTAATTTAACACCAAAATGTATTTTTTCTAAATTTTAGAAACTATTTTTTCTATTTTTTAAAGGCTAAAAACAATTTTTAAACTAAAATAATGATAAAAAATAATAAAATAATGATAAGAATAATTTTACATTTTCATAAATCCTATTTTATTTTCCTAAACAGTAGAAAAATGGAAAAAGTTGAAAACAATAATTTTTACCACTAAAAGACAAAATAGTTTTAATAAAATCCTATTTAAACCTTAAATTAAATCTAAAAAATAATTAAATAAAGTGAATAGTGAAATTTCTTAACTAAAAATCTTAAAATATTTGACTGAAACTATGAAAATTGGAAAATCAGAAAAATATTAAATTTTTACACTAAAAGACAAAAGACATATTTAAAGAAAATCAGTTAAAACTATATTATTTCTAAAGATAACAAAATGAACAATAAAATAAAATTAAACTTAATGAAAAATCATAAATTAAATAAAGAAACACAGGAAAATTGAAAACTATGAAAAAGGACAAAATCTGCCCACTAGAGACAACAAATACCAAATTCTGATGTTGACAGGTCACTAGGCTTTGTCTTGTTGTGTAGTAGTGGCTACAAACACACTAGCAGTGGGAAGATTTTCCCACTGCTCTTAAACAGAATAACATATTTGGCTTTTATCTTGCTTGTTTGTTGGATTTGATTGGAACCAAGGGCAGCCCCACACTTAGTGGAGTATAGGGAGTCAGTAAGAACACAAAAACACACAAGTTACAACACAAAATCACAAAAAATTGAACACATGCAGTCTCTGATGTAACTGGTAAGGTCTGGGAAAATTCTGCTGAACTAGTGTGCAATTTAGGGAGTTTCAATCCACCAAACCTTGCTCAAAATGTTACCAAATCACAACTTAACAAACAAAAATCCTATATTAACCTATAATCTAACAGCTTACAAGATTTGAACCTATAAAACTCAAAATTGAACCCACAAATGACCCTACTGATTTTTTCATGCAATTTCACCAAATTTTTACCAAGCAATTCCTTGCTTACACCTACAATCTTCAAACAAAAAGCAATACTATCTATCACTACCCTATTAGAGTGAGTTTAGATTGATTTTACCTTATCTTTGTGTCACCTAAACCTAGAATATAGCAGATCCAAACACCCCCTTAATTCTTACTAACAAAATTTTGCAAAGGATTTTTGAACATAAGCACTTAAATCTGATATTGACCTATTCAAACATGTATAACAAATATAAACAAACATGAACAAACAGTTAACTAGCATTCAAACAACTATCACACAAATCACATAAAACATGCAACCTTATAAGTCCAAAACAACAGATTCAAGCAAAGGGAGGGTTCAAGCCTGGTTAGTACCTTGTGGGACCCACATCCGGGCCCCACTATGGCTGAAAAGCCATCTCCATTAGCTTATAGCTAGCTTAAGGGCTTATAAGGTTTGTTGATGTAGAGATGATGATGGTGTTGGACTACAAAAGACCACACACCACCCAATATATCTTGTTGGTGACCTGCTGATAACACACAACGAAAAGAACCACAAAGGAAAAGTTCAAGCTCACAATAGCATTCAATAAGCTGATTGTCAGTCAGCTTATTGATCAAGATTTTGTAAACAGTAAGTCACAAAAAAACAGAATCCTTTTGTAACCAAACTTTTGAAAGACCAAACTTAGAAATATGATACCCAAACACGATTTAACATAAAACACAAACCAAGCACAAGGATCCACTTTCACTTCCTCTTATGCTTGGATGCAAATTTCTGAAAATCTTAAAAACGTTTCTTGCCAAACTTTGAACACAAAATCCTTTTGATGATAACTAAATTACCCAAACAATATTTAAAGAAAGCAGATAAGATGGAACTAAGAAAATGGAAAACTTGCAAGGATTTTAAAACTACTTTAAATATTCAATAATAAAATGTTTACAAAATTTTCCAAAATCTGGAACAAGGGCAATACACAAACCGTATGCTCCTTAAATACTACAAGATGGAACATTCTAGTGCTACTAAAACCCTAGTTTCTGAAAATACAAAAATACCCTTTGGTCTTGATCTCTGGTCTTTGGTCAAATGGCTCACATGTGATGTTGAGTTGTCCTTGATTGATCTTGGACGTCCAAGTTTGCTTTGGGGACAAGTAGAAGGCTCTTGTTCGTTGATGAACTGGCAAGATGCCAACTTTGCCAAATATGGAGGAACATGGGACATTGGGGGGGGGGAGATTTGGGTTACAGGGAAAGGGGATTTATGAGTGGGGTTGTGATGAGTTGATAGTTAATCAACATTCTGGACGTGATTAAATGAAAACCCATTGACTAGAAGGATTTAGGGATTAGGGTTCTTTGTGATTAGGGGATGATGAACAGGGTGATTTGATTAAGCTTTGGTTTTAAAAATGTGTTAACCGCGTTTTATAAACTGATTAAATAATCAGTTATTAAAAACATGAGTGGATGTGTGACGTGGGAGTATGGAGTGAGGTTATTGGAGGGTTGTGGATAGTGGGTGACGTGGAGTGTGCTGAGTGGTGGGTGTGAGGTTTCTTGTCTGGCCCAAAATGGTCCTTCTATTCCCATAACTTTTGTCACATAATGTTTAACAGCCCATATTCTAAATTCCCTTTGTTAACAAAGTTTTCTTTTTTTCAACTTCTGCCACAAAAGTTTTTGTAAACTTGTTCCAAGGGCTTTTCTTGTAATTTCATCATATTCCAAGGACTTCTTTTGTATAATCTTCAAATATGGAGGACTTTTCTTGCCAAATATGATTTCTCCAAGGACCTCTCTTTCCAAATCTTCAAAGATGAGGGACCAAAATTCACAATCTTCAAAACTTCAAGGACCTCTCTTGCCAAATCTTCAAAGATGAGGGACCATAGTTGACAATCTTCAAAACTTCAAGGACCATTTTGGAAATTCATGATTCGGGTCCGGTTCTTTGTGCGGCTTCGTTTCCCGTGTTTGTTTTTGCTTTATTCTTGTGATCTTTTGTTGATTTCACGATATCCGTACCTAAATACACAATGAACAAACACAAGCATATTTTGGGTATTTCGATGATATTTTAAGCGTTTTAAGCCCGATTTGGACGATGAGACTATGTATAATTGCAGTCTTATCACTTCCCCATACTAAACCATTACCGTGTCCCCACTCAATGCTAGAATTAAGTATCGTAGCACTTCCAAAATTCATTTTTATGTGACATTTAATGAGAACGTAAACTTTAAATAAACTACTACATGCGTTTTAGACATAATGTATTGTTTTCATCACGATAAAGTGACTTTTTGGGTCAAAGAATAAGAAGACGTGAATGCCTCATAGAGATAAGTTCGTCATCCTCGATTTTCACCCAATTCCATGTTAAGCATGTAACGAGATCATTGTCATTAGAAGTTAGCAATACAATATTTTATTGATAGTTAGCAAAATGAAGTAGGATGATTTAATTGATAGTTAGCAAAATGACACGATCTTTTAAAACGACTTCTCGTAATCTCCTTAACTTCATATATTGGCATAACTCATTTCACGATTTGAGACCTTTCTCGGACCGATATTTAACATGTGTTTCGAACTTCAAATCTTGGAAGACGTTCTTGAAATAATGGTCTTTTCTTCATATATGGAATTTATTAAAACTTGGACCACGACTTCATCATTTTTCTTCAATCGTTATTTGAAATTTTGATATACAACGATCCGCCTCTTTTTAGGACTTGGATATATTTATCCTCATACCTTATTAGGGTCTTTTTAGATATACTTCTTCATGATCTTTAGCGGAGTATATTGCTTTTAGTGGTGTGTCTCAATCCTTCATATTGATTTTGGAATACTGATACTTCACATCATCTTGGATATTTAGCAACAAAATGGAGTTCCTCATGCCTTGTAAGGTCCTTTTTGGAACTTTTCCAATCTTCGCATCCCGCTTCAATAAGTTATGCCTTGGATATGAACTCTATTCGAACACGAACAACTTTTAAACGATCTTGGGCTAGAAGCTAAGTAACCTTTAAAATCGTACGACCTTACTTATTGCATTTATTTAAACAAAAGTGTGGGGAGAATAAGCTAATAATTACTACACATGAGATCGTGAAAGATTACGTAACTTATAATTAAATCTATCATTTCTCGTCCACATTTAAGAGACTTAGCCTAAAAAGTTAAGGAATCGAAGCTAAGTGCTCAACACGCACGGTCGAGTAAAAAATTACTCTTATTCTCACCATCGGAAAACCTACATTCGTGTCTTAAACACTTATGAAAAACGAGAAAAATTTTAAAATTTGGCCATTTTTAGCCTTATTTTGTAACAAAACGATAACAAAAAGATGAAAATTGGAATGTGTGGTGACGTGAGCAAGGTGAAGTATCTACTCACCACCCCATACTAAAACTAAACATTGTCCTCAATGTTTCGTGTCTAGGGGTGAAACACCCCCATACTAGAGACGTAGTCGAATGCTTAATCTCGAGCATGGAAAGGGTAAAACGAATAACCTAAAAGCCGTTTATGAATTATGCTAATAAGATAAACGTTAGAACATAAAAGGATATCATCAGATATCGGAATCTCCAAAGGCAACGATCGAATCTCGAGTAATCCGTAAAACGGACACGAAAGGCTTCAATGATGACGATGAACCTAATGAATCACCATCACAAACAACCTCGGAACAAAGGTTGGAAGAGCACAAGTCCCCTCTTTACACTATTAGAAAAGCGATAATCTTTACAAGGATAAGCATGAGAATCCCCCACGAGGCACATTGATTTTGACAAGCGAGTCAAAATCTCGACTCAAATCCCCATAAATGTGATCATTTAGGGATAATCATGGTATGGTCATTTTTGGTGGGGCTTACATGATAAACAATGCCCAAAAGCAACCGGTATTAAGAACTAAGTCATTTGATGATGCAAAATACCAGGATCGAAGATGGCGTCCTTGTTTTCATGGGATAAACGAAACAACACCACTTCAACACGTGTTAAAAAACCAAAGGGTTTGAAGAAAAGAGATGAGAAGTACAAAGGTAGCACAATGGGTGAGGCAAACTTATGAGCTACTCGAGGTAGACTCACACCAAGAAAATGAATAAGTTTTCCATTTATTGCATCGGTGGAAGACCGAGATTTCTCTTTACAAGCAATTCCGGGATCGAATATCTCGTCCTCGGTGGAGAAATGGGAGGGAACATAAGGGGCTTCCCCCATACTAAATCCACACCAACCGTCGTCACAAGGAGTAGACGAGGTGGTAGCACTCAAAAAACACGGTGATGACGAAGTTAGACATGTAGAAAAATCTTTTAAATCACTTTTAAAATCTTTTCCTTTTTCATCGTTCAAAAACTCTTTATAAAAACCCGATTTTATGATGTTGAAATTATTTGGCGTTTCAAATTCAAAATTAGTCACGCTAAAAATCCTCAGATTTAAGTCGCGGTTAGGGGGTGGTGGATTTTATAAGTTCTCAAAACGTTGATCAACAAAGAAAACCGCCCCCTCGGAGTCAACATATTCATTATCCTCATGAAGGTGCATCTCATTGATTTCTTCATTGTAAATAGGCTTATCGAACCAAAGTTCTTCATAATCCTCATTTTTGATATTTGAAATTCTCTCAAAGAGATCACGATCAAGCACAAAATCATCATTCATATGGGAGGAGTATTGATTAGGTAACTCCTCGTGAATGTGATAAACGTCATTCTCATTTGAGGAGTATTAATTAGGTAACTCCTAGAGAATGGGATTTTTTGTCACGTGAGTTGGTTTGTCATTGAAAATAAGACGTTCCAACTCATTAAGTTCATCCTCGATTTTGGAAAGATCAACCTCACTCGTAGGTGGAAGTGGAGGCAAAAGAGCTAGCTCTTGTTCGATATTTTCCTAAATCTCGGGATCGAACTCATAATCATCATACTTCACATGTAACAAGGTCTTTTTAGGAGAATCCTCAAAAATGGCACGTGGATTTTTAAGCACGTGATCAATATCGGCAAAATCGCTATCGTCATCGTCAAAGAAAGAGTCGATGTGAGCACTCATAACCATTGTGTTACAAGTCAAATGACTATGCTTAGGTGACTTTTCTATGACGAGAGGATCGATGTCGATAAAACCTTTAGCCTCAACGGGTGTTGGGCTAGGAAATGCAGGCACTTTAATGAAATTAGATGTTGAAGCCTCAAAGACATGGTCCATCGAAGGTTGTGAAGACGAGTCCATTTTTGTCATTGTTGTGATGGTACTAACGTCACCCTTCGGAATTGGTTGTTAACTTGTTTCACCGAATAGATCCCAACATGATTTTTCATCCATAAATCTACGAATACCCTTTTGAATTAAGTACACGTATTATTTATCATTTAAATCTTCATATTTAAAACCGTTCATTTTAATTCTTTCAAAACATGCATCAAGCCTCATATTTTCCGCCAAAATTAACATTTTGAAATCATTAGAATTTGAAACATTAGGTTTTGAAACGACGGTTTTATCATGATCATTTGAAACTTGGGATTTATTTGTGAAAAAGTCCATTTGTTCCTCCCCATAGCTCATAGTAAGTTTCCCACCGTGGACGTCGATTACGGCTCGAGCTGTAACACCCCCAAATATTCCTACTTTAATTCAGCGGAAGAGTCGTTGGTGTTACGGGATAGCACATTACTCAAATCATAGACAACGCTTAAAAATCACGTCGTTTAATAATAAAGAATTTTCCATTCATAAATATCAAATTACATAGGTCCCAAGTCATTGTATTTCATACAATTTTACAAAACATTTGAATGGAGAGTTTATTTGAATGCGGGCCATAAATTCTTTTCGTCTTCCCGAGAATTACCTTCAAGTACCTGAGATAAAACATGTTAAAAGAAAAGGTCAGCTAAAACGCCGAGTGAATTTATAGAGTTTAATAAACCGTTAATATATCACCGGTATATATAATCGTTACCGAAAATCATTTTATACAATTCCTTGTCGTAGGAGATAAAATAGGCCAAAGACATTTTATACAAATCCTTGTCATAAATCATAATATAGGCTTTTGCCCTCAAAACCATTATACGAACCATTGTCGGAAAAACATCATACAATACGTTTTATAACGTTGTATAAGGTGTAATAAAAACCGTTATATGAAAATGGTTATGTAAAACTAAAACACGAACATAATATCAATAATAAGACCCCGTATTTCTAGTCAGGCAATATATTATAATTCAATTCGTATATTAATAATTTTGTTATTAGATTATTATAAGCCGCATGACATTGCTACCTTACTATAACAAACAACGGGTAGCTAACCCGTAATTCCTTTGCCCATCTAAAACAGCGTGTCGTCACAATAATCACGCTTATATAAATCTTCTTATACATAAATTTGCTTACCAATCAATTTGGCACGACGGGAATCAACCGTCAAGGCGAGAACTAGGGTGATCTTCCCCAAATAGTACTATTATATGCATAAGCGTCTATCAAATCCTGGTAGTTCACAATTCATGCTAATGGGACTTTTAGTGACATAACCTAACTATAATAATCCATTTCATTTCATTCATCGAGTCATATAATCGTTCATCGGGTCATATAATCATTCGGGTCTATATCAATAAGCAAACAATCAGGACAACTGGTGTCCTATTTTATTAAAACTAACATGTTATCTCTCTCGTGGGTTTATAAAACATTTCATAAAACATTTAAAAGAGTGTGAGGCTATGAACTCACACTGATTGGGAAAGGTGGCTTATCGGCGATTGGGATGTACGGTACGTGCTTCAATCACGGAAACCTAGACAAATAATACTCGGTCTTAGACTCTTGTCAAATGACTTTATAAAAATAATGGTTATGTATATATGATGATATCATAAGTATGATGATGATCAATTGGGATTTTATCTCCTCATACAACATTATAGTTGTTATGTGTTAGTAAATTTTTAGACTAGTTACACTAGTTTTAACTTGTTTATACATTGAGGCCCAATAAGCCCATAATAAGCACAATTCAATTTATTAGCCCATTTATACTTTTAATACCAGGCCTATACTCATATGTTGGGCTCAAGTGGGTTAAGCCCAGTGAGTAAGTCCCTTAGTGTTTAGCCAAACTAGTTGGGTTAATATACCAATAAGGCTACTTTGGCCCGTTAATGTCCATAAGTTATAAAGCTCGGTTTTTACTTGTAAAATGTACTTATACATCAGTAGATGAGTTATAAAAATTATACTAGATGTGTCCGACCGTCTAAGTTTTATTTGACGAAAACTTTAATCTTTCGGTTTTAGCCGAAAAACGTAAAACTTATATATATAGTTTTATAACTTAGAAAACATATCAATTTGTAATTGTATAAAATGTCACATTTACTTATCAAGGTATATAACTTACTTTTATAAGTATTATCATAAGTTAGTGGGTTTTCCATATGTATTTTATATTAGTATTACTTGAGTGCTTATTTTATAATATATACTTTTATTTCCAAATCTGATTATGAAACTCACTTTCACCATTTTTGCCATATCTTGAGTTCTACAAGGATATAGAAGCTCAATTTTTGGCAGCACAAACTACATAATATGTGATACAATTAAATCTTTTAGCTACTGCTCATTCATCCTCTAAGTGTTTCTAATAATTCATCCAAAACAGACTATACAGATTTGAACCTTAATAATGTTTTGATCATATCTTGCTCATTTTATGGATTCCATTGAGTGGTTAACTCTCACATATGTAAAAATCATATACCTTAATGTATATTCAATAATGCAAGTCATTTTATCAAGTTATCATATGGTTCTTTACTGTTTTATACAGCCTATAAATTTAATCAAGATTTTAACATCTTTATATGTAGATTTTGGTCTTTTTAACCAAATCTATTAACACAAACTCCCCACATATACATATATATATTTTTTAAGAAAATACATAAATACATATTGAAAACAATAGGGTGATAGAAAGAAATTGATCTCTATACCAATCTATATGATGGAAAGGGTGAGATATTGGATGAATCAAGGCTTGATGTTGCCACCAAAACTTCAACCTTTCAAGACAACTTCTTGGGTCCTTCAAATGGATGAACACCTCCATGAAATCAGCCCTTGAACTCCATGTAAACTCCTTTTCAATGTTAGAATCACCTCAAATCAACATGTCTGCAAAGGGTTATCATCTTGTGCAAGTTAAACACAAGATTTATGGTGCAAAATTTTGATCAATGGTGGTGTTGTGGTGATGTAGGTGGGACGACACATAGAGAGCCAATAAAGAGAGGTGGAAACTTTTCATGTAAGGAAAATGAGAAAACTGGAAAGTGTTAGCTAGTTTTGAGGTGTTTAGTGGTTTTTTAAAGTGCATAGGACAAGTGTTCTATCTATACTTGAAAAATTGACATCAAAGGTGGTGTTGGTGCTTATCTTGGACGCCACATGTATGGGGTGGGCAAGTGTAAACATGCCATATCCCCATTAACTTACGGGTACTCCTTGGTTCTAGTTTCCTTGATTTACGTGTCCTCGGGTCGTTTTACGAAAAACGTTTATAAATTATGAATCAACGGCAGAAAACGAATCTAATAACAATTGTCTCATAAAAAACGGAGTTCAAAAACGTAAATACGTAAACCTAGAGTTTCCGGTTTAGTCGTAAAAGAGGTTATATTATGCATGTAAGTCCTAATCTCTTCTCGTAAATTTGTGAGTTTATGAACCAACACAAATTTAAAAATTCCAAAATAATATTCAAGGATAAATTTATTTCCTGAAATGTCGGACTGTCACCAAAAACGGTGTATGTCAACGTAAGCCCGTAACGTAGAGTCCTCCGGTTTAGATGTAGTCGATGCTCCTTTAAGATGTAAACCTAAATTTCTTCCCAAAAATGAGTGAGTTCAAAATATAACATTAAAATAATGATTTTAAATAATACTTGAGAATAAAATATCGACCATAAATTGATAGATTGTCTCACGAGCCGTCGATAAAAAGGGTCCACCTAAAATAATAGGACATCTAGGATCACACTAATAATCGGATATGACGAAGTCCGCGGGAAAAACAAACTTTCCAATCCTTACATAGACATCCCCGGCTATTCCAATTGGTTTTAAAGGTGTAAATTTTTGCAAGCTCGATAGTCATGTTCGTGGGGGTAAGATTAGGCAATCTCATCAACTTTCAAACAGAATGAGGCATGAGATTGATGCTAGCACCTAAATCGGCAAGGGCTAAACATCCCTCAATCTCGGAAAAATCACAAGGTAGTAGAAATTGGCCCGGATCCTCTTCCTTTCTCGGCATATGCCTTTTGGATTTCTTAAGAAGGATCGAAGCACAAGTTTCTTCAAGGGTTACTTGGGTGAGGTCGATAAAGCTCTCTTTTTGAACCGTGGATAGAATTCGAGGTACACGAGGGTGTGCACTCTTTTCCTTGGTCACCACGTTCACCCCAGCGACTTTAGAACATGAAGGCGTCTTAGAAGTCGAGGGTTGAGAAGAAGGAACAAATCTAAATCTATCAAGGTTTGGGGTAATCACACAACTTTTCTCATGAGACGAGGCGACTTTACATTGTTCCTTCAGATTAGCAACGATGTCACTAGGTAACGAACTCGATGACGCACCCGAGGTTTTGTTCATAATAGCCGAAACATCTTTTTTATGTCGATTTGTCCTTGTTCAGTTTTGTTGTTTTGTCCTCTGAACGTGTTGGAAAATTCGTTTTTCATATCACCAATTTGTGTTTCTAATCTCTTCATATTAGCGTCATTTGATTTAACGTAATTTTGAAACTCATTTGAGCCATTAAAGTTTTGATTGAAAGCTTGGTTTTGATTCCCTTGAAAATTGGTCCCTTGATTAGCGTTGTTCGAAAAATTTGAATTGTTGTTGTTAAAACCTCGATTTTGATTCCCTTAAAATTTCGGTTTTGATTGTTGTTGTTAAAACCTCGATTTTGCCAATTCAATTTTTGACCTTGATTATAGGTGCCTTGATTACCATGATTATTTCCTTGAAAATTGTTACGATTTTGATTCGAAATCATTTCCACGATTAAAATTATTGCCTTGATTGTTGTTGTTCGTTTCTTGCGATGGACCGACGTTATTTTGATTTTAATTTGAAAAATTGTTTTTTTAACACGTTTACACTCGACGTATGGCCATCCGTAGCCGCACTCATAATAATTATGTGGTCCACCGCAAAACATACACGATGCCTCAACCGCTTTCACCCTAGTGGGAGCGTCTTTCTTTTGCATTTCGATGAGAAAAGACGTAAACACATTCGTCAACTTGTCGACTTTCGCATCAACCCTCTCAATATCGTGATTAGAATTACTAAAATTGGCGACAGTGGCAACACTCGGTGCGTTGCGGAGTTGGTAAACCTTGGATCTATTCTCGATAATCATTAATGCATCTATCGGAGTTTTACACAAAAAGTTGCTACCGGTTGCGGAGTTCAACGAATCTTGTTCTTGAAAACTAAGACCGTTGTAATACGTATCGATTTGGTGCAACTCGGAAAATCAATAGTGAGGACATTGTCTAAGAAATGCCTTAAAACGATCCCACACGTCTCTAAAATATTCATTTGGGTTTTGCTCAAATCTCGTAATCTTGTTTTTAAAAAACGTCGTCTTAGACGGTGGGAAAAAACGATTAACGAATTTGGAAACGAGATCCTTCCACGTAATTATAGAACTAGGTGGCTCTTTCTCGTACCAATACTTGGCGGCACCATCGAGCGAGTACGAAAAAAGCATAAGCTTGACGACATCGGTGTCGACGTTGTTAAACTTGCTCGTGGCCAAAAGACGATCAAAATTCCGAATGTGACCGTGAGGATTATCCGCCTCACGACCTCGAAACTTCGTAGCTTGTATCAACGAAAGCATTCCGCTCTTAATCTCAAAATTCTCCGATTCGATAGCGGGAATTACGATCGCGTCTCCATAACCCTTTGTGGGTGCTTGGAGCAAATCCATCATCGAACGATTGTCGGCCATCTCGTCTACGGTCTCTTCAACAACGATATTAGGAACGACGGTTTCTAATTCTCGTCTACGTCATCGATTCCTTCGAATTTGATTGCGTCGATTCGAAGCGTCTCTAGAATTAGAATAATCCTTCGATCGAGTGCGCATGCACTAAGCGTAGAATGGGGGTAGCAAAGAAGATTCTTTTTGGGGTTTTTTGTTTTTTTATTTTTTTGGTTTTTGATTGTTTTTTTATTTTTTTGGATTTTGGTGTATTACGTAGAATGAAATCTACAAATCTCTCCTCGAATCAATTTCTCAATTAAAGGAGCCTCAAGGAATGAAAACGATCACGTGGAGTGAACGTCTTCGATGACTTTAGAACGTTGGTGGAACACCAAAACGTTCAAGAGGGTTTAATCTTGAAAACAAGAAAATATATGTGATACGTAGATAATACTTGGGCGGCAAATCCTCGATTAGCCATCTTTCTCAAAATACGCACAAGCAAGCGGGGGAAACGAGGAGGCGCTAAGCACTTAAGAGCCTTTTTCACTTAGGTCGTGAAATACAACCGCCTTATACCCACCTTATAGTTTGTGTTAATCAAAATTAAGCCTCACGAAAGTATTTATCTATTTTGCCTTTTGATTTTTGCTTTGGATTCAAATACAATAATTGAGTGATGAAATTCCAATTAAGGTTGCGTTTTCACGCTTTTGGAGATATTGTAAATTTATTGTGATACGTATACAATATATTAATAATATTCACAAGAAAAACGAAAACCAATATATCTACAATATAGTAAAAGATTGTTTTGTGTTTAAATTAGGAATACTAAACACGATTTATTTGGATATTATAGTATAATAGAGAAAAATAACAAAAATGAGTATGTACGATATTTACGCTTTCCAAAAATCGAAAAGCGAAAACGCACTACTCACACAAACACAATATATATAAGGCTAAACATACCTTCCTTGGTAGTGGCGCCAAAATTGATGTAGGTAAATCATACACGTTTTACGAAAAACGTGTATGAGCGGCAAGTATTAAACTCAACGATTTAGGAAAACCGACGAATCGAATAAGTGCGAGTTCGTTCTCGGCAGAGGTGTATTTGTTAAGCCAATATAATAAAATCAAGTTTGGATTAGTGTTGTTTTTGGGTTTTGAGAAGAGAAAATTAAAGACGAGTTACACTACGATTACACTACGACATAAAACGTAAAACAATGATGTAAATACGTAAAACGCGACGAAATTAAAAATTTAAGCTAAGAATTATTTAAAAATTTAAACTAAGTTTTAAAATAATATAAATAAGAATAAAAATTCAATAAATAAATTTTAAAACCTTTTATTAATTAAATATTTAATTTTAAATGCTAATTAAAGCCCTAAAATTAAATATAATTAACAAGAAGCCCAAAACATTATTTTATCAAACATATACCTTACTTATAATAATTTAACACTAAAAAGTATTTTTCCTAAATATTAGAAACTATTTTTCTATTTTTTAAAGGCTAAAACAATTTTTAAAGTAAAATAATGATAAAAAATAATAAACTAATGATAAAAATAATTTTACTTTTTCAAAAATCCTATTTTATATTCCTAAGTAGTAGAAAAATGGAAAAAGTTGAAAACAATAATTTTTACCACTAAAAGATAAAACAGTTTTAATAAAATCCTATTTAAACCTTAAATGAAATCTAAAAAATAATTAAATAAAGTGAACAGTGACATTTCTTAACTAAAGATCTTAAATTTTTTACTAAAACTATGAAAATTGGAAAATCAGAAAAATATTAATTTTTTACACTAAAAGACAAAAGACATATTTAAAGAAAATCAATTAAAACTAAATTAATTCTAAAAATAACAAAATAAACAGTAAAATAAAATTAAACTTAATGAAAAATCTTAAATTAAATAAAGAAACACACCTAAAATTGAAAACTGTGAAAAAGGAAAAAATGTGCACACTAGAGACAAAAAATAACAGATTCTGATGTTGATAGGTCACTAGGCTTTGTGTTGTTGTGTAGTAATGGCTACAAACACACTAGCAGTGGGAAGATTTTCCCAATGCTCTTAAACAAAAAAACGTATTTGGCTTTTATCTTGCTTGTTTGTTGGATTTGATTGGAACCAAGGGCATCCCCACACTCAGTGGAGTGTGGGGAGTTAGTAAGAACACAAAAACACACAAGTTACAACACAAAATCATACAAAACTGAACACATGCAGTCTCTGATGTAACTGGTAAGGTCTGGGCAAATTCTGCTCAACTAGTGTGAAATTTAGGGAGTTTCAGTCCACCAAATCTTTCTCAAAATGTTACCAAATCACAACTTAACAAACAACGATCCCATATTAACCTATAATCTAACAGCTTACAAGATTTAAACCTATAAAACTTAAAATTGAACCCGCAAATGACCCTACTGATTTTTTCATGCAGTTTCACCAAATTTTTACCAAGCAATTCCTTGTTTACACCTACAATCTTCAAATAAAAAGCAATACTATCTATCACTACCCTAGTAGAGTGAGTTTAGACTGATTTTACCCTATCTTTGTGTCACCCAAACCTAGAATATAGCAGATCCAAACACCCCCTTAATTATGACTAAAAAAATTTTGCAAAGGATTTTTGAACATAAGCACTTAAATATGATATTGACCTATTCAAACATGTATAACAAACATAAAAAAACGTGAACAAACACTTAACTAGCATTCAAACAACTATCACACAAATCACATAAAACATGCAATCTTACAAGTCCAAAGCAACAAATTCAAGCAAAGGGAGGGTTCAAACCTGGTTAGTACCTTGTGGGACCTACATCCGGGCCCCACTATGGCTGAAAAGCCATCTCCATTAGATTATAGCTAGTTTATAGGCTTATAAGGTTTGATGATGTAGAGATGATGATGGTGTTGGACTAAAAAAGTACACACACCACCCAATATATCTTGTTGGTGACCTGGTGATAACATACAAAGAAAAGAACCACAAAGGAAAAGTTTAAGCTCACAATAGTAGTCAATAAGCTGATTTTCAGTCAGCTTATTGATCTAGCTTTTGTAAACATTAAGTCACACAAAAAATAAACAGAATCCTTTTGTAACCAAAATTTTAAAAGACCAAACTTTGAAATATGATACCCAAACACGATTTAACATAAAACACAAACCAAGCACAAGGATCCACTTTCACTTCCTCTTAGGCTTGGATGAAAATTTCTTAAAATCTTAAAAACGTTTCTTGCCAAACTTTTGAACACAAAATCTTTTTGCTGATAACTAAATTACCCAAACAATATTTAAAGAAAGCAGATAAGATGGAACTCAGAGAATGGAAAACCTGCAAGGATTTTAAAATTACTTTAAATATTCAATAATAAAATGTTTACAAAATTTTCCAAAATCTGGAACAAGGGAAATACACAAACCTATGCTCCTTAAATACTACAAGATGGAACATTCTAGTGCTACTAAAACCCTAGTTTCTGAAAATCCAAAAATACCCTTTGGTCTTGATCTCTGGTCTTTGGTCAAATGGCTCACATGTGATGCTGAGTTGTCCTTGATGGATCTTGGACGTCCAAGTTTTCTTTGGGGACAAGTAGAAGGCTCTTGGTCATTGATGAACTGGCAAGATGCCAACTTTGCCAAATATGGAGAAACAGGGGACATGGGGGGGGGGCACTTTAGGTCACGGGGAAGGGGATTTATGAGTGGGCTTGTGATTAGTTAATAGTTAATTAACATTCTGGAGGTGATTAAACGAAAACCCTTTTATTAAAAGGATTTAGGGATTAGGGTTCTTTGTGATTAGGGGATGATGAACAAGGTGATTTGATTAAGCTTTGGTTTTAAAAAAGTGTTAACCGCATTTTATAAACTGATTAAATAATCAGTTATTAAAAACATGAGTGGATGTGTGACGTGGGAGTATGGAGTGAGGTGATTGGAGGGTTGTGGATAGTGGGTGACATAGAGTGTGTTGAGTGGTGGGTGTGAGGTTTCTTGTCTGGCCAAAATGGTCATTCTATTCCCATAACTTCGTCACATAATGTTTAACAACCCATATTCTAAATTCCCTTTGTTAGCAAAGTTTTTTTTTCAACTTTTGCCACAAAAGATTTTGTAAACTTGTTCCAAGGGCTTTTCTTGTAATTTCATCATATTCCAAGGACTTCTTTTGTATAATCTTCAAATATGAAGGACTTTTCTTGCCAAATATGATTTCTCCAATGACCTCTCTTGCCAAATCTTCAAAGATGAGGGACAAAAGTTGACAATCTTCAAAACTTAAAGGACCTCTCTTGCCAAATCTTCAAGAGGGACCAAAGTTGACAATCTTCAAAACTTCAAGGACCATTTTGGAAATTCATGATTCGGGTCTGGTTCTTTGTGCGGCTTTGTTTCCCGTGTTCGTTTTTGCTTTATTCTTGTGATATTTTGTTGATTTCACGATATCCGTACCTAAATACACAATGAACAAACACAAGCATATTTTGGGTAGTTTGATGATATTTTAAGCGTTTTAAGACTAATCTGGACGATGAAACTATGTATAATTGCAGTCTCATCACTACCAACCTTAAGTCTACGTTTGCTTCTAGGTTCTTGATCCCCATTTCTTTAGCTATCTTTAAACAAACGATTAATTCTTCATATTTCGCTTCATTGTCTGAGGTTTTAAATTTGAATCTCAAGGCATAGGTGAACTCTGTTGCTCATGGTTTGGTTAGTATGAGGCCTGGTCCTGAACGTTCTGTACACGAGGAACCGTTTGTGAACAGTGTCCATGATTCCGATTGCTGGCTCTAGGCTTCTCTCATGGGGGTGTCTTCACTAGGCACTTCGGCTATGATGTCTGCGAAGACTTATCCTTTTATCGCGTTCCGCAGTTTGTAGCTGATAACGTACATATCTAGGGCGATTCTCTACATTTGCATTGGTCCAGATGTGTCTGGGTTTGACAACACCTGTTTGATTGGTTGATTTGTGACCACCGTTACAGGGTGTGCTTGAAAGTACCTTTTGAGCTTTCAAGTTGCATGGACTAGGGATAAACTTATTTTCTCGATAGCGGTGTAATTTTTATCTGGTCCGATCAGTATTTTACTTATAAAGTAAATTGGTAGTTTCTTTGATTTCCTTTCTGTTAGTAGCACTGCACTTACCGCGCTCTTTGAGGCGGATAGGTATATTGTTAATTCCTCCCCATGGGTCGGAGCATCTAACATTGGTAGTTCTGCGATTTGTTTCTTGATATTTTGATATGCCGTGTCGGCTTCCTGTGTCCAATGGAACTCATTTTTCTTTATGCACCCTTTCAATACTTTGAAGAGTGGCAGGGACTCTTCCGCTGATTTCGACATGAATCTGCTCAGACCTGTGAGGTTTTAATTCAAATCCTGAACTTCTTTGTTGTATTTGGGCGAGGGCAGATTTGTGACTACTGTTATTCTCTCTAGGGATGGCTTTATTCCTTCCGAGTTGTTTACGTGGCATAAGAATTCTTCTTCCTCCACTCCAAATGTGCATTTTCATGGGTTGAGTTTTATGTTTACATTCCTTAGAGTTAATAATGTTTCTTCAATGTCTTTGAGGACTTCCTGCTCTGTTTTGCTTTTAATGACGATGTCGTCTATGTAGTCTTCCAGGTTGCGCCCTTTTTTTTAAAGAATCCTTCAATCATTTGTTGATATGTAATACCGGTGTTTTTCAGTCCAGGAGGTATTCGTTTGTAGCAGAAAATATCTTGAGTCGTCATAAATGCTATTTTTTCTTCATCCTCCTCTATTATCTGTATATGGTGGCGCCCTTCGTGAGTATCTAAAAAACATTTAAAGGGGAATCCGCATAATGATTCTACATTCTGATCGTCCTTTGGTAGGTTGTAGCATTCTCTTGAGGAAGCTTTGTTGAGGTTTGTAAAATCGATGTACATTCTCCAACTTCCGTCATTTTCCTTTTTCATTACTGGGTTGGCTAGCCAGCTATGGTAGTGTACTTCTTTTATGATTCCTTCTTCTAGTAGCGTTGCTACTTCCTTGTGGATTGCTTCGTTTCTTCTCGAGGCCTGGCCTCTCCTCTTTTGTCTGATCGGGGGGATATCCTTCCATGAACTTGATGTGATTGTCTGCTATGTTTCTTGGGATGCCCGTCATATCTTTTGGTTCCCATACGAATACATCGAGATCTTTCTTTAGCAGATCACATAGGTATTTTTTCCTTTTGTTCCAGAGATTTCCTCCTATCGTGATCGTTTGATTTCGTATCCTGGGTGGATTGCTACTTTTTGCCGCCCTTCCATGGGCAGGATTGTTAATGCAAGTAATGCCTACAAATATTATTAGTGTTAACTAATCTTTCTTAGTTTTGATCACAACAAACTATACAAGACTGTTAATGCAAAGAAATGCCTAAAAACATTGTTAGTATTAATTAATCTTTCTTAGTTTTGATCACAAGAAATTATAAAGACATTTATTGTCAAACGCAATCATAAAACGAATTATCTAACAAACACTATCATCAAGGTAATAATCATTGCACTAACATATCTTAATCATGCTTAGTGATCATAAAAGTGATTAGCCTTAAAACTCACTTTTATCAAATGTAACAAAAGATTTTTAATAAACTTTATTCTTAAGAAAATGTTTTATTAAAATGAAAATGTAAATTTGAATATGGCATATTTCAAATGCCATAAGAATATCCTTTGAAGGTTTAAACAACCTCAGATATTTTCAAATTCACTAAAAAACAAAAAGGAGCAGAGTCTACTCTCCGTGGTTCCTTAAGTGCCTACGCGGTTCCTTATCGATAAGAAACCGCCTGGGTAGCTAAGGAACCGCCCCAAGATAGCCGTTGTCATTTTTCTTCAATAAATAGTGGATCAAATCTTCATTTTCATTAACCCTTTTTGGACATCTCTTTCAGCCTTCTTTCTCCTATCTAATTTTAGTCATTTGTAAATGATCACTTAATGTGTTAAGTATGTTTACTCATGATTATCATCTTGATCTCCTTCTTTACCTTGTCCAAAGAGAAGATCACTCACACACTTGTGATGTGATTAAAGATGAAGCTTTGATGAAGATCACCTTCTCCTAAAGATATATTCATGCTCATCATTTTTTTATTTGTGTCTTGTATGGATCCAATGTATTTGTGAATACTTGGACTAGTTGTGTTCACCCAAGATATATGTGAATACTTGGATTATAGTTGTGTAAATCCTTTACATATGTGTGTGCTTAGATTTATGTTGTAGGTCCAAGCTACATGTGTGTACTTGTATATGTTTAGTTGAGTTGTAATAAGTTGTGTTAGTTCTCACTAAACTATAAAGTGATGTGGTTGTGTCTTGTGAGTTCTCACTAAACTATAAAGTGATATGTAGTTGTGTTGTGTGAAGTTCTCACTTAGCTTCAAAGTGAAGAGTCGTGAAGATTGGTTCTAGCTTTGGATTAGAACTCGACATCTAGCCTTGTGTCAGAAAATGGTGAAGTAGGCAACGTTGTGAAGATTGGTTCTAGCTTTGGATTAGAACTCGACATCTAGCCTTGTGTCGTAAAATGGTGAAGTGTGTGACGTTGTGTAGATTGGTCCTAGCAAAGATTAGGTCTCGACATTTAGCTTAGTGTCGGAAAATAATGTAAGTGACGTTGTAAGGTTTTCTCCGCCAAGAAGGGAGCTTGTGGATATAGTAGAAATCTCGAGTAAGGTGTACTCGGGGAGTGGAGTAGGAACGAGGATAGAGCCTCGTTGCCGAAACACTATAAATCTTGGTGTCTTCCTACTAGGTTGTTTCTTTCCTTACTCATTACTTACATTCATTATCATTATACTTACTACACATTGTTAATGCATTAGAATTGAACCTAATCATTATGCAACTAGCTTTCAAGTAAAAGATAGTTTTTGGACTCACCTAATTGAAAGGAATTTTAATTAGGAGATAAACCGATGACAAACTATTCAACCCCCTTTCTAGCTTCTACAGTTGGTATCAGAGTGATGGTGACACAACATCTTTGAAGTATATTGTACTTTAAAACATGGATCGATCCATTGTCTCCTAAAATTAGAAGGTTAAGTTATACTAAAGTTTTTTTTGGTCAAAACTATTTTTTGTTGAAAATAAGCCTTTTAAGTTGATAATATTGCATCTCATTTAGATTAGTAGTATTAATACATTTTAGATTTACTCTTGAAATGTATCTACTAGTTTGCATCTTGTTATGTGTAGGTACTCATGAAGATAAATCATTCTATTTATTGTGGATTGCGTTGCTTACACTTGTAGAAGACTCATCTTCTTTGATTTCCAACATCATTGAATGATGATATCAAGATGGGTAGGAGTGATACTAGTCCTTGAAGACTTAGTAGTCACTATTAGTCATAGTTGGGCTTTGCATTGGTTCCTTGAAAGCTTGGAATGCAATTTGTGGCCAATGTACGCTTTCGTTATTCCACACGCCCTATTGATCATTCTTTTGATCAGTAATTGACTATATGCTTGTTCTTGGCATCCTTGACTTGACATTTATTCCTTTTTCCCTCTCAAACCTTCATTGCTTAGATACTTGACTCACTATGGAGATGTAGGGTGAGTTAGTAGAAGCTTAATGTATCAAGCATGATTTCCATGGTTTACACCCTTACAGTTAGTAGGCCCAATATCATGTGTAACTTGTGCAATTGAGCTCATCTCTAGGATGATTAGTGAATCCCTTGAGATACCAAACTACTTCATTAAGTTGTAGGTGGATTTTACAGATTTGGAATTGATATATTCCAAAGATATTGTTATTGTTCATCCTTTCAATAATCATCCGATCATGTGGGAGAGAAAGTGGATCTTACTTTGCTCATGTTTTGAAATAGAATAAGACTACTCTTGAGAATGATCTTATTCTATGCATCAAAATTGCTTGGTACAATTCATTACCAAAGCCGTTTAGACTTTCACCAGAAAGGCACGTCTTAAACCACTATATATGACACAATATCTCCGTCTCCTCGATTTGAAGAATGTCATTTGTCTCTTGAGCAATGCTCTTGGTCTTGATTCACTTCCCTTGACTCCTCTCCCCTTTGCTTCTTTGCTACGAGTAGTCCTTTTTCTGTTTTGGTCTTTCCTATCTCGATTCAACTCGTAATCCTTCAATAATAACCTAGTGTTGTGGTGGTCAAATGATATCCTAAAAGGTTTTAGATATATTTTTAAGTAATTTAAAATTTTTGGTTTTCAAAATTTCTTTGTTTTTCTTTGATAAAAACCAGCCACTGTAGGCGGCTCCTTATCAGGCACGGTTCAAATGCGTGGTTCCTTATCGATAAGGAACCGCGGGCAGTAACTTCGCCAAAGCGCCAGTTTTATTAACATATTTATTTTCAAACAAAACCTCTGTCCTTCTCACACACACAGCCAACGAAAATACCCAGTTTTCCACCATTGTTGTTTTTCCAAAACCTTCAATTACTCAAGATAAATTTATTTCGATTTGTGGGTTGCACTCATCCTTCATCAAAGATCAATTATCTGTAAGTCATTTCTTTCAATTTCATCTAATTTGTTCTAGGGTTCATACATTCATAATTGGGGCTTTTTACAATTGAAATTGAATTAGAACCTTACTAGGAATAAGAGTTGACATAGTAGTGTTACTATGATTCCTTAGGTTCATATTCATTGAGATTTCACTAAAACCCATTTGTAGAACAAATCCGAATTTTGACTAAATAGTTTTGGTTGATTGATGGAATTGATATGAACCCATGAACAAGTTGGTAATGTCATTGTTAAGTGCTTACGTAAAAACCTTGTTTTGAAAAACCAATGTTCAAGTTCATTATTGATCTTACATGGTCAATGTGTCATTATTGATGATGAACTTGGTACATTGTGAATATGAGAATGATAAGGATTAAACCTTGGTTTGTCAAGAGATTGATGAAACACATTCTCATTTTCTTTGATTTTTGGTTTATATGTAACATATGAGTAATTGGGGAAATATGTTTGTATGTTATTTTTAGGTACTATCATGATTTCAGGATATCAAAATGACCACCTACTTACTAGAAGATACATGCCTAATCTTTCTTTGTTAAATCAGACTCGCTCTACTCAAAACACTTATCATAGTCTTGAAACTTGTAGTTTCCATGAAGGACGTATTGTTCCTTCTAACTTTCTTGGACTTGACTTCATTCGATTCATGTTCAATACCATTGGCTTTGATTGTTTGCTTGATATAGATGAGCCAATCTTTCCTTCTTTCCTCATGGAATTCTTTAACTCGTTCAAACTAATGTGCATCAACAATGGTCTATCTATAAGATTTTCCATCAAGGGGAAAACCTTTGTGTACACTCTTGAGGCATTTGGTAAGATTCTCAGAGTTCCATACGAAGGTCAATGTAGGTTCACCGATGCTTGGGGTTTAAACCACTTAGAATCGGCCCCTATTGATGTGCATTATGTGACTGAGATTCCTTCGGCTTCGGCCATCTCTCGTGCCCTTGATAAATCTCGTGAACATCCTATTCTTGGTAATTTTGAAGGAGAATTTCGTGCTCTCACTCCTTGGGAATTACTAACTAGCGATCTTAGTGATTTTATGATCCCTTGGGCCGAAATCATTAGGGAAAATGCAATGTGTTTAGATGGTGATCGCAACCACGTGCCCGCTTGTCTTGCACATATGTTGTATTATGTTGCTACCACCACTCCATACAACCTTGCATTATTCATAGCTAGAAGAATAAGATTTGTTCTAAATAGATCTCATTCTACTTTTCCTTATGCCATGATTCTCTCACGACTTCTTAAGAGAGTTCTTCTTGACTTTCCACCTCTAAATCCTTCATCTTTTCACTCCGTGGATCGAGTCATGCTTCCTATTGAGGGGAATGTCTCTTCTGTAGCCACGCATGATTCAAATGAAGATGAAAATGTCTCTCAAGACAATTCTCTCAATCCTTGTTATGACTTGTCATCATCTATCTCTCAATTGTCTTCACTAGACATTGATTCAGACTATCAGTATTGTCTCAATCTTCATCTTCAAGATCGAATAAGAAGTGAATCAAGGCAAGGAAGAAATGCTCATAGATGAATGATATATACCACTCTTGAGTGACTAGAATGTGTGTAAACATGTTTGGATTGTTGAACTTAATCTCCTTTATCTTTATTCTTAGGATGTTATGTATTCTTTAACTAACAATTTGTGTTTGGATTATCTTGTATTTTAATCCTAATTATCTATGGTATCGATCTTTCGATTTACATGGCTCTGTGCATCTTGTGTGTTAGATAGCCTCCTAGTTTTTGATTATTAGTTCACTTTGGCTTGATATAAACCTTGGTATAAAATATGGGCTAGCAAAAGTTTGAGGAAGTGTTATTTTTGAACACCTCTGGTCGTGGTTCCATATCAAACCCGCGGTTCCTTAGTGATAAAGAACCGTGGGACTACGTAAGGAATCGCCTATTACTGTTTCAACAGAATCTTTGCTTTACACTGTTTTCTTTAATCTGTGTAAAACTTTGATAAATTTTTTGCAAAAACCTGCACTTTTCTGAACTAGGCTACCTAAATTTATTGTTCACATAAAATGTTTTTAACCTATTACTAGTTTGGATCATCCCCTTCTCTTCTTAAACCCTCAATTGTTGATTGTGTTCTTCATCCCTTCAACTCTTCTTTAAACCTTAACATACAACCATGATTTCCACTAGAACATCCTATTCCTCCAAAACTTCCTCATCCAAAAGAAACCTTAATATGAAATTCAAGTTTCCTATACTTGACTCTCCATCTTCTCACAAACCAAAAAGTGAAGCCTCACCTACTATCATCTCTTCATCACTTTCACCACCACTCGCTTCATGGAAGACAAACTCAACCCATGGTTCTAACCATTCACATGGTTATACCTCCTCTTCATTCCAATAAAGAATGAATTAGTTTTCCTCACCACTCATTTCTAGTCCTCCCTTAAATGTGAATGCTCAACCTCAACCTCATCAAAGAATTCCCTTTGTTTTTGAGCCTCTTCCTTTCATTCCACCAAATTCACCCATCTCACACATATCACCCTTGGATACCATGCCTTCTCCACACCCTCCTCCTTCCAACACTCCACTCTTAGGTGTTCCCATTTCCCGTTTCTTGGGTGATGTAGACTTGTTTGACTTTTTCATGCACAATGGAACCAATTGTCCTTGTTGCTTGAATAACTTTCACCTCATTGATATCCTTAGGTTCGAGATGATTGGGGCTCACATCAAGTTACAAAGCTTCTTGTTGAACATATTTGCTATTCCTCCTCTTCCTAGGAGATGGATGATTTTTTTTAAAATCAATTACTTTTAAAGAAGTCAAGCCAAAGAGGACTATGCATTCAAGACCTAGTTTTAGCTATATTTGCATTAGTTAGTTGTTATTTTATTTCTTTTATTTCTTTTCTTTTCCCTGATGATTTTCTCATGTGGATGATTTATGGATTTAGTTTTATGTGTTTTAATCTATGTGATCATATTAATCACCTTCAATTTATTTAAAAGTGAACCTAAATCTATCACAACCTCTAAA
Source organism: Glebionis coronaria (assembly GCA_025667525.1). Classification (NCBI taxonomy): domain Eukaryota; kingdom Viridiplantae; phylum Streptophyta; class Magnoliopsida; order Asterales; family Asteraceae; genus Glebionis; species Glebionis coronaria. The sequence continues at coordinate 441,875 of JANFOE010000217.1, forward strand.
AACTTGACTTAAAATTGGATCAAAATGTTATCTAAATATTTTATCACCCTTTGTCAAGACATTCTTTATGAAAGTATTATTTTTCTCCAAAACTTTTGAAAATCAAGGTTTGCTGTCCTCTGGACGCGGCTCCTTAGCCACCAGGCGGCTCCATATCGATATGGAACCGCGGGCTCTATTAAGGAACCGCGTACAGGAAAGCCGTTCTTGGCTTACTTTTGGTCTTTCTTCTTTGACCACTGTCTTGGTTAAGATTCTTTGTTTACGCAATTTTGCTAAACATTTCCTAAAACCTTTTATTTTCATTTCAAATCTTTGCCTTGTCTATTTTCTTTAAATTCTTCTCTTTTGGGTGTTCTTCTCTTCATCCCTCATAATGCCTAATTCTTCCTTTCTTAACCTTGACATTTCTTTGTCACAATCTTCTCAACCTAAAGCTTCTTCTTCTAAGCTTTCAAAGAAACAGAAAATCTCGGTTCGACCCGTTTGTATAAAAAAGAACAAGAATCCTCATGATTCTTCTTCCCTAAAATCCTCCAAGAATTGCTCTTTATCTCCGATTCAATATTGGAATGAGACTTACTCTATAAATTCAATTACCAGAGAAAAGGAAATTCTTCCACCACCACCAAAACCTTTCAACTCTCCCCAACTCAATGACCTATCTTCTTTCCCTAATCTCACTAGGCATTGTGAAAACATCTCTTATCCATTATCTCCCTCTCCACCAACCTCTAATTTTGATGGACCTCCCCCATCTAACGACTATGTTTTGCATCAATGTTCCTCGTGTGCTTGTTGTCGTTTTCAACAAATTGAACTTGCTCATATCTATGACAAGCTAAATTTCCTTGAATTCCTCCTCACTCGACCTCCTCTTAAAGTTTTCGTTCCCGTGAACAAAACTTCAAATGATGGTTCGTCGTCTTTCTTTTCCAACTAAGGCACATTTTGTACTTTAGTTGTTTGAGTCAATAAAACTTAAGCAATCATGGAAGATTATCACTATTAGAGTAGTTTATGCTTTGTGGTTTCTTTTCCATATTTTTTTTGCTTTAAATATTCATATTGTATGTATGAATATTTCACTTGTATGTTTTTTCATATTTGTGTAATATGAATGTTATGTGTGTTATCTTTCCCGCTAATTCTATTTCACACATTTGTTAAAGAGTTGATCATGGTTAAAACTTAATATTAATTATGGGTGATTCCATAAATTCTAAATTTTAATCCCTTGACATTTTAAATCATCTTTGATTGGTTTGGATGTTACTTTTCTTCCTTTATTCCACCAATTGAACTATGATGTTGTCAATACACACTCTTTGGACATACTTAGCAAATGCTTGCTTCTAATTGGATATTTCTTTTCCTTCTACCTCTCAAGTTAGTTAGTAGGTAGTGCACATACATACATTGGTGTTTCTTTTCTTTCTTCTAACCTTTGTGTAGCATGTCACCTTAGCTCCTTTACTTGGTGCCCCAAGCAAGGGGGAGTAAGCACCAAGGGGGAGCTACTAGCAAAGTCCAGTTCTTTTCTTCTTCAAAGACTTGTGATAACCTTTTTGCTTCGACAAAGGGGGAGAAATGATAGTGATAAACTCGTTAATAATTCGAATAAACTTGTATTTTATGTAAATGAGTTTATAGTTTGTCGTAATCAAAAAGGGGGAGATTGTTAATGCAAAGCAATGCCTAAAAACATTGTTAGTATTAATAGATCTTTTTTAGTTTTGATCACGAAAACTACAAAGACATTTATTGTCAAACACAATCATAAAACGAATAATCTAACAAATACTATCATCAAGGTAATAATCATTACACTAACATATCTTAATCATGCTTAATGATCATAAAAATTATTAGCCTTAAAACTCACTTTTATCAAATGTAACAAACGATTTTTAATAAACTTTATTTTTAAGAAAATGTTTTATTAAAATGAAAATGTAAATTTGAATATGGCATATTCCAAATATCATAAGAATATCCTTTGAAGGTTTAAACAGCCTCAGATATTTCAAATTCACTAAAAGACAAAAAGTAGCGGAGTCTACTCTCCGCGGTTCCTTAAGTGCCTACGCGGTTCCCTATCGATAAGCAACCGCCTGGGTAGCTAAGGAACCGCCCCAGATAGCCTTTGGCATTTGTCTTCTATAAATAGTGGATCAAATCTGCATTTTCATTAACCCTTTTTGGACATCTCTTTCAGCCTTCTTTTTCCTATCTAATCCTAGTCATTTGTAAATATTCACTTAATGTGTTAAGTATGTTTACTCATGATTATCCTCTTGATCTCCTTCTTTACCTTGTCCAAAGAGAAGATCACTCACACACTTGTGATGTGATTAAAGATGAAGCTTTGATGAAGATCAACTTTTCCTAAAGATCTAGTCATGCTCATCATTTGTTATTTGTGTCTTGTGTGGATCCAATGTATTTGTGAATACTTGGACTAGTTGTGTTCATCCAAGCTATATGTGAATACTTGGATTAGAGTTGTGTAAATCCTTTGCATATGTGTGTGCTTGGATTTGTGTTGTGTAGATCCAAGCTACATGTGTGTACTTAGATATGTTTAGTTTAAGTTGTGTTAGTTCTCACTAAACTATCAAGTGATGTGGTTGTGTCTTGTGAGTTCTCACTAAACTATAAAGCGATATGTAGTTGTGTTGTGTGAAGTTCTCACTTGGCTTCAAAGTGAAGACTCGTGAAGATTGGTTCTAGCTTTGAATTAGAACTCGATATCTAGGCTTGTGTCAGAAAATGGTGAAGTAGGCAATGTTGTGAAGATTGGTTCTAGCTTTGGATTAGAACTCAACATCTAGCCTTGTATCGTAAAATGGTGAAGTTGGCGAGGTTGTGTAGATTGGTCCTAGCTAATATTAGGTCTCGACATTTATCTTAGTGTCGGAAAATAATGTAAGAGACGTTGTAATGTTTTCTCCGCCAAGAAGGGAGCTTGTGGATATAGTGGAAATCTCGAGTAAGGTGTACTCGAGGAGTGGTGTAGGAACGAGGATAGAGCCTCGTTGCCGAACCACTATAAATCTTGATGTCTTCCTACTAGGTTGTTTCTTTCCTTACTTATTACTTACATTCATTATCATTATACTTACTACACATTGTTAATGCATTAGAATTGAACCTAGTCATTATGCAACTAAATTTCAAGTAAAAGATAGTTTTTGCACTCACCTAATTGAAATGAATTTTAATTAGGAGATAAACCGATGAGAAACTATTCACCCCCCCCCTTCTAGTTTATACAATACATTTATAGTCAAACCTAATCGTAAAACGAATTATCTAAGAAACACTATCATCAAGGTAATAATCATTACACTAACATATCTTAATCATGTTTAGTAATCATAAAAGTGATTAGCCTTAAAACTCAATTTTGTCAAATGTGACAAAAGATTTTTTATAAACTTTCTTTTTAAGAAAATGTTTTATTAAAATAGAAAATTTAAATTTTAATCTGGTATATTCCAAATTCCATAAGAATATCCTTTGAAGGTTTCAAACTACCTCAGATATTTCTACCCCACTTAAAGACAAAAAAGAGCGGAGTCTACATCCGTGGTTCCTTAAGTACCTATGCGGTTCCTTATTGATAAGAAACTGCCTAGACCAATAAGAAAGCACGTACAGCTAGCCCTTGGTCTTTGTCTTCTAAAAATAGTGGATCAAACCTACATTTTCAATAATCCTTTTTGGACATTTCTTTCAGCCTTCTTTCTCCTTTCTTAATACTAATCATTTGTAAATGATCACTTAATGTTTTAAGTATGTTTACTCATGATTATCCTCTTAATCCCCTTCTTTCCCTTCTCCAGAGAGAAGATAACTCACACACTTTTGTTGTGATTAAAGATGAAGCCTTGATGAAGATCATCCTCTCCTAAAGATCTAGTCATGTTCATCATTTGTTATGTCTTGTGTAGATCCAATGTATTTGTGAATACTTGGATCAGTTGTGTTCATCCAAGCTATTTATGAATACTTGGATTAGTGTTGTATAAATCCATTGCATATGTGTGTGCTTGGATTTGTCTTGTGTACATCCAAGTTACATGTGTGTACTTGGATATGTTTAGTTGAGTTGTAATATGGTGTGTGTTAGTTCTCCTAAACTAGAAAGAGATTTGTGTATGAGTTGTGTAAGTTCTCACTTAGCTTCAAAGTGAAGAGTCGTGAAGATTAGTTCTAGCTTTGGATTAGAACTCGACATCTAGCCTTGTGTCGAAAAATGGTAAAGTAGGCGACGTATGGAGATTGGTTCTAGCTTTTGGATTAGAATTCGACATTTAGCATTTTGTCATAAAATGGTGAACTAGGCAACCTTGTGTAGATTGGTCCTAGCTAAGATTAGGTCTAGACATTTAGCTTAGTGTTGGAAAATAATGTAAGCGATGTTGTAAGGTTTTCTCCGCCAAGAAGGGAGCTTTGTGGATATAGTGGTAATCTCGATAAGGTGTACTCGAGGAGTTGAGTAGGAACGAGGATAGAGATTCATTTCCGAACCACTATAAATCTTGGTGTCTTCCTATTAGGTTGTTTCTTTCCTTGCTCTTTACTTAGATTTATTATCACTACACTTACTACTTGTCATTGTTAATGCATTAACGTTGAACCTAATCATTATCCAACTAGCTTTCAAGTAAAAGATAGTCTTTCACCTAATTGAAAAGAATTTTAATTAGGAGATAAATCTAAGAGAAACTATTCAACCCCACCTTCTAGTTTCTACAATTGGTATTAGAGTGATGGTCACACAAGATCTTTGAAGTATATTTTACTTTAAAACTTGGATCGATCCATTGTCTCCTCAAATTAGAAGGTTAGGTTGTACTAAAGTTTCTCTTTGGTCAAAACTATTTTTTTGAAAATAGGCCTTTTAATTGGTAATATAGCATCTACTTCATATTAGTAGTATTTATGCATTTTAGATTTACTCGTGAAATATATCTACTAGTTTGCATCTTTTTATGTATAGGTACTCATGAAGATCAATCATTCAATTGATTGTGGATTGAGTTACTTACACTTGTAGAAGAATCATCTTCTTTGATTTCCAACATCAATGATGATGATATCAAGATGGATAGGAGTGACACTAGTCCTTGAAGACTTAGTAGTCACTTTAGTCATGGTTTGGCGTTGCATTGATTCCTTGATTTCTTGGAATGCACTTTGTGGCTAAGGTACGTTTTTGTTCTTCCACACGCTCTGTCGATCACTCTTTTGATCATTACTTGACTATGTGCTTGTTCTTGAGATCCTTGGCTTGACATTTGTTTGTGTTTTGTGATTCTTTTCTTTTACCCTCTCAAACCTTCATTGCTTGGATACGTGACTCACTATGGGGATTTAGAGTGAGTTAGTGGTAGCTTAATGTATCAAGCATGATTTCCATGGTTTGCACCCTTACGGTTAGTAGGCCCTATATAATGTGTAACTTGTGCAATTGAGCTCATCTCTAGGATGATTGTTTAATCCCTTGAGATACCAAACTACTTCTTAAGTTTTAGTTGGATTTTACACATTTGGAATTGAAATATTCCAAGGATATCGTTATTATAAATTCTAGCAATAATTATTATCCGATCATGTGGGAGAGAAAGTGAATTTACACTTTGCTCATATTTTGAAGTAGAGTAATACTATTCTTGAAAGTGATCTTAATCTATGTACAAAAATTGCTTGGTATAGTTCGTTACCAAAACTGTTTAGATTTTCGCCGGAAAGGCAATTCTTAAACCACTATATATGACACAAGCTCTTCATCTCCCTGACTTGAAGATTGTCATTTGTCTATTGAGCAGTGTACATGGTCTTGATTCACTCCCCTTGACTTCTCTACTCTTTGTTTTTTTGCTACAAGTAGTCGTTTGTCCGTTTCGGTCTTTTCCCATCTCGATTGAACTCGTAATCCTTCACTAAGGCATTATTACTTAGTGTTAAAGTGGTCCAATGATTTCCTAAAGGCATAAGATATATTTTAAGGATTTTATAAAAAATTGGTTTTGAAAATTTCTTTGATTATCTTTGATAGAAACTCGCCACTTTAGGCGATTCTTTATCTGTCGCGGCTCAAAGGCGCGGTTCTCTATCGATAAGGAACCGCGGCTAGAAATTGTAACTAATGTGCCAGGTTTTATTAAATATCACTTTTTCAAACAAACCTTCTCTCTCTTCTCCAATAAAGCCGACGGTTTTTTTTCTTTTCCACCATTGTTGCACCTTCAAAACATTCATCACTCAAGATTAATTGATTCCAATTTGTGGGTTTCACTCATCGTTCATCAAAGATCAATTAACTATAAGTTGTTTCATTCAATTTCATCTAATTTGTTCTAGGGTTCATACTTTCATAATTGTGGATTTTTAAAATTGAAATTGAATTAGAACCTTACTAGGAATGTGAGTTGACATAGTTATTGTACTATGATTCCTCAGGTTCATATTCAGTGAGATTTCACTAAAACCCACTTGTAGAACAATCCGAATTTTTACTAAATAATTTTGGTTAATTGATGGAATTGATATGAACTCATGAACAAGTTGGTAATTGCATTGTTAATTCTTACCTAAAAACCTTTTTTTGAAAAACCAATGTTCAAGTTCATTGTTGATTTTTACATGGTTAATACTTTATTGTCAATGATGAATTGGGTACACTGTGAACATGGAAATGATAAGGATTAATCCTTTGTTTGTCAAGAAATTGATGAAACACATTCTCATCTTTTTGATTTTTTGCTTATATTATACATATGATTGATTGGGGAAATATGTTTGTATGTTGTATTTAGGTACTATCATGTCTTCAGGATATCAAAATGACCACCAACGAACTAGAGAATACATGCCTAATCTTTCTTCTTCATGTCGATCTTGTCCCTTCAAAACACTTTTCATTGTCTCAAATCTCATTGTTTTCATGAAGGACGCATTTTTCCTTCTAACTTTCTTGGACTTGACTTCTTTCGATTCATGTTCAAATCCATTGGCTTTGATTGCTTGCTTGATATTAATGAGCCAATATTTCCTTCCTTTCTTTTGGAATTCTTTAGCTCGTACACATTAATATGCATCAATAAAAGTTTATCTATAGGATTTTCCATCAAGGGGAAAACCTTTGTATATACTCTTGAAGAATTTGGTGAAATTCTCAATGCTCCATACAAAGGTCAATGTAGGTTCACTGATACTTGGAGTTTACACTCTTTAGAATCGACCCCTATTTATGTGCATTACGTGACCGAGGTACCCTCAGCTTCGGCCATCTCTTGTGTTATTGCTAAACCTCGTGAACATCCTATTCTTGGTAAATTTGAAGGAGTAGTTCGTGCTCTCACTCCTTGGAAATTACTAACTAGCGATCTTAATGATTTTATGATCCCTTGGGCCGAAATCATTAGGGAAAATGCAATGTGTCTTGATGGTGATCGCAACCATGTGACCGCTTGTCTTGCACATATGTTGTATTGTGATGCAACTTCTACTCCATACTGTTAGACGAGTCATTATTGGCATATGGGCTTTGAGCCCATTAGGGTTTATGTTTATGTTAGCTTATTGTGTAAGCCATGTTCTATTATAAATAGATATGATGTGTTTGTAATAGTTATTCAATCAATAAATCATTTGTTATTTTACATGGTATCAAGAGCAGATTAGATTCACAAAAAAAATTGCTATCCTCCGGTCATCTGCCTACATGTCGGTGATCTGGAGGGATCCTCCTTATTTTCCGCTTTATTGTTTTTTCTTTTATTTTGGATTTTATTTTTGTATGTTATTCATAAACCCTAAACCCTAGCCGTAAAAAAATGTTGAGTTGCTATCAATTAACAATATATAGTTTTTTTCTTCACCATTAATTTCTTTTAATTGTCAAAGATCATTGTTGTTGACAACAAAAGTTGATCATCAAATTGCCGCTCCCTTCTAAAGGCAAATCAAGCCATGACGAGAAAAAGCAATCGTCACACAAAAGGAGGATGCCGCAAGCAATAACCAACTATGAAGCCAAATATAATTCTTCCGCTCAATCAAACAAAAAAAGGTGAAGAAATAAGATGCGACTTTTCATTCATTCCAGTTTGTCCGTCCGAGTTTGTCCGTCCGAATTGCTCCCGTTCAAATTGTCGGGGAGTATTAGACGGTTAGATTAGGGCCCAACCCGATTGTGGGCTTGGGTCCATTAAGGTTTGTTAGCCACAAAATATTGAGTCTAACAAGAATGTTCGATCATAGGTTTATATTGTAACATTTATTAGAATGTTGTAATAGTTAGTTAAAATAATCGTGACATTACGGGCTTGATGGTTAGCTTAAAAGGCCTCTTTTAAGGTACTAAGCATTTTATTCAAGCCCGACCCATTAAACAAAGATAGTCCATTAAGGCTACATGTAAGCCCGGCTATATATACCTCTCCTAGCATGTTAGGAGAGGTTGGATCTTTCATATTTTTCTTAATCTAATTTCACCTAGTTAATCATCTCTCTCTAATTTCTCTCTCTACTTTCTCTCTCTAGAAATCATCTATCTTTTCTCTTTATTTCATTAAATCAACCATGGTGTAGTGAATTAATATGGGTACAACAATTGGTATCAATCGCCACGGGGTAGATTAGTGATTGGTTGTTTGGTTTTAAATTTGATTCGTGTGATTTGATCTATAAATCATTTCGAATTGAATGTTTTTTAGTATTTTCGGGCTCTAAATCTTCATATAAATCTCCTACATAGTTGTGGTAGGGATTTTGGTTAGTTATTGTGGTTAAAATCGCGAGATTTTGGGGCGTTTGGATTTATTTTGGTGGTATTGTTTTCGAAGATTCGTAACAAGTAAGCTACGGAATTAATTTTTTTCTTTTTTTTCTTCGGAATAATAGGGATATTCCGAAGTAGTGGCTAGGGTTTCTGAATTGCGAAGTTAGTTTTGCAAAAAATAATTCCAATGTTAAATTTTATTCCGAAGTCCTATATCAACAGAATTCCGAAGTTAGCCTCTTCAGTATTCCTAAGTTTATATTTTTTGTGAAGTTGGAATTATCCGAAGTAGGATTTCGATGTCGAAGTCACATTCCGAAGATAATCTCAAAAACCTGCATTCCGAAGATATAAATCTGATTGATTCCAAAGTCAAAAAATTAATTATTGCGAAGATAATTATTTTGATTTTGAAGATAATTTTTTCTTCATTCCGAAGTTCACCACTATTCCGAAGTGGAATTTTGTAATATTCCGAAGTGGATTTTTTGTTATTCCGAAGTGGAATTTTGTAATATTCCGAAGTGGGTTTTTGTTATTCCGAAGTGGAATTTTGTAATATTCCGAAGTGGGTTTTTGTTATTCCGAAGTGGGTTTTTGCAATATTCAGAAGATCCTAAGGTATTTATTCCGAAGTGAATGCTTACAAATTATTCCGAAGTAGATTTTTGGGTACATTCAGAAGTGGATTTTTTGGTATATTACGAAGTGGATTTTTTGGTATATTGTGATGTGGATTTTTTGATTGCGAAGATACTATTTACAATCCAGTTATTCCGAAGTTCACATTTTGGTATATCGTGTGTTTTTTGTTTGTCTTAGAATTTTTGTTTTTTCGAGAACATTTTTCGAGGGATTTTAACATCTTTTCGCACAACAACAATCACAACACATGTACTTAAGATCCGTATTCACTTCTACACTTCAAAGATAATCGAGATGGATTCTACTACAGAGTATCACGTGACGAACAACAACATCATGGTCGCGGGAAATATAGAGAGACCACCAATGCTTGTGTCGGTCGATATGCACAATGGCAATCACGATTTCTTCGATATCTTGACACAAAACCTAATGGTGATGTTCTTCATCGTTGCATCACAGACGGACCCTATACTCCCACTACAATCACCATTCATGCAACTCCAGCAACCGACTCGACGCCAGGTGCCGCTGAGCAGACTATTAAGGAAACATATGAGAATACTTCCAAAGAGAACCGTGCATGGATTGATGCAGAGAAGGAAGCAATCTATCTGATTATAAGTGGGATTGGGGATGATATTTACTCAACAGTTGATGCATGCTCTACTGCTAAATAGATGTGGTTTGCAATTGAACGTCTACAACAAGGAGAATCACTAAACAAACAAGATGTCAAGACAAACTTGTTTTGGAACTTTGGTAAGTTTACTTCATTGGATGGGGAATCAATTGATTCATATTACTCAATATTCTACCAGATGATGAATGATATGACAACAAACAACTTGGAAGTATCCACCATGCAAGTCAATGTGCAATTTTTACAACAACTTCAACCAGAGTGGACACGATTTGTAACTTTGGTGAAACAAAAAATTAAGTTGAACGAGGTCAACTATCACACGCTCTTTGACATTTTGAAACAATTTCAGAATGAGGAAAATGAACTTCAAGCTGAACGGGTAGCAAAGACTACTAATCCACTTGCTTTGGTGTCTACCACTCAACATGTCCAAGATCATCGCTTTCGTGCTCCAAAATCATACTGCACTACATCCTCCTCACCAAGAAACTCCACTTCATCTAAGTCTTCAGCTCGCACAAGATCACAGGACAAAGAACCGAAAGCACCATCACCATCATCTGAGCCATCATCTGAAGAGGACAGTGATGAAGAACTAGCTCAGAAGGATAGGGAGATGAAACAACAAATTGCTTTCATTATGAAGACCTACAAGAAAATCTTCAAACCCACCAACAACAATCTTTGAACATCATCTAACACAAGGAACCAATATGTTGAGAGTCCTCGAAGGTATGACACACGTCCACGTGATGAAAGTCCTCCTAGGTATGAGCGACATAATCCAACACATATTGAGGGTTCTTCAAGGTATGATCGACAAACTACTAAGTATGAAACTCAGAGGATTGCTACTGTTGTTGGGAATAGGGAAACTGTTGGCACTCAAGTGGTTCAGCAAAGTGGGGATTCAGTGTTATAATTTCCAAGGTTATGGGAATATGGCAAAGGAATGTAGAAAGCCGAAACGAGTTAGGGACTCTGGTTATCATAAAGAAAAGATGTTGCTATGCAAGAAGATGGAAGCTGGGGTTAAATTGTCGGCTGAGGAAGGAGCAATGCATGATGATACTGATGATGAAGCCTCCGATCAAGAACTTGAAGCACATTACTCGTACATGGAAAGGGTTGAAGAAGTTCTCAACGTCACTAAAGATGAGAATGGTCCTATGTTTAATACTGATCCAATCGATAAGGTACACATTCTGGAATATAATGTGTTTGGTAATATTCATGAGCATTGTGAGCTACCCAAAGCCATTAATGACACATGTATAATGGAAACGGTTGATAGCAATACCACACACGATTGATCAGACATGTGCAATAATGAGACTGAGGATGATCAACATGTGAATGAGTATGATGATGATGAGGAGCATAGTGCGCTAGCTAACTTAATTGCTTATTTTCAAAAAATGTCAAAGAAACTAGAAAGAGTCAAAAGCAATTAAAGAAGGCAAACGCTACGCTCACTCAAAATTTTGATGAAAGAAAAGCTACAGTCATAAAATCTAGTGAACTTATTGCAAGCTGCATTGCTGAGCTTATTCAAAAAGACAAAAAGCTTGCAAGGTACAAAGGGGGTGTTGTTACTACTGTGAAGTATGTTTTTGAAACTAAATACAACAAAACTCTTAAGCTTTTGGAACAAGAGAAACCTAATTATAACACCTCTTTAAGTACGGAATGACATAAAACGTATCTTGCTACCACCAAAGTGAATGAGTTAACTCAAAAGATTGATTTTCTTGAAGAGGATAAAACTAAACTAGTCACTCCGAAAACGGAAGAGGTTGATAACTTGAAAAAGGATTTCAAAATTAAACAAGCTAAATACATAAAAAAAGTCGTGGAACTTGAAGTTCAAATTGATTTTTATAAGAAAATTGTTTATAAAACTAATCAATCTATTCAAACCATGCGAATGTTGGCCCCTCGTTCGTTTCTCAAGGGTAACGCTAGTTTTGCTAGTCCTAAGTACCTCGAGCAAGCTCAATCTAAGAACCCGCACCTATATCTTGAGGAGTTCCAATGGACCGATGTTGATTGTTTAATTCCTAGGCCCAATAGTGATGAGTCATTAATTTTTAAAGAAGAGAGTAGATCACCAGTGAATAAAGACTTTGTGAAACCATATAATTATGCTTATGAAAATAGTCTTTATGAAATTGTCAAACAACAAAAACAGAAGTCTCGTGAGCAAATATTTTACGAATATGAACAAACAGGAATTAAATGGAGAAAATTTTTTGCCACTAAGAAGACTAATGTTTCAAAATTTATTGAGTACTTGCCATATAAAGCTTCTGTAAGCAAGATTAAGCAAACACTTAGTTTTCTTAAAGAAAACATCGAAAATTTCAAAAAGGTTGTTGACGACGACTGGAAAGAACGTGAACAGTTGAAAGGCAAAAAAGAAATTCCTCACGATATAAGTGTGCTTGTGAAAGGTATTTTGATTATGCTTGCGGAAAGAACGCAAACACATTTTTTGGAATTTGAAACATTAATTAAGCAAGAAATGTTTGATGATTTGAAGTATGTGGAATCTCTTGAACAAGAAGTGAATGACCATCAACCTGAAAGAGACTAATTTTCTATAGAATATGATCTACTCTTGCAAGAATGCCTCTTATAACACCCCCAATTTAAATTGCGCAGCGGAAATACACAATTGGGTGTTATTCACAAACTTCATTTTACAACACTCTTTATACAACATAAAAACAGTATATTTAGGAATAAATAAGGAAATAATTTAAATCAATGTCTAAAACCATCAATCCCAAGTAAAATTAGTTTAGAAATATATCAGAGCAGCATTCAGGTTCCCCTAGGATCTTAACAAATCGACAAACCTTTTACCAAAATACTGGACCATTTACTATAAAATTTATGATAAATAGGAAAGAAATCTGTTTTAGGCCAAATTACTACAAAAGCAATCTCGCAAACCTTCTCCAGCAAGCTCCGTAATTCAACAACTTCAAGTACCTGAAATACATGCTTAAAATCATCAACACAAAGGTTGAGAAAGTCTATAGGTTTAACAAAACATAATTGAACACATTGTAAAAATCTGTCACAATTGTTTAATAGCATTGTGGCCATACAATCTATTAATCAGACATTTCATCTTATAATAATAGCTAATGAATTGTATTAAGCTCATGACACCGACCCCTTAACTTAGTCACCCACGCCAAATGCCGGCATGACTATAAAAATTACAGTGCCCCTACTAGGGTATCAATTGCAAGAGTACCAATTATCATTCTCGTAAAATTATCCTTCCCAAAGGTTACTCAGCGTAATGCCCTGGTCTTAGATAGGGTTGTCAGCCCAATAGTACTATAATTAGAATAAGCGGCTATTCCCAACTCACAGCATCATGTCAGGAGATAGTTAACGGCTCATGAATTTAGGGACTTTTGCAATTTAGGTACTTATACAATTCCAATCAACAAAGGCAACAAAGGCAATATTCGGGTCCAACAATTACTCATGACATGTGTTCATTTTACTTCAAATAGCATGTATCCCCCTCGCGGGTTTTAAAATCATTAAAACAAGTAGAAAGCGAGGCTATAGACTCACCTGAAGTATTAACGGTAGTAGGACGACTTTCAACGATCAATGATGCCCGACGAACACAAAATACACAATCTATCAAAACAAAACGCGTGCCTTTAATAATTCACCCAAATAATATTTCATACTTAATAAGATGAAATAAATATCTCAAAGTCAAAATCAAACTCACACGATACTCAATTTAATACATTTTTCTTACGTAAAATTTTACACTTTTATTCTTTCAAAATTTTTTGATATATATATATATGTTAATCGTCCAAACTTTTTTCCTTACTTAAACACGTCAATAGCTTACAATACTAATCAGAAACTTCACTTACTATATATAGAAAGACCTCCCAAAAGTTGGTTAAAAGATTTTACTCTCAAAGTTCCTTGCCCGACTCATCTTCGAACTACAAAAACTGGACAGTTTTACGTCAACAACTCATATAGTCTTTTTAACTCATTTATTTTTCTCCGTTTAAAAATCAGACACTCGACTTTGAAAATAAACTCAACATCCTCATACTTAGAATTTAACATCAGTCCATGACACATTTCAAAATCCATTTTATAGTCCCCGAGATTCGATCCAAGTACCAACAACAATTATATATTGTGCCGATACTCGTCTCCCGGTACACTAATAATCAAACTAACGTAACTTTTCGCTCGTTTGGAGCTAGAAGCTCTACCTTATACCAAATCGAATCTGAATGTGACAATCCGTCAATTTATGGTTGACATTTTATTCTCAAATATTATTTAAAAATATTATTTTAATGTTATAATATGAACTCACTTATTTTTGGGAAGTAATTTGGATTTACGTCTTGAAGTAGCGTCGACTACGTCTAAACCGGAGGATTCAATGTTTTGTGCTTACGTTTACATACACCGTCTTTGGTGACAGTCCGACATTTCAGAAAATAAATTTATTTGTGAATATTATTTTGGAGCTTTAAATTTGTGTTGGTTCATAAACTCACAAATTTACGAAAAGAGATTAGGACTTACGATTTTAATTTAACGTCCTTTACGACTAAACCGGAAACCCTAGGATTACGTATTTACGTTTTCGAACTCCGTTTTTGATGAGACAATTTTTATTAGATTCGTTTTGTGCCGTTGATTCATAATTTATAAAAACGTTTTTCGTAAAACGACCCGAGGGCACGCAAATCGAGGAAACTATAATCGAGGAGTACCCGTAAATCAATAGGGGATGAAACAAGTTACACTTGTCCCACCCCCCATCAATAACCGGCCACAAATAGCCATAAAACAACTTGGTGTCAAGTTGTTGACAAGTTACATACACTTGTCATGATAGCTTAACTAGTAAGCTTACCACTACACAAAAACCACTAGCTAAAATTATACATCCATTTCACTCATGCAAACTAGCTATAAATCCTCTCATCTCTCTTCTTATTGTCGTCCACTATTCCACACAAAACACCCCATTCATACAAATTTTAACCACAAACATATGTTATAATTAACATATGTTAATCTTCATTCAAAAAGATGAAGATTGGTGCAAGTTATAACATCCAAGGAGGCGTTTCCATGGAGTATTAGGGCTGATTTTCCACAAGGTGTTCATGAAGATTGTTGGTCTTGAAGATGGTCTTGGCTATGCACAAGTTTCTCCATCAAAATCCATGTCCAAATCACAACCTACATCAACCTGGTGGTATAAAGATTGTCCTCCTCATCCTCTTGTTATTTTTGATTATGTAATTTTGTATTTCTTTCACTTATGTATATGTATATGGTGATGAATGATGATTAAAAATATTCAGTGGGGATTTGGTGTTGATAAACATGCTTAAAAAGATGGACAAACTACATGTAAAATGGGTAAATCTTGTCTAAATTTGTTGGTTGTATAAAACAGTAAAGATTCAAATGGTGAAATGATAAAAATGGCATAGATTAATGAATAAAAAGTAAGTAATATGTCTTGTACACATGTGAGAGTTAGCCATGCAATGGAATCATTGTAATGAGTGAGATATGATCAAAACAAGTTTAGAGTACAAATCTGAGTTTACTGTTTTGGACGATTTTTAGAAAATACTTATAGGATGATTCAACAATAGCTATAGAAGAGTTAAATGGAGCACATATCATGTATTTTATGTGATAAACATTTGAGCTTCTATCTCCATATATAACTCTAGATATGGCAGTTTTGGTGAAGATGAAAATAAAAATCAGATTTTGAGAATTAATGTTTATTATTATTATATAAGCACTCAAAATTATATTGTATAAAATGTAAAATAAAAACCCACTAACTTATGGATTTTATTTATATAAATATGTAAAAGGTTAAATAAGTGTATAAATTATAAAAATGGTAGAGGAATAATACTTATAAATTATAAAACTATAAACACGATTTTTACGACTTTTTCGGCTATTACCGTAAAAATTAACGTTTTTGTTAAATAAAACTTAGATGGTTGGACCCGTCTAATGTGAACTTTATAAAACTCATATACTGATATATAAACATATATAATAAGTAAAAACCGATAAAACCCGAACCATAGGACATACGGACATTAATGAGCTAAGTAAACATATTGGACTAATAATTGGACTAAATAAGTTAAACTCTTATAAAAAGAACTTATTGGGCTTAACCCATTTGGGCCCAACTTGTAAAGTCTAAATACTGATAATATAAGTATAAAATGGATTAAAACAAGTTAAAGAACTTATAATAAGTTTATTGAACTTAAAACACGTAGATAGGTAAAACTAGTAAACTAGTAAGAAGATACCAATACGTAAACACTAAAAAGAGTAAAAGAGAATATGTAAACCCACTTGATCATCATATATACATAATCATCATATGTATACATAATTGTTATTTTTATAAAGTCATTGGACATGAGTCTAAGACGAGTATTATTTGTCTAGGTATCCGTGATTGAAGCACGTATCGTACGTCCGAATTGCCGATAACCCGCCTTCCCACATCAACGTGAGTTCATAGCCTCACACTCTTTTAAATGTTTTTATAAATGTTTTATAAACCCGCGAGGGAGATAACATGTTAGTTTTTATAAAATAGGACACCATTTGTCTCGATTGTTTCTTTATTGATTTGGACCCGAATGATTGAATGACCCGATTGTATGACCCTATGAATGATTAAAGGACCCGATAGATGAAATAAAATGGATTATTAAAGTTAGGTTATGTCACTAAAATTCCCATTAGCATGAATTGTGAACTACCGGGATTTGGTAGACGCTTATGCATATAATAGTACTATTTGGGGACGTTCACCCCAGTTCGCGCCTTGATGGTTGATCCCCGTCGTGCCACATTGATTGGTAAGCGAATTTATGTATGAGAAGATTTCTATAGCGTGACCTTTGTGACGACACGCTAATTTAGATGGGAAAATTGAGTATCGGGTTAGCTACCCGTTGTTTGGTTTAGTAAGGTAACAATGTCATGCGGCTTATAATAATCCAAATTAACGAAATACTACTAGACGCGCTGAATTACGATGTATTGCCTGACTAGCAATACAGGGTCATACTATTGATATTATGTTCATGTTTTGGTTTTCATAACCATATTCATATAACGGTTTTTATTTTCATACAACATCATAAGACGTATTGTATGATGTTTTTACGACATTGGCTCGTATAATGATTTTTAAGGCAAATGCCTATATTATGATTTTGATGAAGATTTGTATAAAATGACTTTGGCTATTTTATGGCCTATTAAAACGGTTTGTACAAAATGATTTTCAGTAATAATTTTATACTGATATTATATTGATGGTTTTTATTAAACTCTATGAATTCACTCGGCGTTATCGCTGACCTTTTCATTTAACATGTTTTATCTCAGGTACTTGAAGGTAATTCTCGGGAAGACGACAAGAATTCATGGCCCGCACTTAAACAATAATTTCCATTCAAATATTTTGTAAAACTTTGTATGAAATGTAATGACTTGGGACCTATGTAACTTTGATATTTATGAAAGGAAATGCTTTTATTATTAAACGACGCGATTCTTTTGCGTTGTCTATGATGTGAGTAATGTGCTATCCCGTAACACCAACTAGTCTTCCGCTGTATTGAATCGTATAAATTTGGGGGTGTTACAGTTTGGTACCAGAGCTCTCGTTATAGAGAACGAAATATTTTTAAAACTAAGGTTTTGAATAAAACATTTCAAAATCTTTTAACTAGAAACATTTTTCTAAAAATGTCTAAAAATCTTTTGACTAAAACGGTGCCGAAGAATTCCCGAGTTACGACAAGGCCAGACTGAGAAGTGTTATTTTAATATATATATATAACTTGGATTATATATATATATGATGTAATTTTATTACATGATTGTTTGATGATTATTTTAATATTTATACGAGGTATTTATACTACGTAGATTGTCACAAGGAACCCTAAATCCCCTAGTAAATTAATCGAAGCTATTCTCGTAGGAATTCTAGCTATCCTAGATCTAAACCAAGTTGTGGATATTTATGATCCCAACAAATGGTTGATATTCGTAGAAATGTAGATATTAGTTGATTGTTATATTGAAGAAGAATTGGCGAGATTAAATCTGATATCGATGTCATGACGATCTTTCCTTATAGAGTGGAGTTTGACAAAACATTATCACCTGGAAAGATGTCATCTGATTCGTTGTCATCCAATTCTTAAATTGAAATCGAAAGGGTGAATGTTGCACTTGAGGCTGTCATTGGAACCATTAACCAAAAGCCACATGCCACTAGTACCTTTCCGAGAAATCTAGTTGAATGATCAAGTCATTTCATACTAGTTACTCATTTGATAATTGTTGTTATTAGAGTTATAGGATTAGAAATTAAGTTTTGATCATATCGAGCTTTTATTGCCCTATTAAGGTTTATAAATAAGGTTGAAAGTATTGGAGAATGAGGTAGGATATCGCATTGAGTATAAGATTGATTGAAACTTGAATAAAGTAAAATTTAACTGGTATGGAATATGAAATTGTTAAGAGGAAGCCGTTAAGTTCTGTGATTGAATTATAAGGTTTTAATTGATTGTTGATTCGTGTTAAGTGTTGTTCCTAGGCCATTGTCCACTAACGAGGATGCGCAGTGTCCAATAAATAAATTGAAGAAATCTTCTTCTGAATTGGGACCGATGGATCTTCCGGGACAGGTGGGACACCTAATGACTCTTGTAGATTAGTATTCATTGTGTTATCTTTTAAAAATAATCCCTAACTTAACTGAGATATCAGTTGGTAGGATGAGTTCTGAGATTTATATGACATAGTGACACGTAATGTGTTACGGTACAATTTGACTTGTTTGTGATTAATAAAAAGACTACCTTTGATTGCTAAATTCTACATGTATCGATGATATCTATCTTTTCTTGCTTATTCCTAATGTTCGTATTAGTGATGCAACCATTGAACAAGTACTCATCTTGATTTGAGTTACGTTGTGGATTATTCTTTTGAGTGCCATCGAGATCATGAACCTCATGATTATTTGGCTAAGCTCATTTCCTATTATATTGTAGTTAGTTCTTGGTAAACAACTCTTCATCACTCTTTTGCAGATCACTAATTGTTTTTATAAGATAAAACCGTATCCATTGAGAAAAATTGGATTTTCATCACTGTATGGATTATTTAAAGTGAGATTTATGAGTAATCATTGTCGAAATAAGGTTGTTTATGAAACGCTTTGGAAACTTAATTATTTTTATAACAAAGAAAATCTTTGTAAATTTATGTTCGATTCTTATTTAAGAATTAAGCATGAAAATGTTTTTATTATAAACATGATGATAAAATTTTGACGAACTGAGTATTGCATCGTTAATCTTGAAATTGTATATAGTTGCGCGCCTACATACAATTTAGAATGGACCATACAAGGCTGATTAGTAGTCACCATAAAACTGATTAACAAACACTGAATTTTCATTGAATATTGTGAAAGATTAAATTTTATGAGATCTGCAAGAAGTGAAAAATAGGGACATAGTGTTAGGGACACCTACATATGTGCCTGTAGCATCTATTCTTCTGAGTTGAATTTACTCATCTGTGGAATTCGTCTTATTTGACAATTGATATTCCGTCCTTGTCCAATTCTCCCGTAGTGGGATTCTTAGGAAAAGTATTTGATTACCGAGTGTTGATACCCGATTGGATGTATCGACGTTCTTATCATTTCTTATGACTTGATTTCATTTGAATGACCTGGGTAACATCCGAGGAGCTTTCAAATGCGTACTCAAATTATGAAAACATGGGATATATTCATATTCGTTAAATGTTTTCGTCTGTATCTAATTTGAAATTCTCTCGCGTAGATTTTGCGTTGACCTTACTCTTTTGATGAAAGTTGTGTCTCCATATATCCTTGAATTTGTGAAGGATTATGAATTATTATTAGTCTTTTGAGAAGTTCACATCTTATCAACGGCAATAAAACTGGAAAGTTAGTAATGCCAGTAGAATGGATTGATTGATTATGACATGACGACATTGTCTTAATTGATGGGAACTCGAATAGAATTCCCCTAAATGATAAGATGTTGATTATCAAAAGTGATCTAAATAATTCTTGATGGATGACTTGAAATTATACTGTGAATGGTTGTAAATTAGTCATAGATACTATAATCTAGA
Organism: Glebionis coronaria; assembly: GCA_025667525.1. Classification (NCBI taxonomy): domain Eukaryota; kingdom Viridiplantae; phylum Streptophyta; class Magnoliopsida; order Asterales; family Asteraceae; genus Glebionis; species Glebionis coronaria. The sequence continues at coordinate 462,241 of JANFOE010000217.1, forward strand.
AAGAACCTAATATGAATTTATTAAAAGATGTTTCCGTTATCTGAAACTTTAGAAAGTATTTGATTGGTAAATTACCTAGACTTTCACCATTAAGGCAAGTTGAATTTGGTATTGATTATATTCTCGGTGCTGCACCTGTGGCTTGTGCACTGTACGTCAGCACCATCTGAATTAAAGGAATTTCCGTACAACTGAGAGAGTTGTCGGAAAAAGATTTTATTCTACCGAGCTCGTCATCATGAAGAGCTATGGTGTTATCATTCCTTATATTTATAGATTACTGTGAACTGAGTAAATTGACAATCGAAAACGATATCCATAACTCGAAATGGAAGATTTGTTCGATCATTTACAAGGTTTTTGATCCTCAGCATGGTTATCATCAACTTCGCATCTGCGAAAAAGATTATCTATTCCAATCACCACATCCGGTACTTGTAATGAACATTATTAGTTTCACGTGATGTCGTTTGGATTGACCAATGCACATGTAGCATTCATAAATTTGGTGAATAACGTGTGTTGGCTGTAATTTGATAAATTCATGCTCGTGATCATTAAGGACCATTTATTTGTTTATAAGAATAAGAATGAGTTAATAATTATTTATAGATTGCCCTGAATTGACCGAACAATAAAAACCTGTACCTTGAGTATTTAACATGTGAATTAAGACTTAATCCTTTACATTATTTGACCGTTTGATGAAAAGATAATGGAATCTATATTGACTTTTCAAAAATTGGAACCATTAAGGCTTAGGGTTATAACAAGAAGAAAATGGAAAATATGTTTTGACAAATGTTTTATCGAAAAGAACTTTTGAGGTATCATTCCCTTATAACCAAAACATTTAACTAAACTCTTGTTTAGGGGTAAATGTTTTTGCATACCTTAAGACAACTTAAGAAGGATTGAAGAAAACCATTTAAACCATGACTTAAAAATTTAAACAACAATTTTTGCTTTTCAACTAAGAAAATTTTGACCAAAATTTAAACAAAGGTTTTTCGAACATTTACGGATCTTATTAAATATTTTCGATAAATCAAAAAAATCTTGTTAATTAAATTCAAATTTATTTTTTAACATTTTATATAATTGGTCGAACTAAGAAATTTAAAATCTTTACGTTTACATTTCAAAAAAAAATATAAAAAATTGAATATTTAATATTTACTTAGTTGCAATAATTATCGACGCTTTAGACATTGGATTGAGTAAAACGTATAAAAATAATAGTGGAAACGAGACTAGAACTTAGAAAATATAAAGAAAGAAATTTTGAATAAATACGGACATGATAATTATATCATCAGGAAAGGATAAAGAATCAATTACGATGTATTTCTTAATAATGAATGTGCAAAATGAATTGCCGAACAATTTAAAATATAGCCGTTGCTTATAAAAAGGATAATATAGATAATAAAAAGTGGTTCGCGGCTAATGTGAACCATTAGAATTGAGAAGCCGATAGCGTTAAATGTTTTAAAGGGCCGTTTATGGTTGCCTAAATATGGAAGATTGTGAGATGTAGTTAAATTGGAAATCTTGTAAGTATAAGTATTATATGTATGTCATTTTTGACTAAAAGTATCTTTGTCTGAAGAAGTTGTACTAATGAAAAATTATGAAGGTAGACATCGCCTCATACATTTGTAAACGTCTAGCTATTGCAAAGGTCATCATCTGAATTTGATTCGATTTGGGTCATTGTCGACAGACTGACCAAATCTGCTAATATCATTCTCGTTAATGATAGAATCTTGATGAAGAAATAGACTCTTTTATTTAAAGGAGTTATGTAAACATAGTGTGCTTGTATCGATCATCTATATATCAAGATCCTCGCCTCGCATCGAATTTCTAGAGATTTGCTCTGAAATCATTGAGAACGAACCTTGATGAGAGTACTATGTACCACCCCAGTCGAAGGGACGAGGTAAAATAACGATACAAAATACTATAAGCGCTGTTCTATGTTTGAATGATTGACCGTTGGTAATAAACCGTATAATCGCTTTCTTTTAGAGAGATTATCATTGCTAATTGTCGTATTAGGATCGAGATTGAATCTTGTTAGGGTCTATATTAGAGCATCTGTAAGCAGGAGTTGAGATAAAGACACCCGACATACACCCATTGTGAGTTGGACATGTCTTTTAGGTTTAAGGTTTCTTATGATGGCGAACCTAACCTTGCAAAATACTCGCCCCGCGAGACCTGAAATGATTGTTGAAATTAGGATCTGATTATTGACTGCCGGTAGTGGGCAAGAGGTTGTGTGAGTATGAAATGTAGATCTTGAAGTGCCAGATGGGTAGCGAAGTTATGCCAAAATTTTTAACCTTGGAGAAATGAATTAATGATTTGACAAATCATGGGATATAAGTCCTCGTTGTATGGGACCATTGAGATGATGTAAAAAGATTGGTTTGAAAGGCATATAAGCTGGATCTACCCTAGGACTTCAAGAGATGCGTTAATTACGTTTCGTATATCGAACTTGATAAAATATCTATCAAGTGAAAATCTGAAATTCTTCTTAGTAAAGTTTAGATCGGCGAAAAGTTGCATTCATCCGAAACCAGTGAACATCATGGATAGAGAAAGTAAGTCAACATTAAGCCTGATCTTATTCCCGTAGTTATGTTTGATGAAACTCGCATATTGCAACGAATTACACTTGTGAGAAAAGACAGAATGTGGAGGAAATACCCACATGGTTTTAACTCTATAAGAAGCAAGTAGTAAGATGATCTTTGAGGACAAAGATCCTGTTTAGGGGTAAATGCTGTGACAATCCGTCAATTTATGGTTAATATTTTATTCTCAAATATTATTTAAAAACATTATTTTAATGTTATAATATGAACTCACTTATTTTTGGGTAGTAATTATGATTTACGTCTTGAAGTAGCGTCGACTACGTCTAAACCGGAGGATTCAACGTTACGTGCTTACGTTTACATACACCGTCTTTGGTGACAGTCCGACATTTCAGAAAATAAATTTATTTGTGAATATTATTTTGGAGCTTTAAATTTTTGTTGGTTCATAAACTCACAAATTTACGAGAAGAGATTAGGACTTACGATTTTAATTTAACGTCCTTTACGACTAAACCGGAAACCCTAGGATTACGTATTTACGTTTTCGAACTCCGTTTTTGATGAGACAATTTTTATTAGATTCGTTTTGTGCCGCTGATTCATAATTTATGAAAACGTTTTTCGTAAAACGACCCGAGGGCACGCAAATCGAGGAAACTAGAATCGAGGAGTACCCGTAAATCAATAGGGGATGAAACAAGTTACACTTGTCCCACCCCCCATCAATAATCGGCCACAAATAGCCATAAAACAACTTGGTGTCAAGTTGTTGACAAGTTACATACACTTGTCATGATAGCTTAACTAGTAAGCTTACCACTACACAAAAACCACTAGCTAAACTTATACATCCATTTCACTCATGAAAACTAGCTACAAATCCTCTCATCTCTCTTCTTATTGCCGTCCACTATTCCACACAAAACACCCCATTCATACAAATTTTAACCACAAACATATGTTATAATTAACATATGTTAATCTCCATTCAAAAAGATGAAGATTGGTGCAAGTTATAACATCCAAGGAGGAGTTTCCATGGAGTATTAGGGCTGATTTTCCACAAGGTGTTCATGAAGATTGGTGGTCTTGAAGATGGTATTGGCTATGCACAAGTTTCTCCATCAAAATCCATGTCCAAATCACAACCTACATCAACTTGGTGGTATAAAGATTGTCCTCCTCATCCTCTTATTATTTTTGATTATGTAATTTTGTATTTCTTTCACTTATGTATATGTATATGGTGATGAATGATGATTAAAAATATTGAGTGGGGATTTGGTGTTGATAAACATGCTTAAAAAGATGGACAAACTACATGTAAAATGGGTAAATCTTGTCTAAATTTGTTGGCTGTATAAAACAGTAAATAATCAAATGGTGAACTGATAAAAATGGCATAGATTAATGAATAAACAGTAAGTAATATGTCTTGTACACATGTGAGAGTTGGCCATGCAATGGAATCATTGTAATGAGTGAGATATGATCAAAACAAGTTTAGAGTACAAATCTAAGTTTACTGTTTTGGACGATTTTTAGAAAATACTTAGAGGATGATTCAACAGTAGCTATAGAAGAGTTAAATGGAGCACATATCATGTAGTTTATGTGATAAAATTTTGAGCTTCTATCTCTATATAGAACTCTAGATATGGCAGTTTTGGTGAAGATGAAAATAAAAATCAGATTTTGAGAATTAATGTTTATTATTATTATATAAGCACTCAAAATTATATTGTATAAAATGTAAAATAAAAACCCACTAACTTATGGATTTTATTTATATAAATATGTAAAAGGTTAAATAAGTGTATAAATTATAAAAATGGTAAAGGAATAATAATTATAAATTATAAAACTATAAACACGATTTTTACGACTTTTTCGGCTATTAGCGTAAAAATTAACGTTTTTGTTAAATAAAACTTAGATGGTTGGACCCGTCTAATGTAAACTTTATAAAACTCATATACTGATATATAAACATATATAACAAGTAAAAACCGATAAAACCCGAACCATAGGACATACGGACATTAACGAGCTAAGTAAACATATTGGACTAATAATTGGACTAAATAAGTTAAACTCTTATAAAAAGAACTTATTGGGCTTAACCCATTTGGGCCCAACTTGTAAAGTTTAAATACTGATAATATAAGTATAAATGGATTAAAACAAGTTAAAGAACTTATAATAAGTTTATTGGACTTAAAACACGTAGATAGGTAAAACTAGTAAACTAGTAAGAAGATACCAATACGTAAACACTAAAAAGAGTAAAAGATAATATGTAAACCCACTTGATCATCATATATACATAATCATCATATGTATACATAATTGTTATTTTTATAAAGTCATTGGACATGAGTCTAAGACGAGTATTATTTGTCTAGGTTTCCGTGATTGAAGCACGTACCGTACGTCCGAATTGCCGATAACCCGCCTTCCCACATCAACGTGAGTTCATAGCCTCGCACTCTTTTAAATGTTTTTATAAATGTTTTATAAACCCGCGAGGGAGATAACATGTTATTTTTTATAAAATAGGACACCATTTGTCCCGATTGTTTGTTTATTGATTTGGACCCGAATGATTGAATGACCCGATTGTATGACCCTATGAATGATTAAAGGACCCGATAGATGAAGTAAAAATGGATTATTAAAGTTAGGTTATGTCACTAAAAGTCCCATTAGCATGAATTGTGAACTACCGGGATTTGGTAGACGCTTATGCATATAATAGTACTATTTGGGGACGATCACCCCAGTTCGCGCCTTGACGGTTGATCCCCGTCGTGCCACATTGATTGGTAAGCGAATTTATGTATGAGAAGATTTCCATAGCGTGACCTTTGTGACGACACGCTAATTTAGATGGGCAAATTGAGTATCGGGTTAGCTACCCGTTGTTTGGTTTAGTAAGGTAACAATGTCATGCGGCTTATAATAATCCAAATTAACGAAATACTACTAGACGCGCCGAATTACGATGTATTGCCTGACTAGCAATACAGGGTCATACTATTGATATTATGTTCGTGTTTTGGTTTTCATAACCATATTCATATAACGGTTTTTATTTTCATACAACGTCATAAGACGTATTTTATGATGTTTTTACGACATTGGCTCGTATGATGATTTTTAAGGCAAATGCCTATATTATGATTTTGATGAAGATTTGTATAAAATGACTTTGGCTATTTTATGGCCTATTAAAACGGTTTGTACAAAATGATTTTCAGTAATAATTTTATACTGATATTATATTGATGGATTTTATTAAACTCTATGAATTCACTCGGCATTATCGCTGATCTTTTCTTTTAACATGTTTTATCTCAGGTACTTGAAGGTAATTCTTGGGAAGACGACAAGAATTCATGGTCCGCACTTAAACAATAATTTCCATTCAAATATTTTGTAAAACTTTGTATGAAATGTAATGACTTGGGACCTATGTAACTTTGATATTTATGAATGGAAATGCTTTTATTATTAAACGACGCGATTCTTTTGCGTTGTCTATGATGTGAGTAATGTGCTATCCCGTAACACCAACTAGTCTTCCGCTGTATTGAATCGTATAAATTTGGGGGTGTTACACTGAAGACATCCTCTACAACAATATCTAGTTAGTTCATCCCAAACTCAAACTCATATTTTCTGAAAATTACCTTTAATAATCTGTTCAAAAATACATTCTTAAAAATCATTCAAAATCAATTTTTCACCACATTTTAACATTATTTTTACCACTATAATCATCCCTATATCACTACTTTCAATCATAACACACTAAATCATCCTAGATGATCAAATAAAATAAAACCCAACTGAATGTTTCAACATGCAATCATCAAAAATAATATATAACAAGATAAACACCTACATACAACAAGAATTTAAGATCAAAATGTGACATCCGTCAATTTTTTCATCTTTATTTTTCCATGTATTTATTTAATGTGAGCTTTGAACCTTGTGGATTTAACAAATTGAGAAGTTATCTCATATTTATGAAGTATCCTCATTTGTTTACTAATGTAGTGTCGACTTAAATTATATTACTTGTTTTGCTTTGCAGACAAAGCCCTCTTTAGGGAGAGCGAATATAACAATTTGAATTTTCGCGTCCTATTATTATAATGGAGACGTGCACACGTGTAAACGTTTTATGTATTAACGGTTTGCGCCGGTTATGAATGTTTACTAAACCTTCGAGAATACACGTATCCATCCTTGCTTAAGTTGTGTTGTTGAGATTGTATTATGTTGTTCACGTTGTTAAGCTTATACGCGTCTAAAACTTAAGTCATTTTGATAAAACCCTTTGTGTGTCGAGTGTCATGTTCATTCACCCTTAATGGGCCGAGTACTACTAACTAAATGGACCGAGTATTATCAACCTTAATGGGACGGACAGCCCACTAAGACCCTTGTTGGGCCATATATGTATGAACTGAACAGAAACCAAAAAATGAGTAAACTTAAGAAATTTAAACTTGCATTTCAAAACCTGGAAACACACTCAGTCAACAACAGTCAATGCCCAAAACTTGGAAATTTTATTTTATAGTCCACTCACCATATCAAGACAACACACATGCCGAAAATGCCTTATATGGGCATATCACAAGACCTCCAATTCCAGATTAGGTTTTACCCTATGCCGAGAATAAAATGTTAAATACAGTCAATGTTCACAGTCCAAATACAAAAACATAAACACTTAAAGAAATTCTAGGAAGATTTTCAGGGAGCAAGTGATAAGTCTTGAGCAAGCCTAGCCGAAACCCCACATCCTTGTTCGAAACCACCAAGCCGAAACCAAAATCCTTGTTGTGAGTCTTTTATCCACCTTTTCTTTTACGGTTATGCATCTATATAGTTGTGCTTGTCCATGTTAGAACCACATGCGAAAGCAAACCAAACTAGTTAGTCTTTTTGAAACCATTCAGTTTAAGCAATAAAACATAATAATAATAGTAATGTGCTATCAATTTGTACTATTGACCCATGACCTAAACCCCCTATTTTCTGTCGAGACCACATGCCCCCCTTTCTGACCGAGACCCTCTTGTGCGTTTTCTTTATTGACCATATTTTGTTTAAGACTAATACTGTTGATAACAGTAGCAAATAAAAACCCCATTTGAAACCTTCATTAATCTGCCAAAACCCTAACTTATTCTAAAATCAGTACTAACATAAAATTAACACAATTTATCTCATAAAAATGCTAATTAATCTTAATTAAACTCGCGGGTATAAAAACCCCCAATTATATAAAAACCCTAATTTTCGAAACTTATTTTTGTTTGATAATTAACATCGAGTGATGTATAAAAACACTAGTTAATTGTAATGAAACACAAGATTAAAGAAACCCCCAATATTTCCGAAACCCTAAATTTTATAATTTGATTTTACTATGTAATTGATACAAATCAATACTTAGAAACACTAATTAATCAGAATAGAACACAAGATTTAGAAAATCCCCAATTAATTAGAAACCCTAATTGGGTTATAATTGACCCCCTGGTTATATTTTAATGAATCAAACGTTTTAAACCCTTTTGACTTCAAAAAGTTATAAAAAAAGATTTGATTTAAACATTGGGAGAAGAAAGTAGAGAACTTATCTTGGAAACTTAAACTCCCACCGAATCACCATTGAAGAACTCGAGTGAACTAATGATTTGATGTGATTGGTGAAACACACATCACGCGGCCGATTCATAGCTATATAAATGGATTGGATTTGCTAGAAAACTATGTTGATTTATTATCTTGAGGATGAATCTCGCACCATTCTTGTTGTTGGAGAGAGAAGGAGATGAAAAATAAACTGATCCATATGTGTATGTCGGCTGGGCAAATAAAAGAAACGTAAATCACAAAGTTAAATTACACATAGTTTGTATCGCCCCACTCCATGGGCTTAGGACTTGAATGAATTTGTAAAGTGGGCCGAGTAGATTGTAAGGCTGGAATGTTTGGGAGAGTAATCGGGCCTAAATCCCCAAATGTATTAACTTGCTAAAAACATGCTATTAAATATCGGGTACCATCGGCCCATTTGGTTAAACAACTTCGTTAATTTCATCGAAACAATTTGTCATGTTTATTTAACAAGATTACACGTCAAGCACAACTAGGATGTCATGCATGCTTTCAGTATTATTTGTCATTTTCGTGACACAAACTTTATACTTAACTAGGTCGCGGATAACGTGATCGTATTCTCGAGCTACATTTGCATTTCCATCACTTTGCTTATTTAACGAGGTGAGTTTATAGCCCCACTTTTTAACTGCTTTTACTGCTTTTTGGGGTGAGACATTGCTTGAATTAACGTATCAACACAAGTGCATTAACTGATTTATATACTAGTCTGAGTCCCACTAAAAACCCAGTTGCTTTGGCCCGTGAATCGTGAACCGTTAATTACTTTGTGTAAGCGCGAATGTTATGGATAGATCTATCGGGGTTGACGCCCCTGTCCGTCTTGGTCCAACAGGGGACAAGCGGGCACAGTTTCATTTGAGTCTGAGATAGGATGTCGTGGGTTTAGGCATCCAGTTGGGCTACATTTATATGATTATACTGCCGGTGTTGTTAACGCTTCGGTGTCACGAGCTTAGACTGTAATAAATGCTTTTATGATGACTTTGTATTTGTTATATTGTCATCATGTTTGGGAAAAATCTTGTGGTTCATTAAACACTTCAAATTAACTAAACCTATGAACTCACCAACTTTATGTTGACGCTTTAGCAATGTTTTTCTCAGGTATTAAGAATGAAGATGCTATGTGAGGTCTCATGCACTGCTGTCATTTCTATTGAAAATAAAGATCATTTGTACTATTTGGAAACTATGTTTTTGTATCTGTGACCAGTTTTATGCTTCCGCACTATGTTAAAACTCTTTATTTTATCAAATGCAAGTGATCAATTTTCCGAACGTCTCATTTAGAGGTCGTTCTTTGTAACTGTATGTATGATAATCATGACGTCACCACTCCCTTGTTGCCATTATACTCTGATATTTTGGGAGTGTGACAGATTGGTATCAGAGCCATGGTTATAGAGAACTAGGTTGCATTTAGTAACTCTAGACTATAACTGCTATGTGTTTAGTTGATTATCATACGGATTGTATGTATTAAGTATGTATATATATGTGGAGATATATATATGTAATGAACAATTATTATTGGAATCAAGTGATTCAGCAATATAGAATATACAATAAATGGGATACATGTGATTTAACAATTACGAGATATATTTACATGAGGTACATGTGCAACAACAAAATCCGAGTTATGTTATATGGGATACATGTGGTTTGAACAATGGTTGTTATATGTTATGTTGATGTCCCTAACACGGGCTTATGGGTATTTACACATATGTTGTTTATTTATACTGTTGAGCATTACATTACCGTTTCGTATGTGCCATGATTATTATATCTGGCAAAACCTTATTGTCTTGTTTACCTTTTAGATTATGGCACCAGTTAGAAGATCTGAGACACAGAATCCACCAACTACTACCGGTGGGATTGACCCATTCACGCTCAGTCAAATGATCGCGGAACGGGTGGCTGAGGCACTCGCAGCAGCTGAAGCGATCTGTACAGCGAGCACGTAAGAGGAGACAAACCGAGGAGCCACTGTTGCCAATGCGCGGACCTGCACCTATAAGGAATTCCGTGCGGTTACACAAGTGAGTTTCCGTGGTACTGAAGGTGCAGTAGGTTTGACTAGATGGTTTGAGAAGCTGGAATCTCAATTTGGGATTAGCAATGTTGCTGAAGCTGATAAGGTGAAGTTTGCATCAAGCACATTGGTGGATAGTGCTTTGACTTGGTGGAATGTTTATGCTCATGAAGTGACCATTGATGTTGTACAAGCAACACCTTGGAGTGAGTTCAAAGCTATGTTTGTTAGGAAGTATTGCCCACGAAATGAAGTCAAGCAAATGGAGGTTGAGCTATGGAACTTGAAAGTCAAGGGTACCGCTCTTACTGCTTACAATCAGCGCTTTCAAGAGCTAATCTTGTTATGTCCCGAAATGGTGCCCAACGACGACCGATTGTTGGAGCGATACATTGAGGGCTTACCTTTGAGCATCAAGGGGAATGTGACTTCATCAAAGCCAAATGACTTGCATGAGGCAATCGATATGGCTCAGAGTTTGATGTACCAAGTGGTGCAAGAGTTGGGGGAGAATACTAGAGACAAGAGGAAGTGGTCTGGCAATCACTACAATAACAATAACAACAACAACAACACTAATAACTACAGTCAAAACAAGCGTCAAGAGGTGGCTAGAGTGTTTACTGTTGGGCAAAGTAATGCTAGTAACTATGTTGGGAGATTTCCTTTCTGTGAGAAGTGTGGCCGACACCACGAGGGAGCATGTCCTCCTACATGTTACAACTGTGGAAAGGCTGGACATAAGGTGAAGGAATGTCGAGCTCCACCCCGTCCTGCTAACCAAAGAGGACCGGGAACTCAAGGTGGACAAGGAGCGAATGTTACTTGTTTTGGGTGTGGAGAGAAAGGGCATTACAAGAATAAGTGTCCAAGAAGTGGGAACCAAGGTCGTGGTAATCAAATTCGAGGCAACCAAAACCACAACCAAGGGAACCAGAAGCAGAACCAGGGGAATCGGGGAGGAAATAACCGAGCCACAACCAGTGCTCCAAGTGGATCCACGGCACCTAGCAAGGTGTATCATTTGTGTGCTGAGGCTGCAGTGCAAGAGAACAATGTTGTGACTGGTACGTTCCTAGTCAATAACAACTATGCTTCAGTACTATTTGATTCTGGTGCGGATAGGAGTTTTGTGTCATCTGCATTTAGTGAACGCCTAAATATTACCCCTATTGCGTTAGATATTAAGTATAACGTAGAACTAGCCGATGGGAAGTCAGTGACCACCGATGCTATTCTGAAAGGATGTAGTCTAAGGTTACAAGATCATTCGTTCAGTATCGACTTACTCCTCATAGAATTGGGAAGTTTTGATGTCATCATTGGAATGGATTGGATGTCGAAGCATCACGCGGAAATTGTATGTCATGAGAAGTGCGTCCGTGTTCCTTATGGAAACGATGTACTAATCATACAAGGCGAAAGAAGTGGAGTGAAGAATAGATCGAGACTGGAAGACATCTCATGTATTAGAACCCAAAGATACATTGAGAAGGGATGTCCAGTGTACTTGGTTCAAGTAACACGAAAGGAGGAAGAAGAAGATCATGAGAAGAAGGTTGAAGATGTACCGATCGTTAGAGATTTTCCAGACGTATTCCCAGAAGACTTACCGGGGTTACCACCAACACGACAAGTGGAGTTTCACATAGAGCTTACACCAGGAGCCACACCTGTTGCTAGAGCGCCATACCGCTTAGCACCAGCAGAGATAAAAGAGCTAGCTGAACAACTAAAGGAACTTTCTGGCAAGGGTTTCATTAGGCCGAGTTCCTCACCTTGGGGAGCACCGGTCCTATTCGTCAAAAAGAAAGATGGATCCTTTAGGATGTGTATTGATTACCGACAGTTGAATAAGCTGACGATAAAGAACCGCTACCCATTGCCAAGAATTGACGATCTTTTCGACCAACTGCAAGGATCTAACATATACTCGAAGATTGATTTAAGGTCGGGATATCATCAGCTAAGGGTTAGAGAAGAAGACGTCCAAAGACGGCTTTTAGAACCCGGTACAGACACTACGAGTTCCAAGTTATGCCTTTTGGTTTGACGAACGCACCCGCGGTATTCATGGATCTCATGAACCGAGTTTGCAAACCATACTTGGACAAGTTTGTGATTGTATTTATCGATGATATTCTAATCTACTCACGTAATGAAGAAGAACACAAAGAGCATTTGAAGACCATACTAGAGCTGCTGAGGAAGGAGAAGTTATATGCAAAGTTTTCCAAATGTGAGTTTTGGATAAACACGGTGCAATTCCTTGGGCATGTAATCGATAGCAGTGGTATTCACGTTGATCCTGCTAAGATCGAGGCTATGAAAGATTGGGCGACTCCTACAACACCCACGGAGATCCGCCAATTTTTAGGTCTTGCTGGTTACTATAGGAGATTCATTGAGGGTTTCTCCAAGATAGCTAAACCAATGACGGAGTTAACTCAAAAGGACAAGAAGTTTGAGTGGAAAGAGGATCAAGATTTGGCATTCCAAACATTGAAGCAGATGTTGTGTGAAGCACCTATACTAGCCCTACCCGAGGGTAATGAAGACTTTGTAGTATATTGTGATGCATCCATAAAAGGGTTGGGTGCGGTGTTGATGCAAAGGACTAAAGTCATTGCTTATGCGTCAAGACAACTAAAAGTGCACGAGAAGAACTACACAACTCATGATCTAGAGTTAGGAGCAGTGGCGTTTGCCCTGAAGATTTGGAGACACTACCTTTATGGCACAAAGTGTGTTGTATTCACTGATCATAAAAGTCTACAACACATCTTGAATAAAAAAGAACTCAACATGAGACAACGACGTTGGCTAGAGTTGCTTAGTGATTATGATTGTGAGATCCGTTATCACCCGGGCAAGGCAAATGTCGTAGCTGATGCTTTAAGTCGAAAGGAGAGAATTCTTAGAGTGAAAGCCTTGGTGATGACCATTGGCTTAGATCTTCCATCCTTAATTCTCAAGGCTCAGAAGGAGGCAGTCGAGGAGGAAGTTCTCAAGACTGAAGATGTTGAAGGCATGATAAAGAAGTTAGAAGCTCGCTCAGATGGGACATTATGCCTAGATAATAGGAGTTGGTTACCGTGCCATGGTGACCTACGACCTTTGATTATGCATGAGTCGCATAAGTCAAAATACTCCATACATCCGGGATCTGCCAAGATGTATCATGACCTTAAGATGTTGTATTGGTGGCCGAACATGAAGACAGACATTGCTACATATGTTGGCAAGTGCTTGACTTGTTCCAAGGTCAAGGTCGAACACATGAAACCATCAGGATTATTGGTCCAACCCGAACTGCCAGAATGGAAGTGGGAAAGGATCACTATGGATTTCATTACAAAGCTACCTAAAACCTCAGCTGGATTTGACACTATTTGGGTCATCGTCGACCGACTCACCAAATCGGCTCACTTCATACCAATCAAGGAGACAGATGGAATGGATAAGTTAGCAAGAACATACATGGAGGAAGTAGTCACGAGGCATGGTGTGCTTGTGTCTATAATCTCTGACCGAGATAGCCGATTTACTCACAGTTTTGGAAATCGCTGCAAAAAGCGTTGGGAACGCAGTTGGATATGAGCACTGCGTATCATCCCCAAACTGACGGTCAAAGTGAAAGGACCATTCAAACCCTAGAAGATATGCTGAGAGCTTGTGTGATCGACTTTGGAAATAGATGGGATAGGCACCTGCCTTTGGTGGAGTTCTCATACAACAATAGTTATCACACTAGCATTAAGGCAGCACCGTTCGAAGCATTGTATGGTAGAAAGTGTCGTTCACCCGTGTGTTGGGCAGAGGTTGGTGAGGCCCAACTCACTGGACCCGAGATCATACATGAGACTAATGAGAAGATCTTTAAGATCAAGAGTCGTATGCAAGCCGCAAGAGATCGACAAAAGTGTTATGCTGACATGAGACGCAAACCCCTTGAGTTTGAGGTTGGCAATAGAGTCATGTTGAAGGTCTCACCATGGAAGGGTGTGATTCGCTTTGGAAAGCGTGGAAAGTTGAATCCTCATTACATTGGACCATTCAAGATTATAGAGAGGATTGGCCCCGTGGCCTATCGTTTGGAGTTACCTCAAGAACTTAGCCGAGTGCATAATGTGTTCCACATTTGCAATCTGAAGAAATGCTTATCCGACGAGACACTCGTTATTCCTTTAGAAGAGATCCAACTCGACGACAAACTCAACTTCGTAGAAGAACCGGTGGAGGTCATGGACCGTCAGGTCAAATAGCTCAAGCAAAGTCGTATACCTATCGTGAAAATCCGCTGGAATGCACGTAGAGGTCCAGAATATACGTGGGAACGTGAAGACCAATTCAAGAGCAAGTATCCTCATCTTTTCGCTAATCACCCTACTACAACGACGTCTTGATTTCGTGACGAAATCTCTAAAACATGGGGATACAGTGACATCCGTCAATTTTTTCATCTTTATTTTTCCATGTATTTATTTAATGTGAGCTTTGAACCTTGTGGATTTAACAAATTGAGAAGTTATCTCATATTTATGAAGTATCCTCATTTGTTTACTAATGTAGTGTCGACTTAAATTATATTACTTGTTTTGCTTTGCGGACAAAGCCCTCTTTAGGGAGAGCGAATATAACAATTTGAATTTTCGCGTCCTATTATTATAATGGAGACGTGCACACGTGTAAACGTTTTATGTATTAACGGTTTGCGCCGGTTATGAATGTTTACTAAACCTTCGAGAATACACGTATCCATCCTTGCTTAAGTTGTGTTGTTGAAATTGTATTATGTTGTTCACGTTGTTAAGCTTATACGCGTCTAAAACTTAAGTCATTTTGATAAAACCCTTTGTGTGCCGAGTGTCATGTTCATTCACCCTTAATGGGCCGAGTACTACTAACTAAATGGACCGAGTATTATCAACCTTAATGGGACGGACAGCCCACTAAGACCCTTGTTGGGCCAAATATGTATGAACTGAACAAAAACCAAAAAATGAGTAAACTTAAGAAATTTAAACTTGCATTTCAAAACCTGGAAACACACTCAGTCAACAAGAGTCAATGCCCAAAACCTGGAAATTTTATTTTATAGTCCACTCACCATATCAAGACAACACACATGCCAAAAACGCCTTATATGGGCATATCAAAAGACCTCCAATTCCAGATTAGGTTTTACCCTATGCCGAGAATAAAACGTTAAATATAGTCAATGTTTACAGTCCAAATACAAAATTATAAACACTTAAAGAAATTCTAGGAAGATTTTCAGGGAGCAAGTGATAACTCTTGAGCAAGCCCAGCCGAAACCCCACATCCTTGTTCGAAACCACCAAGCCGAAACCAAAATCCTCGTTGTGAGTCTTTTATCCACCTTTTCTTTTACGGTTATGCATCTATATAGTTGTGCTTGTCCATGTTAGAACCACCTTCGAAAGCAAACCAAACTAGTTAGTCTTTTTGAAACCATTCAGTTTAAGCAATAAAACATAATAATAATAGTAATGTGCTATCAATTTGTACTATTGACCCATGACCCAAACCCCCTATTTTCTGTCGAGACCACAGGCCCCCCTTTCTGACCGAGACCCTCTTGTGCGTTTTCTTTATTGACCATATTTTGTTTAAGACTAATACTGTTGATAACAGTAGCAAATAAAAACCCCATTTGAAACCTTCATTAATCTTCCAAAACCCTAACTTATTCTAAAATCAGTACTAACATAAAATTAACACAATTTATCTCATAAAAATGCTAATTAATCTTAATTAAACTCGCGGGTATAAAAACCCCCAATTATATAAAAACCCTAATTTTCGAAACTTATTTTTGTTTGATAATTAACATCGAGTGATGTATAAAAACACTAGTTAATTATAATGAAACACAAGATTAAAGAAACCCCCAATATTTCCGAAACCCTAAATTTTATAATTTGATTTTACTATGTAATTGATACAAATCAATACTCAGAAACACTAATTAATCAGAATAGAACACAAGATTTAGAAAATCCCCAATTAATTAGAAACCCTAATTGGGTTATAATTGACCCCTGGTTATATTTTAATGAATCAAACGTTTTAAACCCTTTTGACTTCGAAAAGTTATAAAATGAGATTTCATTTAAACATTGGGAGAAGAAAGTAGAGAACTTATCTTGGAAACATAAACCCCCACCGAATCACCATTGAAGAACTCGAGTGAACTAAAGATTTGATGTGAGTGGTGAAACACACATCACGCGGCCAATTCATAGCTATATAAATGGATTGGATTTGCTAGAAAACTATGTTAATTTATTATCTTGAGGATGAATCTCGCACCATTCTTGTTATTGGAGAGAGAAGGAGATGAAAAATAAACTGATCCATATGTGTGTGTCGGCTGGGGAAATAAAAGAAACGTAAATCACAAAGTTAAATTACACATAGTTTGTATCGCCCACTCCATGGGCTTAGGACTTGAATGAATTTGTAAAGTTGGCCGAGTAGATTGTAAGGCTGGAATGTTTGGGAGAGTAATCGGGCCTAAAGCCCCAAATGTATTAACTTGCTAAAAACATGCTATTAAATATCGGGTACCATCGGCCCATTTGGTTAAACAACTTCGTTAATTTCATCGAAAAAATTTGTCATGTTTATTTAAACAAGATTACACGTCAAGCACAACTAGGATGTCATGCATGCTTTCAGTATTATTTGTCATTTTCGTGACACAAACTTTATACTTAACTAGGTCGCGGATAACGTGATCGTATTCTCGAGCTACATTTGCATTTCCATCACTTTGCTTATTTAACGAGGTGAGTTTATAGCCCCACTTTTTAACTGCTATTACTGCTTTTTGGGGTGAGACATTGCTTGAATTAACGTATCAACACAAGTGCATTAACTTATTTATATACTAGTCTGAGTCCCACTAAAAACCCAGTTGCTTTGGCCCGTGAATCGTGAACCGTTAATTACTTTGTGTAAGCGCGAATGTTATGGATAGATCTATCGTTGTTGACGCCCCTGTCCGTCTTGGTCCAACAGGGGACAAGCGGGCACAGTTTCATTTGAGTCTGAGATAGGATGTCGTGGGTTTAGGCATCTAGTTGGGCTACATTTATATGATTATACTGCCGGTGTTGTTAACGCTTCGGTGTCACGAGCTTAGACTGTAATAAATGCTTTTATGATGACTTTGTATTTGTTATATTGTCATCATGTTTGGGAAAAATCTTGTGGTTCATTAAACACTTCAAATTAACTAAACCTATGAACTCACCAACTTTATGTTGACGCTTTAGCAATGTTTTTCTCAGGTATTAAGAATGAAGATGCTATGTGAGGTCTCATGCACTGCCGTCATTTCTATTGAAAATAAAGATCATTCGTACTATTTGGAAACTATGTTTTTGTATATGTGACCAGTTTTATGCTTCCGCACTATGTTAAAACTCTTTATTTTATCAAATGCAAGTGATCAATTTTCCGAACGTCTCATTTAGAGGTCGTTCTTTGTAACTGTGTGTATGATAATCATGACGTCACCACTCCCTTGTTGCCATTATACTCTGATATTTTGGGAGTGTGACACAAAACACAAGATTTTTCACCAAAAATGGGTTTTATAAAAATGTTGTTTCATGTGGGAAATTTTCATACCAATGTGTAGGGATTGATGAAACTAAGATGGGTATTTGATTAGAATTAAGAGATTTGATCTCAAAATCAAAAATTTTTGGGGTGTTTGTTGCTTTGGGGTGGACGAGAAAGAATGGGAGGAGGGAGAGAGAGAGATGAAAGTTGGTGGAAGTGGTGATGTTGTGTTTGTGTGTGTTTAACTTTCCATTTTATATGGGGAAAGTTTAGGGTAGTGTTTGTGTGTGGACCAAAATGCAAATACTTTGTTAAAAAGCGGGAAATGACTATTAGTCACTTTTGAAATATTTACGGGTCTCGGGTTCCATAAAAATACTGCTCAAAACTTAAAACACACACAAAATATGATATATATAATCCCGACACGACTTAATATGACATTAAAATAAAAATGTCAGAATATAAAACATCGACATGTCTAAAATAAAACGTAAAATTTCGGGCATCCGTTGATATCGTCATTACTAATAATCCTCGCAACTCGTCAAAACATAAAATTATAACTTCCAATCATTCAACCAAATCAAATCACTGATCATCATAACAATCAATCTCGTCAAAAATTTCAAAAATATACGTAAAAATATAATTAAATAATGACCACGGGTTTGGGTTGTTACATCCTACCCTCCTAAAAGAGAGCGATGTCCCGGCGCTCAACCCGCCTCACACTCGCACTTCCTCACTTCTAGAATCAACGTGACCTCTTATCCTTAAGAGATACTCACGTATTTCACACCAGTTCAACTCAATCCTTATGATATCACCATATCCACAAATATTACTATAGTTCAACTTCCAAATTTTATCTTCTAACATGATAATATTCCTTCATCATTCCTACTCCTTCTACATCACTTTCTCATTTCCATTTGGTTGTATGATGATCTTACGACTATGTAAGTCCTCAAATTAAGATTTGCAATTATCATCGCCTAAAGATTTCATCTTCACTAGGTTCCATTAGTCCTCATAGGGATATATTAAAAATATAATCGTTCCAAGTTTCAATTGCCATCGTTCGAATCATCCTTTCACTGTGTCCGTTGCTTTCTGAACATACGCAATATTCCTTCTTGACTCAATTCTTCACACCTTCTGTAAAGATCTCTAATACTCAAAAGTTAATCTCAATCTCTGTGTTAGATATATTATGTTCAAACCTTATTCAATAATCATACCTTATCACAACGAAATTCCAATATTCAAAAATTACTATGTCTCTATGTCCCGGGGTTACTCTCAAACTAAAACACAATGAGATTATCAGTAATTCTGACTAGTCACTTATATACTTCCTATACTCATCTTCCACTTTCATTCAATCTAGCAATCACTACACTGAATTATTGTACCTTCCATAGTACATTATTACATCTTCCTCATATCATATATTGTTTAAACAACTCTGTTAGTCTCATATATTCAAATCTGAAATGTATAATGGTCAGATCACTTCCTGATATCATAATAAGCTGATTCTGGAATAAGCTGTATCAATACTTCAACTTGTGAAATTCCTTCAATACTACTTGCTACACTCTCAACACTCTTAGAATAATTAAACTCTCTTTGATCTGAAAAATTCATTCACTACTGGTCCTGTCATTCTTAACACACTCTCCGATCTAATGGAAGAAAAATTAAATAATTACAATAACCATTTTTGTCCCACAAAAACATACATCTCAACTCTCTCATTTCTATTACCATTCTATTTCAAAATTCCCAACAATCTATTGATCTTCTTTCTTTGGCATTCCTTTTCCATTAGTTTATCAATTCATTTCTAAATTTCTTTTCATTCCATCCATTCTGCTTGTTGTTACCAATATTACAAATATCTCAAGACTCAAGAATCAATTCTCAATTACTTTAGAAATCTTATAAACCCTTTTTCCTTCTACTCCTTACTAAATACTCACTAGTCGATAGTGAAAGTATCCACACTCATCCTTCGTATTCTGGAACACACTTCGTATTACAGAACTATAACATATCTCATCTCAATTTACTGATTATTATTTCCCCGTCATCATTAGGTAATCCTTAACTCCTTTCTTTTGAAATTCCCAAATGGCATTATAAGTAAGTCCTTACTATCCTTCATACTTGATTCGATACAAGTAATACTTTACAATCCTAAAACAAATACCAAAGTGTCGTTTCATGTAGAAAATAAGGATAATAATTACTTGATTCCATACAAGCAATACTTTACAATCCCAAAATAAATATCACATCGTCAAAACTCATGATCATATAAATCCCATTATACTTCTTTATTCAGGTCAACAAACTACTATTACTTTCCTTCCGTTTGATATTATCTAAATATCATCATCGCAGCTCTCTAATTCCTTCAAAATCCTCCAATACTGACGATATGGTATTTATTTCCTCAACATTCATAAACAACTTCCTCAACTACAAAAATCAGATCTCAAAACCACAACTTAAATATATGAATGGATTTCACACATTTAGTTCTTCTTTGTCAGCTTTATCATTGGTTCAACAATCAGTGAAAACCTCTGGATAAACCTCCAATAATACTCAACATACACAAAGGAATTGACAAGCTTCAGTCGGTTCTGTCGGTATCGACAAAGCCTCAATCGTTTCAATCTAGTAAGATTTTCACGATCACTTGAACCATAGATCGCACATTCTAAAACATCTATATTACTAAATACTTTCTTTCCTTCAATCATCTATTCATCACACCAAAGAGTTACAATCAGTAATGGATACCGGTTTCTGGTGCTCACTTTGTTCGACCTCACATCAATCATCTTATTCACAAAACATCCAGCTTCTTTACTTACTTCCATTATTACTTTTCTGATGACTTACCCTTCCAGTCAAATTAGATTATCCTTATTGTCTCATCTGCCAATCCTTACAATTAATCACATTACCATCCTCAACTTCCTGACAATACTATATAACAAAATATACAATCAGATTGCATAACTTCCATCACTAAGCTAACACAAAGCTTCTTTTTCCCAAGACGACAGTGAACTCTACGTTCCGTAGAACAATCACAAAATACCCTTAAATACTAACTCATCTTCTCATTCCCTTCTGACTACTACTGGTAAAGCATACAAAAAATTCGATCTATTACAATTTCCTCCTACATACCTTCTCATCATTGACCAATTAAAATCTTCAAATAGAAATTCTACTGATTATTTCCTGAAATCAGTACTCAATGCTCAACAACATTCCAATTTAATTGCGCGATACTTCTTAATTCCATAAGTTCAGAAAAATATACCCTTAATATATATATATATATATATATATATATATATATATATATATATATATATATATATATATATATATATATATATTTATATATATCAACAATCCTTCAATCGGTTAATTTCTCATTTCAACCACTCGCTAATTCTTGTTGATTTCTGGTCCTCTGGTCCACTAAAATCTAACATATTCAAATCTCAATATATCCTCAATGACACCTTCAGAATTTCAATACACCATCAATAACACCTTAAGAATTTTAATACACCATTAATAACACCTTCATAATTTCAATACACCATCGATCACACCTTTAGAATTTCATTGGAATCCTAACTGAATGATTACCAAATAAGAATATGAAAATTACTACATCCAAATCTCAAATCTTATCAGCATTTCCAAAATATAGGCTGTAATAGCAGCAACATTCCTTTCATATTGATTTTCCATTATCTGAATAATTCCTTTATTCAATCTCCTTTACCGAAATGAAAACATTTCATTACCACAGGAATACTAATTCCTATACCTCACTCCTTGCTATTCCTTTAGCAGCTCGACCTCCAGCTAGTCCGTACTTACGACAAGTAAATAGTAATTGCTTAAGTGGTATAAAGTATATGTGATCTACACATCATACTTCCTCATGCTTACCCAATTTATAGCAACCGCTTGAATACCATCTCTTCTTATCTTAGACTGTTCAATTCCATGTTTACCTTCTGTTAGAGGAAATAAATTTCCTATTCCTTACTGTCTTTAGAACCATACCGTTCCTTTACCCTTTTCTGCCACACTTAATTTCAAATCAGGATCAATCTTTAAATTACTATCTCTTTTCGTCTAGTTGAACATTCCCAAATGACTATTGATATACCAAACATCCATCAGTTACTCGAACTTATCCATATAGTTGCACCTTTCCAATCACCATTAATATTTGTACGTCACTCTTCACCGCATCTCTTCTCATTCTTAGAAATCTAACATACATACATCCTTTTAAATCTTGCAGAATAGCAGCAGCATCCCCAAATGGAACAACAGCATCTTCAATCTCAGCAGCATCTTCAACTGGAACAACAGCATCTTCAATCTCAGCACCTCGTCTCCTGGCATCACTTTCAGCTTCAAACAATCTAACAACTATTCCCCCAATCATATCATCTACCCTAAAGTTAACAACCTTTGGAGACATATTTCAAGATACTCAGTCACGCAAGAATCCCTGCTAATGACAGAAACATATCTCACTCAACTCTTTCTATGCGATAACAGTAGAAAGAAACATGATAAGTATACACATCGAGATAAAAAGAATAGGATCTTTTCATCAAGATATATCATGAATACTACATGCGCCAACAATACAATACTACCTCAATTCCATAATCATCTCACAAAAGAGAGAATAAAAAAACACATCAAATACTAAAGGGTAATAGTAGATTTCATCCATAAATCCGAGAAAATTGCAACAAAATCTTGTCACTACAGTCACTTACCCTTATCATCCTAAACAACAACAATAATCCATCACAATACTACCTCACAACATCTAAACAATCCAAATACAACACAACAATACATAAACTAAAATACAACAAAGATCCATCACTCCCTTAGTCTATCACTCCATAGGATGTGGTCCATCATTTTCTTCAACTCGGCTCGTCCCTGCTTCATCTTCATCTGGTCCTAACATGCAGCACCTCCATTTTTGATCAAAACACGGTGGATTCTCAAATCCATACCTCAAATGCGCTCCTTGACACAGCGGATCTATCATATAATGCGAATCAGCATACACGTCACTATCCTGAAACTTCCAATGCGATCCAAGATACGGCCCAAGATGAGCTACATATTCAGTTAACCTGTGAAGCCTATCTCTCTGTTTCTGATACTTCTCAAAATCAGTTCCATAACTTCTCACTTCAGCTCTAACCTCAATTCTTCCAACTTCACTCTCAATCCTATTATTATCACTATCAGATTCTACAAAAATTTTCTTATCATCCGTATCATCCTCATAATCTAACCATCCTCCTGAATTCTTATGATCACCTACTCGCAGATACTGCAAACTCCGTTGACCTACAGCAAATCCGCCTTATTGGTGTAAAATGGTATGTCGGACATTTTCTGAAATCACAAAAAATTTGAAGTACATAACTTCATTATTCAAAAATATATATGCAATGCATAATTATGCAAATGCAAATGATTTACGTATGCCAAACATATATGTATGCGCTGCAATGCAATGCAATGCAAATGATAATTATACAATACTCATAAAAATGAAATTATGATGAAAACACTCCACGTCCTTTTGTTAATACCAATACCTTATCGTAGTATTTACTTAATAAATACTCAGGAATTAAGAACAATTTTGAGGGATACATCTATAATAACAAAGCATAACAAAATAAATAATATTACCGGAGCCTTGCAGAGAAGTTGCGTTGCTTTTATAAAATACTTTTGACATCAAAGTTATAGTTTAGGACATTTTCAAAAATCGACCTAATTCGCTATAACTAAAAAGCTCTGGTTACCAATCTATAACACCCCAGTTTACATTGCACAGCGGAAATACACAATTGGGTGTTATTCACAAACTTCATTTTACAACACTCTTTATACAACCTAAAAACAATATATTTAGGAATAAATAAGGAAATAAATTAAATCAATGTCTAAAAACTTCAATCCCAAGTAAAATCAATTTAGAAATATATCAGAGTAGCGTTCAGGTTCCCCTAGGATCTTAACAAATCGACAAACCTTTTACCAAAATATTGGACCATTTACTATAAAATTTATGATAAATGGGAAAGAAATATGTTTTAGACCAAATTACTACAAAAGCAATCTCGCAATCCTTCTCCAGCAAGCTCCGCAATTTAACAACTTCAAGTAGCTGAAATACATGCTTAAAATCATCAACACAAAGGTTGAGCAAGTCTATAGGTTTAATAAAACATAATTGAACACATCGTAAAAATCATTCAAAATTGTTTAATAGCATTGTGGCCATACAATCTATTAATCAGGCATTTCATCTTATAGCAATAGCTAATGAATTGTATTAAGCTCATGACACCGACCCCTTAACTTAGTCACCCACGCCAAATGCCAGCATGACTATAAAAATTCCAGTGCCCCTACTAGGGTATCAATTGCAAGAATACCAATTCTCATTCTCGTAAAAATATCCTTCCCAGAGGTTACTCAGCGTAATGCCCTGGTCGCAGATAGGGTTGTCAACCCAATAGTACTATCATTAGAATAAGCGGCTATTCCCAACTCACAACATCAAGTCAGGAGATAGTTAACGGCTCAGGAATTTAGGGACTTTTGCAATTTTGGTACTTATACAATTCCAATCAACAAAGGCAACAAAGGCAACATTCGGGTCCGACAATTACTCATGACATGTGTTCATTTTACTTCAAATAGCATGTATCCCCCTCGCGGGTTTTAAAATCATTAAAACCAGTAGAAAGCGAGGTTATAGACTCACCTGAAGTATTAACGGTAGTATGACGACTTTCAACGATCAATGATGCCTAGCGAACACGAAATTCACAATCTATCAAAACAAAACGCGTGCCTTTAATAATTCATCCAAATAATATTTCATACTTAAAGATGAAATAAATATCTGAAAGTCAAAATCAAACTCACACCATACTCAATTTAATACGTTCTTCTTACGTAAAATTTTACACTTTTATTCTTTCAGAAACTGTCCATATATATACATGTTAATCGTCCAAACTGTTTTCCTTACTTAAACACGTCAATAGCTTACAATACTAATCAGAAACTTCACTTACTATATATATAAAGACCTCCCAAAAGTTGGTTAAAAAATTTTACTTTTAAAGTTCCTTGCCCGACTCATCTTCGAACTACAAAAACCGGACAGTTTTACGTCAACAACTCATATAGTCTTTTTAACTCATTTATTTTTTTCCGTTTACAAAACCGACACTCGACTTTGAAAATAAACTAAACATCCTCATACTTAACATTTAACATCATTCCATGACACATTTCAAAATCCATTTATAGTCCCCGAGATTCGATCCAAATATCAACAACAATTATATATTGTGCCGATACTCGTCTCCCGGTACACTAACAATCAAACTAACGTAACTTTTCGCTCGTTTGGAGCTAGAAGATCAACCTTATACCAAATCCAAGCTTAAGACATCCTCTAAAACAATATCTAGTTAGTTCATCCCAAACTCAAACTCATATTTTCTGAAAATTACCTTTTATAATCTGTTCAAAAATACATTCTTAAAAATCATTCAAAATCAATTTTTCACAACATTTTAACATTATTTTTACCACTATAATCATCCCTATATCACTAGTGATGACGTATAGTCCCCAGCCGGGTCATGAACCCGGCCCACGGGTACTACCCATATCCGGCCCATCACGAATGGGTTGGAATAATGTTATTTGAGCTTATGGGCTTAGATGAACAGTAACCGCACACACGTGTACGGCCTACGGCCCGGCATGGCCGGTACAGGGTTAGACAGAATCATACTCCTACTATGAGTAGGATTTATCCCACAGGAGAGGATATTCACTCACTATAATTAGAAGATAACAATCAATCTAATTCTGGTATTTATCCTTTCCTTGGGGCCGAAGCATCAGTGACAGCCCATTAGGGTTTCACTACCTATATAAGGAACCCCCAAGGGTTCCACAAAGGTATTACATTCTACACACTCACATCTCATCCGATTTTCATAACCCTAACTGATTACTTACTCTCACGCCGGAGTCTAATCGTGGGAAACATTCCCACGGTAAGCCTAACGCGTGTTGTTTTACTGTGCAGGATCCCAAAAAGATAATTCACTTGGTGCAGGAGCCGGAGTCCAGCCAACCCGAATTAAGCCTAATTCAGGTCTAGCAAGGATCACCCAACTTTTGTATCAACAAGTTGGCGCCATCCGTGGGACCATTACACTAAGCTAGAGCAAATCTCATCTCGATTTCTCAATGACGAAGGGACATCCGCAAGGAAACCCCAGGAACACAAATCCTGGGAATCAGAAGTCCCCAGCGGAAGGGATACTCATTCCCAATCGATCCCCTAGCAACCAAGCCGGCGGACCAAACAGCCGAAGTGGTCTTCAGTCCATGGGTATGACAAACACGTTCGTTGTCACCCCACCACCTACTTCGACCTTGGATAACCCTGATCCAGGGAGTGCGCCAAACCCCCCCGAACAAGGAGCCGCGCAGACTATCGACTGAGGAAGAAGTGGAGGTCGAACCACTAAGTGAGGAAGATCTCACTCGAGTTCTCACGCAGAACTTCGAGAGGATCGTCCCAGGAATCGCATCAAGGTTGAACCTTGGGAGGGACCTCCAATCTAGGCTCAACTTTGGCAACGCCAGACCAGGCACCTCTTCTCAAACTCAAAGGAAGCGAAGGACACGACCCCAGGAGCGGAACCTCTTTGAGGAAACTCCCCAACCCAGGAATGTGTTCGAACGCATGGGGGATCGCCTCATGCAGGAACTACTACAATCCCGTGAGGAGGGAGAGAGGTCCGACGGTTCACCCGAATGACCAGATCTGGAGCTAACCAGAACTAATCGTCGCACAAGCGTGTGGGATAGGATGAATGCCGGGAAGAAGGCTCATAGCTCTTCTCACAAGAGCGGTCCTCACCCAAAGGATGGGGCACCTCCCCCTTCTCCCGGTCCATCAGGAGAGGATTCGGATGACCATCCACCCAAGCGTCGCCCACCTAGGCGTACTCCTCCACCGCCACCAAACAATGATGAGTACTACGGCGGCCCCTATTACCGAGAGGCGGAAGCAGAAGATCTTTCCCGCCCGTGGTGTGACCCTAATCTCACCCGTCCATGGGCTGATCCCAGGGAAGATCCTTTTACTCTCCGCATACGGAATTACTCCAAGGATACAAAGCGTCGCATGCCGGCGTGTGTCAAGACTTATGATGAGGACTGGTGATCCGGATGATCACCTAAAGATATTTGACACGCAAGCGAAAATTGAACAATGGCCCATGCCCATATGGTGCCAAATGTTCAATTCAACCTTGATCGGCAATGCTCGTGATTAGTTTGAGGGACTTCCTCCGCGAAGCATTGATAGCTTCACCGAACTACGTACTGCGTTCAAGAACAATTATACTCAGCGAAAGAAGAATAATAGGGACCCGGTCTCATTGGCAACCGTCAAGCAACGGCCGGGGGAATCTACAGAAGCCTTCACTGAACGCTTCAATGACGAGTGCACACGCACAAAGACAATGCTGGAACTTCTGAAAATTTCGGATTATATGCACGCCATAACAGACAGGGAATTAATCAGATGTCTCAATGACAAGCGTCCGGAGAGATATGACGACCTTATGGAAAGGGTCAGAAACTTCATAGAGGGAGAAACCGCGGTAGCCGCGGCTTACCCCTTAAAAGGAATAGCTACCGATCGAACGACCAGTCTAGGAGACAGTCGGGCGGTCAAAACAATCAGAGTAGTGGGAGGGGCTCAGATTACAAGAGTCAAAACAAACGAGGGAGGTCGGAGGACAAATTTACCCCTCTAAAGATGTCCTACCGGGAGATCTTACTGACAGAAGGGGCCAACTTCCTGAGACCTCCCCCAATGATGACTCCGCTAGACCATCGTCAAGGAAATCGCTTTTGCGAATTCCACAATGACAAGGGCCACGACACGGAGGAATGTATCCAGCTCAAGAAGCACATTGAGTCACTGATCAAGTCAGGCAAACTGAAGCATTTGGTCAAGGAATGGAAGGATGGAAAAGACAACAAGAAGTATGACAAGAAGGATCCCTAAAAGGACAAACCTTTGACCATATACATGATCCAATCCAGGCAGCGCCGCACAAGGCAGAAAATTAGCCAAAAATTTTCACGCGGCAGAGAAATCTCATTCCCTCCCATCACGGCAAGTAATGTAGCCGATGCACCTCTCGTAATTGAGATAAGCATTGGAACACACAATGTCCGTCGTATGTATGTGGATGGAGGGTCATCAGCAGAAGTACTATACGAACACTGTTTCATCGAGTTACGACCAGAAATAAGAAGCCTATTAGTACCGGCCATGTCACCGCTCATTGGCTTTAGTGGAGACACTATCTGGCCAATAGGACAACTGCGTCTACTGGTAACCATTGGGAATGAAGAGCATTCCACCATGGCGTGGATGAACTTTATGGTGATACGCTTACACTCTCCATACAATGGGATCATAGGCAGGCCAAGTATCCTGGCCATACGGGCAGTACCCTCCACAGCTTACGGAATGATTAAATTCCCCGTGGAAGGAGGAATTGTCACTATCTATAATGCAATCATACCACCATCCGAGTGTCATGCCGTGACAACACCAATTTCACCCGTTCCCCCAAAGGATGAATCACTACCTCCCAATTGGAAGGTGGCAATCCATCCTGATTATCCGGAACAAGAGGTATCCATAGGGGGAACACTCTCGGATAACGGTAAGAGGGCCATGCGCTCTCTCCTAAAAGCACATGACAGGCGTTCCTCGTGCGATAGCAGAACATAAGCTCCAAATCCGCCAGGGATATCCTCCCATTAAGCAAAAGAAGCATGGTCAGGCACCAGAACGCATCCAAGTAATATTGGAGGAAGTGCGTAAATTGGTGGATGCAGGTATCATGCGCGAAGTATACTATCACGAGTGGTTATCAAACCCGGTCATGGTCAAAAAGCATGATGGGAGCTGGCGCATGTGCGTGGACTTCACGGAACTGAACAAAGCATGTCCGCAGGACTGGTATCCGTTACCGGAGATTGATTGGAAGGTGGAATCCTTATGTGGGTATCCCTTTAAATGCTTCTTAGATGCATACAAAGGATACCACCAAATCCAAATGGCGGAAGAGGACGCAGAGAAAACGGCGTTCCATACTGGTCAAGGTGTATATTGTTATACAAAAATGCCATTCAGACTAAAGAACGCCGGGGCAACGTATCAGCGGCTTGTTGACAAAGCCTTCAACTCACAGATAGGCCATAACCTGGAGGTCTATGTTGATGATTTAGTCATCAAAAGTCATACGGAGGATACACTTCTCTGAGACGTCCAAGAGACGTTTGACACATTGAGGAGGATTAATATGAAACTAAATCCAAAGAAGTGCACGTTTGGGGCAACTGAAGGAATGTTCCTTGGATATATGATTGATCCAAATGACATTAAGCCTTTCCCGGAAAAGACGGACGTGGTAATACAGTTACCATCTCCTAAGACACGGAAAGAGGTGCAATCCTTAAATGGGAAGTTGGCCGAGCTAAACAGGTTCTTATCGAAGTCCGCGGAGAAGTCACTCCCCCTATTTAAAACACTAAAGAAGTGTATCAAGAAGGGAGACTTCCGGTGGACAAAGGAAGCGGAGGAAGCTTTTGGTCAGCTTAAGCAGCACCTCGCATCTCACCCAATGCTAGTGGCCCCCTGGCCCAAGGAGGAGCTCATCATGTATCTGTCAGCCACACATGGAGCAATAAGTGCGGTACTCATGACAGATAGGGACACAATCCAAACTCCGGTCTACTTTATAAGTAGAAAACTACAAGGGATGGAGTTGAATTATTCTTCCATGGAAAAATTGGTTTTGGCATTAATGTTGCTACGAAACGGTTACGCCGGTACTTTCAGGCGCACCCAATTGTGGTGATTACTGATCAACCAATAAAACAAGTCATTTCCAGACCAGATGTGGCCGGTAGGCTACAGAGGTGGAGCATTCTATTGGGAGAGCATAACATATCTTATAGACCAAGAACGGCTGTTAAAGGCCAAATCTTGGCAGATTTCTTGATAGAGAAGCCGGATGAGGAAGGACCAGTCGTAGAACGAGAGGAAACTCCAGCAGAACCATGGGTATTATTTATGGACTGATCTTCGTGCACGGATGGATCAGGAGCTGGCCTCATCCTTACGAATCCGGAAGGAATGTAATTTACATAGGCCTTGCGCTTTGAGTTCAAAGCCACCTATAATGAGGCAGAAAATGAAGCGTTTATCGCGGGTTTAAAAATCTCCGCTAGAATGGGAGTCCGCAACCTTGAGGCCTATATGGACTCACGGCTTGTCGCGAACCACATTCTAGGGGGGTACATAGCCAAGGAGGATAACATGGTTCAATATTTGGAGAAAGTCAAGTCACTCATCGCGGCTTTCAGCAAGTTTTCTATCAAGCAAGTACCAAGAGGCGAAAACAAGAAGGCGGACGCTCTTAGCAAGATCGCGTCTACAAGTTTCGCCCAGTTATCGAAGCAAGTCTTGGTGGAAATACTAAAGGAAAAGTCTATAACAGAAGGGGAAGTCGCAGTTATAGTTGAGGAAGATGGACCTACATGGATGACCCCGATCATCAACTATTTGACTAATGAAACCCTTCCAGACAAGGAAAAGGCGGCACGGCGTATCAGAAGGAAGTCGCAGCACTTCAAGCTTCGAGAAGGTATTCTTTACAAGCGTTCTTTCTTACAGCTGTGGTTGCGGTGTGTTGGGCCACGCCAGGCTACTTATGTGATCAGTGAGATACATGAAGGGTTATGCGGCATGCACGCGTGTCCCCGATCCGTGGTAGCTCGAGCTCTACGCACAGGTTATTATTGGCCTACTATGCATAGGGATGCACGCGACATGATTCGCAAATGCAGTGATTGCCAAGTGCACAGACCAGTACCACGACATCCGCAGCAGGAACTTACACCCATTACATCCCCATGGCCATTCTATAAATGGGGGATTGATATTGCAGGACCTTTCCCCGTAGCTGCGGGCGGAGTTATGTTCTTGATTGTCGTAATGGACTAATTTACACGTTGGATAGAGGCCAAGGCAGTCAAATCCATCACAGGCAAACAAGTTAAAAAGTTTGTTTGGGAGAACATCGTGTGCCGTTTTGGCTTACCAGGAGAAATCATCTTGGACAACGGGAAGCAGTTCGCGGATAATCCATTCAAGGACTGGTGCGCAACATTGAATATCAAACGGCGCTTCGCATTTGTTAAACATCCGCAGACAAATGGTCTTGTGGAACGAGCAAATAGAAGCTTGGGTAAAGGCATCAAGGCACGCCTGGATGAACGAAGTACCAAATGGGTGGAGGAACTGCCACATGTTCTATGGGCACACAAGACTATGATCAAAACAGCCAATGGGGACACTCCATTCGCATTAGCCTACGACACTAAAGCTGTCATACCAGGAGAAATAGGAATGCCTACCATCCGCACAGCGGATGTTAATGTCGTCACAAACGACGAGCAGCTCCGGATCAATCTGGATTTGTTGGAGGAAAAAAGAGAGATAGTGGCTATCAATGAGGCCAAGTCCAAGGCACGAATGAAAGGCTTATTATGACGCCAAGGTTAAGGGTGATTCTTTCGATCGGGAGATTATGTTTATTGGGCCAACGAGGCGAGTCGAGCGGAGAATACAGGAAAGCTGGGCCCTAAGTGGGAAGGACCTTATGAGGTTACAGAAGCCTTAGGACGGGCCGCGTACAAGTTACGTGAAATGGATGGCCGCGACCTGGAACGCACATGGAATATCTGCAATCTTAAAAGGTGCTATCTTTGAAATCTACAGCTTCCGCATGGACACTTCGCTATATCTAGCTTCAGTGAAGATCCATGTATTCTCTTTGTTTTGTTTTGTTTTTTATGCTTTCTTTTGTTTTTAGGATTTCCCATTCTTGTTCAAACAAAAAACGTAAATGTTCTAATAAAATGCCGTGGTGCCTAGCTAGCTCCACGATTCGTTCTTGTGCTAATGATTGTCTTCTTTTTTAGATTTTCTTATTGTCGTATAGATTTAGTTGCTATTACTACAAGGTGCTATATCTTATTCATATGCATTCATTAATACCGTACATGTACAATGCGCCTCCAGGCGGGGTAAGAGGATTAAGTGAACCTAATAATTCAACTTGTCGCATAAGAGGGATGCAACCCCAGCGACGCGGATCATGTATCCTTACTAGACACCTTACTCACAAAACGTTGTGATAAGTTTCCATATGCCTTGCTCACGTAGTGCTTCACATGATAAAGACGCACGTCGCACGTCTAGTAACATATAGACTTGATTGTATTTTTGGGTAAGACGTGACTTGTCATGCAGTACAGGTATATGATATCTAAAAAAAATAAAAAAATATACAAGTTTCAAATTTAAAACACCAAAATGCCGTGGTCATCACGGACTTGCTTGCATAAATATGACAAGTTATTACAACATCAGTTTTAGCCGTATACATACACGGACGAATAAAATAGTGCAAATGTTTACAATGTCAATTACAAAAAAGGTAGCAACTCCCCCATCTCCGTCTTCCATTCTTCAATTAAGGTGCGGAGGGCCTCCCCGTGAGCATCCTTCCCATCTTGTGTCCTGGTCATGTTCGCATCCAACGCCTCGGCCAGTAGTTTTTCACCTTTCATCACCTTTGACGCAGAGTCGTAGGTGGGCAAAGTCAGTTGGATGGGATCATCATTGAGCTTGGACATTATTACCTCGTTAGGAGCATCCTTTAGCGCTTCTAGATCGTCTAGGAGGGGGTGTTGGATTTCAGCAAGAATAGCCATTGACGCAGTCATCTTGTCTGCGGCTAGAGGGTTGTGGTAGGCATGTTGGGTGATATCTTCCTTCTTGCCTATCAGCTCCGCAGCTTTGACCAGCCGCTCATGCCTACCACGGTCAATACCATCCGATACAACCTCAGCAAATGCATGTAGCAGGTAAGGAGCTTCCGTCACCTTGCTCACGGCAAGCCGCATTCCCTGGCCAACCATCCATCTACGCCCAGCTATGGCTGTGAGCAAAGGAGGACACATCATTTCAGCACAGTCCGTGGCCATCTTGCTTAGTTCGCCCTCAGCTGTTGCAGCTTGCTCGTCCAAGGTAGTCCGCGCCTGGGTTAGCTCATCCTTCAGGGCGTAGCGCTCTTGAGCAATAGTGAAGGCTTATACGGTTACGGATTTAGTGGAAGCTTCGGCTGCGGATACCTATATATGACACTTGGAGTTATTACAGAAACAACGTGGTTTTCTGTGTGCACAAATAAACATTAATATGAGAGCATACCTTCTCGTTGGATGCAGCTAAAAGGGCCTCCAGCTCTGCAATATGTTCTTCACGAGCGTTGGCATGATTGGCTTGCTCCTTAACGGTTGACTCAGCCATGACCAATGCTGCCTGCAAGGACGGGATGGTTTTCTCGTGCTTACCCACCAGTGCTTCACGGAGCTATCTTTTTGTCAGCACGGCTCATGTTAGTCAAGGCCTTGATCAGACGGCGTCTCAGGGCCGCACCAACCGTTACTTGGTGTGCGGAGGACACATCAAACTGCTCCAGTAACGTCTCATGCTCCAGCTCGTCCAAATCTTGTGCCAGTGTTGGAGGAGTGATGTGTTCAA
This sequence comes from Glebionis coronaria, assembly GCA_025667525.1. Classification (NCBI taxonomy): domain Eukaryota; kingdom Viridiplantae; phylum Streptophyta; class Magnoliopsida; order Asterales; family Asteraceae; genus Glebionis; species Glebionis coronaria. The sequence goes on from JANFOE010000217.1 coordinate 496,049, forward strand.
TAAATTCAGAGCACTCGGACTCCGCCTCCAACCTTGTTAAGCTAGATAAATTCCATGCTAGGCTTAGGCTGGTGTCGGGTTCCTTAGAATGTGGCTCCTCAGCATGGGTCACCGGAGGGAATGGAGGTCTCATTGATGTCACGGGAGAGGGTTCCCTTTCCACCTCCTTCTCTTGGGCCACGGTCGACGGATCCGCCCAGTTATTAACACACATTAGTTTTGTTTGTGGATCAATATCCAAAAGGTACTTACGTAGTGCCAGTGATGGGTTCTGTGATGGTGGGAGCTACAGCATTCACGGGGGTGGCCATCTAGACTTGCTCATCCGCGCGCGGTGAGAGGTCGACCTGGGCCGTAGCAGTGCTGCTTCCTTCCTAGAATTGCGGATGGTCTTTCCTTAGCTTCTTCGGGGGAGCATTATGTGCCTCCGCCCCGTCCCTTAGAGTTTTTGCTACCCTTCTGGTAGTCTTTCTTTTCCTGGATTTGGGCTTGGGGGACCCAGAAGCTTGGGAAGTTTCTTCATCCTCACTAGTGCGATTGTCAGCAGGGTTGGTGAAATCTTCTTCTTCTTCTTCATCCTGGTGCGACACAGTGCCCTTAAGCAGCAGTTCTCCACCATCTTCGTTGTGGAAGTCAAACGGGGACTTCTCAATCACGGGCTCTCCCTCACCTGATCTCTCCTCGGTGGTTTCTTCCAGCGGGATGGTTTTGTTTACGGTCACATAAAGAAGGGGGAGTTCATTTTCTTTCAGCGGACGAAATCCTTCAGGAACTTTCATTGGGTCGCCTTGGCGCAATAATCCATGTAGGTTCATCTCTGCGGACATATGCATATATACGGATTAGTAAGTTCACAAAATACAAATGTGGCATTTTTTACATCTACAAATATAAGTGGACCTACCCTGCCTACGTTCGGTTAGAAAGCACGGATACATATCCTCCCTCCCATAGTAGTAGCGGCTTATCCCTACTAAGCACAGGAAGTGCTCCGGCAAACCCCTATGGAATTCTGTGCGGTGGGTATCTAGAATTTTCAAATCCTTACTACTATAGTCTTTGGATTTGGGAGCAAAGTCTTTGGGTACTCTGGTTTTGAGGACGAATGGGGTAGGGAATACTTTCTCATCAACGAAAAAGTAATGGTGGTACCAACTCTTGAGGGAGTCTAAGGGCTTCCTATACGTCATGGGGGCGTTCCTGGATCGTTTTTTGAACGACAGCCACCCATTCACTAGTTGGGGGGAGTAAAAGACCCTAAATAGATTTACGGTCGGGGTTACTCCGCACGTATGGAAGGTAATCTCAAATTGATTGATTTTGCATGCCCCTATGCAGTGCAGCTGGGTTATGTGGAAGTCATAATATAGAAGCAGATCTACCAAAAACTTGGATAAGGGGATGCGGTAGTTAGCCGAATCGAATAGGCGCGTGTACACGCCTATCTTTCCCCTCGGTGCATCCGTAATCGCTTCACCTTCACTTGGATAGGTTGGGTGTACACTTTCGGGAATATAATACTTAAACAAAAAGTCTATGTATTTTTACGCAGGAATCACGTTCAGGACATCCGTAATAAGGGGATTCTCCTTCACCATATTTTATATAAAGGGTTTGAAAGGCGTGATGATCTAACCTTCGGCAGAGGAAATCCGTGGAATAACAGGCAAAAGATTGAAGGAAGGAGCTTGGGAATAACAATGGCGGAATGAATATAAACTGTGTGTGTAATAGTAGCACACACCAACTCTTATATAGGGTTGCCTCGAATTCTGAGGTAACGTAGATGTTTGCCATGTGTAAGCTACTATGCCCATCCAACGTATGGGATTTCTGACACTTCTGAAAACGTCAGAAGGGACCCACGGGTCACTTCTTAATAGTTTTACGTGGCTCAAGGGTGGGCATTAATGGTGCACTTTTGCAGGCGTGCGACTGACTAGTTGACTACCATTAATGCATTCATTCTCGTGTCAGGATATACGGTCATACGTAAGACCATATTCAATGCTACATTTAATTTGTCTCGGTCGTCACGTGCGGCTGAGGTATGATTGGAATAAGATTCCTAAATCAGGTTCCCACGTGCGGCCAAAACAAATTTTTGAAAAATTTATCATTCCCTAAGGGTCTTTCTTGGTACGTCCGGGGAGCATCTTGATAGTCTAGAGGTTACGCCTATGGCTGTAACAACTAGACTGGGGGGACATGATGACGTATGGTCCCCAGCTGGGTCATGAACCCAGCCCACGGGTACTACCCGTATCCGGCCCATCACGAATGGGTGGGAATAATGTTATTTGATCTTATGGGCTTAGATGAACAGTAAACACACACATGTGTGTGGCCCACGGCCCGGCATGGCCGGTACAGGGTTAGACAGAATCATACTCCTACTATGAGTAGGATTTATCCCAAAGGAGAGGATATTCACTCACTATAATTAGAAGATAACAATCAATCTAATTCTTGTATTTATCCTTTCCTTGGGGCCGAAGCATCAGTGACAGTCCATTAGGGTTTCACTGCCTATATAAGGAACCCCCAAGGGTTCCACAAAGGTATTACATTCTACACACTCACATCTCATCCAATTCTCATAACCCTAACCAATTACTTACTCTCACGCCGGAGTCTAATCGTAGGAAACATTCCCACGGTAAGTCTAACGCGTGTTGTTTTAATTTGCAGGATCCCAACCAGATAATTCACTTGGTGCAGGAGCCGGAGTCTAGCCAACCCAAATTAAGCCTAATTCGGGTCTAGCAAGGATCACACAACTTTTGTATCAACAACTATTTTCAATCATAACACACTAAATCATCCTAGATGATCAAATCAAATAACACCCAACTAAAAATTTCAACATGCGATCATCAAAAATAATATATAACAAGATAAACACCTACATACAACAAGAATTTAAGATCAAAACACAAGATTTTTCACCAAAAATGGGTTTTATAAAAATGTTGTTGCATGTGGGAAATTTTCATACCAATGTGTAGGGATTGATGAAACTAAGATGGGTCTTTGATTAGAATTAAGAGATTTGATCTCAAAATCAAAATTTTTGGGGTGTTTGTTGCTTTAGGGTGGACGGGAAAGAAAGGGAGGAGGGAGAGAGAGAGAAGAAAGTTGGTGGAAGTGGTAATGTTGTGTTTGTGTGTGTTTAATTTTCCATTTCATATGGGGAAAGTTTAGGGTAGTTTTTGCCAATTGTGATTCTTGTGGACCAAAATGCAAATACTTTGTTAAAAAGCGAGAAATGACTATTACTCACTTTTGAAAATAATTACGGGTCTCGGGTTTCATAAAAATACTGCTCAAAACTTAAAACGCAAACAAAATATGATATTATATAGTCCCGACACGACTTAATACGACATTAAAATAAAAACGTCAAAATATTAAACATCGACATGTCTAAAATAAAACATAAATTTTTGGGCATCCGTTGATATCGTCATTACTAGTAATCCTCGCAACTCCTCAAAACATAAAATTATAAATTCCAATCATTCAACCAAATTAAATCACCAATCATCATAACAATCAATCTCGTCAAAAATTTCAAAAATATACGTAAAAATATAATTAAATAATGACCACGGGTTTGGGTTGTTACACCTCTCAAAAGATATTATGTGTGTTTATGTTACATCTTGTGCTGATATTGATGAATACTCTAATGTTGCATGCAAATATCTTGATTAAGTCAAAGAGTGTGAACATCTTGAAACCGAGCTTTCGAATAAAGTTGACCAAAAAGAGTTTTCGTTACTTCAACATAGATATGATTATCTTCAAAAACATTGTCATTCACTTGAACTTGCTTTGCAAAACAAAGTTGTAAGCTTTTTAAATGATACACCTTTGGAAGTAAAATTATCTGAGTCATGTCGATTACTAAACGAAAAAAGTCTTGATATTTTGGATTAGAAAGATCAGTTACAATAAAAACACATAGCAATAGCATATTTGAAGAAACTCGTTGCTAAGATGGGTGGCAAACTTGTGGAACCAAGCGTTAAGAAACCTATTGTTAGACAACCCAATGCCTATAAAGTGAATAGACCCTCTATCTTGGTAAAACCATCCGCTTTCTCAAATTCCTCGTTTGCAAAACCTGTGTTTGCCCCCAAGATGGATGGAAAGGAAAGGTTACTACAGAATCAACCCATAAGGAATACTCAAGCACCAAACGGTAATCACAATAATGTGATTAAACTAGGGATGTATAGAATGACCACTAAACCCACAAACAAAGTTAGTCAATCGCCTTAGACTTCTAGAAACACTAATACTCGTGTGTCTTCTACTATAGGAGTATTCTCCACTGCTAGTGTTAGCCGGCCTCAGCTTAAGAGCACTCAAGTTAATGATAAGGTTTGGAAACACAAGAGTCAAGGGAAGACGAAGGAAGTAAAATAACACCCTAGGAATTTGAATATTTCTAAGAATAAAACTTCTATAATCGCATGTAATGACGATTTGAATGATTTGAATGCTTTGAATGTAAAATTTTTTGTGTCAAATGTGGAAAATATGCTAATGCTAATCATTCTATGTGTGTTATGAATAATGTGAAAGGCATAGATACTAGAACTAATGTGACAATCCGTCAATTTATGGTTGATATTTTATTCTCAAGTGTTACTTAAAAACATTATTTTAATGTTATATTATGAACTCACTTATTTTTGGGAAGAAATTTGGATTTACGTCTTGAAGTAGCATCGACTACGTCTAAACCGGAGGATTCTACGTTACTTGCTCACATTTACATACACCGTCTTTGCTGACAGTCTGACATTTCAGAAAATAAATTTATCCGTAAATATTATTTTAGGATTCTAAAATTTGTGTTGGTTCATAAACTCACAAATTTACGAGAAGAGATTAGGACTTACGTTTTTAATTTAACGTCCTTTACGACTAAATCGGAAACCTTAGGACTACGTATTTACGTTTTCGAACTCCGTTTTTGATGAGACAATTTTTATTAGATTCGTTTTGTGCCGTTGATTCATAATTTATAAAAACGTTTTTCGTAAAACGACCTAAGGACACGCAAATCGAGGAAACTAGAATCGAGGAATACCCGTAAATTAGCGGGATGGGACAAAAAAAATTATCCCACCCCACTAATAAACGGAAGGCCAAGACTAGGGACACCACATCAAAGTTGTGGCACCCTTACACTTAATAAGTTTACACTTGTAAACTTAAGCTTCCTTTTGAAGCTACCTATCCCACTAAGCTAACTAAAACCGTTAGCTTCCTCATTTCTACCATTTTCACACATGCAACTCCACTAAAAATTCTCTCTCACTCTCTCTTTGAGCCGTCCCATTTCCACCTTAAACCACCATCATCGATCAAAAGTAACCATGAAATCTTATGTTATTTACACACATGTTGAAGCCCTTTTGAAACCCTATTGATTGATGGTGATTATAACATCCAAGGAGGAGTTTCCATGGAGGGCTGATTTTCCACAAGGTGTTCATGAAGAATGGTGGTCTTGAAGATGGTCTTGGTTATTTACAAGTTTCTCCATCAAAATCCATGTTTTGATCACAACCTACATCATTATGGTGGTATAAAGATTGTTCTCCTCATCCTCTTGTTATTTTTTGATTATGTAATCTTGTATTTCTTTTACTTATGTATATGTATATGATGATGAATGATGATTAAAAATATTGTGTGGGGATTTGGTGTTGATAAACATGCTTAAAAGATGAAAAACTATAAGAAACAAGGCTAAAATCTTGTTTAAATTGTTGGCTGTATAAAACAGTAAAGAATCATATGATGAACTGATAAAAAATGGCATATATTAATGGATATACAGTAAGTAATATGTCTTGTACACATGTGAGAGTTGGCCATGCAATGGAATCATTAAGATGAGTGAGATATGATCAAAACAAGTTTAGAGTACAAATCTGAGTTTACTGTTTTGGACGATTTTTAGAAAATACTTAGAGGCTGATTCAACAATAGCTATAGTCGAGTTAAATGGAGCACATATCATGTAGTTTATGTCATAAAAATTTGAGCTTCTATCTCCATATAGAACTCTAGATATGGCAGTTTTGGTGAACATGAAAATAAAAATCAGATTTTGGAAATTAAAGTATAATAGTATTATATAAGCACTCAAATAAAAATAGTATAAAATGTGAATTAAAACCCACTAACTTATATAATACATTTATATAAATATGTATAAGGATAAATAAATGGTACATTTTATAAAAACGGTAGTTTGATAAGTTTTATAAGTTATAAAACTATAAACATGATTTTTACGACTTTTTCGGCTATTGCCGTAAAATTAACGTTTTTGTTAAATAAAACTTAGACGGTTGGACCCGTCTAATGTAAACTTTTATAAACTCATATACTGATATAGAAACATATATAACAAATAAAAACCGATAAAACCCGAACTATATAACATACAGACATTAACGGGCTAAGTTAACGTTATTGGACTAATAATACAACAAAATGGACTAAAACACTTATAAACTTATTTATTGGGCTTAACCCATTTGGGCCCAACATGTAAAGTATAAATACTGATAATACAAGTATGAAATGGATTAACACAAGTTAATAAACTTATAATAGGCTTATTGGACCGAAAACACGTAAATAGGTAAAACTAGAAAACTAGTATAAAAGTTATCGACACATAACACTAAAATGAGTAAATGAGAATATGTAAACCCACTTGATCATCATATATATATATATAATCATCATATGTATACATAATTGTTATTTTTATAAAGTCATTGGACATGAGTCTAAGACGAGTATTATTTGTCTAGGTTTCCGTGATTGAAGCACGTACCGTACGTCCGAATTGCCGATAACCCGCATTCCCACATCAACGTGAGTTCATAGCCTCGCACTCTTTTAAATGTTTTTATGAAATATTTTATAAACCCGCGAGGGAGATAACATGTTAGTTTTTTATAAAATAGGACACCATTTGTCCCGATTGTTTGTGTATTGATTTGGACCCGAATGATTGTATGACCCGATTGTATGACCCGATAAATGATTAAATGACCCGATAGATGAAATTAAATGGATTATTAAAGTTAGGTTATGTCACTAAAAGTCCCATTAGCATGAATTGTGAACTACCGGGATTTGGTAGACGCTTATGCATATAATAGTACTATTTGGGGACGATCACCCCAGTTCGCGCCTTGACGGTTGATCCCCGTCGTGCGACATTGATTGGTAAGCGAATTTATGTATGAGAAGATTTACATAGTGTGACCTTTGTGACGACACGCTAATTTAGATGGGCAAATTGAGTTTCGGGCTAGCTACCCGTTGTTTGTTTTATTAAAGTAACAATGTCATGTGGCTTATAATAATCCAGTTAACGAAATACTATTATACGCACCGAATTACGATGTATTGCCTGACTAGCAATACGGGGTCATACTATTGATATTATATTCGTGTTTTGGTTTTTCATAACTATATTCATATAACGATTTTTATTTAACTTTATACAACGTCATAAGACGTATTGTATGATGTTTTTACGACATTGGTTCGTATAATGATTTTTAAGGCAAATGCCTATATTATGATTTTCGACAAGGATTTGTATAAAAATGACTTTGGCTATTTTATGGCCTATTACAAAGATTTGTACAAAATGATTTTCGGTAATAATTTTATACCGATGTTATATTGATGGTTTTATTAAACTCTATGAATTCACTCGGCGTTATCGCTGACCTTTTCTTTTAACATGTTTTATCTCAGGTACTTGAAGGTAATTCTCGGGAAGACAACAAGACTTCATGGCCCGCACTTAAATAACAATTTCCATTCAAATCTTTTGTAAAATTGTATGAAATGACTATGACTTGGGACCTATGTAACTTTGATATTTATGAATGGAAATGCTTTATTATTAAAACGACGCGACTTTTAAGCGTTGTCTGTGATGTGAGTAATGTGCTATCCCGTAACACCAACTAGTCTTCCGCTGTACTGAGTTGTATAAATTTGTGGGTGTTACAGTTTGGTACTAGAGCTCTCGTTATAGAGAACCAAAGATTTTTAAAACCAAGGTTTTGAATAAAACATTTCAAAATCTTTTAACTATAAACATTTTTCTATAAATGTCTAAAAATCTTTTGACTATAAGGTGCCGAAGAATTCCCGAGTTACCGACTAGGCCAGACTGAGAAGCGTTATTTTAATATATATATAACTTGAATTTTATATATATATATATATATATATATATATATATATATATATATATATATATATATATATATATATATATATATATATATATATATATATATATATATATATATATATATATATATATATATATATATATATATATATATATATATATATATATATATATATATATATATATATATATATATATATATATATATATATATATATATATATATATATATATATATATATATATATATATATATATATATATATATATATATATATATATATATATTTATATATATATATGATGTAATTTTATTACATGATTGTTTGATCATTATTTTGATATATGATGTAATTTTATTACATGATTGTTTGATGATTATTTTGATATTTATACGAGGTATTTATACGACGTAGATTGTCACAAGAAACCCTAAATCCCCTAGTAAATCAATCGAAGCTATTCTCGTAGAAATTCTAGCTATCCTAAATCTAAACCAAGTTGTGGATATTTATGATCCCAACAAATGGTTGATATTCGTAGAAATGTAGATATTAGTTGATTGTGATATTGAAGAAGAATTGGCGAGATTAAATCTGATATCGATGTCATGACGATCTTTCCTTATAGAGTGGAGTTTGACAAAACGTTACCACCTGGAAAGGTGTCATCTGATTCGTTGTCACCCAATTCTTAAAATTGAAATCGAAAGGATGAATGTTGCACTTGAGGCTGTTATTGGAACCATTACCCAAAAGCCTCATGCCACTAGTACCTTTCCGAGAAGTCTAGTTGAATGATCAAGTCATTTCCTACTAGTGACTCATTTGATAATTGTTGTTGTAAGAGATATAGGATTGGAAATTAAGTGTTGATTCATATCGAGCTTTTATTGCCCTATTAAGGTTTATAAATAAGGTTGAAGTATTTGAAAATAAGGTAGGATATCGAATTGAGTATAAAGTTGGTTAAAACTTGAATAAAGTGAAACTTAACCTGTATGGAATATGAGATTGTTAAGGGAAGTCGTGATGTTCTGTGATTGAATTATAAGGTTTTAATTGATTGTTGATTCGTGTTAAGTGTTGTTCCTAGGCCATTGTCCACTAACGAGGATGCCCAGTGTCCAAGAAATAAATTGAAGAAATCTTCTTCTGAATTGGGACCGATGGATCTTCCGGGACAGGTGGGACACCTAATGACTCTTGTAGATTAGTATTCATTGTGGTATCTTTTAAAAATAATCCCTAACTTAACTGAGACAACAATTGGTAGGATGAGTTCTGAGAATTGTATGACATAGTGACACGCAATGTGTTACGGTACAATTTTGACTTGTTTGTGATTAATGAAAAGACTACCTTTGATTGCTAAATTCTATATATATCGATGTTATCTATCTTTTCTTTCTTGCCTCTAATGTTCGCATTAGTGATGCAACCATCGAACAAGTACTCATCTTTATCTGAGTTAAGTTGTGGATTATTCTTTTTGAGTGCCATCAAGATCATGAACCTCATGATTATTTGGCTAAGCTCATTTCCTATCATAATGTAGTTAGTTCTCGGTGAACAACTCTTCATCACTCTTTTGCATATCACTCATTGTTTTTATAAAGATAAAACAATATTCCTTGAGAAAAATTGAATTTTCATCACTAAAAGGATTACTCAAAGTAAGATTTATAAGTGATTGTAATCGAAATGAAGTTGTTTATAAAACATCTTGGAAAACCTAATTGTTTTCATAACAAAGAAAATCTTTGTAAATATATTGTTCATTCTTATTTAAGAATTAAGCATGAAAATGTTTTTATTATAAACATGATGATAAATTTTTGACGAATTGAGTATTGCATCGTTAATCTTGAAATTGTATATAGTTGCGCGCCTACATACAATTTGGAATGGACCATGCAAGGCTGATTAGTAGTCACCATAAAACTAATGAATAAACACTACATTTTCTTTGAAGATTGTGAAAGATTAAATTTTATGAGATCTGCAAGAAGTGAAAAATAAGGACATAGTGTTAGGGACACCTACATATGTGCCCGTACTATTTATTATTCTAAGTCGAATTTACTCATCTGTGGAACTTGTCTTATTTGACAATTGACAATTCTTTCTTGTCCAATTCTCCCGTAGTGAGATTCTTAGGAAAAATATCTGATTACCGAGTGTTGATACCCGACTGGATGTATTGACGTTCTTATCATTTCTTATGATTTGATTTCATTTGAATGACCTGGGTAACGATCCAAGGAGCTTTCGAATGCGTACTCAAATTATGAAAACATGGGATATATTCATATTTGTTAAATGTTTTCGTCTGTATCTGATTTGAAATTCTCTCGCATAGATTATGCGTTGACCTTACTCTTTTAATAGTAGTTGTGTATCCTAATATCCCTGAATTTGTGAAGGATTATGAGTTATTATTAGTCTTTTGAGAAGTTCACATCTTATCGACGACAATGAAACTGGAAAGTTGATAATGCCAATAGAATGGATTGATTGATTATGACATGACGACATTGTCTTAATTGATGGGAACTGGAGTAGAAATTCCCTAAAATATAAGATGTTGATTATCAAAAGTGATCTAAATAATTCTTGATGGATGACCATATCCTGCATTTAGAATTGAAATTATATTGTGAATGATTGTGAATTAGTCATAGATATTATTATCTAGAAAGAACTTAAACTAAAATTATTAAAAGATGTTCCTGCTATCTGAAACATTAGGAAGTATTTGCTGGTAAATTTCCTAGACTTTCGCCATTAAGGCAAGTTGAATTTGGTATTGATTATATTTCCGGTGCTGCACCTTTGGCTTGTGCACTGTACATCAGCATCATCTAAATTAAAGTAATTACCGTACAACTGAGAGAGTTGTCGAAGAAAGATTTTATTCTACCGAGCTCGTCATCATGAAGAGCTATGGTGTTATCATTCCTTATATTTATAGATTACTGTGAACTGAGTAAATTGACAATCGAAAACGATATCCATAACTCGAAATTGAAGATTAGTTCGATCATTTACAAGGTTCTAGCGTATTTTTTAAAGATTTGATCCACGGCATGGTTATTATCAACTTCGCTTCCGCGAAGAAGATTATCTATTCCAAGCACTACATCCAGAACTTGTAATGAAGATTATGAGTTTTATGTGATGTCGTTTGGATTGACCAAGGCACATGTAGCATTCATGAATTTGGTGAATCACGTGTGTAAGCTTTAATTTGATAGATTCATGCTTGTGATCATTAAGGACCATTTGTTTATTTATAAGAATAAGAATGAGTTAATAAATATTTATAGATTGCCCTGAATTGGCTGAACAATGAAAACCTGTACCTCGAATATTTAACATGTGATTTAAGACTTAATCTTTTACATTAGTTGACCGTGTGATTAAAAGATAATGGAATCTATATTGACTCTTTAAAAATTAGAGCCATTTGAAACTTTGGGTTTTACCAAAAAGAAAATGGAAATATGTTTTGACAAATGTTTTAACAAAGGATTTTTAAGGGATTATTCCCTATAACCAAAACATTTAACTAAACTCCTGTTTAGGGGTAAATGTTTTTGCATACCTTAAGACAACCTAAGGGATTGAGGAAACCGTTAAATCATGACTTAAAATTTGAAACGACAATTTTTGCTTTTCAACTAAGAAAATTTTGACCAAAGTATAACCAAAGATTTTTCAAACATTTACGAATCTTAACAATTATTTTCGATAAATCAACAAAAATCGTATTAATTAAATTAAAAATTATTTTGAACATTTTCATATAATTGGACGGACTAAGAAATTTAAAATCTTTACGTTTACGTGTCATAAAAATTGAATATTTATTATTTAATTAGTCGTAATAATTATCGACGCATTAGACGTCGGATTGAGTAAAACGGATAAAAATGATAGCTGAGAAGAAACTAAAACATAGAAAATGTGAAGAAAGAAATTTTTAATGAATGTAAATACTGACACGTTATGTAGAAAAGGATAAAGAACCAATTAGGATGTGTTCCTTAGTAATGATGGTATAAAATAAAATTGCCGAACAATTTAAATATGAACGATGTTTGTAAAAAGGATAATATAGATAATAAAAGGGGGTTCGCGGCTAATGTGAACCATTAGAAATCAGGAGCCAATGGCGTTAAATGATTAAAAGTCCATTTGTGAATGTCTAAATATGGAGGATTGTGAGATATAGTCATGAGGGAATCTTGTAAGTATAAGTATTCTATTCCTGTTATTTCTGATTTAATGTATCTTTGTCTGAAGAAGTTGTACAAATGAAAAATTATGAAGGAATACATTTCCTAATACATTAGTAAACGTCTAGCTATCGCAAAGGTCATCATCTGAATTTGATCCGATTTGGGTCATCGTCGACAGACTGACCAAATCTACTAATATCATTCCTGTTAATGATAGATTCTCGATGAAGAAATTGACTCTTTTGTATTTAAGGGAGTTGTGTAAACATAGTGTGCCTGTATCGATCACCTCTATCAAGATCCTCGCTTCGCATTGAATTTCTAAGAGATTTGCTCAGAAGTCATTAAGAACGAATCTTTATGAGAGTACTGTGTACCACCCCAATCGAAGGGACGAGGTAAAGTAACGATACAAAATACTATACGTACTGTTCTATGTTTGAATGATTGACCTTTGGTAATGAACCGTATAATCGTTTTCCTTTAGAGAGATTATCATTGATAATTATCGTGTTAGGATCGAGATCGAATCTTGTTAAGATTTATATATTAGAGCATCTGTAAGCAGGAGTTGGGATGAAGACACCCGACATACACCCACTGTGAGTTGGACATGTCTTTTAGGTTTAAGGTTTCTTATGATGGCGAACCTAACCTTACAAAATACTAGACCCGCGAGACCTGAAATGATTGTTGAAATTAGGATTTGAATATTGACTACCAGCAGTGGGCAAGAGGTTATGTGAATATGAAATGTAGATCCTGAAGTGCCAGATGGGTAGCAAAGTTATGCCAAAAATTTTAACCATGGAAAATGAATTTAAGATCTGAAAGATCATGGGATATAAGTCCCCGTTGTATGGGACCATTGAGATGATGTAAAAGATTGGTTTGAAAGGCATATAAGCTGGATCTACCCTAGGACTTCAAGAGCTGCGTGAATTATGTTTCGTATATCGAACTTGATGAAATGTCTATCAAGTGAAAATCTGATTGTTTCTTAGTAATGTTTAGATCGGCGAAAAGTTGCATTCATCAGAAACCCGTGAACATCATGGATAGAGAAAGTAAGTCAACAATAAACCTGATCTTATTCCTGTAGTTATGTTAAATGAAACTCACGTATTGTAATAAATTACACTTTTGAGAAAAGACCGAATGTGGAGGAAATACCCACATGGCTTTAACTCTATAAGAAGCGAGTAGTAAGATGATCTTTGAGGACAAAGATCCTGTTTAGGGGTAAATGTTGTGACAATCCGTCAATTTATGCTTGATATTTTATTCTCAAGTGTTATTTAAAAACATTATTTTAATGTTATATTATGAACTCACTTATTTTTGGGAAGAAAATTTGATTTACGTCTTGAAGTAGCATCGACTACGTCTAAACCGGATGATTCTACGTTACGTGCTCACATTTACATACACCGTCTTTGGTGACAGTCCGACATTTCAGAAAATAAATTTAACCGTAAATATTATTTTAGGATTTCAAAATTTGTGTTGGTTCGTAAACTCACAAATTTACGAGAAGAGATTAGAAATTACGATTTTAATTTAACGTCCTTTACGACTAAACCGGAAACCTTAGGACTACGTATTTACGTTTTCGAACTCCGTTTTTGATGAGACAATTTTTATTAGATTCGTTTTGTGTCGTTGATTCATAATTTATAAAAACGTTGTTCGTAAAACGACCCAAGGACACGCAAATCGAGGAAACTAGAATCGAGGAATACCCGTAAATTAGCGGGATGGGACAAAATAAATTATTCCATCCCACTAATAAAGGGACGGCCAAGACTAGGGACACCACATCAAAGATGTGGCACCCTTACACTTAATAAGTTTACGCTTGTAAACTTAAGCTTCTTTTTGAAGCTACCTATCCCACTAAGCTAACTAAAACCATTAGCTTCCTCATTTCTACCATTTTCACACATGCAAATCCACTCAAAATTCTCTCTCACTCTCTCTTTGAGCCGTCCCATTTCCACCTTAAACCACCATCATTGATCAAAAGTAACCATGAAATCTTATGTTATTTACACACATGTTGAAGCCCTTTTGAAACCCTATTGATTGATGGTGATTATAACATCCAAGGAGGAGTTTCCATGGAGTCTTGGGGCTGATTTTCCACAAGGTGTTCATGAAGAATGGTGGTCTTGAAGATGGTCTTGGTTATTCACAAGTTTCTCCATCAAAATCCATGTTTTGATCACAACCTACATCATCATGGTGGTATAAAGATTGTTCTCCTCATCCTCTTGTTATTTTTTGATTATGTAATCTTGTATTTCTTTTACTTATGTATATGTATATGATGATGAATGATGATTAAAAATATTGTGTGGGGATTTGGTGTTGATAAACATGCTATAAGAAACAAGGCTAAAATCTTGTTTAAATTGTTGGTTGTATAAAACAGTAAAGAATCATATGATGACCTGATAAAAATGGCATATATTAATGGATATACAGTAAGTAATATGTCTTGTACACATGTGAGAGTTGGCCATGCAATGGAATCATTAGGATGAGTGAGATATGATCAAAACAAGTTTAGAGTACAAATCTGAGTTTACTGTTTTGGACGATTTTTAGAAAATACTTAGAGGCTGATTTAACAGTAGCTATAGACGAGTTATATGGATCACATATCATGTAGTTTATGTCATAAAAATTTGAGCTTCTATCTCCATATATAACTCTAGATATGGCAGTTTTGGTGAACATGAAAATAAAAATCAGATTTTGGAAATTAAAGTATAATAGTCTTATATAAGCACTGAAATAAAAATAGTATAAAATGTGAATTAAAACCCACTAACTTATATAATAAATTTATATAAATATGTATAAGGATAAATAAATGGTACATTTTATAAAAACGGTAGTTATAAGTTTTATAAGTTATAAAACTATAAACATGATTTTTACGACTTTTTCGGCTATTACCGTAAAATTAACGTTTTTGTTAAATAAAACTTAGACGGTTGGACCCGTCTAATGTAAACTTTATAAACTCATATACTGATATAGAAACATATATAACAAGTAAAAACCGATAAAACCCGAACTATATAACATACGGACATTAACGGGCTAAGTTAACGTTATTGGACTAATAATACAACAAAATGGACTAAAACAGTATAAACTTATTTATTGGGCTTAACCCATTTGGGCCCAACATGTAAAGTATAAATACTGATAATACAAGTATGAACTGGATTAACACAAGTTAATAAACTTATAATAGGCTTATTGGACCGAAAACACGTAAATAGGTAAAACTAGAAAACTAGTATAAAAGTTATCGACACATAACACTAAAATGAGTAAATGAGAATATGTAAACCCACTTGATCATCATATATATATATATATAATCATCATATGTAAACATAATTGTTATTTTTATAAAGTCATTGGACATGAGTCTAAGACGAGTATTATTTGTCTAGGTTTCCGTGATTGAAGCACGTACCGTACGTCCGAATTGCCGATAACCCACCTTCCCACATCAACGTGAGTTCATAGCCTCGCACTCTTTTAAATGTTTTTATGAAATATTTTATAAACCCGCGAGGGAGATAACATGTTAGTTTTTATAAAATAGGACACCATTTGTCCCGATTGTTTGTTTATTGATTTGGACCCGAATGATTGTATGACCCGATTGTATGACCCGATAAATGATTAAATGACCCGATAGATGAAATTAAATGGATTATTAAAGTTAGGTTATGTCACTAAAAGTCCCATTAGCATGAATTGTGAACTACCGGGATTTGGTAGACGCTTATGCATATAATAGTACTATTTGGGGACGATCACCCCAGTTCGCGCCTTGACGGTTGATCCCCGTCGTGCCACATTGATTGGTAAGCGAATTTATGTATGAGAAGATTTACATAGCGTGACCTTTGTGACGACACGCTAATTTAGATGGGCAAATTGAGTTTCGGGCTAGCTACCCGTTGTTTGTTTTATTAAGGTAACAATGTCATGCGGCTTATAAGAATCCAGTTAACGAAATACTACTATACGCACCGAATTACGATGTATTGCCTGAATAGCAATACGGGGTCATACTATTGATATTATGTTCGTGTTTTGGTTTTTCATAACCATATTCATACAACGGTTTTTATTTAACTTTATACAACGTTATAAGACGTATTGTATGATGTTTTTACGACATTGGTTCGTATAATGATTTTTAAGGCAAATGCCTATATTATGATTTTCGACAAGGATTTGTATAAAAATGACTTTGGCTATTTTATGGCCTATTACAAAGATTTGTACAAAATGATTTTCGGTAATAATTTTATACCGATGTTATATTGATGGTTTTATTAAACTCTATGAATTCACTCGGCGTTATCGCTGACCTTTTCTTTTAACATATTTTATCTCAGGTACTTGAAGGTAATTCTCGGGAAGACAACAAGAATTCATGGCCCGCACTTAAATAACAATTTCCATTCAAATCTTTTGTAAAATTGTATGAAATGACTATAACTTGGGACCTATGTAACTTTGATATTTATGAATGGAAATGCTTTATTATTAAAACGACGCGACTTTTAAGCGTTGTCTATGATGTGAGTAATGTGCTATCCCGTAACACCAACTAGGTTCTTGATGACACTGCTTTTATACATGGTCTCATCGTCCAAAACGGGCTTAAAATGCATAAAATATCATTAAAACTGCCAAATATATGCTCGTGTTTGTTACTTGTGTATTTTTAGGTACGGATATAGAGGAAATGGCAAAAGATCACAAGAATCATTCAAAAACGAACACGAGAAACGAAGCCGCACAATGAACCGGACCCAAATCTGGAATTTCCAAAATGGAACTTGAAGAATTGAAGATTGGCAAGATTGGTCCCTCTACTATTGAAGACTTGGCAATTTATACCCTTGCAAACCTCATTTATTGCATTTGGGTCCCTAAATTATCAAGTATTTACAAGATCAGTCCTTGGAGAATGAAGAATGTGCATTAAAGACCCTTGATTAAAGTTTGTAAAACATTATGTGCCAAAAATGTAAACTTTCCAAAGTCATTTACAAAGGAATGGAAGATTTGCTATTTTAATACAACATGAAGAAAAGAAGAAAGCTTGGGGGTCAATTCTGCCAAGAAAACCAAACATAACCATCCAACCCCCACCTGACACCTCACCATAACCCACCCATTTACCCATAACCTACCCATTAACCCAACCCGAACCCAATACCCGGTTTAATTAATAAACCCCAGTCAACTCACCAGTCAAACCCCAACCTTCCCTCCAAACACCCTTTTTAAATAAAAGTTTTCCCTTTTTGGATTAAAACACCCCTAATCACCCTCTTAAACCCTAACAATTTCCAGGCTCAATTTAACTCAAATCAAAGGGGTATTTATTAATTAACTCCAGATCCTTGATTTCCCTCCACCTCACCTAAACCCAGATCTCAAACCAACACAAGACACACCCGTGTGTCTTGTAGGACCCTCCCCTGCCCCGTCCCTTTCCCTCAAAACCCTACACCCGACCAAACCAACGACCCAGCTTAAATCCTTTGACCCCAAGCACAAATAGACGGCCAAGATCAATTTTCAATAGCTGGACTTCACAAGAGCTTTTCAGAGATCACATGAGGACTCTTTTTGACCAAGAACTCAGTCAAACAACAAGGGCAACTTTGGCATTTCAACAATTAGGGTTTAGGCTTCTAGTTAGTTCTATCATGTAGTATATAAAGGAGACGCATGTGTCCCTTTATTTTTGTTCCAGTTTTTAAGCTTTCACATTGTAATTCCTTTTAATGAAATAAAAGTTTGGTATTTGTTAAAACAATTTAATTCCTTTTTATGTTTGTTAAAAGTTGTGTGTGTGTTGAAAGCTGATACTGAGTTCCAAAATTTGTTAAGGTTTTGAGTTTTCAAAAAAGGTTTTTGAAAAGGTTTTTCAATTTTCAGAAATCCAAGAATTTGTGAAGTGAAAGTGGATTAGATTCTTGGATTATCTGATTTTGTGCTTGTTTCAGAAGTTGTTCAAAGGATTGGGTTTACTGGTTTCAAGGTTTAAAAAAAAAGAGAAAGTTTTTTTTAAAGAAAAATCAGAAAGTAGTATTTTTGTGTGTTCATTGATCTTTGCAGGTTCATTGAAGCTGCTTGTTGACAAGGGTTCTGCATAGGCCCCAGCCTATCTGGAGATGGCAATGCTGCCATTGTTGGGCCTGGATGTAGGTCCAACAAGGTAAATCCTTGTTTTCATTTTTCATATTTCAGAAATTTGTGATTGGGCATGGTTTTTGTGCAAGTTGTTTAAAAGATTGTTTATTGGCTTGATATTGCTTGTTTGTAGTCACTATGCATGTTTAGATCATTTGTAATCAGTATGGTGATGATTTAAATAGATTTGACTTGTTAAAAAGTGAATTTCAGAAGTTAAAGGGGTGTTTGGATTTAGTTTTTAAGTAAGATTGGTGAAAGTTTTAGGGTTAAAATCTTGTTAGATACACTACTTAGGATAAGTGTATGATATGTGTTAGTTGGTTTTCAGATTGGTAAAGTATTCATCAAATTTGCATGCTAAAAAAAGTAAAAACATAACATAATCAGAAACTGCATTGTTCTGCTTGTTTTTTGTGGAAATTTGGTCACCAATTTGGAAAGTTGCTAGATACTAGGTCTAGTTAGGGTTTGTTGTCATTTATTTGTCACTTGATTGGATTGTGTGTAAGTTTGTGTGCATTGAATATCACTATTTTGCCAAATAAACCAGCAAATTGTCTCAGACCTACATAAAACTTAATCAGAAACTTGTTTGTACATTTTGTTGATTTGTGAGCTAAGAGCTTGCTGTTTTTCTGCAATATATTGACTCCCTACACTCCAACTGAGTGTAGGGGTGCCTATTATCCAACAAATCACCACAAGATTCAAGAATCAAGACCTCTTGATTTATCTCTTCACTTGTGAAGATTACCCTTGTGTTCATCAGAAACTCAGGCAAACCTGAGCACGTTTTTGGTTCCTGTTTGCTTTAATCTTGTTAATTTGAATTGGATTTGAGTTTTTGGAGTATTAAGAGTTACTGGTTTTGTGTTTTTAGAGTTTAAAAAAGAAAAAAAAATAAAAGAGTAAAAAGGACTGGCCAGGACTCGAACCTGCGCCCTCCTCCTCACAACACATCACACTTACCATTGCGCCCTAGGGACTTTGACTGCTAAGTATTCAAACCATATTATATTTAAGGAGTGTTTGTTTGGTGGCTTATTTAACAAACAGCTTATTTAAAAGCTGATTTAAGCTTATTCTTTTTGGATTTTTACCATTTAGTATTTTCTTGTGTTTTTGTTTAGTTTTAGGACTTTTTGGTTTTAAAAGATTATTTTTCCCGTTTTTAATTAATTTTTTAGCAATATTTTAAGTTTTAATTTTAGAAAGTAATTTAAAAATAGAAAAAGGTTTTTTAAAAATCTAAAAAAATAGTTTTTAGGTTTTTATTTATATTCTTGAGGTTTACATCACAAAAAGTTTTCAAAAGGTCTTATTTTTGATTTTATAGGATTTTAGGGTTTTTATCCAACTTTAAAATTGAATATAAAATTATTAAATAGGTTTTAGGAACTTTTAATTGCATTTTTGTCTTAGTTATAATATTCTAGATTTTTGGTAATTTTTTAGAATTTTTTTGTAAACTTTGAATTTTTTTGATTATTTTATTATTATTTTATTATTAAAAATTGAAAGTTTAATTTATTAAGTTTTTTTCATTTTTCCTAGATTGTAGACACATAATTAGGAATTTTGTAACTTTCCAAATCTTTTTAGGGCTTTTCAATTATTTTCTAGAATTAATTTAAGTTTTAATTGATTTTAATAGTTTTTAGGTGTTTAAAAATAGTTTTATTTGGTTTTAAAATTTCAAAAAATACTTTTTAGCTTAATTAGGTTATTTTTGAGGTTTACAATCTTTAAAATCTTGTTTAGGGCTTTTTAATAATTAATTGTGATTTTTAGGGCTTTAATTAGCATTAAAAAGTCGTTATCTAATTAATTAAAAGGTTTTAGCAAGTTTGGATTTTTTTGTAAACTCTTAGAATATTATTTTGGATTTTTAGTAATTTTTAGGTTAAAATTTTAATTTTGGGCTATTTACGGTTTTACGTGAACGCGTTTTCGTCTTAGCTCGATCCGTCTTCGTAACCGTCTCTCTTTCTCATTTCTATTTTCTTTCCTTTTCTTCTTAATAAAATCATCAATCAAAATCAACTCATTACACAACACACTTGCCTCCTTGGGAAACGAACTTGGACTTATTTGGTCATTAGTGCTCGGTTTTCCTAAACCGACACTTGATACTTTCCCTATTTTACCTCTATTTCCTAAAGGTGTGTAAAAACACTACAATCAGTTCCGCTGTACTGAGTTGTATTTTTTTGGGGGTGTTACAACTAAGAAGCAAGTTGCGATGCATATTAGCGCTAGTAAACCCAAAAGCAAAGTGAACAATCCTGGTGCAACCCCCACTAAGCAAAGTATTGCATCAGACTCCACCACTAAGAATCCTAGAAGCAGAATAGGGAATTATATGATTCTACTAGCAAGTCTTGGAAATGGTTGTTTGCTAATCAATGTCCTCCAGGATATAAATAGATGCCTAAGGTTAGGAAAGAAAACGTGACAACCAGCGTTAGTGTGCTTTTAAGTGCTGAAACTAATGAAACTAATGAATCGGAAATCACGACTAACTTGGAATCGAATTTAGCAAATTGTTCTAATTCTTCTGTAGATGATACAAATAATTCTCTTCATACTAGACTTCGGATGCACGAAGCACATGACGGGGAATCTCAAGCTTCTAATTAACTTTGTGGAGAAGTTCCTGGGTACGGTCCTGATGAGACTGCTTTTATACATAGTCTCATCGTCCAAAACGGGCTTAAAATGCATAAAATATCATTAAAACTGCCAAATATATGCTTGTGTTTGTTGCTTGTGTATTTTAGGTACGGATATTGAGAAAATGACAAAAGATCACAAGAATCAATCAAAAACGAACACGGGAAACGAAGCCGCACGATGAACCAAGCCCTGATGAAGAATTTTCCAAAAAAACCCTTGAAGATTTGAAGAATTATGAAGATTGGTCCTCCAAGTTTGAAGAATTGACACTTTATACCCTTGTATCTTCATAATTACAAGTTTGGTCCCTAAAGTTTGTCAAAATTACAAAAAGGACCCTTAACTTTGAAGAATTGGCAAATTTAGTCCCTCAACAAAACTAAATTGTCAATAATGGTACTCCAAGAAGTCAACAAACAAGTCAAGGCCTTGAATTATGAAGACATGTCAAAAACAGCCCTTGAATATTGAAGAATTTACATGTTTGGTCCTTGTTTCAAGCTTATAAAATCCTTGTGCCAAATTTGACAAGTACTCCATACTTATTATAAAGGGAAAACAAAGTTTTGGCTGATATTTGCAAAGTGAAGACAAAAGGAAACATGGGGGGCCAATTCTGCCAGACATTGGAACTTATCTCAGCCAATCATGTGTACACATCACCCACCACCACCAATCACAACTCCCCACCTCACTCCCTCTTCCACGTCACCATTCCACCAGCTAATAAACCCATTTATTTAACCCTTCCCTCCTAAACACATTTTCAAAAAACCATTAATCCACAAACGGATTAAAACCCCCTTAATCCTTCCATAAACCCTAGATAATCCCAGAATCAATCAACTAAAAAAACAAAGGGGTTTTTAATCAACTTGTCCAGATGGGTGATTAACCTAATACTAAGCATATCCCAAACCCAAATATCCCATCACTTTCACTCATGTGATACCCCTGACCCTCCCCTGCACAAGAAAACAAAGTGTACAAACCCATCAACGGCTGAAAGATTCATACTTGCTCCATACGTGTCATCCAACGCTCCAAAAGCAGTTTGACACCTCTGGCACCCCCACATCAGTCCAAGAACATCACATGGAGCCTCTTGACCTAATTCAAAAACAAGCATCTTCATAAGAATATCCGAATTTCCAAGGGCAAGGAAGGAAGTTTACACATTAGGGTTTTTAGGTTTCTTTCAGCTTTCTAGAACAAGTGTAAGCCTATATAAAGGCACATAGGACTTAGCTTATTGCTGTTCTTTTTTCTCGTTTTTTCACAACTTTGTAAGTCCTGTTTTTATGAATGAAAAAGGTTTAAGTTTGTTGATGAGAAGAAAGAGCCACCTTAATTTACATTGTTTTCTTGTTGTTTAAATTCTAAGATTGTTTACTTTTCAAGTTTTTTAAAATTTAAGTCTTGTGTTCAAAGGTTTCTGATTTCAAGTTTTCTTTTCAAGTTAAGCTAGAAAGGTTGTTAAACCACATAAGCTTCTACATTCAAGCTTGTATATGACCATACAACCCTGATATCTTGGAGATATCAAGGTGTAGTGGGTATAAAAGTTTGGGTAAAAAGGGCAAAGTAAGGTAAAAAAACCTTTTTGCTTATTCTTTTAACATCACTGTTTCAGTTAAAAAGCTATAAGCTATAAGGAGACTTGTCTATAAGTCATTCTTATAGCTCATTGGCTCTCATTCCAGGTCACTCTTGTTGTTTTGGTTTGTTTTTAGCAGGTTCTAAACAAGGGCCAATCTTATTCATTTTTGTTGAGCAAAACTTCATCAGAACCTCAACCAAGTTCAGCACAAGCCCGGGCTTGTTTGGAGGTGGTTTTTCAACCACTAAGGGTCCTGGATGTAGGACCCTTAAGGTAGCTCATTGATTCTCTTTTTCATTTTCAGTTTTCCAAAAATTATGTGCTTTATGTGAATCTGTATGTTAACTGGTTTAGTGTTCATTTGAGAGTTTAATATTGCTTATATAGGACTTGTATGCATGCTTAGATAGTGTTCAATCAGTTTGGTTAAGTTTTGATTAGAGTTGCTTTGGAATTTTTGTGTTTATCAGATTTAAAGGGGTGTTTGGATTAGTATGTAACCTGGTTTGTATGCTATAAATCTTGGAGTAAATCTAGTTCAAAACTCTCACTAGGTAGTTAATAGGTGTTTAGTGTAATTTTTTTTCAGTTTGGAAGTGTTTTGTAGCAAATTGCATGAGAAAATTGGTCATATAGTTTAAAAATCAGAAAACTGCCTATTGAAACTGATTTGTGTGAATTTGGTTAGCAAATCTTGTAGTTTGTTAGATTCAGGGTTGTTTGAGGATTGTGCCTTGTTTGTATGATAAGTTGTGAACTTATATGCATGATATTAGCCTTGTAATCTCATCATTGTGCAAGTAATATAGCTTAATTTTTCATCAGTCATCAATAGCTAGATCAGTAACCTTTTTGCTTATTTTTGTGCTTGAATTTGACTTGTACTTGCTTGATTTGTGCTTTTCCTGACTCCTTATACTCAAAAGGAGTATAAGGGTGCCTGTTATCCACCAAATACATCACAAAAATCCAAACCAAGTCCTCTTGGTCATCTTTTCACAAGTGAAGAACTCTTCCTTGTGTTCATCAGTCAACAAGCATAAAACTGGGCACGTTTTGGCTTTCCTAAGCCTTAATCTTTGTTATTTTGGGTTTGTGTTTGTGTTTTAGGAGTTAATTAAGTACCTGGTTTGTGTTTTAAAAGTAAAAAAAAAAGTTTGCAAAAAGCTCACCTTTCCTGGGCTCGAACACGCGACCTTGCTTTCCAAGGGCTAGCGTGTTAACCAGTGATCCAGATGGCTTTTTACGTTTAGGTTTCATTTCATCATATATTTAAGGTGTTTTGGTTTTGTAGCTTATTTAATTAACAGCTTTTAAATAAGCTGTTTCTAGCTTATTGCTTGTAGCTTTTTCCTGTTTAGAATTTTCCTAGGATATTATTAGGGTTGTTGACTTTTCTGAGCAAAAAGTATAATTTTCCCATTATTTATTAATTTATTAGGATTATTTTAAGTTTTAATTTTAAAAAGTCATTAAAAAATAGAAAAAAGCAATTTAAAAATCTGGAAAAATAGTTTTTAGGTTTTTAATCACATTTTTGAGGTTTACAACTATTTAGGTTTTCAATTTAGCTTATTTTTGATTTTATAGGATTTTAGGGTTTTTAAGCAACTTTAAAATTTAATATAAAATTATTAAATAGGTTTCTGAAAATTTGGATTGCATTTTTGTTTTAGTTACATTATTTAGGATTTTTGGTAATTTTTTAGAATGTATTTATAAACTTTTTATTATTTTGAATATTTTAATATTATTTTATTATTAAAAATTAAAGTTTTTTTTTTTTTTAGTTTTTACATTTTTCCTAGGTTAAGGACACTTAATTAGGAGTTTTGTCACTTTCCAAATATTTTTTAGACTTTTCAATTAATTTCTAGAATTAATTTAAGATTTAATAGATTTAAATAGTTTTTAAGTGTTTAAGAATAGTTTAATTTGGTTTTAAAATTTTTAAAAATAGTTTTTAGCTTAATTAGGATATTTTTGAGGTTTACAAACTATTAGATCTTGTTTAAGGCTTTTTAATAATTAAAAGTGATTTTTAGGGCTTTAATTAGCATTAAAAAGTCATTTTCTAATTAATTAAAAGGTTTTAGCAAGTTTGGATTTTTTGTAAACTCTTAGAATATTATTGGGGATTTTTAGTAATTTTTAGGAATTTTTAGGTTAAAATTTTAATTTTGGCACTATTTATGATTTTACGTGTTCGTCTTTTCCGTCGTAGTTTAATTCGTCTTTGTAACCGTCTTTCTCTTCTAATCCCTTTTCTATTTTTATTTCTCATATATAATCACAAACTAATCCATATCATTACACACATAACACACTAGCCTCCTTGAGAACGAACTTACTTAGGGTCATTCACACACGGTTTTCCTAAATCGTCGTGCTCACTTGCCCTATTTATTGCTCTTTTCCTAAAGGGTGGTAAAAACTCTAACATCATTTTGGCGCCGCTGCCGGGGAGGCGTGTTGTGTTTTGATTGAACATTGTTGTTTTTTATATTAGCCATAATAAGTATTTGTATTAGTAGCACTCTACTAATACGTATTATCGGTTTTTCGTTTTTTGTGAATACTATTACTATATTGTATACGTAGAACAATAAATTTACAAGTACTCCAAATACGTGAGAAATCACAACCTTGACTTGGGAGGTCATTACCCAATCATTGTATTCGAATCTCAAACCAAAGAAAAAGGCAAAAATAGATAAATACTTTCGTGAAGCTCGATTTTGAGAAATACAAACTATAAGGTGGGTATAAGGCGGTTGTATTTCACGACCTAAAGGAAAAAGGCTCTTAAGTGCTTCGCGCCGCCTCGTTTCCTCCGCTTGCTTGTGCGTGTTTTGATTTTGAAAGCTAATCGAGGGTTTTGCCGCCCAAAGTATTACTAAGTATCATATACATTTTCTTGGTTTCTATTGATTAAACCCTCTTGAACGATTTGGTGTTCCACCATCGTTCTAAAGTCATCGAAGGCATTCACTTCACGTGTTCGTTTTCATTCCTTGAGGCTTCTTTAATCGAGAGATTTGATTAAGGAGGAGATTTGTAGATTTGTGTCTACCTAATACATTCCAAAAATCCAAAAAAAGTTAAAAACAATAAAAAAACCACAAAATTTTTTTTTGAAAAAGTAAAAACACCAAAAAGAATCTTCTTTGCTCGCCTTCTCGTTGTACGTGACGTTTATGCAAACTCTCTCTAAAGCAAGACGTGCTCGTAAACGAAGAAAGAAATCAATCACTCCTACTAGTGAGGAGTCTCCTATTGACGAACCCATTGTAGTGAAAGAAGCACCCATGGCTAATCGAACTATGATGGAGTTGCTTCAAGCACCCATCGAGGGTTATGGAGAAGCGATTGTGATTCCCGCTATCCTTGCGGAGAATTTTGAGGTTAAGACGGGTTTATTGTCCATGATTCAATACAACAAGTTTCGAGGTGACGAAAAGGACAACCCTCATAACCACATTCGCCAATTTAATTGTCTCACCGCCACATGCAAGTTTAAGGACGTCTCAAACGACTCGATTAAGATGATGCTTTTTCCGTATTCCTTAGCAGGGCCCGCAAAAATTTGGTTAGAGAAAGAGCCACCCAATTCTATATTGACGTGGAAGGATCTCGTTTCAAAATTCGTGAACCAATTTTTTCCGCCCTCTAAGACTACGCACTTGAAAAACGAGATTTCAAAGTTTTCACAAGAGTATAATGAGATTTTTTCAACGGCTTGGAATAGGTTTAAGGAAATGTTGCACGAATGTCCTCATCATGGTTTTTCCGACTTGCATCAAATTGACACGTTTTACAATGGCTTGAACGATCATGAGCGTGCTTATCTTAATGCCGCCGCGGGTGGTAATTTTTTATGTAAAATGGTCGAGGAAGCATTATTAATCATTGAGAATAGGTCTAAGGTGTATAGTCCTCGTAGCACGTCGAGTGTTCGTAAGACTTCGTCTTCGCCTTCATTGTCACACACCGTTGATGCTTGCCAAATCGAGGCTAATTTGGAGAACAAAATTTTTGATAAGTTGAAAGGATTGTTAATTGAGTTTAAAGTTGGTGAACAACCCGCTCCCGCTACGATTAAAGCGGTTGAGGTTTCTTGTATGTATTGTGGTGGAGCTCACGATTATTCCGAGTGCATTACCAACGGTGGTAACACTTCGAGTGCCTTCGCGGCCGCGGGAACTTATAACCAAAACGGTCAAGTTCCTCGCACTAATCAATTGACTCCACCGGGTTTTCCACCAAATCAAAATGCTAACAATTATCGAAACAATCAAGTTGGTTACCAAAGCAATCAAAGGAACAATTTTAAGGGTAATAACAACTATGGGAATCAAGGGAGTAGTAGTGGCCAATTGAAAAATCAAAATCAAAACCGTAATTTTCAAAACACAAGTCAAGGTCTTCAAAATGTTTACACAAAAGAACTTCCAATGGACTTTTTGAATTACGCCACGGCAAATGATAAGATTTTGGAAAACATACAAGAGCAATTGGCTAGTCAAGCTAGGGACACGGCTAAAAACACTAAGGAGTTGGCTAACTTTGTGAAGGAAAATCTTAACATGAGAAATGAGTTGAAAAATGATTTTGCTAATCAAATTCGAGGTCAAAACAACAAGATAGAGCAAAGTCATGCTAGGCTTGAACAAAATTTGACCAAAAAGCCGCTAGTCAAGATTTGAAGTTTAATAGTCACGATGCTAAGCTTAATGCCATTTTAGAAGCCGTCATGGGGAACAAAGCCTCTACTTCGAGTGGTCTACCTAGTAACACCGTTTCAAACCCAAAGGGAGAGATGAAAGTGATTACCACACGTAGTGGTAAGACACTTAAAGAACCGACTCCTCAACCAATTACTCCAACGGTGGAGGAAATTGAGGAAGAACCCGAGGTGGTGGTCGAAAAGGAGCATGTTTCAATCCCACAAAGTACCGCTCATGCCACACCTACGAACGACCCATTACCAACATTGGAACCTGAGATTCCAAAGGCTATGCCTATGCCCCAACCCACACCACCCTTGCCTTACCCATCGAGACTTTGGAAGGAGAAACGACAAGAGCGCGACAATTACCAATTTGAGCTTTTTATGAAAATGTTTCGTGAGTTGCACCTTAATGTGAGTTTCGCTGATGCTTTGGTCATGATGCCTCGATTTGCCGCTAACTTTAAGAGTATGTTGAACAACAAGGAGAAATTGCACCAAATGTCTAGTTGTTCGTCGGTTTATCTTAATCGCATACCTCAAAAAGTCGGTGATCCCGGTAAATTTTTGATCCCTTGTGCATATCAAGATATGGAGGAATGCTATGCCTTGGCCGATCTTGGTGCTAGCATTAACTTGATGCCACTTGCAATCTTCAAGTCGCTCAATCTTCCTAATCTTACTCCTTCACGAATGTCTATTGAGTTGGCCGACCATTCCACGATTCTTGCATGTGGTTTGGCGGAAGACGTTTTTGTGAAAGTGGGGAAGTTCTACTATCCCGTAGACTTTATCGTTGTCGATATCCCCACGGATCCTCAAGTTCCTCTTATTTTAGGTCGTTCGTTGTTAGATACGTCAATGGCTTTAATTGATGTGCATGCTAGAAAGATCACCTTACGTTTCAACGACGAGGAACTTGTTATAAACGCAACTCAAAATTCTCAACTTTCTCATGTTTATTCCGTTGCAACCATAAACCTCGTTGATATGATCGACGTGGTTTGCGAGGAATTTTCACAAGAAGTTTTAGGGTTTGGTGATGAAGAAACTAGTGGCAATCCCACTATGTTAGATCCAATTCTTGATAATTCGACACAAACCTTCACTCCTTTTGAAGGTGGTGGTTTTACGTTGGAAGAATGTAATGTTCCACGTACTTGTGACGAAGACCTCGACAACGATGAGGACTTCTCGATTATCAAGGATTTTCTCAACGATTTCCCATTTCCTCCACCCGAGGAGGTTATGAGTATCGAGCCCAAATCTTCACTTGAGGAACCACCTATCCTCGAGTTGAAAGATTTACCTCCTCACCTCGAATATGTCTATTTAGAGGAGGACGACAAGTTGCCGGTTATTATTGCGAAGGACCTTTCGAATGATGAAAAAACCACACTTGTCGATGTTCTTAAGGATCACAAAGGGGCGATTGCGTGGAAGTTATCCGACATTAAGGGAATCGATCCCAAGTTTTGTACCCACAAAATCTTAATGGAGGAGGATTTCAAGCCAACAATCCAAAGTCAAAGGAGGGTGAACCCCAAAATTCACGACGTCATAAAAAAGGAGGTCCTTAAACTCCTTGACGCGGGAATGATTTACCCTATTTCCGATAGCCCTTGGGTGAGTCCTATTCATTGTGTCCCTAAAAAGGGAGGGATGACCGTTGTGCCAAACGATGCCAACGAGTTGATTCCCACTAGACTTGTGACCGGATGGAGAGTGTGCATTGACTATCGAAAGTTAAATGAAGCCACTCGAAAAGACCATTTTCCCTTGCCCTTCATGGACCAAATGTTGGAGCGTCTTGCGGGAAACGATTTCTATTGCTTTCTAGATGGTTTTTCTGATTACTTCCAAATTCCCATCGATCCTCGTGATCAAGAAAAAACTACGTTTACGTGTCCATATGGAACGTTTGCCTATCGTAGAATGCCATTCGGACTTTGCAATGCACCGGGAACTTTTCAACGATGCATGATGGCTATTTTTCATGATATGATCGAGAAGACGATGGAAGTCTTCATGGATGACTTTTCCGTGTTTGGTGATTCTTTCACTTCGTGTTTGTCGAACCTAGAGAGAATGTTAAAACGTTGTGAGGAAACCAACCTTGTGCTCAATTGGGAAAAGTGTCATTTTATGGTTAAGAGTGGAATCGTCTTAGGGCACAAGGTCTCGAATGCGGGGATTGAGGTAGATCAAGCTAAGGAAGACGTCATCGCCAAATTACCTCATCCCAAAACCGTCAAGGGAGTTAGGAGTTTCCTAGGCCACGCGGGCTTTTATCGTCGATTCATCAAGGATTTTTCAAAGATTTCTCGACCCATTACACATCTTCTTGAAAAAGAGGCACGTTTTGTCTTTGACAAAGATTGTGTACGAGCCTTTGAGATCCTTAAGAGGAAACTTACCGAAGCTCCCATTCTTGTTGCTCCAAATTGGAACCTCCCCTTCGAACTTATGTGTGATGCTAGTGATTACGCTATAGGGGCCGTTTTGGGGCAACGTCATGATAAGCACTTCTTGCCTATTCACTATGCTAGCAAGACGATGACCGAGGCTCAACTTAAATACACTACAACGGAAAAGGAGTTCCTTGCCGTGGTGTATGCATTTGAGAAATTCCGACCTTATCTCGTCTTGTCGAAATGCATAGTGTATACGGACCATTCGGCTATTAAGTATCTCATGGCAAAGCAAGATGCTAAGCCGAGATTACTTCGTTGGATTCTCCTCCTTCAAGAATTTGATCACAAAATCGTTGACAAAAAAGGAGCCGAGAATCTAGCGGCCGATCATCTCTCTCGTTTGGAAGATCCTCACCAAAGTGTTTACGAGCCCAAGGAAATCACCGAAACATTTCCGCTCGAGACACTTGGTGTAGTGAATTCTAAGCTTGACTCTTCCACCCCATGGTTTGCGGATTTTGCAAATTACCATGCGGGTAACTTCATCATTAAGGGTATGACGACTCAACAAAAACGAAAATTCTTTCGTGAAGTCAAGTTCTACTTTTGGAACTACCCTTACTTGTTTCGAACTTGTGCGGATCAAATCATCCGACGTTGTGTATTTGGCACCGAAGCTTCTAACATCCTTAGAGCTTGCCATGAGGGACCCACGGGTGGTCACCACGGTGCTAATCTCACGGCTAAGAAGGTGTTTGATGTCGGCTTCTTTTGTCCTACTATTTACCGAGATGCACAAGATCTTGTGAAGTCGTGTGATGCATGCCAACGATAAGGAAAAGCCTCACAAAAAGATGAAATGCCACAAAATATCATTCAAGTATGTGAGATCTTTGACATTTGGGGCATAGACTTTATGGGGCCGTTCCCATCATCTCGTGGTAATAATTACATTCTCGTTGCGGTTGACTACCTTTCTAAGTGGGTGGAGGCCAAGGCCTTGCCCATCAATGATGCTCGTGTGGTAGTCAAGTTTTTGAAGCAATTGTTTTCTCGGTTTGGAACCCCTCGTGCTATCATAAGCGATCGTGGAACCCATTTTTGTAATGACCAATTTGAAAGGGTTCTAAGGAAATATGGGGTTACACATCGTCTTTCTACGGCTTATCACCCACAAACGAGTGGGCAAGTCGAGGTTTCAAACCGAGCTTTGAAGAGGATTTTGGAGAGATCCGTAGGAGAAAACCGACAATCTTGGTCGGATAAGTTAGACGATGCTTTATGGGCCTTTAGGACCGCCCATAAGACACCCATTGGGTGCACTCCCTATAAGCTTGTGTATGGAAAGAATTGTCATTTGCCTATCGAGTTAGAACACAAGGCTTATTGGGCCCTAAAGCATTGTAATGATGACATGGAGACCGCGGGAAAACACCGGAAAATGCAATTAAATGAATTGGATGAATTAAGGGATATTGCTTATGAAAATTCATTGATTTATAAAGAGAAAACTAAAAAGTTGCATGATTCTAAAATTAAAAACCGGGTTTTTAACATTGGGGATCAAGTTTTTCTTTTTAATTCAAGATTGAAAATCTTTTCCGGTAAATTGAAATCCCGTTGGTCCGGTCCATTCACCGTGACTCAAGTGTTTCCGTATGAGACCATAGAGCTAGCTCAAGATGATGGTCCTAACTTCAAGGTAAATGGACATAGGTTGAAGCACTACTTTGGCGGGGAAGTTCCATCGTTGAACTACCTCGACCAAGTCACCTTCCCCAATGATAATTAGTATTGAGGGGATCGAGTTGAGCTCATGAATCGGTAATCAAAAACGAGATGCCTCGTGGGGGAGTCCCATGCTTATCCTATGTACATATTATCGCTTTCTAATGTAGCTTACGTGTGGGGATTTGTGCCCTTCCAACCTTTGTTCCGTGGTTGTTTGCGAATTGTGATTTTTAGATCATGATCTTCACGATTGGAGCCTCTCGTGTTCGTTTATGGGAGCACTCGATCGTTTTCTTTGGAGACATTTCTCAATATCCATGATATATCCTTTTGATGTTCTAACCTTAGGTTTATAGCACACTTCATAAACGGCTTTAAATTTATTGGTTACACCCTTTCCATGCTAGATTATGCATTTGACTACGTCTCTAGTATGGGGGTGTTTGCACCCCTAGACTCGAAACATTGAGGACAATGTTTAACTTTAGTATGGGGGGTGAATAGATACTTGCCTTGCCAAACCTTCACGCTTTCCAAAGTTTATCTTTTTGTTTATCGTTTTTGTATGCAAAATAAGGCTAAAAATGGCCAAATTTTAAAATTTTTCTCATGTTTTATAAGTGTTTGAAGACACGAATGTAGATTTTCCGATGGCGAGAATAAGAGTAATTTTTGACTCGACCGTGCGTGTTGAGCACTTAGCTTTGATTCCTTAACTACAAATTAGGCTAAGTCTCTTAAATGAGGACGAGAAATGATAGGGTTAATTATAAGTTACTATGCTAAACGTAGAGTACTCGTATTCTTTCAAAAACTCATGTGTTCTCGTTGTTTTCTTATTCTCCCTTCGCATGTAAATATTTTTTGCTTAATAAATATTGACTTAGCGGTTTAGTTAGGATTGTTGGGTTTCTAGTCTTTTCTAGTAGCTTCCGTGTAATTAAATTGGGAAGACATTAAGATATTGCTAGCGTCACGGTTTTGAAGTATTGGCACCCTAATAATCAAAAGCTTCACCCAATAATAAGATTTCAAGTGCTCACCTAAATTAAGCAAAAATTTGAAGCTCACAAGGCCGAAAAATCTATGCAAAAATTGAAAGTGAATCAAGCCTTAATCTTCGAAGCTTTAAAGATCCAAAATCCGACTTAGCGTGAGGATATACCTCTTTGGCTAATAAAACCACCGATGAGGTGGATAATAAAAGGCAAGGCAAGACCGAAGTCATAATAAAAGCTTCATGGCGAAGTTGAATAAAAGATGGAGGTAAACCAAAGATAATAAGGCCCTTCCGTTAGGGGGCGTATAAAAGTCTTGGTAATAAGTCTCATGTTCAAAACCGTTATAAAACCGTGTTTATCGATTCTTCTTGTCAACTTAATTTTTTAACATCGTTGTCTATTAGGAGGGGTTATTGATTAGATGCTCTTAGTTACACCGTTAGGACTCTATTTTTAGACCTAAATCTCTATTATCGCATAAGTCAACAATGTATCCTCGTGAACCATTCAAGACATAATAAAATATAAGAGATACAACTTAGGAATAATGGGAGGATAAGTACGTGATTAGGGCATATGAGTAGTGTTAGCATTACTAACTTATAATGACAATGATCTCGTTGCACGCTTGGCATGGAATTAGGGTGAAAATCGAGGACGATGAAATTATTTCTAACGAAGCATTCACGTGTTCCTATTCTATGAACCTAAACGTCCCATTTTGCGATGAAAATCATACATTATGTATAAAACACAAGTAGTAGTAATAGTAGTAGTGTAGCTAGTTTATCGTTCAATAAAGTCAATAAAAATGGATTTTGGAGATGCTACGATACTTTATTCTAGCATTTCGTGAGGGCACGACAATGGTTTAGTATGGGGGAGTGATGAGACTGCTTTTATACATAGTCTCATCGTCCAAAACGGGCTTAAAATGCATAAAATATCATTAAAACTGCCAAATATATGCTTGTGTTTGTTGCTTGTGTATTTTAGGTACGAATATTGAGAAAATGACAAAAGATCACAAGAATCAATCAAAAACGAACACGGGAAACGAAGCCGCACGATGAACCAAGCCCTGATGAAGAATTTTCCAAAAAAACCCTTGAAGATTTGAAGAATTATGAAGATTGGTCCTCCAAGTTTGAAGAATAGACACTTTATACCCTTGTATCTTCATAATTACAAGTTTGGTCCCTAAAGTTTGTCAAAATTACAAAAAGGACCCTTAACTTTGAAGAATTGGCAAATTTAGTCCCTCAACAAAACTAAATTGTGAATAATGGTCCTCCAAGAAGTCAACAAACAAGTCAAGGACTTAAAGTATGAAGACATGTCAAAAACAGCCCTTGAATATTGAATAATTTACATGTTTGGTCCTTGTTTCAAGCTTATAAAATCCTTGTGCCAAATTTGACAAGTACT
Source organism: Glebionis coronaria (assembly GCA_025667525.1). Lineage (NCBI taxonomy): Eukaryota > Viridiplantae > Streptophyta > Magnoliopsida > Asterales > Asteraceae > Glebionis > Glebionis coronaria. The sequence continues at coordinate 530,377 of JANFOE010000217.1, forward strand.
CCATACTTATTATAAAGGGAAAACAAAGTTTTGGCTGATATTTGCAAAGTGAAGACAAAAGGAAACATGGGGGGCCAATTCTGCCAAACATTGGAACTTATCTCAGCCAATCGTGTGTACACATCACCCACCACCACCAATCACAACTCCCCACCTCACTCCCTCTTCCACGTCACCATTCCACCAGCTAATAAACCCATTTATTTAACCCTTCCCTCCTAAACACATTTTCAAAAAAAACATTAATCCACAAACGGATTAAAACCCCCTTAATCCTTCCATAAACCCTAGATAATCCCAGAATCAATCAACTAAAAAAACAAAGGGGTTTTTAATCAACTTGTCCAGATGGGTGATTAACCTAATACTAAGCATATCCCAAACCCAAATAGCCCATCACTTTCACTCATGTGATACCCCTGACCCTCCCCTGCACAAGAAAACAAAGTGTACAAACCCATCAACGGCTGAAAGATTCATTCTTGCTCCATACGTGTCATCCAACGCTCCAAAAGCAGTTTGACACCTCTGGCACCCCCACATCAGTCCAAGAACATCACATGGAGCCTCTTGACCTAATTCAAAAACAAGCATCTTCATAAGAATATCCGAATTTCCAAGGGCAAGGAAGGAAGTTTACACATTAGGGTTTTTAGGTTTCTTTCAGCTTTCTAGAACAAGTGTAAGCCTATATAAAGGCACATAGGACTTAGCTTATTGCTGTTCTTTTTTCTCCTTTTTTCACAACTTTGTAAGTCCTGTTTTTATGAATGAAAAAGGTTTAAGTTTGTTGATGAGAAGAAAGAGCCACCTTAATTTACATTGTTTGCTTGTTGTTTAAATTCCTAGATTGTTTACTTTTCAAGTTTTTTAAAATTTAAGTCTTGTGTTCAAAGGTTTCTGATTTCAAGTTTTCTTTTCAAGTTAAGCTAGAAAGGTTGTTAAACCACATAAGCTTCTACATTCAAGCTTGTATATGACCATACAACCCTGATATCTTGGAGATATCAAGGTGTAGTGGGTATAAAAGTTTGGGTAAAAAGGGCAAAGTGAGGTAAAAAAACCTTTTTGCTTATTCTTTTAACATCACTGTTTTAGTTAAAAAGCTATAAGCTATAAGGAGACTTGTCTATAAGTCATTCTTATAGCTCATTGGCTCTCATTCCAGGTCACTCTTGTTGTTTTGGTTTGTTTTTAGCAGGTTCTAAACAAGGGCCAATCTTATTCATTTTCGTTGAGCAAAACTTCATCAGAACCTCAACCAAGTTCAGCACAAGCCCGGGCTTGTTTGGAGGTGGTTTTTCAACCACTAAGGGTCCTGGATGTAGGACCCTTAAGGTAGCTCATTGATTCTCTTTTTCATTTTTAGTTTTCCAAAAATTATGTGCTTTATGTGAATCTGCATGTTAACTGGTTAAGTGTTCATTTGAGAGTTTAATATTGCTTATATAGGACTTGTATGCATGCTTAGATAGTGTTCAATCAGTTTGGTTAAGTTTTGATTAGAGTTGCTTTGGAAATTTTGTGTTTATCAGATTTAAAGGGTTGTTTGGATTAGTATGTAACCTGGTTTGTATGCTATAAATCTTGGAGTAAATCTAGTTCAAAACTCTCACTAGGTAGTTAATAGGTGTTTAGTGTAATTGGTTTTCAGTTTGGAAGTGTTTTGAAGCAAATTGAATGAGAAAATTGGTCATATAGTTTAAAAATCAGAAAACTGCCTATTGAAACTGATTTGTGTGAATTTGGTTAGCAAATCTTGTAGTTTGTTAGATTCAGGGTTGTTTGAGGATTTTTCCCTTGTTTGTATGATAAGTTGTGAACTTATATGCATGATATTAGCCTTGGAATCTCATCATTGTGCAAGTAATATAGCTTAATTTTTCATCAGTCATCAATAGCTATATCAGTAACCTTTTTGCTTATTTTTGTGCTTGAATTTGACTTGTACTTGCTTGATTTGTGCTTTTCCTGACTCCTTATACTCAAAAGGAGTATAAGGGTGCCTGTCATCCACCAAATACATCACCAAAATCCAAACCAAGTCCTCTTGGTCATCTTTGCACAAGTGAAGAACTCTTCCTTGTGTTCATCAGTCAACAAGCATAAAACTGGGCACGTTTTGGCTTTCCCAAGCCTTAATCTTTGTTATTTTAGGTTTGTGTTTGTGTTTTAGGAGTTAATTAAGTACCTGGTTTGTGTTTTAAAATTAAAAAAAAAAAGTTTGCAAAAAGCTCACCTTGCCTGGGCTCGAACACGCGACCTTGCTTTCCAAGGGCTAGCGTGTTAACCAGTGATCCAGATGGCTTTTTACGTTTAGGTTTCATTTCATCATATATTTAAGGTGTTTTGGTTTTGTAGCTTATTTAATTAACAGCTTTTAAATAAGCTGTTTCTAGCTTATTGCTTGTAGCTTTTTCCTGTTTAGCATTTTTCCTAGGATATTATTAGGGTTGTTGACTTTTCTGAGCAAAAAGTATAATTTTCCCATTATTTATTAATTTATTAGGATTATTTTAAGTTTTAATTTTAAAAAGTCATTAAAAAATAGAAAAAAGTAATTTAAAAATCTGGAAAAATAGTTTTTAGGTTTTTAATCACATTTTTGAGGTTTACAACTATTTAGGTTTTCAATTATTTTTGATTTTATAGGATTTTAGGGTTTTTAAGCAACTTTAAAATTTAATATAAAATTATTAAATAGGTTTCTGAAAATTTGGATTGCATTTTTGTTTTAGTTACATTATTTAGATTTTTGGTAATTTTTTAGAATTTATTTATAAACTTTTTATTTTTTTGAATATTTTAATATTATTTTATTATTAAAAATTAAAGTTTTTTTTTTTTTAGTTTTTACATTTTTCCTAGGTTAAGGACACTTAATTAGGAGTTTTGTCACTTTCCAAATATTTTTTAGACTTTTCAATTAATTTCTAGAATTAATTTAAGATTTAATAGATTTAAATAGTTTTTAAGTGTTTAAGAATAGTTTAATTTGGTTTTAAAATTTTTAAAAATAGTTTTTAGCTTAATTAGGATATTTTTGAGGTTTACAAACTATTAGATCTTGTTTAAGGATTTTTAATAATTAAAAGTGATTTTTAGGGCTTTAATTATCATTAAAAAGTCATTTTCTAATTAATTAAAAGGTTTTAGCAAGTTTGGATTTTTTGTAAACTCTTAGAATATTATTGGGGATTTTTAGTAATTTTTAGGTTAAAATTTTAATTTTGGCACTATTTACGATTTTACGTGTTCGTCTTTTCCGTCGTAGTTTAATTCGTCTTTGTAACCGTCTTTCTCTTCTAATCCCTTTTCTATTTTTCTTTCTCATATATAATCACAAACTAATCCATATCATTACACACATAACACACTAGCCTCCTTGAGAACGAACTTACTTAGGGTCATTCACACACGGTTTTCCTAAATCGTCGTGCTCACTTGCCCTATTTATTGCTCTTTTCCTAAAGGGTGGTAAAAACTCTAACATCAGGTCCGATTCGGAAATGATCAATTTGCACTGAACCTAGGATATGGAGATTTGGTTTAGGGGAATATCACGATCAAAAGGGTATACTATGTTGAAGGGCTCAATCACAATCTTTTCTCGGTTGGTCAATTCTGTGATGCGGATTTGGAAGTTGCTTTCAGAAAGAAGACATGTTTTGTTCATGATTATGATGGGAATGATTTACTCACCGGTTCACGGGGTACCTTTAACACCCCCAAATTACATTGCGCAGCGGAAATACACATTTGGGTGCGAAACACAAACATCGTTACATAAGACACTTTGAACAATCTCAAAATGATACATTTGAAATATAAACGGATATAATTTATCCATTGTCTAAAACCTTCGATCCCAAGTAAAACAATTTTAGAAATATCAGAGTAACATTTAGGTCCCCGCAAAGATTCCATCCAATTAACAAACAATTTACCAAAGTACATGACCATACATTATTATTTCTATGACAAAAGGGAAAGAAATTTGTTTTAGACCAAACACTACAAAGAAACCCGCAATCCTTCTCCAGCAAGCTCCGCGATTCATCAACTTCAATTACCTGAAATACATGCTTAAAATCATCAACACAACGGTTGAGCGAGTCTATAGGTTTTCTAAATCATCATTTAAACACAAGAGAAAAATCAATCAAGATCATTTAATAGAATTGTTGTACATACAATCTATTAATCAGGCATTCTGGCATATAGCAATAGCTATAGAATTGTATTAATCTCATGACACCGACCCCTTAACTTAGTTACCCACACCTAAAGCCAGCATGACTATATGAATTCCAGTGCCCCTACTAGGGTATCAATTGCAAGTATACCACATTCTCATTCTCGTAAACTATCCTTCCCAAAGGTTACTCAGCGTAAAGCCCTGGTCTCAGATAGGGTCGTCAGCCCAATAGTACTATCATTAGAATAAGCGGCTATTCCCAACTCACAACATCAAGTCAGAAGATAGTTAACGGCTCATGAATTTAGGGACTTTTGGAATTTACATACTTATACAGTTCAAGGAAACAACAGGCAACATTCGGGTCCAAACAATCAATCATGACTTCTGTTCATTTTACTTTAAAATAGCGTGTATCCCCCTCGTGTGTTTTGGAATCATTCAAAACAATTACAAAGGCGAGGCTATAGACTCACCTTGAGTAATAGCAGTAGCAAGACGACCTTCGACGATTGTTGATGCCCAATAAATACAAAAACCACAACCTATCAAATAAGGCGCGTTCATTAATAATAAACTCGAATATAACCCATACATAATAACATCAAACTAAAAATCATAATATCACAACCCACCCAAAATGAAAACAATACAAGTGACCAATTACTTCATTCTATATGTTTACTTTATTAGTCAATCCTTTTGATAAAAATCTGCCGGTACACACCAAATGTACGAGCTCATTTACCCCACTTAAACACGTCAAATGCTTATGATACTACTCATAGATATCACTTACTATATATAGAAAGTCCTGTTAAAAGACCATCAAAATATTTTACTATTAAAGTTCCCTGCCCGACACATCTTTGAACTACAAAAACCGGACAGTTTTACGTCACCGACTCATACAACCATTTTGACCATTCTAAACAATTATGTTTACAAATCCGAAACTTGAGTTTGAAAATAGACTCACAACACAAGGTTTAGAACCTAACATCATACCTTGACCATTTTTACAACTCATTCTATAGTCCCCGAGATTCAATCCAAATATCGACAACAACTTCGGATTGTGTCGATACTCGTCTTCAGGTACACGAATAATCAAATCATCATAACTTCTCGCTCGTTTGGAACTAGAAGCTCTACCTTATATCAAATCAAAGCTAAAATAATTATCTAAAACACTATCTTATTAGTTTATTCATTTTCAAACATTAAGGTACCCAAAATTTACGTTTTTCCCACTGATCTAAAATACCTCTTTAAAAATCATGCTAAATCAATTTTCAACCCATTTTAATCAATCTGATACTCCTAATATCACCCCACAATCATCTTATACAAAGCATCTAACCCATAACACCCTTGTATAATCATTCAAAAATTTACCCACTCAAAAATCCAAACATGCAATACTTAATATATATATATAATAGCACTAACAACAATTATATAACAAGAAACTAGATCAAACGACCTTGGATCATCATCAAAATTTAAAAGTTGTGCATGTTGTAAATTTTTACACCAAAATGATCACCAATAAATTTTATAGATGGGATATTGTTTAGATTTACTTGATTCAAAGTATATTTTGAAAAATCAAAGGGTTTAGGGCGGTGTGTGTGGACGGAAAAAGCAAGAGGGAGAGAAGAGAGATGAAAATTTTATTTTGTATGTGTTTTGAGTGGAAAAGGTTAGCTGAAAACCTTATATATGGTGGGTGGAGGGACCATTGTTGTCAATTTGCAATAGTTTTGGTCCAAAATTCAATCAAATAATTTACAAGGTTGAAAATATAAAATGTCAATTTTGAAAATATTTACGAGGCTCGGGTTTCGTAAATATACTTTTCAAAAATTAAAACGCACTCAAAATATGATAATAGTTTGATCCCGGTACGACTTAATACACAATTAAAATAAAAACGTCAAAATTATAAACATTGAGACAACAAATAATAAAACATAAAATCTCGGGCATCCGTCGATATCGTGATTACTAATAATTCTCGCTATTACTAAAAAGATAAAAATAAGACCTCCAACGTCGGTTTTAAATAAAACCATCAACCGTCATTTCATTCAAACTCATAAAAAATTTCAAAATTATTCGTAGAATAATATTAAATAATATTAGCTAATGACCTCGGGTTCGGGTTGTCACATCCTACCCTCCTAAAAGAGAGCGACGTCCTCGGCGCTTGGCCCCTCTTATATTCACATTCAATACTTATAGAACAAATGAGAACTCCTTTCCTTTAAGAAATCCTCATGCTTCCTTCGCGAATTCAGATCCACTCCTAGAGTTCTTGTATCCTCACAATATAATTCTTACTATGCTTCAATCTCTTAAGAACTCTTCACGGTTCTCCCTATGAAAAGCAACTTATCTTCAAGTTGAATGCTTTCCTTGTTGTTCTCAAAACAAATTTCACTCTTCATAACGACACCTTAAGCATAATCACGTTTCCCAATTTCAAATTTCATCGATTTCCTTTGATTGCCAACATAACTCTTCTGACAACTCCTTGTTACTAATAAACAATACTTAATCTATACAATCTCATCAGAAATTACCAATATTAATTCTAGTTTAGTCATTCAATTCCACCTTCATTTCTGCAATGCACCGAAAAACTAACTTACGTTCATAACTCACGATCTTTAACCTTCACAATTTGAAGTTATTACGGATCTTCAACAATACAGCCTCATTACTAGCATGATAACCATTTTCATATAAGAATCCTAACAATTCCTAAGTCAATCACACACGCACTAGTATATCGTCCAATGTTCGAATCATCCTTTCACTCTATCCATCAAGATCTGTATATCACGCAGTACTCAACTTTCACCTTTACTCAAACCAGAACGTATCGATTACTTGAATTGTGAGATTCCTTCATCACTAAGTCTCACTTTCTCAACTCAGATATGTTAGGAGTGCTCAATATTCCATGTCTCACTTGACTTTACAACCAAATCCTTTCAATAAGTTTGACAAAATGTTGAAACCACTTACCTTGACATTTTTCTCAAATCAGACCACTAACTTAAACTTTCAATATCCTTTCTATCAAGTCCACACTTCTTGTCATCACCAAAACTTAAACCTTAGAAGCTTTTTCCTTTTTCTTCCTCATAAGTGCATCAGCTACCACATTCGCCTTTCCCGGATGGCAGCGAATCTCGTAGTCATAATCACTCACAATCATAACCATCAACATACTCAGGTACTCGAAATATGCAATTCGTAATCCTCTACTCACTACTTTATCTTCCCAAAAAGTTAATTATGAAGCAAACTCTTATGATCCTTTATTATTGCACTCTTGATTCCATACAAGTAATATTTCTACAATCTCAAAGCAAACACCACAACTACATAACCCTTATGTGACGCATCATAGCAAACTACAGACTATAAATACTTCAGATCCTTCCAACAATGACAACATCAGTGCAGAACACAACATACCCTTTCCTCATCTGATAAGGATTAGATCTCGAAACTTAAAATTTAGATGTATAAGTGGGAATCACACATCCAATTCTTCTTAGTCAACTTAATCAATGGTTTAACAATTAGTGAAAACCTTTCAATAAACCTCTGATAATACACAGCTTAGACCAAGGAATTAACAATTTTCCGTCAGCATCGTTGGTACCGACCAATCCTTAATCGTTTCAATATTGACAAGATCTTCACGAATACCTTTGTTGTCAATCAACTGCCTTAAAACACAAATATTTCAACCAACATTCACCCATATGGAACTTTACATACAATTCCTCTTTTTCCAACCATCCCAAAATTATCGTCATATGCTACTTATGTTCCTCCTTTCATCTTGGTATAAAATAGAATAACGTCAATAGATACAATGACTAACTCATCCTAATACAACTCACACACATGAGTCACCAGGTTCATGAATACGGAAGCCGCGTTCGTCCATTCCAAAAACATCACTTGAAACTTAAAGTACCCACATCAAGTACTAAAAACAACTATAGGAACATCTTCTTCCCTAACTCTCAGTTAATGATAACCAGAACTCAAAGCGATCTTTGAGTACACACTAGATCCAGACCAGTTGTAAGGATCAAACAAATCATCAATCCTCGGTAATGGATATTGATTCTTGACTGTCAATTTATTAAGCTCTCGATAATCAATACACATTCGAAACAATCCATCCTTCTTGACAAACAACACAGGCAATCATCATTGTAACGAAACTTAATCTAATACATCCCTTATCCATCACTTCTCTTAGTTGACCAGATAACTCATTCTACTCTGACGATGCCAAATGATAAGGCATACAAATACTACTCAACGAAACGCAGAAGTACTACACCTATCGCTTACAACACTCAATCGAAATGAACTCCACTTCATGAGACGCCAGCAACTCTACAAAACTTCAGGAAAACCTTAGAATACTCTCGAATCATTAACAGATCTCCCAACTTCTCCTCAACTACCCTATCACTAATTACTTGAGCTAGGAATACATCATATCCCTCTTCTACATACTTCCTCATTTCCAAACAAGATATTTCTCAAACGTAAAGTTCACTCATCACCTCTCATAGTCAACACTCCGCTTATCAGCAAAATCTAAACAAACAGATATCAATTTATGGTGAAGATCAGTTCCATCTCAAGCATCAGCACTACGCATAACTAACCCATTCATACCTAAAAATCTACATCTAAAGATTCCAACTATTTGAGCATCAAGTCGATACTAAACACCTACCTTCCTAAATTCAAGGAACACACTCTTAGTATAGAACTAACACTAGCAACCTTTCCATCGGTTAACTCCACATCATAGTTAATTGTCAATCTTACTAATTCTCCATCGATAAAACAACTGAATCTTTACATTTCTATAATTTCTATCTGATCTGACATTAAACAACATACTAACATAATGATCATCGAATAAGAATATACCATTTACAACATTCAGACCTTAAGGTTTGTCAACATCATTCAAACGTAAGCTGGAGCGGCATCATTCCTATCTTGTCAATTTCCTTTCCTTAGACAATTCCCTTGCTTGTGTCCTTTCACGCCATGGCTAAATCATATCACTACTCTAGAGGTACTAATTCTAGTAACTAATCCTCTTGTCCTACACTTAGCAGCTTTATGACCAGGTTGACCTAACTCTAGTCGCTATTGTGGAAAATTACCAACATGGTATAGAGTACAGCAACACACTTGAGATTTATTTTGTTATTTCCAGACACAGTGGCAACACGAATCCCATCATTCCTTCCATAGTTTAAATACTAATTTCGGTTCTGTCTTTGGTTATTGTTATTAGTGTAATCCCCACGATTCTAACCTCGATTCTGGTTGGACTGAGTAGATTCCCACTTTCTCTTATTGTTTTCAACAATACTATCTTTCCTATCTTGCACTTTTACTTCCATTAAATCAAGCGCCATCTGAACAGCTTCATCGAAAGATTTAGGTTTTGAAGAAATAGTCTCACCCTTAATATTACTAGACAATCCTCTAATGTACTACTTCCTTGCCTTACAGTTATTCACAAAAGTATCATGACATAACAAACACAACTTAGTAAATTTTCTATTATATGCAGTAATAACATCGTCCATTAGCACTAATTGTCTCAATTCGGATTCCAACTGTCCTAGTTCCTACTCAGGACAAAACCTAGCAGTCAATAGTCCTTTCATCACGGTCCATGTCTTACCATTAGCCACAACCAATCCTAAAGTAGTCACTTGGTTATTTCACCATCTTAGTGTACCATCCTGAAATGTAGCAGCAGCAAATTTCACCTTATTAGTTTATGAATATCCAATAATTTCAAAAGTACTCTCTTTCTTATCAATCCACCTATGCAATTCTAATGCACCACTAATACCACAAAACTGCGTAGAACCACACTTCCAAAAACTAACATAAGTACATTCTCTTGAACTTGTAGAACAGTAGTAACACTATCATCTGGATCGGCAGCATCATCATTATTCTAAACAACATCATTATTATTCTTAGCAGCATCATCATTATTCTCAGCAGCATCAACTTCAGCATCATTATCTCCAGCACAACTAACTCCAGCATCTTGATTCCTTGCAGCACGATCAGCTTCATGTGCTTTAGCAATAACTTGTTCGATCATAGTGTTCACAGTAGCAGTCGTTAATTTTGGTGACATATCTCAAGAAACATAGTCACGTGGTTATCCACTAATGATAGAAATATGATTCCCTACTCCTTCTTCCGTCATCAGAGAAGAAAGAACATGATAAGTATACATATCAAGATAAAAGAATAATTCTTTACCAGGACATCTCATGAATACTACATGCACAAACAACACAAACTACAATGGTTCATCAACCAAAACTCAAAAGAGTTAATAAAGACACAACATAGATCATGAGGGTAATTTAGATTGCGTTGAGGATTCAACAGGATAGTGGCAATGTCTGTCACTTCAGTCATCTACCGAACAAACTTAAAAGATTATAAGTTCCATCATAATGCGACGACACCAGGTTTAAATAATTTTGATCACAAAAAGAAAATAAGATACAAAGAAATCCATCACGCAATTAGTTCCTTAGATACCAGCTCCTCATCCTCCTTATCATTGTTGTCAGCTTCATCACATTTGTCTATTTCCCTTTTCGCACATCAAAGTCGAATCCCTAACATGATGGAAGCTCACTCTCAAAATCCAAATACTCACTCGTACACGGCATATTAATCACCAGGCAAATCTCAGTATGACTTTCAACATTCCTAAGCTTCCAAGCTTAACTCAGAATTGATCTCACATGAGACTCCCACTCACTCATCCTTTCAAAACTTACCTACTTCTCTTTCGACCTTTCAATTCAAGCACACAAGTTTGTCACAATCGAACTAATACAAACAATCTCATCCATCTTCCAAGTCCTAACAAACTCATTTCTCCACATACCAAATACAACCTTTAAAAAAACTTTTCTTTCACATCAACCTTTTAATCACACCAGTTTCAACCACACATTTATCATACATCAGCTAATCAAACTTCCTCATACCCGACACAAGTCGCAAGAATTCAGTTGTAAAATTGTTCAACATCTGGTCTACTGTCCTAGACCCTCGGCAGTATATAAGGTCATTATTCAAAATTATATACATATGCATTACATAAGAAAATTATGATCAGAAGTACTCAATGTACTTTCAACAACATCATCATAGTATTTACTTAATAAATACTCTAAAAATCATTTCAGTTTTAAGGGATACATCTAACTATAAAACAATACAAAGCAAATAATCTTACCGGAGCCTTGCGGAGAATTTGCGTGCTTTTGTAAAATATTTTCTACACCAAAGTTATAGTTTAGGACATTTTTCAAAAATCGACCTAATTCGCTATAACTAAAAAGCTTTGATTACCAATCTTTAACACCCCCAAATTACATTGCGCAGCGGAAATACACATTTGGATGCTAAACACAAACATCGTAACACAAGACACTTTGAACAATCTCAAAATGGCACATTTGTAATATAAAAGGATATAATTTATCCATTGTCTAAAACCTTCGATCCCAAGTAAAATAATTTTAGAAATATCAGAGTAACATTTAGGTCCCACAAAGATTCCATCGAATTAACAAACAATTTACCAAAGTACATGACCATACATTATTATTTTTATGACAAAAGGGAAAGAAATTTGTTTTAGACCAAACACAACAAAAGCAACCCACAATCCTTCTCCAGCAAGCTCCGCAATAACTTCAATTACCTAAAATACATGCTTAAAATCATCAACTCAATGGTTTCGCGAGTCTATAGGTTTTCTAAATGATCATTTTAACACAAGAAAAAAATCAATCAAAATCATTTAATAGAATTGTTGTACATACAATCTATTAATCCGGCATTCTGTCATATGGCAATAGCTATAGAATTGTATTAAGTTCATGACACGGACCCCTTAACTTAGTCACCCACGCCTAAAGCCGGCATGACTATATGAATTCCAGTGCCCCTATTAGGGTATCAATTGCAAGTTTACCACATTCTCATTCTCGTAAATTATCCTTCCCAGAGGTTACTCAGTGTAAAGCCCTGGTCTCAGATAGGGTCGTCAGCCCAATAGTACTATCATTAGAATAAGCGGCTATTCCCAACTCACAACATCAAGTCAGAAGATAATTAACGGTTCATGAATTTAGGGACTTTTGCAATTTAGGTACTTATACAATTCAAGGCAACAATAGGCAACATTCGGGTCCAAACAATCAATCATGACTTGTGTTCATTTTACTTTCAAATAGCATGTATCCCCCTCTCGGGTTTTAAAATCATTCAAAAACAATTACAAAGGCGTAGCTATAGACTCACCTTGAGTAATAGGAGTAGCCAGACGACCTTCGACGATTGTTGATGCCCGATAAACACAAAAACCGCAACCTATCAAATAAGGTGCGTTCATTAATAATAAACTCGAATATAACCCATACATAATAACATCAAACTCAAAATCATAATATCACAACCAACCCAAAATGAAAACAATACAAGTGACCTATTACTTCATTCTATATGTTTACTTTATTAGTCAATCCTTTCGATAAAAATATACCGGTACACACCAAATGTACGAGCTCATTTACCCCACTCAAACACGTCAAATGCTTATGATAATACTCAGAGATATAACTTACTATATATAGAAAGTCCTGTTAAAAGCCCATCAAAAGATTTTACTTTTAAAGTTCCCTGCCCTACATATCTTTGAACTACAAAAACTGGACAGTTTTACGTCATCGCTCATACAACCATTTTGACCATTCTAAACAATTCTGTTTACAAATCCGACACTTGAGTTTGAAAATAGACTCACAACCCAAGGTTTAGAACCTAACATCAGACCTTGACCATTTTTACAACTCATTCTATAGTCCCCTAGATTTGATCCAAATATCGACAACAACTTCGGATTGTGTCGATACTCGTCTCCCGGTACACGAATAATCAAATCATCATAACTTCTCGCTCGTTTGGAGCTAGAAGCTCTCAAAATACTTTTCAAAAATTACTACGCACTCAAAATAATAAAACATAAAATCTCGGGCATCCGTCGATATCGTGATTACTAATAATCCTCGCTATTAGTAAAAAGATAAAAATAAGACCTCCAACGTCGGTTTTAAATAAAACCATCAACTGTCATTTTATTCAAACTCATCAAAAATTTCAAAATTATTCGTAAAATAATATTAAATAATATTAGATAATGACCTCGGGTTAGGGTTGTCACGTTACCGATCATTACACAATTTCAATTCCAGACACAACTTCCTCAACTCTAATTTGCTTCATGGCTAAAGCTTCAACGGCTCAGGCATTGTTATGGCATCAACGTTTATCTCATCTTAATTTTGATACCATCAACTTGCTTGTTAGAAATACGTTTTAACGTATATTAGAAGTATCGGTCGCTCCACAATATGATTTATGTTGTAATAGCTCGTAGTTAGTAATTAGTTATCATTTGCTTATTAACTTAAGTAAGAACCGGTCCATGGGCTTGTCATGGACCGGCCCAAGTCCACTTATGACTTGGAACTATAAATACCCCTTTCCACTAAGGAAAGGGGTTGGTTGTTATCATTTCTTGGTTTCCACTTAATAAAATTCACATAGTTTCTCTCACTTTCTCTCTCTAACTTTCTCTCTCTAGAAATTAACAAACCCCTTCATAGATTCATTGATTATCAATATTCTACATTTGGTATCAAGAGCTATGGGGTGATTTAAGGTGGTGATTTGTGTGGTTTTTTAGTTTTTGATTGTATTAGTGTTCTTTAAGAAAAATCATCTTGATTCTTGGTGTTTTTGGTGTTTTTGTGATTGGGATTAGTGGATAAGTATTAGTTGTTACTTATTTTAGTCGAAAGCACAAAACTTTTTGGGTTATTTGGTCAAAATCTGGGCTTAATCTCATTTTTTACTGTTCGACTGTTCATCGGGAAAGGTTTCTGTTCATTCAGCAAAACTTCCGGATCAAGGAGTTCCGGATCAAGAAGTTCCGGATCAAGAAGTTCCGGATCAAGAAGTTCCGGATCAAGAAGTTCCGGATCAAGAAGTTCCGAGTCAAGAAGTTCCGAATCAAGAAACTTCCGAACCAAGAAGTTCCGGATCAAGAAACTTCCGAACCAAGAACTTCCGAATCAAGAAGTTCCGGATCAAGAAGTTCCGAGTCAAGAAGTTCCGAATCAAGAAACTTCCGAACCAAGAAGTTCCGGATCAAGAAACTTCCGAACCAAGAACTTCCGAGTCAAGAAGTTCCGGATCAAGCCAAACTTCCGAACCAAGAAGTTCCGAATCAATCCAAAAAGTTCCGAATCAAGGTAATCTTCCGAATCAACCAAAAGTTCCGAATCAAGGTAATCTTCCGAATCAACACAAAGTTCCGAATCAAGGTAATCTTCCGAATCAAACTTCCGAATCAACAAAAAGTTCCGAATCAAGGGTTATTTTGCTTGTTTTTTCGACGATTTTTTAGAGGATTTAATCTTGGTTTCATACAACAAAAACACAACACAATTCACAAGCTTTACTTCACTGCTCGATCAACCGATAATCTCTGTTTCTTTGAAGAAAAACAAAATGAATCCAAATTCAGTAATGCCTCAGATGACATCTCTTACGGATATATCAATCATAACGGGAACTGATAGCCGTCCACCGATGCTTATTAAAGAGGTGTTTGAGGCATGGCAAGGTCGAATGATGCAATATCTAAAGGGGAAACCTACATACGAAAGGCTGATGGTCAAATCGATTTTGAATGGTCCACTCGACTATGGTACCATTACGGTTGACAACGTCACTAGACCACGAGAATTTGAAGAACTCACTCCAGCTCAACAACTTGTTGCAGATGCAGATGAAAAAGCACTTCAAACAATTCTCCAAGCTCTTCCCCATGATATTTATAGGATGGTAAGCAAGTATACTGTGGCAAAAGATTTATGGGAACGTCTTAAGGTGTTGCTACAAGGCACGTCTCTCACCAAACAAGAAAGGGAGTGTCAGCTGTATGATTTGTTTGATAGATTCACCTACAACCCAGGGGAAACACTTCACGATTATTACTTCAGATTCACCACACTCATGAATGATCTGAATGTATACAATCTTGAGATTGCTCCATTCCAGGTTAACACCAAATTCTTGAATACTCTACCTCAAGCTGAATGGGGTGAGTATATTACCGATGTCAAGTTAACCAGGGATCTGCACAAGTGCAATTTGGATCAAATATATGCATTCCTTCAGCAGCATGAGAAGCATGTGATTATGCATCGTTCTCCTCGTGGTATGTATCCAGATTCCTTAGCTTTGATGGCGAATCAACCAAGTTTGTCACACAACAACACACCCTATATCTTGGGACATCAAGCATATCATGCATCACCTTACATGACACCAACTTTTCCCCAATACTCGATTTTACCACAACCTCCCACCTCACATCAGCAACAGTATCGGTTCAATGCACCTTCACCACAGTATGGTTCACAACTTCATCCAGCAAATGTTGCACCTTATGCTCAGCCTTCATATTCGTCTTATCAAGAGAATGCAGCATATCAAACAAGCTACCCTGATCAAATGAGTATTCCTTCTACTGATTATGCAGCTCATCCAGATCAAGCACTGTATTGTGACGATGAAGAAGTCCCTGTTCCTGTTTTCCAACAAGGAGCTGACCCAGTTGAAGTGCTAACTACTATGTCTGCATATCTCACAAGAACTTTAAGCAAACGAGGATTCAGAGGATCAGCTCCTACCAACAATCAGTTGAGGAATTCATCCAATTCTCGCCAACAAGCTACAATTGAGAATGGCAGGGTAATGGTTCAGCCAATTCAACCATATCAGGGGAGACCTTCCACATCAACCAATGCTCGCACAACCAATTCTGCTCCTGCTCCAATGGTCAACAATCCTCCACGGGCTAATACAGGCAAGTTGAGAATGATCACCTGCTACAACTGCAAAGAAGAGGGTCATATGTCCAGGGATTGTAAGAAACCCAAAAGGAAAAGGGATGGACAGTGGTTTGCAGAAAAGATCTATCTGGTAAATGCTCAGGCGCAAGGAAGGGAACTTGATGAAGAGGAGCTTGCATTTCTTGCTGACCCAGGGATTGCTGAACAAGACGTTGTCACTACGCAAAATGCAGCTTACCAAGCCGATGATCTTGATGCGTATGATTCCGACTGTGATGACTTTCAAACTGCAAAGGCTGCTTTCATGGCAACTTTCTCCAGCTTAGGGCCAGATAAGAAATCTGAGGTACTTATTAATAACACCGATAATGCCACTGATGCTAGTATTCAACCACATCAAGTTGGGCAAGAGAGTGCTAATTCGAATGAATCTTCGGTGGTGAGTCTTTCAAACGAGGAGACAAACAATGATAGCAATATCAATGTGAGTCCCCAGACTTTGAGTGAATCACAACCGGGAACCAGTTCGCATATGCCTACTCCTGCTCAACAAGATTTGGTCATGGTTCCTGCTACATTACTTAGCCAAATGAATGCTGCACTCTTAGAAACCTTAGCTAAGAATAAGAATTTGTCTGATGAGCTTGCCTTAAGCAATGAGAAAGTACAAACTTTGGAACTAGTGCCTTCGTCTAGTGTTCTCACAAATCTCGAATATGATCACTTTAGAAACAAACAAATGGGTCACTTGCAAGAAATCGAAAACTTAAGAGCAAATCTGTCTAATGAACTTAGAGAAAAGGAGTTAGTGGTCACTAATTTTCAAAAACTTCAAACTGATTTTGAATTACTCGAATCTAAGAAGACTGAAATGGAGATTAATGCTACTAATAAGATTAGAAGTCTAGACTATTTGCTGTTAAGACAATACGCTGCTTCACAACTAGTTCACTTATTTGATGCTTCGTTTAAAGAGTTTAACTTATCACGTCTAAAAGGCCTTCCCCCTAATCCACGATATGCAAAACAAGCTTTAAGACATAGTCCTAGACTTTATAATGCAACTCAATTAGGATTGGCTTTAGACCCGATTGTTTTTCCCAATGATCGAACAAGTAAGGTTCTAGTTGATGAGGATCGGTCATACAATTCAGCAAAATATCCCGATTGTGATTATTTTAAAATGAATAAGGAGCTTGCTAAAACTGATTTTAGAGTTCGCTTCCATATGGACAAAGATCTCATTACAGCACCAACCTACATGATAGAGGAAGAAAGCCCTAGTACATTTCCTACACTTGTCAACATGGAAGGTCCTAAGGAAATTCCAAAGAATCTTCCACCTGTTAGCACTGTATGGTTAAACTTGCAAGAGATTAACCGATACTTTACTAACTTTGACAAGGTCATCTTGGAATGTACGACTTCAAATGGCTTAAATGCCGGAGAATGGGCTTTCGAACACATGAACGAGGTGTTTAAAACTGAGATCAATCCGTTTGTCGAAAGTCTAAAAAGAAGTTTTGCATCTCTTAAGGAAAATCTTCAGTTTGAAATTGGTGAAGTTCAAAAAGTGTTTTATGAAATGGACACCGCTTACGAACTGCAACTAATTGAAAAGGAAAAGATTTCAACCGAATATGACCGATTCTTGTCCGAAGTAATCTCGTGTGATGTGCTTACTATTGTAAATGTTAAATATTCGAATGAGCTTACATCCGCTATGATGAATTGTGATGCTGTGAATATTTGTGAGGATATTTGTGATGATGTTTGTGATATTTCTGTAAATGTTGCTGAAACTGTAAATGAGGTAAATAATCATTCTTGTCACGAATCTAACGCTGAGTTTTTAAAGCTACAAGATTCTTATAATTTACTTTCACAACGCTTTAATCAACTAGAACAACATTGTATATCTTTAGAATTAAAACAACAAGCACAAAATGAAAATCTTTTGATATCAAATGTTTGTGAAAACGGTGTTGAGAATAGTGACAAGATGATTGCAATTGTTAAGACATTAGAGGAAGAAATCATGAGATTGAAGAGAGAGATATCATCAAAGGAAACTTTAAGAATGGAACTAGAGGCTGCAGAGTCTAAAAACCAGGTCTTAGAAATTAGACTATCCACTGTTCTAGGGGAGATGGATCGGACAAGGCAGGGACTATCCGCTCTTTATGGTTCGCTAGAAGAACGCTTCGCTTTTAATGCGGCACAGCAACAATATTATGTTGAACAACTGAACCAAAAGTGCGAAGAAATCTCTGACTTGAACATCCTGCTCATAGACAAAAATATGGTTTTGGCTGAGTTAAAGGAGACACTTCTTCTCACCCGACAAGAAGTTGTTGATAACTTAGCTACCGACTCTGCACCGTCCACTAGTGCTCCAACAACCAAGAAAGTAGTGCTTTATAAGAATCCGCTTCATAAGAGAAACCCGGTTGTATACGATGATTATATGAGGAATGCCATTAAGCATGTCGATCTTCTTAGGGATATTTTAGACGATCTTTATGCCTTAGATCCCTCAAGTAGCGACTATTATTCGGCTCATGAATATGTTAAGCGAGTTCAATATTGCTTGGCTTATTTGCAATACATAGGTACACCAGGTTCTGCACTACTTAATAATAGGCCCATTGCTGTCACTCCATTTAATAAGACTCCAGGAGCGAAACCGTCATTGGCACAATCAAGTAAGACACCTTTAAAATCTGCTGCTAATGTTCCCACTTTGCCTTCTACAGGATTAAAAGAGACTACTAAGGCTAAAGGATCGCCACTCAAGAAAGCTAAGATCAAGCCCTCCACTAGTAGTGCCACAAAGAAGAAAGTAGAAGTCCACAATAGGAAGGCTAGTTCAGTTTTAAATAAAACGAATCATGTTAAGACTAAAAGCTCTGCGCCTGTGCAGCAGCCTAAACCATTCGTGAATTCTGATTTAAATTGTTGGAATTGTAATGAATGTATGTTTTCCCAGCGTCATGATTTGTGTCTGATTGATCACGTTAATGAAATGAATGCTATTAAGAATGGTCTTGAATGGAAGCCAACGGGTAGAACTCGTGCCCAAGTTGGCTGGCAATGGCGTCCCACTGGTAGGACCTTTACACTAGATGGTAAAATGTGCCCTTTAACTAGGAATGCATCCATTGAGGTTAGGTCTGAGCGTCCTTTAGTTAGGAACACTCGCACTCAAGTATGGAAACAGCGCCCTTTAATTAGGTCCGCCCCCACTGTAGTGCCTATCAGTGAAGAAATACCTCAGGATTTGAGCCAATTAGAATCTACACCACCAATTAAGAAGAAAAAGGCTAGGAAATCTAAGAAACCTAGAGTTAGCAAATCTAAGATTATTAAATCTGTACCTGCTAATAACAAGGAACACTCAGATTCCGATACCTCTACATTGTCTTTGTGTGGTGATATTTTCAGGTGGTCCAAATCATCCTGTGGTATTTGGACTCCGGTTGTTCAAAACATATGACCGGAAATCGCTCGATGCTCCGAAATTTCGTCAGCAAGTTTCTTGGTACGGTTAAATTTGGGAATGATCATATAGCAAAGATTATGGGGTATGGTGAATATCAGATTGGAAACGTGACGATTTCTAGGGTATACTATGTTGAAGGTCTTGGTCATAACTTATTCTCAGTAGGACAGTTTTGTGATTCCAACCTTGAGGTTGCTTTTCGACAACACACTTGTTTCATCCGCAACTTGGAAGGAAAAGATTTGTTGAAGGGATCTCGTGGTGCAAATCTTTACACTTTGTCCTTACAAGACATGATGGCCGCTTCTCCAGTATGTCTTCTCTCTAAAGCTTCTAAGACCAAGTCATGGTTATGGCATCGTAGATTATCTCATCTTAATTTTGATGCTATTAATCATCTGGCTAAAAACGAGTTAGTTCGTGGTCTTCCTAAGCTTAAATTTCACAAGGACCATTTATGTTCCGCGTGTTCAAGAGGGAAAAGCACCAAGAAATCTTACAAGCCCAAAGCTGAAGACACCAATCAAGAAAAACTTCATCTTTTGCATATGGATCTTTGTGGACCGATGAGAACTGAAAGTGTGAGCGGTAAGAAATTCATTCTCGTCATTGTGGATGATTTTTCCAGGTTTACATGGGTTAGATTTCTACGTACAAAGGATGAAGCACCGAAGGCTATCATCACTTTTCTGAAGTTCATTCAGGTACGTTTGAATACCACTGTCCGCCGCATTCGTACAGACAATGGTACAGAGTTCGTAAACCAGACTCTTCGTGATTATTATGAAGGAGTTGGTATATCACATGAAACATCCGCTGCACGCACTCCACAACAAAACGGTGTCGTTGAAAGACGAAATCGCACACTTATGGAAGCTGCTAGGACCATGCTTATTTATGCGAACGCTCCATTGTTCTTGTGGGCAGAGGCTATTTCTACTGCATGTTTCACCCAAAACCGTTCTATCATTCGGAAACGCCATGGAAAAACACCTTATGAGCTTCTACATGACCGCAAACCCGATGTTTCATTTTTCCATGTGTTTGGTGCTTTGTGTTATCCAAACATCAATAGTGAGAACTTGGGTAAGCTTCAACCAAAAGCCGACATAGGTATTTTCATTGGTTACTCACCGTCCAAAAGAGCATACTGAATCTATAACCGTCGTCTTGGCAAGATTGTGGAAACTATGGACGCAGATTTCGACGAGCTGACAGCGATGGCTTCTGAGCAACACAGCTCTGAACCCGCGCTTCATGAGATGGGATCCGGTGCTATAAGTTCCGGATTAGTTCCCAACAATCCTACTTCTACATCATTTTTACCACCATCAAGGCCCGAGTGGGATAAACTGTTTCAACCGTTGTTTGATGAATTCTTCGATCCCCCGACTGATGAAGTTCCAGTACCTGTAGTAATTGCTCCAATACCTGAAGTGGTTGCTCAAGTTAATGTACCTTTATCTAATGCATCTACAATTCAAGTTGAACCTGATGCACCTTCACCAAGTGATTCACAAACTACACCTGAATCATCACCCCTACTTGTGCCTAATGATGTAGAAGAGGATACTACTGATCACGACTTGGAATATGCTCACTTGCAAGAGCTTCCTTTCTTTGGTGTAGCGATCCCTGAAAATCCTTCAGCCGCCTCTACCTCAGAAGAAGCTCCATCTATTGTTCACTCCAGACCACCTAGGATTGAAAACCATAGCACTAAATGGACAAAAGATCACCCAATTAGGAATGTTATTGGAGATCTAGATCGACCAGTCTCTACACGCCATCAACTACAAGAGAGTGCACTATATTGTTACTTTGATGCATTTCTCTCTGAAGTTGAACCCAAAAATTGGCAGCAGGCTATGACCCAATCATCTTGGATTGAAGCTATGCAGGAGGAACTCAATGAATTCAAACGACTAGAAGTATGGGAATTGGTTCCTCGCCCTGACAAGGTTAACATCCTTACTTTGTTATGGGTTTATAAGGTTAAACTTGATGAGATGGGTTCGGTATTGAAGAATAAAGCAAGATTGGTCGCTAGAGGATATAAACAAGCCTTGGGTATAGACTTTGAGGAATCTTTTGCTCCTGTGGCTAGATTGGAGGCGATTAGACTATTCCTTGCGTTTGCTGCTCATATGAACATGATCGTCTATCAAATGGATGTGAAGACGACATTTTTGAACGGTGAACTAAGGGAAGAAGTTTATGTTAGTCAACCGGATGGGTTCGTCAGCACGGAGTCTCCTAACCATGTGTACAAGCTTAAGAAGGCTCTCTATGGGTTGAAACAAGCTCCACGCGCGTGGTATGATCTCCTGTCAACATATCTCATGTCCGAAGGCTTCTCCAAAGGCAAAGTGGACCCCACTCTATTCACTCTCAAGGACGGCAACGACATGCTTCTGGTACAAATTTATGTTGATGATATAATTTTTGCTGCCACTAACATAGAATTGTCTAAACAATTTGAGAAGATAATGTCCACACGCTTTCAGATGTCGATGATGGGAAAAATTTCATTTTTCTTAGGATTACAGATTTCTCAGAATCCCAGAGGCATCTTTATTAATCAATCCAAATATGCTCTAGAATCTCTTAAGAAGTATAACTTTGAGAATTGTGACCCCGTAGACACTCCAATGGTGGAGAAATCCAAGTTAGATGAAGATAGGGATGGGATTATTGTCGATCCGAAACTTTACCGTGGAATGATCGGCACCCTTCTCTATCTGACTGCTAGCAGGCCTGATTTGCAATTTGCTGTATGCATGTGTGCCCGGTATCAGGCTCGGCCTACCGAAAAGCACTTACATGTAGTTAAAAGGATCTTTCGGTATCTAAAAGGAACACTTCATCGTGGTCTATGGTATCCGAAAGATTCCTCGATTGCTTTAATATCATACGCAGATGCCGATCATGCTGGATGTCAAGATACGAGGCGTAGCACTTCTGGATCTGTGCAACTCCTAGGAGATAGATTGATCAGTTGGTCTTCAAAAAGGCAGAAAAGCGCTGCAATTTCTAGCACGGAGGCTGAATACATCGCCATGTCCGGTTGTTGTGCTCAAGTCCTTTGGATGAGATCACAATTAACTGACTACGGTCTTGGATTTAACAAAATCCCGATGTATTGTGACAACAAGAGCGCCATTGCCCTTTGCTGCAACTATGTTCAACACTCCCGGGCCAAGCACATAGACATTCGCTACCATTTCATCAAGGAGCAGGTGGAGAACGGAGTGATCGAGCTGTATTTTGTCACTACTGAGTATCAGCTGGCGGATATGTTCACCAAAGCCTTAGATCGAGGACGAATCGAGTTTTTGATCGACAAGCTTGGCATGAAATCATTCACTCCAGCGACTCTCAAAGAGTTGGCAGAAGAATCAGCTGAATAGTCGTGGTAAACTATTCAGAGTATCCTTTGGTTGTGATCATGTATATTATCGTAAATATATAAACCACAAAAGAAAAATACAAAAATATAAAACCAAGAAAAACCATAAAAAATATAAAACCTAGAAAAACCATAAAAAATATAAAACCTAGAAAAACCATAAAAATTATAAAACCAAGAAAAACCAAAAATATTTTTTCTTTTAAAACGGGCATGTCTTTTAGTACGGTAATATTTACGGCCTTAGAAATGTCGATCAATATTGACACGGTGCCATAAATAGAATCCGTATAAAAGTTGTACATTTTTAAAACATGCCCATTATGGCTTGTAGTTATTTCAGACTGCAACCCGGTTTTCATATTAAAGTCACGTATTTCCTTGGAAAACGTTGGCTCAGAACGGGAATTAATTTTCTCGGGCGTGATTTACAAGCCAAATCATGCAAAGGGATCAAGTTTACTTTACAACTTGGTCTAACACGAATTGGTGTACGTCTCAGTGCATTAATTTGTCAAAATAAGAGAAATCTTATTATAACCACGAATCAAAATTTTTCAAGAGATAAATTGGAAATGCTTTCATCACTATTTGACTCTTTAAACAATGACTACAGCTCTTTAAATAGAAAACGGGTCATTGTTTAAGGGGGAGAAAATAGTAAAATCATCTTTGTCATTAAAATTGAGTTTCAAAAGTGATTGTGAAAATTAAGGGCTACATGGTAATTGAGTGGTTTTACTTTAGAAAAACGACTTGTGATCGTTCTAAGTGATAGGCATGACTTTTAGATTTTGAGGATATGCTAATAGATGCGTTTGCTAAGTTGTGTGTACGTTTAACAAGAGTTAGGTGAAATGGAAAAAATTAGAAACAAAAAGGAATAGTTTAGAAAAGGTAGGGACTAAATGTGTGATTTCTTGAAACTTGTCAAAATGTTTTGACCTAAGTCAAATAACACACCCCCCGCCCCCTATTTTCTAATCACTGTTCTCCTATTCATTTGCCGCCATTGTTACACACACACTCAAGAACTCAGTTCACTCGTGTAATCCATCTAGCTCCCGTTCATTCGTCTAATTAAGGTATATAACATCTATATTAAACTTATAATTTTGTCTAAATCATCATCTATATTCCAGTAATTGATCCAGATAATTAACATTTATCAGATTTAGGGATTTTCCTTAATTAGGGTTAATTTACAAGGGATTTATGGTGGGTTTTGCTCGGAAAAGATTAAATGATGTTTATATTGCCTTAGTTTGCCTTAGAAACTCACAAACGCGCTAGATTAATCATCTGAGTTTAGTTTGTAAAAGTTCCGGATGAACGTGGCTTAAAACTTCCGAATGAAGGATTTCTTCTGAAAAACTTCCGAATGAGGAAGTTCCGAATGAAGGACTTCCGAATGAGGAAGTTCCGAATGAAGAACTTCCGAATGAAGGAAGTTCCGAATGAAGAACTTCCGAATGAACGAAGTTCCGAATGAAGAACTTCCGAATGAAGGAAGTTCCGAATGAAGAACTTCCGAATGAAGGAAGTTCCGAATGAAGAACTTCCGAATGAAGGAAGTTCCGAATGAAGAACTTCCGGATGAAGGAAGTTCCGAATGAAGAACTTCCGAATGAAGGAAGTTCCGAATGAAGGAATGTTCCGGATGAAGGAAGTTCCGAATGAATAACTTCCGGATGAAAGAAGTTCCGAATGAAGAACTTCCGGATGAAGGAAGTTCCGAATGAGGAACTTCCGGATGAAGAAGTTCCGAATGAGGAGAAGTTCCGAATGAGGAAAAGTTCCGGATGAATATGTTCCGAATGAGGAAAAGTTCCGGATGAAGAGTTTGATTATTCTTGTTTGCATGCTATCTATGTACTTGTTGTTTTATCTTATGAAATGTGTTATGCTTAGAAGTAAGAATGATATATATCTATCTGTTTTTGTGCATCAACCTTTCATGTCTTATCTTAAGCAGATAAAATGACTAATCCAACAGTACAAGCTATCCAAGAATCTAGAGAAGCCGATATTGCTAAAGCCCGAACCCTTAAGTTTATACCCAACAACTATAGGCTGAAGCAAGTTTCTAAATCCACTCGCCATGGTTTTAAGGTCGCCATAGCCATTCTTGATAACTCTCATTTCAAGAACGCCCTTAGGAATACAGCCTCGGTACCTTATGAGTATATGTTTGAATTTTGGGCAACCAAGGATTTCACTTCGAACAAGATCACCTTCACCATCGACAACAAGCAGCAGACACTCACAGTTTCAGATTTCCGTAAGATTCTTGGTATACGGGATACACCCAAAGGCATGTCTTTCTCAAGGGATCCTACTAAAGATGAACTCGCGGAGTTATTTGACGCACTTGGATGTCCGGAAATACGAGTTGCATCTGAGTTTACTACTGCTAAGGTAGGACAACCCTGGAGAGCTTTGATGGGTATTCTCAGTAAATGCCTTACACCAAAAACGAGTGGACATGATGCCTTGCACAGTCCAATAATGAACCTCTTCTATGGCATGTACAAAGCTGCGAATTCAGATTATGCTTTGTTGATATGGGAAGAATTCACCTTTCAACTCTTCCACAACAAGAAGCTGAAGACAAACTTCTTTCCTTATCCTCGGTTTATTAAGCTTATCATAAATTATTTTATGAAGCTTGATGCTACTATTGATAGGCGTGCAGGAGGTCGCTATCACACTGAAGAAGCTGATGATACTATAGATCTGAGGCATGAAGGACCGTCTATTGGTGTGATTCCGGGTCCTGTTCCTGATTACCTTCTATCTGATAAAATCAAAGGTTCTGCAGATTACAAGCTACTACAATTAGAAATCCAGAGGCTGAAAGCAAACCTTCAAACTGGAGAAGACTCATCCACAACGGTCAAGAGTAAAGGTAAACGCAAACAACCAGCAGCGTTACCTGAACCCGAACCCAAAAAGAAGAAGACAGAGGGTAAGAAGGGAAAGGGTAAGGATTTGATGCGTCTACGTGACGAACAAGATATTGTTGATCCTACTGTTGATAAAACCGAGCAACAAATGATGAAGATTGCTATTAAAAGGAGTAGGAAAGACACTGGAGGTAGTGGTTCAGGGGCAAGGGTAGATATTGAGGATGAGTACGTGGAACCAGATGATGTTGATGAATTTGGGTCACCTGAAAACTATTCCACCTCGAAGGAGCCATCAATCCCTATTTCAACAAGTGTGGAAAAGGAACCTGTTGCTCCTACGATCATGGTGACAACTCAACCTTTGGCAACTCTACCACCACCAATCCAACCCTTAACAACCCGACCAACCCGACCGGCTTCCACACCATTTCTTCCACCACCCACAATCCCCATACTTAGTACAGCAGTAACAACCGAGCCTATTCAGTCAACCCAGAGCAGCTCTACAACATCTGCAATGGCTGCATTAGTGATGGCCGAAATGCTTGACAATCACAAACGCGAAATGGATGAACTTCGCCAAGAGTTGCAAAGACGAGCTCAAAGGGAAGAAACATCTCAGAAAGCTCAAGAAGAGTTGATTGCCAAGTTCGCTGCAGACATGGAAGCTACACATAAAGCTCATGCAGAGGAACTTGCTCGAATTAAGCAGGCTGAGGCTGATAAACATGCTGCACGCATTACCAGACTTCAAGCAATGAGGGATAAATATAAGGAACAAAAAGAAGCACTTGAAGCATCTATGAAAGAAAGAGTGCAAGAATCCGTTGAATCCTTAATGCCTAAACTTCGCGATGAGATGAAGACACTTGCTGCTGACAACTTGATGGTCAAATCATCCAACCCTTCAGAAGCCGCCTACAAGATTGCTTATGACCTGACGGATTTTGAATTGAAGAAGATCCTTAAGGCTCGTATGGTGGAACTTGGGTCGTATGATAAGTCGAGGATTCAACGGGCTCTATATAAATCCCTGAATGATGCTATCATGGAGGATGATAAATTATTCAAGACGTTTGGAAGTGTGGTACCATATCACATCTTACCTGAGGAAGAAAGGGAAGAAAGTGAAGAAGAGGGTACGGGTGAAGAAGAGGAAGAAGAAGAAGAAGAAGGTGAAAAGGATAAAGACGATGACGAAGGTGGTGATGATGATGAGGATGATGAGGATGATGACGAGGATGATGATGATGATGATGATGGCGACGATGGTGGTGATGAGAATCAGGAGAGTGTTAGGGATAGTAACGGGGATCACAATCAGGATGATGATGGGGGTGAACAGCCGAAAAAGGGAGACAAGGTTACCAGCTCCAAGAAGACTGCTACAAAGACTGGAACCAAGTCCACAAAAGATGCAGCACAGAAGGACAAATCGACATCCTCGGAATCAAGACGAACTAAGTGGCGCCACGATGTGAATGCCACTACAGCGTCTTCGGCTCCCGGTATCTCTATCGCTGTATCTTTACCTGTTACAACTAACCCCATTAGTTCTGCTGTTGTTCCTCCTGTGATTGCAGAATCAGTGACGGAACCCGAAGCTGCACAACACTCCCCAGTTCAAGACACTGCTGAAATGCCTGAAACAGAACCAACAGATGTTCGCACTTCAACTCCTCAACAACAAGTTCAACAATCTACGGTTCCTGAACCAAGCATACGAAATTGGGAAGACACGTTGGAGATAGACGAGTCTGCACCAACACAAGCTTGGATCACGGCAGCAGCTCAATATGATCCGATCACAGATGCTGACAAAGATGTGCTGTATCTGCGTATCCGAAGTCCGATTGACTTATGTGCATTTCTTGCTCATGAGTATAAGACTTCGGTTACTCCATCCTTGGTCAAGAAAGCGATGAAAGATAAGAGACTGCGTGCCAAAACCCGATTACCCCGAATGGAGTTCGAGTATTATGCCGATGAGATCATAAAGGCTTTGAAAACCGTTCAAAGGCCAGGACTTCATGAATCAGAAAGAGCTCCACCTCCAATGGATCCTGCTCAAGATAATCAGATTGCTCTTGACTTCTTCGTCACCAACGATCTTGAGTATCTACTGAAGGGATCATCAAAGTACGCAACCTCCCTGACATTGCTGAAAGCTGCCAACTGGGGGACAATACCCTATATCGAGGAAAAGGTAAATCGACTCTGGGTCCCTAAAATGAATCGTAATTATGATATGTATGCTGTCATAGGTGCATCTCATTGGGACGAACGAGTTCGAAGGGCGTACAGGGGTTGCTGCTTGGTCAAGTCTCGAAGCAATGTTAGATCCGACATCCGCATCTCCAGCATCTTAGGAATGAAAACTGAAGCCAAGAACGGCTACTATCATGTGACGGAGATTCGCTTGAAAAGGGAGGATGACAGGGAATACAAAATCCAGCAAGGAGATTTTTCCATCATTCGCCTTGAGGATATCGAAGATATGCTGCTTCTAATGACCCGAGATCAACTTACTCACATTCCTCGTGAAGACCTGATTGCTTTGAATACAGCACTTCGTATGTTCACACGAAGCGTTGTCATCAAGTCACGAGTTGAGGATCTTCAGTTGGGAGTCGAAAGCTATCAGAGGAGGCTCAATTTAACCCGTCCTGTGAATCAAGTGCTACCTCAACACGTAGAAAGATGTCCATATACCGGAATTTCTGTCCCGAATTACGGCATTTTCTATTTGAACAGTCGAGGTTTGATGAAGTTTATGAGGGTGGGGGAGCTCCACAAGTATAGCGATGGCACTCTTATACAAGTCAGAGATAAGTTGGAGCATCTGAACTCGGGTGGGACTTTGCCAGAGATGACGGAGGATTGGCATCCGGGTTACCGGCAGATGGCAAAGTATGTGATCAAAAAGATCGATCAAAAGCTCCGTGAACGTAGATTGATGAGGAGCTTGGAAAGATTCGTGGGTGGAAGACCGTATTTAGTGCACCACAAGCTACTGCAACGATCCATCTGATGGGTCGTACATCTCAGGTCACTTTATATTGGTTTTCAATTGTGAATATGTATATTTGTGAATAATGTGCTTGAATGGCTTGTTGTAGTGATAAGGTATGATAATTTTTCAAGAATTTCTCACGAGATTCTAAATCTTTCAAAATATGTCATACCAAAGCACTACAACTATCCCTTATTAACTTAAGGGGGAGCAATAACTTGTTCTATGGCCAAACATTGATTTCATTTTTACCCAAAGACCGGTTAATCCATTCAATATCCCAAATATTAATGGTTAACATTTTGGATAAGGGGAGAAAATGGGATTAAGGAGACGTAAGTGTTACTTGGCTAAAATGAAAAAGACTTAATGATAATCCAACTTAATATGTGTTAAGCACGTGTTAAGGGGGAGCGTTTTTGATGATCAAAACACCTAAGGTACAAAACTTTTGATTTTAATATCACAAGTACCTTAGGTGATTTTCAATGATGTTTTCATGGTGGCAATTCCTTCCCAAAACACGCTTAATTCACGACGGATGTGGTGACAAAAGGGTGGTAGGAATAGGTTTAGTCCAATGATTCATCAGAGCCGATGGAATCTTCCCAAGGACAATTCCCTAGATAGAATTAGAAGTCCTAGGAAAGATGGAGAAAGAATGTGAACGTAGCTGAATGCCGACCAAGTACTTAAGCTAGCACTGGAACAATCACAACAAGGTGCTAGTGATGACGTATTGGTAAGCATTGAAGGGGTTGAAGAATGAAAAAGAAATGTAAAGATAAAGGGTGTAAAGAAAGAAGCCCTCCTTACAATTTTAGGCAGAAACCGGGTCAATACATATGCTATTGAGGTCATTTTTGTTAATGATTCTCGGTATTGAAGAAAGACATCATGGACCCAGTGATGCAATGCACAACCCTTCCCCAGCTAACTCAAATATCTCTCAAAAGGTATTTGTTTTAATCACACGGAGATCAACACGTTATCTATTGGTTTATTCACTCCGAATAAACTGGTATTGAAAAGGTGGCACTCCTCTCCAGCCATCGCTCACTAAATCAAAACGCACAATCGAGTCTAGAGCCAAGAGATCATCAAAAGTCTCATTAGGACACTTTTCATTTATTCCTTGCTTTCTCACACACTGTGAAAAGTAAGAGATTTTCATGAGTCCTACGCAATATTCCTGTAATATTGCCAGAACATCCGAGTAATACGTAAGTATTACAATGAAGATGGAAATCCTGCTTGAGCCAACATCAAACAAGCTCATGGTAGGTTACACGTGCGGTTCTTTTAGAACCAATCTTGTGAAAAACTGGAAGGTAACAGTGGTTTAACTCTTAATTGAACTTAAACTCGTTCCAGGCCTCTTCGCATTATCATATGATCTTGCCAGAACACTCAGAGTGACTCTTTATTGACCACAGTGACGAGTGGAAATCCTTCTAGTGTCAACATCAAACAGCACTTGGTAGGTAACGTGCAAGATTCTTTATGAATTGAGCTCGTGACAACTGGAAAGCAACGATGGTGAAAATCTTAATTGAAATTCACTTGTTCCAGGTTTCATGAATTGACGGCTTTTAATCACAAGGATAATTTATCCAAGTGATTCACTCTTTATGTTCGCAGTCAGCTTTGGACGGTCGAATAAAGAGAACGGGTTCACCCGCGAAATCCTGTCAGGAAGTTACTTAATTGAAACTATCCGTCACGGGTACGATATCTAATATCGTCCAACGGTCTTCACCGACCGGAGGTAAAATGCTACCGAATTAGAATAAAATGTTCAAAGCCATTTTATTCGTGTCGTTGTTGTGTACCTGCTAAAGACGGTGGCGTTGCTGAGTACCTGTTGAAGACGGTGGCGTTGCTGAGTACCAGTGAAGACGGTGGTGTTGCGGTGTACCTGTAAAAGTCGTTCCCACATGCTTATGTCTTTTGCAACAAAAATTCAAGAAAGTACAAGATGAAGTCTTCCGCTGTATCAAACTCTGAAGCTTTCAAGAATCCAACAAAAAGACGTAAGTGTGTGGAACATGAAGTCACGAGGAGGCAAAGTTCACAAGAAAGGCAAAGATCGCACGTGAAAGGCCAAAGAACAATGCTCTCAAGTCAAAGCCAAAAAGATCAAATCAACATATTCACAACAAAAGAAAGAAAAGAAGAAAAGACTACGAGCTAAAGAACGAAGACTTAGTATAGTATGCTAGGTTTAGAACTTTGTAACGTGGAGTGACCTCCCTTAGGGGGAGATTGTTAGAAATACGTTTTAACGTATATTAGAAGTATCGGTCGCTCCACAATATGATTTATGTTGTAATAGCTCGTAGTTAGTAATTAGTTATCATTTGCTTATTAACTTAAGTAAGAACCGGTCCATGGGCTTGTCATGGACCGGCCCAAGTCCACTTATGACTTGGAACTATAAATACCCCTTTCCACTAAGGAAAGGGGTTGGTTGTTATCATTTCTTGGTTTCCACTTAATAAAATTCACATAGTTTCTCTCACTTTCTCTCTCTAACTTTCTCTCTCTAGAAATTAACAAACCCCTTCATAGATTCATTGATTATCAATATTCTACATTGCTTTCCAAGA
Organism: Glebionis coronaria; assembly: GCA_025667525.1. Classification (NCBI taxonomy): domain Eukaryota; kingdom Viridiplantae; phylum Streptophyta; class Magnoliopsida; order Asterales; family Asteraceae; genus Glebionis; species Glebionis coronaria. The sequence goes on from JANFOE010000217.1 coordinate 562,061, forward strand.
AAGATATTTTGAGGGGCCTTCCAAGCTTGAAATTCATCAAAGATCATCTTTGTTCTTCTTGTGAGCTTTGTAAAGCTAAACGAAGTAGATTCAAGACAAAGACTACACCAAGCTCTAAAGGACAGTTAGATCTTTTTCATATGGATTTATGTGGCCCTATGCGTGTTCAAAGTATCAATGGGAAGAAATATATTCTGGTAATTGTTGATGACTACTCAAGGCACATATGGACTCACTTCATGAGGTCCAAGGATGAAACACCTGAAGTTCTCATCTACTTCCTTAAGCAGATACAATGTGGTCTTCAAGCTCAAGTAAAAGTGGTTCGTACAGACAGAGGCACAAAATTTTTGAATTCAACTCTAAAGAATTATTTTGAAGCCGAAGGGACTGAACATGAAACATCTATTGCTGGAACACCCGAACAAAACGGAGTTGTTGAAAGACGAAATCGTACTTTAGTTGAGGCTGCTCGAACATTATTATCCGCTTCAAAACTTCCACTATTCTTTTGGGCCGAAGTGTGACAATCCGTCAATTTATGATTGATAATTTATTCTCAATATTTATTTGAAAACATTATTTTAATATTACAATATGAACTCACTTATTTTTGGGAAGAAGTTTGGATTTACGTCTTGAAGTAGCATCGACTACGTCTAAACCGGAGGATTCAACGTTACGTGCTTACGTTTACATACACCGTCTTTGGTGACAGTCCGACATTTCAGAAAATAAATTTATCTGAGAATATTATTTTGGAGTTTTAAATTTGTGTTGGTTCATAAACTCACAAATTTACGAGAAGAGATTAGGACTTACGATTTTATTTTAACGTCTTTTACGACTAAACCGGAAACCTTAGGATTACGTATTTACGTTTTCGAACTCCGTTTTTGATGAAACAATTTTTATTAGATTCGTTTTGTGACGTCGATTCATAATTTATAAAAACGTTTTTCGTAAAATGACCCGAGGGCACGCAAATCGAGGAAACTAGAATCGAGGAGTACCCGTAAATAAATGGGATGAGACAAGTGGGACACTTGTCCCACCCCACTTACAAAACCGGCCACATTATGTTAGTTACACCATGAGGTGTCAACTCTTTAGTTAACTAAGGCAACACATGTCTTAGCTTCACAATGAAGCTAGCTTACCACAAAACAAGCTACCAAAAACCACTTACCCTCATTTGTAACATGCAAAAACAACTAAACTCTCCCTCTCTCTCTCAATAATGCCGTCCCTCATCTTCAAACACCAAATTCATACAAATTTTAACCATGAACATATGTTATAATTAACATATGTTAATCTCCATTCAAAAAGATGAAGATTGGTGGTGCTTTTAACATCCAAGGAAGAGTTTTCATGGAGTAGGAGGGCTGATTTTTCACAAGGAGTTGATGAAGATTGGAGTTCTTGAAGATGGTCATGGTTGTCTACAAGTTTCTCCATCAAAAACCATGCCAAACTCATAACCTATATCAACTTGGTGGTATAAAGATTGTCCTCCTCAACTTCTTGTTATTTTTGATTATGTAAACATGTATTTTATTTCCTATTGTATATATTTATGATGATTATATGATGATAAAAATGTTATGTGGGGATTTGTTGTTGATAATCATGGATAAAAAGGTGAAAAACCATATGAAACAAGGTTAAAATCTTGATTAATTTGCATGGCTGTATAAAACAGTAAAGAACCAAGTGGTAAACTGATAATATGATGAAGTAGAACCCATTTACAGTAAGCTATGGGTCTTGTACACATGTGAGAGTTGGCCATGCAATGGAATCAAAATAATGAGTGAGATATGATCAAAACAAGTTTAGGGTATAAATCTGAAGTTACTGTTTTGGACGATTTTTAGAAAATATTTAGAAGATGATTCAACAGTAGCTATAGAAGAGTTAATTGTAGCACATATCATGTAGTTTATGTGATAAAAATTTGAGCTTCTATCTCCATATAGAACTCAAGATATGGCAGTTTTGGTAAAGATGAAGTTAAAAAATCAGATTTTTGGAAATTAAAGAATAATACTATTATATAAGCACTCACATTTTAATATATAAAATGTAAATAAAAACCCACTAACTTATAAAACTTATTTATATAAATATATAAAAGGTGTAATAAGTATATAAATGATGAAAATGGAAACTTGTTAAGTTTTATAAGTTATAAAACTATAAACTTGATTTTTACGACTTTTTCGGCTATTGCCGTAAAATTAACGTTTTTGTTAAATAAAACTTAGATGGTTGGACCCGTCTAATGAAAACTTTATAAAACTTATATACTGATATATAGACATTTATAACAAGTAAAAACCGACAAAACCCGAACTATAGGGCATACGGACATTAACAAGTTAAATAAACATATTGGACTAATAAATGGACTAAGTAGGATAAAAACTTGTAAAAAGAATCTATTGGGCTTAACCCATTTAGGCCCAACTTGGAAAGTATACATACTGATAATATAGGTACAAAATGGACTAAAATAAGTTAAATAACTTATAATAAGCTTATTGGGCTTAAGACACGTAAACGGGTAAAACTAGTAAACTAGTATAAAAGTTATCAACACATAACTCTAAAATGAGTAAACAAGGATATGTAAACCCACTTGATCATCATATATATATAATCATCATATGTATACATAATTGATATTTTTATAAAGTCATTGGACAAACGTCTAAGACCGAGTATTATTTGTCTAGGTTTCCGTGTTTGAAGCACGCACCGTACGTCCGAATTGCCGACAACCCGCCTTCCCACATCAACGTGAGTTCATAGCCTCGCACTCTTTTAAATGTTTTATAAATGCTTTATAAACCCGCGAGGGAGATAACATGTTAGTTTTTATAAAAGTTTGGACACCATTTGTCCCGATTGTTTGTTTATTGATTTTGGACCCGAATTAACAAAATAATAATAGACGCTCCGAATTACGATGTATTGCCTGACTAGCAATACAGGGTCATACTATTGATATTATGATTGTATTTTGGTTTTCATAACCATATTCATATAACGATTTTTATTTGATTTTATACAACGTTATAAGACGTACTGTATGATTGTTTTTACGACATTGGCTCGTATAATGATTTTTAAGGCAAATGCATATATTATGATTTTCGATAAGGATTTATATAAAATGATTTTGGCTATTTTACGGCCTATTACAATGATTTGTATGAATTGATTTTTGGTACTAATTTTATACCAAAGTTATATTGATGGAATTTATTAAACTCTATGAATTCACTCGGCGTTATCGCTGACCTTTTCTTTTAACATGTTTTATCTCAGGTACTTGAAGGTAATTCTCGGGAAGACAACAAGAATTCATGGCCCGCACCTAAACTATATTTTTCCATTCAAACACTTTGTAAAACTTTGTATGAAATGTAATGACTTGGGACCTATGTAACTTTGATGTTTATGAATGGAAATGATTTATTATTAAACGACGCGATTTTTATGCGTTGTCTATGATGTGAGTAATGTGCTATCCCGTAACACCAACTAGTCTTCCGCTGAACTGTGTTGTATAAATTTGGGGGTGTTACAGTTTGGTACCAGAGCTCTCGTTATAGAGAACGAAAGATTTTTAAAACCGAGGTTTTGAATAAAACATTTCAAAATCTTTTAACTATAAACATTTTTCTAAAAATGTCTAAAAATCTTTTGACTATAACGGTGCCGAAGAATTCCCGAGTTACCGACAAGGCCAAGACTGAGAAGTGTTATTTTAATATATATATAACTTGGATTATATATATATATGATGTAATTTTATTACATGATTGTTTGATGATTATTTTGATTTTGATACGAGGTATTTATACGACGTCGATTGTCACAATGTACCCTAAATCCCCTAGTAAATTAATCGAAGCTATTCTCGTAGGAATTCTAGCTATCCTAGATCTAAACCAAGTTGTGGATCTTTATGATCCCAACAAATGGTTGATATTCGTAGAAATATAGATATTAGTTGATTATGATATTGAAAAAGAATTGGCGAGATTAAATCTGATATCGATGTCATGACGATCTTTCCTTATAGAGTGGAGTTTGACAAAACGTTATCACCTGGAAAGATGTCATCTGATTCGTTGTCATCCAATTCTTAAATTGAAATCGAAAAGGGGAATGTTGCACTTGAGGCTGTCATTGGAACCAGTACCCAAAAGCCTCATGCCACTAATACCTTTCCGAGAAGTCTAATTGACTGATCAAGTCATTTCATATTAATGACTTATTTGATAATTGTTGTTGTGAGAGCTAATAGGATTGGAAATTAAGTATTGATTTATATTGAGATTGTATTGCCTTTACAAGGCCGAAGAATAAGATTGAAAGTATTGAAGATTGACGTAGGATATTGAATTAAGTATAAAATTGGTTAAAACTTGAATAAAGTAAAATTTAACCCATATGGAATATGAGATTTTTAAGAGGAAGTTGTTAAGTTCTGTGATTGAATTATAAGGATTTAATTGATTGTAGGTTTGTGTTAAGGGTTGTTCCTAGGCCATTGTCCACTAATGAAGATGCCCAGTGTCCAATAAATAAATCGAAGAAATCTTCTTCTGAATTGGGACCGATGGATCTTCCGGGACAGGCAGGACACCAAATGACTCTTGTAGATTAGTATTCATTGTGGTATCTTTTAAAAATAATCCCTAACTTAACTGAGATATCAGTTGGTAGGATGAGTTCTGGGAATTGTATGACATAGTGACACGTAATGTGTTACGGTACAATTTTGACTTGTTTGTGATTAATGAAAAGACTACCTTTGATTACTAAATTCTACATGTATCGATGTTATCTATCTTTTCTTGCTTCATCCTAATGTTCGCATTAGTGATGTAACCATTGAACAAGTACTCATCTCGATTTGAGTTACGTTGTGGATTATTCTTTTGAGTGCCATCGAGATCATGAACCTCATGATTAATTGGCTAAGCTCATTTCCTATCATATCGTAGTTAATTCTTGGTGAACAAGCTTTCATCACTCTTTTGCAGATCACACATTGTTTTTATAAAGTTAAAACGGTATCCTTTGAGAAAATTTAATTTTCATCACAATAAGGATTATTCAAAGTGAGAATTATAAGTGATTGATATCAAAATGAAGTTGTTTATGAAAAGCTTTGGAAACTTAATTGTTTTCATAACAAAGAAAATCTTTGTAAATTTATTCTTGGTTCTTATCTAAGAATTAAGCATGAAAATGATTTTTACTGTAAACATGATGATAAAATTTTGACGAACTGAGTATTGCATCGTTAATCTTGAAATTGTATATAGTTGCGCGCCTACATACAATTTGGAATGGACTATGCAAGACTGATTAGTAGTCACCATAAAACTAATGGATAAACGCTAAATTTTCTTTGAAGATTGTGAAAGATTAAAATTTATGAGATCTGCAAGAAGTGAAAAATAAGGACATAATGTTAGGGACACCTACATATGTGCCTATAGCATCTATTCTTCTGAGTTGAATTTACTCATCTATGGAATTTGTCTTAATTGACAATTGACAATTCTTTCTTATCCAATTCTCCCGTAGTGAGATTCTTAGGAAAAGTATCTGATTATCGAGTGTTGATACCCGACTGGATGTATTGACGTTCTTATCATCTCTTATGATTTGATTTCATTTGAATGACCTGGGTAACGATCCGAGGAGCTTTCGAATGCGTACTCAAATTATGAAAACATGGGATATATTCATATCCATTAAATGTTTTCGTCTGTATCTGATTTGAAATTCTCTCGCGTAGATTATGCGTTGACCTTACTCTTTAGATGGTAGCTGTGTCTCCATATATCCTTGAATTTGTGAAGGATTATGAGTTATTATTAGTCTTTTGAGAAGTTCACATCTTATCGACGGCAATGAAACTGAAAAGTTGATAATGCCGGTAGAATGGATTGATTAATTATGACATGACGACATTGTCTTAATTGATGGGAACTCGAGTAGAATTCCCCTAAAAAGATAAGATGTTGATTTTCAAAAGTGAACTAAATAATTCTTGACGGATGATCATATCCTGTATTTAGACTTGAGATTATATTGTGAATGGTTATGAACTAAGTTATAGATATTGTAACCTAGAAGAAGTTAATATGAATTTATAAAGAGATGTTTTGGTTATCTGAAACTTTAGGAGGTATTTGTTGATGAATTACCTAGACTTTCGCCATTAAGGCAAGTTGAAATTGGTATTGATTATATTTTCGGTGCTGCACTTGTGGCTTGTGCACTGTACGTCAGCACCATCTAAATTTAAGGAATTACCGTACAACTGAGAAAGTTGTCGGAGAATGATTTTATTATACCAAGCTTGTCATCCTGAAGAGTTATGGTGTTATCATTCCTTATATTTATAGATTACCGTGACTGAGTAAATTGACAATCGAAAACGATATCCATAACTCGAAATGGAAGATTTGTTCGATCATTTACAAGGTTCTAGCAAATTTGATCCATAGCATGGTTATCATCAACTTCGCATCTGCGAAAGAGATTATCTATTTCAATCACTACATCCAGTGCTTGTAATGAACATTATGAGTTCCACGTGATGTCGTTTGGATTGACCAATGCACATGTAGTATTCACAAATTTGGTGAATCACGTGTGTAGGCTGTAATTTGATAAATTCATGCTCGTGATCATTAAGGACTATTTGTTTGTATATAAGAATAAGGATGAGTTAATAATTATTAATAAGAATGCCCTTAATTGGCTAAACAGTGTAAACCTGAACCTTGAATAATTAACACATGATTAAAGACTTGAACCTTTACATGATTAGACTATGTGGTTAAAAGGATAATGGAATGTAAATTGACTCTTCAAAAATTAAGAGCCCTTTTAAGACTTTGGATTTTTCCAAAAAGAAATGAAAATATGTTTTGACAAATGTGTTAATAAAGGATTTTAAAGGGATTATTCCCTTATACACAAAACATTTAACTAAACTTCTGTTTAGGGGTAAATGTTTGTGTATACCTCCAGATAACTTAAAAAGGATTGAGGAAAACCATTTATACCATAACCTGAAAATTCGAAACGACAATTTTTGCTTTTCAAATAAGAAAACTTTGACCAAAATATAAATAAAGGTTTTTCGAACAATTACGAATCTTATTAATTATTTTCGATAAATCAGCAAAAATCTTGTTAATTAAATTCAAATTATTTTTGAACATTTTATATAATTGGTCGAACTAAGAAATTTAAAACTTTTACGTTTACGCTTCATAAAAATTAACTAATAATTATTTAATTAATTATAATAATTATCGACGCTTTAGACGCCGGATTGAGTAAAACGGATAAAAATGATAGATGAGACGAAACTAAAACTTAGAAAATATGAAGAAAGTTGAACGTAATTACTGACGCATAATATAGAAAGAATATCTGAGTGAATTGTGGACATGATAATTATATCATCATGAGAAGTGAATATAGACACCGACGCATTATGTAGAAAAGATAAAGAACCAGTTAGGACACGTTCCTTAATAATGAAGGTGCAAAATAAATTGCCGAACAATTTAAAATAAACGATGTTTGTAAAAAGGATAAAATAGATTATAAAAAGGAATTCGCGGCTAATGTGAACCAACAGATTTGAGAAGCCAAGGGCGTTAAATATTTTAAAGACCACATGTGATGGTATAAATATGGAGATTGTGAGATATAGTTATGTTGGAATTTGTAAGTATAAGTATTCTATTTATATCATTTGTGACTAGAAGTATCTTTGTCTGAAGAGGTTGTACTAATGACAATTATGAAGGCAGACATCGCCTCATACACTAGTAAACGTCTAGCCATCGCTAAGGTCATCATCTGAATTTGATTCGATTTGGGTCATCGTCGACAGACTGACCAAATCTGCTAATATCATTCTCGTTAATGATAAATGCAAAAGAGTTATGTAAAAAAAAGCATGCCTGTATCGATCATCTATATCAAGATCCTCGCTTCGCATCGAATTTCTAGAGATTTGCTCAGAAATCATTAAGAACGAACCTTGATGAGAGTACTATGTACCACCCCAAATCGAAGGGACGAGGTAAAGTAACGATATAAGGTAATATAAGTGCTGTTTTGTGTTTGAATGAATGACCTTTGGTAATAGACCGTATAATCGTTTTCCTTTGGAGAGATTATCATTGATAATCATCATATTAGGATCGAGATCGAATCTTGTTAAGATTTAGAAATTAGAGCATCTGTAGGCTGGAGTTGAGATGAAGACACCCGACATACACCCATTGTGTGTTGGACATGTCTCTTAGGTTTAAGGTTTCCTATGATAGCGAACCTATCCTTGCAAAATACCCGACCCGCGAGATCTGAAATGATTGTTGAAATTAGGATTTGATTATTAACTACCGATAGTGGGCAAGAGGTTATGTGAATGTGAAATGTAGATCTTGAAGTGCCAAATGGGTAGCGAAGTTATGCCACAATTTTTAACCTTGGAAAAAAATGAATTCATGATCTGACAAATCATGGGATATAAGTCCCCGTTGTATGGGACCATTGAGATGATGTGAAAAGATTGGTTTGAAAGGCATATAAGCTGGATCTACCCTAGGACTTCAAGAACCGCGTGAATTATGTTTCGTAAATCGCACTTGATGGAATATCTATCAAGTGAAATTCTGATTATTCTTAATAAAGCTTAGATCGGCGAAAAGTTGCATTCATCAAAAACCCGTGAACATCATGGATAGAGAAAGTAAGTCAACATTAAGCCTGATCTTATTCCCGTAGTTATGTTTGATGAAACTCGCGTATTATAATGGATTGCACTTGTGAGAAAAGACCGAATGTGGAGGAAATACCCACATGGCTTTAACTCTATAAGAAGCGAGTAGTAAGATGATCTTTGAGGACAAAGATCCTGTTTAGGGGTAAATGCTGTGACAATCCGTCAATTTATGATTGATAATTTATTCTCAATATTTATTTGAAAACATTATTTTAATATTACAATATGAACTCACTTATTTTTGGGAAGAAGTTTGGATTTACGTCTTGAAGTAGCATCGACTACGTCTAAACCGGAGGATTCAACGTTACGTGCTTACGTTTACATACACCGTCTTTGGTGACAGTCCGACATTTCAGAAAATAAATTTATCTGAGAATATTATTTTGGAGTTTTAAATTTGTGTTGGTTCATAAACTCACAAATTTACGAGAAGAGATTAGGACTTACGATTTTATTTTAACGTCTTTTACGACTAAACCGGAAACCTTAGGATTACGTATTTACGTTTTCGAACTCCGTTTTTGATGAAACAATTTTTATTAGATTCGTTTTGTGACGTCGATTCATAATTTATAAAAACGTTTTTCGTAAAACGACCCGAGGGCACGCAAATCGAGGAAACTAGAATCGAGGAGTACCCGTAAATAAATGGGATGAGACAAGTGGGACACTTGTCCCACCCCACTTACAAAACCGGCCACATTATGTTAGTTACACCATGAGGTGTCAACTCTTTAGTTAACTAAGGCAACACATGTCTTAGCTTCACAATGAAGCTAGCTTACCACAAAACAAGCTACCAAAAACCACTTACCCTCATTTGTAACATGCAAAAACAACTAAACTCTCCCTCTCTCTCTCAATAATGCCGTCCCTCATCTTCAAACACCAAATTCATACAAATTTTAACCATGAACATATGTTATAATTAACATATGTTAATCTCCATTCAAAAAGATGAAGATTGGTGGTGCTTTTAACATCCAAGGAAGAGTTTTCATGGAGTAGGAGGGCTGATTTTTCACAAGGAGTTGATGAAGATTGGAGTTCTTGAAGATGGTCATGGTTGTCTACAAGTTTCTCCATCAAAAACCATGCCAAACTCATAACCTATATCAACTTGGTGGTATAAAGATTGTCCTCCTCAACTTCTTGTTATTTTTGATTATGTAAACATGTATTTTATTTCCTATTGTATATATTTATGATGATTATATGATGATAAAAATGTTATGTGGGGATTTGTTGTTGATAATCATGGATAAAAAGGTGAAAAACCATATGAAACAAGGTTAAAATCTTGATTAATTTGCATGGCTGTATAAAACAGTAAAGAACCAAGTGGTAAACTGATAATATGATGAAGTAGAACCCATTTACAGTAAGCTATGGGTCTTGTACACATGTGAGAGTTGGCCATGTAATGGAATCAAAATAATGAGTGAGATATGATCAAAACAAGTTTAGGGTATAAATCTGAAGTTACTGTTTTGGACGATTTTTAGAAAATATTTAGAAGATGATTCAACAGTAGCTATAGAAGAGTTAATTGTAGCACATATCATGTAGTTTATGTGATAAAAATTTGAGCTTCTATCTCCATATAGAACTCAAGATATGGCAGTTTTGGTAAAGATGAAGTTAAAAAATCAGATTTTTGGAAATTAAAGAATAATACTATTATATAAGCACTCACATTTTAATATATAAAATGTAAATAAAAACCCACTAACTTATAAAACTTATTTATATAAATATATAAAAGGTGTAATAAGTATATAAATGATGAAAATTGAAACTTGTTAAGTTTTATAAGTTATAAAACTATAAACTTGATTTTTACGACTTTTTCGGCTATTGCCGTAAAATTAACGTTTTTGTTAAATAAAACTTAGATGGTTGGACCCGTCTAATGAAAACTTTATAAAACTTATATACTGATATATAGACATTTATAACAAGTAAAAACCGACAAAACCCGAACTATAGGGCATACGGACATTAACAAGTTAAATAAACATATTGGACTAATAAATGGACTAAGTAGGATAAAAACTTGTAAAAAGAATCTATTGGGCTTAACCCATTTAGGCCCAACTTGGAAAGTATACATACTGATAATATAGGTACAAAATGGACTAAAATAAGTTAAATAACTTATAATAAGCTTATTGGGCTTAAGACACGTAAACGGGTAAAACTAGTAAACTAGTATAAAAGTTATCAACACATAACTCTAAAATGAGTAAACAAGGATATGTAAACCCACTTGATCATCATATATATATAATCATCATATGTATACATAATTGATATTTTTATAAAGTCATTGGACAAACGTCTAAGACCGAGTATTATTTGTCTAGGTTTCCGTGATTGAAGCACGCACCGTACGTCCGAATTGCCGACAACCCGCCTTCCCACATCAACGTGAGTTCATAGCCTCGCACTCTTTTAAATGTTTTATAAATGCTTTATAAACCCGCGAGGGAGATAACATGTTAGTTTTTATAAAAGTTTGGACACCATTTGTCCCGATTGTTTGTTTATTGATTTTGGACCCGAATTAACAAAATAATAATAGACGCTCCGAATTACGATGTATTGCCTGACTAGCAATACAGGGTCATACTATTGATATTATGATTGTATTTTGGTTTTCATAACCATATTCATATAACGATTTTTATTTGATTTTATACAACGTTATAAGACGTACTGTATGATTGTTTTTACGACATTGGCTCGTATAATGATTTTTAAGGCAAATGCCTATATTATGATTTTCGATAAGGATTTATATAAAATGATTTTGGCTATTTTACGGCCTATTACAATGATTTGTATGAATTGATTTTTGGTACTAATTTTATACCAAAGTTATATTGATGGAATTTATTAAACTCTATGAATTCACTCGGCGTTATCGCTGACCTTTTCTTTTAACATGTTTTATCTCAGGTACTTGAAGGTAATTCTCGGGAAGACAACAAGAATTCATGGCCCGCACCTAAACTATATTTTTCCATTCAAACACTTTGTAAAACTTTGTATGAAATGTAATGACTTGGGACCTATGTAACTTTGATGTTTATGAATGGAAATGATTTATTATTAAACGACGCGATTTTTATGCGTTGTCTATGATGTGAGTAATGTGCTATCCCGTAACACCAACTAGTCTTCCGCTGAACTGTGTTGTATAAATTTGGGGGTGTTACACGAAGCCGTGTCAACCGCATGCTACACACAAAATAGATCCTTAATTATCCCAAGACACGAAAAGACACCATATCACATAATTTATTATCAAAAACCTTCACTCAAACACCTTCGCGTTTTTGGATGTACTTGTTATATAATTTGAGATGGTGAAAATTTCGATATGATGAAAGAGAAAGGTGATGCATGTACTCTAGTGGGATATGCAACTCAGTCTAAGGGATATAGAGTTTACAACAAGAGAAAAAAATTGATCGTCGAGACTATTCATATCAGATTTGTTGAATTGCAAGAAATGGCACTTAAACAAAACAGTTTAAGTGCCGATCCACAACGACAAAAGACTTCCGTTCACAACTGCACAGAACTCGGATCTCAAGACCAAAGAAATGAACCGTCAAGTTCAAAGTTGGTTCAAGGAAATTTTCCAAGAGCAAATATGACAATCAACACGACAATTGAAGAGTTAGAAATGTTACATGGACCAATGTATGATTAATATTTCACGGGGGAGAAACATGTTGTATCAAAGTCTTCCGCTGTCACTCATGATAAGAATGATGATATCGATCATCGTCAACAAAAGAATACAACTTTATCTACTTCAACACGGGTTGCTGCAGATTTACCTTATCAGAATATCACACCAACAACCGCTCCTACAACATCAACAACTACTGTCATTGCTCCAGAGAACACAAATCTAGCATACTATGCATTAAATGACGAAGACAACTTTATCAACCCATTCGGTACACTGGTACACAAAACTGGAGAGTCTTCTACTCGCCATGTTGATCTGTCAAATATGCATACGTTCTATCAACAACATCCTTCAACACATCATTGGAACCGAGATCATCATTTGGTTCAAGTAACTGGAAACCTTTCACAGCCCGTTCGTACAAGACGACAACTTGAAACCGATGGTGATGTTTGTATGTTCGCACTCGCCGTGAATACAACTGAACCAACAAATATCAAAGAAGCCTTGGCAAATCACGCTTGGATTGAATCGATGACGAATGAACTTCAACAATTTGAAAGACTTAAAGTCTTGGAACTTGTTGGCAGACCATACGATGTAACACCATTAAATCGTCGATGGATTTGGAAAAACAAGATGGATGAAGAAAACACGATCATCAAGAATAAATCTAGGCTAGTGGTTAAAGGGTATGGTCAGAAAGAGGGTATTTATTTTGAAGAATCATTTGCACCAGTAGCTCGTATGGAAGCGGTCAAGATTTTCCTTTCTTATGCTGCACATAAGGGATTCATCGTTATCAAATGTACGTAAAGACGGCGTTTCTTAACGGTCCTGTGAAGGAAGAAGTCTATGTCATACAGCCGGAAGGATTTGTCAATCCTTATTATCCTAACAAGGTGTATCGTCTCCACAAAGCACTTTATGGACTCAAGCAAGCTCCAAGGGCATGGTGTGACGAGCTCTCGAAATTTCTGGTCTCTAAAGGTTTCTCAAAAGGTTCCATTCATCTAACTTTGTTCACTTATAAATATGGGGATGACATCTTGCTTGTGCAAATTTATGTTGATGACATTATTTTCGGGTCTACAAACCCAAAACTTTCAAAATGGTTTGAAAAAGTAATGCACAACAAATTGAAATGTCTATGATGGGCGAACTAAAATTCTTACTAGGAATTCAAGTTCACCAATCCCCAAGTGGTATCTTTATCAACCAAGTTAAGTATTGTCAAGAGATAATAAAAAAGCATGGTATGACCTCATATGACCCCGTTAGGACACCATTATAAACCACATCCCTAGATGTTGATTTGGTGGGAGATGCCATAGATCAAATGAGACATCGTTCCATGATCGGCTCCCTAATGTACTTAATAGCAAGCCGGCCAAATATATCACATGCTACGTGTTATTGTGCACGATATCAAGCACGACCCACTGAAAATCACCTCAAGGAGGTTAAACGGATCTTTCGGTACCTTAAGAATACCATTCACATGGGACTCTGGTATCCGAGGGAAACCGGTTTCTTTCTAACGGCCTATTCAGATTTTGATCATGCAGGGTGTCTTGATACACGAAAAAGTACTTCTGGTGGTGCACAATGTCTTGGCCAAGATAAGCTCGTGGGATTGTCTTCCAAGAAGCAAGATTGCACGTCACTGTCATCAGCCGAAGTGGAGTATGTGTCTACATCTGCGTGTTGTGCTCAAGTTCTTTGGATGCGAACACAACTCACGGATTATGGCTTCCACTTTGATAAAGTACCTATGTACTGTGACCCAAAGTCCGCCATAGCCATCTGCTGCAATCCGGTACAACATTCCCGCACGAAGCACATTGATGTTAGATATCACTTCATTAAGGAACAAGTTGAAAGGATTATTGTTGAAGTATACTTTGTTGGAACTGATTACCAATTAGCTGACTCGTTTACAAAATCTCTTTCGAAAGAGAGATTTACGTATCTAGTTAGGCAAATTTGTATGAGATGTTTGACTCCTGCAGAACTGTAGATTCTGGCAAAGAAGCCTACTTGATTCATCTATCAAACATCTACTTGTAAATATTAATGAAAAAGAAAAATACAAAATTAAAAATCCTTGATAATCCAAAAATATTCTTCTCGACATGTTTTTAGTACCGATAATATGGACGTACCTAGAAATGTCGCTCAATAACGACAAGGGTGTGTACATAAAGCTCGAATGAAAGTTGTAAATATTTTTAAAAACATGTCATTTCTATTTTTAAAAAGGAAAATGTCTATTTTGGGCTATTTTTTCAACGACGGGTAGAGCAATCTATCTTGGGTTGAACTTTTCACAAAACATTCAACGTTTTGAGCTCAACACGATGGCTTGTAATCACTTTCAGATTGCAACCCGAATCTGTATTCATGGGGGACTGTACGAGTTAGTGCGCTTACCCTCAGCAAAAGAAGTTAAATCTTCTTACACTTGAGTGGATTTGTCAAGACATTCAAAGTCTATGAACTCAAGTTTATGCTTTAGAAAAACTTTTTCGCTAAAAAGAAATAGAGTTTTTCAAAAAGCGTTAAACACAATTTTTTCAAGAATTTCTCATAGATTATTCAAAATCTTTCAAAAATTGCGTGTTCAACAACTCCTATCCTTAAAAAGTTAAATGTGGATCACATCCTCGTAATGACAATTTAATTGGATCAATTTTTGAGGGGGAGCGTTCCAAATTCATGCTAAGTTTAACACATTTTTCTCCCGAAAGTTTTTCAAGACGATTCTTCATAATATATTTTAATCAAATTTGGTATCTCTAATATCAAACGATTTTATATATTAGAGATAGGGGAGAAAATGTGATTATATGTGATCTAAAGACTCAAGCACTCATGGTTACGATCAAATACCCACAACATCTTTAATTCATGATGTTATTGGTGTCAAAAGGGTGGTTAGGTTTAAGTCCTAGGATCCAACCAAAACCGGAGGGATCTTACCAGGGACGATCCAATAGATTATGAGAAGTCCTTAGGAAATATGGAGTAGAATGTGAACGAAGCTGAATGCTTACTAAGTACTGATGCTAGCACTGGAACAATCACAACAAGGTGCTAGTAATGATGTCTTTGTAAGCATTGAAGGGGTTGAAGAATGAAAACGAATTGTAAGGATAAAGGGTGTAAAGAAATTAGCCCTCCATACAACTTAGGCAGACACCGGGTCAACACATCATGAAGACAACGCATCATGGACAGTGATGTAATGCACAAACCCTCCCGAGCTGACTCAGGCTTCTCTCAAAAGAAGTTTTTTTTTATTGTCACGGAGATTAACACGACTTCTGTTGACCTTCTCACTCCGAGATAGTTGATATTGAATAGGTGGCATCTGCTCTAGCCTCCGACCACTAAAAGTGCACAAATCGAGTCTAGAGCCAAGAGATCAATCAAATCTCGTTTGGACACACGGATGAAGATCAAGAGAGTTCTATGCTATATCCTTGTGATATTGCTAGAACACTCAAAGTTATACTACCTAGTATTCACAATGATTAGGTGAAATCCTTCCAGTGTTAACATCAAACAGCACTATGGTAGGTCATGTGTAAGATTCTTTATGAATTCAACATATGTAAAACTAAAAAGCAACAGTGGTTTGTTTCTTTATCGATTCAAACTCATTTCAGGTTTCTACGCAATATCTTTATGGTCTTGACAGAACATTCAGAGTGATATTTAATATTCACAGTGACAAATGGAAATCCTTCTAGCGTCAACTTCAAACAGCGCTACGGTAGGTAACTTCCGAGATTCTTTATGAATCAAGCTTGTGTCAACTAGAAAGCAACAATGGTAAGATTCTTATAAGAATCAAACTTATTCCAGGAATTTGAATTGACGACTTTAATCAAGTGGATATTTATCCAATTGATTAACTCTTTATGTTCGCAGTCTTGCTTTGAGACGGTCGAGTAAAGAGAATGGCTAGTACAGCCGCAAAACCCTGTCAAGGAGGTTCTTAATTGAATCTACCTAATCACAGGTTCGATATTTAATAACGTGTAACGGTCTTCACCGACCAGAGGTAAAACACTACCGATTTAGGACGAATTTCAAAGCCATTCACTCCATGTCTATCTTTTGTCTCAAGAAGGTGACGTTACGGTGTACTCAGCAAAGTCGAAGATTAAAAAGCACATACTCATGCCTAAAGACATACTCTACAATCAAGAAAGCTAAAGACTTCCGCAACAATGATGTTCAAAATATTCCTTATCAGTTAAATAGAGGAATGACCTCTCTTCAAAGGAGATTGTTAGAAAGCTTTCAAGATAGTGCAAAGTATGAGCATGTGGATAAAGACTCAAGATCGCAAGATGGCTAAGACAAGTCAAGAATGATTTGAAGATCTCAAGTGTAAAGGAAAAGTCGAAAGACAACAACAAAGGCTTAAAGATCACAACACGAAGGAACAAGACTACTATTACACGTTCAAGACTCATTTATGACGAGATTCGTAATCTCCATTGATCTCCAAATATCGAAGAGGAATGACCTCACATTGGGGAGATTGTTAGCCTCAAAATATTGAGTCAAACAAGAATGTTCGGTCATAGGTTTATATCGTAACATTTATTAGAACGTAGTAATAGATAGTTAAAATATTCGTGACATTACGGGCTTGATGGCTAGCTTAAAACGCCTACTTTAAGGTACTAAGCATTTTATTCAAGCCCGACCCATTAAACAAATATAGTCCATTAAGGCTACATGTAAGCCCGACTATTTATACCTCTCCTAGCATGTTAGGAGAGGTTGGATCTTTCATATTTTTCTTAATCTAATTTCACCTAGTTAATCATCTGTCTCTCTACATTCTCTCTCTAGAAATCATCTATCTTTCTTCTTTATTTCATTAAATCAACCATGGTGAAGTGAATTAATATGGGTACAACAGGGTTAGGATTCCTTATTGTTAAAGATGTGTATTTAGTATAAATACATACGCTATATTATGTAATTCAATCATTCAATCAATAAAATATATTCAGTGTTTTGCATGGTATCAGAGAGCAGGTTAGATCCACCAATAAAATTTGTTATCCTCTGGTCATCGGTCTACATGCCGATGATCCGGAGGGATCTTCGTTATTTCTTGCTGTATTGTGTTGTATAATTTTTTTCTTGCTTTCAATTCATAACCCTAAACCCTAACCATAAAAGAAAAATAATTATGTTGAGTCATTTTTTTTCTTCATCATCTATTGTGTTCGTTGTCGAAGATCATTGTCGTTGACAATAAAAGTTGATAATCAAATTGCCGCCCCTTCTAAAGGCAAAGCAAGCCACGCAAAGGAGGATGTCGCAATCAACAAATAACTATGCCATAGAATACAATTATATTTTCGCGCAAACAAACAAAGAAGATAAAGAAAAGAATAAGCGTTTTTATTCTAGCTTGTACGTTCGGAAGCCTCCCGTTCAAACTACAACGAAGTGTTAGACGATAGGCTCAAGCCGGTGGTAGCTTGTGGCCCATTAGGTTTAGGGTTTTGAGTAGGTTGCTTATTCTCAAAGCTATTATTGTGTGTAAATACATATGCCATATCTTTTGTAATGATTTCAATCAGTACAATCTATTTTTTTGTTTTACATGATCCGGAAGGATCTTCATTATTTGTTATTTTACATGGTTTGAAGAATAAGATTTGTTCTAAGCGGGTCTCACTCTAGTCTTCCTTTTGACATGATTCTCTCACGGCTTCTTAGAAAAATTCTTCTTGACATTCCACCTTTAAATGCTTCATCCTTTCACTTTGTAGATCGAGTCATGCTTCCGATTGAAGGAAACATCTCACTTGAACCCACTCATGATTCAAATGAAGATGGAAATGTCTCTCAAGACGATTCTTTCAACTCTAGCAATAATTTGTCATCCACTATCTCTCAATTATCTTATCTAAACATTGATTCCGACTATCAATTTTATCTCTATCACCGTCTTCGAGAACGTCTAAGAAGTGAATCAAGGAAATGAGGAAATGTTCATGGATGAATGCTACATTACTCTTGAATGATCCCATCTATTTCCTTTTTATTTTTTTATTTTTAGGATATTGTGTGTATTAACTAATACTATGTGTTTGGATTATTTACTATTTTAATCCTAGGTGTTTATGTGATCGATCTTTCAATTTACATAAATTTGTGCATCTTATGTGTTTGTTAGCTTCCAAGATTTTGATTAATAGTTCACCTTGGTTTCATAAACCTTTGTGTGAAATCTGGGCTAGCAAAAGTTTCTGGAAATGCATTTTCTTGAACCCACTGGTGGCGGTTCTTTATCTCTCAGCGGTTCCTTAAAGATAACGAACCGCGCATCTATATAAGGAACCGCCAGTTACTAGTTTGAGAGAATCTTTGCTTTATACTATTTTCCCCTAATCTGTGTAAACATTGGTGAATTTCTTGCAAAAACCTGCACTTTCCTAAATTAGGCTACCTAATTTCATTATTCACCTAAAATGATTTTAACTCATTACTAGTTTGGATCATCCCTTCCTCTTCTTAAACCCTTCTTTGTTGATCTTGTTATTCATCCCTTAAACTTCTTTCTAAACCTCTTCGCAACCATGGTGTCCACTAGAACATCTAACTCTCACAAAATATCCTCTTCCAAAAGAAACCTTAAGATCAAGATTAAGTTACCTAAACTTCGTTCGTCATCTTTCCAAACACCCAAGAATGAGACCTCTCCTATTCTCATTTCTTCATCACCTTCACCACCTCTTTCTCCACGCAAGACCAACTCAACTCATGGTACCAACCATTCACATGGTTCTACCTTCTCCTCATTCCAATCAAGAATGAATGAGTTGTCCATACCCTTCACTCCTAGTCCTCCCTTGGATGTGAATAATAAACCTCAACCTCTTCTAAGCATTCCATTTGTTGTTGAGCCTATGATTACCTCTCCTTTCACCCTACCAAATTCACCCATTCCACCCATATCACCTTTGGACGCTATGCCTCCACCACCTCCTCCTCCCTCAAACACTCCATTTTGGGTGTTCCCATTTCCCACCTCATGGGTGATCCTTACTTCTTTGGTTTTCTAGAAGCTCATGGCACTAATTGTCCATGTTGTCTCTATAACAACTATATCATTCAAAACATAAGGTTGGAGATGTTTGTTCTCCACAGGAGGTTGTAAGATTTCTTTCTTACCTTGTTCTCCATGCCTCCTCCTCCTAGGAGATGAATGATGATTTTCAAAAATAAATGTTTTTAAAGAAAGTCAAGCCAAGGAATACTATGCTATCAAGAACTATTTTATCTAACTTTGTTATAGTTAGTTGTTATTTCTTTTCTTGTATTTCCTTTCCTTCATGAGTTTTTCATGAAGATGTTCTATGTATTTAGTTTTTGTGTGTTTCAACCTATGTGCTCACATTAATCAACTTCAATTTATTTAAAATTGAACCTATATCTATCACAACCTCTAAAACATGACTAAAAATAGGTCCAAAATGTTATCTAAATATTTTTTCACCCTTTCTCAAGACATTCTTTGTGAGTGTGTTGCTTGTATGCAACCCTAGCATATTACAGTGCTAAAAGAGGTAAAAATTCAAGATTTGCAAATTTTTGAAAGAGTCTTATTTTTCTTCAAAACCTTGGAAAATCATGGTTTCAAGTGCACTGTGTGCGGCTCCATAGCAGTCGCGTGGTTCCCTATCAATCAGGAACCGCCGATCCCTTTAAGGAACCGCGGACAGCAAGCCTATTTTTGGCTTATTTTTGGTCTTTCTTCTTTGACCACTGTTTTTGTCAAGATTCTTTGTTTACCCAATTTGGCTAAACATTCCTTAAAACCTTTTGTTTTGATTTCAAATCTTTGCCTTGTCTACTTTGTTTAATTTCTTCTCTTTTGGGAGTTGTATTCTTCATCCCTCACAATGTCTAAATCTTCCATTCCTAACTTTGACATATCTTTGTCACAATCTTCTCAACATAAAGCTTCTTCTTCTAAGCTTTCCAAGAAACCTAAAATCTCGGTTCGACCCATTTAGATCAAGAAGAACAAGAATCCTCATGATTCCTCTTCTCCCAAACCCTCTAAGAATTCTTCTTTCTCTCCGATCAAATATTAGAATGGGACTTACTCTATAAATCCAATTACTAGAGAAAAGGAAATTCTTCCACCACCACCAAAACCTTTCAACACTCCACAACTAAATGACCTATCTTCTTTCCCAAACCTCACTAGGCATTGTGAAAACATATCTTATCCATTATTTCCCTCTCCACCAAACTCTCATCTTGATGGTCCTTCCCCATCTAACGACTTTGTTTTGCATCATGGATCCTCGTGTGCTTGTTGTCGATTTCAACAAATTGAACTTGCTCATGTTTATGACAAGCTAAATTTCCTTGAATTCCTTCTCACTCGACCTCCTCTCAAAGTTTTCGTTCCCGTGAACAAAACTTCGAATGAGGCCTCGTCGTCTTTCTTTTCCAACTAAGGCACATTTTGTACTTTAGTTGTTTGAGTCAATAAAACTTAAGCAATTTTGGAAGATTATCACTACTAGAGTAGTTTATGCTTTGTGGTTTATTTTCCATATTTTTTTCTTTAAATATTCATATTGTGTGTATGAATATTTCTCTTGTATGTTCTTTCATATTTGTGTAATATGAATGTTATGCGTGTTATCTTTTTCCCGCTAATTCTTTTTCACACATTTTTTAAAGAGTTGATCATGGTTAAAATTTAAAATTTATTATGGGTGATTCCATACATTCTAAATTTTTTAACCCCTTGACGTTTTAATCATTTCAATTGGTTTGGATGTTTCTTTTCTTCCTCTATTCCACCAATTGAACTTTGATGTTGTCAACACACACTCTATGGACATACTTAGCAAATACTTACTTCTAATTTGAGATTTCTTCTCTTCCTCCCTCTCAAGTTATTTAGTAGGTAGTGCACATATATACATTGGTGTTTCTTTTCTCTCTTCTAACCTTTGTGTAGCATGTCACCTTAGCTCTTTCACTTGGTGCCCCAAGCAAGGGGGAGTAAGCAACAAGGGGGAGCTACTAGCAAAGTCAATTCTTCTCTTCTCCAAAGACTTGTGCTAACCTTTTTGCTTCGACAAAGGGGGAGAAATGATAGTGAATAAACTCGTTAATAATTCGAATAATTTTGTATTTTACGTAAATGAGTTTATAGTTTGTCGTAATAAAAAAGGGGGAGATTGTTAATGCTAGTAATGCCTAAAAACATTATTAGTTTTAACTAATCTTTCTTAGTTTTGATCACAACAAACTATACAAGACATTTATAATCAAACACAATCGTAAAACGAATTATCTAACAAACACTATCATCAAGGTAATAATCATTAAACTAACATATCTTAATCATGTTTAGTGATCATAAAAGTGATTAGCCTTAAAACTCACTTTTGTCAAATGTGATACAAGATTTTTAATAAACTTTCTTTTTAAGAAGATGTTTTATTAAAATGGAAAATGTAAATTTTAATATGGCATATTCCAAATGTCATAAGAATATACTTTGAAGTTTTCAAACTACCTCAGATATTTCTACCCCACTAAAAGACAAAAAGGAGCAGAGTCTACATCCGCGGTTCCTTATGTACCTATGCGGTTCCTTATTGATAAGGAACCTCCTAGACCAATAAGGAACCGCGTGTAGCTAGCCGTTGGTCTTTGTCTTCTATAAATAGTGGATCAAATATGCATTTTCAATAACCCTTTTTGGACATTTCTTTTATCCTTCTTTCTCCTTTCTTAATCCTAATCATTTGTAAATGATCACTTAATGTGTTATATATGTTTACTCATGATTATCCTCTTGATCCACTTCTGTACCTTATCCAAAGAGAAGATCACTCACACAATTATGTTGTGATTAAAGATGAAGCCTTGATGAAGATCATCCTCTCCTAAAGATCTAGTCATGTTCATCATTTGTTTATTTGTGTCTTGTGTAGATCCAATGTATTTGTGAATACTTGGATTACTTGTGTTCATCCAAGCTATTTGTGAATACTTGGATTAGTGTTATGTAAATCCATTGCATATGTGTATGCTTGGATTTGTCTTGTGTATGTAAAACCCGCATGCTTTTACCATGAATAGTACCCTTAAGATCGTACGTACTAGATTAAAACTTTCCTAATATAGCATGATTACGATTACGTGTTAGGATTTTACGTATTATGTACGTGTTAGAACACGATAAGTATTTACTACGCACGAGCACGTAATAATTATTTGACAATAATTAATCACGAACATGCGATCGTGAAATCATGAACGTAATTAAAACACGAACTATTATTAATTACGTATATATATTTATTACGAGCATAATTAAATATATTATATCACGATAATTACGTAACGAGAACACATAAAACGCGAACACAAATAATCACGAACGAATAACTAAACATCAAGACACGGAAAAAGGTACGGGTACCCCATGTGGGGCCCCCTACCAGCGGCTACAAAGAGAAAATGGGCCAAGCCCATTTGTAATTTTTACTAAGGGGGTTAAAGGATTTTTACACTACTCATATTACATTTACAGAAGATTTTAGCAAAAACCTAAAAACCCTCCTCCTTCTCTTCTTTTTGGCCGCCACCTACAAAACACCACAAGGGGGTGTTTGTTGATCTTGGATCTTGGAATTCTAGGTGGTGATCGTGTTTGTTCTTCGTCCTTTTGATCCACGTATTCGGTAAAACCTTTTTAAACCTTTTCTTTTGATTTGATCTTTTATAAATTAAGAACATGTTATGTTTTTAAAAAAACCTAATTAAAATCATGGATCTAACATGAATTGGGATTTAATAAAAATCAAAAGTAAGGTTTTAAGGGGTGGTTGTTTTGGGCCGCAGCCTACACCGAACCCAAGGGGGTTTCGGTTTGGCCATCCGACCACCACCGAGACCATGTGATCCCGGTTGGTTGGTGTGGGTCCCACGGCAGCATCAAGACAAGGGGTACCCCGATTTGGTTCGGGGTACGGTGTCGATTTCATGTCCGGTTTATGGTTTTTAGTCTAGATCCGGTTCATGGTGTATGTTTAGTTTTATTTTTTTTATGATCTTAGGTTAAAATATTAAATTAATAAAATGACATGATTAATTTAATAACATGACTTAGGTTATTTTAATTATTAATAATCATGAAATTAATTAACCTAAGTATTTTTATATTTTAGACTTATAATTAATTAATTATTTAAAAACCATGGATATAATTAATTAATTAACATGACTTAGGTTATATTATTAATAAATAATAATACATGTTTTAACCTATGTATTTAACTTTATTTAATTAAAAATATGTTATACTTTAATTAAATATTTTAACCTATAGTTTAATTTAATTACATGAAATAATTATTAAACTATACATTATATCATATGACTTAGAAAATAATCATGAAAACACTTAGGCTTATATACTTAGCTTATTTAACCAGCTTATTTCTAATTATGGAAACTTCCTATTTTTAGAAACCTAATTAAATAAGGCAGCTAATCTATTTATGGAAACCTTCTATTTTAGGAACTTATTTATTTCAGGCAGCTAACCTATTTATGGAAACTTATTTAATTAAGGCAGCTGATCTATTTGTGGAAACTTTCTATTTTTAGAAACTTATCTATTTTAAGCATTAATTCTATTTTTGGAAACTTTCTATTTTTGGAAACTTTCTATTTTTGGAAACTTTCTATTTTTGGAAACTTTCTATTTTTGGTACTTTCTATTTTTGGAAACTTTCTATTTTTGGAAACTTTCTATTTTAGGAAACCTCCTATTTTAGGAAAGTTACTTATTATTACACAGTAAGTATAATAATACATGAAATACAAGAAATACTTAATCAGATTAAACAGAATATAAGATAAACACAGTTTAAGGCTTTAAACAGTAAAACATGGTAAGAATACACAAAATAAGCTAAGACATGACATAAAACTAGCTACGTATTTAGTAAACAGATACTTATTCATGTATGTATTTATGTAGCACTACTGATACGGAAGTAGGATTCCTCTCAGCTCATCTTCTTCGTTCACTGGACATAAGGTACGGATTCCCGTCCTTTCAGTATGGTCATTCTTTCCTTATTAGGATTCCCCGTATGCAGCCAAATGTTTTCCCGTAGTATAAGTTATGTGTTTGATTTGCTTATGTTTAATTAAGAATACCTATAGCCATATACATGCATGACCAGTTTCACCTAGTTATGGAGGTACCATAACCATAACATTAGAGGCACTGATGTTATGACTTCACTACGGCGGAGTGATTGCTCGTGGCGTCCCTTCAGCTTTTGGCCATTTATATTATATTTATCATGTGGGGCGTATGGGTGCATCCTAGTTACATGTTTTCAGTCAGGATTTCATGGTGAATGTGGTGTGTGCCTTGCATCCTTCACAAAGAGCTGATCCCTCCTACCCAAAAAAACCAGTATATTAAATTAGAGGCAGCCCCTCTAATTTGCATGATGAGGTCACCCCTCCAAGTATTCATGCACGGTGGATTTTCATGACCTATATTGGCTAATGGTAAAATATGATAAACAGTTTTTACAAGATAAACATAAGACTTTTCAAACTATAAAACTAGTTTTATCAAGACTTAACCAGGTTACTCGAGACTTAGTTTTCTTCCGCTGTTATATGTTATATGCTTATCCTATTCATGCTTTATTGTACAGCCGTGCACTGAGCGTATTTGCTCAGCCGTTTTCCTTTTCTATATTCCCAAAACGGCAGGTACTCAGGGACGCTCGTAGACATTAAGAGTACGTGCATATGGACTGGAAGCTATTTAGCCTTCTTTACTTTATGCATTTCCTTTCTTATGATACATTTTCTATGGACATTGTTTAGTCCTTTCCTTTATTATACTATGTTTGTGTGTGATGAGCTTTACTTTTGGACTACCGATGTTTGATTCCGGTATTTTCCTTTTATGGTCAAGTAATGTTTAGACATTTTTTCCTTGTATGCTTTGATGACACGCCATAATTGCTTGTGACATTTCCATTATCAAAATGGGGTGTTACAATTATTGTATCAGATCCAAGGCTTCGACCTGTAGGCTCTCAAATATGACCTGTGATTAGTGGGTAGTCGCTACGGTCTTCCTAGAACTGACAGTTGTTTTCATGCATTCGTCATTTTTAAGCATACATATACATGTCATTGTCGCAGATTTTTGACTAAGTAATGGTTGGTACAGGACTGGCCCTATTTAGTCGCATTTGTTTTATCGAAACTTTTAAATTTGGGACCGACCCATAGGCGTCCCCTCGCTATGTCTTTTGTTTTGGGTGAACTGACCAGAGGCGTTTACTCTCGAGCATACAAAAGTTTTCATAAAAATGCATCATGCATTCATACACAAAATTTTCTTGCATAAAATTTTTCTCGTGAAATTTTGGTATAAATTTTTTTCATGTATGTATATTGATTTTATGTTTTGATCTGTTTAATCGTATGTTTTATGTTATACTGTCAGATGGCAAACACAGACAATCTCTGGGCAATATTTGCAGCTGCTGCTGATGCAGAGATGCAAGACGCCCTTCATCAGAACGACGGTTATCCTCCCTCGCCTAACATCTTTCCCATGGAAGGAAGGAATCGGCTCATGAGGGAATATTATACCCTTAGACAACGACCTGACGAAGACAGCAATGACTTCATGCAACGTTTCCTTCGCTACGCTGGTGTCCTGAGAGCAGCTGCATGCACCACCGAAGAACAAGCACTACATTTTCGTTGGGCTCTTAATCCAAGGATCACCAATAACTTATCTGGTGCTCCGTTGGATACGGTAGCACAAGTGGCCGATGCAGCACGTAAGCTGGAGATGCTGAAGGAGAGAGTTGAGTTCGGGGAAGCTGAAAGACCCGACAAGAGGTAAACATTCGTATTCAAGCGGTGATCAATCCGTATACTTTCCATATATGTCAATTATTCATCTCTTTAAATGTATCTTCCAGGTAGAAAACTGGGGACCGGTCTCAGCCGGCTACTCAGCAGCAGCCTCATCAGCCCAAGGGAAACGGTCAGACTAACGACCGTTCTGCTACGGATAGGCGTGGCGGTAATGATAATTACCATAACAATGATGGGCACTCCAACAGCAGCAGGTCCTAATACTTAAGCATTTCCTTATGATTTCATGTTATAACTCATATTCTGACACTTTAGTAAAACTTCTACCAGGAACCATGGAAACGGTAGGGACCAGAACCAGAGAGGTTCGCAGCCTAGCCGTCCAGCTATCACTGGTATTCAATCTTACGATTATCCGCTTTGTCCTTTGTACCCAATTATCATGTATTATGTAAAATGTTTTATCAGGTTCCCAGCCAGCCAGAGTACCTGCTGGAGGATTCACTCATTGTAAAACCCGTAAAAATAAGGTCATAATTTAATTCTATTTTCAATTATTTTAAAGTATTTTATAACGTTAAATATTATTATGTTTAACGGTTTAAGTTGAAACCGATATTAAATATTATATTTTAATATTTTGACGAGCAACGAGGACTACTAGTGATCGCGATACCGACGGATGCCAAAAATTTTATATTTTATTATCGATAGTTTCGATATTTAATACTTTCGACGATATCGTTTCAATTACGTATCGAGTCGTTATGTTATTATTTTTCGTGTGCGTTTAAACTTTTAAAAAGTACAATCTAACATTTTCAGGTAGTAAAATATTTTCTCGTATAATATTTGGAAACTTATTTTTGTGTTGGTTGACGAACACACAATTTACGGATTTAAATTTTTGCTTACGTGCATAATTTAGCGTCCTTTACGACTAAACCGGAAACCTTAGGATTACGTATTTACGTTTTTGAACTCCGTTTTTGATGAGACAATTTTTATTGGATTCGTTTTGTGTCGTTGATTCATAATTTATAAAAACGTTTTTCGTAAAACGACCCGAGGGCACGCAAATCGAGAAAACTAGAATCGAGGAATACCCGTAAATTAGTGAGGTGGGACAAAATACATTATCCCACCCCACTAGCTAACATGGGATGGCACATGACACCACATCTAAGGATGTGGCATCATGTTAGCTAAGTACTTACAAGTGTAAGACTAAGCTTACACTTTAAGCTTTCCATTCAATCAAAACCATTAGCTACTACACACACCACCATTTCATACATGCAAACTACCTCAAACTCTCTCAAAACCCCACCCTTTTGCCATCCACTCCAAAGCACAAAACACCCCTTTTGATCTTTTCTAGCCATGAAATACATGTTATCTAGCTCTATCATGGAGTTATCTTGAAGCCTTGATCATTTGGTGGCCATATTAACAACATAGGAGGTGATTTGCTTGTGTCCAAGGGCTGATTTCTCAACTATTTTTCTTGGTGTTTGATGATCTTGGAGTTACTTGTGGTGTTCATCAAGTTCTTGTCTTCCAAAGACAAGAAATACACTTGGTTAGTAAAGAAGATCATCCTCTCCATTTTCTCTTGTTATTTTTGTAAAGAACAAATGTATTTTCTTTATTTTGTATATGTATATGATGTATATATGATGATAAAAATGTTGTGTGGGGATCAAGTGTTGATAAATATGCTTAAAAATGTTAATAACATGAGAAATAAGGCTAAAATCATGATTATTTAGTTGGCTGTATAAAAACAGTATATAACTAAAACTTGAACTGATAAACTTGCATGGTATAATCCATTTACAGTAAGTACAAGATGTTATACACATGTGAGAGTTGTACATGCAATGGAATCAATATAATGAGTGAGATATGATCAAAACAAGTTGGGTGTTCTAATCTGAATAAGCCGTTTTGTAGGGACTGTTAAGGAAAGATAAACTTAAAATGAGCAGTAGCTATAACTAAGTTAAATGTAGCACATAATATGAAGATCATGCCACCCAAAATTAGCTTCTAATTCATTATAGAACTCTAGATATGATAAAAATGGTGAACATGAAGATAAAAATCAGATTTTGAGAATTAATGTTTACTATTATTATATAAGCACTCAAATTTTATTATATTGAATGTAAAATAAAAACCCACTAACTTATGAAACTTATTTATATAAATATGTAAAAGGTTAATTAAATGGATAATTTATATAAATGGTAGTGGAATAATACTTATAAGTAATAAAAACTATAAACTTGATTTTTACGACTTTTTCGGCTATTACCGTAAAATTAACGTTTTTCGCCAAATAAAACTTAGACGATCAAACCCGTCTAATGTAAAGTTTTTAAAAGTCATATACTGATATATAAGTAACTAATACAAGTAAAAACCGATAAAACCCGAACTATAGGACATACGGACATTAACGAGCTAACTAAGCATATTGGACTAATAATTGGACTAAATAAGTTAAACACTTATAAAAAGGACTTATTGGGCTTAACCCATTTGGGTCCAACATGGAAAGTATAGATACTGATAATATAGTTATAAAACGGATTAAAACAAGTTAAAGAACTTATACTAAGCTTATTGGACTTAAAATAGGTAAGTAGGTAAAACTAGTAAACTAGTAAAAAGTTACTAATACGTAAACCCTAAAATGAGTAAACAAGGATATATAAACCCACTTGATCATCATCATATGTACAAAATCATCATATGTATATTGTTATTTTGATAAAAGTCATTGGACAAGAGTCTAAGACCGATTATTATTTATATAGGTTTCCGTGACCGAAGCACGCCCGTAGCCGATAATCCGCCTTTCATTATCAACGTGAGTCTATAGCCTCGCTTTATACTAGTTATTAAATGATTTTAAACCCGCGAGGGGGAATACATGTTTTATAAACTTAGAACACAAGATTTTTATGGTATGCTTTGTCCCTCTATGAATGGACCCGTGGTTGCCTTTAAATTGCATTAAGTGATTGCCTTTGTTTAAATCCTCAATTATGGACCGTTAATTAACCTATGATGGGTTAACCGCTAGTACAATTAATAGATCTATGGGGGAAGCCGCCCCGGTTCAGTTTTTGTGGACTTGTCATAGAAGCTTAGGCCCGACCTCCACACTGTTTGAGCATATTGTATTGAGAAGTCAGGTATACGGCAATGTACCAATAATCTGGAGGTAACCGACAATTAATAAATCTCTCGTCTTATTAGACTGATATGGGAGTGTCTAAGGGCTCGGTTCCATGAGCTTATTGCAATTTATGCTATATACAATTATTATTGTTGATGCGAATTATTATTTGATGCTTATAAGCATGCCACAAACTTATAATCTTTGCTTGTGTTCAAATTGATTTCATAAACCTATAGATTCACTCGGCATTTTTTGCTGATTGTTTTACTCACGTGTATTTCAGGTAATCAAGAAGTGGAGGCTTGGAGGTCACGGGGAATGAAGTTGTGCACTGCTTTTGTTATTCAAACTCTTTGATTTATTTATCGTTCCATTTTTAAAACAAACCAATATGTTGTTTTAACTTATCTTTTGGTAACGATTACTTGGGACTACGCTACTCTGACAAATGTTTTAGGAACGATAAATTTGAAACGTCTCTTTTCGAGTCGTTCTTTATAAATTATGTGTTGTTGTATCATTGTTTAGCACCCAAAGATGTATTCCGCTGCGTGTAAATTTGGGGGTGTTAAAGATTGGTACCAGAGCCATGAGTTATAGAGAACTAGGTCTTTTTCTAAAAACCTAAACTATAACTGTCGGTTTTATTTTTTTCAAAGAGTCGGTGCACATGATTTCGCGTGACTTCAGGTTCAAGCTACTTCTGGGATTACAACTTTAGTATACATTATTATGTATGCCTTATTGCTAAGTATTTCTAAATAAATACTATAATCCTTTATCGATATATATTTATGTCGTTAAACTTTTCGATAAAAGTTTATCATTTATTAATGATTAACTTAAATAAATACAATGAATTTTCAAGATCTTTCTGTATCTATTTTTGAAGTATTTAAATTGCCTTTATTGCAAAATTTTTATATTATGACCTTACATACCTTCATATGCGCGCGTTACTTTTATTGTTTAACCCTTGTGATATTTATATAGATATCCAAATTGTTTTCCAGCTATTTGTGCCTGGACGTCTTTTAACGTAATTTCTAGACCATTGTGTAGCTCAATGTGTCCTTGGAATAGACTAACCGCTATTTATTGACATTTATATGTATCGACTCCGAAGTGTATTGTTCACTTATATCTCGGTAACGTCATCGTTATTTTATAAATCATCGTCTAGATTATGGCACTAGAATTGGAATACGATTTTACTTATATAAAATTGTATCATTTGTTTTTCATTAACCTTCTCGCTCCCGGAGTGTAGCATGTTAATGTTCCATTCTTTTCTCGTTATGTTTTGGTGTTTTCGACAATCGTGGCACCAAGGAGATTTGCCTACTTTGCACCTTGAAACTTAAATTATGAACGTCGTTCACCGTTTTTCTTCCTAAATTTCGTGTTGAATACCTTGAAGCATCTTCTGTCATTCAGTATGCTATATTTTTATTTGATGCTCATTATGAGATTTATTTTTCGTTGTTGTAAAATCCACAAGACATGTGTATATACATATATTTTGAGCCGTTAAGAAGTGTCGAAAAATACACTTTATGCAGAAACTGTAGGGGCAGTATAAACAGGTCAAAACTTAAAAGTAAAACCTGCGTTTTTTTAAAATAAAATAGTCAAACCTGCACAGAACTTGCAGGGGTATTTTGGTGATTTTACATTGGTTTTCAGGTCTCGGGTAAAACTAGAAAGTCGTCTGAAACGTCGTTTTGCATCAAAATGCTTTAGACTCTGAGTCTTGGAGATGTCGTTTATCGGGTCAATTAATCGGCTTATATTAAAAAGTTAAATCTGAAAAAAAATAGAAACATTACAGAATTAGAAATTACCGGATTAATGGTGTAATTTGAAAATGAATAATATACTTTCTTAAAAGCATATTTTGTCGAGTATCTTACATAGAATACACATGTGGATTGTTTTATTCTTTTCATATATATGACTCATTTGTCATTCGATGTTATTTTATTTTCGTTTTCTTCTAACCTTCCACTGACTTGGGTTGAGTTTTGAAGTTTTGTCTTCACATTCTTCGTCGATATTTTATCGCGTGTCTCATGGCGTTTTCGTCTAAACCTTATAACCTTTTGAAACCTTAACAACTTGTAACCATTTCATTGGTTGTTTTATGAGCTACTATTTGCCACTTTTTGCAAAACTTTGACTACTTTATACGTTGTCATAATGTCATATTATAAATAAATCTGATATTGTTTTACGATTACTTTCACCAATTATTTTTACTTTGGTCTTATAAAATACTTTTCGTAAGATTAAAAGTTGCTTATTAAGTATCTCACAAATTACTTGTATCCTATAAATTTATAAACTATTTTTAAAATTCCATTTTACAAATGGCATGGTTTATATATAAACATAAGAAACGTAATACTTTTCGACGAAACTGAGCATTGCATTGCTATTCCTAAATTATACATGGCCTGATCACCTATGTCTAATCTAGAAGGAGCCATGCTAGGCTGAATAGTAGTCACCATAAATTTTTTTGATAATAATCAACTTTTTTACTTGTATTCATAATAGAATAAAATAAAATGAAAAGTAGTTTTAAAAACCTTTATATTTTATGCAAGTAGCACAACTTCTATGCATCCGCATATGTTTTCTTACCTTTTCTTGAACGAATTACGCGCTTACGAATACGTTTTTACTCGACGATCGTTTTTCTACTTGTTACTTCATTTTGTCTTATAACAGATTTCTTTTGACCGTTCGTCTAATCACCGACTGTTGATAAATGACCTAAAAGTCTCGATGTTTTATCCTTCCGTCTCGTCCAATCTTCTTTATGCGACTGGGTAGATCTTTGAAATGTCTCCGCACGTGAATAATGAGTTATCATTAGAGTGATTTCCGTATATCCGGGATGACGTCCGTCACTCTCGTTTGTCTCGAAATCCACTCTTGTGAACCGTGCTTTGACTTCTCTCTTTAAACACTAACATCGTTTATTTGATTTGTTTTAATTACAAGAGATTATTAGGAATTTTATTTATTAAAATTTTTGTATGGATCTTCTTTCCGATCATGTATCGACCACCGCTAAGTTAACGAACTGATATTGGTGAACCATCGACCGCACTAACAAAATTGACAACTTGTTTAATCTACTGTTTCTTATCGTCTTACCATCAACGCCTTTATTTTATTATTCTCTTTAAGAATTCATACGACATTTGCTTCGTTCTCTTTTGTACCATTGATTTCGTATTAATTGTTGACTATTATTTTCATTCGTATTCGTTTGTTATCTTGTCACATTTCAAAACCCGAATATATTCCATGTTTATATTGAAATAATAAACACCTTTAAGTATTTCTACAACATATTATAAAAATTTTATGTTTATACATTTTTCAATGATTTTCAATTATCGTAATAACCATCACAAGTAAAAGGTCAAATTTATACACCATATTTTGTATAACTAAAACTAATGTTTAAAACAAAATTATGTTCTACCTTTTGAACTAATTGACTTATCATACTTTACTTTTAATGTAATGAAATTACCAGTTTAATTTATATTCCTAATAATGATTTAATTTAGAAATTATATTTTCTAATTGTAAACATCAATACGAGTTTAATTAATAAATTCGTGTCATTCTTTCAAAGTTTCTTAAGACAACCAAAATAAATTATGAAGCTATTTAACTTCTATTTTTAATATATCATCTTTATCAAGAAAGTACCTCAATTGAATTTTAAGGTAATACCAAATCCGGGACGGATAATTGTGACAAACGTTATTTTAATGTTTATATTTAATTCATTCTTCGCTCTCATTTTTCTAGTATTGTGAATTATTATGTTTTACGGTTACGTGATTCGAGATCCCTCGTCGATCGTCAACCTTAAATCATTTTACCAAATCTTGTCCGTTTATGCGTTTATTGAAGTCATTTTTATCTCGTTCTGTTCCTCGTATTGAAGATTACTATTTTATTCTGAGTTTGAAATGAATCTCGGGAAGCAGTGTATAAGAAGAAACGATAAGTGTCACCAGGATTTATGCGTGTACTTGTGGAATGATTGAGGACCGAATCTCTTAATGAATGGAGTTAATAAATTTGTTACGACCTCGAGGAGAATGTAGAAGCCGACACCGCAAATGGAAAGACTCTTGAGATCAAGTGGTTATTATCAAGGGTTCGTTCAAGGTTTCCTCGATGATTAACGATGGAAATCTATACTTGATGTTATTGTTCGACCTTTTATTTTTATGTACTTATGTGGTATGTGATCTAGTGAAATGGTCGTAAGTTGTGAGAACTTGAGACGACATCATCCGATGACGTCCGATCATGTAGAACATATATTATGTAATATCTTTT
Organism: Glebionis coronaria; assembly: GCA_025667525.1. Taxonomy (NCBI): domain Eukaryota; kingdom Viridiplantae; phylum Streptophyta; class Magnoliopsida; order Asterales; family Asteraceae; genus Glebionis; species Glebionis coronaria. The sequence goes on from JANFOE010000217.1 coordinate 596,132, forward strand.
TGACTTTCAACGACGATGTTTATTGAGACTTTAATGCGCGTTGGCGAAAGTGAGATGGTGTCTTTGTATTATCTTTTGAGTGGGGACCCGCGTATGAGCACCCTCCGATGACGAAAATGTTTTTCTTGTTAGTTCTTTTTTATGTGTGTCCATGGCTATCCGGCCGATGGATATCCTTTAATTTGCAACCTTCCTTTTAACTGGACTTACCCAAAAATCCTGTCATTTATTCTTGTTGTCGAATTAGCTTCGTGTGATTCATAAAATTTTCATGTTTCGAGCTTGACGGGTGACTTGTGGATAAGGACTTATTTATTCCTTTTTGGTGAAATACAACTTGACGACAAGTGGCGTTTTGTAAAAGAACCAGTGGAGATCGTGGATTGAGATTCACGTGGGAACGTAAGGACTTCTTTATAAAGAATGCCCTCATCCTTCCGGGTAGTGAACAACTCGAGTATGAGAAGAGTTGAGCGCCGGGACGTCGCTCCCTTAAGGTGGTGAGGATGTAAAACCCGTAAAAATAAGGTCATAATTTAATTCTATTTTCAATTATTTTAAAGTATTTTATAACGTTAAATATTATTATGTTTAACGGTTTAAGTTGAAACCGATATTAAATATTATATTTTAATATTTTGACGAGCAACGAGGACTACTAGTGATCGCGATACCGACGGATGCCAAAATTTTTATATTTTATTATCGATAGTTTCGATATTTAATACTTTCGACGATATCGTTTCAATTACGTATCGAGTCGTTATGTTATTATTTTTCGTGTGCCTTTAAACTTTTAAAATGTACAATCTAACATTTTCAGGTAGTAAAATATTTTCTCGTATAATATTTTGAAACTTATTTTTGTGTTGGTTGACGAACACACAATTTACGGATTTAAATTTTTGCTTACGTGCATAATTTAGCGTCCTTTACGACTAAACCGGAAACCTTAGGATTACGTATTTACGTTTTTGAACTCCGTTTTTGATGAGACAATTTTTATTGGATTCGTTTTGTGTCGTTGATTCATAATTTATAAAAACGTTTTTCGTAAAACGACCCAAGGGCACGCAAATCGAGAAAACTAGAATCGAGGAATACCCGTAAATTAGTGAGGTGGGACAAAATACATTATCCCACCCCACTAGCTAACATGGGATGGCACATGACACCACATCTAAGGATGTGGCATCATGTTAGCTAAGTACTTACAAGTGTAAGACTAAGCTTACACTTTAAGCTTTCCATTCAATCAAAACCATTAGCTACTACACACACCACCATTTCATACATGCAAACTACCTCAAACTCTCTCAAAACCCCACCCTTTTGCCATCCACTCCAAAGCACAAAACACCCCTTTTGATCTTTTCTAGCCATGAAATACATGTTATCTAGCTCTATCATGGAGTTATCTTGAAGCCTTGATCATTTGGTGGCCATATTAACAACATAGGAGGTGATTTGCTTGTGTCCAAGGGCTGATTTCTCAACTATTTTTCTTGGTGTTTGATGATCTTGGAGTTACTTGTGGTGTTCATCAAGTTCTTGTCTTCCAAAGACAAGAAATACACTTGGTTGGTAAAGAAGATCATCCTCTCCATTTTCTCTTGTTATTTTTGTAAAGAACAAATGTATTTTCTTTATTTTGTATATGTATATGATGTATATATGATGATAAAAATGTTGTGTGGGGATCAAGTGTTGATAAATATGCTTAAAAATGTTAATAACCATGAGAAATAAGGCTAAAATCATGATTATTTAGTTGGCTGTATAAAAACAGTATATAACTAAAACTTGAACTGATAAACTTGCATGGTATAATCCATTTACAGTAAGTACAAGATGTTATACACATGTGAGAGTTGTACATGCAATGGAATCAATATAATGAGTGAGATATGATCAAAACAAGTTGGGTGTTCTAATCTGAATAAGCAGTTTTGTAGGGACTGTTAAGGAAAGATAAACTTAAAATGAGCAGTATCTATAACTAAGTTAAATGTAGCACATAATATGAAGATCATGCCACCCAAAAATGAGCTTCTAATTCATTATAGAACTCTAGATATGATAAAAATGGTGAACATGAAGATAAAAATCAGATTTTGAGAATTAATGTTTATTATTATTATATAAGCACTCAAATTTTATTATATAGAATGTAAAATAAAAACCCACTAACTTATGAAACTTATTTATATAAATATGTAAAAGGTTAATTAAATGGATAATTTATATAAATGGTAGTGGAATAATACTTATAAGTAATAAAAACTATAAACTTGATTTTTACGACTTTTTCGGCTATTACCGTAAAATTAACGTTTTTCGCCAAATAAAACTTAGACGATCAAACCCGTCTAATGTAAAGTTTTTAAAAGTCATATACTGATATATAAGTAACTAATACAAGTAAAAACCGATAAAACCCGAACTATAGGACATACGGACATTAACGAGCTAACTAAGCATATTGGACTAATAATTGGACTAAATAAGTTAAACACTTATAAAAAGGACTTATTGGGCTTAACCCATTTGGGTCCAACATGGAAAGTATAGATACTGATAATATAGTTATAAAATGGATTAAAACAAGTTAAAGAACTTATACTAAGCTTATTGGACTTAAAATAGGTAAGTAGGTAAAACTAGTAAACTAGTAAAAAGTTACTAATACGTAAACCCTAAAATGAGTAAACAAGGATATATAAAACCACTTGATCATCATCATATGTACAAAATCATCATATGTATACTGTTATTTTGATAAAAGTCATTGGACAAGAGTCTAAGACCGATTATTATTTATATAGGTTTCCGAGACCGAAGCACGCCCGTAGCCGATAATCCGCCTTTCATTATCAACGTGAGTCTATAGCCTCGCTTTATACTAGTTATTAAATGATTTTAAACCCGCGAGGGAAGATACATGTTTTATAAACTTAGAACACAAGATTTTTATGGTATGCTTTGTCCCTCTATGAATGGACCCGTGGTTGCCTTTAAATTGCATTATGTGATTGCCTTTGTTTAAAACCTCAATTATGGACCGTTAATTAACCTATGATGGGTTAACCGCTAGTACAATTAATAGATCTATGGGGGAAGCCGCCCCGGTTCAGTTTTTGTGGACTTGTCATAGAAGCTTAGGCCCGACCTCCACACTGTTTGAGCATATTGTATTGAGAAGTCAGGTATACGGCAATGTACCAATAATCTGGAGGTAACCGACAATTAATAAATCTCTCGTCTTATTAGACTGATATGGGAGTGTCTAAGGGCTCGATTCCATGAGCTTATTGCAATTTATGCTATATACAATTATTATTGTTGATGCGAATTATTATTTGATGCTTATAAGCATGCCACAAACTTATAATCTTTGCTTGTGTTCAAATTGATTTCATAAACCTATAGATTCACTCGGCATTTTTTGCTGATTGTTTTACTCACGTGTATTTCAGGTAATCAAGAAGTGGAGGCTTGGAGGTCACGGGGAATGAAGTTGTGCAGTGCTTTTGTTATTCAAACTCTTTGATTTATTTATCGTTCCATTTTTAAACAAACCAATATGTTGTTTTAACTTATCTTTTGGTAACGATTACTTGGGACTACGCTACTCTGACAAATGTTTTAGGAACGATAAATTTGAAACGTCTCTTTTCGAGTCGTTCTTTATAAATTATGTGTTGTTGTATCATTGTTTAGCACCCAAAGATGTATTCCGCTGCGTGTAAATTTGGGGGTGTTAAACTCATCCTCTTTGCTCTACTTGCCAACGTAGGCACCCAGGACCATGTCGCCGTAATACTGACGCGTGCTTCAAGTGTGGTCTTTCTGGCCATATTATGAAGGATTGCCGTAAGGGCGAGATGGAGGGTACATCGGGACATGCTGATACCAAGCCGCCTCCTACTACCGGGCGTGTCTACACGACATCTCGAGACCAGGCCAACAAGTCTACAGGTACCATCACTGGAATCTTGTATATGTATGGTCAAGCTGCATGTGTTCTTTTCGATACGGGTGCTACTCACTCGGTTATTTCTACTGCTTATGCTAAGAACATTAAGATGCTCCCCATGCCACTAGAAAATATGCTTACTGTTTCCACGCCTTTGAGGGACTCTGTATTAATCACCCATGTATACAAGAGTCTTCCCCTAGAATTTGACGATAAGGTTCGACCTGTTGACGCACTTCCACTGGACATGAATGACTTCGACATGATTTTGGTCATGGATTGGCTATCCAAGCATCATGCTACCATAGACTGCCATTCATATCGAGTTATCTTCGGTGATGTTAATGCACCAGAGTACATTCATAATGGGTTCATACCCGGACGGTCGGTACAAATCATATCTACCCTGCAAGCGCGTGCACTACTGTCACATGGCTGCGAGGGTTATCTAGCTACGGTTCACGACATGGATGCTGAATCCTCAACAATTCAGGATCAACCTATAGTGTCGGAATTTCCAAGATGTTTTTCCAGCAGAACTTCCGGGCATACCACCCGCACGAGAAGGGGAATTCAGTATCGAGCTTATTCTAAGAGCTGAACCAATCTCCAAGGCTCCTTATCGCATGGCTCCCATAGAGCTGAAGGAGCTAAGGATCAACTGCAAGAACTTCTTGAACGAGGTTTCATTCGACCGAGCGCATCTCCATGGGGCGCACCGGTCTTGTTCGTTAAGAAGAAGGACGGCAGCATGCGTCTTTGCATAGACTATCGCGAGCTCAACAAGATTACCATTCGGAAGAGATATCTACTGCCACGTATTGACGATCTGTTTGACCAACTCCAAGGGGCCAAACACTTCTCCAAGATCGATCTTAGGTCAGGCTATCATCAGCTACGTGTCAAGGAGCAGGACATCGCTAAGACTGCTTTTCGTACCCGCTATGGCTACTACGAGTTTGTAGTTATGCCATTTTGCCTGACAAATGCTCCAGCAGTGTTCATGGATTTGATGAACAGAATCTTCCATGAATTTCTAGACAAGTTCGTCATTGTCTTCATCGATGACATCCTGATTTTCTCAAAGTCCAAGGAGGATCACGAAGACCATCTTCATACAGTACTACAGATTCTTCGCCAGAAGCAACTATATGTTAAATTCTCCAAGTATGAGTTCTGGTTAGACAAGGTGGCATTCTTAGGTCACATTGTATCAGCAGAAGGAATCACTATGGATCCTGCGAAGGTTGAGGCGATTACTAAGTGGCCAAGGCCGACATCAGCGACGGAAGTCCGCAGTTTCTTAGGCTTAGCTGGCTATTACCGTAAGTTCATGGAGAACTTTTCCCGCCTAGCACTACCATTGACCAAACTGATGCGGAAAGGGGAGAAATTCGTCTGGACTGAAGATCGAGAGAAGAGCTTTGAAGACCTGAAGCAGAAGCTAGTATCTGCACCTATTCTTACTCTACCATCTGGTACGGGTGAATTTCAAATCTACAGCGATGCACCGGGGAAGGGACTTGGCTGTGTTCTCATGCAACATAGGAAAGTGATCGCGTACGCTTCACGGCAGCTTAAGCCTTATGAAGAAAATTACCCCACGCATGACCTGGAACTTGTAGCTGTGGTGTTTGCATTGAAGATATGGAGGCACTACTTATATGGAGAATCATGTGACATTTTCACAGACCACAAGAGCTTGAAGTATATCTTCACTCAACGTGAATTGAACATGAGTTAGAGGAGATGGTTAGAGCTGTTAAAAGATTACGACATTAATCTACAATATCATCCCGGAAAGGCAAATGTAGTAGCAGATGCTCTTAGCAGGAAGTCCGGAATGATCAACGGCATTAAAATCGAAGAGGAAATCATAAGAGACTTGGAGCGACTAGACATTGAAATCATGGTACGTGGACAACACGGTTACTGGGCTAATCTTAGAGTTTACTCTCTAAGATCAAGGAAGCTCAGAAGGATGACGGAGAAATCTGGGTGATAGTACAGAATTTGGAAAAGCAGACGGAATTCAGAGTAGATGCAGATGGTATAGTATGGCAGGGCACGAGACTTTGTGTTCCTGATGACCAAGAACTCCGGGAAGCTTTGTTAGCTGAAGCTCATAGCTCCCCATTCTCTATACATCCTGGTTCGACTAAGATGTACCATGACATCAAGCAGTACTTTTGGTGGAGTGGTATGAAACAGGATGTGGCCACTTACGTCTCCAAATGTCTTACCTGCCAACAGGTTAAGATTGAGCATCAGCGATCTGGCGGTCTCCTTCAACCGTTAGATATTCCAGAGTGGAAGTGGGACAAAATCACCATGGATTTTGTTACTGGTCTTCCGCCTACCAAGAGGAAGCACGATGCAATTTGGGTTATCGTAGATCGACTTACCAAATCAGCTCATTTCTTACCAATCCGCAAGGAAGATCCGGTGAGTAAACTCGCAGATACGTACAGAAGAGAGATCATGAGACTCCACGGTGCACCATCCAGGATCGTCTCAGACAGAGATCCTCGACTCACTTCGCGCTTTTGGAAGAGTCTGCAGAAAGCTTGGGGTACACAACTTAAGCTTAGCACGGCTTTTCATCCTTAAACGGACGGACAGTCGGAACGAACCATTCAGACATTGGAAGATATGTTGAGGTCATGTGCGTTGGAATGGACGGGTGATTGGGACGATTACATATGTTTGGTGGAGTTTGCATACAACAACAGTTGGCACGCAAGTATCAAGTGTGCTCCATTTGAGATGTTGTATGGCAGAAAGTGTCGCGTCCCAATCTGCTGGAATCAGGTTGGTGAACGAACACTTGAAGGACCATAAATCATAGAGATGACCAATGAGAAGATCACAGTAGCTAAGCAGAAAATTCAGGAAGCACGGTCACGTTAGAAGAGTTACGCCGATAAGCATCGTAGGGACATACACTTTAACGTAGGAGATCACGTCTTCCTTAAGGTTTCGCCGGCACGTGGTGTTAGACGCTTCGGGATTAAAGGGAAGCTCAGTCCTCGTTTCATCGGACCGTTTGATATTATTGAACGAGTCGGCGAAGTATCTTACCGATTGGCGTTACCTCCGCAGCTTTCGCATGTGCACAACGTGTTTCATGTGTCCTTACTCAGAGGGTACCAGTATCATCCCCTTCACATGGATCAATATCCACTGGAACAGATACGTGAAGATCTTACTTTTATAGAAGAACCCGAACGAGTTCTTGACAGACAAGAACGAGTCATGAGAAAGAAGACGATTCCATTCGTCAAAATTATATGGAGGGATCATACCAAGCGGGAAGCCACTTGGGAAACAGAGGAGTCTATCCGGGCTTCTTACCCTCATTTCATATTTTGAATTCGGGTATGTTCTTCTTTTCCAGTTTACTTTATCTATAATTCGGGGACGAATTATTCTTTTTAGGGGGGAAGAGTTGTAAAACCCGCATGCTTTTACCATGAATAGTACCCTTAAGATCGTACGTACTAGATTAAAACTTTACTAATATAGCATGATTACGATTACGTGTTAGGATTTTACGCATTACGTACGTGTTAGAACACGCTAAGTATTTACTACGCACGAGCACGTAATAATTATTTGACAATAATTAATCACGAACATGCGATCATGAAATCATGAACGTAATTAAAACACGAACTATTATTAATTACGTATATATATTTATTACGAGCATAATTAAATATATTAGATCACGATAATTACGTAACGAGAACACATAAAACGCGAACACAAATAATCACGAACGAATAACTAAACATCGAGACACGGAAAAAGGTACGGGTACCCCATGTGGGTCCCCCTACCCGCGGCTACAAGGAGCAAATGGGCCAAGCCCATTTGTAAAATTTTACTAAAGGGGGTTAAAGGATTTTTACACTACTCATTTTACATTTACAGAAGATTTTAGCAAAAACCTAAAAACCCTCCTCCTTCTCTTATTTTTGGCCGCCACCTACAAAACACCACAAGGCGTGTTTGCTGATCTTGGATCTTGTAATTCTAGTTGGTGATCGTGTTTGTTCTTCGTCCTTTTGATCCACGTATTCGGTAAATCCTTTTTAAACCTTTTCTTTTGATTTGATCTTTTATAAATTAAGAACATGCTATGTTTTTATAAAAACCTAATTAAAATCATGGATCTAACATGAATTGCGATTTAATAAAAATCAAAAGTAATGTTTTAAGGGGTGGTTGTTTTGGGCCGCAGCCTACACCGAACCCAGGGGGTTTCGGTTTGGCCATCCGACCACCACCGAGACCATATGGTCCCGCTTGGTTGGTGTGGGTTCCACGGAAGCATCAAGACAAGGGGTACCCCGATTTGGTTCGGGGTACGTTGTCGATTTCATGTCCGGTTCATGGTTTTTAGTCTAGATCCGGTTCATGGTGTATGTTTAGTTTTATTTTTTTTATGTTCTTACGTTAAAATATTATTTAATAAAATGACATGATTAATTTAATAACATGACTTAGGTTATTTTAATTATTAATAATCATGAAATTAATTAACCTAAGTATTTATATTTTAGACTTATAATTAATTAATTATTTAAAAACCATGGATATAATTAATTAATTAACATGACTTAGGTTATATTATTAATAAATAATAATACATGTTTTAACCTAAGTATTTAACTTTATTTAATTAAAAACATGTTATACTTTAATTAAATATTTTAACATATAGTTTAATTTAATTACATGAAACAATTATTAAACTATACATTATATCATATGACTTAGAAAATAATCATAAAAACACTTAGGCTTATATACTTAGCTTATTTAACCAGCTTATTTCTAATTATTGAAACTTTCTATTTTTAGAAACCTAATTAAATAAGGCAGCTAATCTATTTATGGAAACCTTCTATTTTTAGGAACCTATTTATTTCAGGCAGCTAATCTATTTATGGAAACTTATTTAATTAAGGCAGCTGATCTATTTATGGAAACTTTCTATTTTTAGAAACTTATCTATTTTAAGCAGTAATTCTATTTTTGGAAACTTTCTATTTTTGGAAACTTTCTATTTTTGGTAACTTTCTATTTGGAAACTTTCTATTTTTGGAAACTTTCTATTTTTGGAAACTTTCTATTTTAGGAAACCTGCTATTTTTGGAAAGTTACTTATTATTACACAGTAAGTATAATAATACATGAAATAACAGAAATACTTAATCAGATTAAACAGAATATAAGATAAACACAGTTTAAGGCTTTAAACAGTAAAACATGGTAAGAATACATAAAATAAGCTAAGACATGACATAAAACCAGCTACGTATTTAGTAAGCAAATACTTATTCATGTATGTATTTATGTAGCACTAGTGATACGGAAGTAGGATTCCTCTCAGCTCATCTTCTTCGTTCACTGGACAAAAGGTACGGATTCCCGTCCTTTTAGTATGGACATTCTTTCCTTATTAGGATTCCCCGTATGCAGCCAAATGTTTTCCCGTAGTATAAGTTATGTGTTTGATTTACTTATGTTTAATTAAGAATACCTATAGCCATATACATGCATGACAAGTTTCACCTTGTTATGGAGGTACCATAACCATAACATTAGAGGAACTGATGTTATGACTTCACCACGGCGGAGTGATTGCTCGTGGCGTCCCTTCAGCTTTTGGCCATTTATATTATATTTATCATGTGGGGCGTAGGGTGCATCCTAGTTACATGTTTTCAGTCAGGATTTCATGGTGAATGTGGTGTGTGCCTTGCATCCTTCACAAGGAGCTGATCCCTCCTACCAAAAAAAACCAGTATATTAAATTAGAGGCAGCCCCTCTAATTTGCATGATGAGGTCACCCCTCCAAGTATTCATGCACGGTGGATTTTCATGACCTATATTGGCTAATGGTAAAATATGATAAACAATTTTTACAAGATAAACATAAGACTTTTCAAACTATAAAACCAGTTTTATCAAGACTTAACCAGGTTACTCGGGACTTAGTTTTCTTCCGCTGTTATATGTTATATGCTTATCCTATTCATGCTTTATTGTACATCCGTGCACTGAGTGTATTTGCTCAGCCGTTTTCCTTTTCTATGTTCCCAAAACGGCAGGTACTCAGGGACGCTCGTAGACGTTAAGAGTACGTGCATATGGACTGGAAGCTGTTTAGCCTTCTTTACTTTATGCATTTCCTTTCTTATGATACATTTGCTATGGACAATGTTTTGTCCTTTCCTTTATTATACTATGTTTGTGTGTGATGAGCTTTACTTTTGGACTACCGATGTTTGATTCCGGTATTTTCCTTTTATGGTCAAGTAATGTTTAGACATTTTTCCTTGTATGCTTTGATGACACGCCATAATTGCATGTGACATTTCCATTATCAAAATGGGGTGTTACAGTGTACATCCAAGTTACATGTGTGTACTTGGATATGTTTAGTTGTGTTGTAATATGTTATGTGTTAGTTCCCACTAAACTATAAAATGATTTGTGTGTGAGTTGTGTAAGTTCCCACTTAGCTTCAAAGTGAAGAGTCGTGAAGATTGGTTTTAGATTCGGATTAGAACTCAACATCTAGCATTGGGTCAGAAAATGGTGAAGTAGGCAATGTATGAAGATTGGTTCTTTCTTTTGGATTAGAACTCGAAAATTACCCTTGTGTCATTAAATGGTGAAGTAGGCAACGTTGTGTAGATGGTCCTAGCTAAGATTAGGTCTATACATTTAGCTTAGTGTCGGAAAATAATGTAAGCGACGTTGTAAGGTTTTATCCGCCAAGAAGGGAGCTTGTGGATATAGTGTAAATCTCGAGTAGGTGTACTCGAGGAGTGTAGTAGGAACGAGGATAGAGCTTTGTTGCCGAACTAATATAAATCTTGGTGTCTTCCTATTAGGTTGTTTCTTTCCTTACTCTTTACTTACTTTCATTATCATAACACTTACTACTTTTCATTGTTAATGCATTAAAATTGAACCTAATCATTATGCAACTAGCTTTCAAGTAAAAGATAGTCTTGGTACTCACCTAATTGAAAGGAATTTTAATTAGGAGATAAATCTAAGAGAAACTAATCAACCCCCCCCCCCCCCCCCCCCCCCCAATTCTAGTTTCTACAAGGATATTTTGCGTATTTGGCTTTTCCACGATTGCACATTCATTTGGTGCCTTTATCTTGTTGTGGAGTGTAAGTATGCCTTCATCCATTGGGAATTTGATCATTCCCTGTGCCGTTGACGACACTGCTTTTGTTTGGCGGATTCTTGGCCTTCCAATGATGATGTTATAGGGTGAATACAATCGTGCTATCATGAAGTTCATCCATGGTGTTAACGAATGGTTCTCGTCCGCTATTGTTACTTGTAGTTCTATTTGCCCCAGTGGCCACATGGTTTCGCCATTGAACCCAACCAATGAGGTTGTGGTTGAGGTCATTCGACTTTTGATCTCTAGTCGTAGGTGATTGAAGCAATGCTCGTATATTATCTTGGAGGATGATCCTCCATCTATGTAGATCCTATGTACCTGATGCCATTCTATCTCTGCTTCGAGTATCATTAGCTCTTCTCCTCCTTCTGACGTGTCGAGCAGAGGGAAGCATATTTCTAGATTTTTTAAGAAGCTTTTTGCTTTTTGTGGTTTTTCTTTTTTGTTGCATGTTTGTATCATGAGGATAGACATATGTCTGCTTTCCTTGGGACAACCCCTTTTCCATTCCTTCTTCACCCACGAGGGTGGTTTTTTGCTACTAGCTAGTTCATTGATCTCTCTTTTCAAGCGTGTACATTCGTCAGTGTTGTGTCTGATTACCTTATAAAACTTACATAATCCGTTTCCCATTCTTTCCTCCAGTGGGATAGTCATTGGGGGGTGTTTTAAGTCTTTTTTGCTTGATTGAAAATATTTATGTGGGAGTCTTAAGGAATTTGAGTCGACTGTTTGTGTGTTGGGGTTTTTTGTGACCCCGTAATTTAAGCCTCTTATTGGGCCATTGTTCTTGAACATCTTCCGCTTGGGCCTGGTTCATTGAAAATTCTTTTGGCTATTGTTGCTTCCCCTCTAAGGAAGGCTTCTGTTATCTTCATTGTCTCAATCATCGTCTTGGGGTTGTCCGCAAGGATGCGCTGAATCAGGCCGAGGTGTTTTACCCCGTCTATGAATTTTGATATCATTACGTCGTCAGGGACGGTTTCAGCACGTTTATTTCTTCTCCTGAATCTTTCTACGAAGTCTCCTATTGGCTATTTTTATATTTGCCTTACATGATGGTATTTAGAGTTACCTTCCTTATCGTGTTGAAAGTTAATCAAGAACTCAGTCTTTAATTCTTCATAGTTGTCAATTGTTTCTAGGCGGAGATTTTCGAACCATTGTCTCGCAGGGCCTATGAGTGTTGACTTAAACATGTGACCCCATATCGGCATAGCTTATCTTTCTACGGAAGCCCTTTCTTGGAATACCATGAGGTGTTCTTCTGAGTTTATAAAATCTTTGTATTCTTCAATTTGTTCGGGTCTTTGTATCCTTCTTCGTGGATTGAAATCCATTATGTGAGGTGTGAACGGGTTCACTGTATCTACTTTTTTGTAGTTTGTGTCCTTGTGTTTCGTGTTCTCTTTCTTGTGAGGGGACTGTTCATGTTCTTGTGCTATGATTTTACCAGTATCCCTTGTTGGGTCAAATAGTTGATGTGGCAGAAACTCAAAAACGAAGAAAACATGAAGATATTGTCTAAGCGTTGTCAAGAGCAATCCAAGCGTTGACAAGAGCAAACTAAGCGTTGATGGCTCATGCATTGTCATGTGCAATCCAAGCATTGTCACATGTAATCTAAGCATTGACAGAAACGTAGACAAAGAAGCTTATGGAAGCTTCTATTTAGATAAACATACAGGATATATTATGTATAAGTTTATTCAAATAGAAGATTTACATGTTTATTTGATTTTATCTCTTGTAAACCCTAATCCTTACACTATAAAAGGAACCAAGGGTATTAGGTTTATTCATAACTTTCATTCACAATGTAAACCTAAAGCGTGTGTTGCACTAGACGTGGGATTTTATGTATACACGTCTAGTTGTTGTTAATTATTAATATAGTTGACAATCCTTTTGTTTTAATTCATGTCTTGTGCCCTAAACACCTTGTTAATGATTGTTGTTCTAATTCCGCTTTGATTATGTTAATCATATGAACAAGGATCATTCCTAGTAGCTTAAAAGATCCGCAATTGGTATTAGAGCCTCGTGGCTCGTGATGCTAGGACCAACAAGGTGTTCGTGTATGGTGAAAAGAAGAAAAATCCGTCTAGGGTTATTCTGGACGATTTTGTGTGCGCAGCAGTATTCAGAAGGTCATAACTTTTTATTGAACCGTTGGATCGTCACGAAATTTCTTGTGTTTGTTCTATACACATATATCTAGACATCCATCGGAGGGATTGTCAAGTTTTATCCCCAAGAAAATGTTATTAAGCGTCAAAGTCAGCAGCTGGATGTATGCAGTTTTCTGTGGACAGCCATGTTCAAAACACGTTTTCTCCTTCGTTAACTGTTGGATCTTCGTGATTTTGAACTGTAGATTCTTGACACATGTGTCTTAAATCTCACCGAATGGATATTCGATCTGAGCTTTCATGAAGAAGTTATTCAAGGTCGAAGTTGGCTGTATAATGAGATATGGAGTTTTTGCTTTTCACATAAAATCATGAATTAGGGATTTCTTCAAACCCTAGTTCGACTTTTAAAGCAAAAATCTGGTCCAAAAGTGTTGTGTTCGATCACACTAGCCCTGGTGAGTGATTTCTTTCAAATCATGGTGAACCCTAGTGTGACGTTGTCCATGTTCATGGCTGCAGAGGTGCTTATCGTTTTATGGTTATCCCAAACCCTAGATCTGTTTAAAACTGCAGCAGCGATTTCTCATGTCTATGATGTTGATAATTAGGGTTTAATGACAAACCCTAGATCTATATAAATGCAGCAAGTACATCAATGCAAAGAGCAAAATCAGATTGTGATATATGAAATCTTGTTAGGGTTTCAATGGCAGTCAAAGAAAAGGTACTTGTGGTCCAAAAAGATGATAAAGATACAGCAGATGGTGATTGTACGTTATGGATCTATATGACGTTTGAGAAAAGAAAAAGAAAGTGGCTTGAAAGGACTGATAATGACAGTCGATGTTTTGTAATTTTGTGGTTGGTTGCTAGTGTTTTTAACCAAGCAATTTGTTTATTCTATTACAAAAGTATTCGTCATCTACTTTTGATTGGATGAGAAGAACGTGGGTTTCAAGCAGCTCACGTGGGATTTGTTTTGATTAAAGTAGCTCATGTCATTATCAATTTTGATTTGGCACAAATAGATTATAGCTCACATGGGACACGGTTAGTATTTGCTTTCTATTATAGCATTGGTATTGGATACAGTTGCTGCTGGTTTGAAGAAGTCAACAAGAATGAGACGTGATGGATTATGTGATTAAATATTCATAACGTTGACATTTATAATTCACACGTTAACACTCTTTATTCAAACGCTGACAAGGTTTATGGTTGATTCTGATGTTTGTAATTTTGACGCTGAAAAGGAATACGTGAACGTTGACAGAATAGGCGTTGACATGAGTTGTCTGAGAAACGCTTGCTCAAGCGTTGATAGGTGTTGTCCGATATGTGACAGTACACATAGAAAGGATATTGGACAAAGAAGGTTCTCGGATAACAAAAGAATAGCTGCTGTTGAGAAAATTGGTACGTTTTTAGCACACAAAAAGGAGGAAATTTCACACGAAGGTACATGGAATCTCCGTTTTATTTAGAATATCATGTTGATATTTATGGCTCGGATATTTTTAAAAGGGATTGATGATCTTAATGCGAGTTAGCAACTATTCGTGGGAATTTGATGGATATTTTTAACTATGTAATCGGGATAGCCTTGTGAGTGGCTTTTACATATGGTATGAAGATGTTATTCAATTAAATTCGTTATGAAGAGGTGTTGGCTTAAGGGGAAGAATTCTTATGGTAAGTTTGAATATTGAAGAAGATTTTCGCGAGTTTGTGTTCTATCATATCTTCAAACTTTCAGCATGTTTGAAGATAACTTGTTCGTGCTTTACATGGTTGGTGATGAAGACTTGTCATATCTGGCAAGGTTAGGTTGTTATCACTTGAAGGAGTTACATTATTGTGCTCAGTGTCTCACAAAGGATGAGGATTTTGACAATGGGATCGAGGTCTACTTATATCTTCTCTATAAGTTCTTTATCACGTGGATAGTACAAGACATGGAACATGGGTTTGGGTTATTCTACTTCTACATCAAGATTACTTTATTTATTTTTCTTCAAGATCATTACATAGAGCTACATTTGGAGAATCTTCAAGATTGCGTACATTGTTTACTTCCATGTTGATGTGACAAAAGGGGAAGACATACATGCTACACTTGAGGGGAAGGAATTTGAAGATCATGTACAACTTACAAGAGATACACAAAGAGTTTTGCCGACATCAACTAGGGGAAGATTGTTGGGTCAAAAAGTTGATGTGGCAGAAACTCAAAAACGAAGAAAACATGAAGATATTGTCTAAGCGTTGTCAAGAGCAATCCAAGCGTTGACAAGAGCAAACTAAGCGTTGATGGCTCAAGCATTGTCATGTGCAATCTAAGCATTGTCACATGTAATCCAAGCATTGACAGAAACGTAGACAAAGAAGCCTATGGAAGCTTCTATTTAGATAAACATGCAGGATATATTATGTATAAGTTTATTTAAATAGAAGATTTACATGTTTATTTGATTTTATCTCTTGTAAACCCTAATCCTTACACTATAAAAGGAACCAAGGGTATTAGGTTTATTCATAACTTTCATTCACAATGTAAACCTAAAGCTTGTGTTACACTAGACGTGGGATTCAATGTATACACGTCTAGTGGTTGTTAATTATTAATATAGTTAACAATCCTTTTGTTTTAATTCATGTCTTGTGCCCTAAACACCTTGTTAATGATTGTTGTTCTAATTCCGCTTTGATTATGTTAATCATATGAACAATGATCATTCCTAGTAGCTTAAAAGATCCGGAAACCAAGGTTTCCACATCCCTATGTATTTTTGAACTTGGGGGATATCGAGGTCGGTCTTTTGGAATTTTGTCGGGTGATGCCTCTTCTTTTTTGCCTAGTCTTTGGAACACTCCACTGTCTCGCGGACCTTACCTTGTGAAGACGGAGCCTTGATATTGCCGACTTATCCTTGAAAAGACGCTTCCGCCTGATGCGAGTCTTTCCAGCTCATCCGAAGATATTGACCTCTCACACTCTAGTTCTTTCTCAGATCTTGGAGTTGTGAATCTTGTCTGGCTAGGAGCTTCATTAATGTGATCATACCTTTCCATGCTTTCATTGTGGGATAGGTGCTTTCTAAGGTGTGTCTGCTCCTAAGAGTGTTGTTTTTCTTTGCGAAGTTTGTCGAACATGTGCGGTAGTAACTCATCGTAGTATTCGTCGCAGAGCTCTTTAACTTCGGTGCTGGAAAACCGCTTTTTAAAGCTTTCTCTGCCTAAATCGTTATCCCCACTGTCGTGGTGGACACGACGGGACTTTCGTGCCGAGGTGCTCATTTCAGGATGAGATGTTTTATGGAACGCAGTTGTGTACCACGGATGGCGCCACTTGTTAGTACAGTGATCTGTCGAGGTCGAGAATATATCTAAGTACTCATGGATAGGTACTTATATGCCTTGAATTAGGGTGGATCTTGTACTATCAAGAGATGTAATTGACGATTTCCTACACAAGTAAAGTAACACCGTTAGTCCTTACCGTGGGGAATAACCGCACGATTAGACTCTGGCGTGAGAGTAAGTATTCATATCGTCAGGTATGTATGTGTGTGTTAAGATAAGTGAGAAACTTGTACCTCGTTTGGAGTGCAAGTAGGTACAATTTATGAGAAAAAGTACTAGGCCTTTCCCCATTTCCCGGATAGTACTTTAGAGTGGGCCTTTGTGGTGCAAATACCCATTTGTCTGTTTGTTGTCGAATCGTGTCCTACGGATTGGTTGTTTGAGTACTTATCCACATGAGTTTCATATATACTTTCTGGAAGTATCTCCGGTCGTTGCGTCACGGCTCCGCTTTTTGGGAGTGGATCCGCTTGGAGATTTTGCCACCGTAGTGGGCTTTTGTGTACTTGGGTCTAGGCCCAAGGTTTGGTGTATGGTTTTAGGCCTAATGGGCCATATTCATGCTATACGCCATCAATACCCAAAACATTATCATTTTCAACAAAGTTAAGTGAAACAAAAGAATTTGAGCTACTAACCTCTTTACTTGGAGTAACCTCTGTACTAGACCCTGAAGAAATATGCTTTTTGCTACCACTTGAAATAGTATTCTTCTTTCGCACCACTCGACATTTATGCATAACCTTATGACAAAAAGGTTTAAAGTTCACCCTAGGACCATTCGTAACACCCCCAACTACATGCTTTGTCTTGTTCACATTTCTAGGACACACTATTCTGTTTTTTAGACATATGTGGGGAATTGTGGCAAAATTTCTCACAGATTGCCTATTATTTACACACTATGATGTAAATTTATACATCCTTGGAAAAAATGTGACAAAATTTCCCACGAGTGTCCCATAATTTACACACTATTTTTGAAAGTTTAGGCATCTGTTGGAAAATGTATGGATATTTATGCGTGTATGTTCCGCATCGTTTATGAAATTTGTTATATCTATTGATATTTTTATGTAGGTATGCGGAGTGTATATGTATGAATGTGTAACCATATCAAAAAGAGTAAAGGGAAACGATCGTTCCTGTTAGAAGACCGGGGGTAATTCCCCAATGATTACCCACCAATGTGATAAATCCTAGGAAAGTCGTGGGTATTTTCCCACGTATTACCAATAAAAATATCGTTTTGTGTACTTACAGAGTACAACATTACGTATTATGTCTTCGTACGTGTTTTTAGTTTCATATGATATATTTTTATTCATTAGTATAACTATTTATGTGTGTATGTGATGGAGGCCCAAGTGTTGAAGAATGGGCTGACTTGTTTCTGGAGGCCCGAGATTGCGTGACGAAGAGGGGTTTGGTAAAATGGGCATAACTTTTGCATCCTTGGTCTGTTTTCAGCCCGTGACCTGTCAAAACATGCGTAAAAGGAGACTGGCGCTGTTGTAACCATCTTTTAGTTGATTGTGGATTTCTCAAGGCCCGAAAAGCCTTTTTACTATCAGTTTTTTTACATATTTATGTTTTTTCACTTTCAGTTAGACTTTGTCTTTGGCTACGGCCAGCCCGTTGGATTTATAGAGTTATTATTTGTTTGCGGTCATTATTTAATGAATCCGCTGTAACCCTAGCAAGACGGTTATCAGTTTCATAAAAGTTAAACCACTGGCCGTTGTGTTGTCGTGTTTTACCAAATTTTCGGGCCTTCTTCAGAATCAACGATTATTAGCAGAATTGTTTCGCATTCTTGTTGAATAAATAGATCTAATTACTTATCTTTGTTACTTTGTTTTTTAGTCTCCATCAATTGGTATCAAGAGCCAAAGTTCCTGATCAAGATGCCTCCAAGGAGAACTAGGCATATTCACGATGTGAACGAACAAGAATTTGAGCAGCGTATGATGGACAGAATGGAGGAGTGATAGGTGTGAAAACACCCATCCTTTTACCACTTAACTATAATAATAACCAAGACAAAACGTGTATTTTATGTCGTAAATGTCGGAATTATGTGTGGTTTGTGTTTTTGTTGTGATTTAGGACCAAAATGTGAAAAGGGAAGAAAACACGGGCATTCACGGGCTTTTATCAAAGAAAACGAGAAAAAAAGAAGTCAAAAGATCAAGAGTGCAAAAAGAACGGAAGTCCAAGACCTATT
Source organism: Glebionis coronaria (assembly GCA_025667525.1). Classification (NCBI taxonomy): domain Eukaryota; kingdom Viridiplantae; phylum Streptophyta; class Magnoliopsida; order Asterales; family Asteraceae; genus Glebionis; species Glebionis coronaria. The sequence goes on from JANFOE010000217.1 coordinate 615,056, forward strand.
CTGAAGATTTATCGAAGAAAAAGTCTAAAGACGGAAGTTTAATGAAGTCGAAGAACCAAGTCTAATTAAAGAAGTAAATTATAAGACATGTTCAATTTATATCGACAAATCCCGAGACGACGTCGAGGAAGACAAAGAATTTAAATCGAGTCAAAAAGACGAGAAGAAAGAAGAAAGCACCAACACATTTTCCTCCTCCTATATATAGTCCTTAAACACTTCATCAGAGGGTGTTAGTTAGTAGTAGATTTTAGTTTAATTTTTGTAAGGTAATTAGGAGTAGATTAATATAATTTCTCTCTCTAGCTTTTCTTATTGTTTTTCAATCTTTTTCATTAATCATGTAATTTGAATTTTTAATCATCTTAATTTCAAGCTTTTCAATTAATCATTCTCATTCTACCTTTCTTAATCTTTTTAATCTTGTTAATTTTGATAATCATGTAGTTTGTTAATCATGTTCTTTGTTTGATTAATGTTTGTGTTTGATTGTGCCTAATGATCTTTTAGGGTTTGATTTTTATACCTCATAGTGTTTTAGTGCTTATTGTGTTAATTTTCTTATTTTAATTAAGTGTTTTTAAAAGTTATTTTATAAAAAGTTGTTTTTAAATATTTTGATTAGTTAGTGTTTTTAAAAGTTTTTAAATTTTAGCTTAATTTCTTTTTCTTTAAATTGATTTGCTTAAGTTTTTAGATAAGTGCTTATTTGGTTTTAGCTTAATTTTTAGTTTTTGCTTATCTTTGTTTTTAATCCGAAATGTTTTAAACCCTAATTACCCGAACTATATCTAGATTCCAGTTTATTCCGAACTACTTGCAATTTCCACGTTTCCCGAATTAAGTTTTGTTTACATATTCCGAACTACCTTTCTTTTTCATATTCTGTAGTAGGTACAGTTTCAGTTTTCCCGAACTACGTACAATCTTATATTCCGAACTGTGTGTCTAAGTCCTAATCCGAAATAGGTGTAGCATGTGTTGATTCCGAATTAGATACATGACACTTATTCCGAGTTAGATCCTAAATTCACTTTCCGAACTAGGTCTTATTTGCATATTCCGAATTACTTCCAGATCTTCATTCCGAATTGCGTTAAGGATTGGATTCCGAGTTAGGTTGGTGACAAACCTATTCCGAGTTAGGTCTTGAACAATGGATTTCGGATTATGTAGGTGACAAGTATTCCGAACTACGTCAGAAACTGGGATTCCGAACTAGTTCGTGAAAGTATTCCGAATTAGATAGGAAATCTTATTTTCCGAATTAGGTTAGAATTCAGATTCCGAATTAGGTCAGATTTTCATTATTCAGACTTATGTTTTAATTTCCCTGTTTAGTTTTTAAACATTTATTTTCCCGCCAATTTTCTTAAGTGTCATTTAAAATTTGTTTTAACTTAGATTTTATTTTAAGTTTGCATTTTATCTGAAGTTTTCAGATTTACTTTTAAAGTTTTAATTTTTCGTCAATTATTTTTAAGTCTTAAATTAAGTTTTAATTTTTAAAGCTTCCACTTTTACTTAACGACATTTTCATTTACAATTTCCAATTTTCTTTTAGTTTAAAATAGATAACCTTTTCCCTTTATTTTCCACCAAGAACGACTGAGCCGCACTTTCAACTGGTAATCAATTGGAATAGACTGGAACAACGAAATTTTATATACAAAATCTCTTGTATTAAGGAGTGATTCGATCAAATTGTTGATCAATTGACCGACCTATTGAAAAATTTAATGAGAAATATGAGGCCTCGTAATCGTCGTCATGAGGACGAAGATGCAGATTTGGAAGAAAATCCGTTTGGTGATGGTTCGTCTGCTGATGAACAATCAGTAGGGCGACGGATGATAGATCACAGTGGGAATAATGATAGGCGTTGGGAGAATGGAATGAGGGTTAATATTCCTTAGTTTAATGGGGACACTTTAAAGCTTGATGAGTTTATTGATTGGCTTGTTGTTGTTGAAGAATTATTTGAATTCAAAGAAGTTCCAGAAAACAAAAGGGTTTCTTTGATCGCTACCAAGTTACGTGGTCGGGCATCCACGTAGTGGCAACAATTGAAACTGACGAGGAACAGAGTAGGGAAGTCAAAGATCACGAGTTGGAAGAAGATGAAGAAAGTGATGAGGGATAATTTTATTCCTCTTAACTACCAGCGAATAATGTGCCAACGGTTACAAAATCTGAAACAGGGGGCCAAGTCTATTGAAGATTATGCAACCAAATTTTACCAACTAATTGCAAGGAATGACATTCAAGAGATAGAAGATCACCTTGTCTCTCGATACATTGGTGGTTTAAGATTCCAGATCATGGATTCTGTTAGCATGTTTGATCCGATGACACTTTCTGAAGCATATTAGCGTGAACTGACTTTTGAGAAGCAGAACCGACAAGTGGGGAGTTCGTCTTCTCTTGCAATAACAGGTGCTTCTGGTTCGGGTAATGCGGCATCTCGTTTTGCCCCAAGTAAGGTTAAAGCAGTTGGTGAGGATATTGGATCAGTTTCTAAACCGACCGACGGTGGTGGGTTCAAGTGCTTTAACTGTGGTGAACCTGGCCACCGACAGTCAAATTTTAAGAAGGATGGGAAGAGGCAGTTATTTATTGAACTTGAGGAAGATGATGATGTAGCTTATGATGATTACCGGGGAGACGGAGTTTATGATGCAGAACCTAAGTATGAGGAGGAGTATGTGTCTAGAGATGTGGGGGTGAATTTGGTGGTAAGGCACTCCTGCTTAACACCTAAAGATGATGGTGATGATTGGCTAAAAAAACATATTTCAGTCAACTTGTACCATTATGGGTAGGGTTTGCACTTTTCTATGTGATTCAGGTAGTTGTGATAATTTGATATCTGAAGAATTAGTCTAGAAATTAGGGTTGAAAACTGAAGATCGTCCCAAACCTTATAAGTTACAATGGCTTAAAAATGGTGGGGAGATAACAGTTTCCAAGCGTGTCCAAGTTCTGTTTTTTGTAGGAACAACTTGTAAGGATAATCTTTGGTGTGATGTGATACCTATGGATGCTTGTTACTTGTTGTTGGGTAGACCTTGGGAGTATGATCGTGATGTAACTCACCATGGGAGAACTAATACTTATAGTTTCCTGTTTGGGGGTGTGAGATTACTTTGATGCCATATAAACCCAAGAAAGTAGTTAATAAACCCACTGGTACATGACTAACTCTTTCACAGTTGGAAGACGAGCTGGAGGTAGGAGGTGATGTTTTTGTACTAATAGGGAATGAGGTTTTTGAAGACGATGAGGTTCCTGAAGCCATGATTCCTTTACTTGAGGAATTATCTGATGTTTTCCTGATGAATTACATGATGGTTTGCAACCATTGCATGACATACAACATCATATTAATCTAGAGCATAGGTCACAGTTGCCTAACAGGCAACATTATAGGATGAGCCCGGGAGAACATGAGGAGTTGCGCTGGCAGGTTGAGGAGCTGGTTTCCAAGGGCCATGTTCGTGAGAGTATGAGCCCATGTGTTGTTCCTTCCCTATTGACTCTAAAGAAGGATGGTAGATTGCGTATGTGTGTTGATATTCGAGCCATCAACAAGATTACTGTGAGGTACAGGTTTGCTATTCCTCGCCTTGATGATTTGCTTGACTAGATTAGTGGTGCTACCATTTTCACGAAGCTGGATTTGAAGAGTGGGTATTACCAGATTCGTCTTAGACCTGGTGATGAGTGGAAGACCGCTTTCAAGACCCATGAAGGGTTGTATGAGTGGTTGGTCCTGCCTTTTGGTTTATCAAACGCACCAAGCACATTTATGCGTGTGATGAATCAACTGTTCAGGCCTTTTATTGGCAAGTTTGTGGTTGTTTATTTTGATGACATTCTTATTTATAGTGCTTCTCATAATGAGCATGTCAATCATGTGCGGTAGGTCTTGACCTTGCTTCGAAAGGACAACTTTTATGCAAACACGAAGAAGTGTGTGTTCATGACCCCTAAAGTTTTGTTTTTAGGGTATGTTGTTTCTGGTGATGGCATACAGGTGGGTGAGTCTAAGTAGCAGCTGTTCAGGAGTAGCCAACTCTAACTACCATAACTGAAGTTTGGAGTTTCCATGGTCTTTCTTCTTTCTATAGGTGGTTTATCCCTAATTTCAGTTCCATTATGGCCCCTTTGACAGATTGTATGAAGGGGAAGTCATCTGTGTGGACGGAGGAAGCAGAGATGGCTTTTAAGGTTGTCAAGGAAAAGCTTACTACATCGCCAATCCTAGTATTGCCTGACTTTTATAATGTTTTTAAGCTTTATACTTATGCTTCTAAGGTTGCAATTGGTGGAGTTCTTAGTCAAGGTGAGCGACCTGTTGCCTATTCTAGCGAGAAGTTGACAGGGCCAAAGTGGAGGTACTCTACTTATAACTTGGAGTTTTATGTAGTGGTCCAAGCTGTGAAGCACTGGCACCATTATTTATTTCATTAAGTAGTTTTTTTTCACTGACCGTGATTCCTTAAGGCATATTCATACTCAAGATAAGGTTTCAAATAAGCATGGGCGTTGGTTGGCTTTTCTTGAGAAATTTACTTTTGTGGTGAAACACAAAACTGGTGCTTCCAATCGTGTTGTTGATGCCTTACGCAGGAGGAGTAGTTTACTTGTAACCATGCAGGTTGATGTTCCAAGACTTGATGATATTCGTGACATGGTGACTATGGATCCATACTTTTCAGTTGTTTTGCAGGATTTGCAATCCGAAGAGAAAACATATTTTGTTATGCATGATGGGTTCCTGTTCAAAGGGAATAAACTTTGTATTCCTGATTCAAGTCTTCGCTTGCAAATTATTAAGGAGTTTCATGGTGAAGGACATGTTGGTCGTGATCGCACTTTAAAGTTGGTTCAAGCTTCTTATTTTTTCCCTACTATGAGGAAAGAAGTGGATTGTTACGTTAAGAGGTGTCGTGTTTGTCAAGTTTCAAAGGGGACGACTACTAATGTAAGACTTTATATGCCTTTGTCAGTTCCTTTTCAGCCTTGTGTTGATATTAGCCTGGATTTTGTGTTGGGGCTACCTCATACTCAAAGGGGTAATGCTTCAATATTTGTTGTTGTTGACCGTTTTTCTAAGATGATTCATTTTATTCCTTGCAAGAAGACAACATATGCAGTTAATGTAGCCCAACTTTTCTTTAGGGATGTGTACCGTTTACATGGTTTACCTTCCTCCATTGTTTCTGATCGGGACACCAGGTGTTTGAGTCATTTTTAGCGTAGTTTGTGGAAGATGGTTAATAATCAACTCAAGTTTAGTAGTGCTTATCATCCTCAAAATGATGGGAAAACTTAAGTTGTTAACAAGTCCCATGGTAACCTGTTAAGGTGTTTGGTGGGTGATCATGTGAAGGCATGGGATCAGAAGTTGTATCAAAATGAGTTTGCTCATAATCATGCTGTTAATCAGACCATTAGGTTTAGTCCATTCCAGGTGGTTTATTCCGCTTTGCCACGTGGTCCTCTTGATCTTATGACTCCTCAGGTTTCTAGGTCTGTTCCAGAGAAAGTGTAGAATTATGTTGAGGGGTTTCATGATGTTCATAAATTTATTCATGACAACTTGGTTCGAGCTAATTCGAAGTACAAGAAGGATGTAGATCAAAAGAGGAGACATCTGACTTTGAAGTAGGAGACTTTGTGTGGGCTATGTTGGCTAAGGATCGTTTTCCAGTTGGTGAGTATAATAAGTTGTCTACTAAGAAGATTGGTCTAGTGTAAATTGTAGATAAGATGTACTCAAATGCTTATCGTTTGAAGTTTCCAAGCCATATTCGTTGTTCTGATGTTTTTAATGTGAAGCACTTTTTGCCTTACCATGGTGATTCTTTAGATTATGATACAGCTGGGAATTCGAGGACAAATTTTTCCTACCCAGGGGGAATGATGGAGGCCAAGTGTTGAAGAACGGGTTGAGTTGTTTTTGGAGGCCCGAGATCGCGTGACGAAGAGGTGTTTAGTAAAACGGGCATAACTTTTGCATCCTAAGTCCGTTTTCAGCCCGTGACCTATCAAAACGTGCGTTAAAAGGAGAAGGACGTCTCTATAACAATTTTTAGCTGTTTGAAGATTTTTCAAGGCCCGAAAAGCCTTTTTACTTTTAGTTTTTTACATATTTATGTTTTTTTCACTTTCAATTGGACATTGTCTTTAGGCTACAGTCTAGCCCGTTGGATTTTTAGGGTATTTCTTTGTTTGCAATCACTATTTAATGAATCTGTTGTGGTCCTAGGAAGACAATAATCATTTTAATAAAAGTTAAACCACTGGCCGTTGTGTAAAAAGTGTTTTACCCTAATTTTCGGGCATTCTTCAGAATCAACGATTATTAGCAGAATTGTTTCTGGCATTCTTGTTGAATCAACATATCCAATTACTTATCTTTGTTACTTTGTTTTTTAGTCAACATCAGTATGACAAGTGTTTGCATAGGTCCATGTATAACCTTTTCTTGGAACGAATCCATTTTACATATGTGGATGTTCACGCGTGTATGTTCCACATGTTTGTTTATGACATTCATTGCGTCTATTGATGTTTTTATGTAGGTATGCAAACGGGTGTATGCGTGAACGTGCAATCATATCAAAAAAATAATGGAACAAACCTTTTCTTGGAATAAACCATTGTGTGGATATTTAAGCGTGTATGTTTTTTGTAGGTATGCGGACGTGTATATGTATGAACATGTACCCATATAAAAAAGAGTAAAGGAACACAATCATTCCCGTTGGAAAATTGTAGAATAGTGATAATCTATGATCCTAACAAGTGGGTTGTTGTTTCTAGAGAGAGAAACTAGAGAGATAAAGATGAGAGAAACTATGATTTATTGAGAAAACTAAATGAACAACCAACCCATTTCCATGAAGGAAAGGGGTCTTATATACCCTCACCCTTAATGGGCTTGGGTCTACAACACATGGACAGGCCCATGGGTGGGTTAGTAATTAAGGTTTAATACAATAGCTAACTACGAGCTAAACACTTTTAATAATATTGTTGGAGTGACCGATAATTCTAATATACGTTAAAACGTATTTCCAACAATCTCCCCCTAAGGGAGGTCACTCCAAATTACAAAGTTCTAAACCTAGCATAATATACTAAGTCTTTGTTCTTGAGCTCGTAGTTGTTTCTCTTTTCTTCTTTTTCTTTTTCGGCTTGTGAATATGTTGTAATAATCTTTGAGCTTTGGCTTGAAACATGTTCTTTTGGCTTTGACTTGTCTTGTAATTTGAGATCATCTTCACGTGCAGTGTTTACCTTCTTGTGATGTTCGCCTCTTTGTGACTTCATGTCCCACATACCTATCCTTTGTTGTATTCTTGAAAGTCTCAGAGTTGATACAGCGGAAGACTTTTAGGTCATACTTTTTTGAATTTTGCTGAAATATTTGATGCAGAAGGAATTAGTATGTGAGGACGACTTCATTTGGTACCCCACAACGCCATGGTATTCAAATGCAACAACATAATAAGACACGAATAAAATGGCTTTGACGTTTTATTCTGATTCGGTATCATTTTACCTCCGGTCGGTGAAGACCGTTGGACGATAATAAATATCGTACTCGTGACAGGTAGCTCTAATTAAAGATCTCCCTGACAAGATTTCGCAGGTAAACCCATTCTCTTTATTCGACCGTCCAAAGCTGACTACGAACATAAAGAGTGAATCACTTGGATAATAGATATCCTTATGATTGAAGCCGTCAATTCATGAACTTGGAACAAGTGAATTTCCATTAAGATTTTTACCATCGTTGCTTTCCAGGTGTCACGAGCTTGATTCTAATAGAATCATGCTTGTCACCTACCTCAGTGTTGTTTGATGTTGACACTGGAAGGATTTCCACTCTTCATTGTGAACACTAAAAAGTGCCACTCTGAGTGTTCTGGCAAGATCACTTGGATTTTGCGTAGAGGCCCTGGAACAATTTTAATCTCAATTAAGAGTCAAACCATCGTTTCTTTCCAGTTATCACAAGATTAGTTCTTAAAGAACCGCACGTGTCACATACCATGAGCTTGTTTGTTGTTGGCTCAAGCAGGATTTCCATCTTCATTGTAATACTTTCGTATCACTAAGATGTTCTTGCAATATTACAAGAATATTGCGTAGGACTCATAAAAATCTTTCTTGTTTTTAAAATTGTGTCCTAATGAGACTTTTGATGATCTCATGGCGCTAGACTCAATCGTGCATTTTGTTTTGCTAAGCGGAGGCTGGAGAGGATTGCCACCTTTTCAATATCAGTTTATTCAGAGTGAATAAACTGATAGATAACGTGTTGAACTCCGTGAAATTAAAACAAATATCTTTTGAGAGATATTTGAGTTGGCTGGGAGGGGTTGTGCATCGCATCACTAGGTCCATGATACTTTGTCGTCTTCAAAATGTGTTGACCTGGTTTCTGCCTAAGTTGTAAGGAGGGCTTCTTTCTTTACACCCTTTATCATTACATTTCTTTTTCATTCTTCAACCCCTTCACTGCATACCAATACATCATCATTAGCACCTTGTTGTGATTGTTCCAGTGCTAGCATTAGTACTTGGTCGGCATTCAGCTCCATTCACAGTCCATTCCCCATCTTTCCTAAGGAGTTCTATTTTCTAACTATGGAATTGTCCTTGGGAAGATTCCTCCGATTCTAGAAAAATCATTGGACTAGTACCTAATCCTACCACCCTTTTGTCACCATAACCGTCGTGAGTTAAGTGTGTTTTGGGTAAGTATTTGTCACCATGAAAATTCCTTAAAATCACTGAGGTACTTGTGATATAAATATCAAGAGTTTTGTACCTTAAGTGTCTTTGACAACAAAATGCTCCCCTTAACATATGCATAGCAAATATCAAGTTGGACTTTCTATTAACCTCTTTCCATTTTGAGCCACATATATTTACAAGTCTCCTTAATACCATATTCTCCCTTTATCCAAAATGTTAATCATCAATATTTTGGATATTAATGGATTAACCGGTCTTTGGGTAACAAGATGAAATCAGTTGTTGGTCATAAAACATATTAATGCTCCCCCTCAAGTGAATGAGGGTTAGTTTAAGTGCATGAGTATGATATATATTTTGAAAGATTTAGAATCTCGTGAGAAATTCTTAAAAAGAATTATCATACTTTCACACTAAAGTAAGCCACAAAAGCACAATATTCACAATATTTACATATTAACAATAGAAGTGTATGAAGTTGACTTGAAAAGATACGATCACCACGTTATGTGGATAGTTCGAGCATTTTGTGGTGAATTCCATACGGTCTGCAACCAACGAATCGTTCTAAGATTCTCATTAGACGTCTTTCCTTTAGCTTTTCATCAATTTTCTTGATCACGTAGTTGGCACGCTGCCAAAATCCCGGGTGCCAGTCTACAGTAACCTCTGGAAGAGTCTTGTCATCATTGAGGTGCACCAACTTTTCCTGGATATGTTTGAGAGTCCCGTCACTAAATTTGTGAATCTATGGAATTTTCATGAGCTTCATCACTCTACAGCCATTCAAGTAGAAAATGACGTGAATCGGATCAGTTGTGCTGGTGTATGGAGATTTGTCCGCATGCCTAGGCAACACTTGAGTGCGTGGACTATAAAGATTCAGCTTCCTTTGATAGCTTTCCACGCCAAGTAACAGATCTTCTACTCGTTTCTAGATGACAATTTGACGTGTACATTCTAAGAGCGAATTCACGGCAATGCTTTCTTCAGGGTTCAAATGTCTGAGCGTGTTGTGAGTTATCAGAAGCAGCATGTCTTCAATATCTTCGAGACGAAGAAGTGGAAAATCTCCTTCCTGGATAGTGTAGATGTTATCGTCATCTCTTTTAATTCTGAACTCTATCAAGTGGTGATAGCCTATTTTGGGTTGAATCCTAACTCCTTGGATGCTTCTGATTTGGAGAAGAGAAAAGACTTGAGAACCTGAGTTGTGCCGACATGCATAATTGTAAGCTCGTCGCACACGCTCGTCCCAATGTGAAGCTCCCAATTCAGCATAGAGATCATATTCCGAATATACTTTCGGTACACAGAGACGATTGACTTTTTCTTCTATCCAAGGTATAGACTCCCAGTTTGCAGTTTTAGCAATGTTAATGAGGTCGCATACTTGTCTGTTCCCTTGACCAAGTATTCTAGATCATTGCTGACGAGGAAGTCGAGCGCAATTTGATCATCATCTTCAGCTGTTGGGAGAGGAGGTTTTTCAGGATCATGAAGACCTTCCCTTTGAGTAGTTCTCATTACTTTCAGAAGCTCATTAGCGTTGTACTCGTATTCCATTATGCTGATCTTGGATATAGCAAGGAGGGTGGGATCTTTTATTCCTCGCACAACCATTGCTTGGGTTATGTTAGGCCCATAGTTATAAGCCAAGTATCTTGAAAAGTCTATGCGATTGATGAGGAATTGAGAGAAGTGATTTTCATCAGCAGCTGTCAATGTACGAAGTGCAGCAACGTTCGTAACTGATGAGACTACTTTTATACATAGTCTCATCGTCCAAAATGGGCTTAAAATGCATAAAATATAATGAAATATGCCAAATATATGCTTGTGTTTGTTCCATGTGTATTTTAGGTACAGATATTGAGAAAATGGCAAAAGATCACAAGAAACAAGCAAAAACGCACCCGAGAAACGAAGCCGCACAATGAACCAAGCCATAGTGTTGATTTTCCAAGAATAACCCTTGAAGAATTGAAGATTATACAAAAAGGGTCCTCCAATATTGAAGAATTGACACTTTAAACCCTTGTTTATTCATAATTACAAGATTGGTCCTTAAATTTTGTCAAATTTACAAAAAGGACCCTTAACTTTGAAGAATTGGCAAGAATGGTGTTAGGACCATTGGAATAGTTAATTGTAGTAGGTAGACTAGGAGGTATGTAGTTCCTCCTGGTCCTAGTAGTAGTAGGAGCAAGTCGTGCTCCTGGTCCTAGTTAAAGTCAAACTTAATTATTTATTTATTATTCTGTTAGGATATGCATGAGATATGTTAGGAAAGGATATGTATCAGTTTTACACGTTTTCTTTAATGATGTAATAGGATTTCCTTGTAGTATAAAAGGAACCTTAGGCAGAAGGGTTATACATACCTTCATCAAACGTAATTCTAGACATTATCAATATTAGAAATCCTTAGAAAGGATCAAGTCTTTATAGTTATTCTGTTCTTCTTTATAGTATTTGTATTCCGCACTTATATTGTGTATAGAGTCTCTCTGTGAATAGACTTGTGATTACAGAAGTCGTTCACCGTTCCTGACAGGCTGCAAGATCCACATCTAGTGGACCCAACAAGCGGTATCAGAGCCTGGGAGAGTCTCTGTACAAGAAGAATCAATTTTTCTTATTACTCACATTTTTGTTTAATCATGTATGCCTCAAGTTCTACTCAAACAGGAGAAGATAGCACTCCTAAAACTCTGCAACCTCAGCAGATCGTTGCCACGGTTTCAAATACAAATGGTAAATTTCCTCTTCTGAAAAAGGACGAGTATGATAGTTGGGCAATGAAGATGGAATGGTGGATCACCAACACTGATCAAGACCTTTGGAAGGTTATTCTAAATGGGAACAACAGGAAGCTGACTGGAAGAGACAAGAATGGTAATATTACTCTTCTTGACCCTAAAACTCATGAAGAAATCATAGCCATTCAGAAGGAGGTCAAGGCAAAAACTATTTTGCTTTAATCTCTTCCTGATGATCACATGGGTGACTTCTACCATTTGGATGATGCTAGAGAGATCTGGAATGGAATAAAAGCAAGGTTTGGTGGGAATGAGGAGTCAAAGAAAATGTGAAGATCCATGCTGAGAGATGAATTCACAGAATTCAAAATCTCAGAAACTGAAGGTATTCATCAAGGGTATGACAGATTCCAAAAGATATTGAGCCAGTTGAATCACCTTCGGTCAAAACCTGATGATGGTTATATTAATGCAAGATTTCTTAGAGCCTTACCTTACTCATGGAATCAGGTGGTAATCTCTCTAAAAGCAAAAGGTGGGCTTGACTATCTCAACTTTGATGATTTATTTCATAAGCTCAAAACTTTTGAACCTCATGTGAGAGGATATTCAAGTGATTCTTTTCCCACTCCTGCTAATTCTGCCTTTGTGAGTTCTAAGGCATCCATTCCCATGTCTTATGCTAGTAGCCCAAGCAATACTGTGTCTTCTCAACATACTTTTCAGCATACTTCTGCTCCTGATCCTACAGCCAAGTCTGGTAGCATGGTAGAAGCTGTTCTTCATTCTTTTGTTGCTGACGTTGATGCTCAACAGCAACATGCTTTTGATGACTTCAAACAGGTTGATAAACTCGACCTGGATGAAATGGATCTCAAATGGCAGATGGCCATGCTCACTCTTAGGGTTCACAAATTTGAGAAGAAAGCAGGTTGTAAATTTAATTACAACCCATGAGAGCCAGCAAGGTTTGATAGAAGCAAGGTTCGATGCTATAACTGCCAGCAGCAAGGTCACTTTGCAAGGGAATGCCCTAACAAGAATGACCAGGAGAAAGGCAGATATTCAGCTTTTAAGGTTCAGGAGGTAAAGGATGACAAGAAGGCATTGGTATCTGTTGACTCTATGGTCAACTGGAATGATCATCAGACTACTACATTGGAATCAGCTGAGTCCTCTACTGACGTGTTTGCAATGATTGCTGGGAATCTATCTGATGCAGAGGAAGCAGACGAGTTTGCTCTTATGGGCATCTCACCTCAGGTACAACATTGTCCTCTTGGTTGTCATGATAAATATTCAGAATTGTTGTCCCAATAGAATGACTTAAATGATCAGAATGATAAGTATTTTTTAGAGGTTCAAGCCTATAAGGCTTCTTTAAACAGATTGGAACAACAAAAGAGGTGGCTTCAAGATACTCAACGTGAGTATGAGGATAAAATTAGGATACTGAGCATCGATTTAGAAAACACAACAAATATGCTTAAATATACAGAAAAGGTAAAAGATGACAGTATCAAAGAAAAACAGGAGATGAAAGAAAGATTAGATGCTACAATGTTGAGATTTGAAAAATGGCAAAAGGCACCTAAAAATCTTTCAAAATTAATCAATAGTAGCATGTCTGGTAGGACTAAAAGAGGGTTAGGATTTGATAAATATATTGATTCAGAAGATGTGTTTGATTTATCTTTTTCGAGTGTCTTTGATGCCGACAAAGAGGAAGAGGGAGAACCTAGTTACAATAGGTTTAAACCAGCAGCAGAAATGCATGATGTCCCTCCACCTCTTACTGGAACTTTCATGCCCACTTCTAGGCATAATGACTTGGATGGATCACAGATGCATGAGTCCCCAAAAAGTTCTACTAATTCTAATGACTTTGTCTCGTGTACTTTCAGTGACAAAGCCAGTGACTCTGCATCAAGTGGTTCAAGTGAAGAGTCGAGACCTACAAGTTCCAAGTCGAATGATCATGCTGCTACTGGTGCTAGGAAGTGTGAAGAGAGAGTTACTTTTAATTCAACAGTGTCTAGTCCTGGTTTATTGAGTCCTAGGAAGATTGATTCTCCTAAAATTATGTGTAATAAAGTTAACAGTATGAAACAATGTCATTCTAATAAACGGTCGATTAAACATGTTTTGTTTGTGGAAGTGCATTTCATTTGATTAAAGATTGTGATTTTTATGACAAACATTCTTCTGTTCATAAAGCATTTCCTGCTCATGGTCCACCAGGAGTTGTTCCATATTCTTCTAGAAGACTCAATCCAAGTGCTCAATCGTTTTCTTCTTCTAGAAGGACCTCTCCATTAGCTTCTGATCATTGGAGAAACATTGGATTAACATGAAATAGAACTACCAGTAACTATTTTCAGAATTTTAATCCAATTTATCCACATATGTTTGACCACATGTATTTTGGTTTGGGAAATTTGGGAACTGCTGTTAAGCCCTCAGCAGGTTGTTCTTGGTCAAACAATAATACCAATATGATGCATAGGCAACCAAAGAACAACGGTGGATCGCATCAATCTTCTTGGCTCTCTACTAAAGATCCACAAGGCAGGCTCAAACCTGAAAAGGTTTGGGTCCCCTTAAGACACTAACTTTTGCATCTTTATTATCTTGTTGTTTTAGGTTACTCCATACCAAGATCCTACTCTAGGAATTGTTGATAGTGGATGCTCTAGGAGCATGACAGGAAATAAAAGTCTTCTATCTAACTTTGTACCATTTCAAGGCGGCAAGGTCTATTTTGGTGGAGGTGAAGGCAGGATCACTGGCAAAGGAACAATTCAGACGCCCAATCTTAATTTTGAGCAGGTCTACTATGTGGAAGCACTTCAACACTTTAACTTGATATCTGTCTCTCAGATTTGTGACAAGAAGCAGTTTGTTCTCTTTACGGATACTGATGCACTTGTGCTATCCAAAGACTTTAAACTTCCGGATGACTCACAGGTTCTGCTCAGAATCCCTAGACGACACAATCTCTATAGCATCAAGCTGAATGAAGTCAATCCTACTGGTCAACTAGCATGTTTGGTTGCTAAAGCCTCAGAAGATGAAGCCACTCAATGGCACAGAAGGATGGGGCATGTGAACTTCAAGACCATTCACAAACTAGCAAATATGAACCTGGTCTCTGGTTTACCTCCCAAGTCATTTAGAAATGATATTAATTGTATTGCTTGCAGCAAAGGCAAACAACATAAAGCATCCTTCAAGGCCATTACTGCTCTCAGCCTTATAACTGAACCATTGCAGCTACTACACATGGATTTATTTAGTCCTACCTCTATTAGAAGCATTGACCACAAACAATTCTGTCTGGTGGTAACTGATGGATATAGCAGGTTTACGTGGGTTTTCTTCATGGCTGCCAAGAGTGAGACCTACTCAATTCTTAAAGATTTTATTACCCTTATAGAGAACCAGTTATCCAAGAAGGTTAAAGGTATTCGTTGCGATAATGGAACCGAGTTCAAAAATAAAGACCTCATAGCACTTTGTAATTCTAAAGGCATCAAAAGAGATTATAGTGCAGCAAGAACTCCTCAACAGAATGGCGTGGCAGAAAGAAAGAACAGGACTCTAATAGAAGCAGCAAGAACAATGCTTGCCGATTCCAAGCTTCCAACCATGTTCTGGACAGAAGCTGTTAATACTACAAGTTATGTTTTGAATAGAGTTTCTATTACAAATCCTCACAAGAAGACTCCTTATGAGCTCCTAACAGCCAAAGTTCCAAATATTGCTTATTTGACGACTTTTGGGTGTCCTGTCAACATTATGAATACTAGTGACTATTTGGGGAAGTTTGATGGCAAGGCAGATGAAGGATACATTGTGGGATATTCAGCTCACTCTCGGGCTAATCGTGTCTATAATCTCCAAGCCAAGCGAGTAATTGAAACTATAAATCTCAGGTATTTTGAAGAGAAGTCAAACATCCAAGGCAAGGGTCCTGAATGGTATTTTGATCTTGATTATCTTAGTGATTCATTAGGATATTTTCATTTCAAAACTAACCATGATGCAGGTCCACAAGTGTTTGCAACTTCTAGTACAGGTGCTCACTCTAGTCTTTCCGACTCAGATGACGAGGATGATATTTTTTGTTCCATCCTACTCCACCACAGTCTCTCCTACTCCTCCTAGTGATGCAACTCCATTGGATGTATTGGATTCACAAGTAGCTCTTGACACTCTACTCAAACAACAACAAGAAGCTACTACAGCAGTTGCTCAAGGTGGCTTTGAGTTTCCCTTGAATACGCCTACTGACAAAGCTGCTCCTAGTACTCCAACTACTACTCCTAGTGCTAGTTTAACACCTATTGGTAGTCCGGCTAGTGACTCTGCCTCCCATACTCGATTCTCCAGTCCTTCTGATATGGGGAACCATCAAAAGAAGTTTTCTACCAAGCTGGATGATATTCATAAACAACCAATAGATGGCATTTTCAACGCTGCTTCATATGATGATGACTTTGTTGGGGATCTTAATAACGTGGAACCAGAAGTGGAGGTAGCTTCCAATCCAGTGTTGCAATCACACAAAGATCACCCTACTACTCAAATCATTAGAGATCCTGGTTTTACTGTCAAGACACGCAGAATGCATAAGAAGGCCTCGTCTGATCATTATGCTCTTGTGAGCTATATTGAAGATCAAAAGCGTAATAATCATACGGACTTTCAACACTGTTTGTTTGCTTGTTTTCTTTCACAGGTGGAACCTAGATCAGTCACTCATGCTCTTGAGGATCAAAGTTGGGTGGAGGCTATGCAGGAGGAAATGCAGCAATTCTTGTTTCAGAATGTTTGGATTCTAGTTGACTTACCAGATAGAAAGACAACAATCAATACCAAATGGATTCTCAAGAACAAGAAAGATGCACGGGGAATTGTAGTCAGGAATAAAGCTAGGCTTGTCGCACAGGGCCACACTCAAATTGAGGGCATTGACTACACTGAAGTTTTTTCTCCGGTTCCTAGGATTGAGGCTATTCGTCTATTTTTGGCTTTTGCTTCTTATGTGGGCTTTACAGTTTTTCAGATGGATGTCAAGAGTGCATTTCTCTATGGTAAGATTGATGAGAATCTTTATGTCACTCAACCTAAGGGCTTTGTAGATCCACTTCATCCCAAGAAAGTTTATAAGGTGGTCAAGGCTCTTTACGGACTACATCAGGCTCCTAGAGCTTGGTATGAGCGTCTCTCATCTTTCTTGTCAAAGAATGGCTATAGAAGAGGTACAATTGATAAAACACTATTTTTTAAGAGGAACACCAAGGACATTATCCTTGTTCAGGTTTATGTGGACGATATTATCTTTGGTTCTACTAAGAAGGAATGGTGTGATGAGTTTGACCAACTGATGAAAGGCGAATTTCAGATGAGTGCTATGGGAGAGCTTTCCTTATTCCTTGGTCTTCAAGTCAAGCAACAGTTGGATGGGATCTTCATAAGTCAAGATAAATATGTTCATGAGATCCTTCAGAAGTTTGACATGGATCCTCTTAGACCATCAGCAACACCTTATGAAGTTGTAATAATTCGTTTTTTTAGTGTAGTTGTCTTCTCAGCTCGATTCGAATTGATATAACGTTTTTAAGCAAAGACTTGATTGTTTTTGGTTGTAAGATTTTTTTTTGGAATTCTATGTCTAATTGGCAAGAAGCAAGTAAAAAGGTAAAAATATTCTATAAGCTACGTATACATACTAACCTAAAAACATCTAGCACATACAACAATTAATTGCACAAAATATAGAATGCAAAATGTAAATTTATTCTACAAATATAAAATGCAAAACTTACAAAATATAAAACTAATACGATTTTTTTACAAAACTAAAAATACATTTTTAATGAAAGCTAAACATCTAAATTTAAAATAAAAAAAATGTAACTCAAATTAAAACTATCAGATATTAGTAAAACGTATAACTAGCTCTACAAAATCCTAAAGGCCCATTAAAATGAAGTAAGCCCAACAAATCAACTAGCCCAGCAGGAAGATAACGGTAAGGACTAAAACTGAAATTTATTTAACAGACTCCCCTAACTGAGGACCGTAACTGAAATGAGAAGTATCTAAATGAGGGACTAAAATCGACTTTTACTATTTCTTGAACCAAAATGATTCCTCACATACAGATAATGCAAATTCAGTAACAATCTAAAACATATGAGTAGCAAAGGCAGTTATTAAACATTTAAATCGAACTAATAAGCAATCTTTACACTAAAATCAAATCCTACACACTAAATTACTTCTAACCTAACTAAAATCTTATACAAAATTCAACAATATCAACTACAAAATCCTATTTCCAAACACGAGTAACTGACATTCAGGAATGTAAAGAAAGCTTAATTCGAGAATCAAAGTACAGTAAAGAAGCAAGTATCAAAAACATCAAAAAGCAGGAAACCAAGTACACTCTAAGAAACAGATAGCTAACTAAGAGTTGCACTACAAACAATTCATTAGCAGATTAACCTATAATTTGCAGAAAAGAAAATGTGCTTAACCGACACATCCGAAGCCAGTCCGTTGTGGAAGAGTAGCGCGGCGCTGAGCCGGCTTTTAAACAAACAACGCCTCAAGTACGACTACTAATCTGCACTGAAACTGACATCAAATACCTGCACAAATGACATGAAAAGAAAACCGCACTTCTGGACTAAAACTTTGAGCTGAACTGTATCAGTTTATGACCAATAGTACAGCCTAAACGGAATCGGATACTTTCAGACTTAACTACAAAACTCGAGTAAAATCTATTTGAATTAAAAGACTTTTAAACTGAAATCACAATCTGTCAAATTGATCAAACTAAAGAATATTAAATCTATAGAAATCATTTAAAAGAACTCACAAAAATCTAAATGAAAGAAGTAAACCTAAAATAAGCTCAAAATAAGCTGATGAACACTTATAAGCTACTTAAGCTGTAAAACTCAAACAACTATTAGAAAAAGCTTTTGAATCCTAAAATCAAAACTAAACTCAAACTGATTATATTCAATTAAGCAAACTGAAACTCAGTTAACTGTATCAACATATTCTATCAATATCTCAATCACTTGATTATCCTATCAAATCTGAAATCAAGTTATTACCTGAACAAACAAAAGAAAATAGCAACCTGTAACTAGACGCTATATATCGTGAACAGTGACTCAATATCACAATGACTAGTTAAACCTATCAAGTAAACAAAGACCCTCGATGTACAGTAAATTGAATCAGTAAAATAGAGAAAGACAAAGATTGAGAAAACAAGATTTCATTATTATATCGAAAATAGAAAAGAAGATATTAAAAGAACTAGAAGCTTTCATTAATGGCGGTAAAGAAAAACGGTTACAAACTGAAAAACAAATCAGTTACAAACTTTTAACAGAAAACTGAAAGAAAACCTAACTACTAACTAATTACACCTAATCACTATGTGTAATCTACACCTAAGCTAACCGAATGACAATGAGGGTCTTCATGTCTTTTTATAGCCGCGAGAGGGTGATGCGATGACGTGTATCCTCCAATCATATATGGACACGTGTAAATACGAGGTTTACACTCTTCGTTCTTCATCTTCAACTGAATTGGGGGTTTCTTTATCTTCGCGACTTGATCTAATTGATTTGTACCCTTATGTAGAGGAAATTGAGGTGATCATCTTTGCTGTTGAAAACTTCTTTTGATTCTTTGTTGATCGTTCGTGAAAATTGATTGCAGGTTTAAGGAGGTGGAAAGAAGGTAACCGTCTCTCTCTCTTATCTTGGAGAAGAAGAAGACGCGTGTGTATTTTTTTTGTGTGATGTTTGACCGGCTTTGGTCAATGGACCAAAGTTAAGTACTTTAACTTTCCTTCTATTTTCCTTTTGGTCCTTTTCTTTTAATTTCATTCCAAATGTATATTAAATCTTTTAAGTACTTTCTTTTCATCCTCCATTTATGTAGAAGTTACAACTTAAACCCTCCATCTTTGGAAATTTGGCAAACAAGGTCCTTGGATCATCTTTCGTCCTTTTCTTCGTCTTTTCTTCAAATAAATCCCTTAAAACGTGTCTTTGCTCCAAAATGCATCTACTTTACCTGAAAACACATGAAATACAAATACACGCATAATTCTGATATTTTAAAGTTAAAATAACGTATTTGACTGTGTTTTTAGTGGTATATGGATCATAATTGATGAGTGTTTTCACACTTATCAAGTTGCTAAGGTCAAACTCAAGAATGAGCCAGATCCTCCGGTAAATGTTCACATGTACAGGTCTATGATTGGTTCACTCATGTATTTGACTGCATCACGTCTGGATATCATGTTTGCAGTAAGTGCTTGTTCTAGACATCAGGTGGCTCCAACGGTTTCTAACTTGAATGCAGTGAAGAAGATTTTCAAGTACATCAAGGCTCAACCCAAGCTTGGCTTGTGGTATCCTAAAGAATCACCTTTTGTTCTTGAAGCATATAGTGATAGTGACTATGCAGGTGCTAATAATGACAGAAAATCTACTACTGGTGGTTGTCAATTTTTGGGTCGCAGACTTATTTCATGGCAATGCAAGA
This sequence comes from Glebionis coronaria, assembly GCA_025667525.1. Classification (NCBI taxonomy): domain Eukaryota; kingdom Viridiplantae; phylum Streptophyta; class Magnoliopsida; order Asterales; family Asteraceae; genus Glebionis; species Glebionis coronaria. The sequence goes on from JANFOE010000217.1 coordinate 635,188, forward strand.
AACAGACGATTGTAGCTACTTCTTCAACAGAAGCTGAATACGTTGCTGCTGCTAGCTGTTGTGGCCAAGTTTTGTGGATCCAAAGTCAGATGCTGGATTATGGGTTCAATTTTATGAATACCAAAATTTTCATTGACAACCAAAGCACTATCTGCATTATGAAGAATCCTGTTTTTCATCAACGTACAAAGCATATTGAAATTCGGCACCATTTTATACGGGATGCCAATGAGATGAAGTTGATATAGGTTCTTAAAGTTCATACGGATAATAATGTTGCTGATTTGTTGACAAAAGCCTTTAATGGTCCTCGGTTCAACCACTTGGTGGTTCACATTGGGATGGTCAATCCTTGAGACCTAGGATTGAGGGGAGGCTAAGCCTAAGGGGAGGCTTAGTGTACATATTTATTTGCACAGACTAACATATTGGTAGATTTTAACAACATATTAAATGGGTTCTGGTGGTGTGTGTTGCTCCTGGTGGAGGTTTTTGCTCACTTCTGATGGTTGTCTTCATTCATGAATGGCTTCTAGTCCTTATTGGTTAGCTTCTAGTCATTCTTGGTTGGCTTCTAGTGGATAAAAATCCTTCTTTGTCAGGTGATGGTTGACTTCTGGTCTTGGTTTGGGACACTGTTCACTTTGTTGACTTTTGTTGACCACATTCTGCTTCTAGTGTTGACCATTGTGCGCTTTGACTTTTAGTCAACGCATGCAAATTATGGTATATATCCTCTTACTTAACTTTGATAAATTGGAATTTGCAAATCATGGTAAAAGGGGCAAGTGGTTACTTTGCATTAACTGCCTAATTTGAAAGGGCAACCCCCATTATTAGGGGTTAATGAACAGTTACTCACACCATTATTTATGGTCAATTAACCCCCCCTTGACTCATTCATCTCACTCATAACACACACACATCCGCTCCTACTCTCTCAAACCCTAACAAATCATCTTCCATTCCTACTAATCACCATCCATGGCTGCCCTGGTATACCAACCTGCTCATAATAAGGTCGCTTATCTAGGAGATGGTCTACACCGTGATGATTTCACTGACATTCTGGAATTCATTGAGGCTTCTAACCTAAGGTATGCTTTTACTGTGTGCCCCATTGTTTATGATAGTGTCATTCGTCAGTTTTGGGCTTCTGCTCGTCTTGTGGCTGTGGTTGGTCGTCCACGTAAACTCCATTGTACCATAGATGGACGTTCATACGTGGTTACTGAAGCTTCTATTCATAGTTCCCTTCATCTTCAAGATGAAGGTGGTGTTGTTTCCATCCCCTATGCGGAGGTTTTAGAGGGGATGGCTGCTATTGGGTATAATCATGGGGGGAAGTTTAACTTCCAAAAGAATCGATTTTCCCACTAATGGAAACTTCTAGTGCACTTTTTGATTCATTGTTTAAGCCCCAAGTCTGGGAGTTGGGATGCTTTTCCTACTCCTTTGGCTACTGGTCTAATCTGCATAGCACAGGGTAGGATATTTAATTTCTCTCATTATTTGTTTGATGGGATGGTTAGCAATCTGTCTAGTGCTGGTTCTAGGAAGAAATTTCTGATGTATCCTAGGTTTTTACAACAGATACTTGTTTGTCTACCTCGTGATAGGGCGGAGCATGAGCCTTCTAAGCTTACTGCCAAAGTATACTATAACATGGCTCTTGGGTTTAGCGGGGAGTGGAGGACCCTTACTGATGCCATGTTGGGCCTTGCTCAGGTTCCTTCTGATGTTGTTCCTCCGGTTGAACAAGCCGAGGAGGAACCTCAATTAGGTTATGACCCAATGGAGGAGGAGCATCCTGCTGGTGGTGCTTCTAATGTGGTTGTGGAAGAGCCGGTTGAGGAGGTCGTGTTTGAAAGGCCATCCACTTCCAAGGTTGCTCCTTCTTCATTGCCACATTCGTCAACATTTGTGGATACTCCCCCTCCTAGTCCTGTTCCACACTCTTCTGCTAAGCCTTCTGGTGCTAGTGCTCATGATGCTGACCCATTTATTGCTTCTGGTTCCAATGACGCCTTCCCTGACCCAAGTCCTCTTGGTGGGAAAGCAGAGGATCCTATTACACTTACTTCTTTACTTGATCTCATGCACAGGTACCATGACCGGACTCTTTCCTTGGAAGCAGATTTTCATCAACACCGTAAGCTTACCCGGGAATTTGTTCTTCCCATGGCTGACCGGATTAAAGCCTTGGAGACACAGCAGAGGCGAAGGAAGAAGCATGTGATTCACTCTGATTCTGATGAGGAGGTTGGGGATCGTGTTGAGGATGGTTTGACTTTGTTGCCGAAGGCTGCCTTTGCTGATAAGTTGTATGATGATTTGCCGATTCCTCCTACTTCCTCCAGCATTCCTTCTCCTGCTGCTGTCCCCACACCAAAGGAAGATGTTGCTGGTCCTACTGCTGGTTCCACTGCTGGTCCATCTCATGATCCAAAGGGGAAGGCCCCCATGACTGATGCTCCCTCACCCCCTCGCAAGCGTACACGCAGACAACTTGAGGAGGATAGATTGGGTGAGGAGGATGCTTAAAGGATGCAAGCAGAAATTGATCAAGCTGCTCGGGCTGAGGAGGAAGCGTTTCAGCAGCAGAGACGTGAACAGGTGCAACATGATGCTATGCATTGGAATGATAGCGATTGGATGCGGGTGTTGACTATTCTTACCACGGATTATTCCTAGTTCACTGATCTTTTGGGTTCGGATGTGAATGAGCATAACTGTATTCCTCGAGCCATGGTGTTAATGCGCAAGCAGCAGTTGGCACTTGCTGCTCAACTTCGTGAGAAGCGTAAGAACAGTCCTTTGTCGAAAGCTGAGGAGCGAAAGCAGATGCAGCGGTATGTGAAGTATCAGTCGGCTGCCTATTTCACTACTGGTTGGACGTGGTAACGGGTTCAGGCATTGTGTTTTGATGAGCTTAAGGCGCTCTATGAACGAATGATCAAGCATCAGAGCACCCTAATTCCGGAGCGTTTCATTTATCGTCCTCCTCCACGTGTGGTGCTTACTTCTCAACCTGCGGTTGCTACTGGTTCTACATCTGATGCTACTCTTGGTTCTGCTGCTATTCCATCGGTTGTTGATGCTTCTACAGTTGGTACCACCCCTACTCCTTCGGTTTCTCCTCCTGTTTCTTCTCTAGGTCCTACTACCACCACCATCTATGCTACCACTACCACCACCACTGCTACACCTGCTATGGCATTACCATCACCACCCGTGCCTAGTCCTCAACCTATTCCTTCTTCTGGTGCAACTCCTGTTGATCCTTTGGATGGGAAAACTATTGATTCTACTTCTACTGCTCCCACTCCTGCTGCTCAGGTAATGGTGAAGGTTGAACCCTTGCCTAGTGATCCCACTCCTCGTCGTTCCATTCGCAAGCAATTGGCTAGATGTGCTAGACGGGGCAAGTCTGTTCCCTATGAGAAGCGTGCTCCCAAAATTCTTATTGATGCAGCTTCCGATAGTGACTCCGACTTGCCATTGGGTAATGGATCTATTACAGGTTGGACGGTTAAGCCTTCCACGACTCTACCTGGTACTCTCTCTTATCGGATTACTCTTAGCGATGGTTCTGTTCGGTTTGCTTCGGGATTGCAAGGTATTTTGTCCTGGGCGAATCATAAAGATCCTATGGCTTTATATGGGTTTGTGGATGCTGGTATGCCTGTTCATCCTAATGATGTGCCCTCCTGGCCTGGTCTGCGAGTATGGGCTGATTTGAAGATAATGCTTGATGCCCCTCCCCATGCTCCTGTTTCTGGTGTCTGGAAGGATCAACCACAATGGGTTATTCAGCGATGAAAGTTATATGCTGGCTGTGGTGTGCATGTGTTAGAGTTGGAGTCTGGTCTTATGGTGTTCATGCTCACAGATTTGGATTATCCGTTGACGATTGCTTCGATGGAGGCCATGCTTGCTTGTCACTTGCAGATTTCTAATGCCCCTTCCGGGAATGAGTCTTCTATGGCAACTACACTGGTGGAAGGGATCCAAGCTCGTTTGCAAGCTAATAAGGTGGCTGCTTCTGGTTTGTGATATGGTTGGTTTGTAAGTTTTTATGTTTATTGTTCTTTGTTTATCTGTTCATACTGCAATTCTTTTCACCAATATGTAAAGTGATTGGTGATTTTCATTCATTATAGTTAAAAAAAACAACAAAAAGAAAAAGAAACAAAGAAGAAAAAATATACTTTTTATATAATATCTGCTTATACTTTCCACAAATCATGGATTTTACACTTGTGACTATAATACCATCTGCTGATTCAAACTTTGGGTTCCTGTTGCTGTTTCACACTTGAGCTGGTTGCTTGTTTCATCTGGTGTTGGACTTGGTCCTCACAACAAATGGTCCTCATCTCACCATGTCTAACCGACAAGAAAGAGTTGATTAACCTTGAGGGTACGGCTCCTGGTGTGATTCTCAAATCCGTTGATGGTTGCCAAGTTACCCAAAACTGGATGGTTTTCACTTGCCATGGTCCTAGACTGAAAAGTGGCTAATCCAAGGGGGTATGACTCTTGGTAAAGATTTTATCAAATCCGTTGATAGCTATAATAGCTTGCTTAAAGCTATAGGGTTTTCAACTCACCGATGCTTCATTTCTAAGAGTTGGCGAGTCCAGAGGGGTACGGCTTCTAGTAAAGACATCTCAAATCCGTTGACGGCTGTGATGGTTTGCCTAAAATCATCAGGGTACCCCCACTCACCATTGATTCACGTTCTAAGAGTTGGGCTGGGTTCTGGTCTCACAGGGTGATGCTTATTCCACCAGAAAGAGTGGCTAGCCCAAGAGCGAGCAGCTACTTGGTAAAGGCACATCAAATCTGCTCATGTTGCTGTAAAGATTCAACACGATGTTGATTTGTTTCACGCTTTGGAGAAGCTTTTAGTGTTCCATGTTGCGGAGGTTCTTATGTTTCTTATCTTGCTGATGCTGTTGTTTCTTTTGCTGTTTCAATCCTCAGGCTTTATTGAATGTTTTACCAGGAAACTTGAACTCAACAGGTCAAATTCAAGTTTAGCGGAGGATTGTTAGGACCATTGGAATAGTTAATTGTAGTAGGTAGACTAGGAGGTATGTAGTTCCTCCTGGTCCTAGTAGTAGTAGGAGCAAGTCGTGCTCCTGGTCCTAGTTAAAGTCAAACTTTATTATTTATTTATTATTCTGTTAGGATATGCATGAGATATGTTAGGAAAGGATATGCATATCAATTTTACACATTTTATTTAATGATGTATTAGTGTTTCCTTGTAGTATAAAAGGAACCTTAGGCAGAAGGGTTATACACACCTTCATCAAACGTAATTCTAGTCATTATCAATATTAGAAATCCTTAGAAAGGATCAAGTCTTTATAGTTATTATGTTCTTCATTATAGTATTTGTATTCCGCACTTATATTGTGTATAGAGTCTCTCTGTGAATAGACTTGTGATTACAGAAGTCGTTCACCGTTCCTGACAGGCTGCAAGATCCACATCTAGTAGACCCAACAAATGGTCCCTCATTTATGAAGACTTGTCAATATTAGTCCTCCAAGAAGTCAACAAACAAGTCAAGACCTTGAAGAATGAAGAAAGTGCTAAAATCAGTCCTTCAAATATTATGAATTGGCAAAACAAGTCCCTTGATAAACCTTTGCAAAAGTTTTGGGGCAAAATTAAAAGAAATGATACTTGAATAACAAAGGAATTCGGATTTAATCAAGTTTCAAACACAAGTGAAAGGATTAAAGAAGATTGGGGGTAATTTCTACCAAGACATAAACCTTACATAGACCAACCAATGGCTGCCATGTGTCCCACTCACCTTTTCCACCAATCAAAACACTCCCTTTCACCACGTCACACCCCACTCACAACTGAATATTAACTAATCTTAATTAGTTAAATAATTGGGCGGTTAACATGTTTTCAAACACAAAACCGGATTAAAACATGCACTATTCACCATATGTTCAAGATGAGGGTTTGCTTAATACATGGAATTAAACCCTAATTCTCTCCAGATTTATAATTAATGGTGTCATAAACATAACCCACACCTTGAACTTGCCACCTCACCACTCACAAACTCACATGATAAGTCCCCTGCTATGAAGGTTGAGGAAGAAGCCAAAAAGTGTCAGCCATCCAGCGCCCCACGATCTTTCTTTCATATTAAGCTCACTATGGACCATTGATCAAAATCCAACCCTTTTTACACCTTCACAAACAGCCAAGATAACTTCACATGATCATACAAAATTCAAACCTCAAGGGCATTTCTGGAAGTTAAAGGCTTAGGGTTTCACTTATTTTTCAGCTTTTCTAGTATTCATGTAGCCTATATAAGACATAGGACTCAATACATTTTAGTTTGCTCTTGGTTTTTCCTTGTTCAACTTTCTGTAAATCCCTTTTCAAAGTAATGAAAACGTGTTTGAATTGTTGAAGAAATCCAATTGCCATCTTTAATCTTTGCTGGTTATTGTTACATGTTTGTGTTTGTTGAATCTCAAAACCTGTTTTTAAACATTGTGCAAGAAATTTCATAATTTTCCAAAATCTGATATTTTGCTAAGTTCTTTGGTACATCCTTGGAATTTTTGGATTACAAGTGATCATAACACCCTGATAAAAAGATTATCAAGGTGTTGTGAGCTTGTGATTTGGGGATAATCAAGGAGTGGGTACAAAGGTTGCATTAATCAGCTTTTCTTTTTCATTTTTCTGTTTTATATAAATTGTGCCTTTAACCTTGTTGAATCTTAGCAGGTGTTATTGGAAGCTTGTATCTTGTTTAGCTAGACACATCAGCTCAAAAATTCGTGAGTGTGGATGTACATTCATGAGGTTTGAGTCTCTTTTCCCAAAAATCAGTTGAAAAAGTGATATTTTGTGATTTGGTGTTCTACTTTTAGAAAAGGTGTTCTTGTGGCTTGAATTTGCTTAATACTGCATGATGTTGTTGTTATGATGCTAGATTAGGCTTGGGTAAAACTGAAACACATATTTGCTTTGTTAAATCTTGGATTAAAAAGTGAAAGGGGTGTTTGGGATTACTACTTGTTACAAGTTCATGCTTTGAATGATTGTTTGAGTAAGTGGTAAGTGTTGGTTTGAGTTTGTACCTGCTTATTACATGGTTGTGTTCATAATCTGCTTGTTCTTTGTTCATCAGTAACTTTTTAAGCTTGAATCTTGTTCTAAACTTGAATCATTGCATGAAACCAGTTTATTGATGTTCATTTGAATTTATTTAAGTTGTTTTGTGCATTTGGTTCAATTTGGTTGGCTTATTCTTGCTAAAACTGTTTATTTTGTTGAAAACTGCCTATGTCCATGTATGTGTGGTATCTGGGCAAAAATTGAATTAACTGTATCAATTGGCTATTAGGATTTGTGTTTGTTTGATTGTGATTAACTCCTTATAACCTACGAGTTATAAGGGTTCCTTTGTGTGCCATGAATCCAAAAAATATCCACAAAAGACAAAAAGTCAAAGAAGTCAAGAAGTGGAAACTTTTCCCACTTCTGGACACCCAAAACTAGCCACTACTAGTGTTAATTATCAAACAGCTTATTCATAAGCCATTTTAGCTTACTGAGACTTGCAACAACTTCGTTTTTGTAATCAATCTTCCTCATTTGACCCATTGAACTAATCTAGAGCTTTTTAGGGTTTGACTTTTAGGTTTGACTAGAAAACCAACTAAGTTGACTTTTAACATAAGTGCTTATTGCTTTTTCCAGCTTATTCTTTGTTCTTATTTGAAATCTTTTTTATTATTAAGCTTAGTTTTGCCATTAAAAATCTTTTGCAAGTTGAATAAGCACTTGAGGTGGCCTAGAACTAAAAAACGACTATTTTGTCATTTTTTGTAGAGAGCTTTTGCTTATTTCAGGCTTATTTCTTGGGCTTATTCCAAATTTATTTTTACAAACATCTTAATTAGGTCAAGAGAAGGTTGTGTGTCAAATTTCAGCTTATGGCATCAGCTTATAGCTTAATGGGCCAAAAAGCCCATTAAGAATAAGCTGCTTTGAAATAAGCTGTGATAAGCTCACTTTCAGCTTTTAGGCCTTTGAAATTTTGTGTTTAAAACTGAATTTTGAGTCAGAAAGGAGATTTGGGCTTATTTGGACAACTTTTTGCTTATTGGGCCAAAAAGCCCATTTAGGTGGACTGTTTTTCATTTTGGCCCATTTGGAGGCCCATTAGGGTATTTTGGGTATTTCAAGTTCATTTATGTGTTTATTAGGTTAAAATAAACTAGTTTGCAACTTTTTAGAATTTTTTATAAATTTTGAAATTTTAATATTATTATATTATTATTTTATTATTAAAAATTAAATTTAAGATTTTTGCAACTTTTTCATTTTTCATAGTTTAAATACATTAAGTTAGGAATTTTAAAACTTATAGATTAATTTTGTTGTCATTTAATTAGTCTTTAGAATTATTTTAATATTTTTAGAGTTTTTAATCATTTTTAAATAGTTTTAATTAAATTAAAATTTTGCAAAAATAGTTTTTAATTTAGTTAAGTCATTTTAGAGGTTTAAAAATTGAAAAATCTCATTTTGGGATTTTTGTTAATTAAATTAATTTTTTAGGTTTTAATTAGCATTAAAAAATTATTATTCAATTAAGTAAAAGGTTTGAGTGATTTTCGATTTTTTGTAAACTCTAATTACATTATTTCAGGATTTATTGCAATTTTCTAAGAATTTTTAGGTTAATTTTTAAATTTCGTCATATTTTACGGTTTTACGTGCACGACTTTTCGTCTTAGTTTAATTTAGAAGCGTAACCGTCATCCTTTTCTATTTTCTTTCTCTTTTCTTTTCTCATAATTATAATCACAAACTTTTAATCATCTCTTTACACAACACACTAGCCTCCTTGGGAAACGAACTTGAACTTCATTTGGTCATTAGTGCTTGGTTTTCCTAAACCAACACTTAATACTTGTCGCTTCTACACCTTTTCCATAAAAGGACGTATTTTTACTACAATCATTTTGGCGCCGCTTCCGGGGAGGCGTGTTGTGTTTTGATTTGAACAATTGTTGTTTTTATATTATCCATAAATATAATTGTATTAGTAGCACTCTACTAATACGTATTATTGGTTTTTCGTTTTTGTGTAAATATTATTACTATAATGTATACGTAAAACAATAAATTCACAAGTACTGCAGAAGTGTGGAAACACAACCTTGATTCGGGATTTCATCACTCGATCATTGTATTCGAATCTCAAACAAATAAAAAAGGCAAAATAGATAATTACTTTCGAGAAGCTTAATTTTAACAAACACAAACTATAAGGTGGGTATAAGGCGTGTATTATAAAATATACCCTAAGGAAAAAGGCTCTTAAGTGCTTCGTGCCGCCTCGTTTCTCCGCTTGCTTGTGCGTGTTTAGATAAAAAGGGCTAATCGAGGCTTTGCCAACCAAAGTATTATCTACATATCTTATATATTTTCATGGTTTCATTTGATTAAACCCTCTTGAACGTTTTGGTGTTCCACCAACGTTCTAATGTCATCGAAGGCGTTCACTTCACGTGATCGTTTTCATTCCTTGAGGCTCCTTTAATCAAGAGATTTTATTTAAGGGAGAGATTTGTAGATTTTTGTCTACGTAATACATCACCCAAAATAAAAAAAAGTAAAAACAATCAAAAACCACAAAAAAATTGAAAAAGTTAAAAACACCAAAAAGAATCTTCTTTGCTCATCCCCACGTTGTACGTGACGTTTATACTTACTCGTAATCAAGCAAGACGTGCACGTAAACGAATAAACTGAAAGGAGACCACACCTAACCTTTCTAGTGAAGAATCTCCTATTGACGAACCTATCGTAGAACAAGAAGCGACCATGGCTAATCGAACTATGATGGAGTTACTTCAAGCACCCACCGAGGGTTATGGAGAGGCTATTGTGATTCCCGCCATCCTTACTGATAACGACCTAACTATACATATTCAACCTATCATTATAATGCCACTTTGTAGTATAAATAAGAGCTTCCGATACCTAATATGTTGTGTTTTATATGCAGATGTAAAATATGAAGGAGCAAAGTGAAGATATACAAAGAAGGGGCCTCAATATGCAATAAAGACCAAGTTATTAAAAGAAGCTTCTGAAATCGCCCAGAAGTGCGGCGCACAAAGTTATAAGTGCGACACACATTTTCATCTCCAAAGTGCGGCGCACTTGAGGAGAAGCGCGACGCACATTTGACCCCATAAAACACTATAAATAGAGACCATTTCCATCAATTTTACACACACCTCTCTCTCTCTCAATACTCCATAGCTCTAGTATTTTAGTCTTTCTAGTAAATTTTCAGTATTATCCACTTTTGGGAGATACTTGTAACGAGAGTATTCCACTCTTCGATTCTTGTAGGAACGATACAATCGTGACACTTGCGTACTCGTTTATTCAATCCAATCTAAGTATGATGTTCTCTTACTCTTTTCCAATTGTTACTTTGATTACTATGTTAGACTAAGCTATTTGTGACTATATGGGTATGTGAATATAATTAGTGATGATGCTATGATATGATCCTTTATAAATGATTTCAAGCTAATGTTGTAGAACCATTTTACCTCCTAGCTCTACAAATCATATTTTATCTAAGTTGATTTGTTACGATAGTTTGGCGTTGAGAAACGCAAATTGTTATAATAAGTTTTCTAGAACTTGTCTATGGTCATGAATCTTTGGTTGGAGAAATCCGCTTAGAAACTTGATAAAATATTGAACTTGTTGGCAACTTTTTTTGAGCTTAACCGCTTAAATAAACATAAGTCTTGAATCAACCCAAGTAAATTGTGTAAACGCCATTTTGACGAAAAAGGATTATCACACTTTACCTACATAAACATATCTCGATCATTATTATCATCATCACGAACTTATACGAACTATCCCATATTAGTCATATTTGTTATTATTGATATTACTTCAACCATTTATTTCTTCAATTTTTATCTTGATTACCAAAACGAAACTAAGTCTCAACGAACGATCCTGGCTTACCACTACAAAACTATATTACGAACGAAAGGGTATACTTGCCCGTGTTTGTCTTCTAATCCCTTGTTTTGTCTAAACCTTTTAATATAAATTTAAGACTTGCAAACGAACATCAAATTTTTGGCACCGCTGCCGGGGACTTATAATCCTGTTTTGTAACAAAATTAGTATAATCCTTGAAGAAATTAAACCATTGCTAATCATTTTAAACTAAAAAAATTTATGCAGTACAGAAATACGCCGCACAAACCAAAAAGTACGCCGCACTTCCTGTAACGAACCCAAGTGCGCCGCACAAAACCAAAAGTGTGCCGCACATTTCTACTTAAAAAAAACCAAAAACCTTATTGGATGCACACCCGTTCATCCAGAACACCACCAACATCACCGTTACCTAAACCTGAACGTTCCCTTAGCCGAAGGTTACGTAGACTCCATCGCCGTGTACCTTTATCTAGGAGACACGAACAAACTCAACCTCACATAATTAACCAACCTTTTGACAATCTTTCACAAATCCTATTTCTCACCAAACTCATCAACCGTTACGCTCAAATGTCGGAAACTGATGATGAACGTATGTGGTCAGCCTATAGAGTTGTCGCACCAACTCCTGGCTCTTCAATCGTTTTACCTTAAATTGCAAACGATTTTGCAATCAAAGGGAACAACTTAACCCTTGTAAAATATAACCAATTTGATGGTCGAATCAAAACCGATCCTCACAAACACATCCACGAATTCAGCAGAATTTGTAAAATGTTCAACTATGGAGAAGGACAAGCCGAAGCCGTCCAACTCATGATGTTTCCATCATCCCTGACTAGAGAAGCCAAGTCATGGCTCGATCAACTTAACGAAGGAACCATTAGAACATGGGAAGGTCTTAGAGATGCTTTCATTATCCGATTCTTTCCTCCTTCCCTATTTAAAAAACTCCTCGGAGAAATCCGAACCTTTTCTCAACAAGAACTAGAAACTCTCACTGACGCTTGGTTAGAATGAAAGAACTACTCGGAGAAATCCGAATCTTACTCAGAAATTGCCATGGTCATGGACTTAAGAAAGAAGGAATAATCAAAATTTTCTATCATGGTCTTGACGATGTTACCCAAGATGCATTAAACGCCGCAGCGGGCGGAATTTTCCTTTACAAAACCCCTAACCAAGCTTACCAATTATTAGATGACAAAGTACTACTTAAGCTTCATTGGTCCAAAAATCACAAAAACAAAAACTCACGAAAAACCGTAGATTTTGCCGAAGGAAGCAACAACCCAACCGACACCGAGAAAATTATGGCTCGAATGGATGCCATGTATCTTAAGATTGAAGAGATTAAACACAAAACCTGAAAACACTGTGGAAGAAACCATCCTTCTAGTGAATGTTATGACGATGACACACCCATGACGAAGGAAGAAGAAGCCAACTTTATGAATACCTTTCGTCGAACTCTATTTTATAACGATTATCGTAATCGCGACCGCGATAATTGGAGATCAAATGATAAACCAAGTTATGATCGAGACGACAAGAAACCTACTCAAACCGAAGACAAAAACAACCTCGAAAGCAAAATCGACAACTTTATAGAATCTCAAATAAAAACCAACATTTTTGTTCGAGAAACATTCACTGACTTCAAAACCAAGTTCGAAGCCACAACCAAAAACCACCAAGCTTCCATTCAAAACCTTGAAGCTAAATTTGATCGTTTCGCCGATAAACAATCAAATCGCGCTTCTGGTTCTTTACCAAGAAATAACAACCCAAATCCCAAGAACAACAACAAATATCAACCCCCACAAGCTCGTAACGAGCAAGTGACTGCCATATTCACGCGGAGCGGTTTATCTTACGAATCACCTACCAAACCTACTCAAGATACACCCATCGAAATTCCATTCGATAGTGACAATGAGGATGAAGCCCAACCAACCCATACCAAACCAACTGAAAACCCAACACCCAAACCGTATAAACCAAAAGTACCATATCCACAACGCTTACGCAAGAAAAAGATGCAAGGTAAGTATGGTAAATTTCTTGACATAATACAAGAAGTTAGAATTCACATGCCTTTAGTCGATGTTCTGGCTGGAATGCCAAATTATGGAAAATTTATCAAAGAACTTATCAAGAGCAAGCATAAGTTTGAAGAAGTCTCTTCAACCTTTTAAACGATGAATGTTCTGCCATTATCCAAAATAAAGTACCACCAAAACCAGGAGATCCTGTAAGTTTCCTAATCCCATGTACTTTTCCTCACTCATTGTCTTGCAACGCCTTGGCCTATCTTGGTGCAAGTATCAGCCTCATGCCATACTCTTTGTATGCTAAACTCTCTAAAAAAGTTTTAAAACCCACAAAAATGAGCGTTCGACTCGCGGACCGTTCTTTCCAATACCCAATGGGGATAGCTGAGAACATGCTCATAGAAGTCGGAAAATATGTGTTTCCTGTTGACTTTGTAATCTTAGAAATGGAAGAAGATAACAAGGTACCCCTTATCCTTGGTAGACCTTTACTACACACAGCTGATGCTATAACTAAAGTAAAGCAAAAATAACTCAACCTTGGAGTTGGAGAAGATAGACTTTCTTTCTCTATCGACGAAGCTATGAAACACTCGTACTCTAGTGACGATACTTGTTTTAGTATCGATGTCGTTGAAGAAATCGTTGAAGCCGATTTTGACGATCTTCTTGACTAAGGATGCGAAATTTTGCATTGTCTCGAAGGAACTATTATCGAAGAATATTTTTTTGCTGAATTTGATGCCTTCATAGCCGACCATATCGATGATGAACCAATCATAAAAATCAAAGAAGAAATCAAAACCCCATTTGTAACCATAACTTTCGAAACTGATTTCAAAGTTAAGAAATCTGTTGAAGAACCTCCTACAGATTTAGAACTTAAACCTCTTCCTGAACATCTAGAATATGCGTTTCTTCACGAAGAAAAACTACTCCCTGTAATTATTCATCCCAACTTTCGGAAGAACACAAACACGATCTAATTGACATTCTCAAGTAGCATAAACAAGCCTTTGCTTGGAAAACTTCTGACATTCCTGGCATATGTCCATCGTTCTGTAAAAACAAAATCCAACTTTTTGATAACAAGAAACCAATTGTTGAAAATCAACGAAGATTAAATCCTAACATGAAGGATGTTGTTAAAATAGAAATCCATAAACTCTTAGACTCTGGAATAATCTACCCAATCGCCGATAGCCCATCGGTTAGTCCTATTCATTGTGTACCTAAAAAAGGAGGTATCATTGTAGTAACTAACGAAAACAACGAATTAGTACCAACACGAACCATCACCGGATGGCGAATTTGTATTGATTATCGAAAACTAAATGATGCAACCACGAAAGATCATTTTCCTCTACCCTTTATAGATCAAATGTTAGAAAGACTCGCAGGAAATGAATACTTTTTTTTCCACGATGTTTTTTCTGGATACTTTCAAATCCCAATCGACCCTATGGATCAAGAGAAAACTACGTTTACTTGTCCATTTGGAACTTACGCTTATAGGCGCATGTCTTTTGGCCTATGAAATGCACCTGCTACTTTTCAGAGGTGTATGATTGCAATCTTTCACGATATGATTGAAGAATCAGATGAAGTCTTCATGGACGATTTCTCCGTATTTGGAAATTCTTTCGGCACATGTCTAAACAATCTTGGTAAAATGTTAGCACGATGCGAAGAAGCAAATCTTGTGCTAAACTGGGAAAACTGTCACTTTATGGTTAAAGAAGGAATTGTGCTTGGACACAAAGTGTCTGGAGCCGGCCTTGAAGTTGACAAAGCAAAAATAGACGTAATCGCAAAAATCCCACCACCTACGAAAATCGCAAATTGTTATAATAAGTTTTCTAGAACTTGTCTATGGTCATGAATCTTTGGTTGGAGAAATCCGCTTAGAAACTTGATAAAATATTGAACTTATTGGCAACTTGTTTTGAGCTTAATCGCTTAAATAAACATAAGTCTTGAATCAACCCAAGTAAATTGTGTAAACGCCATTTTGACGAAAAAGGATTATCACACTTTACCTACATAAACATATCTCGATCATTATTATCATCATCACGAACTTATACGAACTATACCATATTAGTCATATTTGTTATTATTGATATTACTTCAATCATTTATTTCTTCAGTTGTTATCTTGATTACCAAAACGAAACTAAGTCTCAGCGAACGATCATGGCTTACCACTACAAAGCTATATTACGAACGAAAGGGTATACTTGCCCGTGTTTGTCTTCTAGTCCCTTGTTTTGTCTAAACCTTGTAATATAAATTTAAGATTTGCAAACGAACATCACTTGCGGAGAATTTTGAAGTTAAGACGGGTTTGTTGTCAATGATCCAAAACAACAAATTCCGTGGTGATGAAAAGGATAACCCGCACAACCATATTCGCCAATTCAATCGTCTTACCGCCACTTGCAAGTTTAAGGACGTTGCTAACGACTCGATTAAGATGATGATTTTTCTGTATTCCTTAGCGGGGCCCGCTAAAATTTTGTTAGAGAAAGAGCCACCAAATTCTATATTGACGCGGAAGGATCTCGTTTAAAAAATTTGTGAACCAATTTTTCCCTCCCTCTAAGACTACGCATTTGAAAAACGAGATTTCAAAATTTTCACAAGAATTTAATGAGAGTTTTTCTATGGCTTGGAATCGGTTTAAGGAAATGTTGCATGAGTGTCCTCATCACGGTGTTTCCAACTTGCATCAAATTGACACGTTTTACATTGGATTGAACGATCATGAGAGAGATTATCTTAATACCGTCGCGAGTGGTAATTTTTTGTGTAAAACCGTCGAGGAAGCGTTGTTGATTATTGAGAATAGGTCTAAGGTCTATAGTCCTCGTAACACATCGAGTGTTCGTAAGGCTTCGTCTTCAGCTTCACCCTCATTGTCTCATACCATCGATGCTTGCCAAATTGAGGCAAATTTGGAAAACAAAATCTTTGATAATATTAAAGGACTTTTGATTGAATTTAAAGCTAGTGAACAATCTACTCCCGCTACGGCTAAAGCGATTGAGGTTTCTTGCATGTATTGTGGTGGAGGTCATGATTTCTCCGAGTGCATTACCAACGGTGGTAACACTTCGAGTGCCTACGCGGCCACGGAAACTTATAACCAAAACGGTCAAGTTACCCGCTCTAATCAAATGACTCGACCGACTTTTTCTCCAAATCAAAATGCTAACAATTATCGAAACAATCAAGTTGGTTACAAAACAATTACAAGGGTAACAACTATGGGAATCAAGGGGCTAATAACAATCAAGTTTCAAACAAAAATCAAAACAATGATTTTCAAAACAACAACAAGAGATTGTAAAACTTAAAAGATCTTCCAAATGAATTTGTTGAATACGTAAATGAAAATGATGCTAGGTTTGATAATATTTAAAGAGAGATCACTAGCCTAAGATCCGAGTTTAAGAATGACTTGAAAAAGGAGTTGAAAAGGAGTTGAAAAATGAGTTAGCAAATGAGCTTAAGATCCACACCAACAAAATGGAGGGAAATGTAACTAGGTTACAACAAAACCAACAAAAGATGGAAAAAGTGCAACATGAAATAAAACAAGAGATGCTTAAGGCCGATAAGAGGCAATCTATGTTTGAGGATAATATATCATTCATGTTTGAGGCTATAATGTGTAAACCGTCTTCGATTAGTCTTCCTAGCAACACCATATCGAACCCTAAGGGAGAGATGAAAGTGATTACCACACAAAGTGGTAAGACACTTAAGGAACCGACTCCTCAACCAATTAGTCCAACGGTGGAGGAAATTAAGAAAGAATCCGAGGTGGTGGTCGAAAAGGAGCATATCCCAATCCCACAAATACCGCTCATGCCACACCTATGGTTGACCCATTACCATCATTGGAACCCGAGATTCCAAAGGCTATGCCTATGCCTCAACCCACACCACCTTTTCCCTACCCATCGAGACTTCTTAAGGAGAAACGTCAAGAGCCTGACAATTACCAATTTGAGCTTTTTATGAAAATGTTTCGTGATGTGCATTTCAATGTAAGTTTTGCTGACGCTTTGGTCATGATGCCTCGATTTGCCGCTAACTTTAAGAGTATGTTAAACAACAAGGAGAAATTGCAACAATTGTCTAGTTGTTCATCGGTTTATCTTAACCGCATACCTCAAAAGGTCGGTGATCTCGGTGAATTCTTGATTCCATGTGCTATCCAAGATATGGAAGAATGCTATGCCTTGGCCGATCTTGGTGCTAGTATTAACTTGATGCCACTTGAAATCTTCAGGTCGCTTAATCTTCCTAATCTTACTCCTTCACTAATGTCTATCGAACTGGCCGATCATTCCACTGTTCTCGCATGTGGATTGGCTGAAGACGTTTTTGTGAAAGTGGGAAAGTATTATTATCCGGTAGACTTTATCGTTTTCGATATTCCCACAGATCCTCAAGTTCCTCTTATTTTAGGTCGTTCGTTTTTGGATATATCAATGTCATTGATTGATGTGCACGCTAGAAAAATCACCTTACGTTTCAACGACGAGGAACTGGTTATAAACGCAACACAAATCTCTCCAATTTCTCATGTTTATTCCGTCACGACCATAAACCTCGTTGATATGATCGACGTTGTTTGCGAGGAGTTTTCACAAGATGTTTTAGGTTTTGGTGACGATGAAAATAGTGGCAATCCCACTATGCTTGATCCCATTCTTGATGATTTGACACCATCATTCACTCCATTTGAAGGTGGTGGTTTCACGTTGGAAGAATTTTATGTTCTAAGTACTTGTGACGAAGACCTCGACAACGATGAGGACTTCTCGATTATCAAGGATTTTCTTAACGATTTCCCATTTTCTCCGCCCGAGGAAGTTGTGAGTATCCAACCCAAATCTTCAATTGAGGAACCACCAATCCTCGAGATTAAAGATTTACCTCCACATCTTGAATACGTATTCTTGGAAGGAGACGATAAGTTGTCGGTGATTATTGCTAAAGATCTTTCGAATGATGAAAAACTGCAATTATCGATGTTCTAAAGGATCACAAAGGGGCAATTGCAAGGAAATTATCTGACATGAAGTGGATCGATCCCAAATTTTGAAACCATAAAATCTTATTGGAAGAAGACTACAAACCCGCAATCCAATGCCAAAGGAGGGTGAACTCCAAAATTCACGACGTCATAAAAAAGGAGGTCCTTAAACTCCTTGATGCGGGAATGATTTACCCTATTTCCGATAGCCCTTGGGTGAGTCCTATTCATTGTGTCCCTAAGAAGGGAGGAATGACCTTTGTGCCAAACAATGCCAACGAGTTAATTCCAACTCGACTCGTGACCGGTTGGAGGGTGTGTATCGACTATCCTAAGTTGAATGACGCCACTCGAAAACACCATTTTCCATTGCCCTTCATGGACCAAATGTTGGAGCGTCTTGCGGGAAACGATTTCTATGGTTTTTCCGGTTACTTCCAAATCCCCATCAATCCTCGTGATCAAGAAAAAACTATGTTTATGTGTCCATATGGAACGTTTACCTATCGTAGAATGCCATTTGGACTTTGTAATGCACCGGGAACCTTTCAAAGGTGCATGATGGCTATTTTTCATGATATGATCGAGAAGACGATGGAAGTTGTTATGGATGAGTTTTCCGTGTTTGGTTGTTCGTTCACTTCATTTTTGTCGAATCTTGAGAGAATGTTGAAACGTTGTGAGGAAACCAACCTTGTGCTCAATTGGGAAAAATGTCATTTTATGGTTAAGGAAGGAATCGTCTTAGGGCACAAGGTTTCGAAAGCAGGGATTGAGGTAGACAAAGCTAAGGTAGACGTCATCGCCAAATTACCTCATCTCAAAAGTGTCAAGGGAGTTAGGAGTTTCCTCGGCCACGTGGGCTTTTATTGTCGATTCATGAAGGATCTTTCAAAGATTTATCGACCTATTACACATCTCCTCAAAAAAGATGCCCCTTTTGTCTTTAACGAAGATTGTGTACGAGCCTTTGAAATCCTTAAGAGGAAACTTACCGAAGTTCCCATTCTTGTTGATCCCAATTGGAATCTCCCCTTTGAGCTCATGTGTGATGCTAGTGATTAGGCTATTGGTGTCGTATTGGGGCAATGTCATGAAAAGCACTTCTTGCCTATCCACTATCCTAGCAAGACGATGACCGAGGCTCAACTTAAGTATACCACAACGGAAAAGGAATTCCTTGCCGTAGTGTATGCATTTGAGAAATTCCGACCTTATCTCGTCTTGACCCAATGCATAGTGTATACGGATCACGCAGCAATCAAGTATCTCATGGCTAAACAAGATGCAAAGCCGAGATTGCTTCGCTGGATTCTCCTCCTACAAGAATTTGATGTCGAAATCCTTGACCAAAAAGGAGCCGAGAATCTAGCGGCCGATCACTCATCCACCCCATGGTTTGCGGACATCGCAAATTACCATGCGGGCAACTTCAACATTAAGGGTATGACGACTCAACAAAAACGAAAATTCTTTCGTGACGTCAAGTTCTACTTTTGGAACGACCCTTACCTCATTCGGACTTGTGCGGATCAAATTATTCGACGTTGTCTATTTGGCACCGAAGGTTCTAACATCCTTAGAGCTTGTCACGAGCGACCCACGGGTGGTCACCATGGTTCTAACCTCATGGCAAAGAAGGTATTTGATACCGGTTTCTTTTGGCCTACTATTTACCTAGATACACATGCACATGTGAAGTCATGTGACTCATGCCAACGTCAAGGTAAAGCCTCACAAAATGATGAAATGCCAAAAACATCATCCAAGTGTGTGAGATCTTTGATGTTTGGGGAATTGATTTTATGGGTCTGTTCCCATCATCTCGTGGTAATAAGTACATCCTTGTCGCCGTTGATTACCTATCCAAGTGGGTGGAAGCTAAGGCTTTACCCACGAACAATGCTCGTGTGGTAGTCAAGTTTTTAAAGAGTTTGTTTTCTCGGTTTAGAATCCCTCGTGCGATCATAAGCGATCGTGGAACCCATTTTTGTAATGAACAATTCGAAAGGGTCCTAAGGAAATATGGGGTTACACATCAGATTTCTACGCCTTATCACCCACAAATGAGTGGGAAGTCGAGGTTTCAAACCGAACGTTGAAGAGGATCTTGGAGAGATCGATTGGAGAGAACCGACAATCATGGTCGGATAAGTTAGACGATGCTTTATGGGCCTTCCGTACCGCTCATAAAACGCCCATCGGGTGCACTCCTTATAAGCTTGTGTATGGGAAGAATTGTCACTTACCAATTGAACTTGAACACAAAGCTTATTGGGCCCTAAAGTATTGTAATGATAACATTGAGACCGCGGGAAAACACCGGAAAATGCAATTAAATGAATTGGATGAATTAAGAGATATTACTTATGAAAATTCATTGATTTACAAAGAAAAGACTAAAAAGTTTCATGATTCAAAAATTAAAAACCGGGTTTTTACAATTGGAGATCAAGTGTTGCTTTTTAACTCACATTTGAATTTTTTTTCCAGCAAGTTGAAATCCTGTTGGTCTGGTCCATTCATCGTTACCCAAGTTTTTGCATATGGGAGCATCGAGCTAGCTCAAAATGATGGACCCAATTTCAAGTTGAATGGAAATAGGCTGAAGCACTACTTTGGCGGGGAAATTCCCTCTTTGAACTACCTCGACCAAGTCACCTTCCCCAATGATAATTAGTATTGAGGGGATCGAGTCGAGCTCATGACTCGGTAATAAAAAACGAGGTGCCTCGTGGGGGAGTCTCATGCTTATCCATGTACATATTATCGCTTTCAAATGTAGTAACGTGAGGGGATTTGGCCCTTCCAACCTTTGTTCCGTGGTTGTTTGTGTATTGTGGTTTTTAGATGATCATGATCTTCACGATTGGAGCCTCTCGTGTTCGTTTTATGGGAGCACTCAATCATTTGCTTTGAAGAATTTCTCAATATCCATGATATATCCTTTTATGTTCTAACCTTAGGTTTATAGCACACTTCATAAACGGCTTTAAATTTAACGGTTACACCCTTTCCATGCTAGATTAAACATTCGACTATGTCTCTAGTATGGGGCTATCCTACCCTTAGACTCGAAACATTTAGGACAATGTTTAACTTTAGTATGGGTGGTGAATAGATACTTGCCTTACCAAACCTTCACGCTTTCCTAAGTTTATCTTTTTTTTATTGTTTTGTTGAAAAATAAGGCTAAAAATGGCGAAATTTTAAAATTTTTCTCAAGTTTTATAAGTGTTTGAAGACACGAATGTAGACTTTCTGATGGCAAGAATAAGAGTAATTTTTGACTCGACCGTGCGTGTTGAGCACTTATCTTTGATTCCTTTACTTCACATTAGGCTAAGTCTCTTAAATGAGGACGAGAAATGATAGAGTTAATTATAAGTTACTATGCAAAACGTAGAGTACTCGTATTCTTTCAAAAACTCGTGTGTTCTCTTTGTTTGCTTATTCTTCCTTCGCTTGTATATATATGTTTCTTAATAAGTATTGGCTTAGTGTTTTAGTCTTGATTGTTGGTTTCTAGTCTTTTCTAGTAGCTTCAATGGAATTAAATTGGGAAGACATTAAGGTATCGCCAGCGTCACGGTTTTGAAGTATTGGCAACCCGAATAATCGAAAGCTTCACCTAATAATAATATTTCAAGTGCTCACCTAAATCAAGCAAACAATTTGAAGCTCACTGATAGGTGTGAAAACTTTTCATCCCAAACTTAGATCGATTTAGCTTTGTGTATACGAGATTAGATCAAGTTATACACGTAGGGAAACCTTTGTATATGTATAAAGTAATCTAAGTGTTATGTGGAATTAACACTTAAACAAGAACACACAAAGATGTAAACAAACTTTCACTTGATTAATGATAACCAACTTGCTTACAATGAAAGTGTTTAACGTATGAAAACTTTCTTTGAAACATAACCTAAAGGTCTTCTTTTATAGACATAAGAAGCCTTGTACAAGAGTCTACGTATCAACTATTCTAGGTAAAGATAATTACAGAAAATACAATGTTGAACTTATCTTTACTAGAAACAATATACGCGTAGACTAAATCTTTCCATCAATGCTTGTCTTCAACCTATCAACGCTTGACTTCTTCTTGTCAACGCTTGATCTGTCAGCGTTTGTTTTCTTCCTATCAACGCTTGTTTTACTCTTGTCAGCGCTCAAGTGGACTGGCTATATTTTATTCCCAACAATCCTTCCCTAAACTTGATATCTACTCTAGTAATCATGTTTCTGAATAAACATTAAGAACTAGGAGGAATCTTACAAACTTGTTCATATTGGTAATAAATATGTCTAATCAAATATTTGGCCACGTCACTTGAATAATCAATCTCCAGCTGTGTTGTCTTCATCTTCTCCAAGACTTCCTTGGAAATGGAATACTGACCATCTACAAGTAGATACTCAGCAAACTTTGTAGAGCTCAAATAATATACACCAGCAGCTGAATACAAACGCCATTGAAGACCACTGAGGTCATCTTCAAGATCCTTCCAAACAGCAGGATCTACATCTCTTGGTCCACACATTCTCTTGAATGTTGACCAAAGTTTTATTCCATTGACTGAAGTAGGAGCTTCAGTCTCATACTTGGTCTCTAACAACCTCCAAAGGTCTACTAAGTCTTCTCTATCAAAACTTACAAAGAGAGATATAAGTGTAGTAAAAGTGTGAACCTCTTTCCCATACCTGCCAATCTTCCAAAACCCACATTCATCTTCTTCATAGCTTATAATAGGGTTTATGGAATCAAGAGGTAACACTTGTACCATATCTGAAGCTTCCAATGGTGAGAGCTTGATGCTCCTTCTTATAACAACTTCACTTGGATTCAATCTATCCATATCTTTAGGAAAATCAAGAGGAACTCCCTTCTTCAAATGTCTGGGAACAATCATTGCCTTCTTAAGCTCCATCTCTTCTGCAAGTTCTTCTTTCCTTTCATCAGAAAGAAGTCTTAGAGTGTTTTCTTCCTGCACTCTTGCCCAAATGGGATGAGCCTTGAACTCCAACTCTTCAAAGGATAATCCAATCAATTTCTTATAGGTCCATCCTGTTCCATGACATCTGAGTAGCATGTAGTACAGCTCCCTTCTATCCCTTTTCGACATTGAGAGAATATTGCTAGCTTTGTGTTTCAGAATTACCTTGCAGTCTTTTTGTACTCTTAGAAGAATCTCTAAACCCCATATCTTGTCTGAAATAGTCAAATCTGGATTCTCCATACATCTATCTTCCCAAGCATGGTACATCTGAACAACTTCTTGCATATCAAAATCTACTTGCAATTTCAACTCATTCAACTTCTCTCTTGCCAAATCATCACCATACTCAAGTCTTTCTGGTTGTTCTATAATCATCACACTTGAGTATGAACTAGCTTCATCACTTCCTTCTTGTTCCTCTGAAGTGGCAACAAATGGTGATTCACCAACCTTCTTTCTTTCTTGTTCCACAAGTTGTGCAGTCAACCTTCTATCAAACTCAACTGTGTTGCATCCTTTGGAACTTCTACCTCTACCATGATTCCTTTACCCTTATCTAATGGATCAATGATGGGTAAGGAAGATGGTAATAATTGTGAAGATACTTCTTTGATGATAGATGATGTCTGGAATACATCAACCTCATCTGCAGGTCTGTCAATGCTCAATTTTCCAGTGTTAGCGCCCAATTTGCTCATGTCAGCGCTCAAACTTTTCTTGTCAATGCCCAAATTACCTGTCTCAGCGCCTCTTGTAATTTGCTCCAACATGATTGTAAAAGACAAGTCTAAATTTGTAGGAGTTACCAAAGATCTAACAAAACTTGGTTGCTTCTTCAAACTAGTTAAGGCTTCAGCAACACCCAAAGATTCACCATGATGTGAGCCCTTATCACTCACATTTATCTGCTCATCCTCCCCTTTGGAAGATTCCTCCATCCCACGCCTGGTGCTAGCAGTCTCCAAAATAACAATCCTCTCCCCCAATTGCTTGAGTTCAAGCCCTTGTGTACTGACAATTTGTACCAAGTCTACATTTTGCTTTTGCAAGCTAATGTAGACAGCCGTCAATTCCATTAATGTCATTGGTTCCAATCTGCCCTCCTCTAAAATGGGTATTTGACCTCCCAAGTTAGATTCATGGGGCATGGATGAGGTCTTACAGATGTTAGGACTGTCTTGGCCTGCATCTAAGCCAGAACCAATAGTCCCAGCCTCATCCATAGCACCAACCACACTTGTGGTGGTGTTTCTTGGTTAGTAGTAAATTACACCCCTTTCTTTGCCTTAGGAAAAACAAAGAGAAGAAACGTAAAGTAGCGGTAAGCGTTAAATACTCGTTTAGGAAAACGGAGTATTAATGACCCTATCAAATAAAAATGATGTGTAAAAGTTCGTTTCCCAAGGAGGTATGGTGTTGTGAATTAACTTGTATATATTTGAGATTAATATTGATGAGATGGAATGACGGTTTCTTGGTAATTACACTATGACGTAAAAAACGAAAACGTAAAACCGTAGAAAAACCACTAAAATTAAAAATTATTAAAACCAAAAACAAAATCAAGAAAAAGATCAAAAAGACTAAAACAAGTCTAAAATAATATAAATAAAGACAAAAATCCAATAAAGATATTTTAAAACCTTTTATTAATTAAATAATTAATTTTAAATGCTAATTAAAGCCCTAAAATTAAATTTAATTAATTCAAATGTCAAAAATATGATTTTATTGAATAATTACTCAACTTATATTATTATAAGACTAAAGAGTAATTTTCTAAAAATTAAAACCTATTAAAATTATTTTTAAAACTCTAAAAATGATTTAAAATAATTAAAAACTAATTAAACTTAAAATAATTATAAAAATAAATCTAAAAGTTATAAAAATAATCTAAAAATGGAAATAGTCCTAATCAATGACAAAGAACCTAGGAAAAATGAAAAAGAAAGAAAAATAAAATTTTGAAAATTAATTAATAAAATAATATTAAAACACTTAGTTGCGCCGCAACTAGGTGGGTCTTGCGCCGCAACTAGTGTTGCGAGATCACCAAGATCAGCAGCACCTTCAGTTGCGCCGCAATGCTTCTGTCTTGCGCCGCAACCTGTGAAACGGGAATACCAAAATCTGCAGCTCCTTGTGTTGCGCCGCAACACTTTGGTCTTGCGCCGCAACTTGTGTGACGTGCCAGTTATGAACTTTAGCACAAGCAGGTTGCACTTGTGTGTTTATGAGTTTGGCCAAGAGGACTTGACCTTGGCTTATTTTGGTATGCTTTTTGGACAATAATGGCACTCTTGTGATCCTTTGATCACAAGAAGTCAAGAACAACACAAATTAAGCACCAAACAATCAAAAATCAACAATCAAAACTCATAAAATCATGCACCAAAGATAGGACAACACTTATGCAGATTTTTAACTTACTCTTTCCTTAAAAACCTAACAAACTTGTTCAAATCTTGTTCCAAACTAATTAACTACTTACTAATCACCTTAATCAACCATAAACAAGCAATCTAACACCTTTTAATTATCAAAACAAATCTAGATGTCCTGCTTAAACCTGTTGCCAAACACCCTTTTAAAATCTAAAAACCAACTTTTAACATACCAACATGCTTACAAAAGCTACCAAATTGATTCCAAGTGCATCTAACATGTGAACATACACACTAGAACACAAATCATGCAATATAAACACACTTAATCACCAAATCACTTAAGATCATACAACTAGCTATTTTTGAACTTTCTCAAGGTAAAAGGAAGATACCTTAGGTTCTTACATCCAAGAACCTAGAGGATGAAAATCCTCCTCCAATCCAACCCGGGTTGGAGCTGAACTAAATCAACAAGCCTTCAACCTATTTGAACACAAAACAAAGAAACAAGAACAAAAATAATATGATATGATATGATTCTTTTTTCTCTTTTAAAAACTCTTCCAAAACCTTTTCCAATTACTTAAAACGTTTCTATTAACACTATAACACCAATTAATCAAAACCTCTTAACATCCAAACCTTTTGAGAAGATTTTACCAAAATCTCTCAAAATCTCAAAACCTTAAACAACTTTGAAAATCAAAGTTGCTTAACCAAATAAAAGTGGAACTCAGAATCAATCTCCTCACAACACACAAACTTTTAAAAACAATAAAAAAGGAATTACACTTGAATATTTCAAAAACCAAACTTTTTATTTCTTTAAAAAGGAATTACATGTGAGAGACTAGAAACTGGAACAAAGGGATCACCACAACTTGGGTCTCCTTTTATAGAGCCTATAGAACATCCTAGAAGCATAAAAACATAAAACCCTAATACATAGAAAATCCCAAATGTGCCCTTGAGTGGTTTTGAGTGCATTTTGTCCTCTCATTTGATCTTGGACGTTTATTTTGCTTTGGGAGGAAGCAAATAATCATGGCCATTGATTTAAGCCACGTCATCATGCTTGGGGGTTAAGGAATGATGTGATTGGTGGATTGGGGAATTGGGGTTTTGGTGCACATGAGTGGGATGCAGGTTTTTAGGAGTGGGATAGGTTTTGGCATGTGTGAATTACTTGTGTGCAAGTTTAATTGGGTTTTACCCAAGTAAAAAGGTGGGTAATTTCTGGGCATGGTAAAGATGAATAGTAACTGAGTTTGATCCTAAAAAGGGGGAGACAAAGGTGTTAGGCGCCTATTTTTTTAAATTGTTTCAGGTTTGGCACTTTTGGTCCTTGTCTTTTGGAATTTTTGGCTTTTAAAGATTTTCAGCCTAAAATTCGTCTCTCCCTTGTATTTAAGTTTCATCACTTGACAATTTTGGCACAAACTTTCCATAAAGATGTTTCAAAGGCAATTTTTGTCATTTGGTGATTTTTCAAGGACTAATCTTGGACAATGTTGATCTTCAAAGGTCTTCAATGAGTTTTCCACTTTATGAGGGACCATTGTTGGCAATTTTGAATTTGTTGAGGGACTAATCTTGCCATTTCTTCAAAGTTGAAGGACCTTTTTGTAATTTTGACAAACTTAAGGGACCAAACTTGTAATTATTAATATACAAGGGTTTTAAGTGTCATTTCTTCAATAAATGATGATCAATCTTGCTTGTCTTCAAGTCTTCAAGGGTATTTGATGAAAATTCCATGATTAGGGCCCGGTTCATTGTACGGCTTCGTTTCTCGTGTTCGTTTTTCCTTGTATCTTGTGATCTTTTGTCTTTTTCACGGTATCCATACCTAAAATACACAAGTAAACAAACACAAGCATATATATGGTATTTTATGACATTTTAGTGCATTTAAAGCCCGAAAAGAACGATGAGATCATGTATAAATGCCATCTCATCACTCCCCCATACTAAGCCATTGCCGTGCCCTCACGCAATGCTAGAATAAAGTATCTAAGCATCACCAAAGTTCAATTTTATTAACCTTTATTGAAGAGTAAAAGACTTGCAACATACTACGAGAATGTGTAAAGACATAATGTATGATTTTCATCACCAAAACGTGACTTTTAGGGTCAAAGAATAGAAACAAGTTAATGTCCCTTAGAGTAAATTTCGTCATCCTTGATTGTCATACATTCCATGCTAAGTGTAAAAACAAGATCATTGTTGGTACAAGTCACAATGCTAACACTACTCATACGTCCAAATTGTGTAATACTTTTTCTCCCCGCAATCCTAGTTATTATAAAAGGAAATGGGTTACTAGCATTTTTTTATCTAATTGTCATGGATCACAAGTGATTCATATTGACTTATTTGAGTAGTTATTAGTCCGAAAGCAAAGTAGCACGATTTGATCAATAGTTAGCCGAAGGACAAAATCTTTTAAAACGGCTTCTCGTGTATCTCCTTAAGTTCATATCTTGGCATAACTCGTTTCACGATTTGAGACCTTTCTCGGACCGATATTTGGCATGTACTTCATACTTCAAATCTTGGGAAGACGTTCTCGAAATTATGGTCTTCTCTTCATATATTTGGAATTTCTTCACTTGACGTTTTTGAGAGATTCTTCATATAGGACCACGACTTCATCATTTTTCTTCAATCTTTACTTTGGATTTTGATATACAACGATCCGCCTCCTTTTCGGACTTGGATATATTTATCCTCATACCTTGTTAGGGTCTTTTTGGATAGACTTTCTCCATTCTTTAGGGGAGTAATAGCTTCTCGTCGTGTGTCTCGATCCTTCATATTGATTTTGGAATAATGATACTTCACATCATCTTTGGATCTTTAGCAAAAATAGAGCTCCTCATGCCTTGTTAGGGCCTTTTTGGATGATCGCCAATCTTCGCGTCCCGTTTCAATAAGTTATGCCTTGGCTATGAACTCTATTCAACCCCGAGCAACTTTTAAACGATCTTGCGCTAGAGGCTAAGTAACCTTTCAAACCGTACGACCTTACTTATTGCAATTATGTTTTATTCCTAATGCATTGATCTTATGGGAAGAAAAAGCCACAATTAAAAACATATGAGTTTTTGAAAGAACACTTTCATGTTCTACGTTTAGCATGATCACTTGTCTAACTCTATCATTTCTCGTTCTTCACTATTTAAAGACCTCTAATTAAAGAGACTCGTGAATACTTAGCCGTGCAAGTCAAAATTAAGCCAAATTTGGATTAGCTTTAATTAAGACTATATCAAATCAAAGTTTTGGGTTTTCAAGCCACCTATAGGATCTTGCACTTTCTTGGACTTTTTCAAGTTTAGAGAATGCGTTTTATAGTTCCCTTGATAAGTGACTTTCTAGAATCAATTATAGGAACTTGCGAAAAGTTCTTGTTCTTAACCCGAATGAATTAAGACTTTCGCGTTTTAAAGCTCCCTATATAAAAGTCTAGCAAAACTTGAATTGAGCGGGTTAAGGAATGTAAATGGCTCCAAATGCCCATCAAGTCAAAAATTAACTCTTATTCTACCCATCGGAAAATATACATTCGTGTCTTAAAAACACTTATGAAAACTAAGAAAAATTTTAAAATTTGGCCATTTTTAGCCTTATTAGCAAAACAAAACATTGAAAATTGGAAAACGTGAGGGCGTAGCAAAGCAAGTATCTATTCACCCCCCCCATACTAAAAGTAAACATTGTCCTCAATGTTTCGAGTCTAAAGATGGAGCACCCCCATACTAGAGACGAAGAATCGAATGCTTAGGATCTAGCATGGAAAGGGTGATCAACAATATATCTAAAGCCGTTTATTAATTATGCTAAAAGATAATTGTTAGAACAATAAAGGATATGTCATGGAATCGTGAAAAACTTCTTCAAACGAACGATGGAGGCTCACGTAAACGAACACGAGAGTCTTCAATCGTAGACGATGATGATGATCTAGATAACACAATCACAAACAACCACGAGACAACGAGTTGGAAGGGTACAAGTCCCCTTATTAGTGAACATAAAGCATAAAGATAAGCATGGGATCTCCCCCACGAGGCACCTCGTTTTTGATTACCGAGTCATGAGCTCGACTCGATCCCCTCAAAATGTGAACATTTAGGGATATCATGGTGTGGTCAAAGGGGCTTACATGATAAACAAGGCCCAAAAAGCAACCGGTATAAAGGACTAAGTCCTTAAATGATGCAAAATACCGGGGTCGAAAATCGTGTCTTCGTTTTCGGATGATAAACGAAACAACACGACTTCAAATAACCTTGTCCCAAAGGGACACAAGAAAATAGATGAGAGAAAATAGAAGGGTGGGACATTGGTTGGGCAAAACAATCGAGTTACTCGAGGTAAACTCACACCATAAGTGTAGAAAAGATTTCTAGTGACTACTTTGGTGAAAGACCGAGATTTTATCTTAAACGTGATACCGGGGTCAAAAATCTCGTCCTCGGTGGAGAAGTGTGGGGCTTCCCCCATACTAGGTCCACACAAAACGTCGTCAAAAGGAGTAGACGCGTTTGTAGCAAATTCAATCAATCGAGGTGATGACGGAGTTAGAGTTGGAAAAATTTTCAAATCATTTGTAAAATCTTTTCCTTTGTCAATTTTTAACTCATTATTACGAAAACCCAAGTCGATTAAATTGAAAATTTTTGGTGTTTCTAAAAGAAATCTAGGCACACTTAAACTTTTCACATTTATCTTGAAGGCGGGAGGAGGATTTGAATTTTTAAAACACGAATCACTTAGAAAAATATCCCCCTCCGGGCTAACGTAATGGTCTTCATCAAACTCGAAAATCGAAGGCAGGTCGTCAAGAATACGTTTGATCTCGGAAAAATCTCCATCGGGATCAAAAACGTCTTCTCTTCCTCGTGGAAGAGGTTGAGCAATAAGATCGTCGATAATCGAGTCACTAGCTTCAACCGTCGTGAAACTAGGAATAGAAGGCTCTTCGATTGAAGATTTTGCCTTTGTCGTATCGACCTCGATATCGAAAAACGTATCAATGTGAGCAAGGCCATTGGGTGGCTTTTCACATGATAAATCCAAAATCTCACACGGTGTGGGATTAGGAGAAAAAGGCTCGTCTCGTGACGATTTTGCCTTGACGGTTTCAATTTTGTCCTTCGAAGGGATCGAACGTGGGTTCTCGAACATTTTAGCAAAATTACTAACACGTCCCTTCGGAATTAATTGTCGTTCATCTTGTAAAAACGAGGGTTTCATGATTTCCTTTAAAACCTTTTCACATTTTTCTTTTTCAAAATCATTAATTGGAATTTCTTCATTCAAAATGGGCGTGTATTGATTTAGAAAATCCTCAATAATTTCATCTTCATTAGAAAAATTAGGTTTAGTAGGTACAAGATTTAATACTCCCAAATATCCTACGAGTTTTTCCTTAGGTTTATTTTCACAAACTTTTTTCAAAACTTCGTTGGATGACGTTTTCGTTGCCTCAACGTTCTTACTTGATGACGATGGTTGCACGACTCTAAAATTCGAGAGATATGGATCAATACGAGACGTACGAGGCTTAGGAGTCGAAATAACTTGAACCTCTCCTACGGGATTAGGATTGGTGTCTTTAGACAAAGAATTGAATTTTTCCACTAAGCCCTCGAACATTAAAAGAAGTTTATCCCTTTCATTAGCGTGATCATTATTAATTTTATCCACGCACTCTCTCCACATCACTTGATTTTGGTCATACAAACGTTGTTGCTCTTCAAGAAGGGTGTCATAATCGTGTTCCATTTTTTTGTAAGTCTCCCCTTGGGCTTCCAATTTTTCTTTGTAATACTTATCGAGATCGACCACATGTTCTTGAAGTGACTCTATAAGTTTGTTATGACGGCTCATATAATCACAAAAAGATTCATTAAGACTCATTTCTTCATTTTGATTTTCACCACAATTAAAAGACGAATCAAATGACGAATGTGGTTGGTGACCTTGGTCGTTAGATTGAAAATTGTCACCATCACCACGTGGAGGAGAGTTATAGATATAACCCTCACGACCTCCATAAACTTCACAATTAAAACAATTAGCCCCATCGGGTGGGCCTCCACAATATGGACACGAAAAATATCCCTCATCATTAGACATGAAGCAACATAAACGGTGTTACGAGAATTAAACGTTTAGAGGGTGAAAGAAGAGAATTATGAAAATAGAGGGAAAGCAAAGAAGATTCTTTTTGGTATTTTGTGGATTTTCAATTTTTTTTTTTTTTTTTTTTTTTTTTTTGTGTTTTTGATGATATTTAATTTTTTTGGATTTTGGTGTATTACGTAGACAACAATCTACAAAATCTCTCCTCGAATCAAACTCTTGATTAAAGAAGCCTCAAAGGAATGAAAACGATCACGTGGAGTGAACGCCTTCGAATGACTTTAGAACTTTGGTGAAAACCAAATTGTTCACGAGGGTTTAATCACAAAGAAAACCAAGCAAATATAGTATACGTATTAATACTTTGGGCGGCAAAACCCTCGATTAGCCTTCAATCTCAAAATACTCACAAGCAAGCGGGGAAACGAGGCGGCGCGAAGCACTTAAGAGCCTTTTTCCTTAGGGTATATTTTATAATACCCGCCTTATACCCACCTTATAGTTCGTATCTTTCAAAATCGAGCTTCACGAAAGTATTTATCTATTTTTGCCTTTTCTTTTTGTTTGAGATTCGAATACAATGATCGAGTGATGAAATCCCGAATCAAGGTTGTGTTTTCACACTTTTGGAGATATTGTATTTTGGTTGTGATACTTAATACAATATATTAATAATATTCACAAAGAAAAACCGAGAAAACCGATAATACGTGTTAAGGGAGTTCCACTTAACACAAATACTATTTATGGATAATATCAAAAACAAAATTTTCCAAATTAAATCACGACACACCTCCCCGGCAGCGGCGCCAAAAATGGTTAGTAGTAAATTACACCCCTTTCTTTGCCTTAGGAAAAACAAAGAGAAGAAACGTAAAGTAGCGGTAAGCGTTAAATACTCGTTTAGGAAAACGGAGTATTAATGACCCTATCAAATAAAAATGATGTGTAAAAGTTCGTTTCCCAAGGAGGTATGGTGTTGTGAATTAACTTGTATATATTTGAGATTAATATTGATGAGATGGAATGACGGTTTCTTGGTAATTACACTATGACGTAAAAAACGAAAACGTAAAACCGTAGAAAAACCACTAAAATTAAAAATTATTAAAACCAAAAACAAAATCAAGAAAAAGATCAAAAAGACTAAAACAAGTCTAAAATAATATAAATAAAGACAAAAATCCAATAAAGATATTTTAAAACCTTTTATTAATTAAATAATTAATTTTAAATGCTAATTAAAGCCCTAAAATTAAATTTAATTAATTCAAATGTCAAAAATATGATTTTATTGAATAATTACTCAACTTATATTATTATAAGACTAAAGAGTAATTTTCTAAAAATTAAAACCTATTAAAATTATTTTTAAAACTCTAAAAATGATTTAAAATAATTAAAAACTAATTAAACTTAAAATAATTATAAAAATAAATCTAAAAGTTATAAAAATAATCTAAAAATGGAAATAGTCCTAATCAATGACAAAGAACCTAGGAAAAATGAAAAAGAAAGAAAAATAAAATTTTGAAAATTAATTAATAAAATAATATTAAAACACTTAGTTGCGCCGCAACTAGGTGGGTCTTGCGCCGCAACTAGTGTTGCGAGATCACCAAGATCAGCAGCACCTTCAGTTGCGCCGCAATGCTTCTGTCTTGCGCCGCAACCTGTGAAACGGGAATACCAAAATCTGCAGCTCCTTGTGTTGCGCCGCAACACTTTGGTCTTGCGCCGCAACTTGTGTGACGTGCCAGTTATGAACTTTAGCACAAGCAGGTTGCACTTGTGTGTTTATGAGTTTGGCCAAGAGGACTTGACCTTGGCTTATTTTGGTATGCTTTTTGGACAATAATGGCACTCTTGTGATCCTTTGATCACAAGAAGTCAAGAACAACACAAATTAAGCACCAAACAATCAAAAATCAACAATCAAAACTCATAAAATCATGCACCAAAGATAGGACAACACTTATGCAGATTTTTAACTTACTCTTTCCTTAAAAACCTAACAAACTTGTTCAAATCTTGTTCCAAACTAATTAACTACTTACTAATCACCTTAATCAACCATAAACAAGCAATCTAACACCTTTTAATTATCAAAACAAATCTAGATGTCCTGCTTAAACCTGTTGCCAAACACCCTTTTAAAATCTAAAAACCAACTTTTAACATACCAACATGCTTACAAAAGCTACCAAATTGATTCCAAGTGCATCTAACATGTGAACATACACACTAGAACACAAATCATGCAATATAAACACACTTAATCACCAAATCACTTAAGATCATACAACTAGCTATTTTTGAACTTTCTCAAGGTAAAAGGAAGATACCTTAGGTTCTTACATCCAAGAACCTAGAGGATGAAAATCCTCCTCCAATCCAACCCGGGTTGGAGCTGAACTAAATCAACAAGCCTTCAACCTATTTGAACACAAAACAAAGAAACAAGAACAAAAATAATATGATATGATATGATTCTTTTTTCTCTTTTAAAAACTCTTCCAAAACCTTTTCCAATTACTTAAAACGTTTCTATTAACACTATAACACCAATTAATCAAAACCTCTTAACATCCAAACCTTTTGAGAAGATTTTACCAAAATCTCTCAAAATCTCAAAACCTTAAACAACTTTGAAAATCAAAGTTGCTTAACCAAATAAAAGTGGAACTCAGAATCAATCTCCTCACAACACACAAACTTTTAAAAACAATAAAAAAGGAATTACACTTGAATATTTCAAAAACCAAACTTTTTATTTCTTTAAAAAGGAATTACATGTGAGAGACTAGAAACTGGAACAAAGGGATCACCACAACTTGGGTCTCCTTTTATAGAGCCTATAGAACATCCTAGAAGCATAAAAACATAAAACCCTAATACATAGAAAATCCCAAATGTGCCCTTGAGTGGTTTTGAGTGCATTTTGTCCTCTCATTTGATCTTGGACGTTTATTTTGCTTTGGGAGGAAGCAAATAATCATGGCCATTGATTTAAGCCACGTCATCATGCTTGGGGGTTAAGGAATGATGTGATTGGTGGATTGGGGAATTGGGGTTTTGGTGCACATGAGTGGGATGCAGGTTTTTAGGAGTGGGATAGGTTTTGGCATGTGTGAATTACTTGTGTGCAAGTTTAATTGGGTTTTACCCAAGTAAAAAGGTGGGTAATTTCTGGGCATGGTAAAGATGAATAGTAACTGAGTTTGATCCTAAAAAGGGGGAGACAAAGGTGTTAGGCGCCTATTTTTTTAAATTGTTTCAGGTTTGGCACTTTTGGTCCTTGTCTTTTGGAATTTTTGGCTTTTAAAGATTTTCAGCCTAAAATTCGTCTCTCCCTTGTATTTAAGTTTCATCACTTGACAATTTTGGCACAAACTTTCCATAAAGATGTTTCAAAGGCAATT
This sequence comes from Glebionis coronaria, assembly GCA_025667525.1. Lineage (NCBI taxonomy): Eukaryota > Viridiplantae > Streptophyta > Magnoliopsida > Asterales > Asteraceae > Glebionis > Glebionis coronaria. The sequence goes on from JANFOE010000217.1 coordinate 670,315, forward strand.
TTTGTCATTTGGTGATTTTTCAAGGACTAATCTTGGACAATGTTGATCTTCAAAGGTCTTCAATGAGTTTTCCACTTTATGAGGGACCATTGTTGGCAATTTTGAATTTGTTGAGGGACTAATCTTGCCATTTCTTCAAAGTTGAAGGACCTTTTTGTAATTTTGACAAACTTAAGGGACCAAACTTGTAATTATTAATATACAAGGGTTTTAAGTGTCATTTCTTCAATAAATGATGATCAATCTTGCTTGTCTTCAAGTCTTCAAGGGTATTTGATGAAAATTCCATGATTAGGGCCCGGTTCATTGTACGGCTTCGTTTCTCGTGTTCGTTTTTCCTTGTATCTTGTGATCTTTTGTCTTTTTCACGGTATCCATACCTAAAATACACAAGTAAACAAACACAAGCATATATATGGTATTTTATGACATTTTAGTGCATTTAAAGCCCGAAAAGAACGATGAGATCATGTATAAATGCCATCTCATCATTTCTCTCTGCTACATGGCTAGGACCACTAGAGGAGAACACTCCAGTAGTCCTTTGGCGTTTTTGCAACCTATATTGTGGTGGGGTAGAAGATGATGTGGATTGGGTGGATGTGGGTTGGTTAAGGGGTGTTTGGGTCTATGAAGGAATGGTGTCAATGTCTGGATTAGGTGTGTCAACGCCAACATTTAATGTGTCAGCATCAAAGGGTTCTTGGTCAATTTGCATATGTTGAGGTGAAGGTAAAGGTTTAGGTATTGGGTCAAGTTGGGGTTGTGGGTCTGGTTGGGGTTGTGCTGCTTCAATGACAGCAATCATAGCTGGGGTGAGGGGTAAGTCATGGTGAGGGGGAGAGTTCATCTTGGCATAAATAGCTTTCTTTTGCACAAGGATCTCATAAAAATCATCATGATCCCTTGTGCAATAATTTTGGACATCAAAAACCATTTGTAAAAATCTGGGATAAGCTAATGTCATCTTATTCCCTTTGTTTTTACACATGCCATCAAAAATCATTTTAGAATAGTTAAACTTTTGCCTAGTTTCAATGCACACAATAGCACTACCAATGGATCTGTTAATCTCATTATGTGCAGTACACTTGGGACTCAAACATTGTAAGATGACTTGTATGAGGTACTTCCAGGCTGGGGGAAACTCCTATTTATGATATTTATTTAAAGTTCCCTCATCAGGGAAAGGATAACCTAAAGCCCTTAGTCCTTGTTCTACTTCATGAATGGGAAGGGTGGTTATACCATCTGCATCATCAAGATGCAAAGCCTGGGGAAACAGAGTATCATTAGAGTCCAAATATGCTATCATGTTGTGTTGACTCCTGAATCCCAATACCAAAACACTTGGTTTAAATTTTGGTGCCATTGTTTAAAGCTGTTTGTGAATGATTTAGAAAGATGAATTATAGGAGAAAATGGTTAGACAAGAATGATAGGTACCCTATTTAAAAATAGGAGCCAAATATATAGGAGAGAAATATGCATGTGATTGGTCAAAAATGAGGCAACTATTTTCAAAATATCATGATGAAAATATTGAAAAGAAAATAAGTTATCTCATGCATTAATTAAAAGTTATCTGCTCCCAAAATTACGGCCCAAGAATTTGTCAAAAAGTAACAACTAGGTAGGTCCCAATGGGTATCAACGGTAAAAAATAACCCATCAACGCCCAACGGCTATATTCCTGTCAACGTTTTCCAAAGCCATGTCAACGTCTAAATTGGTCACAACAACGCTTGGAAAAATACTTGTCAGCGTCCAAAAATATTAAAAATGAAAAAGGACTTTAACAAAGTAATTTATCCTAGTGAAGATAACCTATAAGTTGATAATTGTTATAGGGCGGCAAGCACTGTCCAGTTATGCACACTTGCTTATGCAAGATAGACATAACAGTCCTCTAGTGTCCCTTGCTAACAAAAACTCTTAACAACTAAGTTATCTCATAAAATTACTTTTTACTCCTAGGTAAAACCCATCATAAAATCATTCCCAAGTCTCCCAACAGACCACAACCAATTCTAGGCCAAACATTTCTTGGCAGCATGCATAGTATATCAACTTTGCATGCTACATTGCCTCATGATTAAGTAAAACTTACTCATACTCACATGTGGACACAATCTAGAATTGTGATAAGAGTACCATAAGAATACCCAAAAGTCCTAAAGGTTCCTAAAACCTCCCCTTAAACTGTGATACATATGTTGCTCAAAAATATGCATGAACATAAAAATTTATGTCAAGATAGGAATAGAAAATTCCAACCATCATCCATAAATAAAAACATGCTCAAATGATTCCCCAAGGAACCATAAGCAACTCTGTATCCAATATAATGCTAACACCACCTGCACATTTAGATTAAAAACAACAAAACTAACATTGTTGCTGACAATGTCCCGATAACACTTGTCAGCATTAAGGAAACCTTTGTCAGCGTTAGACAAATATATTGCTGACAACGTCACAATAACACTTTTCAGTGTTAAGGTAACCTTTGTCAGTGTTAGAAAAATATAGTGGAAAATCTAAATCCTCAAAAAAACCAATAACAATGCATTATCCTGTACATACTTTTACAAAAAGACCCCAAAACACTTTTTTAAGTGAGATTGATCATTCTAATACTTGTTACCAAGTATTGGAACCTTCCAGCATCAAAAGGTTTAGTCAACAAATCAGACACATTTTCTTCTGTGTCAACCCTATATGGTCGTATTAAACCCTCTTCAATACAATCCCTTATAAAATGGTGTCTAATTTCTATGTGTTTTGTTTTAGAATGATGTACAGGATTCTTAATAATGCATAAAGTGCTGTTATTGTCAACAAATATCTTGGTATGCATGAAATTATACCCATAATCCAACAGCTGGTTCTGAATCCATAAGACTTGTCCACAACAAGCAGCTGCAGCAACATACTCTGCTTCAGTTGTAGAATTGGCCACCACTGTTTGTTTCTTGCATTGCCAAGATATCAACCTGCTCCCAAGAAACTAACATCCATCAGTTGTGGATTTTCTATCAAACTTATCACCTCCACAGTCACTGTCTGAATATGCAATAAGCTCTAAAGGTGAATCCTTTGGGTACCACAAGCCAAGATCTGGATAAAATCTTAGGTACCTAAAGATTCTCTTGACAGCATAAAGGTGACATTCTTTGGAAGTCACTTGATGGTGTGCACATACACACACAACAAACATGATATCAGGTCTGGAGGTTGTGAGATACATCAATGAACCAATCATTGATCTATTGTGTCTGACATCCACATCTTTTCCATCTCCAATCTTTCCCCAAGGTTGTTCTCTATCCATAGGAGTAGTAGCCCTCTTTTCATGTGGAGAAAAGCCAAACTTCTTCAAGATCTCTGCTACATACTTATCCTGAGAGATGAAGATACCATCTTCTTTCTGCTGAACTTGTAATCCTAGAAAGAAGTTCATCTCCCCCATTGCACTCATCTTGAATTTGTCTGTCATAAGCTTGGAAAAGTCTTCATTCATCTTTGGATTGGTTGAACCAATATGATATCATCAACATAACCCTGAACAAGTAAGACATCTTTACCAGCCTTCTTTGTAAATAATGTCTGGTCTATGGTGCCCCTCTTGAATCCATTGTCCACCAAATAAGTGGATAATATGCCATACCATGCTCTTGGGGCTTGATGAAGTCCATACATAGCCTTCTTGACTCTATACATCTTGTTTTGATTCTCTGGATTTTCAAAACCAGGAGGCTGCATCACATACACCTCCTCAACAATTGTTCCATAGAGGATGACACTCTTCACATCCATTTGATAGACAGTGAAGCCCATGCAAGAAGCATAGGCTAGAAATATCCATATAGCTTCAATCCTTGCAACTGGTGCAAAGACCTCCTCATAGTTTATCCCTTCCTCTTGTGTATATCCCTGAGCCACTAAACGTGCCTTATTTCTGACCACAATGCCTCTTTCATCTCTCTTGTTTCTTAGAACCCATCTTGTCCCAATAGGTCTGACATACCTGGGACAATCAACCAGCTCCCAAACATCCTGAATTGCAAATTGGTGAAGCTCATCCTGCATTGCTTCCACCCAACTTGGTTCTTTGAGAGCATCAAAAATCTTCTTGGGTTCCTGTTGTGACAGAAAACAGACAAACAAACATGCTTGAACAAGAGGGGTATCAACCTTCTTGTGTATATTGACAATGAATCCACCAAGATTCTGATGAGATCTTCTAGTCTGAACAGGAGTCATGACATCCCCAATAATTTGAGAAGGAGGATGATTCTTCATTGTAGATGTGAGAACTCCTCCCTCAAAAAGTTTGTTGTCTTCAATCTCATTCTCCAAGTTGCCAATATCTTCTTCAGACTCTCTTCCATCAATATTAGGATGAACCTCTTCATGTAAATTGGAAGGTTCACCTTGTTCAAAATTAGAAGAGAAAAGATGCTCAAAAGTGTTGTCAACGCCTGAACCAAGATTGTCAGCGTTTGGGTTATCAACGCCTGAAATGTTGTTGTCAACGTTTGAGCCATCAACGCCTGAATTTGTCATGTCAGCGCCAGATTTGCCTTTGTCAGCGCCTGAAGGAACATGCATGTTGTTAACTGGTGGTACTTGGGGACCACTTATGTAGTAGTTTTTGTACACCTTTAGGAAAAGGATGCACAAAGTAGGGCAAGCGTGCACGACGATTTAGGAAAACCGTGTGTGAATGACCCTTAAGTGAGTTCGTTCTCGAGGAGGCAAGTGCGTTGTGTTAAGAGTTGATATTGATTTGTGATTATATTGATTGAGAAAGAAATGGGATTAGAAAAGAAAAGACGGTTACGAAGACGGATCGAGCTAAGATGAAAAATGCGTTCACGTAAAACCGTAAAAAAAACTACAAAATTTAAAATTTTAACCTAAAAATTAATTATAAGCTAAAACAAGTCCAAAATAATATAAATAAGAAATAAAATCCAATAAAAATATTTTAAAACCTTTTATTAATTAAATATTCAATTTTAAATGCTAATTAAAGCCCTAAAATTAAATATAATTAATCAAAATGTCCAAAATATGATTTTATTGAACATATAAGTTACTTATATTATTTAAAGACTAAAAAGTATTTTTCTTCATTTTTAAAAACTATTTTTCTATTTTTAAATTACTAAAAACTATTTTTAAAATTAAAATAATTATGAAAAATAATAAAGTAATGCTAAAAAATATTCTATCAATTTAAAAAATCCTAATTTACTCTAATTAACAGTAGAAAAATGAAAAAGATTAAAAAATATTAAATTTTTCACTAAATGACAAAACTAGTTTAATTAAAACCCTAATTAACTTAAATTAATTCTAAAAATTGATAAAAAGATGAACAGTAAAATCTTTTTTAACCAAAAATCATAAAATAATATCCTAAGTCCAGGAAAATTGATTAAACTGAAAAATATTACTTTTTGGCACTAAAAGACAAAAACAGAAATATTAAAGTTAATTAAAAATGCAATAAAACCTAAAAATTACCAAATGAACAGTAAATAAAAATTTAATTAATCACAAAAATCCTAAATTAAATAAGAAAAATAATGGAACTGGTTTCAAGATCTAATTCAACTTTTTAAGCACTAAAGACAAAAAAGAATGAAATCAGATAGTGACATGTGTTGGTGTTTGTCTGCTAGTGAAGCAGTGGAAAAAATGATACTAGCAGTGGGAAAGGAGTTCCCACTGATAGTGTTAATTTTTGGTCTGTTTTTCAATAAGCTTAGGAAAGCTTATTTTGATAGCTTATTTGGGACAAAAAGGCACCCTTATACTCTTTGGAGTATAAGGAGTCAGATTATACAAAATAAAAAAGCAATCACTTAACAAAATAAGCACCAATTAAGCCAATAAGTTTCTGATTAAGCAACAAGTCAGGTCTGTGAACAGCAAACATAAGTTTCATGCACAAATCCGAATTTCAAAGCCTTATAACTTGAAAATAAGCTCACCAACATGCATACAAATGACACACAATCCTCAGACACCCTATAATCTAACAGCTAAACAAACTTCAAGCACAAATTTCAGGAAAAACAAGCAGATTATGGCAGTGACAGATTTATGCTAACTTTTCAACTTTTTACTTGCAAAAGTGCTCACAACTTCACAAACCTGAAAACTTAAGTACTAACATACAACCTAGTAACCTATGAAGTGTATTAAAACAAAATTTAAATCAAAAGCTTGTCACAAAACCTGTTTAAAACACTTATCCAAACACCCCTTAAAAACTTGAAATGCAATTTTTTCAAAACAACTTAAATCAAAACACACTCAATCTAATCTAAAGCTAGCCTAACATGCTCATAACATCAAAATGACTCAAATCCAACCAACTTAACACACTTAAGTAGATTTTTCAAGCAAATCAAATAAGCACCAAAAAAACTGAAAGTTGAAAAGGTAAAGATGGTTCTACCTTGAGGGACTTACTTCCAAGTCCCTCAGTGACTGATGTCACCTCCAATAGACCCGGGTCTATGCAGGACCTTGGGCAACAAGTGAGCTATGATGAATCCTGCTAAGATAGAAGGAACAAACAAAATAATACAATAACTGATTTTTTTTTACTTTATATATATTTTTTCTTCTTTTTTTTAAGATAAAACAACTGCAACTTGATTAATCATTGAACATAAATTCAACCCAAAGATTCTCACAAACCAGCTAAAATGAAAACAAATTTCCAAAACAACTTATCATGAACTAAAAAGTAATCTTGCAAAATGAACCTTGAACACACTCACATTTGATAACTTAAAACGGAAATTTAAAGAAAATAAATGGTACTCAGTATATTTTTCAAACCAAAACTTTCATATATCATTAAAGATATTACAAGATAATTTTTTAAAAAAACTGAGACAAAAGAAAAAAACTAAGCCAAATCCCTAGTGCCTTTTATAGGCTTACAATGATGGTTCTAGAAAATAGTAACCCTAATGCTGAACTTCCCAATAAGCCCTTGGTCGAATCTGGAATATGCCAATTTTTATGCTTTCTTCAAATCGTCCCATGTGAGTTTGTTTGATGCCAGGTTGTAAAGGAGTAATCTGAGACGTCCATTGTGACTTTGGGAGCAAGATATGCGTTTGGAATCGTTGGATTACTGGACCACTTTGTCTTCTTGCAAAGGAGTGGGTCAGGGGACAGCTGGGGAGGCACATGGGAGGGGATGGTGACATTTTTGGGGTGTGGGTTTGGATGGGGAGAGGGTGAATTGAGGATCTGGAAAATTGTGGGGCAAACCCCTTTGATTAGACATAATTAGGATTAGGGTTTATAGGGATTAGGGGTGGTGAGCAGTTAGGTTTAATCCATTTGGGGGATAATTAACTTTTTGAAATTCTGTTTCCCCCACTTAGTAATTAAACATGTTTAATTTAAAAAAATGGGTTCAAAAAGTTTTTGTGATAGGGTTGTATACAAATTTGGACTGGTTCGTTCATTGAAAATGGACTGGTGGGGGTGACGTGTCAAAAGGGGAGTGGTGGGATATGTTTGTGTATCTTGGCACAAATGGCCCTTCCATTCCTTCTTTCTTGTCTCTTTGATTTAAACAGCTTAAAACAAGACTCCTGATGACGTATAGTCCCCAGCCGGGTCATGAACCCGACCCAAGGGTACTACCCGTATCCGGCCCATCACAGATGGGTGGGATAATGTCAGTCAGGCTTATGGGCTTGGATGAACAGTAACCGCACACATGTGTGCGGCCCACGGCCCAGTACGCCCGACACGGCCGACATAGGGTTAGACAGAATGATATTCTGTCTAGGAATATCTTTACCCCAATAAGGAGAGGATATTCACTACCAGAATTAGAAGATAACAATCATTCTAATTCTGGTGCTTATATCTTCCTTGGGGCCGAAGGATCAGTGAAAGCCCACTAGGGTTTCACTGCCTATAAAAGGAACCCCCTAAGGGTTCCACAAAGGTATTACGACTCACTTTAAACTCATATAACCCTAAATTGATTACTTACTCTCACGCCGGAGTCTAATCGTGGGAAACCTTCCCACGGTAAGCTTAACGCGTGTTGTTTAGTGTGCAGGATCCCAACCAAACAATTCACTTGGTGTAGGAGCCGGAGCCCAGTCTACCCGAATTAAGCCTAATTCGGGTCTAGTAAGGATCAACCAACTTTTGCATCAACAAGTTGGCGCCATCCGTGGGACCATAACACTAAGCTAGAACAAAATCTCATCTCGAATCTCCAATGACGAAGGGGCATCCGCCTACTAACCCCAGGAATGTGAATCCTGGGACCCGGAAGTCCCAAGGGGATGGGATTCTCATCCCCAACCAATCACCTAACCGTCTCGCAGGCGGGCTGGGTAACCGTAGCGGTTTTCAACCCGTGGGGGTGACGAGCATGATCTCGGTGACACCCCCGCCTACTTCAACCCTGGACAACCCTGATCCAGGGAGTGCGCCAGACCCTCCTAACAAGGAACCGCGCAGACCCTCGACGGAGGAAGAAGTGGAAGCCCTGCCACTTAGTGAGGAGGATCTTACTCGAGTTCTCACTCAGAACTTTGAAAGGATCGTCCCAGGGATCGCATCAAGATTGAGTCTGGGGAGGAACCTCCAAGCCAGACTCAACTTTGGTGACAGTGGACCAACCACCCCCTCCCAAAACCGGAGGAAGAGGAGAACCCGGCCTCAGGAGCAGGGAACCTTTGAGGAAAACCCCCAACCCCGGAATGTGTTTGAACGCATAGGGGACCGCCTTATGCAAGAACTAACGCAGTCCCAAGAAGGAGAAAGGTCGGATGGCTCACCCGAGCGGCCAGATCGAGAGCTGACCAGAACCACACGCCGCCCAAGTGTGTGGGATAGAATGAACACTGGGAGAAAGGCTCCTGGTTCGTCTCAAAAAAGTGGTCCCTATTCAAAGGGCGGGGCACCACCACCGTCCCCAGATCCGTCTGGGGAGGACTCGGATGACCATCCACCTAAGCGCCGCCGGCCAAGGCGCCTCCACCACCAAACAATGAGGAATATTATGGTGGCCCTTACTATCGGGATACGGAAGCAGAGGACCTCTCGCGTCCATGGTGTGAACCATGGGATAACCCTAGGCTCACACGGCCATGGGCTGATCCCAGGGAAGATCCGTTTACCCTCCGCATACGGAACTATTCTGAGGACACCAAACGTCGCATGCCGGCATGTATCAAGACTTATGATGGGTCCGGTGATCCTGTGGATCACCTCAAAATATTCGATACTCAGGCTAAAATTGAGCGATGGCCCATGCCTATATGGTGCCAAATGTTTAATTCAACCTTGATTGGAAACGCTCGTGACTGGTTCGAGGCACTCCCCCACGGAGCATTGATAGTTTCACGAAACTACGCACTGCGTTCGAGAACAATTATACTCAAAGGAAGAAGTATAATAGGGATCCGGTCTCATTGGCAACCGTTAAGCAACGGCCGGGGGAGTCCACAGAAGCCTTCACTGAGCGCTTCAATGATGAGTGCACACGCACAAGAACCATGCCAGAGCTCCTGAAAATCTCTGACTACATGCACGCCATAACAGACAGAGAACTAATCAGGCGCCTCAACGACAAGCGCCCAGAGAGATATGATGACCTCATGGAAAGGGTCAGAAATTTCATAGAGGGAGAGACAGCTGTTGCCGCAGCCTACCCATCCCGAGGAAATGGGTACCGGTCAAATGACCAGTCCCGGAGACAGTCGGGCGGTCAAGGCAACCAGAACAATAACAAGGGCTCGGACTATAAGAGCCAAAGCAAAGGCGGACGGTCGGATGACAAGTTCACCCCCCTAAAGATGTCCTACCGGGAGATCTTGTTGACTGAAGGGGCGAACTTTCCAAGACCTCCCCCAATGACCACACCCCCGGAACGTCGGCAAGGAAGTCGCTTCTGCGAATTCCATAATGACAAAGGACACGGCACGGAGGAGTGTATCCAGCTCAAGAAGCATATTGAGTCGCTAATCAAATCAGGCAAACTCAAGCACCTAGTTAAGGATTGGAAAGACGGAAAAGACAACAACAAGAAGTATGATAAGAAGGATCCCCAAAAGGACAAGCCTTCTACCATATACATGATCCAATCCAGACAGCGCCGCACGAGACAGAAAATTGGCCAAAAATTTTCACGCGGCAAGGAAATCTCATTCCCTCTCATTACAGCAAGCGACGTGATTGATGCGCCTCTCACTATTGAGATAAGCATTGGAACACACAATGTTCGTCGCATGTATGTGGATGGAGGGTCGTTAGCAGAGGTGCTGTATGAACACTGCTTTGTGCTGTTATGCCCAGAAATAAGAAGTCAATTAGTACCGGCCACGTCGCCGCTTACTGGCTTTAGTGGAGACACTATCTGGCCGATAGGGCAGTTGCGTTTGCTTGTCACCATTGGGAATGAGGAACATTCCACTAAAACGTGGATGAACTTCATGGTGATACGTTCACACTCTCCTTATAATGGAATCATAGGCAGACCAGGCATTTTGGCTATCTGGGCAGTACCCTCTACGGCACACGGAATGATTAAATTCCCCGTTGATGGGGGAATCGTTACTATTTACAACACAGTCGTGCCAACATCCGAGTGTCACACTGTGACAACACCGGCACCACCTGTCCCACCCAAGGATGGAGCACCACCACCCAATTGGAAGGTGGCCATTCACCCTGACTATCCGGAACAGGAGGTATCCATAGGAGGGGCGCTCTCGGATAGCGGCAAAAGGGCCATGTGCTCTCTTTTAAGTGCAAACCTGGACATATTCGCATGGGAGCCAAAACATATGACGGGTGTGCCACGTGCGATAGCAGAGCATAAGCTCCAGATCCGCCAAGGGTACCAACCCATCAAGCAAAAGAAGCGCGGCCAGGCGCCCGAGCAAAGTCAAGTTATACTGGAGGAAGTGCGGAAGCTGGTGGACGCAGGCATCATGCGCGAGGTATACTACCACGAGTGGTTATCCAATCCGGTCATGGTCAAGAAACATGACGGAAGTTGGCGCATGTGCGTGGATTTCACGGATCTGAACAAGGCCTGCCCACAGGACTGTTACCCGCTACTAGAAATCGACTGGAAAGTAGAGTCCTTGTGTGGATATCCTTTCAAATGCTTCTTGGATGCATATAAAGGGTATCACCAAATCCAGATGGCGGAGGAGGATGAAGAAAAAACGGCGTTCCACACGAGCCAGGGCGTATATTGCTATACGAAAATGCCGTTCGGATTAAAGAACGCTGGCGCTACGTATCAGCGGTTGGTGGATAAAGATTTCGAATCACAAATAGGACGCAACTTGGAAGTATATGTTGATGACTTGGTGATAAAAAGCCACACGGAGGAGGCACTTCTCCGAGATGTCCAGGAGACATTCGACACGCTGAGAAGGATTAACATGAAGTTAAATCCAAAGAAATGTACGTTTGGTGCAACAGAAGGAATGTTCCTGGGATATTTGATTGACCCAAACGGCATCAAACCTTGTCCAGAGAAGACGGACGCAGTGATACGGCTACCGTCCCCGCAGACACGGAAGGAGGTGCAGTCCCTGAATGAGATGTTAGCCGGGCTGAATAGATTTCTATCTAAATCCGCAGAGAAGTCATTACCCCTATTTAAGACATTCAAGAAGTGTATTAGAAAGGGAGACTTCCGTTGGACGAAGGAAGCTGAGGAAGCCTTTGGCCAACTCAAGCAGCATCTCGTATCTCTCCCCATGTTGGTAGCTCCCCGGCCAAAAGAGGAACTCGTTATGTATCTCTCAGCTACTCATGGCGCAATAAGCGCGGTACTGATGACGGATAGAGACACAATACAAACCCCGGTCTACTTTATAAGTAGAACATTACAAGGGGCGGAGCTGAATTATTCCTCCATGGAAAAATTGGTGTTAGCACTAGTATTTGCTACAAAGCGACTGCGACGGTACTTTCAGGCGCACCCAATTGTGGTGATTACGGATCAGCCAATCAAGCAGGTTATCTCTAGACCAGACGTGGCGGGGAGGCTGGAAAAATGGAGTATCCTATTGGGGGGCCACAATATATCTTACAGACCAAGGACGACGGTTAAAGGCCAGATCTTGGCAGATTTCCTGATCGAGAAGCCGAATGAGGAAGAACCAGTCATTAAGCAAGATGAGATCCCAACAGAACCTTGGGTGCTATTCACGGACGGATCCTCCTGCACAGACGGGTCCGGGGCAGGTCTCATCCTCACGAATCCAGAAGGAATGGAATTCACATACGCCCTCCGTTTTGAGTTCACGGCCACCAATAACGAAGCGGAATATGAAGCATTAATTGCGGGTTTAAAAATCGCCGCTAGAATGGGAGTCCGCAACCTTGAGGCCTACGTGGACTCACGGCTTGTCGCGAACCATATTCTAGGTGGGTATGTGGCTAAGGAGGACAACATGGTCAGGTACTTGGAAAAAGTCAAGTCGTTAATCGCGACTTTCAGTAAGTTTTCCATCAAGCAGGTGCCAAGGGGCGAGAACAAAAAAGCGGACGCTCTTAGCAAGATCGCATCCACGAGCTTCGCCCACTTGTCCAAACAGGTTCTGGTGGAAATACTCAAGGAGAAATCTATCACGGAAGGAGAGGTAGCCGCTATAGTTGAGGAGGAGGGACCTACGTGGATGACCCCAATCATCAACTATTTGACTAATGAAACCCTTCCAGACGAGGAAAAAGCAGCAAGACGCATCAAAAGGAAGTCACAACATTTTGAACTCCGAGAAGGCATCCTTTACAAGCGCTCTTTCTTGCAGCCGTGGCTGCGGTGTGTTGGGCCACGTCAGGCGGCTTACGTCATTAGTGACATACATGAAGGGTTGTGTGGCATGCATGCAGGCCCACGATCCGTGGTGGCTAGAGCCTTACGAACAGGTTATTATTGGCCCACCATGCACAGGGACGCGCGCGACATGATTCGCAAGTGCAACGACTGCCAAGTGCATAGGCCAGTCCCGCGACACCCGCAGCAGGAGCTTACACCTATCACGTCCCCATGGCCATTTTACAAATGGGGAATTGACATTGCAGGACCATTTCCTGTAGCTGCGGGGGGGGGGGGGGGGGGGTGGTTAAATTCTTGATTGTTGCAATAGACTACTTCACACGATGGATAGAAGCCAAGGCAGTCAAGTCTATCACAGGTAAGCAGGTCAAGAAGTTTGTGTGGGAACACATCGTGTGCCGTTTCGGTCTACCAGGAGAAATTATCTCGGACAACGGCAAGCAGTTCACGGACAACCCATTCAAGGATTGGTGTGCATCATTGAACATCAAACGGTGCTTCGCGTCCGTTAAACATCCACAAACAAACGGCCTTGTCGAACGAGCAAATAGGAGCTTGTGGAATGGAATCAAGGCGCGGCTGGATGAACGACAGGGCAAATGGGTCGATGAGTTATCACACGTGCTATGGGCACATAGAACCATGATCAAAACAGCCAACGGAGATACTCCATTTGCATTGGCTTATGGCACTGAAGCCGTTATACCAGCAGAAATAGGGATGCCTACTATCCGTACGACGGAGGTTAACGTCGTCACAAACGATGAACAACTGCGAATCAACCTAGATCTGTTGGAAGAAAAAAGGGAAATAGCAGCCATCAATGAGGCTAAGTCCAAGGCTAAGATGAAGGCTTATTATGACGCCAAGGTCAAGGGTGTTTCTTTTCGACCGGGAGACTACGTCTATCGTGCTAACGAAGCGAGTCGAGTGGAGAATACAGGAAAACTGGGCCCTAAATGGGAAGGACCGTATGAAGTCACTGAAACCTTGGGACGAGGCGCATACAAGTTACGTGACATGGATGGCCGCGACCTAGAGCGCACATGGAACATCTCCAACCTCAAAAGGTGTTATCTTTAAAAGCTACGGCTTCCGCATGGGACTTCGCTATAAGCGGCTTTAATAAAGAACCATGCGGGTCATTTGTTTTGTTTGTTTTTCTCATGTTTGTTTAAGTTTCCTTTCTTATTTTTTAGGACTTGTCGTCATTATTCAAACGAAAGTGTAAATGTTCTAATAAAATGCCGTGGTGCCTAGCTAGCTCCACCGCCTGTTTCGTGCAAACCATTTTTCCTTCTTTGTTATATTTTTTGTTAGCCGTATGAATTTTACTTGTATTATACTATGCCATGTTTCATTCGTATGCATTCTCTCAAATTACTGTACATGTACCGTACGCCTCCAGGTGGGGTAAGAGGATTAAGTGAACCTACTAATTCAACTTGCCGCGTAAGAGGGATGCAACCCCAGCCGCACGGATCACGTATCCTTACTAGACACCTTACTCACAAGACGTTGGGGTAAGTTTCATATGCTATAGCCGCATGGTGCTCCACATAAACAAAGACGCACGTCGCATGTCTAGTAAATTATAGACTTGTATGCATTTTCTTTGTGTGTAAGACATGATATATCATGCAGTATTGATCTACAATATTTCAAACACAAGTAAAATACACAGGTTTCTATACATGTCAAAATTGCCGTGGTTACTCACGGACTTATAACACAAATATTGTTAGCCGTGTACATGCACGGACGAATCGAAACAATACATATTCATAGATTACAAAACAAGTGTTTGATCATGAAAAAGGAGCATCCTAAATAGAGGGGAGAAACCTACCCATTTCTGCTTGCTCTTCGATCAGACGCGGCAACCATTCATCACTTTCTCCCCGCTTCTGGGCTTGAGCCGCGGTTCTTTCCAACACCACACCTAAGGGTTCCTCGTCAAGCACGACCCTGGTTACGTCCTCGTATATAGGAAGGGTTAGAGGAAAGGAAGCATTGGAAGGCGTGCTAGGACTGTGCTTTTCCATGATTTCAGTGTTTGGGGCATCTTTGGTGGCCTCCAGCTCATCCAGGAATGGGTAATGTAGATCTTGCATCGCGGCCATGGAGACAGTCATCTTGCTGGCAGCTTCGGGCTTAAAGAAGGTATGACGGGCGATGTCTCCCCCTTTCGTGATCAGCTCAGCAGCCTCAACCATTCCTTCGTGTCGTCCATGGTCAATACCATCAGATACAAGGTTGGCAAACTGTTGTACAAAGGATGGGGCCTCTAGCACCTTCATAACGGCTAGGCGTGCTCCATGCCCAACCATCCACCTACGGCCGGCAATGGCTGTTAGCAGTTGAGGGCATAGTACGTTGTCACGCTCAGCGGTCAGGGCATCAACCATCAATTCTTTTTGGGCAACTGCCTCTTTCAGTTCTTGGATGACGGCCCTCTCCTCAGCAAGGTCTGTCTGCACTTTTTCCATGTTTTGGATGGCTAGGTGCGCGTCCTCTAGTTTCTGGTTTAGAACATTTACTTGGCTGGAGTAAGAGTGGGCAGAAGCTTCAGCCGTGGTTACCTATAGGGAAAAACGTGTTAGTGCATTCATTTCTTTTTTAATATGGGTGGCGCGGCACGGATATGTACCTTGGTGTTTGCAGCATCTAGTTGGGACTCAAGGTGGGTCACTTGTTGATCGTATTCACTCGCGCGGGCTGACTGTTTTTTGATGGTTGCCTCAGCATTCACTAGTTTGGATTGGAGGTCAGCAATCAGGGCTTCATTATCTTCAATCATTTTTTCTCTCCGTCCAACTTTCCTCTTGAGAGAGTCAACATGCCCAAGCGCAGCTTCAAACCTAACCCTCATTGAGGTTCCCATCGCCATTTGATGTACCAGCGTCCCATTATACTCATCCGCCAAATCCGCATGACTGAGCGAGTTTACCTCTTGCACCAAGCTTGGTGGTATGCAGTTATTAAGGTACTCCCGGCACTCGTCAGCATTCCTCAATCGCGACGCCGTGGTAATAGTCCATACAGGGTTAAAAGGTTAGGGAGCGCCGGATGTGGGGAAGTCTTCGGAAGCTAGGGGTGAACCATCTTCAAAAACAGGGCCGGACCTTGTGGGGGCCGTGGGATTTTCTTCGACAGCTTTTCCTTTCTCCTTATCCACTTGGGTGCCAGAAGGAGGCGCGGCACCAGCCTGGTTGTCCCTGCGACACGAGTATTACGAAATATCTTAAGTATGGCTTAAAAAAAAAGAAGAAGAAGCGGAAATTCTTGCATATTGAGATGGTTTCTTACATATTGCTTCTTGCTACTTCGGAGGCGGTTGGAGCAATTTGGGTGACGGGGTCGACATGAGCGGCCCGGTTAGCCTCGGAACCCTGGGTGGCACTCCCAACAGATTGATACATGGGGTGGTCTTCTCGAAGCCTCTTGGCGGGAGCATTGTGTTCACCAATCTCGACAGAGGCAGTCCCTCTCGCACGGTTCCCCCTCTTCCGGGTACGCCTGGTGATGGGATGCGTTGTTAGTTCAGCAATCTCCTCTTCGGCTTCCTCCTCTTCGTCCAAGTTGACATGTTGTTGCACTTCATCATCGTCATCGCCCATCAGTCGGCGAATGCTGGAGTCGGTTTGTTCAATATTGTCTCCCTGTTGTTCTCTATGTGGAGAGGAGGGCCCGGCCCCTCCTTGGTTCATCTGGTTGTTACCACCGCCGTTGTCTCCTTGTTCCTCGTCAGAATGGGGATCAGGCACGGCTTCCAAGGCAACCGTCACTGGTCGGGTGTGCTCGAGAAGGGGTTGTTCATTTTCACGAAGAGGACGGAGACCTTCTGGCACAAGCCTTGGATCGCCCTGGCGCAACAGTCCAAAAAAGTTCATTTCTGTCCAGCACAAAACAATAAATGTTAGTTATTATGCAAACACATGTATACATTCTTCTTGGCGTACGGATGATTAGCCTACCTTCGCCCTGCCTTCTCCAAAAAACGGGATACCTATTGGAAGGACCAAAGTAATTGCGGCTAATTCCTAGCAAGCATAGGAATGATTCGGGTAGGTTTCTGTGGAATCCAGTCCTATTTAGATCTAAATCTTGAGAGTGAAGAGGATTGTATGTACTGGTGTGCGGCTTGGGGTCGTGCGGGAATCTGGTTCTAATGACATAATCACCCGGCCATACCACTGCGTCAATGAAAAAGTAATGATCATACCAATTTTTCAGTGAAACCATTGGTTTGTTGTGTGATTGTGGACTGTTGGAGGCTCGTTTCTTGAAAGTTACCCAACCGTTCACTAAGTTGGGGGTATAAAACAACCTAAATAACTCTACGGTTGGGGGGATTCTCCTAGCACGGCAAAGAATCTCGAATTGGCTAATCTTACAGGCACCTATGCAGTGGAGCTGACTAATGTGTACATTATAATATCCTAGCAGATCTACGAGAAAGTGGGTGAAAGGGATGCGGTAATTAGCCGCGTCAAACAGGCGAGTATAAAGGCCTATCTTACCCGCTGGAGCCTCAGTTATGAGGTCTCCGGCGCCAGGAAGTGAGGGGTGTAGGTTGGTAGGGATGAAGTAATTTGTACAAAAATGGTTTAATTGGTCTTGGGTCATGACATTTAGCACGGATCCGATGGTAGGGCTGTTTCTATGAGCCATTACTAAAAAAGAGTGTAAGGACGTGGTATTCTAACCTGCGTGTGAAGGGATCCGTGCGTACTTGGTTCAAGCTAAGAGAAAAGCTTTAATGGCAGAAATGGAGGTTATGAACTGTGTGTTTCACACAGCCGTAGGGGTGGCTTATTTATAGGGTTGCCTCGAGGGTCACAGCCTGTTGGATGTGTGACACGTGTCGGCCACTATTCTTAATCGTGTGGCTAGGGGGCAAGTGGCAAGTGAAACGTCAGGTGGGACCCACGGGTCATATCTGACCCACACGTTTGCACTGTTCAAGGTTCTGACTGTCTGCACTTTTGTCAGTCAAACAAGTCAGATGAACAGTTGTTCATGTCGGGTTATGCGGCTCTTACGTAAGACTTGACATTTAATGATATATTTAATTTGTCTTGGCTGCTATGTATGGATGAAGTAGTGATAAGATAACTTCTTAAGCCAGGTTGCCACGTGCGGCCAACATAAATTCTTGAACAAAATGGTCCTTTGCTATGGTTTCCTTGGTACGTCCGGGAGCATCTTTGTAGTCTAGAGGTTCCACCTACGGTTGTAACAACTAGACTGGGGGGACATGATGACGTATAGTCCCCAGCCGGGTCATGAACCCGGCCCAAGGGTACTACCCGTATCCGGCCCATCACAGATGGGTGGGATAATGTCAGTCAGGCTTATGGGCTTGGATGAACAGTAACCGCACACATGTGTGCGGCCCACGGCCCAGTACGCCCGACACGACCGACATAGGGTTAGACAGAATGATATTCTGTCTAGGAATATCTTTACCCCAATAAGGAGAGGATATTCACTACCAGAATTAGAAGATAACAATCATTCTAATTCTGGTGCTTATCTCTTCCTTGGGGCCGAAGGATTAGTGAAAGCCCACTAGGGTTTCACTGCCTATAAAAGGAACCCCCTAAGGGTTCCACAAAGGTATTACGACTCACTTTAAACTCATATAACCCTAAATCGATTACTTACTCTCACGCTGGAGTCTAATCGTGGGAAACCTTCCCACGGTAAGCTTAACGCGTGTTGTTTAGTGTGCAGGATCCCAACCAAACAATTCACTTGGTGCAGGAGCCGGAGCCCAGTCTACCCGAATTAAGCCTAATTCGTGTCTAGTAAGGATCAACCAACTTTTGCATCAACAACTCCCTTTGTAAATAACTTTCAAACACTTGTCAAATTTGGCACAATTTGTTTATAAACTTGAAACAAGGACTAAACATGCAATTTCTTCATATTCCAAGGACTGATTTTGACATGTTTTCAAACTTCAAGGCTTTGACTTGTTTGTTGACTTCTTGGAGGACCATTATTGACAATTTAGTTTTACTAAGGGACTAAATTTGCCAATTCTTCAAAGTTGAGGGTCCTTTTTGTAATTTTGACAAACTTTAGGGACCAAACTTGTAATTATGAAGATACAAGGGTATAAAGTGTCAATTCTTCAAAGTTGGAGGACCATTCTTCAATATTCTTCAAATCTTCAAGGGTTTTCTTTGGAAAATTCTTCATTAAGGCTTGGTTCATCGTGCGGCTTCGTTTCCCGTGTTCATTTTTGCGTGATTCTTGTGATCTTTTGTCATTTTCTCAATATCCGTACCTAAAATACACAAACAACAAACACAAGCATATATTTGGGTATTTTGATGATATTTAATGCATTTTAAGCCCGATTTGGACGATGAGACTATGTATAAAAGCAGTCTCATCACTCCCCCATACTAAACCATTGCCGTGCCCTCACGCAATGCTAGAATAAAGTATCATAGCATCTCCAAAATCCATTTTTATTCACTTTATTGAAATGATAAACTAGCTACATTACTATTATTACTACTACTTGTGTTATAGACATAATGTATGATTTTTATCGCAAAATGGGACGTTTAGGTTCATAGAATAAGAACACGTGAATGCTTCGTTAGAAATAATTTCGTCGTCCTCGATTTTCACTCCAATTCCATGCCAAGCGTGCAACGAGATCATTGTCATTATAAGTTAGTAATGCTAACACTACTCATATGCCCTAATCACGTACTTATTCTCCCATTATTCCTAAGTTGTATCTCTTATATTTTATTTTGTCTTAAATGTTCACGAGGATACATTGTTGACTTATGCGATAATAGAGATTTAGGTCTAAAAATAGAGTCCTAACGGTGTAACTAAAACCATCAAATCAATAACCCCTCCTAATAGACAACGATGTTAAAAAATTAAGTTGACAAGAAGAATCGATAAACACGGTTTTATATCGGTTTTGAACATGAGACTTATTACCAAGACTTTTATACGCCCCCTAACGGAAGGGCCTTATTATCTTTGGTTTACCTCCATCTTTTATTCAACTTCGCCATGAAGCTTTTATTATGACTTTGGTCTTGCCTTGCCTTTTATTATCCGCCTCATCGGTGGTTTTATTAGCCAAGACGTATATCCTCACGCTAAAGCGAATTTTGGATCTTTAAAGCTTCGAAGATTAAGGCTTGATTCACTTTCAATTTTTGCATAGATTTTAGGCCTTGTGGGGCTTCAAATTGTTTGCTAGATTTAGGTGAGCACTTGAAATCTTATTATTGGGTGAAGCTTTCGATTATTCGGGTGCCAATACTTCAAAACCGTGACGCTGGCGATACCTTAATGTCTTCCCAGTTTAATTACACGGAAGCTACTAGAAAAGACTAGAAACCCAACAATCCCAACTAAACCGCTAAGTCAATATTTATTAAGCAAAAAAATATTTACATGCGAAGGGAGAATAAGCAAACAACGAGAACACATGAGTTTTTGAAAGAATACGAGTACTCTACGTTTAGCATAGTAACTTATAATTAACTCTATCATTTCTCGTCCTCATTTAAGAGACTTAGCCTAATGTGTAGTTAAGGAATCAAAGCTAAGTGCTCAACACGCACGGTCGAGTCAAAAATTACTCTTATTCTCGCCATCGGAAAATCTACATTCGTGTCTTCAAACACTTATGAAATATGAGAAAAAATTTAAAATTTGGCCATTTTTAGCCTTATTTTGCAACAAAAACAATAAACAAAACGATAAACTTTGGAAAGCGTGAAGGTTTGGCAAGGCAAGTATCTATTCACCCCCCCCCCCCATACTAAAGTTAAACATTGTCCTCAATGTTTCGAGTCTAGGGGTGCAAACACCCCCATACTAGAGACGTAGTCGAATGCCTAATCTAGCATGGAAAGGGTGTAACCAATAAATTAATAGCCGTTTATGAAGTGTGCTAAAAACCTAAGGTTAGAACATCAAAAGGATATATCATGGATATTGAGAAATGTCTCCAAAGCAAACGATCGAGTGCTCCCATAAAACGAACACGAGAGGCTCCAATCGTGAAGATCATGATCTAAAAACCACATATCACAAACAACCACGGAACAAAGGTTGGAAGGGAACAAATCCCCACACGTAACCTACATTAGACTAAAAAAGCGATAATATGTACATAGGATAAGCATGGGACTCCCCCACGAGGCACCTCGTTTTTTATTACCGAGTCATGAGCTCGACTCGATCCCCTCAATACTAATTATCATTGGGGAAGGTGACTTGGTCGAGGTAGTTCAAGGATGGAACTTCCCCGCCCAAGTAGTGCTTCAACCTATGTCCATTCACCTTGAAGTTAGGACCATCATCTTGAGCTAGCTCGATGGTCCCATACGGAAACACTTGAGTCACGGTGAATGGACCGGACCAACGGGATTTCAATTTACC
Organism: Glebionis coronaria; assembly: GCA_025667525.1. Taxonomy (NCBI): domain Eukaryota; kingdom Viridiplantae; phylum Streptophyta; class Magnoliopsida; order Asterales; family Asteraceae; genus Glebionis; species Glebionis coronaria. Next base: position 691,619 of record JANFOE010000217.1, read on the forward strand.
GGAAAATATTTTTAGTCTTGAATTAAAAAGTAAAACTTGATCCCCAATGTTAAAAACCCGGTTTTTAATTTTTGAATCATGCAACTTTTTAGTTTTCTCTTTATAAATCAATGAATTTTCATAAGCAATGTCTCTCAATTCATCTAATTCATTCAATTGCATTTTACGGTGTTTTCCCGCGGTCTCCATATCATCATTACAATGCTTTAGGGCCCAATAAGCCTTGTGTTCTAACTCGATAGGCAGATGAAAATTATTTCCATACACAAGCTTATAAGGAGTGCACCCAATGGGTGTCTTATGAGCGGTCCTAAAGGCCCATAAAGCATCGTCCAACTTATCCGACCAATATTGTCGGTTTTCCCCTACGGATCTCTCCAAGATCCTCTTCAAAGCTCGGTTTGAAACCTCGACTTGCCCACTCGTTTGTGGGTGATAAGCCGTAGAAAGACGATGTGTAACCCCATATTTCCTTAGAACCCTTTCAAATTGGTCATTACAAAAATAGGTTCCACGATCGCTTATGATAGCACGAGGGGTTCCAAACCTAGCAAACAAACTTTTCAAGAACTTAACTACCACACGAGCATCATTGGTGGGCAAGGCCTTGGCCTCCACCCACTTAGATGACGGGAACGACCCCATAAAGTCTATGCCCCAAACGTCAAAGATCTCACATACTTGAATGATGTTTTGTGGCATTTCATCCTTTTGTGAGGTTTTTCCTTGTCGTTGGCATGCATCACAAGACTTCACAAGAGTTTGTGCATCTCGGTAAATAGTAGGCCAAAAGAAGCCGGCATCAAACACCTTTTTAGCCGTGAGATTAGCACCATGGTGACCACCCGTGGGTCCCTCATGGCAAGCTCTAAGGATGTTAGAAGCTTCGGTGCCAAAAACACAACGTCGGATGATTTGATCTACACAAGTTCGAAACAAGTAAGGGTCGTTCCAAAAGTAGAACTTGACGTCACGAAAGAATTTTCGTTTTTGTTGAGTCGTCATACCCTTAATGATGAAGTTACCCGCATGGTAATTTGCAAAGTCCGCAAACCATGGGGTGGAAGAATCAAGCTTAGAATTCACTACACCAAGTGTCTCGAGCGGAAATGTTTCGGTGATTTCCTTAGGCTCGTAAACACTTTGGTGAGGATGTTCCAAACGAGAGAGATGATCGGCCGCTAGATTCTCGGCTCCTTTTTTGTCAACGATTTTGTGATAAAATTCTTGAAGGAGGAGAATCTAACGAAGTAATCTCGGCTTTGCATCTTGCTTTGCCATGAGATACTTAATAGCCGAATGGTCCGTATACACTATGCATTTTGTCAAGACGAGGTAAGGTTGGAATTTCTCAAATGCATACACCACGGCAAGGAACTCCTTTTCCGTTGTAGTGTATTTAAGTTGAGCCTCGGTCATCGTCTTGCTAGCATAGTGAATAGGCAAGAAGTGCTTATCATGACGTTGCCCCAAAACGGCCCCAATGGCGTAATCACTAGCGTTACACATTAGTTCAAAGGGGAGGTTCCAATTGGGCGCAACAAGAATGGGAGCTTCGGTAAGTTTCCTCTTAAGGATCTCAAAGGCTCGTACACAATCTTCGTCAAAGACAAAACGTGCCTCTTTTTCAAGAAGATGTGTAATGGGTCGAGAAATCTTCGAGAAATCCTTGATGAATCGTCGATAAAAGCCCGCGTGGCCTAGGAAACTCCTAACTCCCTTGACGGTTTTGGGATGAGGTAATTTGGCGATGACGTCTACCTTAGCTTGATCTACCTCAATCCCCGCTTTCGAGACCTTGTGCCCTAAGACGATTCCACTCTTAACCATAAAATGACACTTTTCCCAATTGAGCACAAGGTTGGTTTCCTCACAACGTTTCAACATTCTCTCAAGATTAGACAAACACGAAGTGAAAGAATCACCAAACACGGAAAAGTCATCCATAAAGACTTCCATCGTCTTCTCGATCATATCATGAAAAATAGCCATCATGCATCGTTGAAAAGTTCCCGGTGCATTGCAAAGTCCGAATGGCATTCTACGATAGGCAAACGTTCCATATGGACACGTAAACGTAGTTTTTTCTTGATCACGAGGATCGATGGGAATTTGGAAGTAACCGGAAAAACCATCTAAAAAGCAATAGAAATCGTTTCCCGCAAGACGCTCCAACATTTGGTCCATGAAGGGCAAAGGAAAATGGTCTTTTCGAGTGGCTTCATTCAACTTACGATAGTCAATGCACACTCTCCATCCGGTCACGAGTCTAGTGGGAATCAACTCGTTGGCATCGTTTGGCACAACGGTCATCCCTCCCTTTTTAGGGACACAATGAATAGGACTCACCCAAGGGCTATCGGAAATAGGGTAAATCATTCCCGCGTCAAGGAGTTTAAGGACCTCCTTCTTGATGACGTCGTGAATTTTGGGGTTCACCCTTCTTTGACTTTGGATTGTGGGCTTGAAATCCTCCTCCATTAATATTTTGTGTGTACAAAATTTGGGATCGATTCCCTTAATGTCGGATAACTTCCACGCAATCGCCCCTTTGTGATCCTTAAGAACATCGACAAGTGCGGTTTTTTCGTCATTCGAAAGTTCCTTCGCAATAATAACCGGCAACTTGTCGTCCTCCTCCAAATAGACATATTCGAGGTGAGGAGGTAAATCTTTCAACTCGAGAATAGGTGGTTCCTCAAGTGAAGATTTGGGCTCGATACTCATAACCTCCTCGGGTGGAGGAAATGGGAAATCGTTGAGAAAATCCTTGATAATCGAGAAGTCCTCATCGTTGTCGAGGTCTTCGTCACAAGTACGTGGAACATCGAATTCTTCCAACGTAAAACCACCACCTTCAAAAGGAGTGAAGGTTGGTGTCGAATTATCAAGAATTGGATCTAACATAGTGGGATTGCCACTAGTTTCTTCATCACCAAACCCTAAAACTTCTTGTGAAAATTCCTCGCAAATCACGTCGATCATGTCAACGAGGTTTATGGTAGCAACGGAATAAACATGAGAAAGTTGAGAATTTTGAGTTGCGTTTATAACAAGTTCCTCGTCGTTGAAACGTAAGGTGATCTTTCTAGCATGCACATCAATTAAAGCCATAGACGTATCTAAAAACGAACGACCTAAAATAAGAGGAACTTGAGGATCCGTGGGGATGTCAACAACAATAAAGTCTACGGGATAGTAGAACTTCCCCACTTTCACAAAAACGTCTTCCGCCAAACCACATGCAAGAATCGTGGAATGGTCGGCCAACTCAATAGACATTCGTGAAGGAGTAAGATTAGGAAGATTGAGCGACTTGAAGATTGCAAGTGGCATCAAGTTAATGCTAGCACCAAGATCGGCCAAGGCATAGCATTCTTCCATATCTTGAATGGCACAAGGGATCAAAAATTTACCAGGATCACCGACTTTTTGAGGTATGCGATTAAGATAAACCGACGAACAACTAGACATTTGGTGTAATTTCTCCTTGTTGTTCAACATACTCTTAAAGTTAGCGGCAAATCGAGGCATCATGACCAAAGCATCAGCGAAACTCACATTAAAGTGCAAATCACAAAACATTTTCATAAAAAGCTCAAATTGGTAATTATCGCGCTCTTGTCGTTTCTCCTTCCTAAGTCTCGATAGGTAAGGAAAGGGTGGTGTGGGTTGGGCATAGGCATAGCCTTTGGAATCTCGGGTTCCAATATGGGTGATGGGTCAACCGTAGGTGTGGCATGAGCGGTACTTTGTGGGATTGAAATATGCTCCTTTTCGACCACCACCTCGGGTTCTTCCTCAATTTCCTCCACCGTTGGAGTAATTGGTTGAGGAGTCGGTTCTTTAAGTGTCTTACCACTTCGTGTGGTAATCACTTTCATCTCTCCCTTCGGGTTTAAAATGGTGTTACTAGGCAAACTACTCGAAGTAGAGGCTTTGTTTCCTATGACGGCTTCTAAAATGGCGTTAAGCTTAGCATCTTGACTATTAAACTTCAAATCTTAGCTAGCGGCTTTTTGGTCAATTCTTTGTTCAAGCCTAGCATGACTTTGCTCTATCTTGTTGTTTTGACCTCGAATTTGGTTAGCAAAATCATTTTTCAATTCATTTCTCATGGCTAGATTTTCCTTAACAAAATTAGCTAACTCCTTGGCGTTCTTAGCCGTGTCCCTAGCTTGATTAGCCAATTGCTCTTGTATGTTTTCCAAAATCTTATCATTTGTCGTGGCGTAATTCACAAAGTCCATTGGAAGTTCTTTAGTGTAAGAATTTTGAAGACCTTGACTCGTGTTTTGAAAATTACGGTTTTGATTTTGATTTTGCAATTGGCTACTACTACTCCCTTGATTCCCATAGTTGTTATTACCCTTAAAATTGTTCCTTTGATTGCTTTGGTAACCAACTTGATTGTTTCGATAATTGTTAGCATTTTGATTTGGTGAAAAACCCGGTGGAGTCAATTGATTAGTGCGAGGAACTTGACCGTTTTGGTTATAAGTTCCCGCGGCCGCGAAGGCACTCGAAGTGTTACTACCGTTGGTAATGCACTCGGAATAATCGTGAGCTCCACCACAATACATACAAGAAACCTCAACCGCTTTAATCGTAGCGGGAGCGGGTTGTTCACCAACTTTAAACTCAACTAACAAGCCTTTCACTATATCAAAAATTTTGTTCTCCAAATTAGCCTCGACTTGGCAAGCATCAACGGTGTGTGACAATGAAGGCGAAGACGAAGACGAAGCCTTACGAACACTTGACGTGCTACGAGGACTATACACCTTAGACCTATTCTCAATGATTAACAATGCTTCCTCGACCGTTTTACACAAAAAATTACCACCCGCGGCGGCATTAAGATAATCACGCTCATGATCGTTCAAGCCATTGTAAAACGTGTCTATTTGATGCAAGTCGGAAAAACCATGATGAGGACATTCGTGCAACATTTCCTTAAATCTATTCCAAGCCGTTGAAAAACTCTCATTATACTCTTGCGAAAACTTTTAAATCTCGTTTTTCAAGTGCGTAGTCTTAGAGGGCGGAAAAAATTGGTTCACGAATTTTGAAACGAGATCCTTCCACATCAATATAGAATTGGGTGGCTCTTTCTCTAACCAAATTTTTGCGGGCCCCGCTAAGGAATACGGAAAAAGCATCATCTTAATCGAGTCGTTTGAAACATCCTTAAACTTGCATGTGGCGGTGAGACGATTAAATTGGCGAATGTGGTTATGAGGGTTGTCCTTTTCGTCCCCTCGAAACTTGTTGTTTTGAATCATGGACAACAAACCCGTCTTAACCTCAAAATTCTTCGCAAGGATAGCGGGAATCACAATCGCTTCTCCATAACCCTCGGTGGGTGCTTGAAGCAACTCCATCATAGTTCGATTAGCCATGGGTGCTTCTTTCACTACAATGGGTTCGTCAATAGGAGACTCCTCACTAGTAGGAGTGAGTGATTTGTTTCTTCGTTTACGAGCACGTCTTGCTTAGAGCGAGTTTGCATAAACGTCACGTACAACGAGAAGGCGAGCAAAGAAGATTCTTTTTGGTGTTTTTACTTTTTCAATTTTTTTTTGTGGTTTTTGATTGTTTTTACTTTTTTTGGATTTTTGGAATGTATTAGTAGACACAAATCTACAAATCTCCTCCTTAATCAAATCTCTCGATTAAAGAAGCCTCAAGGAATGAAAACGATCACGTGAAGTGAACGCCTTCGATGACTTTAGAACGATGGTGGAACACCAAATCGTTCAAGAGGGTTTAATCAATAGAAACCAAGAAAATATATATGATATGTAATAATACTTTGGGCGGCAAAACCCTCGATTAGCTTTCAAAATCAAAATACGCACAAGCAAGCGGAGGAAACGAGGCGGCGCGAAGCACTTAAGAGCCATTTTCCTTTAGGTCGTGAAATACAACCGCCTTATACCCACCTTATAGTTTGTATTTCTCAAAATCGAGCTTCTCGAAAGTATTTATCTATTTTTGCCTTTTTCTTTGGTTTGAGATTCGAATACAATGATTGGGTAATGACCTCCCAAGTCAAGGTTGTGATTTCTCACGTATTTGGAGTACTTGTAAATTTATTGTTCTACGTATACAGTATAGTAATAATATTCACAAAAAACGAAAAACGATAATACGTATTAGTAGAGTGCTACTAATACAATTAGCTAATTATGGCTATATATAAAAACAACAATGGTTCAACCAAAACACAACACGCCTCCCCAGCAGCGGCGCCAAAGTGATGTAGTAGTTTTTGTACACCTTTAGGAAAAGGATGCACAAAGTAGGGCAAGCGTGCACGACGATTTAGGAAAACCGTGTGTGAATGACCCTTAAGTGAGTTCGTTCTCGAGGAGACAAGTGCGTTGTGTTAAGAGTTGATATTGATTTGTGATTATATTGATTGAGAAAGAAATGGTATTAGAAAAGAAAAGACGGTTACGAAGACGGATCGAGCTAAGATGAAAAATGCGTTCACGTAAAACCGTAAAAAAAACTACAAAATTTAAAATTTTAACCTAAAAAATAATTATAAGCTAAAACAAGTCCAAAATATATAAATAAGAAATAAAATCCAATAAAAATATTTTAAAACCTTTTATTAATTAAATATTCAATTTTAAATGCTAATTAAATCCCTAAAATTAAATATAATTAATCAAAATGTCCAAAATATGATTTTATTGAACAAATAAGTTACTTATATTATTTAAAGACTAAAAAGTATTTTTCTTAATTTTTAAAAACTATTTTTCTATTTTTAAATTACTAAAAACTATTTTTAAAATTAAAATAATTATGAAAAATAATAAAGTAATGCTAAAAAATATTCTATCAATTTAAAAAATCCTAATTTACTCTAATTAACAGTAGAAAAATGAAAAAGATTAAAAAATATTAAATTTTTCACTAAATGACAAAACTAGTTTAATTAAAACCCTAATTAACTTAAATTAATTCTAAAAATTGATAAAAAGATGAACAGTAAAATCTTTTTTAACCAAAAATCTTAAAATAATATCCTAAGTCCAGGAAAATTGATTAAACTGAAAAATATTAAATTTTGGCACTAAAAGACAAAAACAGAAATATTAAAGTTAATTAAAAATGCAATAAAACCTAAAAATTACCAAATGAACAGTAAATAAAAATTTAATTAATCAGAAAAATCCTAAATTAAATAAGAAAAATAATAGAACTGGTTTCAAGATCTAATTCAACTTTTTAAGCACTAAAGACAAAAAAGAAAGAAATCAGATAGTGACATGTGTTGGTGTTTGTCTGCTAGTGAAGCAGTGGAAAAAATGATACTAGCAGTGGGAAAGGAGTTCCCACTGATAGTGTTAATTTTTGGTCTGTTTTTCAATAAGCTTAGGAAAGCTTATTTTGATAGCTTATTTGGGACAAAAAGGCACCCTTATACTCTTTGGAGTATAAGGAGTCAGATTATACAAAATAAACAAGCAATCACTTAACAAAATAAGCACCAATTAAGCCAAGAAGTTTCTGATTAAGCAACAAGTCAGGTCTGTGAACAGCAAACATAAGTTTCATGCACACATCCGAATTTCAAAGCCTTATAACTTGAAAATAAGCTCACCAACATGCATACAAATGACACACAATCCTCAGACACCCTAAAATCTAACAGCTAAACAAACTTCAAGCACAAATTTCAGGAAAAACAAGCAGATTATGGCAGTGACAGATTTATGCTAACTTTTCAACTTTTTACTTGCAAAAGTGCTCACAACTTCACAAACCTGAAAACTTAAGTACTAACATACAACCTACTAACCTATGAAGTGTATTCAAACAAGATTTAAATCAAAAGCTTGTCACAAAACCTGTTTAAAACACTTATCCAAACACCCCTTAAAAACTTGAAATGCAATTTTTTCAAAACAACTTAAATCAAAACACACTCAATCTAATCTAAAGCTAGCCTAACATGCTCATAACATCAAAATGACTCAAATCCAACCAACTTAACACACTTAAGTAGATTTTTCAAGCAAATCACATAAGCACCAAAAAAGCTGAAAGTTGAAAAGGTAAAGATGGTTCTACCTTGAGGGACTTACTTCCAAGTCCCTCAGTGACTGATGTCACCTCCAATAGACCCGGGTCTATGCAGGACCTTGGGCAACAAGTGAGCTATGATGAATCCTGCTAAGATAGAAGGAACAAACAAAATAATACAATAACTGATTTTTTTTTGACTTTATATATATTTTTTCTTCTTTTTTTTAAGATAAAACAACTGCAACTTGATTAATCATTGAACATGAATTCAACCCAAAGATTCTCACAAACCAGCTAAAATGAAAACAAATTTCCAAAACAACTTATCATGAACTAAAATGTAATCTTGCAAAATGAACCTTGAACACTCACATTTGATAACTTAAAACGGAAATTTAAAGAAAATAAATGGTACTCAGTATATTTTTCAAACCAAAACTTTCATATATCATTAAAGATATTACAAGATAATTTTTTAGAAAAACTGAGACAAAAGAAAAAAACTAAGCCAAATCCCTAGTGCCTTTTATAGGCTTACAATGATGGTTCTAGAAAATAGTAACCCTAATGCTGAACTTCCCAATAAGCCCTTGGTCGAATCTGGAATATGCCAATTTTTATGCTTTCTTCAAATCGTGCCATGTGAGTTTGTTTGATGCCAGGTTGTAAAGGAGTAATCTGAGACGTCCATTGTGACTTTGGAAGCAAGATATGCGTTTGGAATCGTTGGATTACTGGACCACTTTGTCTTCTTGCAAAGGAGTGGGTCAGGGGACAGCTGGGGAGGCACATGGGAGGGGATGGTGACATTTTTGGGGTGTGGGTTTGGATGGGGAGAGGGTGAATTGAGGATCTGGAAAATTGTGCGGCAAACCCCTTTGATTAGACATAATTAGGATTAGGGTTTATAGGGATTAGGGGTGGTGAGCAGTTGGGTTTAATCCATTTGGGGGATAATTAACTTTTTGAAATTCTGTTTCCCCCACTTAATAATTAAACATGTTTAATTTAAAAAAATGGGTTCAAAAAGTTTTTGTGATAGGGTTGTATACAAATTTGGACCGGTTCGTTCATTGAAAATGGACTGGTGGGGGTGACGTGTCAAAAGGGGAGTGGTGGGATATGTTTGTGTGTCTTGGCACAAATGGCCCTTGCATTCCTTCTTTCTTGTCTCTTTGATTTAAACAGCTTAAAACAAGAGTCCCTTTGTAAATAACTTTCAAACACTTGTCAAATTTGGCACAATTTGTTTATAAACTTGAAACAAGGACTAACATGCAATTTCTTCATATTCCAAGGACTGATTTTGACATGTTTTCAAACTTCAAGGCTTTGACTTGTTTGTTGACTTCTTGGAGGACCATTATTGACAATTTAGTTTTACTAAGGGACTAAATTTGCCAATTCTTCAAAGTTGAGGGTCCTTTTTGTAAATTTGACAAACTTTAGGGACCAAACTTGTAATTATGAAGATACAAGGGTATAAAGTGTCAATTCTTCAATGTTGGAGGACCATTCTTCAATATTCTTCAAATCTTCAAGGGTTTTCTTTGGAAAATTCTTCATTAAGGCTTGGTTCATCGTGCGGCTTCGTTTCCCGTGTTCGTTTTTGCGTGATTCTTGTGATCTTTTGTCATTTTCTCAATATCTGTACCTAAAATACACAAGCAACAAACACAAGCATATATTTGGGTATTTTGATGATATTTAATGCATTTTAAGCCCGATTTGGACGATGAGACTATGTATAAAAGCAGTCTCATCAACCACCATTTTCCTTTCCAGCAGCAGCAAAAGCATCTGTCCATATGGGGATAGTGACATACTCTTGTATGGTAGATGACTTGTCTGCTTGTGATCCAGCCTCTTCATTAACATGTGTACCTGAAACATCAAAAACTTGTTCTTCCACAACATTTGAAGTTACCTTCAGAATGTTTGGATTAGTGACAGGCATATAATTTAAAGTCCTACATAGAGGTTCCAAGTCAAACAACCAATTTGGACCACTTTCAGGATCACTAGGTTTACTCTCTAAAAACTTAACATGTACTCTCTCAAGTATACGTTTTTCCTTCTTAAGGTAAACCCTATATCCCTTGCTCTGCACTGAATAACCCATGAAATAGCCTTCATCACCTTTTGCACTAAATTTACCTTAGGCATCACTAGTATCAAGTACAACTACATGACAACCAAAAGGTTTAAGAAAACCAATATTAGCTTACCTTCCCCAAAGTAAATCATAAGGTGTTTTGTTCTGTATCTTGTTGACCAATGCTCTATTATGTACATAACAAGCTGTTTTCACAGCCTCAGCCCAAAAAGCTATGGGAAAGTGAGCATCAGCCAACATAGTCTTGGCTGCTTCAATTAGGGTTCTATTCTTTCTCTCAGCAACCCTATTTTGCTGTGGGGTTCTAGCAACACTAAACTGCCTAGTAATCCCTTTCTTGGCACAAAAATCATCTAACAGTTTATTTCTAAACTCACCACCATTATCACTCCTAAGCATTTTAACTTCATTACCAGTTTTCTTCTCTATCTGAGTAATAAAGTCAATTAAAGTGTCAGCAGTGTCACTTTTCATAGCTAAAAAGAAAGTCCAAGTAAACCTAGAAAAGTCATCTGTGATGACAAAGCAGTATGATTTACCATTCAAACTCTCTATATTAGTTGGACCAAATAGGTCCATATGCAGCAAGTGAAGTGGTCTAGAACTAGAGTGCACCTGTTTAGACTTAAATGAGACCTTGTGCTACTTGCCTTTAAGACATGCAACACAAGAGTGGTCATTGTGGAAAGCCTTTTCAGGCAAACCATCAACCAAGCCAAGTCACACAAGCCTGTTTATATTCTTAAAGTTTATGTGCCCTAGTCTCCTGTGCCATAGATTACTCTCAACTACTGAAGCTTTAGCATAAAAACATGATAATAAGTGTGAAAACACTTATCCTTTTACCACTTATTTCCAATAATAACAAGACCAAAACGTGTAATTTATGTCGTAAAAGTCGGAATTATGCGTGGTTTGTGTTTTTATTGTGTTTTAGGACCAAAAGATGAAAAAGGAAGAAAACACGGGCTTTCACGGGCTTTTATCGAAGAAAACGGGAAAAGACGAAGTCAAAAGATCAAGAGTGCAAAAAGAACGGAAGTCCAAGGCCTATTCTGAAGATTTATCGAAGAAAAAAGTCTAAAGACGGAAGTTTAATGAAGTCGAAGAACTCGAGTCTAAATTAAAGAAGAAAATTATCAAGACGAGTTCAAATCCCGAGACGACGTCGAGAAAAGACAAAGAATTAAATCGAGTCGAGAAGACGTGAAGAAAGAAAGAAAGAAGAAGCAACACATGCACTCCTTCCATTTTCCTATAAATACCCTCCTAATACACATTAGGAGGGTGGTTAGTTTTTAGTTTAAGTTTTCGTTTTCTTTGCTTTTCTTTCTAGTTTTTAGAGAGAGAAAGTTCTCCACTTTCTCTCACTAAGTTTTCATCTTTCTTTCTTTTAATCTTTCAAGATTAAACATTTGTGTATTGTTGATTATCATTAATCAAGTTCTAGTTAAGCTTTTAATCTTTCATCTCATTATACCTTTCTTGATTTTAGTTAACTTTTGGTGCAAAATACATTTGATCCGTGTTGTTCTTAATGCTTTGTGCTTAAAAAGTTAATCTTTTTGTTCCTACATAAGCTTTCATTCGATTAAGCTTTAAGATTCTTGTGCTTATTGGCTTATTCGCTTCTTTTAGCTTATTTACTTTTAAAAGTTTTCTTAAAAAGTTCATCTTTTTATGATTTGATTTAAAAGTTTGCTTATTTCAAGTTTGGATAAGTTGTTGATTGTGCTTATTTAGTATATTTCACTTTTGATTCGTGGCAGTTTTGGGTATTAGCTTATTCATAATAGCTTATTACCTAGCTTTTCTCGAATCCCATATAAATCGGAAAGGGTCTAAACCCCTTTCCGATCGCTACATTCCGACCAGCTCCAACACCCTATTTCCGATCACCAAATCGGAAAAGGGTTTTGTGTTTTCCGATTTAAGCATCTATATTCCGATCACCTAGGATCGGAATAGGGTTTAGTATTCCGACTGTGGCCTTGTGGATTATTCCGATTGGGGGTTTTGCATATTCTTCCGATTTGACTCATCTCAATATTCTGATTGTGGGTGTCTTCAAACATTCCGATTGGATTCAATTTTTAGATATTCCGATTGTGGGTTTTGGCAACATTCCGATTAGAGCTATTTCCAAGTATTCCGATCAGTCACATTTCCAACATTCCGATTGCACTTTCCGACCAAATATTCCGATCAGGTTTCGATTTTGTTTTCCGATGGTTTGAATTTCTTGTTTTTACAAAGTTTCCAAGTGTTAGTTTTATTAAGTGTTCAAGTATTTTTCCTAATCTTGTCTTTAAGTTTTCAAGCATTTAATTTTAACTCGTCATTTTAGTATTAATCTTTAAACTTATACTTTACTCAACGACATTTAAATTACTTGCTATTAGTTTAAAATAGATAATCAACCAAACCATTTTCATTTCCACCAAGAACAATTGAGTCGCACTTTGAACCAATAGTCAATTCGAAGAGATTCGGACGGGATAACGTTTTCTTACAAGGCAAACTCCTTGTATTAAATGGCGCCGCTGCCGGCTCTTTTCGTTAAGATTAAAGGTTTTTAGTGATAGACGCATTGGATTTTGGGATCCGTTCTTCTTTGAGCGTTATCATCCTTGCTTTAAAAATTTCAAAAATCCTAAAAAAAATATAAAATCTTCAAAAATACAAAAAAATTAAAAAAACCATAAAAACGAAAAATGTTTCCTTTCTATTTTTCTAATCCTTTTGTAGGTGTGCATGCGTACTTGTGCTCGTAAGAAGAGAGTAGCTCAAGCCGAAGTCATTACTCAACCAATTGTCACCATGGACAATCAACCAATGATCGAGCTTTTGCAATCGCACGTAGAAGGCAACACCGATGCAATTGTTATCCCTGAGAATGGAGCCAACAACTTTTAACTCAAATATGGATTTATACAAATGGTCTCTACTCAACCCTTCTTGGGTCGCTCACTTGATGATCCTCATGACCACATTAAAAGGTTTCTTTAGCTTACCAATACGGTTAAGTACAATGGGGTATCACAAGAAGTGATTCGCTTGCAACTTTTTCCTTTCTCCTTAGAGGGACAAGCCCGTAATTGGCTTGATAAGGAACCGCCACAAAGTATTCTTACGTGGACGGATTTAGAGACCAAGTTTATCAACTACTTTTCCCCACCCTCACGTACTACCGCTTTGCGGAATGAAATTATTACCTTTGAACAAAAGTACGGTGAGTCTTTTAGTGAATCTTGGGACCGTTTTAAGGAACTTTTAAGAAAGTGTCCACAACATGGTTTAACAAAAGTACATCAAATCAATACTTTTTACAACGGTTTAAGCATGAACGACCAAGATTCACTAAACAGTGCTTCGGGGGGTAATATTTTGGTTAAGTCTTCTAATGCTGCTTGGGATATTATTGAGAACAAATCTAGAGTACAAACCAAGAGTGTTAGAACTAATGTAGCAAGTGCTAGTACTAGTGATGCCGACAAAAGAATAGATAAGCTTACTTCGCTTGTGGAATCACTTGCTTTACAAACTGCCAACAATGCCAAACAATTCAATGCCCAAGCTAATGTTTTGAGCCATTCTTGTGATATATGCGGGGGATCTCACTCATACACCGATTGTCCTTCGACTCACGACAATCCGGAAAATGTGTATGCCGCCAACGGTACCTATGCTACAGGAGGCTATCAAGCACGTCCTCAAGGTGACCGCAACTTGCTCAGCTATCGCTCAAACAACTTTCTTTCACCTCTAGGTTTTTCCCCACAAAACCCAAACAACCTCAATCGCAACAATCAAAACCAACCACATGCTCCAACTCCAAATCAATATCAAAACCAAAGAAACCCATATCCACCTCAAAGAAACAACCAAGTTTACCAACAACCTGCTTATCAACCACCCGCCTACCATGCTCCTCCTCTCAACCAACAAACAGCCTTACACCAAGATGTTGAAACCTACATGAGGACTAATGATGTAATCGTGCAAAACCTTCAGCGGGAAATGGCCAACATGAAAGCAGATATGGTTAAGCAAGGAAACAATCTTTGAGCTGATATGCGAAACACTTTGGCAAGTCAAACGAATGACTTGAGGAACAACTTCCCGGGAGTAGAGAATTGCCCACCAAACTTGGTGATCCAGGTCGTTTCTTGATTCCTTGCAACTTCCCGGGAGTAGAGAATTGCATGGCCCTAGCCGATCTAGGTGCCAGTATTAACTTAATGCCATTAAGTGTTTGGAAGCAATTATATCTCCCCGAGCTAGACCCCACACGAATGACTTTGGAATTAGCTAACCGTACGGTCGCTTATCCAGTGGGGATAGCCGAAGACGTCTTCGTTGGTGTCGACAAATTCACCTTCCCGGTGGATTTTGTTGTCGTTGACTACGAGATGGATCCCCGTGTTCCATTAATCGTTGGACGTCCATTCCCGAGGACCGGTCGCACTCGCATTGATGTGGCCGCTGGCGAATTAATCATGAGAGTTGGTGACGATAAAATCGTCTTCAACATGGGTAAACTTTCTAAGCAGCCTTCGGAAAACGAGAGTGTTTATTTCATTGATGTTCTTATTGAGGCTTGTGAAGAACATTTCAAAGACGCTTGTAAAAGTGGTTCTTCTTCTCTACCCAATGTTGAGTCCGTTGCCTCAATTGCTCCGTCATTGACTCCTTTTCGAGAAAGAGACTTGGATGATTTTGAAGCTATCTTGGGTCCTCTCGATCTTAAGTATGATGGTTCTCCCACCGATTGGGATGAAGACATACGTACCATTGAGAAACTTCTCAATGGGGACCAAACTTCTACACCATTTCCTAAGGATATCTCTATCGATGAGCCGAAGTTGACTACGCCGTCCATCGAAAATCCTCCGGATTTAGAGCTTAAGGATCTTCCGTCTCATCTCGAGTACGTTTTCCTTGAAGACAACAAGACGTTACCGGTCATCATCGCAAAGGACCTGAAAGATGAAGAAAAATCCCGACTTATCGCCGTGTTGAAGAATCACAAGAAAGCGATTGCTTGGAAGATCTCCGATATTCGTGGAATTGATCCTCACTTCTGCACACACAAAATTCTCATGGAGGACGACTTCAAACCCACTATTCAAAGCCAAAGAAGGGTGAATCCTAAGATCCATGACGTAATCAAAAAAGAGGTTATCAAACTTCTTGATGCGGGAATGATCTATCCTATCTCGGATTTACCGTGGGTTAGTCCCGTCCATTGTGTGCCTAAGAAGGGCGGAATCACCGTTGTTCCCAATGAAAACAACGAGTTGATTCCTACTCGTCTCGTTACAGGGTGGAGAGTTTGTATAGACTACCGCAAACTCAATGATGCTACGAGAAAGGATCATTTTCCCCTTCCTTTCATGGACCAAATGCTTGAACGTCTAGCGGGTAATGACTATTACTGCTTCTTAGACGGTTTCTCCGGGTATTTACAAATTCCCATCGATCCCAAAGACCAAGATAAAACCACATTCACTTGTCCCTACAGAACATTTGCTTACAAACGCATGCCTTTCGGTTTATGCAATGCTCCTGGGACATTCCAAAGGTGTATGATGGCTATCTTCCATGACATGGTTGAAGAAACTATGGAAGTGTTCATGGATGATTTCTCGGTTTATGGCGATTCTTTCTCTGCTTGCCTTGCCAATTTAGAACGTATGCTTAAGCGGTGTGAAGACACTCGCCTTGTTCTAAATTGGGAAAAATGCAATTACATGGTAAAAGAGGGCATCGTGCAAGGACACAAAATCTCCAAAGCCGGTCTTGAAGTGGACCGTGCTAAAGTCGATGTTATTGCTAAATTACCTCCACCTTCAACCGTGAAGGGTGTGAGAAGTTTCCTCGGTCATGCGGGCTTCTATCGTCGATTCATCCAATATTTCTCTAAAATCGCTCGCCCGATGACCCACCTCTTGGAAAAAGATACTCCTTTCATCTTTTCCAAAGAGTGTCTTGAATCCTTCAATCTTCTTAAGGATAAGCTAACTAAGGCAACGGTCTTGGTTACCCCTAATTGGGAGCTACCTTTTGAGTTGATGTGTGATGCTAGCGACTTTGCTATTGGAGCGGTTTTGGGCCAAAGTGTGAACAAATACTTCCAACCAATCCACTATGCTAGCAAGACAATGACAGGGGCTCAATTGCATTATACGACAACAGAAAAAGAGCTTTTAGCTGTTGTCTATGCTTTTGAAAAATTTCGCCCCTATCTTGTCCTTTCTACCACCATCGTGTATACCGATCATTCCGCGTTGAAGTACTTGATGACTAAGCAAGATTCTAAGCCAAGACTTCTTCGTTGGGTTTTGCTCCTTCAAGAATTCAACATTGAAATTCGTGACAAGAAGGGAGCCGAAAACCTAGCCACGGATCATCTCAGTAGACTTGAGGATCCTTATCAAGGGGATCATCCGAACAAAGAGATCAATGACTCTTTTCCCCTTGAGGCCTTAATGTCTATCAATTCTAAACTCGATGACACATCGTGGTTTACGGACATTGCAAACTACTTAGCGGGTGGGATTCTCAAGGAAGGGCTCACGTCCCAACAAAAGAAAAAGTTCTTTAAGGATATTGAACATTATTTCTGGGACGACCCTTACCTTTTCAAACAATGTGCGGATCTGATTATTCGTCGATGTGTTGATGGGCCGGCAGCGGTACAAATCCTTGACGCTTGCCATAAAGGACCCACCGGTGGTCACTTTGGTCCTAATTACACCGCAAAGAAAGTATTCGACTCAGGATTCTATTGGCCCACCATCTATCGTGACGCTCACGATATGGTTAAACATTGTGATTCTTGCCACAGACAAGGCAAGATCACAGATAAAGATGAGATGCCTCAAAATTTCATACAAGAATGTGAAATCTTTGATGTATGGGGCATCGACTTTATGGGGCCATTTCCATCATCTAAAGGGAACAAGTACATCCTCGTCGCAGTTGACTACGTTTCTAAATGGGTTGAAGTTAAGGCTCTCCCAACGAACGATGCGATGGTGGTTGTGAACTTTTTGAAGCATCTCTTTTCTCGATTCGGCGTTCCTCGTGCTATTATCAGTGACCGCGGGACTCATTTTTGCAATGATCAATTTGCAAGAGTCATGGATAAGTACGGTGTCAATCACCGTCTTTCCACCGCTTATCATCCCCAAACCAACGGTCAAGCCGAGATTTCCAACCGCGGACTAAAGAGAATTTTGGAGCGTACTGTGGGAGAGCGTCACGTCGCGTGGGCCGATAAGTTAGATGATGCTCTGTGGTCTTTCCGTACTGCTTATAAGACCCCGATCGGTTGTACACCTTATCGTCTTGTGTACGGGAAAGCATGCCACCTCCCCATCGAGCTGGAACATAAGGCGCACTGGGCCTTGAAGTGGGCTAACTTCGACATCAACAAAGCCGGTGATCATCGCAAGATTCAACTCAACGAGCTCAACGAACTGAGGAATGAAGCTTACGAGAACTCACTGATCTACAAGGAGAAGACCAAGATCATTCATGACGCAAGGATTAAGAACCGAGAGTTCCACGTTGGTGATCAAGTCTTACTTTTTAACTCTCAGTTGAAGATCTTCTCTGGCAAGTTGAAGAGCCGCTGGTCTGGTCCATTCACCATCGCCAAAGTCTTTCCTTATGGGACCATAGAGCTTTCCCAGCCAAATGGGCCTAATTTCAAGGTGAATGGCCAGCGTTTGAAGCTGTACTTTGGTGAGGACATCTCTCATGAGATGATTCCATCCCTCACCACGTTTCCCATGAACTAAATTTGGGTCGAGTCAGGCTCGTGACTCGGTGAACAAAAACAAGCGCTTCTCGGGAGGCAACCCGTGATCTATCCTTTACTGCTTTCATAATAAGTGTAGGGGGAGCCCCGTATGTGTTTGTTGTCTTGTTTCTTATCTTGCGCAGGGATTCAAGCTTCAAAGAGCACCTTGATGATTTTTGACGAACTGTGATACCGTGGTCCCATCTTCCCGGTTCTATCCTAAACTCTTGTGATTCAATATTTCATATTTTATATGTTCACATTGAATTCACTATAGTTGTCCTTTCCTTAGCAAGATTTAGACAAAGTGCACAATGTCCTAAGTGTAGGAGAGTTTACTCCCACATGCTTAAACATTGAGGACAATGTTTATCTCAAGTGTAGGGGGGACTTCTATCGAAGTAAATGGTCTTTTCCATGAAATTGCCTTCATTTTAACTGGAAATTTGATTTTTCGACATTTTTCAAAATTTTTAATCTATTTTGGCCTAGTTGTATAGTAGTATTTTTCTTTATTATGGTTATTTTCTTTCCTTGCTTAAATAAAGTGGTTTTAAATTTTTCTTAGTCATGAATATTTTGACTCAACCCGAGTTTACTTATCTAAGTTTACTCTAGCTAGTATCCTTAAGGTGTTTAAGTCAAGTTTTGCTAGGCTTTTATATAGGGAGCTATAAAACGCGAAAGTCTTAACTCTCACGGGTTAAGAACAAGAACTTTTCGCAAGTTCCTATAATTGATCCTAGAGAGTCGTTTATCAAGGGAACTTTAAAATGCGATTTTTAAACTTGAAAAAGTCTAAGAATTTGCAAGATCCTATAGGCGACTCGAAAACCCAAAACTTTGATTTAATAGGCTAAGCATCCACGAGTCTCATTCCTTGAGATTTTAAACTGTGGAGGACGAGAGATGATAGAGTCAATTATAAGTTTGGTATTCTTTCGTGAATTTATGTGCGTTAATTATAAGCCTATTCTCCCTTCGCTTGTTAATAAATTTATCTGCAATAAATAAGGTTGTACGATTTAAAAGGTTACTTAGCTTCTAGCCCAAGATCGTTTAAAAGTTGCTCGGTAAGGATTAGAGTTCATAGCCAAGGCATAACTTATTGAAGCGGGATGCGAAGATTGACGAGTCCGAAAAGGCCCTAACAAGGCATGAGGGCTACATTTTGTTGCTAAAGATCCAAAAGTGATGTGAAGAATCATTTATCAAAAATCAATATAAAGGATCGAGACACACGACGAAAAGCAAATACTCCCCTAAAGATCATGGAGAAGTCTATCCAAAAAGGCCCTAACAAGGTATGAGGATAAATAGATCCAAGTCCTAAAAGGAGGCGGATCATTGTATATCAAAGTCCAAAATAAAGATTGGAGAAAAATGAAGAAGTCGTGGTCCAAATATGAAGAATCTCTCAAAATTTTAAGTGAAGAAATTCCTATTATGAAGAGAAGACCATAAATTCAAGAACGTCTCTCAAGATTCGAAGTATAAAGTCGCTGCCAAATATCGGTCCGAGAAAGGTCTCAAATCGCGAAGCGAGTTATGCCAAGATATGAACTTTATGAGGTCCCGAGAAGCAGTTTTAAAAGATTTTGTCCTTTAGCTAACTATTGATTAAATCGTTCACCTTATCTTCGGCCTAAATAACTATCAAAATAAGTCAAACAATGCATCCTCGTGATCATTCAAGACAAAAATAAAATATAAGAGATACACCTAGGAATAAGGGAGTCTTAGTGAATAATTGGCCCACATGAGTTCGTGTTAGTTTACTAACTTATAATAACAATGATCTCGTTTTTAAGCTTGGTATGGGGAACGTGAAACATGAGGATGATAAACGTTCATGGCTGCCAAACTCAATGTAAGTCTTTAATTTCTTTACTTGTTTTTATTTTTTTTATGTTTAGTATTTAATAAAGGCCAAGGAGGGTTATTTATGATGGAAAATGTAGACCGTGCTTTAAAATTAATGCATTGCATGAGGGCATTGCAATGGTCAAGTGTAGGGGATTTAATAAGTGTGAAAAAACTTATCCTTTTACCACTTATTACCAATAATAACAAGACCAAAACGTGTAATTTATGTCGTAAAAGTCGGAATTATGCGTGGTTTGTGTTTTTATTGTGTTTTAGGACCAAAAGATGAAAAAGGAAGAAAACACGGGCTTTCACGGGCTTTTATCGAAGAAAATGGGAAAAGACGAAGTCAAAAGATCAAGAGTGAAAAAAGAACGGAAGTCCAAGGCCTATTCTGAAGATTTATCGAAGAAAAAAGTCTAAAGACGGAAGTTTAATGAAGTCGAAGAACTCGAGTCTAAATTAAAGAAGGAAATTATCAAGACGAGTTCAAATCCCGAGACGACGTTGAGAAAAGACAAAGAATTAAATCGATTCGAGAAGACGTGAAGAAAGAAAGAAAGAAGAAGCAACACATGCACTCCTTCCATTTTCCTATAAATACCCTCCTAATACACATTAGGAGGGTGGTTAGTTTTTAGTTTATGTTTTCATTTTCTTCACTTTTCTTTCTAGTTTTTAGACAGAGAAAGTTCTCCACTTTCTCTCACTAAGTTTTCATCTTTCTTTCTTTTAATCTTTCAAGATTAAACATTTGTGTATTGTTGATTTTCATTAATCAAGTTCTAGTTAAGCTTTTAATCTTTTATCTCATTCTACCATTCTTGATTTTAGTTAACTTTTGGTGCAAAATACATTTGATCCGTGTTGTTCTTAATGTTTTTGTGCTTAAAAAGTTAATCTTTTTGTTCCTACATAAGCTTTCATTCGATTAAGCTTTAAGATTCTTGTGCTTATTGGCTTATTCGCTTCTTTTAGCTTAGTTACTTTCAAAAGTTTTCTTAAAAAGTTCATCTTTTTATGATTTGATTTAAAAGTTTGCTTATTTCAAGTTTGGATAAGTTGTTGATTGTGCTTATTTAGTATATTTCACTTTTGATTCGTGGCAGTTTTGGGTATTAGCTTATTCATAATAGCTTATTACCTAGCTTTTCTCGAATCCCATGGAAATCGGAAAGGGTCTAAACCCCTTTCCGATCGCTTCATTCCGACCAGCTCCAACACCCTCTTTCCGATCACCAAATCGGAAAAGGGTTTTGTGTTTTCCGATTTATGCATCTATATTCCGATCACCTAGGATCGGAATAGGGTTTAGTATTCCGACCGTGGCCTTGTGGATTATTCCGATTGGGGGTTTTGCATATTATTCCGATTTGACTCATCTCAATATTCCGATTGTGGGTGTCTTCAAACATTCCGATTGGATTCAATTTTTAGATATTCCGATTGTGGGTTTTGGCAACATTCCAATTAGAGCTATTTCCAAGTATTCCGATCAGTCACATTTCCAACATTCCGATTGTACTTTCCGATCAAATATTCCGATCAAGTTTCGATTTTGTTTTCCGATGGGTTGAATTTCTTGTTTTTACAAAGTTTCCAAGTGTTAGTTTTATTAAGTGTTCAAGTATTTTTCCTAATCTTGTCATTAAGTTTTCAAGCATTTAATTTTAACTCGTCATTTTAGTATTAGTCTTTAAACTTCTACTTTACTTAACGACATTTAAATTACTTGCTATTAGTTTAAAATAGATAATCAACCAAACCATTTTCGTTTCCACCAAGAACAATTGAGTCGCACTTTGAACCAATAGTCAATTCGAAGAGATTCAGACGATAACGTTTTCTTACAAGGCAAACTCCTTGTATTACATGACATATTATTATTCATCCTAATCCCATTAAGATTCACATTATGAATGTCTTTATGTCTAGGTGTTCTATAGTCAATATATTTCTCATCTGGGATTTTATAATCCTTGCTTAACACCAAGCATTCAGTATCAGTAAACATAACTTTTTTTTTATTATCACAAACTTGTGATACACTAAAAAGATTGTAATCAAGTTCCTTTACCAGAAACACGTTTTCAAAACGCAAGTTCTTGGTGAGAAGAGTTCCTTTGCCTGTGATAGTTCCATATCCGCCTCCAAAGTAAACCTTATCACCATCCTTAATGGGAGTGAAGTTTGTAAGATAATCTTCCTTCCCAGTCATGTGCCTAGAGCATCCACTGTCACAATATCCATAATCATTGACCTGTTTTTGAATGCCCTGCACATAAGGAAAACAAATTAGTTTTCTTTGGGAACCCAAGCCTTAGCAGACTTGGATTAATCTGGTTGTTCAACAAGAACAAACTTAGCTCTTATAACAACCCCTTGTTCATCCCTTTTTAGAGGAAATACCCTGTTAACCCTAATTGGTTTTGTAATGACCTTTGAAATATAATTAAATCTGTTGCAGGTCATAGAAAGCCCATTAGAATTAGGGTTTTGATCTTGATTAGGTCTCCATGTCAAGCTAGAAGAAGCTTTAGACCCCTTACCATGTGGTTGCAAATATTTAGGTCTGGTAACGTTTCTGTCAGCGTTGGATTTGGTCTTGTCAACGCTGAAATTACCCTTGTCAGCGTTGAACCTAGGGTTTGCTACAGAAACCCATTGCCTATTTGACCAAGAATTGGTCTTCTGAAATGGTCTTTGTCCATGAGTGTTAGACACTCTAGTGAAGAATGGGGCTGGTCTAACAGCTTGTGGACCTTGTTCCACAAAAGTTTTAGGTCTGACAATGTTTGACTTTTTAACAGTGTTGACCTTGGAAGCGTTGACACACTTATATGCTAAATGTGAAAATCTACCACAAGTGTAACAGGATTTTCTAGACACAACTCTAGGTCTAGAAGAGAAGAAGCCTGTTCCATCATTACTAACTTGGCTTTTAGGTGACCTAGTATTCCTATACATTTCTGCATACTTAATGCTAGGTTTTCTAACAGTGTTTGAGCCAAGGTTAACATTCTTGCCAGTGATTGGGTTTGTTACCTTAATAGGGGTAGACTCATTTGGACTTTCACACAAGAAGCCACCCTTTGCAAACAAGGTAGGGTTAGCTTTCTTCCATTCATTCAAGTCAGTCATCTTTTGTCTATACTCTTCAACTGGGGTAATGACTCTTGGTGGAGGAATAAATTCCTCCTCTTGGAGTTCTGGTAAACCAGTCCAAGATAAGTCCTTTCTTTGGACCCCATAGAAGTCCCCAGCTGGTGGTGGAACAACAGTATAGTCTTTCATCCCAATCCCAGTTATGTCCTTAGGATCCCTTTGTTTATTAACACATTCTCCTAGGGTTTGTGAGGCCTTATCAAATCTTTGAATTTTAAGGTCAACATTGTCCTTATTCTTGATAGTCTCATCCAACTTAGCCTGTAGTTCACCATTCACCCATTCCATGATGTTTCTAATATCATTACTAGCATTTAACTCATGTTTTAAGATATTTATTTTATCTTTTAAGTCAAATTCCATTTTCTTATACTCATAAACTGTCTTCTCAGTTTGAGTGAGAGCAATTTGATAGTTAAACAATTTGCATCTCTCAGTACTCACATCACTTAACAATCTTGTAACCTCTTTGTTAAGTTTTTCAGTATATAACCTACAACCCTTACTACAAAAAGCATCATTGTATACCTCATTATCTGATGAAGAGGAGGAGTGTGCCATGAGAGCATATTAAACATGCTCTTCTTCTTCTATCTCAGAAACCAAAGCTTTGTCCTCTTCCCCATCCTTAGCCAAATAGCTCCAGTCCCATCCAATACCATCAATTTCTTGAACTGCTACCATTGCCTTAGGATCCTGAGCCTTAACAATTTGGCTTGAGGGTTTGTCAGCATCAGATCTTCTTGGAGATCTGCATTCCCTCATGAAGTGCCCCATACGATGAAAATTGTAGCACTCAACCTTGGATTTGTCAAATCCAGCAGTGTCCTTTGCATTAAAGGTCATCTTCTTCTTAAACCTCCTATTCCACCTGTTTGCTCTTATACTTGCAAGAGCTATGTTCCACTTTATATCCATCTCTTCCAAGTGCTCATCACTTATTTGCTCAAGGTCCTCATATGTAATCACTGAACCATTGGGCAAAGAAGCAATGTAAGCACACACAGTATCCAGATCCAAACCAACAGGCTTATCTCTTGGTGAGTCACTTTTGTATGTGTCAGCGTCTGAATGTGAGGCGTTGACAGGATATGTTCCAGCGTTGACACATGTTGATCCTGTAACTGGGTGCATGTAAGAGTCCTTCTGATCAAATTGGCCTTCACTATGTGAGAAGAAGGCCATGTTGCTATTGGTAGACTTACTTCCATGCTCCCAAAGAGTTTCATTCTCCAACAGCCTCAGTTTGTTGTAGATATCATCAAAAGTAGAACTTTTCTGAGTGTTGTTGGCAAGTATAGATCTTGCCTCAATCTTCCACGCATCACCAAGGCTTTTAAGAAAAGTGGCATTAATGTCAACATCACCAACTTGCGTCCCCATGAAGGACAGCTTGCTTGTAATGTCAAGCAGTCTGCTTCTCACACTGCTAAGCTTCTCATTAGGTTGAGCCTTGAAAACAGCATACTCATGCATGAGTTGCTTCTTCTTCTCTTCCTTAGTATCATCATTGCCACCATATGCAACTTCAAGAGCTGCCCAAAGGTCTTTTGCAGATTCATAACCTCTGTATTTATGCTGGTTCTCTTGTCCCAAAGAGAGTTTCAGAATGTTTAGGGTTTTCATATCAACCCTTTTCTTTGCTATGTCTTCAGCAGACACAGCTCTACCATCATCAGGTTTTTCTTTCTTATCTGCTTCTGGACATCCAGCAACAACAGTTCTTGCAGTAATGGCATTAGCAATATTTTCAGCTTTATTGAATGTGTTTCCATATTCAATAATCTCCCAGAGAGTGTAGTCATAGATCCCCAGATATTGCTCAAAGTTGAACTTCCATAGCTCAAAGTTGTTTGCATCAAGCATGGGAATCTTGATGCTAGGGTTTGAGGAGGAGGGGTTATCTTCTGGATTGGACATGATATTTTTAGGGTTTTGTGAAAATTAGGGTTTTGGTGATTTTAGGGTTCTTGTGTTCTTTAAGATCAAAAGTTTCTCAACAAGCTCTGATACCACTTGTTGATCCCAAACTTGGATCGATTTAGCTTTGTGTATACGAGATTAGATCAAGTTATACACGTAGAGAAACCTTTGTATATGTATAAAGTAATCTAAGTGTTATGCGAAATTAACACTTAAACAAGAACACACAAAGATGTAAACAAACTTTCACTTTATTAATGATAACAAACTTGCTTACAATGAAAGTGTTTAACGTATGAAAACTTACTTTGAAACATAACCTAAAGGTCTTCTTTTATAGACATAAGAAGCCTTGTACAAGAGTCTACGTATCAACTATTCTAGGTAAAGATAATTATAGAAAAGACAATGTTGAACTTATCTTTACTAGAAACAAACTAGAAACAATATACGCGTAGACTAAATCTTTCCATCAGTGCTTGTCTTCAACCTATCAACGCTTGACTTCTTCTTGTCAACGCTTGATCTGTCAGCGTTTGTTTTCTTCCTATCAACGCTTGTTTTAATCTTGTCAACACTCAAGTGGACTGGCTATATTTTATTCCTAACAAAAACACCAATCCTATTACCACTTAATTATAATAATAACCAAGCCAAAACGTGTATTTTATGTCGTAAATGTCGGAATTATGCGTGGTTTGTGTTTTTTGTGTTTTAGGACCAAAAGATGAAAAAGGAAGAATACACAGGCTTTCACGGACTTTTATGGATGAAAACGAGAAAAGACGAAGTCAAAAGATCAAGACTGAAAAAAGAACGGAAGTCCAAGGCATATTCTGAAGATTTATCGAAGAAAAAGTCTATAGACGGAAGTTTAATGAAGTCGAAGAACTCAAGTCTAATTATTGAAGAAATTATAAGACAAGTTCAATTTATATCGACAAATCCTGAGACGACATCAAGAAATACAAAGAATTTAAATCGAGTCAAGACAAGAAGAAAGAAAGAAGAAAGCATCATCACATGTACTCCTCCTATAAATACCCTCCTAATGTGTCATTAGGAGGGGGTTAGATAATTTTTAGTTAAGTTTTATTATTGTAAGGTAATTAGGAGTAGATTAATATACTTTCTCTCTCTCTAGTTTTTCTTAATGTTTTTCAAGATTTCTCTTTAATCTTTTGTTAAAACTTTGATCTTTAATCTTTTTAAATTCAAGTTTTTAATCATCTTCTTCTACCTTTCTTATTTTGTTTATCTTTGATTCGTGATAATCGTTGATATTGTTTCATCTTAGTGTTCATGTGATTAAAAAGTTTATCTTTTTATTCATCTCTAGGCTTTAATAGGGATTAAGCTTTGAGCTTGACATGCTTATTGGCTTATTTTGTATTTAGCTTATTTGTTTTAAAGTTCTCTTAAAAGTTTTTTCTATTTAAAGTTTGATTTAAAAAGTTGCTTATTTAGAGTTTAGTAAGTTTTAATTTGTGCTTATTTAGTTATTTTCATTAAATAGTTAGCTAAGTTTTGGATTGTGCTTATTGAAGTTAGCTTATTTGATTGCTTATTACGAGATTCTTTCAATCGGAATAGGGTTTCCCTATTCCGACCAACATTCCGATTATAGCCTTTATTATTCCGATAGTATTCCGATCACTGGATCGGAAAAGGGTTTCGATATTCCGATTGGGATTCCGATTTGACATTCCGACATGGGTGTTTTGAGTGATATTCCGATAGGACTTAGTTTGCATTATTCCGATAACTTCCTTTTTATACATTCCGATAGACTTGCATTTTGATTATTCCGATACTTTTAGCTTTATTTCGACTGTATTCCGACAACACATTCCGATCATATTCCGATTAGGTGTATTCTGATGGTTTAAGTTTTTCGTTTTACCAAGTTTTCAAGTTTTAATTCATTACATTTTAATTTCCAAAAATTGCACGCTTCCCGAAATCTATATTTTTACCAAGTGTTTTTCTAATTTTAGAGAAAAAGTGACAGTTTTTCTATATTTGCTTTTATCCTATTTTAATTACGTTTCGCATTTACTTTTTAATTAGTTATAGACAACGACAACCTTTTACCTTTATATTCCACAAAGAACGAATGAGTCGTACTGTCAACCAATAATCAATTCGAAAAAACTGGAACAACGAACTTTCATATGAGGTGAAAACCTTTGTATTAAATGGCGTCGCCGCCGGCTCTTTTCGTGAAGATTAACGGTTTATTGTGAGAGACGCGTTGGATTTTGGGATCCGTTCACTCTTGAACGTTATTTTTCTTGTCTAATTTTCAAAATTTTCAAAAATCCAAAAAAATAGAAAAACATAAAAAAACCAAAAATATTTCTTGTCTATCTTTCTTTTCTTTTTGTAGGTGTGTATGCGTACCCGTGCTCATAAGAAGAAAGCAATTCAAGCCGAAGTCGAAACTCCACCTATAGTCACCATGGACAATCGACCAATGTGACAACCCTGGTTTTGAGGTTCGTCACTTAGTTTTAGTTTGTGCTAGTTACGTGTCTTTATGTGTTTATGTGCTTATTGGTGTGTATAGATTGTGGTTTGGATATCGTTTCCGGTACTGGGTACCTTGTGAGTGAAACGATGTGTGATGATTTCATGTTCATGAGTTCACATGGTAGTGACTATGAAGTGAGATGGTGTTATTTAGTGGTTTTACGTATACGTATATGTATTATAGAAAATCGTATTTTTACGATTTACGGTTTAGCATTTGGAGGTATCGGATGAGGTAATTAGTCATATGGATATTTTTCGGGATGGTTTTAAGTCATTAGGACTTAGTTATAAAGTTTATTTCAAAATTTGAGATTTTTTTTAAAAGTGTATATTTTACGACTTTTACGGTATTCGCGTAAAAACTGACTAGTTTTACGGTTTTGAGGTTTTGGAGGCTTTAGGAGCTGAAATAAATTAAGGAAAATTAAGGTAATATTAATAAGATATTAATTAATAATAAAATAAATAGAAAAACGAATTTTATGGGGTATAGGTCGGATTAGAAGAGAAAAAAAAGAAAAAAAAGAAAAGATTTATGGTAAGTGGTAATTCGGTTGGACAAGGATTGTTTTGGCTATATAAGGAACCCCCAACACTAAATCAAACACATTTTTTTCTATTCCCTGGAGTTTTAGTCGACCAAAAAGAGGAGGAGAATTAGGGTTCTTCAAAAATTTGGGTTTTTACATCTTCCATTGAATTAAAGGTAAAACCTCCATAAACCTTTTTGATTAAATTATATTTATGTTTAATTGATCATCTTATGATGGATTTAGGTTAGGGTTTAATATAATAACAGTAAATTAATGTTGTATTAATCATAATATGATGATTACATAAATTAGGGCTTGTAATTAGAGGGATTAGGCTTAATTAATGAGGTTGATTTTGTTAAACCCGTTTTTAAAAACTGGGCAGAATTTTGAGTCAATTGTTTTGATTATATCGGGAGTTCTAGGAACATTCAAAATGCGATCCAAGTATCCCTGAAAAGGTAACTGAAGTGGATTTCCAATGCAAGAAACGAGAACTAAATTGGAGGTCGGGAAGTGGGTCAAAAACAGGTTACAACAGTCGAAGGTCAAAACAGTTTTGTAATCAGCCTGTTTTCTTTTTAAGTTTTGGGTTGTTTGGGGTACTTAGGTTTGCATTGGGATCTTCTCACGAACATGAGAGATGGTTTATATATTTTATTAAGTATCTGCACTTGGGCTAAGGTTGTGATTTAGGGTAAGACCCCCTAATTGTAACAAACTTTTAGTATGTTTAAAATCAGGAAATCTGGAATGACAAAAGTATATATATATAAATCGGAGCCTTAACAATATCTTTTAGGTTAGGGCAAGTGGGAGGTGTTAGCCAACATATGTAAGGGTATGAATATTTCTTTTACAGAAACCATGGGTATGTTTAAGTGGACGGTTGACTTAAAGTTTGGAGACCTAAAATTGGGACTGTTTTATGTAAAATATGAACGGGATAGTTATTAAACTTAAACAAGTTAAGGACTTGTTAGGGAAGGGTAATGGGGTGTTTAGAGCATATAAATGGGGTATTTATATGGGAGTAGGCTAGATGTCCATCATAGGTTGATGAGCTATCTTAGTGATTGGTTTATGTATTGATTGCGTGTTTTTGGTTTGTTAGCTTGTTGCTAGAGCGAGGACTTTTGGAGAAGCTATCAGGTGAGTTTCATAGTCCCATGTTTACTATTGATTTTGACTTCCAGATAGGATGGAAGAGACACTGTGTTGAGTTATTTTCTAAATTGATGCTGTGAATGTTTTTGTGACTTGAAATGGACTTGTGGGTATATTATGTGATTAACTGCTATGTGATTGTTGTTTGTGTATGATTTGGATTGGGATAGGTACATAGCGTGATCGTCTATGGGACCAATTGATAATGACAAGTTAGTGGTCTTGGGATAGGTACATAGTGTGATCATCTATGGTACCATGGTTGTTGGTAAAGAGTGATGCCTTGGAAATTATGGTTGTTGGTAAGGCGTGATGCCTTGGAAATTGTGGTTGTTGGTAAGGCGTGATGCCTTGGAATTGTGATGATTGATTAATATTGAATGCTAGTTGTTAATGCATATTTGTAACACATTGTCCATATGTTATTGTGTTGATGGTTGTTATTCACAACTTTTAACTGGTTTGGCGTTGGAGTCTAAACCTATGACCCTCACCAACTTTATGTTGACGTGTTTTAGTGTCTCTTTCAGGTGTGAATATAGTTAAGCTTGAGGATAGAAGTGGCTAGACTTGGATGCCTTAGGATTGCATATAGAAGGAGATCCCCGTTCCTTCTTAGTTTACCTTTATGTTTTTTGATAAGTGATACATGTTGGAACCTATATGTTTGTTTGGTTGATGTTTATTATTTGTCTTTGGTAAATGGTAGGACTGTTACCTACTTACCTAGACTCCTGCTTTTGATGAGATATTGTCATGACTTTTGTGTCACCATTTTATGACATTTCTTATTTCATATAGTTATCTCTATAGACACGCCATGTTGTGATGATATCCATACGTCCCGCCCCATATTCCGCCATGGTGGGGTGTGACAGGATGGTATCAGAGACAATGGTTATAAAGAATTAGGTTGCCTAGTCGCGTAGCCTATTCTATAGCTTAAGGGTCCCTGCATATAGGCGTCATAGGAGTATGTGTGTATTTTATATAATAGATGTGTTTGGATTTTATTTATTGCAATGTTTTGACTAGTATGAACTGAACCATAGTATGTTCATACTTAGCCGCATGTTATTTTCTTTTCGGATTGTGACTAGTGCGGGTTGAACCATAATCATCCACGCTAGTCATTGTCGTATTTTGCTTAAATTGTACATTATAGTACATAATTTGGTACATCATAGTTTCTATCTTTTGTTGGGTTATTTTATGTACTCGAGAGATATTTTTTTAATATTTAAGTCATGTTCCCTGAGAATTATGTGGTAATTCGAGTTACCAGGAGTAGGTGGATAGGAAGTGTTTTAAGTTGTTTCCACTCTTATGGGTGACATGACTTATAACTGATTATGTTTTCGTTTTGGATTTAGTCTAGGCTGTTTTAGCCAGACTATTGATTTATGTATTTAAGAGTATTACTATGTTATTTTAATAGATGGAGTTTTGGACTTTATTGTTTATGTGGTTATGAGCTTATGTGAGTAGATGGATTTATGTGTTATATGTTGTATTGATTCTTATAAGTGTCATCATAAGAGGGAGTGCATTGGGGAAAGGGTAATTGTATAAGTATTGTGGCCAACATAGTTATACAAGTACCAGAACTACAATGGGTTCTCAAGTATGATTGCATGAAAGAGGGTTAGTACATGCTTGTATATGGTGAGATGTAGAATTTGGGTATACGTATTATATATGAGTTTATGTAATGGCTGCCTATGATATGGCTATTGTTCTTTTTGTGTTATATGTTTTGGATTATAGTTGTGTTGTGTGATATGGGGTCACACGATATGGTTTGGTTTTGGAGGTGGGCTTTATGCCTTGTTCTGGCACGGTGAGATGGTGATTACTCGTATGGAAAAATGAGCGTATAAAGCGATTGATTGACTTGACATGTATTATAACGAGTATGTTTGGGAGATTCGATAGGTATATATATGCGAATGTATATATACTACTACGTGTAAGGTTATGGTATATGGTCGTTCACTAGTTATTATAACTTGAACGTACCTTGTGTTTGTTCGTGTTTTATGGTCCTGGAGTTTGTTGGAGTTCCAACGACATTTTGAATCTTTTAAAGTGTGTCTTGTAGCGTATTCTTTGAGTTTCATATTTCACGTGTACGTTTTAAAATGGTGTTCTTGGTTTTAAGTCTATTGAAATAACTTGGGATTTCTTTTGAGATAATGAAATCTTTTGTGTTGGGTCTTGCATTTCTTTTGGTCGATATATATCGAGTTAGATGGTTGGTTGTATTTGGTAAAATAAGGGTAAGGTGTTGAAGTCGTGTTTGAAACTAGATGTAACATAAGATTTCTTTTTAATCAACACTTATATATTTCAAATTCTAATTGACTTTCTTTAAAATAAAGCGAAGTAAAATTTCTTTCTACTTACATAGTTTATATAATTGGGTTTAACCGATTCACGTCATTTATATTTATTAATACAAGGTTAAATTGAGTTTATGAAGGTTACACATACAATTATATCTGTCATTTAAAAGGATTACATTAATATCTAAGTTTAATCTTTAGTATTTTTAAAACAACTAGTGTAAAATTATTTTGGTCGTAACTTGTTCGTTTTTAAAGCTTTTTGGGTGATTCAAAAGCCAAAAATTATGTACTCGGAACGTACTTTTCAAATATTCAGAATGTATAGTCATGGGAGGTCAGTATCTTGGCCGAAATTATTGTACAAGTGTCGGGTTAAAGGTTGAGTTTGAATAGTAGTTTATTTTTATGATTTTGGATGCACGGGATACCTAGTCTTTGAGTTGAGTTTTGAGATCGTCTATAAGGTTATTTGTAGATTGTTTGAGTCACATAGATGTGGGAGGTAATAATAAAAAAAGATATAAATTCTTTTGGAAAAGTCGTTCTTTTGCACGGCTTAAATAATATGTCGCGGGGCGTAATATGTTTGGTTGCCATTGGGTGTTTCTTGGATTATTTTTCATTGTCATGGGTCATTTTCAATTGATACACGTTTTGGATTTGAGTTTTCTTTTGATTCTTATGGTTTTTGACTTGTTTTAACTGGTGCACGTGAAATGTCGTTAGTTATCCGTTGGTTTGACTCGTGGATCGTATCAGGTGGATTCAGGATGTAGTTTTGGTTTTGTATTGTTCGGGAGCGTTGAGGTAGTCGTATGAAAGACTTGGTCGCGCCTATACGATTAAGTAGGTGACCATGAGAGAACGATCAGAATGCCCTTAGTGGGGAGGAAAGGAGTTCGTAGACGAACTAATGTGGTCATGATGTCTCTTAGGAGTACCAAGGAGATGAATAGAGATTTGTGGGATACTAGCACAAGTAACGCGCCATAGAGAGTGTTGGAAGGGGATACAATACCTCAAAGGTATTTATGATTGTTCGTAGGGCATGTAAGTTTTCCGAAAATTTCCTAAAATTTAGTAGGTTTGCCTATTACTGTGAGTTAGAACCATAAATAGAGCAAGTAGGAGAAGTGAGAGGAGTTGGAGTTAGTGTCTTTCCAAGGCAAATCGTTGATGGAGTGATTTAAAAACAAGAGCTGTTAGAAATTGCAACGGATGCAAGGTAAAAGTTGAGTTGCTTAGTAGTCGATTGGATGTGGAAAGAGGTTGAGTGGTCTGATGAGAGGAATCATTGGTCTTTTAAAATGCGTGTCGAATTTTGCAAGTAGAACGAGGTAGGAATTTATTCGTATTACCGCTAAGAGAGGGTGCAAGGAGGACATAGTTGAAACTGCTAAGGATGTTGTGTGAACGCTTTGGGTTTACGGTTATGCATTTGGCTTCGCCAAAGCACTAGCGGTTTTCATGGTGTCAATGAACCAAGTGTGCATGAACGTGTATAAACGAGTTGTCATTGGGAGCGTCGACGACATCTTGAACTACTCAAATCTGAGAAGGAGAGTGAGGCGAATTATGTGTTGGTTTTTGAGTGGAGTTATACATGAGATTTTCAAGTGTGAGTCTTAGTAATAAGTTTACCATGATGAGTAGTTAGAGATGATGACATATCATGGAACCGGCAAGGGGCGAAGTGAAGAAGGATGAGGAAGCATTTTGGAGGCTGAAGAAGTGGATTGGGTAATGAGCCGATCTTGGCATTATCGGAAGGACTGGATGAATCCGCGAAGCATGACGATACGTGGAGCAAGGATTTGGACGCGTACGAGGACGACAAAGAAAGGCGATCACTTATATGTTTCAGGAACAGATGATTTGGAAAAACTGGATAGACTTAGTTAGTGGAGCTGGACTGTTATATCTGCCTAGAATGCTAGAGGCATTTGGTGTACGAGACGTAGAGAATGATCTATACGGATCATGAACGTCTCCAACACATATTCAATCATCTTGATTGAACATTTGACAAAGGTGATGGGTGGAGTTAAGTGGTGAAAGAAAATTGCAAGGCCAAGTACCATCTGGGAAAGGCAAGCATGGTTCATAAGACCTGGAATAAGAAGAATGAAGTGAAGCCAAGACTATATGGATGACGTATTAGGGTGGTTTGGATGAAGGATGTAGGTTGCACGAGTTGAGTTGTCTAAAGCAGAGAACGCGTCAACATGTATATTGCGTGGCTTGGACAATCATATGGAGAAAAGGGACGTAGACTATACTTCCTACATAGATAGGGGTAGCTTAGAAAGGGCGATGTAAGGACGAAGTTGGTGAAAGGGATACATAATGCGGTGTAGGAATAAGTATGACGAGAGTTGGATGATAGTCGATAGACAGACTAATTCATCTCATATTCAAGAGGAATGAGAAGTCACGTAGTTGAGAAGTTGGAAGGATTACGTACGAATGTGATGGAATAGAGGGTTTTGGCGTAAAAGTTAGCCTAATATGTATAAAATGCCTTATGAAGGATTATGGCAAGGGAAGAACTGATGGATATGTGAAAGACCGGCATTGGTCACTTTGTAAGGAAATGGGAATTTTTAAGTAGTTTGGGGTACGGACTAAAGGGAGTTGATGAACATGATTGGATATGAGTATATCCAGCTGACTGGAAAAGGAGGGACAAGTGAGATATTTATACAACCTTAGGAGTTGCACTAAGGGCATGAGTGATTGATTTAGAGGGAGTTAGGAAACTCTTTAGCGGTGGCTGGGTTTTCATATAATGATAGTTATCATACTAGAAGTCGATAAGTGCCATTTGAGGAACTATATGAAAGGATAGGGTGAGTTGTCCCCATTATGGACTAGAATTGGTAAAAGAGGCTACTAATGTAGTAAAGGTGTTTGTGGAAAGGATGAGAGCAACAAGGGATGCTATGTAGAGATGGAGGAAACCACTAGAGTTAGTGACAAAGTGTGCATGAAGTTTCACCCATAGTAACGGGTGGTACGTTTTGGTAAAATGGAAGAGTTGATGTAGAGTTTTGTAGTTCCATATATGATCTTTGGAAAGATCGGACCAGTAGCTTATGAGTATAGAATTTCCTGGGGAAATGAGTTGTATACATGATACATTTCATGTATTGAGATTAGTAAAGTTTGTTTTAGAATGCATTTCGCATGTACGGTTATTCGGGACTTGTGTTAATAAGAGTCTTTGATTTATCAAAGACTCATTTGTGAGATTTATTGACTGTGAGGTCAAGAGTTTGGCAATGAGTTTAATTATTTTTGGTTTGTATATGTGGTATTTTGCAACTTGAACTAAAGTTCACATGGAAATGAGGGGAGTTCATTTAGAACAAGTATCCTCGTGTGATTTGTTGTTTGTGTGTTGATCCTAAGGAGTAAATCTCGGGACGAGATTTCTATTAGGAGGGAGTGATGTGACAACCCTGCTTTTGAGGTTCGTCACTTAGTTTTAGTTTGTGCTAGTTACGTGTCTTTATGTGTTTATGTGCTTATTGGTGTGTATAGATTGTGGTTTGGATATCGTTTCCGGTACGGGGTACCTTGTGAGTGAAACGATGTGTGATGATTTCATGTTCATGAGTTCACACGGTAGTGACTATGAAGTGAGATGGTGTTATTTAGTGGTTTTATGTATACGTATATGTATTATAGAAAATCGTATTTTTACGATTTACGGTTTAGCATTTGGAGGTATCGGATAAGGTAATTAGTCATATGGATATTTTTCGGGATGGTTTTAAGTCATTTAGGACTTATTTATAAAGTTAATTTCAAAATTTGAGATTTTTTTTAAATGTGTATATTTTACGACTTTTACGGTATTCGCGTAAAAACTGACTAGTTTTACGGTTTTGAGGTTTTGGAGGCTTTAGGAGCTGAAATAAATTAAGGAAAATTAAGGTAATATTAATAAGATATTTATTAATAATAAAATAAATAGAAAAACGAATTTTATGGGGTATAGGTCGGTTTAGAAGAGAAAAAAGGGAAAAAAGAAAAGATTTATGGTAAGTGGTAATTGGGTTGGACAAGGATTGTTTTGGCTATATAAGGAACCCACAACACTAAATCAAACGCATTTTTTTTCTATTCCCTGGAGTTTTAGTCGACCAAAAAGAGGAGGAGAATTAGGGTTCTTCAAAAATTTGGGTTTTTACATCTTCCATTGAATTAAAGGTAAAACCTTCATAAACCTTTCTGATTAAATTGTATTTATGTTTAATTGATCATCTTATGATGGATTTAGGTTAGGGTTTAATATAATAACAGTAAATTAATGTTGTATTAATCATAATATGATGATTACATAAATTAGGGCTTGTAGTTAGAGGGATTAGGGTTAATAATGAGGTTGATTTTGTTAAACCCGTTTTTAAAAACTGGGCAGAATTTTGAGTCAATTGTTTTGATCATATCGGGAGTTCTAGTAACATTCAAGATGCGAAAAGGTAACTGAAGTGGGTTTCCAATGCAAGAAACGAGAACTAAATTGGAGGTAGGTAAGTGGGTCAAAAACAGGTTACAACAGTCAAAGGTCAAAACAGTTTTGTAATCAGCCTGTTTTCTTTTTAAGTTTTGGGTTGTTTGGGGTCTTTAGGGTTGCATTGGGATCTTCTCACGAACATGAGAGATGGTTTATATATTGTATTAAGTATCTGCACTTGGGATAAGGTTGTGGTTTAGGGTAAGACCCCCTAATTGTAACAAACTTTTAGTATGTTTAAAAATCAGGAAATCTGGAATGACAAAAGTATATATATATATATATATATATATATATATATATATATATATATATATATATATATATATATATATATATATATATATATATATATATATATATATATATATATATATATATATATATATACTAGTGGCAAAACCCGCCCGATGGGCGGGTATGATTTTTGATGATCGTTTATATATTTTTATTTTGCTAAATATTGGTTTTAATAAATTCTATTTGTTTTTTTATATTTATTTAAGCATAGTAAAAAGGTTTGTTAAATTATTTATGTTCGTTATATGACTATGTATATATTATGGTTTTTGTAATAAATGTACAGAACTCGTATTAATTTTATTTTAAACCGTATATTACAAAACATTAAAGGGCTATAGTATATTAGTTTTATTTAAATGTGGAACAAAGCTTCTTTATACTCAGTATAAAGATCTTTTTAATGATTGTAGTAATGTTTGTGAAATTGTTTGTGTATACAAACAAAAAAATCTTTAAACAAAGTTCTAGCACCATGCCAAATGCGTCCGAAAAAAGAGTAAAGCAGATGATATTTGGTTTTTCTTCAGATTTCTCTAGCAAAGTAGGATAAAGCAACGTATGGTGAATTTTATTTATTTTAATTAAGAAAAGAGTTATTTTTGATATTATATTTATTTTGGATATTAAGTGACGCATCTTTATCATTCATCTCTAACATAATCTAATGGATAAGATTAAAAGTATTTAATGAATTCATTTATCTTTATAATTTAAATATCTTTTAAACCGTTAACTATTAAACGAAAAAAAATATTTTCACGAAGAGCATTTAATTATTTTTCTATCAATATGCACTATGATATACTTTTAAAGAAAAAAAATTATCGTTTTTTCTTGTTTTTAAAATTTACATAAAATATCATATATGATAATAGTTTTCATCATATATGATAATAGTGTTAAATCATACTATATGATATTGGTTTATATCATATATGATAAGTTAAAATGTTAAATCATATATGATAATAGTGTTTCATCAAATATGATACCAG
This sequence comes from Glebionis coronaria, assembly GCA_025667525.1. Classification (NCBI taxonomy): domain Eukaryota; kingdom Viridiplantae; phylum Streptophyta; class Magnoliopsida; order Asterales; family Asteraceae; genus Glebionis; species Glebionis coronaria. The sequence goes on from JANFOE010000217.1 coordinate 728,948, forward strand.
TGTTAAATTATAAATTATTATTAAATCATTTATGATATTGGTTTATAGATATGATAAGTTATACCATATATGATACTGGTGTTACATCATATATGATAATTTTCGATAATGAAAAAAACTGAAAAAACAAAGAAAATAAAATGTCGAAAGTGTATCATATAGCATATCTATAGAAAGATAATTGAATGCTATTTGTAACGGTATAACTTTTTTAGTATAACGGTCTAAAAAATATTAAAGTTTAAAAAAAATATTAACATATATTTTATATTTTGTCTTATTCATTGGATTAAAGTGGATATAAAAAGTAAAGATTTATCAGGTATCTAAATAATAATCTTTCAATTGAATGCAAAAAATTTCTTCATACTTTCACGATACATTCAGTTTAAAATGTCAGGCTTTTGTCTTTAACGAATGTAGGATATGCAGTCAAAAATTAAAAACATAAACGATGGATTAAATCAATGTTTTAAAATTATCATAGTTCCCAACTTAACAATTTAAAATACTCTCTTTATTGTCAAGAAAAAGTGTCTCAGCCAAACATTTGCAAGTTATAATACATTTGAATATAAGACGTAGTCTGTCAAGAAAACAAAATTGACGTACCATGTAGTCAAGCCAACAATCATTATGGTCCAACTCCTGCCACTCGTAGGTTTTTAGGTTTATTTTAAATATCCGAGAACTGACCGAACCGACACTCAACGGTTTATCGAAGTGACTTTGACTGGCATGTGAAGCTTTACTTAAAACGGTATTTATCGGCCCACTCAACAATTTTGGCCTAAGAGAACCATGTGCAGCTCACCATCAACTTTTTTATAACAAACATACAGTTCCTCAACCTAACTTCAACCTCAAGTGGCTAATTTATTTACTACCTGCACCTCTTTATACCCATTACCCAACCCATCACTGTTCCTGTGTAGACACCTCCAAATAGTGTTTGTGTTGGCATACAAGTGTATGAGAAGATTTTCTTACATAGTTTTTTGGTCTAGCTTGCAGAGACGTGGCTAGAGATACTGTTTGATCGTCTCTAAAATTGGATACCGAGGTAGAATTGTAAGTCTTAGCATTCTGTCATAATGACGGTCTGAAAGTATTTTTAATTCTCAAAATTCTAGAAGATGCAATTGAAGAGATTTGGGAAGCGGTTGCAATGGTACCCATCCAAGTCTTACAGCTATACGTCCATATTTGTGTCAACCTATACGAAGAAATAAGACATACTCGATGATAATTGACATTTTTGTGAGCGTAAATCTTAATGGAAAAGCAAGATGGTGAAGTGTCGGTAGCTGTACACACTCGACGCTCTTTAAGCCTAAACCTTTGAAGCTTAACAGATACTCCCTATGACCAAACACTGTTAGTGTTACATTACGACATTATAGGGAAAAGATGCATTGAAACAAATGTTATTCATTTAGTGTTATTGGTCTTACTTGGCTTTGTCAGGTGGAACATCTCTTAAATATTTCAAGATCAATGCTTCTGTGCTCTCTTTCAAGTCGATTAAGAAAGGCCTGCATCGAATAATTTAGTTAGGAGGATTTCATAGTCATAGTCATCTTTCGATATGGTATGCGGCGTATGCCACTTGTTTGGTATCAGATTACTTGTTACAGAAGATGGCAAATGGATTGGTCAGACAGGTTATGTTAAAATGGGTAGTTTTTGGTACTGACCGAAAGAAGCTGGGTTGACATGAAAACAGTATCACCAACCAGAATCCTAGCTGATCAGCAGTATCAGAAACTGGAGATTGTACAAAGTCGGGAAAATGTGGCAACTGAGTTTTATGAAGAGACTAAATCTTCAACTTCTTCTACTTCATATGCACCAGCACCCTGCAGTGTTGTAAAACTGTGATCTTGAGCCGGTTTTTTATCCGAATTCTCTTCTAGATCCAATTGGCTAGGTTCTTTGACAGATTTGATCGAGTTCTCTGCTTAAAGTGATTCATTGTTACCCTCTGACTTGACGGGATACTTTGCAGCAAGGTTTATAAATGCAGAACTGCGAAGGTTGAGAAACATATTTAGTATTAAAAATTCCTGTTACAATTTTGACCCACTGATGGATTCTGGATTGTTTAGTCTCTAATGACAGACGTGATAATGGACAGGTACCCAGTGGATCTAGTCAGCCAAATGAAATACCATATTCGCATTAAAGAAAATATCTTAAAGGAATGAATGCATGTAGGTTACTGAACACCTATAAATGAATATTTATTCAAGTTTCTACAAAGATTTAGTCTAAACGCTTTTTTTAAACGCTTATCCATTTGACACAAGTGGAGTTCTTGAGGACACCTAGATGTAGAATTAAAAAGAGATAATCATTTCGGAAACTGTCTTAGGTCGGACACTTTGAGCTAAGTATAGTATTTGAAGGTGTTCAGTAAGGGCGAGTAAAGATCTCATGTAATTTTGAGCTTAACTCATAAAGTAAAAGTAAACGCCAGGAGGCCACCATGAGTGCCACACCAAGCGGTTTCCATGAATAGATTCACCGCCATACAGTATTCACAGGAAGAATTATAACTTAGAGTAAGCCAGAATTTATGATTATGCCTTCGCTAATGTAATGCTAAGATATATATTTAGATAATTCAGATATTTAAAAAGGATATCAGGAACGTAATCTGGACGGTATTTGTCCCTAACATGGTAAAAAACATAAATCGACATGAAGCGCATAGAGTAAACTTAGGAGAGTATAATAAAATGTTAAGTCATCTGTCCACCACTTCGACCACGGCCCCATTGCCTTCCATCCTGGAATCAGCGATCAAAATCAACACGAATAGTCAAATTCTAACTCATTTTTTAATAGGCTAAATTGCGTTGTGTATACAGGTTAAGCTGGTGAAATAAAATAGCTACCTAAAAGGGGAAAGGGTAGAGGGTTGCCCAAACTGTAGTTATATGTAAACAACCTCCTAGATTGTAGGTAATAAACATAATACTTATAAGATTGACACATTAACTATTCATAGAAAAAATCCAGAAAAAATGGAAAAAATAATGTTTGCGGACCAACCCATATTTAACAGTGACTCGTTTGCACCCGTTTTAAACACTTCTGTCATCAGAGAAACTAAGTTCGTTAAGCGTCAGAGAAAAAACGTAAGGTCGATCTCTCTTCTGGTCTTTTTCTCTAGCGGTCAGGTGAAAGTTTCAATGGATATCATTGTGTGCCTTTTGATGCTATAGTTTTGGCTAGCATATAATCGTTTACCGAGGTGTGTAGTAAGTTGTTAATCAGACAGTCATGTAACGGCTTGCTTCTATGTTATATGAGGAAGACTGGTTAGTTTTAAGTTACAATATGTGTCTTAAGATGTTTAAGGCTACCTCACCCACCCCGCCCACATCTATTTCACCCGATGGGGAAATATTCACATCTGCATTAAATAGATATATAGATATTTACATACACAATATCACAAAAACTATTTATGGAACCTACTTGACTTTTCTCAGTATCAGAATGAACAACAGTTACATTGACTAATGCACTACAGATAATGTTTATCCCACTTAATTTCAATTTTCTCCCTTCTAACTCTAAACTTTTATCCATTTGACCTCTTGGCGATAAAATATAACACATCGATAGAACGACAATCTACCTTTTTAATACAATAATTTAACAGGTTTAATTCAATGGCCGATTTTCATAGATTCTACCCGGTTTGCCCATTAGAGGAAAAGCATAACCTAAGTTTACGCGACTATCGATATATGAGTTGAGATTGCCACCTCTTTTGTAATTTTTCAGCAAATGAATCTAGAGGAGCCATGCGAATTCAGCACAATACCGTATAATATGGTTAAACTTACTTGCTAATAGGGAGTCTTTGTGTGCCGGAATTAACCAAGACACAAAATACCTTGTTTGAGCTGCTCTCCTGTTATGAACCAAAAGCAAACAACATAAAGAGTGATGGCGTCTCCACCTTTAGAAATAAATTACCAAGCCCTATGTTCAATATGTATGCATCATGCGTTTCATAGTTTATAGTCCTGGAATTTCTGAATCAAAAAGGCCAGGAATCATGGCTCTGCAAGAACAAAGAAATGAGTATTGAGCTAAGCCATATAAATTCTATAGAAATTTATTGATCAAGTACCTTGAGTTGACTATGTTGTTAGTCATACCCAGAACCTTATCACATGTCTGAAGCATCTACTATAATTACTTTTCAAGATACTATAATCATAATTTAGTACTTATCAATATTATACTGTCTATGTGCTCACTATTTGGATTGAACATAGTAGTCCGGAATATGAAAAAGGTGCAATCATTAGTCCTCGGGATCAAGGTCAGATTAGGTGCAATCATTGTTTGGGTATACATCAATGTTAGTAATCCAAGCTGCATTTTCCTTTTGAAGGAATAAGATACGACTATTCTCGAATTTTTTCACTCTCATGAGTAATGATTTATATGTATACCCGAGCATGACTAATAGCCACGAAAGCACCTGAAAAGAGGACCGTTCAAACGACAACATTACGCTCAATCAGACTTAGCTCATAAAAAAAGCTCTTGTAAGCATGTAACAAAAATGGTAAATATTACCTAACGCATGAAGATCACCTGCTGACTCATATTTTAGCTTCAAGCTATCTGTGAACATCGCTTGGTTGGACTCGAGATGCTGCAGGTTGGAGCACAAGGCAAAACAGGTTGTTTAGCTTGGTTATCCCTATATACTGTTGTAATTTAACTTTCCTTTTACCTGGTCTGTTGGTCAGATTCATTCATGGCAGTTAATTGGATCGCTTTGATTATAGATTGAAAACTTTTTGTGGATGCATATAAAGGGAGACACCCTATACAAAACACACCACAAACAGTTTCATATATTAGCTCGGTGGTTATTTATTTATCCACTAATCATATATTTAGGCATGATATCAAATTATCGTCCCAAATTCAGTTGCTGCAATAAGAAAGTTATGTAATTTAGGCACCAACAAAAATGCACAGTAAAACTCGAGATTTAAACAAAAAAATCAGATCATTACATCAAGTAATGAATGCATTTTTAGCATATGCGTACACAAAGTAGGAGCCTTACAGAAGATGCAGGTTTGATATGTGTTTGCAAAATCAGATGGCGAAAATCTTTAAGTCATTCGTAATGATCCTTAAAAATAAAATACCTCATCGATTGCGGTCTCCATTTTTCAAGGTCGACAGGCCACAACTTGGAAACAACTGATGGATCCCTAATTCTATTTTTCATATTGTATGCATAGTTCTCCAAAGCATTGCAGGCGCCCACCTTCTTCCTATGCGCTTGATCTTCAGATCAAAATATCTCAGTGTCTTTCACTATTTTTTTCAATCTCCTCACTTTCACTATCTTCCCTATACTGTGTGATATTCAATATAGCGACAACAATTTCTAGAGGACTCTGAGAAAAGTAATTTACTGGTAAAAAACGCTACTGTTCTTGCAGATCACGATCAAAGGAATGCAGACTATTAAACAAACATACCATTAAAACTCTCGGATGTAGATGCTAATCTTTTCTTGCCGATGAAAAGCCACTTGTTGTTCAAAAAGGGTTGCTGCCCAAAATCATTAAAAGCAATAAGCAAAGATGAAGATTGTAGACGAAACTAATTTTAGGGATTAGGAGCTTTATATTTTCATGGGATTCAATAAAAATAAAACTATTGATATGTGTCGCCGCTATTTACTCCTCAACGCAAGACGGTGGAGATTATTTGTGACGAAGAATCCGAGAGATGGAAGATAAAAGGGTTTAGAGACAAAGGAGAAACAAACCATCGATCGCTAGGGTGATAAGTTGGAAAAACTTTAGGAATGACTGATTTTAAGATCTAATATGTATATACTTATCTATCCAATGGAATAGCTATATATGGTGTTTTCGATCATCTATCACAACTTCTTCCTTGCTCAGTTGGTTGAGGCATTTGTTTGTGAACATACATACCCGGGATCGAATCTTGTAAAGAAATATTTTTTTAATAAAAGACGAAATTCTATGCTTAGTGCTGACGTGGATTAGTTCTCCAATAGATGACGTGGCAAATCCCTCCTCTTATATATATATATATATATATATATATATATATATATATACATATATATATATCGGGGCCTTAACAATATCTTTAAGGTTAGGGCAAGTGGGAGGTGTTAGCCAAAATATGTAAGGGTATGAATATTCCTTTTACAGAAACCATGGGTATGTTTAAGTGGACGGTTGACTTAAAGTTTAGAGACCTAAAATTGGGACTGTTTTGTGTAAAATATGAACGGGATAGTTATTAAACTTAAACAAGCTAAGGACTTGTTAGGGAATGGTAATGGGGTTTTTAGAGCATATAAATGGGGTATTTATATGGGAGTAGGCTAGATGTCCATTATAGGTTGATGAGCTATCTTAGTGATTGGTTCATGTAATGATTTCGTGTTTTTGGTTTGTTAGCTTGTTGCTAGAGCGAGGACTTTTGGAGAAGTTATCAGGTGAGTTTCATAGTCCCATGTTTACTATTGATTTTGACTTCCAGATGGGATGGAAGAGACACTGTGTTGAGTTATTTTATAAATTGATGCTGTGAATGTTTTTGTGACTTGAGATGGACTTGTGTGTATATTATGTGATTAACTGCTATGTGATTCTTGTTTGTGTATGATTTGGATTGGGATAGGTACATAGCGTGATCGTCTATGGGACCAATGGATAATGACAAGGTAGTGGCCTAGGGATAGGTACATAGTGTGATCATATATGGTACCATGGTTGTTGGTAAGGCGTGATGCCTTGGAAATTATGGTTGTTGGTAAGGCGTGATGCCTTGGAAATTATGGTTGTTGGTAAGGCGTGATGCCTTGGAAATTATGGTTGTTGGTAAGGCGTGATGCCTTGGAATTGTGATGATTGATTAATCTTGAATGCTAGTTGTTAATGCATATTTGTAACACATTGTCCATATGTTATTGTGTTGATGGTTGTTATTCACAGCTTTTAACTGGTTTGGCGTTGGAGTCTAAACCTATGACTCTCACCAACTTTATGTTGACTTGTTTTAGTGTCTCTTTCAGGTGTGAATATGGTTAAGCTTGAGGATAGAAGTGGCTAGACTTGGATGCCTTAGGATTGCATATAGAAGGAGATCCCCGTTCCTTCTTAGTTTACCTTTATGTTTTTTGATAAGTGATACATGTTGGCACCTATATGTTTGTTTGGTTTATGTTTATTGTTTGTCTTGGGTAAGTGGTAGGACTGTTACCTACTTACCTAGACTCCTGCTTTTGATGAAATATTGTCATGACTTTTGTGTCACCATTTTATGACATTTCTTATTTCATATAGTTATCTCTATAGACACGCCTTGTTGTGATGATATCCATACGTCGCGCCCCATATTCCGCCATGGTGGGGTGTGACAACCAATGATCGAGCTTTTGCAATCGCACGTAGAGGGAAACACCGATGCTATTGTCATACCCGAGATTGGAGCCAACAACTTTGAGCTCAAATCCTGCTTCATTCAAATGGTCTCTGCTCAACCATTCTTGGGGCGTACACTTGATGATCCTCATGACCATATCAAAAGGTTTCTTCAACTCACTAATACGGTCAAGTTTAATGGGGTTTCACAAGAGGTAATTCGCTTGCAACTTTTTCTTTTCTCCTTAGACGGACAAGCCCGGCATTGGCTTGATAAGGAACCACCACAAAGTATTCTTACGTGGTCAGATTTAGAGACCAATTTGCGGAATGAAATCATTAACTTTGAACAAAAGGACGGTGAGACATTTAGTGAATCTTGGGACCGTTTTAAGGAACTTTTAAGAAAGTGTCCACAACATGGTTTCACAAAAGTGCATCAAATTAATACTTTTTACAATGGTTTAAGCATGAATGACCAAGATTCACTAAATAGTGCCTCGGGGGGTAACATTTTGGTTAAGTCTTCTAATGCTGCATGGGATATTATTGGGAATAAATCTAAAGTGCAAACCAAAAGTGTTCAGGCTAATGTGGCTAGTGGTAGCACTAGTGACACCGAAAGGAGACTTGATAACCTTACTACGGTTGTTGAAGCACTTGTTTTACAAGCCGTTAATAATGCTAAAAACAACAATGCTATAACTTGTGAAACTTGTGGTGGGTCACACTCTTATGCTAATTGTGATAAAGCTTTTGATCAATCTCACGGGGAAGTGTATGCTTACAACAACACCGAGAGAGTTCATTTCAAGCCTAATGTCGATGTTAATCACATGTCTTACAACTCGACAAATTACTTGGCTCCACCTGGTTTTCAAGAAAGACCACCACAACCTAACCAAAACAACCAAGGGCCGCCAGGAGCTAATTTTCAAGGTAATGCCAATGTGAGGGGCTCAAATGCAAATTAGGGTAACTATCACATGCAAAACCAAGATTTTCAACACCAAGGTTTCAATCCTCAAGGTTTTCCACCTTATAACCAATACCCAAACAAAGGTTTGAAACAACAAGGGTTCAATTTACCTCATCCGCCAATGGACTTGGTTTTGCAAAAGTTGAATGAACATGAGAAAATCATGCAAGCAATACAAGAATCTACTAAACAAATTCAAGAGTCTACGGATAGGAAATTCGTTCAAATGTTACAAACCCTTCGTCCTCAAGGTGCTCTTGCTTCTACCACCGAAACAAACCCTAGAGCGAATGTGAGTGCTATTACTATACGAAGTGGAGCATCTCTAGTAGGACCTTCTATCCCTCCTCCCGTTACTCCATCTACACCTCCTCCACCCCCATTTATCCCTCCTACTGCCACACCTAGTACTAGTTCTCCATTACCGTCTCCACCTCTTACTGAAGAAGTACCCAAGCAAAACCCTCCACCAACCCCACCTACCACCTCTAAACCTTCTACTTCTAAACCTTCAACATCTCAACCTTTACCTGCTACACCCACACCACCTAAACCCAACATCCCTTATCCTTCTTGGTTAGACAAGTGCAAATTGCTTACTAAAGAGGATGCTCAAGTAACTTATTTTATGAAGATGATCTCTCAAATGAATTTCAACATTTGCCTCGTTGAAGTACTTGTCCAAATGCCGAAATTCGTCAAAGCATTCAAGGAATTGCTTAACAAGAAGGAAAAGATGGCTGAGTTTGTCAACACACGCTTAAATGAAAATTTTTCTGCAGTCATTCTTAAAGAACTTCCGGAAAAACTTGGAGATCCCGGTCGTTTTGTGTTGTGATAGGTGTGTAAACACCCATCCTTTTTACCACTTAATTACAATAATAACTGAGCCAAAACGTGTATTTTATGTCATTTATGTCGGAATTATGCGTGGTTTGTGTTTTTGTTGTGATTTAGGACGAAAAGGTGAAAAGTGGAGAAAACACGGGCTTTCACGGGCTTTTATCGAAGAAAAAGACAAAAGACGAAGTCGATAGATCAAGAGTGCAAAAAGAACGGAAGTCCAAGACCAATTCGGAAGATTTATCGAAGAAAAAGTCAAAAGACGGAAGTTTACTCAAAGCCGAAGAACTCAAGTCTAATTTATTTAAGATTACAAGACGAGTTTATTAATCCCGAGACAAAAGTCGAAGACTTAAGAAGATTAAGGATTAATCAAGAAATTAAGGAAAGAAGAAAGAGGGGAGGAAGCTTCCTTCCACTAACCACCTCCTCCCCTATAAATAGATGATTAGTAGCTTCATTTGTAGTTGTTGGGTGGATTGACAACCCACCTCTTCCACCATTTTCATTTTGCATAATTTAATTTCCTGCACTTTAATTTCTTGTATCGCACCCTTTAATTATCAAGTAAGTTTTATTTAATTGTTGTTGAATCTTTACTTTTCTTGTTTAATCTCTCATCTACCTTTCTTATTTGTGTTTAATCTTTGTGTTCATGTTCTTGAGTTTTATGGTTTTCAATCAAGTGGGTTTTGATTATTTTGGTTATGATTGTTAGTGTTATTGATTTGGATTGATTGGTTATTGTTAGTAGATCATTTGTGGTTGTTTTGGTTTAATCTTTTGGTTAATCTTGATTAGTTTTGGTTAAATTCGTGCTCTCTTCTCTTTCCCCTGTTCTTCGTTCTATGCTTACTGTTTCTTTTCCCAGATTATTTCGAATCAGCATTTTGTTCCGAATCAAAGTTTTTATTCCGGATCAATCTCTTCATCCGGAATATTTAATATTCTGGATCAAATCTTTCGTTCGGAATAATATTCCGGATCAAGTCTTCCATTCGGAATACTTTAATATTCCGAATCAATGTTGTTCATCCGGAATATCCATTATTCCGGATCAATCTAATCATTCCGGATCAATTGAGTTCATTCGGAATAGTTATTATTCCGAATCAAAGTTCTTCATCCGGAGTAATCAATTATTCCGGATCACCCAAATATTCCGGATCACTCGTTTATTCCGAATCAAACTTTCCTTATTTTTTATTCCGGATCAAACCTTTATTCCGAATCAACTGTTATTCCGGATAGGTGACATATTCCAGATGAACTGTTTTATTCCGAATGAGTGTTTTCCAGTTTTTAGTTTTAAGCTTTACTTTTCCCGCCTTTTTCTTTATTTGCACTTTTACTTGCCTTTCCTTTTAGATTAAGTTTAAGTTTGTGTCATTTACTTTACTTCCTTTTTAATTTCTCATCATTTACTTTTTGTCAAGTTTTAATCTTTCATTGTTTCTTTTTATCGTCTTTACTTTATTTTTATTTGTTTCAAATCTTTATTTTTAATTAGTGTAGACAACGACCATTCCCTTTTTATTCGAACAACTGAGTCGCACTTAGAACCAGAAATCAATTCGAAGAGATACCGAGAAACGAATTTTCAACCTAGTAAAATCTCTACATTAAAATGGCGCCGCTGCCGGCTCTTTTCGTGAGGATTAACGGTTTTTTGTGAGAGACGCGTTGGCTTTTGGGATCCGTTTACTTGTGAACGTTATTTTTCGTGTCCAAAATTTTTAAAAAATCCAAAAACATTTAAAAAATCATAAAAAACATTTCTTTTTCAAAGTTTTGCAACAAAAATATTCTTCTTGCTTGTCTATTTTTCTTTATGGATTCTTTTGTCCATTGCGTCGGGTGTGGGAGACGATTATACGGGAACGACTCATGTCAATGGTGTACCTGTGAGCGGTAATGAAACGATATCGACAACACACAATTCGGATTTTGTCCATTGTACAACTCGACTAATTCTTCCTTTTTGAATCCACCTCCTGTTCCCCCTTGCATATATTGTGGAAGCGATTCTCATTGGCATGTTTCGTGTCCAATTCGATACCCGCCTCATGGCGAGCTAGAACTGGGTTACAATTATGACAATGGTAATAGCTATCTACAAGAAGCACCAGATTTCTCTCCATACCCATGCTGCCAAAATTGTGGGGCCCTCACGATACTTCTTATTGTCAGCCAATGAATTCTTATGAGCAAAATCCGTGTCCTCAGTTTTCTTCACCAATGGATTATTATGAACCAAACCCGTGTTCTAATTCTTCTCAACCGATGAACTACTATGAGCCACACCCATGCTATAATTCAGGTTTTCAGCATTTTGAGCCCCCACAACACTTCATCGATCATCAACCCTTTTGTGCACTTCCTCCTGAGCAAATTGCCACACTTTTTGAAAACTTTCAAAAAGTTCAAGAAGCTTGCAACAAGTTCATCGAACAATGTCAAGAGAATCAACGACAGGAGAAAATATCGAATATCGAGACTTATACTCCTCCTCCGGTGTATCCATATTAATATGATGATGATGACGATGAGCCTACTATTTCTTGGAATGATCTTGTTGCTCAATGTCCTAGTGCAATTGTCATCCATTCTCTCAATATCCCAAACGAGTCTAAGGATTGTGATACATTGAGTGAGCCTAGTGATTTTGGTCTTGATAAATTCTTTGATGAGGTGTGTGACATACCGACTACTATGGAGCTTAAGGATGACGTTTCTCTTACAGAGGAGGTCGATCCTAATGATGACGATTTTTCTCCGCGCTATGAGTATTTCACTTTTGAAATTTCTCAATCTCCACCGGAAGATGCGGGCGATGACGATTTATTCTCTCCGGCTTACGAGAAGTTCACCTATGAACTTGCTCTTGAAGATGAGGTGGAAGACGTGATTGTCCGCGACAGATTACGGAAAGTGCATCTTCTTATTGGCCAAATGGAAGAGTTGATTTCTCCTCCTCTTTCCGAGTCTTTACCTCCATCTATTCCTCCCGTTGAAGATAATGACCCATTGCTAGAAGAAATCGACATTCACTCCATACCTCCAGGTATTGATGATTATGACATGGAGGGGGATATTATTCTTGATAATTTGCTGCATGAAGGTATTGACCCAAGTCCCCCTCCCGAGCACCTTTCATCCTCCCCTTTAGCCACTATTACGGAGGATGAGTGCTTTGACCCGGGAGGTGACATTGATTATGCTATCATTGATAACCTTACGGCTTTGCCGCTTTATCAGCATCCATTGTCTTTGGGGGATGACAATGTGCTTACTTTACCCACCCCACCTCCCGTGGATCTTGATTTCACATACTTTTCGTATGTTGAAAGGACTTTTCTCCCATTTAAGACTTATCCCCCCGCCTCTCCTTTGTTGACGCCCTCTGGGAACGAGGACAAGGTCTTTGATCCCGGTATTACATTCGAGGCTTCCCCATGGACCATTTAATTCGGGGACGAGTCAGGCTCATGACTCGGCTAATCTAAACAAGCGCTCTTCGGGAGGCAACCCGATAATCTATCTTTACCTGTTTTTACCATAAGTGTAGGGGGGCCCCGTTGGTGTTTCTTGCTTTCCTTCTTATCATGTGCTGGGATTAGAGATTCAAAGACACACTCTTGATGACTTTTGACGAACCGTGATTCCGTGTTCCCGTCTTCTCGGTTCTATCCTAAACTCTTTTCGATTCACTATTTTATATTTCTCAATATTAAAATAGGAATCTCTTTAGTTGTCTCTTCCTTAGCGAGATTTAAACAACGTGTACAATGTCCTAAGTGTAGGGGAGTTTACTCCCACATGCTTAAACATTGAGGACAATGTTTATATTAAGTGTAGGGGGGACTTATATCGAAGTTAAGTGGTCTTTTCCTTGTATTTGTCCTCATTTTAACCGGAAAATCAATTTTTCGACATTTTTAAAATTTTTTGATCTATTTTGGCCTATTAGTTTTTCCTTTTGTATAGTTATTTTCTTTCTTTGCTAGATTAAATTTTTAATAAAGTGGTTTTACTTTTCAAACGTTGTGAATCTTTTGACTCAACCCGAGTTTACTTATCTAAGGTTACTCTAGCTAGTATCCTTAACACGTTTAAGTCAAGTTTTGCTAGGATTTTATATAGGGAGCTATCAAACGCGAAATCTTAACTCTCACGGGTTAAGAACAAGAACTTTTCGCAAGTTCCTATAAATGATCCTAGAGAGTCATTTACCAAGGAACTTTAAAATGCGATTTCTAAACTTGAAAAAGTGTAAGAGTTTGCAAGATCCTATAGGCGATTCGAAAACCCAAAACTTTCATTTAATAGGCTAAGCATCCACGAGTCTCATTCCTTGAGATTTTAAACTATGGAGAACGAGAGATGATAGAGTCAATTATAAGTTTGGTATTCTTTCGTGAATTTATGTGAGTTAATTAAAAGCCTATTCTCCCATCGCTTGCTAATAAATTTATCTGCAATAAATAAGGTTGTACGATTTGAAAAGTTACTTAGCTTCTAGCCCAAGATCGTTTAAAAGTTGCTCGGTATGGATTAGAGTTCATAGCCAAGGCATAACTTATTGAAGCGGGATGCGAAGATTGACGAGTCCGAAAAGGCCCTAACAAGGCATGAGGGCTACATTTTGTTGCTAAAGATCCCAAGTGATGTGAAGAATCATTTATCAAAAATCAATATGAAGGATCGAGACACACGACGAAAAGCAAGAACTCCCCAAAAGATCATGGAGAAGTCTATCCAAAAAGACCCTAGCAAGGTATGAGGATAAATAGATCCAAGTCCTAAAAGGAGGCGGATCGTTGTATATCAAAGTCCAAAATAAAGATTGGAGAAAAATGAAGAAGTCGTGGTCCAAATATGAAGAGTCTCTCAAAACTTCAAGTGAAGAAATTCCTATTATGAAGAGAAGACCATTATTTCATGAACGTCTCTCAAGGTTTGAAGTATGAAGTCGCTGCCAAATATCGGTCCGAGAAAGGTCTCAAATCGCGAAGCGAGTTATGCCAAGATATGAACTTTTTGAGGTCCCGAGAAGCAGTTTTAAAAGATTTTGTCCTTTAGCTAACTATTGATTAAATCGTCCCACTTTATTTTCAGCCTAATAAACTATCGAAATAAGTCAACAATGCATCCTCGTGATCATTCAATACAACAATAAAATATAAGAGATACACCTAGGAATAAGGGAGTATAAGTGAATAATTGGCCCACATGAGTTCGTGTTAGTTTGCTAACTTATAATAACAATGATCTCGTTTTTAAGGTTGGTTTGGAGAAAGTGAAAACTTGAGGATGATGATTATTCATGACATTTCCAAAACCCAAGGTATGTTTTTGATTTCTTTACTTTGAATGTTTATAATTTTCTATCTCTTTAATAAAGGCCAACGTGGATTGATTATGATGAAAAATGTAATCGTGCTTTGTAACTAATGCATTGCATGAGGACATTGCAATGGTCAAATGTAGGGGATTTGATAGGTGTGTAAACACCCATCCTTTTTACCACTTAATTACAATAATAACCGAGCCAAAACGTGTATTTTATGTCATTTATGTCGGAATTATGCGTGGTTTGTGTTTTTGTTGTGATTTAGGACGAAAAGGTGAAAAGTGGAGAAAACACGGGCTTTCACAGGCTTTTATCGAAGAAAAAGACAAAAGACGAAGTCGAAAGATCAAGAGTGCAAAAAGAACGGAAGTCCAAGACCAATTCGGAAGATTTTTCGAAGAAAAAGTCAAAAGACGGAAGTTTACTCAAAGCCGAAGAACTCAAGTCTAATTTATTGAGATAACAAGACGAGTTTATTAATCCCGAGAAAAAAGTCGAAGACTTAAAAAGATTAAGGATTAATCAAGCAATTAAGGAAAGAAGAAAGAGGGGAGGAAGCTTCATTCCACTAACCACCTCCTCCCCTACAAAATAGATGATTAGTAGCTTCATTTGTAGTTGTTGGGTGGATTGACAACCCACCTCTTCCACCATTTTCATTTTGCACAATTTAATTTCTTGCTATTTAATTTCTTGTATCGCACCCT
Source organism: Glebionis coronaria (assembly GCA_025667525.1). NCBI lineage: Eukaryota > Viridiplantae > Streptophyta > Magnoliopsida > Asterales > Asteraceae > Glebionis > Glebionis coronaria. The sequence goes on from JANFOE010000217.1 coordinate 744,290, forward strand.
TTAATTATCAAGTAAGTTTTATTTAATTGTTGTTGAATCTTTACTTTTCTTGTTTAATCTCTCATCTACCTTTCTTATTTGTGTTTAATCTTTGTGTTCATGTTCTTGAGTTTTATGGTTTTCAATCAAGTGGGTTTTGATTATTTTTGTTATGATTGTTGGTGTTATTGATTTGGATTGATTGGTTATTGTTAGTAGATCATTTGTGGTTGTTTTGGTTTAATCTTTTGGTTAATCTTGATTAGTTTTGGTTAAATTCGTGCTCTCTTCTCTTTCCCCTGTTCTTCGTTCTATGCTTACTGTTTCTTTTCCCAGATTATTCCGAATCAGCATTTTGTTCCGAATCAAAGTTTTTATTCCGGATCAATCTCTTCATCCGGAATATTTAATATTCCGGATCAAATCTTTCGTTCGGAATAATATTCCGGATCAAGTCTTCCATTCGTAATACTTTAATATTCCGAATCAATGTTGTTCATCCGGAATATCCATTATTCCGGATCAATCTAATCATTCCGGATCAATTGAGTTCATTCGGAATAGTTATTATTCCGAATCAAAGTTCTTCATCCGGAATAATCAATTATTCCGGATCACTCGTTTATTCCGAATCAAACTTTCCTTATTTTTTATTCCGGATCAAACCTTTATTCCGAATCAACTGTTATTCCGGATAGGTGACATATTCCGGATGAACTGTTTTATTCCGAATGAGTGTTTTCCAGTTTTTAGTTTTAAGCTTTACTTTTCCCGCCTTTTTCTTTATTTGCACTTTTACTTGCCTTTCCTTTTAGTTTAAGTTTAAGTTTGAGTTTGTGTCATTTACTTTATTTCCTTTTTAATTTCTCGTCATTTACTTTTTGTCAAGTTTTAATCTTTCATTGTTTCTTTTTACCGTCTTTACTTTATTTTTATTTGTTTCAAGTCTTTAATTTTAATTAGTGTAGACAACGACCATTCCCTTTTTATTCCACCAAGAACAACTGAGTCGCACTTAGAACCGGAAATCAATTCGAAGAGATACCGAGAAACGAACTTTCAACCCAAGTAAAATCACACAATATGTTGCCTTGCATTTTTAACAAATAGGAATAATTTACTACCTTAGCCGATCTAGGGGCAAGTATTAATTTGATGCCATTAAGTGTGTGGAAAAAGCTATCATTACCCGACCTTACTCCAACGAAGATGACTCTTGAGCTATCACAACGCACTCTCACTTACCCCGTTGGTATTGCCGAAGATGTGTTTATTAAAGTTGGTACCTTCACTTTTCCGGTCGATTTTGTTGTTTTTGATTATGATATGGACCCTCGTATTCCGTTAATACTTGGACAGCCATTTTTGAGAATCGGAAAAGCTCTAGTCGATGTTGTCGAAGGTGAACTTATCTTAAGAGTCAGGAATGATGCTCAAGTTTTTAAGATGGGGAAGATTACAAGTAAGACAAATGGAAAAAATCCATGAAAATGATTAATGTACTCCAAGAAGAGGTTACTTCGACTTTGGAAATTTTTAAGCTTGATGACTTTGTTGTCTATGATAATCCTCTTTTCGAGTCTTCCCATGACAATTCACTTTTTCAAGACGATGTGGATGATTTTGATGATTCTCTCCCCAATGTGAGTCCCCCACCAATTTATGATTCTCCACCGATCTATGATGATTCTGATAAATATTCTAGTTCCGATGGGGATGATTATCATAATTTTGTTTCAGAATATCCAGACATGCCCACTTATGATGATTTTGATGCTGTTGATACTCTCTCGAGTGATTCTTCTCAGAATGACCTTACTCCTACTTTTGATGAAGATCTCCACCAAACAGTATTGATACTTTGGATAATTACTCATTTGAGGACGATTTTTCTACTTATCTCAATACCTACTTCCCGAATGAGAATGATTCTCCTCCTTTGGACTTAGATGATGCCCTTTATCCTCCTTCTGATACGAAGAAACCTGTTTCAAAGGAGAAGAAGCCGACCGACACTGATATCCGCAGTACCTATGTCTTGACACCTCTCTATCCACCTTTAAGGATGAGCTTGTGCGATTTATGAGCGGATCCTCTTCAAGGTCTACTGAGCCTGAGTGTTATTTTCCCCTAAAGGAAAAGGTGTTAGATCCCGGTATTGCAATTTTTAAGCCATCTCAGTATCCATATGATGAAATAAAAGGAAAGATTTTTGGAACTTTTGGAGATATGCTTGCACCTCATTACCCTTGCTACCACCGTTCTCAACAACTGCTTAAGGGAACCTTGCCTACTCTTCTTTGGCTTGCCTTGTTCACCTTAAGCTTATGTTACTTGATGGATGAAAACCATGTCTTTGATCCCGGTGGATATATTTCAAGCTTCTTCCTATGCTAATCAAGGTCGATTCAGGCTCACGACTCGGTTAACAAAAACAAGCGCTTCTCGGGAGGCAACCCGTAGTATCTATCCTTTTTCTCTATTTTTATAATAAGTGTAGGGGGAGACCCTAGTATGTGTTTGTTGTTTTCTTTCTTATCATGTTCAGGGATTCGAGCTTTCAAGATCTATTCATGATGACTTTTGATGACTCGTGATCCCGTGTTCCCGTCTTTGCGGTTCTATCCTAAACTCTTTTGATTCACTATTTTATATTCTTCAATATTAAAATAGGAATCACTTTAGTTGTCTCTTCCTTAGCAAAATTTAAACAAAGTGCACAATGTCCTAAGTGTAGGGGAGTTTACTTCCACATGCTTAAACAATGAGGACAATGTTTATATTAAGTATAGGGGGGACTTCTATCGAAGTTAAGTGGCCTTTTCCTTGTATTTGTCCTCATTTTAACCAGAAAATTGATTTTTCGACATTTTTCAAAATTTTTGATCTATTTTGCCCTAGTAGTATTTAACTTTGTTATAGTTATTTTCTTTCATTATTAGAATAAATTTTAAATAAAGTGGTTTTTATTTTTAAACGTTGTGAATCTTTTGACTCAACACGAGTTTACTTATCTAAGTTTAGTCTAGCTAGTATCATTAACGTGTTTAAGTCAAGTTTTGCTAGGCTTTGGTATAAGGAATTTTAAAACGCGAAAGTCTTAATTTTTACGGGTTATGTAACACCCCATTTGGATTAATGGAATGTCACAGGATAATCATGGCGTAATATCAAAGCATAAGGTAAATGTCCTGAAACATTACATGACCATAAGGGATAACCGGAATCAAACATCGGTCCCCAATATAAACTCATAACATAGCATAAAGTAAAAGTAATGCAAATGAAACAGAAACATATAATATAGCTCCCATCCTATGTATAACCTTTCCATGCTCTTGACCTTGTGTACCTGCCGTTTGGGGACATGAAAAGAGAAAATGGCTGAGCGAGACGCTCAATGCGCGAATATATAATAATAACATGGAATAACATAACATAAGTGAAGGCTTAAATGAAAGCATAATAATGGAAATGCAGCGGAAAAATGTAAGTTCTGGGAAACCTGGTGACATGTAATAAACTTGTAACATGTAATAAACTTGTAACTTGTAATAAACTGGTTTATTCTTAAAAAGAGTCTCGTATTCATGTTAATACTGAAAGTCTGCTGTTTAATCATGAAAACAGTAATTTAAATGCCAAAGAGCTCATATAGGTCATGAAATATATCAACGTGCATGAATACATGGAGGGGTGACCTCGTCATGCTATAGAGGGGTGACCTCTAAATACTGTGCAGGGTGGAGGGATCAGCTCCAATGTGAAGGATGTAGAGCACACACCACATTCACCTTGGTAACTTGTAACACTTATAAGCCTAGGATGCATCCATACGCCCCACTAAACATACATATAAAAATGGCCAACCTGAACATGAGTGGGACGATGCAGGATATCACTCTCCTGCATGTGAGTCACGACACCGGTGCCTCTAGTGCCGTGGTTACGGTACCTCCGTAACTAGTACATAAACTGGTCATGCTTGTATATAATGCTCTGGCAATTTATTTATTTATTAACATGATTACTGAGAAACTTAAACATATACTGGGGAAAAACATTTGGCTGCAGACGGGGAATCCTAAACATGCATAGGAAAGGAAGTCCTTGCTGAAAGGACGGAAATTCGTACCTCACGTCCAGTAACGTAAATGAAGAATAACGTGGAGGATGAAAACGTGAAGAAGATCACACTCCATAAATGCTACATAATAAATATGGACATGTATGAGTCGCTTGGTTAACTTATACTTAATAATTTTTAATTATTTGATGTAATCTTAACTTGTTCTTGTATTGCCTTAACGTTCTTGACTTATTTTATAACCCATGTATCATGCTTAGTGTATTTTATGTTCATATGTTTTAATTAGCATAAAATATATTTATTTCATGATCGTGTAGTAAACTCTACTTAATAAATACTTACGCTAAAATAATAATAATTATTAGTTAATATTAACGTGCATGGTTTTACTTGAAATCATAATTCATATCATAACATGATAATTTAATAAAACTAACGTTAACTAGATAATTAAATAATTAATATAAGTCAAGTTTATTAATTTAATTGTGCGATAAAATACTTAGGCAAAATCTATTAATTAAATATAATTTAAGTCTCGTAAAATATTTAACCATAACGTGTAAATACTAACTAACTTAATCATGTTCAATAACGTAATCTAACGTACCCAAGCCTACCGAGACACCCGCGTCTCGGTCACACGAAACAACCAACAAAATAAGCAAACACCCTAATTCTAGTCCTGTCCAACATCTTATACTTCTGTCCAAGATACTATTTAGTTCTGTCCAACATATATAAACCAGTTCTGTCCAACATCATTATTTAGTTTCATCTGATATCTTTAGTCAGTTTTATCTAATAAACATACCCAGACCTGCTGCCTAGATCCGGGTACCCCCTGTTTACCTATTTTTAGCCCTCGATCGACTACTAGTTCATCTTGCTTTTTTATAATTACCCACCACCATATAATAATTAACCACCGAGACCTAACAGGTCTCGGTTCCCACCGCTACTAGACGAATCTCCCCTGTTTGAGGATTTTAGGTTGCCATTGATTGGCCTAAAACACCCCTGCTGGTGGCAACAAACTCCCACCGAGACCATAGAATGGTCTCGGTTTACGTGTAGGCTGAAAACCACAAACAGAACCCTTAAATCTTGATGAACCCACGTTTTTTTAAACTTGTAATAATCTGTTATATGGTTTCTTGATTAATTATCATAAGAAAATAAACAAAACGAGATCAAAGATGATCTTGTTCGTGTGTTAGGGTTTAGAGCAATCAAACGAATACCAACCTTTTTCCTTGCATTGAAAGCCACGTTTTGTTCTTGTCCTTGGTGAGGGAAGTGACGGCAGAAGAAGAACAAAAAAAAAACGATCGGTTCTTTTTTTTTAGGGTTTCTGTTTTTTGTTATCTTATGTCGACTAAAAAAACAAACAAAACACTTCCCCCGTATTTTATTCTTGTTGCTAGTCTGTTTAGAAGGCCACTTGGGCCTCGGCCCATTCCTTTCTTTTTTTTATTCCAACCACCAGCAGCCCATATTGTTTTGTTTTAGATTTCGTGCTTTATTATTTCGTACGCGTAAACGTGTTTTAAATGTCGGCACTATTCTTATTGCTTGTCGTATGAAATGTCGTGTTATAAAATGCCGCGTTATACGTAAATACTTATAGTATATTAATAATAACAACCTATAAAATTTCTTGTCGTGTATTTAATATGCGTAACTATCGTGTTAAATGTTCGTGTCATGTGTCGTATTATTTAATAATCGTAAAGTTTTAAATTATACATAATTTCAAGTAGTAAGTGTTCTAGGGATTTTAAAGCGGGTTTTACAGGTTAAGAACAAGAACTTTTCGCAAGTTCCTATAATTGATCATAGAAAGTCGTTTATCAAGGGAACTTTAAAATGCGAATTCTAAACTAGAAAGAGTCTAAGAATTTTCAAGATCCTATAGATGCCTTGAAAACCCAAAACTTTTATTTAATTGGCTAAGCATTCACGAGTCTCATTCCTTGAGATTTTAAATTGTGAAGAATGAGAGATGATAGAGTCAAATATAAGTTTGGTATTCTTTCATGAATTTATGTGAGTTGATTATAAGCTTTTTCTCCCATCGCATGTTAATAAATATATTTGCAATAAATAAGGTTGTACGATTTGAAAAGTTACTTACCGTCTAGCACAAGATCGTTTAAAAGTTGCTCGGTATTAATTAGAGTTCATAGCCAAGGCATAACTTATTGGAGTGGGATGCGAAGATTGGCTAGTCCAAAAAGGTCCTAACAAGGCATGAGGGCTACATTTTGTTGCTAAAGATCCAAAAGTGATGTGAAGAATCATTTATCAAAAATCAATATGAAGGATCGAGACACACGACGAAAAGCAAATGCTCCCCTAAAGATCATGGAGAAGTCTATCCAAAAAGGCCCTAACAAGGTATGAGGATAAATAGATCCAAGTCCTAAAAGGAGGCGGATCGTTGTATATCAAAATCCAAAATAAAGATTAGAGAAAAATGAAGAAGTCGTGGTCTAAGTATGAAGAATCTCTCAAAACTTCAAATGAAGAAATTCCTATTATGAAGAGAAGACCATAATTTCAAGAACGTCTCTCAAAGATTCGAAGAATGAAGTCGCTGCCAAATATCGGTCCGAGAAAGGTCTCAAATCTTGAAGGAAGTTATGCCAAGATATGAACTTTATGATGTCCCGAGAAGCAGTTTTAAAAGATTTTGTCCTTTAGCTAACTATTGATTAAATCGTCCTACTTTATTTTCAGCCTAAATAACTATCGAAATAAGTCAACAATGCATCCTCGTGATCATTCAAGACAACAATAAAATATAAGAGATACACCTAGGAATAAGGGAGTCTAAGTAAATAATTGGCCCACATGAGTTTGTGTTAGTTTGCTAACTTATAATAACAATGATCTCGTTTTTAATCTTGGTATGGGAAACGTGAAACTTGAGGATGATAATCATTCATGACATTCCAAAACCTTAAGGTAAGGTTTTGATCTTTTTACTTCTTTTCTTCCTTTAAAATATTTTTTCTCTTTAATAAAGGCCAATGTGGATTGATCGTGATGGAAAATGTAAATCTTGCTTTGTAACTAATGCATTGCATGAGGGCATTGCAATGGTCAAGTGTAGGGGATTTGATAGGTGTGAAAACACCTATCCTATTACCACTTAATTATAATAATAACCAAGCCAAAACGTGTATTTTATGTCGTAAATGTCGGAATTATGCGTGGTTTGTGTTTTTATTGTGTTTTAGGACCAAAAGATGAAAAAAGGAAGAATACACGGGCTTTTACGGGCTTTTATCGATGAAAACGAGAAAAGACGAAGTCAAAAGATCAAGAGTGCAAAGAGAATGGAAGTCCAAGGCCTATTCTGAAGATTTATCGAAGAAAAAGTCTAAAGACGGAAGCTTAATGAAGTCGAAGAACTCAAGTCTAATTATTGAAGAAATTATAAGACAAGTTCAATTTATATCGACAAATTCCGAGACGACGTCGAGAAATACAAAGAATTTAAATCGAGTCGAGACAAGAAGAAAGAAAGAAGAAAGCATCATCACATGTACTCCTCCTATAAATACCCTCCTAATGTGTCATTAGGAGGGGGTTAGATAATTTTTAGTTAAGTTTTATTATTGTAAGGTAAGTAGGAGTAGATTAATATACTTTCTCTCTCTAGTTTTTCTTAATGTTTTTCAAGCTTTCTCTTTAATCTTTTGTTAAAACTTTGATCTTTAATCTTTTTAAATTCAAGTTTTTAATCATCTACTTCTACCTTTCTTATTTTTTTATCTTTGATTCGTGATAATCGTTGATTTTGTTTCATCTTAGTGTTCATGTGATTAAAAAGTTTATCTTTTTATTCATCTCTAAGCTTTAATACGGATTAAGCTTTGAGCTTGACATTCTTATTGGTTTATTTTGTATTTAGCTTATTTGTTTTAAAGTTCTCTTAAAAGTTTTGTGTTTTTAAAGCTTGATTTAAAAAGTTGCTTATTTAGAGTTTAGTATGTTTTAAATTGTGCTTATTTAGTTATTTTCATTAAATAGTTAGCTAAGTTTTGGATTGTGCTTATTGAAGTTAGCTTATTTGATTGCTTATTACGAAATTCTTTCAATCAGAATAGGGTTTCCCTATTCCGACCAACATTCCGATTATAGCCTTTATTATTCCGATAGTATTCCGATCACTGGATCGAAAAAGGGTTTCTATATTTTGATTGGGATTTCGATTGGACATTCCGACGTGGGTGTTTTTAGTGATACTATGATAGGACTTAGTTTGCATTATTCTGATACCTTCCTTTTATACATTCCGATAGACTTGCATTTTGATTATTCAGATACTTTTAGTTTTATTCCGACTGTATTCCGACAACCATATTCTGATCATATTCTGATTAGGTGTATTCTGATGGTTTAAGTTTTTCGTTTTACCAAGTGTTTTTCTAATTTTAGAGAAAAAGTGACAGTTTTTCTAGATTTGCTTTTATCCTATTTTAATTACGTTTCGCATTTGCTTTTTAATTAGTCATAGACAACGACAACCTTTTACCTTTATATTCCACCAAGAACGACTGAGTCGCACTGTCAACCAATAATCAATTCGAAAAGACTGGAACAACGAACTTTGATACGAGGTGAAAACCTTTGTATGCGAAATTGAAAGTGAATTATGCCTTAATCTTTGAAGCTTTAAAGATCCAAAATTCGCTTTTAGCGTGAGGATATACGTCTTTGGCCATAATAAACTCCTCATGGCGAGGTTAAATAAAAGGAAAGGCAAGACCGAAGTCATAATAAAAGATTCATGGCGAAGTTGAATAAAAGATGGAGGTAAACATATGGTAATAAGGCCCATGCGTTAGGGGGCGTATAAAAGTCTTGGTAATAAGTCTCATGTTCAAAACCGTTATAAAACCGTGTTTATCGATCCTTCTTGTTGACTTAATTTTTTGACATCGTTGTCTATTACGGAGGGTTATTAATTTGATGATCTTGGTTATGACTCTATTTTTAGACCTAAATCTCTATCTTTAGACCTAAATCTTTGATGATCTTGTTGACTTAATTTTTTGACACCGTTATGACTCTATTTTTAGACCTAAATCTCTATCATCGCATAAGTAAAAAATGTATCCTCGTGAACATTCAAGACAAAAATAAAATATAAGAGATACCACTTAGGAAAATGGGAGTCTAAGTACGTGATTAGGGCATATGAGTAGTGTTAGCATTACTAACTTATAATGACAATGATCTCGTTGCACGCTTGTCATGGAATTGGGGTGAAAATCGAGGAGGAAGAAATTATTTCTAACGAAGCATTCACGTGTTCTTATTCTAGGAACCTAAACGTCCCATTTTTGCGATGAAAATCATACATTATGTCTAAAATGCAAGTAGAAGTAGTAGTAGTAGTAGTAGTGAAGCAAGTTTATCATTCAATAAAAGTACATAAAAATGAATTTTGGAGGTGCTAAGATACTTAATTCTAGCATTGCGTGAGGGCACGACAATGGTCTAGTATGGGGGAGTGATGAGACTGCTTTTATACATAGTCTCATCGTCCAAAACGGGCTTAAAAGGCATAAAATATCATGAAATATGCCAAATATATGCTTGTTTTGTTACATGTGTATTTTAGGTACGGATATTAAGAAAATGACAAAAGATCACAAGAAACAAGCAAAAACGAACATGGGAAACAAAGTCGCACAATGAACCAATCCCTAGTGTTGATTTTCCAAGAATAACCCTTGAAGAATTGAAGATTATACAAGAAGGATCCTCCAATATTGAAGAATTGACACTTTAAACGCCTTTATATTCATAATTACAAGTTTAGTCCTTAAAGTTTGTCAAATTGACAAAAAGGACCCTCCACTTTGAAGAATTGGCAAGAATGGTCCTCACAAATGAAAACTTGTCATTTTAAGTCCTCCAAGAAGTCGACAAACAAATCAAGTCCTTGAAGAATAAAGAAAATGCCAAAATCACTCCTTCAAATATCATGAATTGGCAAAACAAGTCCTTTGATAAACCTTTGCAAAAGTTTTGGTGCAAAAGTCTAAGAAATGAAACTTGAATAACAAAGGGATTCGGATTATGCAGGGTTTAAAATGAAATGAAAGGAGAATGAAAGCCAAGGGGTCAAACTTGGTAGACATACAAAGTAACCTTAACCAACCACAACTTGCCACCTCACCCACCAAATCCCACCAGCCAATCACATCCCTTCCTTTTGCCACATCACACTCCACTCACAACTGATTTAACTAATCTTAATTAGGTAAATATTATGGCGCTTAGCATGTTTTCAAAACATAATCCGGATTAAACCTCCAATATTCATCATAAGAACACAATTGGGGATTTGTTTAATACTTGGAATTAAACCTTAATTCTTTCCAGAATTATGATTTAGGGTCTCTTAATCATAACCCACACCTTAAACTTGCCAAGCTCAGATGATAAGTCCCCTGCTACAAATGTTGAGGAAGATGCCAAAACATGTCAGCCATCCAACCATCCACAATGAAGCTTACATTTTAAGCTTCATGTGAGCCCTTTGATCAGATTCAATCAACTCACAAGCCCACAAACGTCCAAGACAACTTCACATGAGTTCAAAATATTCAAACTTTAAAGGGGTATTTTAGGAACTTCACCAACTAGGGTTTTTAGTTTTTTAGTTCATGAAGACCATGTACACCCTCTATATAAAGGGTATAGGGTCTTACTTCACAAATTGCTCTTGGTTTTTCCTTGTTCAACTTTCTGTAAATCCTTGTTTCAGTTTAATGAAAAAGTGTTTGAAGTTTTGAAGAAATCCAAGTGCCAACCTTATTATACTCTTGTATTGTTTCATGTTTATGATTTTGAAGTCTCAAAACCTGTTTTCAAAGATTGTGCAAGAAATTGCATAATTTTCCAAAAATTGATATTTTGCTAAGTCTTTGGGACATCCTTGGAATTATTGGATTGCAAGTGATCTATACACCCTGATAAGAAGATTATCGAGGTGTTGTGAGCTTGTGGTTTGGGGATAATCAAGGAGTGAAAGGTTTCATTAATCAGCTTTTCTTTTTCAATTTTCAGTTTTATATATTGCTTGTTCTAACCTTGTTACTCTTAGCAGCCTTGTGGAAGCTTGTGCCTTGTTAAGCTAGGCACATAAGCTCAAAAATTCGTGAGTGTGGATGTACATTCATGAGGTTTGAGTCTTCTTACCCAAAATCTGCTTGAAAAGTGATAATTAGTGATTTTGTAATCTATTGGTGTATGTGTTGTTTTTTATGCTTGAATCTGCTTAATACGACATGATAATGTTGTTATGATGCTAGATTAGGCTTTGGTAAACATGTTATACACATTTGCTTTGTTAAATCTTAGATTAAAAAGTGAAAGGGGTGTTTGGGTCAACTGATATAAGGTTCTTGTTTGATTTTGAGTAAGAGTTAAGTGTTGGATTATGCTTGTATCTGTTATGTAAGTGTTTGAGTTCTGATTGCAACTTTTTCTCTTTGAAACACCAAATCTGATTAAGTGCTATAACTGCTTTGATTTTGATTATTTTGACCTAAGATTTTGGAAACACATAGAGTGTATGCATGTCTAGGGATAAAAAGTGATTAAACAAAGTTTGTATAACCTGTCTAAGAGACTTGAGTGTTTGAAACTGGATTTGTGGTCAAGTACATCAGCAACCTCACTTGTGTTCATTTGTTTTGTTCATCAGTAACTTTTATTGGCTTGAATCTTGTTCTAAACCTTAAATCAGTGTATGAAACTAGTTGATTTATGTTCATTTAAATTTATTTAAGCTGTTGGGTGCATTTGGTTCAATTTGGTTGGCTTATTCTTGCTAAAACTGCTTATCTTGTTCATAACTGCTTATGTTCATGTCTGTGTCATATCTGGGCATGTTTTGATTTAACTGTATCAATTGGCTGTTAGGATTTGTGTTTATTTTATTGTGATTTACTTCTTATAACCTACTGGTTATAAGGGTGCCTTTGTGTGCCTTGAATCCAACAAAAATCCACAAAAGACAAAAAGTCAAGATAGTCAAGCAGTGGTAAAAGTTGCCACTGTTGGACACCCAAGACTAGCCCCTGCTAGTGTTAATTTTCAAACAGCTTATTCATATGCTATTCTAGCTTATTCAGACTTGCAACAACTTTGTTTTTGTAATCAATCTTCCTTACTTGACCTATTTGACTAATCTAGAGCTTTTTAGGGTTTGACTTTTAGGTTTGACTAGAAAACCAACTAAGTTGACTTTTATCATAGGTGCTTATTGCTTATTCCAGCTTATTGAGTGGTTCTTTTTGAAATCTTTTTCATTATTAAGCTTAGTTTTGTCATTTGAAACAGTTTGCAACTTGAATCAGCCCTTATAGTGGTCTAGAACTCAAAAACGACTATTTTGTCGTTTTCTTTAGAGATCTTTTGCTTATTTCAGGCTTATTTCTTAGTACAAACAGCTTAATTAGGTCAAGAGAAGGGTTTGTGTCAAATTTCAGCTTATGGCATCAGCTTATAGCTTAATGGGCCAAAAAGCGCATTAAGAATAAGCTGCTTTAAATTAAGCTATGATAAGCTCACTTTCAGCTTTTGGGCCTTTGATATTTTTTTTTTAAAATTGAATTTTGAGTCAGATTGGAGATTTTGGGCATATTTGGTGAACTTTTTCTTATTGGGCCTATTTTCAGCCCATTAAGGGTCTGTTTTGCTATTTAGTCCATTTAGAGGCCCAATAGGGGTATTTTTGGTATTTCAAGTTTATTTCTATTTTATTTAGGTTAAAATAAACTTGTTTTCAAATTTTTAGAATTTATCATAAATTTTGGATTTTTAATATTATTTTATTATTATTTTAATATTAAAAATTAAATTTAGGATTTTTGCAACTTTTTCATTTTTCCTAGTTTAAATATATTAAGTTAGGAATTTTTAAACATTTAGATTAATTTTTTTGTCATTTAAATAATTTTTAGAATTATTTTATGGTTTTTATAGTTTTTAATCATTTTTAAAAAGTATTAATTAATTTTTAAATTTTTCAAAAATAGTCTTTAATTTAGTTAAGTTATTTTAGAGGTTTACAAGTTGAAAAACTCATTTTGGGCTTTTTGTTAAATAAATTGATTTTTTTGGCTTTAATTAGCATTAAAAAATTATTATTTAATTAAATAAAAAGTTTCAGTGATTTTTTTTTGTATACTCTAATTTCATTTTTTAGTATTTATTGCAATTTTCTAAGAATTTAAAGGTTAATTTTTAAATTTAGTCACTTTTTACGGTTTTACGTGCACGACTTTTCGTCTTAGTTTAATTTAGAATCGTAACCATCATCCTTTTCTCTTTTTCTTTTCTCATAATCATAATCACAAACCAATTAATCACTTCTTGACACAAGACACAAGCCTCCTTGAGAACGAACTCTCCTTTGGGTCATTTACAAGTGGTTTTCCTAAATCACTTTGTTTAATACTTACCCTAATTACCTTGTTTTCCTAAACGAGTGTGAATTTACTACAATCATTTCGGCGTCGCTGCCGGGGAGGCGTGTTGTGTTCTGATTTGAACAATTGTTTTTTTATATTAACCATAAATATAATTGTATTAGTAGAACTCTACTAATACGTATTATTGGTTTTTCGTTTTTGTGTGAATATTATTACTATATTGTATACGTAGAACAATAAATTCACAAGTACTGCAAAAGTGTGAAAAAACAACCTTGATTCGGGATTTCATCACTCGATCATTGTATTCGAATCTCAAACAAAGAAAAAAGGAAAAATAGATAATTACTGATATACAACGATCCGCCTCCTTTTATGACTTGGATCTATTTATCCTCATACCTTGTTAGGGTCTTTTCGGATACACTTCTCCATGACTTTTGGGGAGTTTTGCTTTACGTTGTGTGTCTCGATCCTTCATATTGATTTTCGATAAATGATTCTCCACATCACTTTGGATCTTTAGCAACAAAATATAGCCCTCATGCCTTGTTAGGGCCTTTTCGGACTCGCCAATCTTCGCGTCCCGCTTCAATAAGTTATGCCTTGGCTATGAACTCTAATCCATACCGAGCAACTTTTAAACGATCTGGGGCTAGAAGCTAAGTAACTTTTCAAATCGTACAACCTTATTTATTAGCAGATAAATTATTAGCAAGCGATGGGAGAATAGGCTCATAATTAACTCACATAAATTCACGAAAGAATACCGGACTTATAATTGGCTCTATCATCTCTCGTTCTCCACAGTTTAAAATCTCAAGTAATGAGACTCGTGGATGCTTAGCCTATTAAATCAAAGTTTTGGGTTTTCGAGTCGCCTATAGGATCTTGCAAATTCTTAGACTTTTTCAAGTTTTAGAAATCGCATTTTATAGTTCCCTTGATAAACGACTCTCTAGGATCAATTATAAGAACTTGCGAAAACTTCTTGTTCTTAACCCGTGAGAGTTAAGACTTTCGCGTTTTATAGCTCCCTATATAAAAGCCTAGCAAAACTTGACTTAAACACGTTAAGGATACTAGCTAGAGTAAACTCGGATTGAGTCAAAAGATTCACAACGTTTGAAAATAAAAACCACTTATTTAAACATTTATTCTAATAAGGAAAGAAAAATAACTATAAAAAGGGAAAAACTAATAGGCCAAAATAGATTAAAAGTTTTGAAAAATGTCGAAAAATTGATTTTCCGGTTAAAATGAGGACAAATACAAGGAAAAGACCACTTAACTTCGATAGAAGTCCCCCCTACACTTAAGATAAACATTGTCCTCAATGTTTAAGCATATGGGAGTAAACTCCCCTACACTTAGGACATTGTGCACGTTGTTTAAATCTCGCTAAGGAAAAGACAACTAAAGAGATTCCTATTTTAATATTGAGAAAATATAAAATAGTGAATCGAAAAGAGTTTAGGATAGAACCGGGAAGAAGTAGAACACGGAATCACGGGTCGTCAAGAATCATCAAAAGTGGATCATTGAAGCTCGAATCCCTGATTAAGAAGTGAGGAGAGGAAATAGCAAACCAAAGGGTCCCCCCTACACTTATGATAAAGAAAGCGGAAAGATAGATGCATGGGTTGCCTCCCAAGAAGCGCTTGGTTTTTGTTTACCGAGTCGTGAGCCTAACTCGACCTTGATCATCAACGGAAGTAGCATGAAACATATCCACCAGGATCAAAGACATAGTTTTCGTCCATCAATAAGCACAAGCTTAAGGCGAACAAGGCAAGCCAAAGAAGAAGTGGCAGGGTTCCCTTAAGCAGCGATGGAGCATGGTAGCAGCAAGGTTGAAGTGGTGCAAGCATGTCTTCAATGGTTCCAAAGATTTTTCCTTTTATTTCATCAGGTGGATACTGAGATGGCTTAAAGACTTCAATACCGGGGTCGAACACCTTTTCCTTTAAGGGAAAATAGCACTCAGGCTCAGCCGAAGAAGATCCGCAAAGAAGCATAACCTCGTCCTCAGAAGTGGGACAAAGAGGTGCCATATCATATGTGCAACGGATTTCGGTGTCGACCGGTTTCTTCTCCTTTGACAGAATGTGCTTCAAATCCAAAGTAGGATCAAGATGATAATCTTCAAAGTCATAAGGAGGAGCATCACTCTCATGAGGGAAGTAAGTGTTGAGAAATGCAGAGAAATCTTCCTCAAATGAGTAATCGTCCAAAGTAGGATCGAGTGATGGCGGAGGATCTTCATCATGTGAAGAATCGCTCGAGAGAGTATCAGCCTCATCAAAATCATCGAAAGTGGGCAGCTCGGGATACTCAGAAGTACCATCAAAATCATCCGAATCTGAGCTAGAATCATCATCATTATAAGTATCAAAGACCGGTGGAGAATCATAAATGGGAGAAGCGTCCAAAGTAGGGAGAGAATCATCCACATTATCTTCAAAGAGTGGATTATCAGTGGAAGAATCGAATAGAGGATTGTCATAGACGGTAAAGTCATCGAGCACATTAATCATATTCACTGATTCTCGGCTTCCAAAGGATTTGTATGTAAGCTTCCCCATTTTAAAAACTTTTGAATCATCCCCGACTCGTAAGATTAACTCACCTTCGGCCACATCTACTAAAGCACGTCCGGTTCTCAAGAATGGCCGACCAAGTATTAAAGGAATACGAGGGTCCATTTCATAATCAACTACGACAAAATCGACCGGGAAAGTAAATGTGCCAACTTTGATAAACACGTCTTCGGCTATACCAACGGGGTAAGCGAGAGTGCGATTTGCAAGTTCGAGAGTCATCTTTGTTGGAATGAGGTCGGGTAATGATAGTGTTTTCCAAACACTCAGTGGCATCAAATTAATACTAGCCCCGAGATCAGCAAGGGTAGTAAATTCTTCAGTTTTGTTGAACACGCAAAGCAACACAAAACGACCGGGATCTCCAAGTTTTTCCGGAAGTTTTCTAAGAAGGACTGCAGAGCAGTTTTCATTTAATCGTGTGTTGGCGAGTTCAATCAGCTTCTCCTTCTTGCTAAGCAATTCCTTGAATGCTTTGACAAATTTCGGCATGTGGCAAAGTGCTTCAACAAGGCTAATATTGATGGTCTTTTTAGATAGCATATCCACATATTTTGATACTTGACAATCATTCTTGGTTAGCTCTTTGGTCTTGCCTATGCGAGAAGGGTATGGGATTCTGGGTTGATAGGGAGATGGTGAAGGTGTAGTTGGTGAAGGTTGTGATGTTGAAGGGTCGTTCCGAGATACATCGTCATGACGAGGCGGAGACGGTAATGGTGTACTAACACTAGGTGTAGGAAGAGTAGGGATATATGGTGGTGGAGGAGGTGTAGATGATGGTGGTGGGTCAGGTGGATTGACAATGGTAATTCCACTACGCGTAGTTATAGCACTCACATTAGCTCGCGGATTGGTGACGGTGTTTGAAGGTAGAGAACCCGAAGAAGAAGGTTGAGCTTCGGGCAAGAAACTAGCCAACAGATTCTTTAATTCAGTCGTTTGAGTGCTGAAGGAAGATTGGATATTATCACGAACCTCGGTTCTGATGTCATTTCCTTGCTTCAAGATATCTCCTTTCAAATTGATTATTTGGCTCTGTAGATTCTTGATTTGCTCACCTTGAGTTCTCATGATTGCATCAACATCGGTGTTTATGGGTGGGTGTTGTTGGGTGGGTGGTTGATAAGGGTTAGAAGTTCTTGGTGGGATTTGGTTGCTCCTATTGTAGTTGTTGGCGGGGTTTTGGTGTTGAGGAGAAAAACCGGGTGAAAGGTAGTTATTGGAACGGTAACTCAGCAGGTTTCTATCCCCTTGTTGTCTAGCTTGGTAATTTTCCGGTGAATAATTACCGTAAGCTGCATACACATTTTCCGGATTTCCTTATGTCGAAGGACAATCGGTGTATGAGTGAGGACCGCCACATGTTTCACAAGGATTAGCAACCGCTTTAACTTGTTGTTGTTGTTGGTTTGAAGCGAGAAGCGTAATACTTTTGCTCATTTCAGCCATCATGCGGGTGAGTTCCGTCATCTCAGGGTTTGCTGAGGTAGAAGAAACATTGACTCTCGGGTTGTTCCTTGAAGAAGCAGAGGAATCCCAGTTCTTGTGGTGAGTAGTCATGTTCTCAATTAACTCTCTACACTCCTCGGGTCTCCTTTTCATGAATGTGCCACCGGCGGCTGCATTGATCGTATCACGATCTCGAAAAGTCAAACCATTGTAGAAAGTATCAATTAGGGTCACAGGGAGCATGTTGTGGTTTGGACATCTATCGATCAAGACATTATATCTCTCCCAAGCATCAAAAAGAGATTCATCAGGGTCTTGCATGAAACCGCTGATCTGATTGCGAAGGCTCGTGACCATGGGTGGTGGAAAGTAGCGCGACAAAAAGCGTTGAGTCATATCATCCCAAGTGTGAATAGAATTCTTCGGGAGACGATCAAACCATTTCTCGGCATGATGCGATAAAGTATGTGGGAAGAGTTGTAGGCGAAGTACATCCATTGTGGCCCCAGGCAACTTCATGCTTTGGCCAGGTAAAAAGATATTAGATTAAGTTTCGAGTTCGTGTTCTCGGTATCTTAACGAATTGATCTAGGTTCTCTTATGTGACTCTATTGTTTTTGGTGAAAAAGAATATTTTTGGTTGTTTTTAAAATAAAAGGTGCAAAACAATTAAAGTAAAGGTGCTCTAAGAGTAAATCTAAGTCTAATTAAAATAAAGGTGCAAGTATTTAAAAACGTGACAGAAATTAAAAGGGCACTAAAGTAAATGACGCAAACTTAAATCTAACTAAGGCAAACTTAAAACGCGACTAAAACTTAAACTAAGGGAAAACTAAAATAAAGCTAAGGCAAATAATCTTAAAGTGCAATTAAATAAAGGCAGGAAAAATAAAGCTTGAAAATAAAAATCAAAGACAAAAGCTAATAAGAACCTGAATACAGCTCATTCGGAATAAACCTTCGTTTGGAACAATCACTTGTCCGGAATGTCACCTTCGGTTGAAATGATTCTTCTTCGCTTGGAATATTGCCAAAATCCTTGATCCGGAACAAATTGATCTGAATATGTCACTTATCCAAGACAATCCTTCGTTCGGAACTTTGCTGATTCGAAACTTTTGATTACCCCTTGATTCGGAAGTTTTAGGTCACCCTTGATTCGGAAGTTTCCGAATGAAGCCCCTTGATTCGGAAGTTTAAGACTTCCGAATGAACACTCTTTGATCCGGAACCTGTCCTTGATTCGGAAGTATGTTCGGAACTTTTAAGTTCCGAATGAACAGCCTTGGTTCGGAACTTCGTTCAGAAGTTTCGTTCGGAAGTTCGTCCGGAACTTCGTTCGGAAGTTCGTTCGGAACTTTCGTTCGGAACTTCGTTCGGAAGTTGTGTTGATCCGGAACTTTTGAGTTCCAAATGAACTTATCCTTGACTCGGAAGTTCTCCTTCGTCCGGAACTTTGAATGTTCCGGATGAAGAGTCTTGGCTCGGAACTTTTTACCTGGGAAGATCAGAAACAAGAACAACCTTTCCGAAGAACAAGGGATACAGTAACAGCAGAATAATAACAAAGATTAATCAAAGTAAACACAAACGATTAATCTAAACAATAACGAATCAACAGTAACATCAACAAACAATTAAAAACAAGAAATTTAACAACTTTAACCACAATAATCAACAATCACTTGGATCAAAATAAAAGCATGAACATGAACATAAACAAAAACACATAAAGCAAAGATTAAGAAAGGTAGATAAGAGATTGACAAGATAAAGTAAAGATTGACAATAATTAAAGGAAAACTTACTTGAAATTAAATGAATTTAAGGTGCAAGACAAGGTATTTAAATTTGACAAGAAAAGTAAATGACAAGGTATTTAAATGGTGGAAGAGCTAATTGTCACACTTAGCCAACAAAAACAAATGAACACACTAATGGTCTATTTATAGGGGAGGATTAGGAAGCTTCCTCCCCTTCTTCATTTCTTGTTAATTGCAAGATTAAGCCCCTTTCTTCTTAATTCTTCATTAATTACACCATTAGTCCTTTTCTTCTAATCTTCTTTAAACTTGGACTTAAGGGACTTTTGGCTTCGGGATTTCTTTGAACTCGTCTTTAATTTCTTCAAAAAAATAGACTTGAATTCTTCGGCTGTAACACCCGTGAAAGTGTCGTATGATGCTAAGTTATTGTCTCAAGAGCTGTTCAGTATGAGCATCTCTCTTGAGTTGTGGCTCACTTGTGGATGTGATATCCCGAGCCCAACGTCATTTATTAATCCTATTTTACGTATATTTTTGAAATTTTTAAGAAATTTCGTTTGCTATATATTTGACGGTTTAAGTTGAAACCGACGTTTACGGTCATAATTTAACGATTGACGATTTAAGAAGAACCGATAACGACTACGATACCGATGGATGCCCAAATTTCTATAATTAGTGACGATTTATCGATAATGTAATTTTTTCGAGAATTTTACTTACGGTTCGTGTTAAGTTGAGTCGGGTGAGTTTTATAGCCTTCCGAGTACATTTAAAGTATCCCAAAAATATTTTGGAGTGTTCGGGATGATTTCCGACTCCCGTAAAATTTTCAAAATTGACTAGTGAGTCGAACCCGTAAAGTTTTAATGGCGTTTTTAACTTAAGGCCAAAAGAAACCTTTATTTACACTCTAGTCCCTCCCAATCTCACAAAAAGGCATAAACACAAAACACACAAACACATTTAACAAAAACAAAATCAAAACTCTCTCTTTCTCTTGTCCTTAGGCCGACGGCCAAACCCAAAGAACCACCACCCACCATTTTTTTCTTGAGTTTTCACAAAAACTAACCTTAGACCACCTCTTAGAATCCATTGGTGAGTGTTAATCCATGGTTTAATTAAACATGCATTAACAAAAATTTTCCAAAAATTTTCAAGAACATTCAAATTCGTTTTTGAGGCTAATTGTATGGATGCATGTTAAATTCATGCCTAGTGTGAGTATAATCACCAACAAAACCCACCAAAATTAATTTGGTTGTGGTGATTTGGTCACCCAAACCCCACGGCACAAGGGGGTGTTTGGGGAGCCATGGTGGTTGATGAATTTTGAGCATTATCTTGTGTTTGGCATTGTGTTTAGTGATGTTTTAAATAGGTTTAAGTGGTTGCATGTTTGTTTTCTTTGATTTTAGATTATGAGGTTGATTGATCAATAGGGGTTAGGACTGAAATTTGTGTTTGGATATGTTTGGGAATGCTTAGGATGATGCCTAGTGGTGATTAGTAGGCTTGGAATCGAGTTTAAGCATGATTTTGGTATAGCCAAATTTAGGCAGAAAGTTTAAGGTCATTTCATAAAAATTATTTTTCCTACAGGTCTTGAAAACTAAATTTAGTTGTAGAGGGTCTTCTTATCTTTAATTTGGTATAAGGTAGAGCCCGTGAATCAAAACGAGCTAAAAGTTATGAGGTTTTAAAGATCGAGTACCGGGAGACGAGAACTTTCATAATCCGAATTTATGTATAGTTTTAGTCAAATCCCGAGGATCACAAGTATGAATTGGTAAATGGCCAAGGGTCAAAATTTGGTCACAAACCTGTGTAAATGAGTCTATAAGTTGACTTAGGAGTCAAAGAAGTCAAAGGTGCATTTCATATAGGTCAAAGAGGTCAAAGTTGGTCGAAGTATAATTTCAGCCCGTAAAATGTAGTTTTTGAAAAGCGTTGAGTAACGAGTCGTAAAAGTAAAAAATTTTATTGGGGTTAAAAATGTGTTATCTAAAGGTCTTATAGGATTTTTGAGAATTTTGTCAAATTTTATAAGAATGGTTAAGTAGAGTAAAACAGCCCGTACTTTCGGAGAGTACCGGCGAAAATGGATAAAAAATGGATAACGTAAATAGTAAGAACGAATGATGTAAAAATGAGTGATACTTGTTGTATTGTTTTGGCGTGAGTTATAATTGTCCTAAGTGACTAGTATATATGTATTTTATACAGTACCGTAAGGTATATAAAATGAGATTACTCATTACGCGTTATTTGTTGATAGGTGTTGATTTACCCGGGCATCCGTATCGTCGTCAGTGATCATCTCTCGAACTACCGACTACTTAATATATAAGGTGTGAATTTATAGCCTCGCTTATATTTATTTCAAATTGTTTTACCCGCGAGGGAAATGCATGCTAGTTTTTAAAAGGAACGTATATCATGAATGATTGTTAGACCCGAAAGTTGCCTTAGAAATTGTGTTGAGTACCAAGTTGCCAAAGACCCTAAATTCATGAACTATTAACTATTGTCCTGCCCTCGAGTAGGGGGAAATAGCCGCTTATGCAATTTGTAGTACTACGGGGCTAACGACCCAATGCTAGCCGAGAAGCTGTACGTTGAGTAAGTTCTGCGGTAGATTATCTTGTATGAGAAATAAGGTATAATTGCAACTGATGCCTTTAGAAGGGGCACTGGTTTCATCTGAATCACGCCGGTATTTATTACGCGGGTGATTGAGTTAACGGATTAGTGTCATGAGCTTAAACACAATTGTCAGTATCCTGAATATAGATTGTTTGATCGACAAGTCTATAAATGATCACGAATGGTTTTTATTTTATATACGTTCAAATTGATTGTAAAACCTATGAATTCCACTCAACGTTTTCGTTGACCAAAATTCTGGCATGTGTTTCAGGTAACCGCTGAAGTGTAGAATGGAGCATGCATGGGATGGATGTTGTGTGTATGGCTTGGAGTCCGCTTGTTTTTCCTCCTTTTTCTACTTAAACATTTTTAAAGTTTAATGTAATGTTGTTGTGAAACTGAAATTCTTGGGTTGAGATTCATGGGGACCGAAACGCTAAACTCTGTTGTACCAAGTGGGGTTGGAAAAACCGTGGACATGTATCATCTAACAATTTTTAAATTTCAATTTTTAAGTTGACGTCTTTTTAGCGTCGTTTGATATATCTTGTGTGCAATGAATACTGTGTAGCACCCAATGTTGTAGTTCCGCTGCGCATAGCATTTGTGGGGGTGTTACAGATTGGTATCAGAGCCATGAGTTATAGAGAACTAGGTCGTTTTTGAAAATCCTAAACTATAACTTTTGGTGTCGTAAGAAATGGTCCAAGCACACACAACTATCCTGCATGGCTCCGGTAAGAATTCTTTAGCATTGCTTTATATTTTAGATGTATCCCTCGAAATTGATATGAATTCCCTAAGTATTTAGTAAGTAAATACTTTGAGATATATATTGAGATATATTGTTTTGTACGTTGAGTACTTATCATCGTAATTTGCAAATTCCTGTAAAGATTATCGTATATGTTGCATGTAATTGGCATAACGGGCTACATTGCATTACATGGCAACATCGCGTTGTAATCCTACGTGTATGTAGGAATGATTTTTATGTAAAAGTATGTATATACTATGGTGTTTAAAGGCATTGCACGTGAAGCAATGGTCCTTGAGTGATTATCGTACAAGTTATAATGCGGTTTTGTTGAGAATTCGGCCTCACCGCAAATTATCAATCTTGATAATTAATTTATTGTTCGAATAACCGAATATGAACCTCGTTTGATACTCTAGATACGTAAATGATGCTTCGTAACATATTTTATATCGACTAGGTCGATCTCGATTGTCGTTATCGCACCGTGATGTGTCATTTTGGACATTTTCTTTTGAAACGTAATTTACTTACGTATTACTTTATTTCCTTTATTCCTAATGGGTTTGATATGTTAGTTCACGTAACTATAACATAGACGAAGTATAATCGATGCGTACATTGGGGCGGCGAATCATGTGTGTATATTATGAAACGTGGTTGAGGCGTGTTGTCATTTAATAGTTGTTTACTATTCTACTTGAATTTTAAAGATGTGTTTTAAAAATAGACTGGCGTTGTGATCAAGCGCGATAACTTGGAATTTGGTTGGTTTTTGTGTTAATTTTGCGGAGTACGATTTCGAGACTCATCCGAGGCCGATAACAACATTTAGTTGACATACGTATTCTCGTTCCATTTATTTCATTTTGTTTTGTTGTTTCATTATTTTGAAGTTAATATTTTACATGACGAGGTCCGACATTTGTGCAAGTTAAGTAAGCATCGAACTTTGTTGATTGAATGATTTAAACATAAAGTGTTTTATATATTTAATATTTGGTGAATGAAACTTTTGGATAAAAATGACGTATGATGTGTTTTGTAACAAGTAAAATTCGTGTAGAGAATAAATGGACATTGTGAAATTTTTTTTCCTTCAACCTTGGTTGGTAAATCGTAATAAGTAATTATTATTACTCGTAAAATCCTTGTTTTCATATATTAAAATTTGATACTAAAAGATTGTGATGGACTTGTTAAGAATTTGTTTAACTAATTTGAGAAAGGAGTTTATAATAAAATTTGCGATATGACTATTGAGTATATGTAGCTTCGGATTTGGTATGAATTAATTTTCGGGTCAATGTAGCAAACTTTTGGTATAATTTGTAATATAGAGTAGAAAAATTGGTCATATATTTTGGAGGTAGAAACTTTGTAAAAATTGGTTTATTTTAAACATAAGGTTATGTTTACGTATGCATTGGTGTAAACTAGAACTCGTCACTCGTTGTAGTAAATAAACTGGGATAAAATCGGAATATACACTTTAAGTATGAAATTATAATGCTTGAAATAAAATTTTAAACATTGATGGAACGTCATTGGAAATCATTTGTTTGTTTAATTGTCGTTATAGAGAATCAATATGTGTAATTTGATGAGGCTTGTTTAAAATCGTTTGAAAAATCTTTTGTTTTATTCCGCGACGAGATGTGTTAATTTTAAAATCATTTGACCATGGGCTAAGGATTAAAAGTTGAATTTTATATATTTTAAAATTATTGAGATAAGCATTTTGATTGTTTATTATATTATTATTATTGAGATTTAAGTCTCGACTAAAATCAGTAAGTATCCGAGATAATACCACGTGAAACCTCTTTATCATTTGAGTCGAATTACGCGAATATGATTTAACAAAACAGTTTTGGGGAAAACATGTGTGTAATAAAAGTCAAAGGTTGAATTTTTAAGAGTTAATGGGACTAGGTTGAGTCGTGTTGGATACGTGTATATATGTGATAATATAAGTCGTAATAATAAAAGCGTAAAACTTGGGAAATTCTTACTACGTATGTTTTTGGTACTTAAGATATGAACATTAATGAGGTTTTGACACAAGTATGGAGATTTTCAAACCTAATGATTTGTCAATTATGATAACCGAGTCACCGCATCTACTAATGTTAATAATTTCCGAGAGATTGAAATTTTTCCAGAAATGAAAACTTTGTATAGATTGAGAAATGAAAGGTATAAATTCTTTAATGGTGTAACACAAATTAAAAATGTGTAAATGTTCGGTTTTACAATGTATAAGGTAACACTAATTATTATACGCAACTGGATTACACAACACACGCCTACTTGTATATTATTTAATAAAGATGTATATATAATGTTTTGAGTCACGATGGTTCGATCGTCCGATATCCCTTCTTTGATTTTGTGAGTCTGTATCTAAACATGAGTCGTCATGTGATTGTTCATTTTAATATTGTCTATGGTATGAAACCATTATTATTATATTTATTTTTGTGTCGCTACATCGCTAGTACTTGATGATGAGGGTATGTCACCCGGTGTATTTTGTCATGATCATGGACGCCGTAATTTTCTTCTTTCGGTTAATGGAACCTAAAAATTTTGTATTTACTTGTATGATGCCATAAATCTTCATTAGAGTGGTTGTTTATTTATATTTAACAAAAGCGAGGAGGCGTAGCCGCTTTACCAAATTGTAGAGGTGAAAGAACTCGATCCTTCTGGTGAAATTGTTTCTATTTAACCAAGTGATTATTCTTCTCTTCCCGTATACACTTCGTGGAATGTGTGTGCAACTCGAGACGAAGGGAATTATGATCGTTGTTTTATTTTTATTTTTATTTTTGACGCTTGTGTTGATATTCAACTTTCACTCCATGTATTCGTAGATCGCTGTTATTATCCTGAGACTTTTGTCATACATTTGAAGTATTTTCATTTCTAATGTAGTTAATTTCCGTTGGCAAATATATTGCTCGTTTACCTCGTTCGATCTCATTGATCTTAATTTTATTACTTGTTGTGCTTGCAATGATCTTTAATCATGAACCACCTTACCGTTATTTTGTGAATAGTCTATTGTGAAAATAGGTATGAGTGTGTCAAATGTTTTGGTGAACTAAATGCAAATGGTGTCGATTTATTTATTTAATTATTTATTTATTTTCTCATAAAAAGGCAAAGCAAAAGGTATGTTTCCAAAGTGAACGAAAAATGTTGGATGTGTTTCTTAAAACGATGGTAACAATATTTTCCCATTTCAAATTTCATTTCAAATGGTTTAATTATTTTGAAGATTAGGTCGAAAACTTCCATAGTCGTGTTTGGTATGTAATAATAATGTTTGTGTTGTCACTCGATCCTCAATTATGCACAGCTTAGCTAACTAGGCATAATTCGGGAAGAGTCCTGTTTTGTTGGTTGTTGTTGCTTGAT
This sequence comes from Glebionis coronaria, assembly GCA_025667525.1. Taxonomy (NCBI): domain Eukaryota; kingdom Viridiplantae; phylum Streptophyta; class Magnoliopsida; order Asterales; family Asteraceae; genus Glebionis; species Glebionis coronaria. The sequence goes on from JANFOE010000217.1 coordinate 770,476, forward strand.
CCTCAAGTATGCATGATCTAGCTAATTATGCATAGTTTAGGAAGGGCACTATCGTGTCAAACAAATTGGTCATCTTGAAACTGGTAGTGTTTTGATAAATGTTTGGATGAGAACGTTTTTAGGAAATGGTGGATCCTTATGCAAGTAATCGCATTTTCTTTGATTCCTAAAGACAATTTTTGAATTTTTCTTGTATTCCTTGAAACCTTTTCTTTCGTTTGGTGTTGACTTGGTAAGTCACTGTGACCGAGTAGTTTTTGGAAAATGTTTTTATGAGTTGTGTGTAACGCGCAAATTTCATCGGAATCACGAGGGTATTGATGAAATACAAAAGGGGCTCGTATCGTCACCAGGAGAAGAGTTTTTAAAATAGATGGAAAAATGCCGAAGTAGAGGAAAACCGAGTTTGAATAACTCTAAGTGAAATGACGAAGACTTCTCCTACGTCGAATGTATCGTACTTTATTTATTATTCTTTTCTTGTTCTTTTGATATGACAACGACACGCGGTAAACTGTTGAAGTCTACCAACTGTGCATCGGTAATTGGAAGACCATTCCAATTGTCGTTTTCGTTTATTTAAGTGAGGAATCCTCTTTGCTTGACTCAACCATCCTTGATTATCGATGGTTAAACGATAGATATCCCTAGTTGATGTTTTTGTGGTAAACCCTTGCCTTTTATGTATTCGTGTGGTAAGTAATCTGGTCGAGTGATCGTAAGTTGTGATAACTTGAGACGACATTGTCCAATGAAGTCCGATCATGGATAACACGTGCCATGTAATGTATTTTTTTTTATGAACGATGATATTTATTAAGATTTTGACCACGTTTGGGACGGAAGTAAGATGGTGTTCTTGTAGTATCTTTTGGGTATGGATCCGTGTGTGAGCACCCCACGATGACACACATAAGTATTTTATTTCTTTTTGGATATGCATCCATAGCTAGCAAGCTCTTGAACCTTCTTTAACTTGCAATTTTCTTTTGACTGGACTCATCCGAGAATTAAGTCAATATTCTTGTTTTATCTTGGCTTGGCTGATTAGCAAGCGTGGGTTAACTGGTTGAACTGATTGGTTTGGCATGGTTTGGCTATGTTGCAAACATGTTGCAAACATGTTGTAATTTGGTGGTATGTGTTTCATAATGGATTTTGTGTTTGGTTGGATTGTGACGTTTTCGAGAGAGTTGTGTATGCGTCGGATGATTTCCGTATCAATGAATTCGTCTTTGACGAACTAGGGCTGTATGTATGTAATATTGCGATAAGGTGATTTTGTACGACTAGTATAAATTACTTCGTCTTTTATATTTTGAACGTTTTTCGATGGGGTTATGTGTGACCCGTGCGATTTTCATTTATGAATAATTGTTTGTATGAGACAACGAACCAAGTGAAAGGATGATTCGAACGTTGGAAGACGTGCTCCGAGCGTGTGTGATTGATTTTGGTAGTTGTTAAGATCGACCATTGCCGATGGTAGTACCTTTGTACGACGACATTTACCATGTTAGCTTGGAAGCTGCGACATTTGAAGAATTATGTTGATGAAAATATAGACCGCGAGTTGGATAAAATGAAGTAGGAAAAAGTCAGTTGAATGGACCTGAAATGATTTGAGAGACTCCGGAGGAGATGGTGTAGATTGAGAATCACTTGTTGACCGCGAGAGGCTGTGAAAAGAGACGTGTTGATAACCGTAGGAAGAAATTGGGAAATTGAAGTGGAGATCATGGATCGAGATGTTAGGAAATTGAAGCAAGGTATAATACTCATGGTGAAGGTGTGATGGAACACCAGACGTGAACCGAAGTCCAGAACAGAACATGGAGACCTCTTTAGGAAGAAGTACCTTTATCTTACTAGTAGTACATAATGCGAGCATAAGAAGAGACGAGCGCCGGGACGTCGCTCCCTTAAGGAGGGGAGGATGTAACACCCGTGAAAGTGCCGTATGATGCTAAGTTATTGTCTCAAGAGCTGTTCAGTATGAGCATCTCTCTTGAGTTGTGGCTCACTTGTGGATGTGATATCCCGAGCCCAACGTCATTTATTAATCCTATTTTACGTATATTTTTGAAATTTTTAAGAAATTTCGTTTGCTATATATTTGACGGTTTAAGTTGAAACCGACGTTTACGGTCATAATTTAACGATTGACGATTTAAGAAAAACCGATAACGACTACGATACCGATGGATGCCCAAATTTCTATAATTAGTGACGATTTATCGATAATGTAATTTTTTCGAGAATTTTACTTACGGTTCGTGTTAAGTTGAGTCGGGTGAGTTTTATAGCCTTCCGAGTACATTTAAAGTATCCCAAAAATATTTTGGAGTGTTCGGGATGATTTCCGACTCCCGTAAAATTTTCAAAATTGACTAGTGAGTCGAACCCGTAAAGTTTTAATGGCGTTTTTAACTTAAGGCCAAAAGAAACCTTTATTTACACTCTAGTCCCTCCTAATCTCACAAAAAGGCATAAACACAAAACACACAAACACATTTAACAAAAACAAAATCAAAACTCTCTCTTTCTCTTGTCCTTAGGCCGACGGCCAAACCCAAAGAACCACCACCCACCATTTTTTTCTTGAGTTTTCACAAAAACTAACCTTAGACCACCTCTTAGAATCCATTGGTGAGTGTTAATCCATGGTTTAATTAAACATGCATTAACAAAAATTTTCCAAAAATTTTCAAGAACATTCAAATTCGTTTTTGAGGCTAATTGTATGGATGCATGTTAAATTCATGCCTAGTGTGAGTATAATCACCAACAAAACCCACCAAAATTAATTTGGTTGTGGTGATTTGGTCACCCGAACCCCACGGCACAAGGGGGTGTTTGGGGAGCCATGGTGGTTGATGAATTTTGAGCATTATCTTGTGTTTGGCATTGTGTTTAGTGATGTTTTAAATAGGTTTAAGTGGTTGCATGTTTGTTTTCTTTGATTTTAGATTATGAGGTTGATTGATCAATAGGGGTTAGGACTGAAATTTGTGTTTGGATATGTTTGGGAATGCTTAGGATGATGCCTAGTGGTGATTAGTAGGCTTGGAATCGAGTTTAAGCATGATTTTGGTATAGCCAAACTTAGGCAGAAAGTTTAAGGTCATTTCATAAAAATTATTTTTCCTACAGGTCTTGAAAACTAAATGTAGAGCCCGTGAACCAAAACGAGCTAAAAGTTATGAGGTTTTAAAGATCGAGTACCGGGAGACGAGAACTTTCATAATCCGAATTTATGTATAGTTTTAGTCAAATCCCGAGGATCTCAAGTATGAATTGGTAAATGGCCAAGGGTCAAAATTTGGTCACAAACCTGTGTAAATGAGTCTATAAGTTGACTTAGGAGTCAAAGAAGTCAAAGGTGCATTTCATATAGGTCAAAGAGGTCAAAGTTGGTCGAAGTATAATTTCAGCCCGTAAAATGTAGTTTTTGAAAAGCGTTGAGTAACGAGTCGTAAAAGTAAAAAATTTTATTGGGGTTAAAAATGTGTTATCTAAAGGTCTTATAGGATTTTTGAGAATTTTGTCAAATTTTATAAGAATGGTTAAGTAGAGTAAAACAGCCCGTACTTTCGGAGAGTACCGGCGAAAATGGATAAAAAATGGATAACGTAAATAGTAAGAACGAATGATGTAAAAATGAGTGATACTTGTTGTATTGTTTTGGCGTGAGTTATAATTGTCCTAAGTGACTAGTATATATGTATTTTATACAGTACCGTAAGGTATATAAAATGAGATTACTCATTACGCGTTATTTGTTGATAGGTGTTGATTTACCCGGGCATCCGTATCGTCGTCAGTGATCATCTCTCGAACTACCGACTACTTAATATATAAGGTGTGAATTTATAGCCTCGCTTATATTTATTTCAAATTGTTTTACCCGCGAGGGAAATGCATGCTAGTTTTTAAAAGGAACGTATATCATGAATGATTGTTAGACCCGAAAGTTGCCTTAGAAATTGTGTTGAGTACCAAGTTGCCAAAGACCCTAAATTCATGAACTATTAACTATTGTCCTGCCCTCGAGTAGGGGGAAATAGCCGCTTATGCAATTTGTAGTACTACGGGGCTAACGACCCAATGCTAGCCGAGAAGTTGTACGTTGAGTAAGTTCTGCGGTAGATTATCTTGTATGAGAAATAAGGTATAATTGCAACTGATGCCTTTAGAAGGGGCACTGGTTTCATCTGAATCACGCCGGTATTTATTACGCGGGTGATTGAGTTAACGGATTAGTGTCATGAGCTTAAACACAATTGTCAGTATCCTGAATATAGATTGTTTGATCGACAAGTCTATAAATGATCACGAATGGTTTTTATTTTATATACGTTCAAATTGATTGTAAAACCTATGAATTCCACTCAACGTTTTCGTTGACCAAAATTTTGGCATGTGTTTCAGGTAACCGCTGAAGTGTAGAATGGAGCATGCATGGGATGGATGTTGTGTGTATGGCTTGGAGTCCGCTTGTTTTTCCTCCTTTTTCTACTTAAACATTTTTAAAGTTTAATGTAATGTTGTTGTGAAACTGAAATTCTTGGGTTGAGATTCATGGGGACCGAAACGCTAAACTCTGTTGTACCAAGTGGGGTTGGAAAAACCGTGGACATGTATCATCTAACAATTTTTAAATTTCAAGTTTTAAGTTGACGTCTTTTTAGCGTCGTTTGATATATCTTGTGTGCAATGAATACTGTGTAGCACCCAATGTTGTAGTTCCGCTGCGCATAGCATTTGTGGGGGTGTTACATCGGCTTTTGATAAACTTTCATCTTTTGACTTTTTCTTCGATAAATCTTCAGAATTGGTCGTGGACTTCCGTTCTTTTTGCACTTTTGACTTCTTGACTTCGTCTTTCATCCTTTTCTTCAATAAAAGTCCGTAAATGCCCATGAATGTCCGTGTTTTCTCCACTTTTCACCTTTTCGTCCTAAATCACAACAAAAACACAAACCACGCATAATTCCGACATAAAAGACATAAAATACACGTTTTGGTCCGGTTATTTTTGTAATTAAGTGGTAGAAAAGATGGGTGTTAACACACCTATCAATTACTTTCGTGAATCTTAATATTGAAAAACACAAACTATAAGGTGGGTATAAGGCGGGTATTATAAAATATACCCTAAAGAAAAAGGCTCTTAAGTGCTTCGCGCCGCCTCGTTTCTACCCTTGCTTTTGCGTGTTTAGATAAAAAGGGCTAATCGAGGGTTTGCCAACCAAAGTATTATCTACATATCATATATATTTTCTTGGTTTCAATTGATTAAACCCTCTTGAACATTTTTGTGTTCAACCAACGTTCTAAAGTCATCGAAGGCGTTCACTTCACGTGATCGTTTTCATTCCTTGAGGCTCCTTTAATCGAGAGATTTGATTTGAGGAGATATTTGTAGATTTTTGTCTACGTAATATGTTAGGACCTCTGTAATAGACATGTGTAATAGGTATGCTAGGAGGTATGTAGTTCCTCCTGGTCCTAGTAGTAGTAGGAGCAACACGTGCTCATGGTCTTTAGAAAGTCAAACATTATTATTCTGAGTAGTTTGTTCGGATATGCATGAGATATGTTAGGAAAGGATATGCATATCAGAAGTTACACGTTTTGGTTTAATGTTGTATTAGGGTTTCCTTATAGTATAAAAGGAACCATTGGCAGAAGGGTTAAACACATCTTCATCAAACATTATTCATTTTCATATTAATAGTAGAAATCTTAGTAAGGATCAATTTATTATAGTTATATTGTTTCTTCTTGCGCATACTATTTGTATTCCGCACTTATACTGTGTGTATCATCTAGAGTCTCTCTGTGAATAGACTTGTGATTACAGAAGTCGTTCACCATCCTTAACAAGCTGCAAGATCCGTATCTAGTGGACCCAACAAGTGGTATCAGAGCCTGGGAGAGTCTCTGCTCAAGAAGAATCAATTTTTCTTTTTACTAACATCTTTGTTTAATCATGTCTGGCTCTAGTTCTACTGAAACAGGAGAAGCAAGCACATCTAAAACACAACAACCTCAGCAAATCGTTGCTACTGTTTCCAATACAAATGGAAAATTCCCACTCTTGAAGAAGGATGAGTATGATAGCTGGGCCATGAAGATGCAATGCTGGATCACCAATACTGATCTAGACCTTTGGAAAATTGTTCAGAATGGCAACAGTAAGAAGCTTACTGGAAGAGACAAGAATGGTAATGTCATACTTCTAGATCTTAAATCTAATGAAGAAATCACAGTTGTTCAGAAGGAAATCAAAGCAAAAACTATATTGCTTCAGTACCTTCCTGATGATCACATGGGTGACTTTTATCACTTGGATGATGCTAGGGAGATTTGTAATGGGGTAAAGGCAAGGTTTCGAGGGAATATGAATCAAAGAAAATGCGCAGATCCATGCTGAGAGATGAATTCACAAAATTCAAGATCTCTGAAACTAAAGGTATTCATCAAGGGTATGACAGGTTCCAAAAGATACTTAGCCAGTTGAATCAACTCATGTCTAAACCTGACAATGGAGACATCAATGCCAGGTTTCTTAGAGCCCTACCTCACTCATGGAATCAGGTATTCATCTCTCTCAAAGCAAAAGGTGGCCTTGACTATCTTATTTTTGATGACCTGTTTTATAAACTCAAAACCTTTGAGCCTCATGTGAGAGGTACTCAAGTGATTCCTTTCCTACTCCTGCTAACTCTGCTTTTGTGAGTTCCATGGGATCTAGTCCAATGTCTTATGCTAGTAGCCCAATCTATACTTTGTCATCTCAACATACTTCTACTCCTGAACCAAAAGCCAAGACTGGTAGCATGGTAGAAGTTGTTCTTCACTCTTTTATTACTGATGTTGATCCACAACAGCAGCTTGCTTTTGATGATTTCAAACAGGTTGATAAACTTGACTTGGATGAAATGGATCTAAAATGGCAGATGGCTATGCTCACTCTCCGGGTTCATAAGTTTGAAAAGAAAGCCGGTCGAAAATTCAACTACAACCCAAGAGAGCCAGCCAGGTTTGATAGAAGCAAGGTCAGATGCTATAACTGTCAACAGCAAGGACATTTTGCTAGGGAATTCCCTAACAAAACTGACCATGAGAAGAACAGGTATTCAACCTTCAAGGTTCAAGAGCTCAAGTATGAAAAGAAAGCTTTGGTGTCTGTTGACTCTATGGTTAACTAGAATGATCATCAGACTGCTACCTTGGAATCAGATGAAGTTTCTAGTGATGTATTTGCAATGATTGCTGGGAATCTATCTGATGCCGAGGAAGCAAAAGAATTTGCTCTTATGAGAATCTCGTCTCAGGTACAAAATTGCCCTCTTGGCTATCATGATAAATATTCAGAACTGTTGACTCAATACAATGAACTAAATGAACAAAATGACAAATATTTTTTAGATGTTCAAGCATATAAGAGTTCTTTAAAAACATTGGAACAACAAAAGAGGTGGCTTCAAGATACTCAACGTGAATATGAGGATAAAATTAGAATTCTAAGCATTGATTTAGAAAACACCACTAACATGCTTAAATATACTTAAAACTAAACAATGACAGTATTAAGGATAAGCAAGACATGCAAGAAAAATTGGATGCTACACTTTTACGATTTGAAAAATGGCAAAAAGCACCCAAGAATCTTTCAAAGTTAATTGATAGTAGCATGTTTGGTAGAACTAAGAGAGGTTTAGGCTTTGATAAATATATTGATTCAGAAGATGTGTTTAATTTATCTTTTTCAAGTGTCTTTGATCCTGACAAGGTGGAGGAGGGGAAACCTAGTTACAATAGGTTTCAACCAGCTGCAGCAATGCATGTTGTTCCTCCACCTCTTACAGGAACTTTTATGCCCATGTCTAGGCATACTGACTTGGATGGATCACAGATGCATGAGTCTCCAAAAAGATCTACTAATACTAATGACTTTATCTCTTGTACTTCCAGTGACAAGGCCAGTGACTATGCATCATGTGGTTCAAGTGAAGAGTCAAGACCTTCAAGTTCCAAGACAAATGACCTTGATGCTACTAGTGCTAGGTTCAACTATTTCTAGTTCTAGTTTATTGAGTCCTAGGAATGTTGATACTCCTAGAATTGTTTGTAATAAATTTAGCAGTGTGAAACAATGTAATTTGAATAAAAGGTCTTTTAAAACATGCTTTGTTTGTGGTAGTAAATTTCATTTGATTAAGGATTGTGATTTTTATGATCAAACTCCTTCTGTTTATCAAGCTTATCCTGCACCTGGTCCACTAGGAGTTTCTCCTTTTTCTTCTAGAAGACTAAACCCATGTGCCCAATCCTATTTTCTAGAAGGAAGTCTCCTTCAGCTTCTAATCTTTGGAGAGGCAATGGTTGCATCTACAATCGACCAACCAACAACTATTTTCAGAACTTTAAGCAGAGTTATGCTTTTATTTCAGACCAAATGTATTCTGGGTTGGGAAATTTGTGTACTGCTGTTAAGCCCTCAACAAGTTGTTCTTGGTCAAACAATAACACCCATATGATGAATAGGCAACCTAAGAACAATAGTGGATCTCATCAATCTTCTTGGCTATCTACTGATCTACAAGGCAGACTCAAGCCTGAAAAGGTCTGGGTCCCCTTAAGACACTAACTTTTACATATATCTTTTTCGTTGTTGTCGATTACTCCATACCAAGATCCTACTCTAGGAATAGTTGATAGTGGATGCTCTAGGAGCATGACATAGAATAAAGGACTTTTATATAACTTTGTACCATTTCAAGGCGGAAAGGTCTACTTCGGAGGTGGTGAAGGAAGGATCTCTTGCAAAGGAACTATTCAGACACCTAACCTTAATTTTGAGCAGGTTTACTAAGTGGAAGCACTTCAACACTTCAACTTGATCTCTGTCTCTCAGATTTGTGACAAGAAGCAGTTTGTCCTCTTTACAGATACTGAAGCACTGGTGTTATCCAAAGACTTTATGCTACCGGATGACTCTCAAGTTCTACTTAGAATCCCTAGAAGACACAGTCTCTATAGTATCAAGCTGAATGAAGTTAGTTCTATTGGTCAACTAGCTTGTTTGGTTGCTAAAGCCTCAGAAGATGAAGCCATTAAATGGCATAGAAGGATGGGACATGTAAACTTCAAGACTATTCACAAATTGGCAAATATGAACTTGGTCTTTGGTTTACCTCCCAGAATTTTCAGAAATTACATCAATTGCCTTGCGTGCAGCAAAGGCAAACAACACAAAGCATCCTTCAAGGCCATTATTGCTCTTAGCCTCAAAACTGAACCATTGCAGCTACTACACATGGATTTATTTGGTCCTTCCTCCATTAAGAGCATTGACCATAAACAATACTGTCTTGTGGTAACTGATGGGTATAGCAGGTTCATGTGGGTTTTCTTTTTGGCTGCAAAAAGTGAGACCTACTCAATTCTCAAGGACTTCTTTACACTCATTGAGAATCAGCTGTCCAAGAAGGTGAACGGTATCCGATGTGAAAATGGAACAAAATTCAAAAATGCAGACCTTATAGCACTTTGAAATTCCAAAGGTATCAAACGAGATTATAGTGCTGCAAGGACTCCTCAACAGAATGGTGTTGCAGAAAGGAAAAAACAGGACTCTTATAGAAGCTGCGAGAACCATGCTTGCAGATTCAAAGCTTCCAACTATGTTTTGGACAAAAGCTTTCAACACTACAAGTTATGTGTTGAATAGGGTTTCAATTACCAATCCCCACAAGAAGACTCCCTATGAGCTACTCACAACTAAAGTACCCAACATTGCTCATTTAAAGCCATTTGGTTGTCCTGTCACCATTCTGAATACTAGTGACTATTTGGGGAAATTTGATGGCAAGGCAGATGAAGGCTACATTATGGGATATTTAGCTCACTCTCGAGCTTATCGTGTCTATAATATGCATGCCAAACGTGTCATTGAAACTATAAATCTCAGGTACTTTGAGGAGAGTATACAGACATCCAAGGAAAAGGTCCTGAATGGTATTTAGATCGTGATTATCTTAGTGACTCATTGGGATATTTTCGTTTCAAAACTAACCAAGATGCAGGTCCACAAGTGTTTGCAAATCATAGTGCAGGTGCTCATTCTAGCTCTTCGGACATAGATGAGGATGATGATATTTTTTTGTTCCATCCTATTCCACCACAATCTCTCCTAACACCAATGCTACTCTTATTGATGCCTCTCCATCAGACATTGTGGACTTACAAGGAGCTCTTGACACATTGTGTTAATCCCTTTGGTTGGATCTATATTCTGTTAAGAATTAGTATAGTAGTTTGTAATCAAACTAGAAAACTTTGAGCACTCTTACTAACACTAAATAAGTTATGCGGAATCTAACTTATAAAGCACAGTAGAACAGAATTACTTTTAACTATTTGATTCTCTTATTAATCGACTTGAATGAGGTACATGAAATACATTGTACCTATGTTCCTTTTATAGAGTAAGGAACCCTAGAAACCTTAGAATATTCAATAAATATAACTATATCACAGACGATATATTATCAATATTCTAACTATTTAAGTATATCACATAAGATATACTCTAACTATAACTATGACATATCTTATACAAAGATATATTCGTCCTAATCATCATAGCAGTACTTACTTTATAAGTAGCAGTACTTACTATGTACCGCGTTAATAATAACGGTACTTACATAACATTGACATTACTTAAGATACACTAACGGTACTTGACACTTAACAAATAATTCCTAACAATCCTCCCCTAAACAAGAAATGATAACTTGTTGTCTTCTTGTTTCTTTTGTACCGGATGTATTAAAATACATGTCTTCAGTCTTTCCTTCATCCTTGGATTGAACTTGGTAATTTGTATTTGTATCCAACTGAATATAGCCAAACACTTCAAATGTAGATCTTCTTCTGATAAGATAATCTTCAAACATCATGAGTATCATCTTTGTCTTCAAACTATGATCTTCTTGTGTCTTCTAAACATTCACTTATCTTTGCAGCACCAGTTATTGTCTTCTTGAGTTTAGTCTTTGAACTCTGAATCATGAACCTTTATCTTGATTTGATAAGACAAAACCTTCTAAGTATCTTTTTAATACTTCTTTGCTTGCAATCTTCATACCTGAAATAAAACAGTTAACAACAAACACCAATCTGTATTGGCTTCATGATTTTTAGCAAATCACCAGCTATCAACGGATTTGATTAATTCTTTACCAGTTAGCCGTACACTCTGGAATAGCCAATACTTTATTCATAAAGAATAAGGTGTAATGAGAACCTTACAATTTTTGGTAAATTTTCAACCATCAACGGATTTGATGAAGTCTTTACCTAGTACCGTTTGTCTAGGACTAGCCAACACTTTGTCTCGAAACAAGGTGAGTTAGAACCATCTAGTTTTTAGCAAACTATCAGCTTTCAACGGATTTGATAAGTCTTTACCACAAACCGTTTGCTTATGGACTAGCCAGTTCTTATGTGTGTTAGACATGGTGAACTGAGAACCATTTGTGAAGTGTGATTGTAAGTCAAACACTTAATATTCTTTCTCAGCTTCTTTCTCATCTTTTAAATCCTTTGATTTGTTGTTTAACCATTCTGATCAACTCCAAAGCATCAGTAAATTCTTCTATAACTTCCAATTGTTGTTCTAACATCCTTTCCAACAATTTTCATTTGAAAGGGTAAATTTTCTCTTGCAGCATATAGTATGTAACATCATCTACATCCAAAATATGCAATCCACATGACCTATAATATCTCCAGTAACTAGGAACCTGATTCTCTAATTCTTTCAACATTTCTTGATCATAATTGTGTGGTTCATACATAAAGAGAAATTCCCAGTATAATAGTGATACTTCAGTTTTACCTGCACTGGCTTCTTGAACTAACCTTGAAAGATCTTGAATATCTTGTCTGTCAAGAATGTGAAGAATATCCTCCAAAAGTCTGAATATCTTTGGTTTGCCATCAGTTCTCTAAATTCCATGAGCTTCAAGTCCTTCAAACATAGAGTAAATCCATTTAGCAATGGATGCTCTCTTTCCAAAAATCTTTGTATCAATACATTGATCTTCAAATTTTACAATCTTCAAGTACTTCTTCAAGCTCTCATCATCATCACTATCCTCTGCTATTGATTTAGCCCTCTTGGCTTTCTTCTTTGTCTTTGTTGACCTTTTCCTTTTAACACCCTTGGAAATTCCCTCAAGTTCTGTTGAACCCTATTCCAAGTTTGTATGTACCGTCTCCTCAGTATGTACTGTTGTATGTACTGTTGACTGTGTATGTACTGCTTGTACATTTTCAGTCTGAGCAATATCTTTAGTTTTAACTCCTGTATTCATTCTTTGAGCAGTCTCTTCCTCCCTTGAACTTACCTTCTCCTTTCTATTCATCCTCACATAATTTGTCTTGATAGGTGGAGATGTATTTGTAGGTTCAGCAGTACTTGGCTCAATTCTAGGAGTACTATGAAATTGCCTTTGTTGTTGCAGATGTCTCTTAAACTCTTCAACAGCTTTTCTATCTGCTTCAGATCCCATCTCAACAAAATTCAATTCAGTTCTCTTATTTTGCTCATACAAAGTCTTGATTTCATCAAAATTCTTCTTGACCAGCTGAATATGATTAAATCCCTTAACTTTCTTAAGAAAATTCATCATCTGATTTCTAATCTACATAGTAGTTGGAGGCTTAATCTTTTATTTTCTTCTATTTTCAGCAAAGAATCTTTGTTGCTCCCTTACCAGATCATCAATCAATTATGATTTCTCTTCTTCATCATATGCATATCTCTCTTCAGCTATCAATGAGTCTGCAAGAAGCTCACTTGCATGTAATTCATCTTGAATCATGTCATACTCTTGTATGTTCCATTCTTGATGTATTCTTTTAGCTTCTAGAAAATTCTGCTTTGCTACAAGTTCTTCCTGTAATACATTTTCACGAATTTGTGCTTGCATTCTGTAAGCAAATTACTCATCATGGTCCAATTGATTAAATTTGTACATGAATTTGTTTATATCATCATCTGAATCACTTTCATCTTCAAACTATGATAATATTTGCTTCTTCCCCTTATCCTTTGGATCAATCTTAGGTAGCTTCTTCTTCCGCTTGGTAGATCTTTCCTCATTAGCTTGCTGTTGAATAACTATACCTTTAGTAGGGTGTGATGCTTTAACTTTCTTACCTTGAATTTGATTCTTTTGGCAAGAACTTCTTGTTGTGTCTTTTTCTCTGCCTCTGCTTGTTTAGTTTTCTCAACTAAATTCTTCACTCTTAAGTCAAGCAGCAATTGGGCTAAAGTCTCATCTTCTCCAAAAGGAGTTTGACTTTCTAGTGAAGGATGATCACCAACGGTACTTGCAATCGGCTTAGTTGGCTTAGTAGTACTTTGGTCTTCAACAATGTCAGCAGTACTTGTAGTCGGCTTAGTTGGCTTAGCAGTACTTGGATCTTCAACAATGTTGATTTCACCATTATTAGACACACTTGTTTCTTCAATCACTTGTGTATCCCCAGATACTCTTTATTCCATAGAAGACATCATTTCAACTTGTACCTCTTCAGTCTTGTCTGATTCATTGCTCATTCTTGATCTAGACAGTACTTGCAAAGTCTGTTTCCTTTGAAACCATACTTCTCTTTGTGGTGATGGAGTTGAATATACAGGAAACTGAATATTAATTTCCTCCAACTTCTCACAGAAAGCACTCCAATTTGTTTGAAGTGGTGATTGAGGTGGTGGTGTTGGCTGAGTTACCAAAATTTCTTCAACTTGTGGCTCCTCATGAGTAGGCTGTGGTTCTTCCTACTGAATCTCCATATTTGAAGGTCCATCCACACCAGTCTCTAAACCAGTTACATATTCATAAGTACTCATGACATCTTCATCCAATTCAAAATTGATGTCATTTCCAGAGATCCTTGTCTAATTATCAGAAGAAGGTGGTTGTCCTTCATAATTCCTCCCCTGTTTGGTTGCATTCAGTTGCCTTTTCTTGTGGTTTCTGAATCTTTGCTTCTTGATTGCAGACTTCTGAATAGATCTATGTTGCCTTACCCAAGGTGACACTTTGTTCCTTAACTTGATTAGGCTAGCTTCGAATTTAGCAATTTTCTTGTCTTGAACAAGCTTTTCTTTCTGCAACACCTGTACCTGTTGGGACAAACTTGTACACAAAGCAGTTAAATTTGCAACATCCACCACCTCTGGTGCTAGTGCTTGTGGTGAACCACTAGCAGCAATAGAAGCAGCAGGTGTGTGAATAATCTCATCAGTGTTTGGTGGGACACCAACATTCTGAGAAGAATATTGTGAATCTTCTAGGGAATGGGAACTCTTGTGAGAAGGAGTTTGTTGATAAGCACTAGCATTGATGGGTTCCTCACCTTCTTGATTGGCAAGTTGGGCTAACATATGAGCAAACAATGGTGTTACTGTTCCTGTAAGGCATTGCCTTGTTTGGTCAAGAAAGAGAAAGTTCTCTTTGTTAATGTAGAAACATCCTATGTATAAGTTAACTCTGGTAGGTTAGGTATTTGGTCACTAACTAATGTCTGAATGAATCTAGGATGCATTAAAAACTTCTTAGTCCCTTCCAAATTCCTGGTCATGCCTTCAAAAATTAATTTTGAAAAATTAAAAACCCTGTTATTTGCTAGACAAACACTAGCTGATGCCAATGCAGCAGGAATTTGATCAAAAGATGTACTTTTAGAACTTAAACAGTGAATAATAGCATGAAAAAGCAATTTCCATTGAGGTGAAAATAAATCTTTAAAGAAAGTAAGACTTTCCCTACCACCTCCATAGCCCATGGCTGCAAGGCCATCATGAATCTCTGTATTATTAAGCATACTAAGTCCATTTTCATCATTTAATCTCAAACTTGCTCGTAGCAGTACCTCAGTTACATATATGTTTCTATGATTCACCCTAGCCTTAATGCAAGGTTGATCAAACCGAGTACCTAATACAACAGTATTCCAAAATTGTTCAACAATGGAAATAGAGACAACTGGACTTACAGTGAGTGCAAAGCGAACATGACTTCGAGATAGGAAACCAAGCATCTCATGGAAACCAAGAGAGTCATCATTCGTAGCAATATTCGCAACCAAATTATGCTTAGAGATTACTTGTAAAGCAGTCATTAGTATTTTTGATGATCGAAAAATTAGAGAGAAGGTTATAGAATCAAGAGATAAAAATAAAAGATTAGGTGAATCAATTGTGTAAGTGGAGTAAGTATTTAAGTAAATAACAAACCCAAGCGCGAAGAAACCACCAAATTTACAAAAGAGACCCTTAATGGTACAACGGACATGTAGCGGTACATGGAACATAAGCGGTACTTGAATTTGTGCTATCGGTACTTGGAATGACAACGGTACCTCACAATATTGACCAGTTCATGCTTTCCACTAACAATGTAACCTCTTTTATCTTTTTCTATTAACCTACAATTACATGAAAAACACAAAACATAGACTACACAATAAAAATTATAAAAATTTGTACAGCTATTACATCCCCTCAACATATGCAGCATGTTACTGGTTGAGCATACCAATGTGTGTCACCAAGAATTCAAATCTCTTTGCATCAAATGCCTTTGTCAACAAATCAGATACATTGTTGTATGTATGAATCTTCAAGACTTGAATAAGCTTTTTGTCATAAGTATCTCTTATAAAGTGATGTCTTATTTCAATATGCTTGGTCTTGGAGTGAAATACTTGATTCTTGACAATGCATATAGTACTTTCATTATCAATGTAAATCTTGGTGTTCATGAAGTTGAACCCATAGTCCAACAATTGATTTTGAATCTAAAGTACTTGTCCACAGCAATGAGCAGCAGCTACATATTCAGCTTCAGTTGTAGAAGTAGCAACAATGGTTTGCTTCTTACACTGTCATGATATGAGTCTTCTGCCTAGGAATTGACAACCTCCTGTTGTGGATTTCTTATCATGATTAGCTCCAACATAATCACTATCTGAGTAAGCTTCCAATTCAAAGGTGTCATCTCTAGGATACCATAATCCTAAATTGGGTTGACTTTTAAGATATTTAAAAATCTTCTTCACAGCATGTAGATGTGACACCTTTGGATGAACTTGGAACCTTGAACAGGCACACACAGCAAACATTATATATGGCCTTAAAGTAGTAAGATACGTCAATGAACCAATCATTGATCTGTATATATGAATGTCAACATCTTCTCCATGTTCATCTTTTGATAAAGACTTCTTGGCTTCAAAAGGTGTGCTTGTACTCCTTGTATCCATACATGAAAATTTCTTCAAGATTTCAGCAACATATTTATCTTAGCTGATAAATATTCCATCTTTCCTTTGTTTGACTTGCAGTCCAAAAAAGAAAGTTAGTTCTCCCATAGAACTCATTTGAAATCTTCCTTTCATCAAAGATTCAAACTCTTCACACCATGTCTTCTTGGTAGAACCAAAAATGATGTCATCAACATAAACTTGAACTAGATTGATGTCCTTAGCATTCTTCTTGAGGAACAGAGTTTTGTCAATGGTTCCTCTCCTATATCCATGTTCTAGAAGAAAGTTGGATAAGGTTGCGTACCAGGCTCTTGGAGCTTGACGCAGACCATAAAGTGCTTTGATAAACTTGTAGACTCTATTGGGGAATTTAGGATCTACAAAACCTGGAGGTTGTGAGACATATACCTCCTTTGAAATAGTACCATATAGAAAGTCAGTTTTTCACATCCATTTGATAGACTATAAATCCCATATATGATGCAAAGGACAAAAATAACCTAATGGCTTCTATCCTTGCCACTAGTGCAAAAACCTCATCATAGTCTATCTCTTCTTCCTGTCTATATCCTTGAGCAACAAGTCTTGCCTTGTTCCTTACAAAAACCCCTCTTTCATCCTTTTTGTTCCTAAAGACCCATCTAGTACCAATTACTCTTTTACCTGAGGGAAGATCCACAAGAATCCAAACTTTTTGTAGCTCAAATTGTATTAATTCTTCTTGCATGGCATCAACCCAACTTTCTTCATCAAGAGCCTGAGAAATGTTTTTGGGCTCTACTTGAGATAAGAAACAGACAAACAAACAATGTTGAGTATCTTTATGATTTGTTCTATGTTGTTGTTTGACATAACTCACAAGTGTATGAGTTTCAATATTGGTTTGAAGTTGTCTTCTGGTTTGTACAACAAATTTGGGATCTCTAATAATCTGTGTAGTAGGATGGTTGTTGTTTACTTTATGAGTGGGAATAGAACTGACTGGAATTTCTGTTTCCAAATTGTTGAAATCAGTTACTACACCCTGCTCATCATAGGAAGCTTTGGAGAAGATTCCTTCAGCTGGACTAGCATATAAGTCTTCATCGTCTATGGCTTGTAAAATCTCTTCTAGTGAGTCAACAGATTTGGCAGACATTGACTTAGCAGTACTTGTAAATGAAGTACCACAAGATGTAGTATGTACTACTGAGTGTTGTGACTCAAAAGATTCTTCTGCTGAATGCTTATTAGCAGATGTAGCGTTCTTTTCTTGATCTTGAAGCCTCTAAAGCTCCTGGGAGGCTTGATCATCATTTGATGGCATGGTTTGCTTCTTGGGAGTGGCAGACATGGGAGTAACAGTAGGCATGTTGGGCACATAGATATTAACATCATCATCTAATGAAGAAACATCTTCTTGAGTACCTGCATTAGTTGCATTTGACTCCTCACCTGCATTGTTAGTTTGACAATCCTTTTGCAAATAATAATAATCCATGGAGTTAGTTAGATAATCTAAATCAAACATCCAGGCATAACCTATTCCTAGGACATTGGGTTTATTTTCTAAGAAATTAACATGAGCATTTTCTTCAATCTTCTTAGTTGCCAAATTATAAACCCTATATGCTTTACTTTGCACTGAATATCCTACAAGATATCCTGGATCAGACTTTCCATCAAACTTTCCCAAATAATCAAGAGTATTTAGTATAGACACATGACACCCAAAAGGTCTTAAATAACTTATGTTAGGCTTTACATAAGTCAAGAGTTCATAAGGTGTTTTGTTTTGAGGCTTGGTTACTAGGACTCTATTTAACACATAACATGAAGTATTGATTGCTTCTGCCCAAAAGGTATTTGGCAAAAGTGAATCAGCCAGCATAGTTCTAGCAGCCTCAATCAGTGTCCTATTCTTCCTTTCAGCTACTCTATATTTTGTTGTGGAGTTCTAGGATTACTAAATTGTCTCTTAATTCCTTTGACCTACAGAATTCATCAAATTCAGCATTCTTAAATTTTGTCCCATTATCAGTCCTAATGATTATAACATGTTTAGTGAACTGCTTTCAACTAAAATGATAAAATCCTTAAGTAATTCACTTGTTTCACTTTTAAGAGCTAAAAAGAAAACCCAACTGAATCTACTATAATCATCAATTATGACTAGACAAAAGGTCTTATGACTAATGCTTCTGATAGAAACTGGACCAAACAAGTAAATATGCAAAAGCTACAAAGGTTTTGTCACAGTGTTAACAGTCTTGGTCATACAAGAGGCTCTATGTTGTTTACCTTTTTGACAGGCAGCACATGTGAAATCATTTTGAAAAGATTTGTTAGGTAGACCTCTAACCAAATTCCTATTCACCAATCTATTAAGATTCTTGAAATTCACATGACCTAACCTTCTATGCCACAAATTTGACTCATCTAAAGAAGCCTTAGCTAGCAAACATGTAATACCACATGTTGGAGTAATAGTATGAAGATTAAAGGTGTACATATTTTCTTGCCTGGGTACTTTAAGCAGTATTTGAGATTCCTTAGGCATCTCAAAGTCTTTAGACAACACCAAGCAGTCTTTGTCGGTGAATAGCACCTTGTTCTTCTTATCACACATTTGTGATACATAAAAGTGATTGAACTCATTCAATTCTTTTACAAAGAACACATCTTCAAATTCAAACTTTCCTGTGTTGATTTTCCCTTTGCCAGTGATTCTACCTTTGCTACACCCAAAGGCTACTGGACCTCCTCAGAATTCTTCAAATTCATCAAGAAAATCTTTGTTTCCTGTCATGTGTCTTGAGCATCCACTATCTACTATACCTTTATCTTTTAATTAATCAATTAGATGCCCCTGCACACAAATAAAACTCATTAGTTTTTAACAGTGACCCAAGCCACATTTGGCTCGGATCTTGTGCGACCTACACATTTAAGAGTTTGTACTAAAGCATTCCCAGTAATGCTACTTTTGCTCTTATACTTCATGGTTTCATTTATGTAGTCAAAATCATAGGGTGACTCTATGTGCTCAGACTTCTTTGACTTAAGTACTGCTTTAGCGGTACTTGCTTTAACACATGATTTATCTCTTTTAGGAACCCACATTTGCACTGGTTTGTTTTTATCCTTACTTCTAGGTGTTTTAACTTTTTCAAAAACTTTCTTAGAAGTCTTGGAGAACTTTGGTTTTACAGACTCTAAACCAACAGTACTTAAGTTTGGTCTAGCAGTACTTGCAGGTCTAGACTTGCCGGTACTTGGTTTACCAGACTTTAAAGGTACTAGACCTTGTTTCATAAGTACTGCCCTAGGAACAAAACTTTTGGTAGAGTTATTTTTAATCTGTTTAACTACCCTTGTGTGATCAAACTTAGGTTTGTCATTTTTAAGTTTCTGATTCCTATAAACCTGTGCATCTTTCCCATTACTGTTTTTCATGACCCTTTGTGTAGCCTTTTGTTTCACAATTTTATCTTCATGTAATGTACAATCTTTGATAAAATGAGTTAGACTACCACAAACATAACATCATTTTCTTCTTAAAGAAGACCCAAAAGGTTGTTTTGACTTTACTTTTTCAAAACCTAGCCCACCCCTTTTGGCTTTATTATGTTTTACATTGTTTTCCAATATCTTCCTAGGAGTTTTTACCTGCTTGGGAGCAGAACTAGTCTTAGATTCCTCAAAACAAAGTTGTTCATTAAAGGTGGAGAAACAATATTTTTGGTCACAGCAGTCTTTTCTTGGGACAAAGTACTAGAGTTTAAGGTATTTTTAACCTTTGGTTCTTCTAACTCTATACTTGTATCATTACAAGGGGGCATGAAAATTCCTGATAGTGGTGGAGGAATTTGCCTTCATTCCTTCAGCATATCTATCATTTTCAGGTGTATCATCTACCTCACTAGAACTATTAAAAAATCCTTTTGATAAGTCCTTGTCAGTTAAGGTTATCACAGGTTGGTCCTCAATATATCCTATGCCTGATTTATCATAATACCCCATTTGTGAATTAATCAATTTTCCCAATACTTTAGAGGATTTTTTCCAATAATTAATCACTTCCCTTTCATTACAAAGACTGGCTTTTAAAGCTTCATTTTCTGTTGATATTTTTAACAGTTGTCTTTCAAAAGCTTTTATTTCCACATCTGTTTCCCTCATTTGAAGAGCCAAAATCCTTATTTTCTCTTTATAGTTTTGTTGAGCCTTTTTGTACAAAAGTATATTTTCTTATAATTTAACACCACCCTGTTTAAAAGCATTTAATTCTACAGTGCATTTGTTAAACTTTTGATATTGTTCCTCTAGTTCTACTTTTAGGCTATTAAATTTAAGAACACAATCTTTAGAAGAAGGATGTACCTCAGTATCTGCATGTGAGAGAGCCATTAAACCAAGCTCTTCTTCCTCTTCTTTCTTCTGCCCAGTTCACCACTCCATCTACGGTAACCAATGCTTTGGTTCCTTTAGGACTCCTGCTGTTTCCTTTTGGAAAGCTTTCAGTTATTTTTGGACTGGTTCTATAGTTGTGTTTGGACTTCTGATTGCTATCCTTAGGTTTGTATCTAGAGAATTCTCTTACAAAGTGTCCATTCCTTCCACAGTTATAGCATTCAAATTTGGACTTGTCATATCCTAATGGCTCATTAGGATCAATAGTCATTTTTCTTCCAGTCTTCTTGAAGAACCTATTAGATCTTGCTGACACCATATCAGCTTGCCATTTAAAATCCATCTCTTCAACATCAGCATCAACCATTTGGAACAAGTCATTGAGTGTTAATGTGACAATCCGTCAATTTATGGTTGATATTTTATTCTCAAGTATTATTTAAAAACATTATTTTAATGTTATATTATGAACTCACTTATTTTTTGGAAGAAATTTGGGTTTACGTCTCGAAGTAGCATCGACTACGTCTAAACCGGAGGATTCTACGTTACGTGCTTACGTTTACATACACCGTTTTTGGTGACAGTCCGACACTTCAGAAAATAAATTTATCTGTGAATATTATTTTGGAGTTTTAAATTTGTGTTGGTTCGTAAACTCACAAATTTACGAGAAGAAATTAGAGTTTACGTGAATAATTTAACGTGTTTTACGACTATATCGGAAACCTTAGGATTACTTACTTACGTTTTTGAACTCCGTTTTTTATGAGACAATTTTTATTAGATTCTTTTTGTGCCGTTGATTCATAATTTATAAAAACGTTTTTCGAAAAACGACCCGAGGGCACGCAAATCAAGGAAACTAGAATCAAGAAGTACCCGTAAATTAGTGGAGATAAGACAAGTTGGACACTTGTCCCATCCCCAACATGGGTGGCCAAAGGCTTAACAAATACACCATTTTGTGTCAACTTTTAACTATGACTTAGGACACTTGTCCATGAAGTATTACCAATACAACTTATACCTCAAAACTACAACCAAAAACCATTTCTCACATAAGCTAACATGCAAACCACTCATACTCCCTCCTTTCTCTCTAAATTCCGTCCTATCCCCAACATGAATCACCCCATTCATCAAAAATTTAACCATGAACTCAAGCTATAATCAACATATGTTGATAGTTGCTTAAAAAGATGAATATTGGAAGTGATATTAACATGTGAAAAAGAGTTTTCAAGGGAGTTTGGGGCTGATTTCTCAAGGAGTTTTCATGAAGATCAAGGTCTGATTTCACAAGGAATCTACAAATACTTGGTGATCCTAGAAGTGGGGTTGATATCTCATAAGATTGGTTACCCAAAACCAAGTCTTGTTCATCATCAATCCCATCTTTTCATCACTAATGGTGGTATAGAGATTGTTCTTCCTATCCTCTTATTATATTGATTATGTAATCTTGTATTTTCTTTATTTATGTATATGTATATGATGATGAATGATTATCAAAGATATTATGTGGGGATTTGGTGTTGATAGATTTGATAAACATGGTTAAAAAGATAGAAAACCATAGGTAAAAAGGTTAAATTCTTGCTTATAAAGTTGGCTGTATAAAAACAGTAACTAACCAAATGATAAACTGATAAAATGGCATGGTGTAATCAATTTACAGTAAGTATTAGATGTCATAAACATGTGAGAGTTGTCCATGCGATGGAATCATCAAAATGAGTGAGATATGATCAAAACAAAATTAGTATGCCAATCTGAATAGTCTGTTTTGTAGGGACTGTTAAGGATACATAGACATAGATTGAGCAGTAGCTATAACTAACTTATTTGTAGCACATAATATGAGGTTTATTTCATCCAAAAATGAGCTTCTATCTCCTTATAGAACTCAAGATATGATAAAAATGGTGAAAGTGAAACTAAAAAACAGATTTTGTGAAATTAAAGTTTAATAGTATTATATAAGCACTCAAAATAATATAGTATAAAATGTGAAATTAAAACTCACTAACTTATATATTTAATTTATATAAATATGTATAAGGATAAATAAATGGAAATTATATAAAAATGGTAGTTTGGTAAGTTTTATAAGTTATAAAAACTATAAACATGATTTTTACGTCTTTTCGGCTAGTACCGTAAAATTAACGTTTTTCGTCAATTAAAAGTTAGACGATCGGACCCGTCTAATGTAAAATTTTTAAAAGTCATATACTGATATATAAGTACTTAATACAATTAAAAACCGATAAAACCCGAACTATATAACATACAGACATTAACGGGCTAAGTTAGCTTTATTTGACTATTAATCCAACTAAATTGGCTAAACACTTATAAATTTACTTATTGGGCTTAACCCACTTGGTCCCAACATGTAAAGTATAATACTGATAATAAAAGTATAAAATGGTCTAATTTAAGGTATTAATAGGCTTATTGGACCTAAAACATGTAAATAGGTAAAACTAGTAAACTAGTATAAAAGTTACCAATACAAAACACTAAAATGAGTAAATGAGAATGTATAAACCCACTTGATCATCATCATATGTACAAAGTCATAATATGTATACATAATTTTTATTTTCATAAAGTCATTGGACAAAAGTCTAAGACCGATTATTATTTATATAGGTTTCCGTGATTGAAGCACGTACCGTACATCCAAATCACCGATAACCGCCTTCCCACATCAACGTGAGTTCATAGCCTCACACTCTTTTAAATGTTTTTATGAAATGTTTTATAAACCCGCGAGGGAGATAACATGTTAGTTTTGATAAAATAGGACACCATTTGTCCCGATTGTTTGATTATTGATTTGGACCCGAATGATTGTATGACCCGATGAATGATTATATGACCCGATGTATAAGATAAAATGGATTATTAAAGTTATGTTATGTCACTAAAAGTCCCATTAGCATGAATTGTGAACTACCGGGATTTGGTAGACGCTTATGCATATAATAGTACTATTTGGGGACGATCACCCCAGTTCGCGCCTTGACGGTTGATCCCCGTCATGCCACATTGATTGGTAAGCGAATTTATGTATGAGAAGATTTACACCAGCGTGATTATTGTGACGACACGCTAATTTAGATGGGCAAATGAGTTTCGGGCTAGCTACCGGTTGTTTGTTGTAGTAAGGTAACAATGTCATGCGGCTTATAATAATCCAAATAACGAAATACTCCTATACGCAACGAATTACGATATATTGCCTGACAGGGTCTTATTATTGATATTATGTTCATGATTTGGTTTTATATAACCATATTTGTAACACCCCCAAATTTATACAACTTAGTACAGCGGAAGACTAGTTGGTGTTACGGGATAGCACATTACTCACATCATAGACAACGCATAAAAATCGCGTCGTTTATTTATAAAGCATTTCCATTCATAAACATCAAAGTTACATAGGTCCCAAGTCATTACATTTCATATAAAGTTTTACAAAGTATTTGAATGGAAAATATTGTTTGGGTGCGGGCCATGAATTCTTGTTGTCTTCCCGAGAATTACCTTCAAGTACCTGAGATAAAACATGTTAAAAGAAAAGGTCAGCGATAACGCCGAGTGAATTCATAGAGTTTAATAAATTCCATCAATATAATATCAGTATGAAAGTATTACTGAAAATCATTTTGTACAAATCGTTTTGATAGGCCGTAAAATAGCCAAAATCAGTTTATAATAGGCCATAAAATAGCCAAAGTCATTTTATATAAATCCTTATCGAAAATCGTAATATAGGCATTTGCCGTAAAAATCATTATACGAGCCAATGTCGTAAAAACATCATACAATACGTCTTATGACGTTGTATAAAATCAAATAAAAACCGTTATATGAATATGGTTATGAAAACCAAAATACAATCATAATATCAATAGTATGACCCAGTATTGCTAGTCAGGCAATACATCGTAATTCTGAGCGTCCAGTAATATTTTGGTGATTTGGATTATTATAAGCCGCATGACATTGTTACCTTACTAACCAAAACGGGTAGCTAACCCGATACCAATTTTGCCCATCTAAAGTAGCGTGTCGTCACAAAGGTCACGCTATTGGAAATCTTCTCATACATTAATTCGCTTACCAATCAATGTGGCACGACGGGGATCAACCGTCAAGGCGCGAACTGGGGTGATCGTCCCCAAATAGTACTATTAAATGCATAAGCGTCTACCAACTCCCGGTAGTTCACAATTCATGCTAATGGGACTTTTAGTGACATAACCTAACTTTAATAATCCATTTAATTTCATCTATCGGGTCCTTTATTCATTTATCGGGTCATACAATCGGGTCATTCAATCATTCGGGTCCAAAATCAATAAACAAACAATCGGGACAAATGGTGTCCAAACTTTTATAAAAACTAACATGTTATCTCCCTCGCGGGTTTATAAAGCATTTATAAAACATTCAAAAGAGTGCGAGGCTATGAACTCACGTTGATATGGGAAGGCGGGTTATCGGCAATTCGGACGTACGGTACATGCTTCAATCACGGAAACCTAGACAAATAATACTCGGTCTTAGACGTTTGTCCAATGACTTTATAAAATAACATCTATGTATACATATGATGATTATATATATATGATGATCAAGTGGGTTTACATATTCTCGTTTACTCCTTTTAGTGTTATATGTCGATAACTTTTATATTAGTTTACTAGTTTTACCCGTTTACGTGTCTTAAGCCCAATAAGCTTATTATAAGTTATTTAACTTATTTTAATCCATTTTGTACCTATATTATCAGTATGTATACTTTCCAAGTTGGGCCTAAATGGGTTAAGCCCAATAGATTCTTTTTACAAGTTTTTATCCTACTTAGTCCATTTATTAGTCCAATATGTTTATTTAACTTGTTAATGTCCGTATGCCCTATAGTTCGGGTTTTGTCGGTTTTTACTTGTTATAAATGTCTATATATCAGTATATAAGTTTTATAAAGTTTTCATTAGACGGGTCCAACCATCTAAGTTTTATTTAACAAAAACGTTAATTTTACGGCAATAGCCGAAAAAGTAGTAAAAATCATGTTTATAGTTTTATAACTTATAAAACTTAACAAGTTTCCATTTTCATCATTTATGCACTTATTACACCTTTTATATATTTATATAAATAAGTTTTATAAGTTAGTGGGTTTTTATTTACATTTTATATATTAAAATGTGAGTGCTTATATAATAGTATTATTCTTTAATTTCCAAAAATCTGATTTTTAACTTCATCTTCACCAAAAATGTCATATCTTGAGTTCTACATGTAGATAGAAGCTCAAATTTTTATCACATAAACTACATGATATTTGCTACATTTAACTCTTCTATAGCTACTGTTGAATCATCCTTTAAGTATTTTCTAAAAATCGTCCAAAACAGTAACTTCAGATTTATACCCTAAACTTGTTTTGATCATATCTCACTCATTACTTTGATTCCATTGCATGGCCAACTCTCACATGTGTACAAGACCAATAGCTTACTGTAAATTCATTAATCTATGCCATTTTTATCAGTTTACCACTTGATTCTTTACTGTTTTATACAGCCAACATATTTAAACAAGATTCTAGCCTTGTTTCTTATAGTTTTTCACCTTTTTATCCATGATTATCAACAACAAATCCCCACATAACATTTTTATCATCATATAATCATCATAAATATATACAATAGGAAATAAATACATGATTACATAACCAAAAATAACAAGAAGATGAGGAGGACAATCTTTATACCACCAACTTGATGTAGGTTATGAGTTTGGCATGGTTTTTGATGGAGAAACTTGTGCTTAGCCAACACCATCTTCAAGAACTCCAATCTTCATCAATTCCTTGTGGAAAATCAGCCCCATGACACCATGAAAACTCCTCCATGGATGTTATAAGTTGCACCAATCTTCATCTTTTTGAATGGAGATTAACATATGTTAATTATAACATATGTTCTTGGTTAAATTTGGATCAATTGGTGGTGTTTTTGGTTAGATATGGGACGGCATAAGGAAGCCATGGGAGAGAGAGAGGAGTGGTTTGCATGTTACAAATGAGTGTAAGTGAGGGTTTGATGGTTTTGTGAGGTTAGTGGCTTATTTGGTAAGCTACAAGTGACAAGTGTGAAGCTTGTTAGCTTACACTTGACACCTCATGGTGCTAAGTTAGCAACTTAGGCCGGTTTTGTGAGTGGGGTGGGACAAGTGTCCCACTTGTCTCATCCCATTTATTTACGGGTACTCCTCGATTCTAGTTTCCTCGATTTGCGTGCCCTCGGGTCGTTTTACGAAAAACGTTTTTATAATTTATGAATCAACGTCATAAAACGAATCCAATAAAAATTGTTTCATCAAAAACGGAGTTCGAAAACGTAAATACGTAATCCTAAGGTTTCCGGTTTAGTCGTAAAGGACGTTAAAGTAAAATCGTAAGTCCTAATCTCTTCTCGTAAATTTGTGAGTTTATGAACCAACACAAATTTAAAACTCCAAAATAATATTTTCAGATAAATTTATTTTCTGAAATGTCGGACTGTCACCAAAGACGGTGTATGTAAACGTAAGCACGTAACGTTGAATCCTCCGATTTAGACGTAGTCGACGCTACTTCAAGACGTAAATCCAAATTTCTTCCCAAAAATATGTGAGTTCATATTGTAAATTGTTTTTAAATAATATTCAAGAATAAAATATCAACCATAAATTGACGGATTGTCACAGCATTTACCCCTAAACAGGATCTTTGTCCTCAAAGATCATCTTACCTTACTACTCGCTTCTTATAGAGTTTAAGCCATGTGGGTAATTCCTCCACATTCGGTCTTTTCTCACAAGTGCAATTCATTATAATACGCGAGTTTCATCAAACATAACTACGGGAATAAGATCAGGCTTAATGTTGACTTACTTTCTCTATCCATGATGTTCACGGGTTTCTGATGAATGCAACTTTTCGCCGATCTAAGCTCTACTAAGAATAATCAGAATTTCACTTGATAGATATTCCATCAAGTGCGATTTACGAAACATAATTCACGCGGTTCTTGAAGTCCTAGGGTAGATCCAGCTTATATGCCTTTCAATCCCAACTTTTACATCATTTCAATGGTCCCATACAACGGGGACTTATATCCCATGATTTGTCAGATCATGAATTCATTTTCCAAGGTTAAAAATTGTGGCATAACTTCGCTACCCATTTGGCACTTCAAGGTCTACATTTCACATTCACATAACCTCTTGCCCACTATCGGCAGTCAATAATCAAATCCTAATTTCAACAATCATTTCAGATCTCGCGGGTCGGGTATTTTGCAAGGATAGGTTCGCAATCATAGGAAACCTTAAACCTAAAAGACACGTCCAACTCACAATGGGTGTATGTCGGATGTCTTCATCTCAATTCCTGCTTATAGATGCTCTAATATAGATCCTAACAAGATTCGATCTCAATCCTAACAAGATGATTATCAATGATAATCTCTCCAAAGGAGAACGATTATACGGTCTATTACCAAAGGTCATTCATTCAAACATACAACAACACTTATATTACCTTGTATCGTTACTTTACCTCGTCCCTTCGATTTGGGGTGGTACATAGTACTCTCATCAAGGTTTGTTCTCAATGATTTCTGAGCAAATCTCTAGAAATTCGATGCGAAGCGAGGATCTTGATATAGATGATCGATACAGGCATGCTATGTTTACATAACTCTTTTGCATTTATCATTAACGAGAATGATATTAGCAGATTTGGTCAGTCTGTCGACGATGACCCAAATCAAATCAAATTCAGATGATGACCTTTGCAATAGCTAGACGTTTACTAATGTAAGAGGCGATGTCTGCCTTCATAATTCGTCATCAGTACAACTTGTTCAGACAAAGATACTTTTAGTCATAAATGACATACATAGAATACTTATACTTACAAATTCCAATTTAACTCTATCTCACAATCCTCCATATTTAGGCAACCATAAGTGGTCTTTAAAATATTTAACGCCATTGGCTTCTCAAATCTGTTGGTTCACATTAGCCGCGAACCCCTTTTTATTATCTATATTATTCCTTTTTACAAACATTGTTTATTTTTATATCGTTCGGCAATTTATTGTACACCTTCATTATTAAGGAACACGTCCTAATGGATTCTTTATCTTTTATACATAATGCGTCGGTATCTATATTCACTTCTCATGATGATATAATTATCATGTCCACAATTCACTCAGATATTCTTTCTATATTATGCGTCAGTAATTACCTTCACTTTCTTCATATTTTCTAAGTTTCAGTTTCGTCTCATCTATCATGTTTATCCGTTTTACTCAATCCGTCGTCTAAAGCGTCGATAATTATTATAATTAATTAAATAATTATTAGTTAATTTTTATGAAGCGTAAACGTTTTAAATGTCTTAGTTCAACCAATTATATAAAATGTTCAAAATAAATTTGAATTTAATTAACAAGATTTTTGCTGATTTATCGAAAATAATTAATAAGATTCGTAAATATTTGAAAAATCTTTGGTTATACTTTGGTCAAAATTTTCTTAGTTGAAAAGCAAAATTTGTGGTTTCAAATTTCAAGTTATGGTTTAAATGATTTTATCAATCCTTCTTAAGTTGTCTTGAGGTATACACAAACATTTACCCCTAAACAGAAGTTTAGTTAAATGGTTTGTGTATAAGGGAATAATCCCTTTAAAAATCCTTTGTTAACACATTTGTCAAAACATATTCCCATTTCTTTTTGGTAAAATCCAAAGTCTTAAAAAGGGCTCTTAATTATGAAGAGTCAATTTATATTCCATTATCCTTTTAATCACATAGTCTAATCATGTAAAGGTTCAAGTCTTTAATCACGTGTTAATTATTCAAGGTTCAGGTTTACATTGTTCGGCCAATTCAGGGCAGTCTATACTTAATTATTAACTCATTCTTATTCGTATTAACAAACAAATAGTCCTTAATGATCGCAAGCATGAATTTATCAAATTACAGCCTACACACGTGATTCACCAAATTTATGAATACTACATGTGCATTGCCAATCCAAACGACATCACGTGAAACTCATAATGTCCATTACAAGTTCTGGATGTGGCGATTGGAATAGATAATCTCTTTCGCAGATGCGAAGTTGATGATAACCATGCTATGGATCAAATTTGCTAGAACCTTGTAAATGATCGAACAAATCTTCCATTTCGAGTTATGGATATTGTTTTCGATTGTCAATTTACTCAGTCACAGTAATCTATAAATATAAGGAAAGATAACACCATAGCTCTTCAGGATGACAGGCTTGGTATAATAATATCTTTCTCCGACAACTTTCTCAGTTGTACGGTAATTCCTTAAATTCAGATGGTGCTGACGTATAGTGCACAAGCCATAAGTGCAGCACCGAGAATATAATCAATACCAAATTCAACTTGCCTTAATGGCGAAAGTTTAGGCAATCCATCAACAAATACCTCCTAAAGTTTCAGATAAGATAAACATCTTTTAATAAATTCATATTATGTTCTTCTAGATTACAATATCTATAACTAATTCACAACCATTCGCGGTATAATTTTAGGTCTAATATGCGGGATATGGTCATCCACCAAGAATTATTTATATCACTTTTGATAATCAACATCTTATCATTTAGGGAAATTCTACTTGGGTTCCCATCAATTAAGACAATGTCGTCATGTCATAATCAATCAATCCATTCTACTGGCATTTCCAACTTTCCGGTTTCATTGCCGTCGATAAGATGTGAACTTCTCAAAAGACTAATAATTACTCATAATCCTTCACAAATTCAAGGATATATGGAGACACAACTACTATTAAAAGAGTAAGGTCAACGCATAATTTATGCGAGAGAATTTCAAATCAGATACAGACGAAAACATTTAACGAATATGAATATATCCCATGTTTTCATAATTTGAGTACGCATTCGAAAGCTCCTCGGATCGTTACCCAGGTCATTCAAATGAAATCAAATCAGAAGAAATGATAAGAACGTCGATACATACAGTCGGGTATCAACACTCGGTAATCAGGTACTTTTCCTAAGAATCTTACTACGGGAGAATTGGACAAGAAAGAATTGTCAATTGTCAAATAAGACAAATTCCACAGATGAGTAAATTCAACTCAGAAGAATAGATGCTACAGGCACATATGTAGGTGTCCCTAACAATATGTGCTTATTTTTCACTTTTTGCAGATCTTGTAAAATTTTAATCTTTCACAATCTTCAAAGAAAATGTACTGTTCATTCATTAGTTTTATGGTGACTACTAATCAGTCTTGCATAGTCCATTCCAAATTGTATGTAGGCGCGCAACTATATACAATTTCAAGATTAACGATGCAATACTCAGTTCGTCAAAACTTTATCATCATGTTTATAATGAAAACATTCTCATGCTTAATAAGAATCAAGAATAAATTTACAAAGATTTTCTTTATCATGAAAACAATTAAGGTTTCCAAGGTGTTTTATAAACAACTTCATTTTGATATCAGTCACTTATAAATCTCACTTCGAATAATCCTTATTGTGATGAAAGATTGAATTTTCTCAAAGGATACCGTTTTAACTTTATAAAAATAATGTGTGATCTGCAGAAGAGTGATGAAAGCTTGTTCACCAAGAATTAACTACAATATAATAGGAAATGAGCTTAGCCAAACAATCATGAGGTTCATGACTTCGATGGCACTCAAGAATATAAAGAGAATAATCTACAACGTAACTCAAATCAAGATGAGTACTTGTTCAATGGTTGCATCACTAATGCGAGCATTAGGATGAAGCAATAAAAGATAGATAACATCGATACATGTAGAATTTAGCAATCAAAGGTAGTCTTTTTCATTAATCACAAACAAGTCAAAATTGTACCGTAACACATTACGTGTCACTATGTCATACAATTCTCAGAACTCATCCTACCAACTGATATCTCAGTTAAGTTAGGGATTTTTAAAAGATACCACAATGAATACTAATCTACAAGAGTCATTAGGTGTCCTGCCTGTCCTAGAAGATCCATCGGTCCCAATTCAGAAGAAGATTTCTTCAATTTATTTATTGGACACTGGGCATCCTCATTAGTGGACAATGGCCTAGGAACAACACTTAACACAAACCTACAATCAATTAAAACCTTATAATTTATTCACAGGACTTATCGACTTCCTCTTAAAAATCTCATATTCCATATAGGTTAAGTTTTACTTTTATTTATTCAAGTTTCAACCAATTTTGTACTCAATTCAATATCCTACCTCATATTCCAATACTTTCAATCTTATTCTTCGGCCTTATAAAGGCAATAAAAGCTCAATATGATCAATACTTAATTTCCAATCCTATTAGTTCTTACAACAACAATTATCAAATGAGTCATTAATATGAAATGACTTGATCATTCAACTTAGACTTCTCGGAAAGGTATTAGTGGCATGAGGCTTTTGGGTAATGGTTCCAATAACAGCCTCAAGTGCAACATTCACCTTTTCGATTTCAATTTAAGAATTGGGTGACACGAATCAGATGACATCTTTCTAGGTGGTAACGTTTTGTCAAACTCCACTCTATAAGAAAAGATCGTCATGACATCGATATCAGATTTAATCTCGCCAATTCTTTTTCAACATCATAATCAACTAATATCTACATTTCTACGAATATCAACCATTTGTTGGGATCATAAATGTCCACAACTTGGTTTAGATCTAGGATAGCTAGAATTCCTACGAGAATAGCTTCGATTAATTTACTAGGGGAATTAGGGTACATTGTGACAATCTACGTCGTATAAATACCTCGTATAAATATCAAAATAATCATCAAACAATCATGTAATAAAATTACATCATATATATAATCCAAGTTATATATATATATTAAAATAACACTTCTCAGTCTTGGCCTTGTCGGTAACTCGGGAATTCTTCGGCACCGTTATAGTCAAAAGATTTTTAGACATTTTTAGAAAAATGTTTTTAGTTAAAAGATTTTGAAAAGTTTTATTCAAAACCTTAGTTTTAAAAATCTTTCGTTCTCTATAACGAGAGCTCTGGTACCAAACTGTAACACCCCCAAATTTATACAACTTAGTACAGCGGAAGACTAGTTGGTGTTACGGGATAGCACATTACTCACATCATAGACAACGCATAAAAATCGCGTCGTTTATTTATAAAGCATTTCCATTCATAAACATCAAAGTTACATAGGTCCCAAGTCATTACATTTCATATAAAGTTTTACAAAGTATTTGAATGGAAAATATTGTTTGGGTGTGGGCCATGAATTCTTGTTGTCTTCCCGAGAATTACCTTCAAGTACCTGAGATAAAACATGTTAAAAGAAAAGGTCAGCGATAACGCCGAGTGAATTCATAGAGTTTAATAAATTCCATCAATATAATATCAGTATGAAAGTATTACTGAAAATCATTTTGTACAAATCGTTTTGATAGGCCGTAAAATAGCCAAAATCAGTTTATAATAGGCCATAAAATAGCCAAAGTCATTTTATATAAATCCTTATCGAAAATCGTAATATAGGCATTTGCCGTAAAAATCATTATACGAGCCAATGTCGTAAAAACATCATACAATACGTCTTATGACGTTGTATAAAATCAAATAAAAACCGTTATATGAATATGGTTATGAAAACCAAAATACAATCATAATATCAATAGTATGACCCAGTATTGCTAGTCAGGCAATACATCGTAATTCTGAGCGTCCAGTAATATTTTGGTGATTTGGATTATTATAAGCCGCATGACATTGTTACCTTACTAACCAAAACGGGTAGCTAACCCGATACCAATTTTGCCCATCTAAAGTAGCGTGTCGTCACAAAGGTCACGCTATTGGAAATCTTCTCATACATTAATTCGCTTACCAATCAATGTGGCACGACGGGGATCAACCGTCAAGGCGCGAACTGGGGTGATCGTCCCCAAATAGTACTATTAAATGCATAAGCGTCTACCAACTCCCGGTAGTTCACAATTCATGCTAATGGGACTTTTAGTGACATAACCTAACTTTAATAATCCATTTAATTTCATCTATCGGGTCCTTTATTCATTTATCGGGTCATACAATCGGGTCATTCAATCATTCGGGTCCAAAATCAATAAACAAACAATCGGGACAAATGGTGTCCAAACTTTTATAAAAACTAACATGTTATCTCCCTCGCGGGTTTATAAAGCATTTATAAAACATTCAAAAGAGTGCGAGGCTATGAACTCACGTTGATATGGGAAGGCGGGTTATCGGCAATTCGGACGTACGGTACATGCTTCAATCACGGAAACCTAGACAAATAATACTCGGTCTTAGACGTTTGTCCAATGACTTTATAAAATAACATCTATGTATACATATGATGATTATATATATATGATGATCAAGTGGGTTTACATATTCTCGTTTACTCCTTTTAGTGTTATATGTCGATAACTTTTATATTAGTTTACTAGTTTTACCCGTTTACGTGTCTTAAGCCCAATAAGCTTATTATAAGTTATTTAACTTATTTTAATCCATTTTGTACCTATATTATCAGTATGTATACTTTCCAAGTTGGGCCTAAATGGGTTAAGCCCAATAGATTCTTTTTACAAGTTTTTATCCTACTTAGTCCATTTATTAGTCCAATATGTTTATTTAACTTGTTAATGTCCGTATGCCCTATAGTTCGGGTTTTGTCGGTTTTTACTTGTTATAAATGTCTATATATCAGTATATAAGTTTTATAAAGTTTTCATTAGACGGGTCCAACCATCTAAGTTTTATTTAACAAAAACGTTAATTTTACGGCAATAGCCGAAAAAGTAGTAAAAATCATGTTTATAGTTTTATAACTTATAAAACTTAACAAGTTTCCATTTTCATCATTTATGCACTTATTACACCTTTTATATATTTATATAAATAAGTTTTATAAGTTAGTGGGTTTTTATTTACATTTTATATATTAAAATGTGAGTGCTTATATAATAGTATTATTCTTTAATTTCCAAAAATCTGATTTTTAACTTCATCTTCACCAAAAATGTCATATCTTGAGTTCTACATGTAGATAGAAGCTCAAATTTTTATCACATAAACTACATGATATTTGCTACATTTAACTCTTCTATAGCTACTGTTGAATCATCCTTTAAGTATTTTCTAAAAATCGTCCAAAACAGTAACTTCAGATTTATACCCTAAACTTGTTTTGATCATATCTCACTCATTACTTTGATTCCATTGCATGGCCAACTCTCACATGTGTACAAGACCAATAGCTTACTGTAAATTCATTAATCTATGCCATTTTTATCAGTTTACCACTTGATTCTTTACTGTTTTATACAGCCAACATATTTAAACAAGATTCTAGCCTTGTTTCTTATAGTTTTTCACCTTTTTATCCATGATTATCAACAACAAATCCCCACATAACATTTTTATCATCATATAATCATCATAAATATATACAATAGGAAATAAATACATGATTACATAACCAAAAATAACAAGAAGATGAGGAGGACAATCTTTATACCACCAACTTGATGTAGGTTATGAGTTTGGCATGGTTTTTGATGGAGAAACTTGTGCTTAGCCAACACCATCTTCAAGAACTCCAATCTTCATCAATTCCTTGTGGAAAATCAGCCCCATGACACCATGAAAACTCCTCCATGGATGTTATAAGTTGCACCAATCTTCATCTTTTTGAATGGAGATTAACATATGTTAATTATAACATATGTTCTTGGTTAAATTTGGATCAATTGGTGGTGTTTTTGGTTAGATATGGGACGGCATAAGGAAGCCATGGGAGAGAGAGAGGAGTGGTTTGCATGTTACAAATGAGTGTAAGTGAGGGTTTGATGGTTTTGTGAGGTTAGTGGCTTATTTGGTAAGCTACAAGTGACAAGTGTGAAGCTTGTTAGCTTACACTTGACACCTCATGGTGCTAAGTTAGCAACTTAGGCCGGTTTTGTGAGTGGGGTGGGACAAGTGTCCCACTTGTCTCATCCCATTTATTTACGGGTACTCCTCGATTCTAGTTTCCTCGATTTGCGTGCCCTCGGGTCGTTTTACGAAAAACGTTTTTATAATTTATGAATCAACGTCATAAAACGAATCCAATAAAAATTGTTTCATCAAAAAGGAGTTCGAAAACGTAAATACGTAATCCTAAGGTTTCCGGTTTAGTCGTAAAGGACGTTAAAGTAAAATCGTAAGTCCTAATCTCTTCTCGTAAATTTGTGAGTTTATGAACCAACACAAATTTAAAACTCCAAAATAATATTTTCAGATAAATTTATTTTCTGAAATGTCGGACTGTCACCAAAGACGGTGTATGTAAACGTAAGCACGTAACGTTGAATCCTCCGATTTAGACGTAGTCGACGCTACTTCAAGACGTAAATCCAAATTTCTTCCCAAAAATATGTGAGTTCATATTGTAAATTGTTTTTAAATAATATTCAAGAATAAAATATCAACCATAAATTGACGGATTGTCACAATATTCATATAACGGTTTTTATTTAATCCATACAACGTTATAAAACGTATTGTATGATGTTTCTACGACAATGATTCGTATAATGATTTTTAAGGCAAAAGCCTATGTTATGATTTTTGATAAGGATTTGTATAAAATGACTTTGGCTATTTTATGGCCTATTACAAAGATTTGTACAAAATGATTTTCGGTAATAATTATATACCGATGATATATTGATGGTTTTATTAAATTCTATGAATTCACTCGGCTTTATCGCTGACCTTTTGTTTTAACATGTTTTATCTCAGGTACTTGAAGGTAACTCTCGGGAAGACAACCAGAATTCATGGCCTGCACTTAAATAAAAATTTTCCATTCAAATGCTTTGTAAAACCTGTATGAAATACAATGACTTGGGACCTATGTAAACTTGATATTTATGAATGGAAATGCTTTGTTATTAAACGACGCGATTTTTAAGCGTTGTCTATGATGTGAGTAATGTGCTATCCCGTAACACCAACGAGTCTTCCACTGTATTGAATTGTGTAAATTTGGGGGTGTTACAGTTTGGTACCAGAGCTCTCGTTATAGAGAAAGAAAGATTTTTAAAAACCAAGGTTTTGAATAAAACATTACAAAATCTTTTAACTATAAAAACATTTTTCTAAATATGTATAAAAATATTTTGACTATAACGGTGCCGAAGAATTCCCGAGTTACCGACGAGGCCAGACTGAGAAGTGTTATTTTAATATATATATATATATATATATATATATATATATATATATATATATATATATATATATATATATATATATATATATATATATATATATATAACTTGGATTATATATATATGATGTAATTTGATTACATGATTGTTTGATGATTATTTCTATATTTATACGAGGTATTTATACGACGTAGATTGTCACAAGGAACCCTAAATCCCCTAGCAAATTAATCTAAGCTATTCCAGTAGGAATTCTAGCTATTCTAGATCTAAACCAAGTTGTGGATGTTCATAATCCCAACGAAATGGTTGATATTCGTAGAAATGTTAATATTAGTTGATTATGATGTTGAAGAAGAATTGGCGAGAATAAATCTGATATCGATGTCATGGCGATGTTTCCTTATAGAGTGGAGTTTGACAAAACGTTACCACCTGGAAAGGTGTCATCTGATTCGTTGTCACCCAATTCTTAAATTAAGTGTTAATTATATTGAGCTTTTATTGACCTTACAAGGTCTAATAATAAAGTTGAAAGTATTGGAGAATGAAGTAGGATATCGCATTGAGTATAAGATTGATTGAAACCTGAATGAAATAAAACTTAACCTGTATGGAATATGAGATTGTTAAGAGAAAGTCGTTAAGTCCTGTGATTGAATTATAAGGTTTTAATTGATTGTTGATTCGTTTTAAGTGTTGTTCCTAAGCCATTGTCCAATGACGAGGATGCCCAGTTTCCAAGAATTAAATTGATGAAATCTTCTTTTAAATAGGGACCGATGGATCTTCCGGGACAGGTGGAACCCCCATGACTCTTGTAGATTAGTATTCATTGTGGTATCTTTTAAAAATAATCCCTAACTTAACTAAGACATCAGTTGGTAGGATGAGTTCTTGGAATTGTATGACATAGTGACACGTAAAGTGTTACGGTACAATTTGACTTGTTTGTGATTAATAAAAAGACTACCTTTCATTGCTAAATTCTACATATATCGATGTTATCTATCTTTTATTGCTTCATCCTAATGTTCGCATTAGTGATCCAACCACTGAACAAGTACTCATCTCGAATTAAGTTACGTTGTGGATTATTCTTTTTGAGTGCCATCGAGATCATAAACCTCATGATTGTTTGGCTAAAACTTATTTCCTATTATATTGTAGTTAGTTCTTGGTGAACAACTCTTCATCACTCTTTTGCAGATCACTTGTTGTTTTATAAGATAAAACAGTATCCCTTGATAAAGATTGAATTTTCATCATCGTAAGGATTAAGTGAGATTTATAAGTGATCGTTATCGAAATGAAGTTGTTTATAAAAGACCTTGGAAAGCTTAATTGTTTTCATAACAAAGAAAATCTTTGTAAATTTATTTTTGATTCTTATTTAAGAATTAAGCATTAAAATGTTTTTATTATAAACATGATGATAAAATTTTACCGAACTGAGTATTGCATCGTTAATCTTGAAATTGTATATAGTTGCGCGCCTACATACAATTTGGAAGGGACCATGCAAGACTGATTAGTAGTTACCATGAAATTGTTAATAAACAGTACATTTTATTTGAAATTGTGAAGGATTGAAATTTTGTGAGATCTACAAGAAGTGCAAAAATAGGGACATAGTGTTAGGGACACCTACATATGTGCCTGTATAATCTATTTTTCTGAACCGAATTTAATCATCTGTGGGAATTTTCTTAACTGACAATTAACAAATCTTTCTTTTCTAATTCTCCCTTGGTGAGATTCTTTCGAAAAGTATCTGATTACCGAGTGTTGATACCCGACTGGATGTATCGACATTCCTATCATTTCTTTTGATTTGATTTCATTTGAATGACCTGGGTAACGATCTGAGGAGCTTTCGAATGCGTACTTAATTTATGAAAACATGGGATATATTCATATTCGTTAAATGTTTTCGTCTATATCTGATTTGAAATTCTCTCGCGTAGATTATGCGTTGACCTTACTCTTTTAAGGTTAGTTATGTCTCCATATATCCATGAATTTGTGAAGGATTATGAGTTATTATTAGTCTTTTGAGAAGTTCACATCTTATCAACGGTAATGAAACTGGAAAGTTGATAGTGCCAGTAGAATGGATTGATTGATTATGACATGACGACATTGTCTTAATTGATAGTAACTCGAGTAGAATTTCCTTAAATGATAAGATGTTGATTATCAAAAGTGGCCAAAACAATTCTTGATGGATGACCATATCCTGTATTTAGATTTGAAATTATACCATGAATTGTTATAAATTAGTCATAGATCTTGTAATCTAAGAACTTAAAGTAAATGTATTAAAAGATGTTTCCGTCATCTGAAACTTTAGGAGGTATTTATTGGTGAATTACCTAGACTTTTGCCATTAAGGCAAGTTGAATTTGGAATTGATTATATTCACCGGTGTTGTACCTGTAGCATGTGCACTATACTTCACCACCATCTGAATTAAAAGAATTATCGTACAACTGAGAGAGTTGTAGGAGAAAGCTTTTATTTTACCAAGCTCGTCATCATGAAGAGCTGTGGTGTTATTATTTCTTATATTTATTGATTACCGTGAACTAGGTAAATTGACGATTAAAAATCTATATCCACTACCCAAGATAATAGATTTGTTCGATCAATTACAAGGTTCTAGCGTAAATTCAAAAATTTGTAATGAACATTATAAGTTTCACGTGATGTCGTTTGGATTGACTAATACACATGTAGCATTCATAAATTTGGTGAATCACGTGTGTAGGCTGTAATTTGATAAATTCATGCTTGTGATCATTAAGGACCATTTGTTTGTTTCTAAGAATAAGGAGTTAATAATTATTTATAGACTGCCCTGAAGTGGTCGAACAATGAAAACATGTACCTTGAGTATTTAACATGAGATTAAAGACTAAATCCTTTACATTATTTTACCGTGTGATTAATAAGATAATGGAATCTATATTGACTTTTCAAA
This sequence comes from Glebionis coronaria, assembly GCA_025667525.1. Taxonomy (NCBI): domain Eukaryota; kingdom Viridiplantae; phylum Streptophyta; class Magnoliopsida; order Asterales; family Asteraceae; genus Glebionis; species Glebionis coronaria. The sequence goes on from JANFOE010000217.1 coordinate 810,560, forward strand.
GATTGGAAGCCATTTAAGACTTTGGGTTTTACCAAAAAGAAAGTGCAAAACTGTTTTGACAGATATTTTATCAAAGAAATTTTTAAGGGATTATTTACTTATGCCCAAATCATTTCACTAAACTCCTGTTTAGGGGTAAATGTATGTATATACCTCAAGACAACCTAAGAGGAATTGAGGAAACCAGTTAAACCATGACTTAGAATTTGAAATGACAATTTTTGCTTTTAAAACTAAGAAAATTTTAACCAAAGTATAAACAAAGATTTTTCAAACATTTACGAATCTTATTAATTATTTTCAATAAATCAACAAAAATTGTGTTAACTAAATTCAAATTTATTTTGAACATTTTTATATCATTGGACGAACTGAGAAATTTAAAACTTTTTACGTTTACATTTCATAAAAATTAAATAATTATTATTTAATTACTTGTAATAATCATTGACGCTTTAGACGTCGGGATGAGCAAAAAAAATAATGATAGTTGAGACGAAACTAAAACTTAGAAAATATGAAGAAAGAATTTTTGAGTAAATTGTAGACATGATAATGATTTCATCAGGAAAGATGAATGTAAATACTGACGCATTATGTAAAAAGGATAAAGAATCAATTAGAATGTGTTCCTTAGTAATGACTGTGCAAATAAATTGCCGAGCAATTTAAAATATAGCCGATGCTTGTAAAAAGGATAATAGAGGTAATAAAAGGGGTTCGCGGCTAATGTGAACCATTAGAATTTAGAAGTTGAGGGTGTTAAATATTGAGATGTAGTCATATTGGAATCTCGAAAGATTAAGTATTCTATTCATCTCATTTCTGATTAGATGTATCTTTATCTAAAGAAGTTGTACTCATGCAATTTATGAAGGCAGACATCGCCTCATACATTAGTAAACGTTTAAACTATTACAAAGGTCATCATCTGAATTCGATTCGATTTGGGTCATCGTCGACAGACTGACCAAATCTGCTAATATCATTCCTGTTAATGATAGATTCTCGATGAAGAAATTGACTCTTTTCGTATTTAAAGGAGTTATGTAAGCATGGTGTGCCTGTATCGATCATATCTATCAAGATCCTCGCTTCGCATCGAATTTCTAGAGATTTGCTCAGAAGTAATAGAGAACGAATCTTGATGAGAGTACTGTTTACCACCCCAATCGAAGGGACGAGGTAAAGTAACGATACAAAATACTAGAAGTACTGTTTTATGTTTGAATGATTGACCTTTGGTAATAAACCGTATAATCGCTTTCCTTTGGAGATATTATCATTGATAATTATCGTATTAGGATCGAGATCGAATCTTGAAGGATCTAAATATTAGAGCATCTGTAAGCAGGAGTTGGGAGGAAGACACCCGACATAAACCCATTGTCAGTTGGACATGTCTTTTAGGTTTAAGGTTTTATATGATGGCGAACCTAACCTTACAAAATACTCGACCCGCGAGACCTGAAATGATTGTTGAAATTAGGATCTGATTATTGACTGCCGGTAGTGAGCAGGAGGTTATGTGAATATGAAATGTAGATCTTGAAGTACCAGATGGGTAGCGAAGTTATGCCAAAAATTTTAACCATGGAAAAATGAATTGATGATCTGAAAGATCATGGGATATAAGTCCCCGTTGTATGAGACCATAGAGATGATGTAAAAAAGATTGGTTTGAAAGGCATATAAGCTGGATCTACCCTAGGACTTCAAGAGCTGCGTGAATTATGATTCGTATATCGAACTTGATGGAATATCTATCAAGTGAGAATTTGATTGTTTCTTAGTAAAGTTTAGATCGGCGAAAGGTTGCATTCATCAAAAACCCGTGAACATCATGGATAGAGAAAGAAAGTCAACATTAAGCCTGATCTTATTCCCGTAGTTATGTTTGATGAAACTCGCGTATTGTAATGGATTACACTTGTGAGAAAAGACCAAATGTGGAGGAAATACCCACATGGCTTTAACTCTATAAGAAGCGAGTAGTAAGATAAAATGATCTTTGAGGACAAAGATCCTGTTTAGGGGTAAATGTTGTGACAATCCGTCAATTTAAGGTTGATATTTTATTCTCAAGTATTATTTAAAAACATTATTTTGATGTTATATTATGAACTCACTTATTTTTGGGAAGAAATTTGGGTTTACGTCTCGAAGTAGCATCGACTACGTCTAACCGAAGGATTCTACGTTACGTGCTTACGTTTACATACACCATTTTTGGTGACAGTCCGACACTTCAGGTAATAAATTTATCCGTGAATATTATTTTGGAGTTTTAAATTTGTGTTGGTTCGTAAACTCACAAATTTACGAGAAGAAATTAGAGTTTACGTGAATAATTTAACGTCTTTTACGACTAAACCGAAAACCTTAGGATTACTTATTTACGTTTTCGAACTCCGTTTTTGATGAGACAGTTTTTATTTGATTCGTTTTGTGTCGTTGATTCATAATTTATAAAAATGTTTTTCGAAAAACGACCCGAGGGCACGCAAATCGAGGAAACTAGAATCGAGGATTACCCGTAAATTAATGGAGATGAGACAAGTTGGACACTTGTCCCATCCCCAACATGGGTGGCCATAGGCTTTACAAATACACCATTTGGTGTCAACTTTTAACTATGACTTAGGACACTTGTCCATGAAGTATTACCAATACCACTTATACCTCAAAACTATAACCAAAAACCATTTCTCACATAAGCTAACATGCAAACCACTCATACTCCCTCCTTTCTCTCTAAATTCCGTCCTATCCCCACCATGAATCACCCCATTCATCAAAAATTTAACCATGAATTCAAGCTATAATCAACATATGTTGATAGTTGCTTAAAAAGATGAAGATTGGAAGTGATCTTAACATGTGAAAAAGAGTTTTCAAGGGAGTTTGGGGCTGATTTCTCAAGGAGTTTTCATGAAGATCTAGGGATAATTTCACAAGGAATCAACAAATACTTGGTGATCCTAGAAGTGGTGTTGATATCTCATAAGATTGGTTACCCAAAACCAAGTCTTGTTCATCATCAATCCCATCTTTTCATCACTAATGGTGGTATAGAGATTGTTCTTCCTATCCTCTTATTATATTGATTATGTAATCTTGTATTTTCTTTATTTATTTATATGTATATGATGATGAATGATGATCAAAGTTATTATGTGGGGATTTGGTGTTGATAGATTTGATAAACATGGTTAAAAAGAAGGCAAACCATAGGTAAAAAGGTTAAATTCTTGCTTATAAAGTTAGCTGTATAAAAACAGTAACTAACGAAATGATAAACTGATAAAATGGCACGGTGGAATCAATTTACAGTAAGTATTAGATGTCATACACATGTGAGAGTTGACCATGCAATGGAATTATCAAAATGAGTGAGATATGACCAAAACAAAATTAGTATGCCAATCTAAATAGTCTGTTTTGTAGGGACTGTTAAGAATACTTAGACATGGATTGAGCAGTAGCTATAACTAACTTATTTGTAGCACATAATATGAAGTTTATGTCATCCAAAAATGAGCTTCTATCTCTTTATAGAACTCAAGATATGATAAAAGTGGTGAAAGTGAAACTAAAAATCAGATTTTGTGAAATTAAAGTTTAATAGTATTATATAAGCACTCAAAATAATATAGTATAAAATGTGAAATTGAAACCCACTAACTTATATATTTCATTTATATAAAATATGTATAAGGATAAATAAGTGGACATTATATAAAAATGGTAGTTTGGTATGTTTTATAAGTTATAAAAACTATAAACATGATTTTTACGTCTTTTCGGCTAGTACCGTAAAATTAACGTTTTTCGTCAATTAAAAGTTAGACGATCGGACCCGTCTAATGTAAACTTTTTAAAAGTCATATACTGATATATAAGTACTTAATACAAGTAAAAACCGATAAAACCCGAATTATATAACATACGGACATTAACGGGCTAAGTTAGCTTTATTGGACTATAAATCCAACTGAATTGGCTAAACACTTATAAATTTACTTATTGGGCTTAACCCACTTTGGCCCAACATGTAAAGTATAATACTGATAATTAAAGTATAAAATGGTCTAATTTAAGGTATTGGACTTATAATAGGCTTATTGGACCTAAAACATGTAAATAGGTAAAACTAGTAAACTAGTATAAAAGTTACCAATATAAAACACTAAAATGAGTAAATGAGAATGTATAAACCCACTTGATCATCATCATATGTACAAAGTCATAATATGTATACATAATTGTTATTTTGATAAAGTCATTGGACAAAAGTCTAAGACCGATTATTATTTATATAGGTTTCCGTGATTGAATCACGTACCGTACATCCAAATCACCGATAACCGCCTTCCCACATCAACGTAAGTTCATAACCTCGCACTCTTTTAAATGTTTTTATGAAATATTTTATAAACCCGCGAGGGAGATAACATGTTAGTTTTGATAAAATAGGACACCATTTGTCCCGATTGTTTGATTATTGATTTGGACCCGAATGATTGTATGACCCGATGAATGATTATATGACCCGATGTATAAGATGAAATGGATTATTAAAGTTAGGTTATGTCACTAAAAGTCCCATTAGCATGAATTGTGAACTACCGGGATTTGGTAGACGCTTATGCATATAATAGTACTATTTGGGGACGATCACCCCAGTTCGCGCCTTGACGGTTGATCCCCGTCGTGCCACATTGATTGGTAAGAGAATTTATGTATGAGAAGATTTACACCAGCGTGATTATTGTGACGACACGCTAATTTAGATGGGCAAATGAGTTTCGGGCTAGCTACCCGTTGTTTGTTGTAGTAAGGTAACAATGTCATGCGGCTTATAATAATCCAAATAACGAAATACTGCTATACGTAACGAATTACGATATATTGCCTGACTAGCAATACAGGGTCTTATTATTGATATTGTGTTCATGTTTTGGTTTTATATAACCATATTCATATAACGGTTTTTATTTAATCCATACAACGTTATAAAGCGTATTGTATGATGTTTTTACGACAATGATTCGTATAATGATTTTGAAGGCAAAAGCCTATGTTATGATTTTTGATAAGGATTTGTATAAAATGACTTTGGCTATTTTATGGCCTATTACAAAGATTTGTACAAAATGATTTTCGGTAATAATTATATACCGATGATATATTGATGGTTTTATTAAATTCTATGAATTCACTCGGCGTTATCGCTGACCTTTTCTTTTAACATGTTTTATCTCAAGTACTTGAAGGTAATTCTCGGGAAGACAACCAGTATTCATCGCCCGCACTTAAATAAAAATTTTCCATTCAAATGCTTTGTAAAACCTGTATGAAATACAATGACTTGGGACCTATGTAAACTTGATATTTATGAATGGAAATGCTTTATTATTAGACGACGCGATTTTTAAGCGTTGTCTATGATGTGATTAATGTGCTATCCCATAACACCAACGAGTCTTCCGCTGTATTGAATTGTGTAAATTTTGGGATGTTACAGTTAATCTTGGCCTGTTGTCTTGTCGATCAAAGAATGAGAAGGCATCATTGTCACTAAACAATTTTGAAGACCTTCCGTGTGGATTTTGGGAGACTATAGGGCTGCCTTCAATACTTTGTAGGTAAGTACTACTTGTAAGTCCTCCAGCGGTGTTTGTGAAGTATGTACCGCTGCTAGATCCACTAGCAGTTTTTTGAAAGTAAGTACCGTTGTTCCCATTTGATACCAAAGCCAAGTTAGACTTTGAAGTAGTCGTTGTCTTTACTTCAGTGCCTTTCACATCCATCTCATATGCTCTAAGATTGTTGTAGTGATGATCAAAAGGAAGTGTTTCCAAATCATCTCTTGTGATGAAGTTCATAGCCATTGCTTTCCACTCTTGTGGAACACTTCTTATGAATTTTAAATTAGCTTCTACATTAGGAATTACTTGTCCATAAACTGCCAACTGAATAAGCAACTTACTGAACCTTCCATATCCACCATGTATCCCCTCTATACTAGTAATTGAGAAGTTATCAAATTCTTGCTTAAGAACAATCTTCTTAATCTTCTTAGATTTGTCATTGCCCCCAAATCTAAGTTTTATATAATCCCACATAGCTTTAGCATCCTTATAATGATGAAAGCTTGGTAGAATGTCTTCAGAAAGAGCAAAGCAGTTCTAGATTTTCTCTCTCTGATCTCTCCTTATACCTCCTCAGCAGTCACAGCAGGTAGAGCATAGCATGTACCATCTGGCAACCAGTATAGCTTCTTTGGTGTATTACCATTCTTGATAACTTGCCACACAGTATGATCTGTGTGATTCATGTAATGTTCCATCTGCATAGCCCATGTCTCATAATTATCACCTTTGTGAACTGGGAGTTTAACAGCAGACACAGTATGAGAAGGTGTTGTTGTAGAGGTAGCTATAGCATTCACGGCTTGAACACCTTGTGCTGGTGTAGGATGCACAACTTGTGGTTGTCCTTGTGGTATAGGATCAAGGTTCTGAACCTCATTAAAGTGAGCATCATCACCATCTGGTTGAGACATTGAGTTTTGGTATGTGTGGAGTATTTGGGGTTGTGTTCTTCTTTTTCAGAGTTTCTTAATAAGCTCTGATACCACTAGTTGATCCCTTTGGTTGGATTTGTATTCTGTTAAGAATTAGTATAGTAGTTTGTAATCAAACTAAAACACTTTGAGCACTCTTACTAACACTAAATAAGTTATGCGGAATCTAACTTATAAAGCACTGAAGAACATAATTACTCTTAACTATTTGATTCTCTTATTAATCGACTTGAATGAGGTACATGAAAGTCATTGTACCTATGTTCCTTTTATAGAGTAAGGAACCCTAGAAACCTTAGAATATTCAATAAAAATAACTATATCATAGACGATATATTATCAATATTCTAACTATTTAAGTATATCACCTAAGATATACTCTAACTATAACTATGACATATCTTATACAAAGATATATTCGTCCTAATCATCATAGCAGTACTTACTTTATAAGTAGCAGTACTTACTATGTACCGCGTTAATACTAACGGTACTTACATAACACTGATAGTACTTAAGATACACTAACGGTACTTGACACTTAACAAATAATTCCCAACACATTGCTCAAGCAACAACAAGATGCCACTACAGTAGCTGCTCAAGGAGGTTTTGAGTTTCCCTTGAGTACTCGTGCTGTACAAGTTACTCCTAGTGCTCCTAATGTTACTTCTAGTACAAGTTTAACACCTATTGGTAGTCCGGTTAGTGATCCTACTTCCTCAACTAGATTCTCTGGTCCTTCTAACTTGGAAACTATCAAAAGAAGACTTCTACTAAGCTCGATGATATTCATAAGCAACCAATAGATGGCATTTCGACTCTGCTTCATATGATGATGACTTTGTTGGGGATCTTAATAACTTGGCACCAGAAGTGGATCTAGCTCCTATTCCTGTTCAGCAGATAAATAAAGACCATACTACTACTTAAATCATTGGAGATCCTGGTTCTACTATTAAGACTCGCCACGTGCATAAGAAAGCAACATCTGATCATCATGCTCTTGTGAGCTACATTGAAGACCAAAAGCGTAATAATCCCACATACTTTCTTCACTGTTTGTTTGCTTGTTTTCTTTCATAGGTGGAACCTAGGTCAGTCTCACATGCTCTTGAAGATCAAAGTTTGGTGGAGGCTATCCAGGAGGAGATGCATCAGTTCTTATTTCAGAATGTTTGGATCCTAGTTGACTTACCATATGGAAAGACAACAATTGGTACCAAATGGATTCTCAAGAACAAGAAAGATGCAAGGGGTATTGTGGTAAGAAATAAGGCTAAGCTGGTTGCACAAGGTTACACACAACTTGAAGGAATTGACTATACTGAAGTCTTTGCTCCTGTTCCTAGGATTGAGGCCGTTTGCCTGTTTTTGGCTTTTGCTTCTTACGTTGGTTTTACTGTTTTTCAGATGGATGTCAAGAGTGCATTTCTCTATGGCAAGATTGATGAGGAAGTTTATGTCACTCAACCTAAGGGCTTTGTGGATCCACTTCACCCCAAGAAAGTTTACAAGTTGGTCAAAGCTCTATATGGAATTCATCAGGCTCATAGAGCTTGGTATGAGCGTCTGTCCACTTTCTTGTTGAAACATGGCTACAGAAGAGGCACTATTGACAAAACACTTTTTCTCAAAAGGAATGCCAAGGACATCATCCTAGTTCAAGTGTATGTGGATGATATTATCTTAGGTTCTACTAGAAGGAATGGTGTGATGAGTTTGAACATCTAATGAAAGGCGAATTTCAGATGAGTGCCATGGGAGAACTCACATTTTTCCTTGGTCTTCAAGTCAAGCAGAAGTCGGATGGTATTTTCATATGTCAAGAAAAGTATGTTTATCAGATTCTTCAGAAGTTTGATGTGGAGCCTCTTATACCAGTAGCAACACCTTATGAAGTCACTAAAGTCAAACTCAAGAAGGAGCCAGATCCTCCGGTAAATGTTCACATGTACAGGTCAATGATTGGCTCACTCATGTATTTGACTGCATCACGTCCGGACATTATGTTTGCAGTAAGTGCTTGTTCTAGACATCAGGTGGCTCCAACCGTATCTAACTTGAATGCAGTCAAGAAAATCTTCAAGTATATTAAGGCACAACCCAAGCTAGGCTTGTGGTATCCTAGGGAATCACCTTTTATTCTTGAAGCCTATAGTGATAGTGACTATGCAGGTGCTAATAATGACAGGAAGTCTACTACTCGTGGTTTCAGTTTTTAGGTCGAAGACTTATCTCATGGCAATGTAAGAAACAGATAATAGTAGCCCTCTTCAACAGAAGCTGAATACGTAGTTGCCGCTAGTTGTTGTGGACAAGTCTTGTGGATACAAAATCAGATGCTGGATTGTGGGTTCAACTTCATGAACACCAAAATTTTCATCGACAATCAAAGCACTATCTGCATTGTGAAGAATCCTGTCTTTCATCAACGAACCAAGCATATTGAGATTAGGCACCATTTTATACGGGATGCCAATGAGAAGAAGCTGATACAGGTTCTTAAAGTACATACGGATGATAATGTTTTTGATTTATTGACTAAAGCCTTTGATAGTCCGAGATTTAACCACTTGGTGGTTAACATTAGATTGGTCAATCCTTGAGGCCTAGGATTGAGGGGAGGCCAAGCCTGAGGGGAGGTTTAGTGTACATATTTCAATGCACAGTCTAACATATGGTAGATTTTAACAACATTTTTCATGGGTATTTGCGGTGTATGCAACTTCTAGTGGAAGATTTTGGTTACTCCTAGTGGCAGTCTTCTGCTCCTAGTGGATACAACCCCTTATATTTCACCTTTGGGTCTCTCCCTGCTGGTGTATGGAAGGATCAACCTCGATCGGTGATAAGGGGGTGGAAGTTGTATGTTGGTTGTGGTTTTCATGTGTTAGAGCTTGAGTCTGGTGTTGTTGTGTTTATGCTTACAGATATGGAGTATCCATTGACCATTGCTACCATAGAAGCTATGCTGGAATGTCATCTGCAGGTATCTAATGCTCCTTCTGGTAATGAGTCTGCCATGGCCACTACCTTGGTTGAAGGTTCAAGCCCGGCTGCATGCAGACAAGGTTCCAGCCTCTGGTAAGTGATTAGTATGGTTCTTCTGTTCTTGTGTTATACTAACATTCTTTTCACCAATATGTACAGTGATTGGTGACTCACATTTTATTTAGTTAAAAAAGGAAAAAAAATCCTTTTATATAATATCTGCTTATACTTTAAACATGTGATGGAATTTCAAAACTTGTACATAATATAATATATGCTTATACGTTTTTATCATGACATTGTTTTCCACTTGGCATTTTCACACTTGGGCTGTTTTGAGAGGTAATTCTAGTGTTGGACCTAGTCCACACAACAAATGGTGCTCAACTCACCATGTTTAACAGACAAGAAAGAGTTGATTCACCATGAGGGTACGACTCTGGTGTGATTATCAAATCCGTTGATGGTTGCCAGGTTATCAAAAACTGGATGGTTTTCAGTTGCCTTGGTCCTAGACTGAAAAGTGGCTAGTCCAAGGGGGTACGGCTCTTGGTAAAGATCTATATCGAATCCGTTGATAGCTGTAATAGCTTGCTCAAAGCTATAGGGTTTTCAGCTCACTGATGCTTTATTCCTAAGAGTTGGTGTAAAATCCATAATTTTACCATGATTTTATGTAATGAAGTTTAACCCATTAATCCTAGGACACATACTCATGTGCTATATTTCTATAAGTTGTGTGTAAACTTGTCCATTATGTACTTATACTTTTACATTCATACTTGTTGCAATAAGTTTATAATGTAAACCTTGTACTTAAAAACTAGGGATAACAAGTAGTAAAATGTATAATTAATACTTGAAGTATACATCACTTAACTAAATAAAAGTTGAGAAAACATGCTACATACTATATGTAGTCGTGTATGTATGTTGTATGTACACCATAAACATGTTTTAACCTTATTGGACTAGACCATGACCATACTCGTTATGTGCTAGCCCAACATAAGCCCAAGCCCAAGGCCCATTACCCCTTTTGGCTAGCTAGACACGGCACATAGACTTGTGTGGAAGGAGAAGAGTTGCCTTGGAAAGGCAAGGGATGACACTTGGCACAATATGTCTTACCAAGGTGAATCATACCTTTTGTCATTCCCTTCCTCTCTCTTCTTTTAACCAAAACACACACATACAACACACACACATTCTCATTTCACATGCATCCAATCTTACGCTCCTTATTTCTCTCTCAAATCATCCGGCATTAAGCCATAAGAATCCAAGTTTGTTCATTTATTCTACTAGATCTTTGTCTCATCTTAGCTACTAATCATTTAGTAGTATCATCATTATTGGAATCACTAGAACAAGCCCTAAACGAATCTATAAGGCTACGACTTGGTTTACATTTAGGGTTTCTTCATTAACTAGATTAGATCTCTAATCTCCTTGTTCATCTAGATCATCCTTGGTACTTTTAAGCAAGAAAGGTATACTCCTCATGCTCTTTCATTTCTTCATGCATGCATCATCATACATCTATAAACACAAGTAAATAACTTGTTAAAATCAAGATTTGGTAAAGCCATGGCCATATTAGGTCACGACATATTTATGAACACCATAGTCATGGTTAAAACTTTTTAATAAAGAAACCCATGGCTTGTATTCTATGCTTTAACTTGATTGAAAACCATATGATATATTTTATGAATCTAAATGTAGCATGGGTTACAAATCTTGTTTTATAAGATTTTGGTTAACTAATAATCATAGATCTCATAAAATAAACTTATGTAACTTGAAAATCATGAAGACCATGACCTTAAAGGTCATGGATAAAATGAATGATGAACATATGATTTGTCTACTATGTTTTAATGATGGAATATGCAACATACATGTTAAATGGAATACTAAAAATCACTAAAATGATTTATGTGAACATATGTAGCCGTGGGTTATATATGACCTAGAATGGTTTTAAATGTACATGCATGCCTATATAAACCACAGATCTAATGATAAGAGTTAACTTAAACATGTTGAAGATAAAAAAAGCTTATAAAATCTTATGGGAACCTTGGGAGAAAACAATATAGCTGTGGGTTATATATAGTTTTCTTGGAATAATGGTAACCTTGGGAACATGCATGCAACCTAGATAATCATGTTGTATTTTTGTAAATATTTACAAGACTTAAAACTAGCTAAAATGTTCATCTTGGAAATACCAAGATATAAAATCATAGTCGTGGGCTATATGTATATATGTATGGACTTGTGACTTGATTTATTGATTTGTACATAGCTAGATCTATTTTGGGGACACTTATAAGTACATGCAACCTTAAAATAAGTTTTGACTCATCTTAATAAGCTATAATTAATTATAGCCGTGAGTTATAAGCTCATATTAGGGCTTTTGACTTACATGCAACCTTGTAACACATCTAGGTCTTATTTGGTACATCACATAAAATAAACTAGAAGTCTTATTCTTTAATTAAGATTTATAATTAAATATGAATAAGCTAATAATAAGCTTATAAGAAAATCCTAGACTAATACTTACATAAAATGTAAAGTAGTGTTAATGGACTATTTAAGCCTATGCAATGTTTGTCCAAGACTTAATGGAACCAATAAGCCCATTTAATAAATCTTAGTGACCTAAGGGACTTAAGTTTATACTTGAACCCATTTAAAATGATTAATGGACTTAAAATGTAATTTAGCCCAATAAATGTGTTAAAGGCCCATTTAACAAGATAGTAAACTTAAAAATTTATTTAGGCCCACTAAATAGCCCATTAGATGTTTAGCCCATTTAATGAGCCCATATAATGTTTTTGAATGTTAAATAAATGTTTTTATAATAAAATATAACTTATAAAAACTTTTGGAGTAAAATGACAATTTATGAAACTTAAGTACTAAAACCGTGACTTATGAAACTTGTTTTGAAAATTAGTAAACACAAGGACTGTAAATGTAATTATCCAAGAATCTAGGGTTAAATTAATACCATCCGTGGCATATTAAACCCTAGGGACCATTTTGGGAAGTTTCTAAAAAGTTATTTTGTCAATTTAAAACCCTAGGGACCATTGTGGTATTAATCCGAAACATAAAGAAGCCCTAGGGGCTGTTTTGGTCATTTTATGAAAGTTATAAAACCTAGAATTAACTAAGGGGACTAAATCTGCCATAAGCAAAAACATTAACAAGCCCTAGGTACCAAATGTGTAACAATCCGAAACTATACATTGTTTAAAATATGGAAGGACTAGTTTTGCCATGTTCTGGAACTTTAATAAGCTCTAACCCTAATTCTATTTTTAAACATAGTGAAACTTAAACAAACCCTAAACTATAAGATTTTATAATATAAAATTCTTAAACTTGTAGTTTATAGATTATTTTATAAATGTTAAATAATATATGGTTACTATTAAGTTAAATAAAATATGTTATTTTATTTTTCAAACATAAAATATATATATTTTTGCTTTATGAAATAAATTGTATAAAAAATATGGATATGTGTCCCTAGTTCATAACTCATATACTTTTAGGAAATAAAAGTATATGAACGTCAAATAAATTGAATACTAATATTTTAGTGTCCCTAGTTCATAACTCATTGGCTTAGCGGTTTAGTCTTGATTGTTGGTTTCTAGTCTTTTCTAGTAGCTTCCATGTAATTAAATTGGGAAGACATTAAGGTATCGCCTGCGTCACGGTTTTGAAGTATTGGCAACCCGAATAATCGAAAGCTTCACCTAATAATAAGATTTCAAGTGCTCACCCAAATCAAGCAAACATTTTGAAGCTCACAAGGCCGAAAAATCTATGTGAAATTGAAAGTGAATTATGCCTTAGTCTTTGAAGCTTTAAAGATCCAAAATTCGCTTTTAGCGTGAGGATATACGTCTTTGGCCATAATAAACACCTCATGGCGAGGTTAAATAAAAGGCAAGGCAAGACCGAAGTCATAATAAAAGCTTCATGGAGAAGTTGAATAAAAGATGGAGGTAAACCTATGATAATAAGGCCCATTCGTTAAGGGGCATACAAAAGTCTTGGTAATAAGTCTCATGTTCAAAACCGTTATAAAACCGTGTTTACCGATCCTTCTTGTCGACTTATTTTTTTTACATCGTTGTCTATTAGGAGGGGTTATTAATTTGATGGTCTTGGTTCCACCGTTATGACTCTATTTTTAGACCTAAATCTCTATCATCGCATAAGTAAAAAATGTATCCTCGTGAACATTCAAGACAAAAATAAAATATAAGAGATACCACTTAGGAAAATGGGAGTATAAGTACGCGACTAGGGCATATGAGTAGTGTTAGCATTACTAACTTATAATGACAATGATCTCGTTGCACGCTTGGCATGGAATTAGGGTGAAAATCAAGGATGACGAAATTATTTCTAACGAAGCATTCACGTGTTCTTGTTCTATGAACCTAAACGTCCTATTTTGAGATGAAAATCATACATTATGTCTTAAACGCAAGTAGTAGCAAGTAGTGGAAGCGTAGCAAGTTTATCATTCAATAAAATTGCATAAAAATGGATTTTGGAGATGCTACGATACTTTATTCTAGCACTGCGTGAGGGCACGACAATGGTTTAGTATGGGGGAGTGATGAGACTATTTTGATACATAGTCTCATCGTCCAAAACGAGCTTAAAATGCATAAAATATCATGAAATATGTCAAATATATGCTTGTGTTTGTTACATGTGTATTTTCGGTATGGATATTGAGAAAATGACAAAAGATCACAAGAAACAAGCAAAAATGAACACGGGAAACAAAGCCGCACAATGATCCAAGCCGTAGTGTTGATTTTCCAAGAATAACACATGAAGAATTGAAGATTATACAAGAAGGATCGTCCAATATTGAAGAATTGACACTTTAAACCCTTGTATATTCATAATTACAAGTTTGGTCCTTAAAGTTTGTCAAATTGACAAAAAGGACCCTCGACTTTAAAGAATTGGCAAGAATGGTCCCACAAAAATGAATACTTGTCATTTTTAGTCCTCCAAGAAGTCAACAAACAAGTCAAAACCTTAAATAATGATGAAAATGCCAAAATCAGTCCTTCAAATATCATGAATTGGCAAAACAAGTCCTTTGATAAACCTTTGCAAAATTTTGGGGCATAAGTATAAGAAATGAAACTTGAATAACAAAGGGATTCGGATTATGCAAGGTTTAAAATGAAATGAAAGAAGAATGAAAGCCAAGGGGTCAAACATGGTAAACATACAAAGTAACCTTAACCAACCACAGCTTGCCACCTCAACCACCAAATCCCACCAGCCAATCACATCCCTTCCTTTTGCCACATCACACTCCACTCACACCTGAATTTAACTAATCTTAATTAGTTAAATATTATGGCGCTTAACATGTTTTAAAAACATAATCCGAATCAAACCTCCACTATTCATCATAAGAACACAATTGGTGATTTGTTTAATACTTGGAATTAAACCTTAATTCTTTCCATAATTATGATTAAGGGACTCTTAATCATAACCCACACCTTAAACTTGCCACCTCACCACTCCCAAGCTCACATGATAAGTCCCCTGCTACAAAAGTTGAGGAAGATGCCAAAACATGCCAGTCATCCAACCATCCACAATGAAGCTTACATTTTAAGCTTCATGTGAGCCCTTTGATCAAATTCTACCAGCTCACAATTCGACAAACGTCCAAGACAACTTCACATGAGTTAAAAATATTCAAACTTCAAAGGGGCATTTCAAGAACTTTACCAACTAGGGTCTTCAGTTTTTTAGTTCATGCAGACCATGTACACCCTCTATATAAAGGGTATAGGGTCTTACTTCACAATTTGCTCTTGGTTTTTCCTTGTTTAACTTTCTATAAATCCTTGTTTCAGTTAAATGAAAAAGTGTTTGAAGTGTTGAAGAAATCCAAGTTCCAACCTTATTATACTCTTGTTATTGTTTCATGTTTATGATTTTGAAGTCTCAAAAGCAGTTTTCAAAGATTGTGCAAGAAATTGCATAATTTTCCAAAAAACTAATATTTTGCTAAGTCTTTGGTACATCCTTGGAATTTTTGGATTGCAAGTGATCTATACACCCTGATAAGAAGATTATCAAGGTTTTGTTAGCTTGTGGTTTGGCGATAATCAAGGAGTGGGTACAAAGGTTGCATTAATCAGCTTTTCTTTTTCAATTTTCAGTTTTATATATTGCTCGTTATAACCTTGTTACTCTTACCATCTTTGTGGAAGCTTGTGCCTTGTTAAGCTAGGCACATAAGCTCAAAAATTCGTGAGTGTGGATTTACATTCATGAGGTTTGAGTCTTCTTACCCAAAATCTGTTTGAAAAGTGATAATTTGTGATTTTGTAATCTGATGGTGTATGTGTTGTTTTTTATGCTTGAATCTGCTTAATACTGCATGATAATGTTGTTATGATGCTAGATTAGGCTTTGGTAAACTTGTTATACACATTTGCTTTTTTAAATCTTGGATTAAAAAGTGAAAGGGGTGTTTGGGTCTACTGATATAAGGTTCTTGTTTGATTTTGAGTAAGAGTTAAGTTTTGGATTGTGCTTGTATCTGTTATATAAGTGTTTGAGTTCTGATATTTGCAACTTTTGCTCTTTGAAACACCAAATCCGATTAAGTGTTATAACTGCTTTGATTTTGATTATTTTGACCAAAGATTTTTGAAACACATAGAGTGTATGCATGTTTAGGGATAAAAAGTGATTAAACAAAGTTTGTATAACCTGTCTAAGAGATTTGAGTGTTTGAAATTGGATTTGTGGTCAAATACATCAACAACCTCACTTGTGTTCATCTGTTTTGTTCATCAGTAACTTTTATTGGCTTGAATCTTGTTCTAAACCTTGAATCAGTGTATGAACTAGTTGATTTATGTTCATTTGAATTTATTTAAGCTGTTGTGTGCATTTGGTTCAATTTGGTTGGCTTATATTTGCTAAAACTGCTTATCTTGTTCATAACTGCTTATGTTCATGTGTGTATCATATCTAGGCATTATCAATTGGCTGTTAGGATTTGTGTTTATTTGATTGTGATTGACTCCTTATAACCCACTGGTTATAAGGGTGCCTTTGTGTGCCTTGAATCCAACAAAAATCCATAAAAGACAAAAAGTCAAGATAGTCAAGCAGTGGGAAAAGTTGCCACTGCTGGACACCTAAAACTAGCCCCTTCTAGTGTTAACTTTCAAATATCTTATTCATAACCTATTCTAGCTTATTCAGACTTGCAACAACTTTGTTTTTGTAATCAATCTTCCTTATTTGACACATTTGACTAATTTGGAGCTTTTTAGGGTAAGACTTTTAGGTTTGACTAGAAAACCAACTAAGTTGACTTTTATCATAAGTGTTTATTGCTTATTCCAGCTTATTGAGTGTTTCTTTTTGAAATATTTTTGATTATTAAGCTTAGTTTTGTCATTTAAAACTTTTTGCAACTTGAATCATCCCTTGAAGTGGTCTAGAACTCAAAACCGACTATTTTGTCATTTTTTGTAAACAGCTTTTGCTTATTTCAGGCTTATTTCTTGGGCTTATTCAAAAATTATTTTTACAAACAACTTAATTAGGTCAAGAGTAGGGTGTGTGTCAAATTTCAGCTTATAGCTTAATGGGCCAAAAAGCCCATTAAGAATAAGCTGCTTTGAAATAATCTGTGATAAGCTCACTTTAAGCTTTTGGGCCTTTGAAATTTTGTGTTTAAAATTGAATTTTTAGTCAGATGGGAGATTAGGGCTTATTTGGTGAACTTTTTCTTATTGGGCCTATTTTCAGCCCATTAAGGGCCTGTTTTGCTATTTAGCCCATTTGGAGGCCCAATAGGGGTATTTTTTCCTATTTCAAGTTCATTTCTGTTTTATTTAGGTTAAAATAAACTAGTTTGCAACTTTTTAGAATTTTTCATAAATTTTGGATTTTTTATATTATTTTATTATTAAAAATTAAATTTAGGATTTCTGCAACTTATTTGTTTTTCCTAGTTTAAATACATTAAGTTAGGAATTTTAAAACTTTTAGATTAATTTTTTTGTCATTTAAATAATTTTTAGAATTATTTTAAGGTTTTTATAGCTTTTAATCATTTTTAAATAGTTTTAATTAATTTTAGATTTTTCAAAAATAGTTTTTAACTTAGTTAAGTTATTAGAGGTTTACAAGTTGAAAAATCTTATTTTGGGCTCTTTGTTAATTAAATTGATTTTTTGGCTTTAATTAGCATTAAAAAATTATTATTTAATTAAATAAACAGTTTGAGTGATTTAGGTTTTTTGTAAACTCTAATTACTTTTTTAAAGATTTATTGCAATTTTCTATGAATTTATAGGTTAATTTTTAAATTTAGTCACTTTTTACGGTTTTACGTGCACGACTTTTCGCCTTAGTTTAATTTAGAATCATAACCGTCATCCTTTTCTCTTTTCCTTTTATCATAATCATAATCACAAACCAATTGATCACTTCTTAACACAAGACACAAGCCTCCTTGAGAACAAACTCTCCTTTGTGTCATTTACAAGTGGTTTTCCTAAATCACTTTGTTTAATACTTACCCTAATTACCTCTTTCCTAAACGAGTGTGAATTTAATACAATCATACATCAATAGGATTATCCCCTTGTCTGAACTTAGGAACTGGAACCTTATCATCGCAGTAGAAAACTGGTGTTGGTGGAGCTACAAACACACTTGAAGGAGTACTGAGATGTTGTGAATAGTGGGGTTGAGGAAGTTCATGTTGCTGGTAGGTGATAGCAGGATTTGTTGGTGGTTGATAAGGAGAGTATGGTTGTTGAGGACGTTGTGATGATGATGCTTGTTGTTGATATTGTTGCTGATATGATATAGGTGGTTGTGGTAGTTTTGAATACCGAGGAAAGCTTGGAGTTTGATACTAGGGCTGATATGAATATTGTTGTCCCATAGCATGCGGAGTGTTGTTATATGACAATGTTGGATGATTTTCCATTAACGCCATTGGTTCGGAATAAGATCCTTGAGACATGAGTTTATGGAGCCCATGCTTCTCGTGTTGCTGCAAGAAAGCATAGAGTTGATCTAAATTTGATTTGACAAATCCCGAATCAATTTAACATAAGTGACGTATTGGCTCCACTCTGGGGGTAACGTGTTCAAAAACTTGGTGTTGAGTTGAAACTGAGCAATCGTGAGATTATACATACTCAAATCATTCATCAATGTAGTGAAGCGCCAGTAGTAATCATGAAGTGTTTCCCCTGGAATGTATGAGAACCTATCGAACAAGTCATAGAGTTGACACTCTCGTTCCTGCTTGGAAAGTAAAGTCCCTTGTAACAAAACCGCTAAGAGATCCCAAAGATCCTTTACTACCTTGTGTTTGCTTACCATACGATAAATATCTGCTGGAAGAGCTTGAAGTATAGTCTTAACGGCCTTGTCATTCTCATCGGCAATGATTTGATTAGCAGCCGTTAATTCATGAAATATCCTTGGGCGAGTAACATTGTCTACAGTAACTTCGCCCTAATCGAGTGGTCCTTGTTCAATGGATTGAACCATAAGTCTCCCACTGGGTCTACCCATAATATAATACCTCATGCGACCTTGCCATGCTTCAAATAGCTCTTTGATAAGCAATGATGGACGGGTATCGGTACCCAAGATGATAGAAAGATCGGTAAGCAATGTCATTGTCGGCATAAATGAATGAGGATTCATTTTTTATCACTTGAAGGAAAAAGATTATCTTTTGATCGTCCAATGAAATAAAGTTATGAAACTTTGTTGTTGTTGATGCTTAGTTTATGTGTTGGTGAAGAAATCGTCAAAATCCCAAATAACTTTCAAGGTTAATCTCAAAAATTAAAAAAAAATATCTTCTGAATAAACCACAAATCAACTTTGGAATAATTCATAAACAGAACTTCAGAATAATTCACAAAAGAACTTCGGAATAATTCACAAAAGAATTTCGAATAATTCACAAAAGAGCTTCGGAATACCTGAGATCTTCGGAATATCGGATCACTTTGGAATATATATGATCTTCGGATTATTTGAGCTCTTCGGAAAATGTTGCACTTCGTAAAATTGAGCACTTCGGAATAAGATGAAGACCACTTCGGAACTGGATCACTTCGGAATACATATGAAGACCACTTCGGAATACTGGGGCACTTCGGAATACTTATGAAGACCACTTCGGAATACTGGGGCACTTCAGAATACTTATGAAGACCACTTCGGAACTGGATCACTTCGGAATACTTATGAAGACCACTTTGGAACTGAGATCTTCGTAATATGTGATATCTTCATGAGTACTTTGGAATATCAGAAACCCTCGTGAGTACTTCGTAAAACACAAAGAATATCCGATTTTTGAAACCTAATATCACGGTTAATCTCAAAAACACCCCGAAGATCACCAAATAACCAAAAAATTTTGCAATTTTGACCAAATCACTACCAAAACTATGTAGTTGATTTGTTTACCAACTCAAACCATAAAAACGCGAAAAAATTTCAAGATTTGAGATTGATTATCCTTAAAACCACTAACACAATAGAAACTAAAAAACATCACAAATCAAAGCCTTAAATCACCCATGGCTCTTGATACCAATTGTAGAATAGTGATAATCTATGATCCTAACAAGTGGGTTGTTGTTTCTAGAGAGAGAAACTAGAGAGAGAAAGATGAGAGAAACTATGATTTATTGAGAAAACTAAATGAACAACCAACCCCTTTCCATGAAGGAAAGGGGTCTTATATACCCTCACCCTTAATGGGCTTGGATCTACAACCCATGGACAAGCCCATGGGTTGGTTAGTAATTAAGTTTAATACAACAGCTAACTAAGAGCTAAACACTTATAATAATATTGTTGGAGTGACCGATACTTCTAATATACGTTAAAACATATTTCCAACAAAAATGTGAGTAGTTTCCACAAATTACCCACCGATATGATAAATCCGTGGGAAAGTCGTGGGTATTTTCCCACGGATTACACATAAAAAAGATCGCTTTTTATGTTTTTGTGTATTTATAGAGTCATGCATTACTTATCAAGTATTCATAAATGTTTTTAGTTTCATATGATATGTTTTTGTTCATTAATGTAACTTTCTATGTGGGTATCCCAATTGTTTGTGTAGGTTTATGGATAGCCATTCTCGGAATGAATCCTTTTGTGCATGTGTGGATACACACATGTATGTTCCACATTTTCTTTTATGACATTCATTGTGTCTATTGATGTTTGTAGGTAGGCATGCGGACGTGTGTAGACGTGAATGTGTAATCATATCGAAAAATAATGGAAGAAGCCATTTCTACAAACAAATTATTGCATATGTGTGCATATTTAAGCGTGTATGTTCCACATGTTCGTTTATGACATTATTTATGTCTATTGATAGTTTTTATGTAGGTATACGGACGTTTATATGTGTGAACGTGTAACCATATCGAAAAGAGTAAAGGGAAACGACCATTCACGTGGGAAGTCGTAGGTGTATTTCCACAAATTACCTACAAAAAGATCATTTTTATGTTTTTGTGTTATTACAAAGTCCCACATTACTTGTTATATCTTCGTACGTGTTTTTAGTCGCATATGATATGTTTTTGTTCATTAATGTACCTATTATGTGGGTATCGCAAGTATTTGTGTAGGTTTATGTATAACATTTTATTGGAACGAATCGATTTTATATGTTTGGATAGTTACGTGTTTATGTTCCACAAGTTCGTTTATGATATTCGTTGTGTCTAGTGATGTTTTTTATTTTCAGACTATTGTTTGCGTGGACGTCTAATCATATATAAAAAATAATGGAATATACCTTTTCTTGGAGCAAACCATTGTATATGTGTGGATATCTAAGCGTGTATGTTCCGCGTGATCGTTTATGACATTTGTTATGTCTATTGATGTTTTTTATATAAGTATGTAGACGTGTATAGGCCTTAACGTGTAACCATATCAAAAAGAAAAAAGGAAAGATATCATCCAGTAGCCACATACTACCCACCAATATGACAAACCCGTGGGAAAGTCGTGGGTATTTTCCCACGGATTACCCATAGAGAATATTGTTATATATAGTTACAGAGTCCCAAATTACTTATATTGTCTTCATCCGTGTTTTTACTTTCATATGATATGTTTTTGTACTTTAACGTAGCTATTTATTTGGGTATCTAATACAAGGTTTTTGCAAAGAATGAAAAAGTTATCGTCTCGTCTCGATTCGAATTGATCACGGTTCAAGTGTGACTCAGTCGTCTTTGATGGATAAAAGAATAGGTTGTCGTTGAGTAAAGTAAAAATGCAAACTTTAATGTAAATGGCAAAGAAAATAAAGTTATAAAATATAAAGTAAGTAAATGACGAGAAATTAAACTTTGACAAAAAGTAAATTTGACAATTTAATAAAAATTAAAACTTGAAATAAATCTAAGATAAAACAATTACAATTACACTTAAGAAAATTGGCGGGAAAGATAAAGTTTGAAAAATAAACAGACAGTTAAAAAACAAGCATAAGTTGGGAAACAAAAATGCTAAACCCAAGCCGGGAAAACTAGATTCTTAATCTAATTCGGAATCCATCATCATGCATGTAGTTCAGAATTTGTATGCTACAAGTAATTCGATATCCAAGGTTCATGACCTAGTTCGGAATACATGTTCACTAGGTAATCCGGAATGTGTGTGCCCTACCTAGTTTGGAATCCGTGATCTAGGTCCAATCCGGAATCAAGTTTCAGCAGGTAATTCAGAATATACTCCTAGTTCTAATCCGGAATACGAGTTTCAAATCTAATTTGGAATCCGTCTTTAGTAACTAATTCGGAATGTCCTAGCTCAGTCCTAAGTCGGAATGTGCTATGCTCAACCTAATTTGGGAAATGAGTTCCACACCAAATCCGGAATACTCAATAATGCACCCAATTCGGAATACACCTGTTTTGTACTTAATTCAGAATGGACACTTTGCATGTAATTCGGGATATGAGGTTATAAACTTAATTTGGGAAAAAGATGAAATTACATCTAAGTCTGAATATACAAGAAAGGCAGTAAGTCGGGGTAATTGAATGCTAGACCTAGTTCGGGAAACTAGGGTTTTGGGATAACCCGGATTAGATAAAAAAATAAGCCATATGAAAATTAAGCTAAAACCAATTAAACAATTATCTAAAAACTTAATCAAATCAACTTTAAGAAAAAGCAAATAAGCCAAAATTTTAAAACTTTTAAAAACACTAAATAATTAAAATATTTAAAATCAACTTTTTATAAAATAACTTTTAAAAAGACTTAATTAAAATTAAGAAAATCAATAAAAAGCTATAAGAACAATAAGCTAAGACAATCAAACACATAAAATCATAATGAACAATCAAATTAGCATAACAATAAGCAAATAAGCATAAAGATTAAGCAAACAAGAAAGGTAGAATGAGTGAATTAATTAAGAACTTGATTAAAGATAAAGATTCAATAACACAAAATTAAAGACTTACTTTAAATTAAAGACAAGAATTTAAATGACAATATGAAAGTGCATGAAAAAAATAAAGTGCGGAGAACTAATTTGTTGACATATTAGGAGGGTATTTATAGGAGGAGTAAATGTGTTGATGCTTTCTTCTATCTTCTCGTCTTTTCGTCTTTTAAATTCTTCGTCTTTCTCGACGTTTTCTCGGGATTTGTCGATATGAAATGAACTCGTCTTCTAATTATTCTTCTTTTAATAGATTTGGTTCTTCGACTTCATTAAACTTCCGTCTTTAGACTTTTTCTTCAATAAATCTTCAGAATAGGCCTTGGACTTCCGTTCTTTTTGCATTCTTGATCTTTTGACTTCGTCTTTTGTCTTTTTCTTCGATAAAAGCCCGTGAAAGCCCGTGTTTTCTTCCCTTTTTCACATTTTGGTCCTAAATCACAACAAAAACACAAACCACGCATAATTCTGACTTTTACGACATTAAATACATGTTTTGGCTTGGTTATTATTATAATTAAGTGGTAAAAGGATAAGTGTTTTGACACTTATTAAATCCCCTACACTTGACCATTGCAATGCCCTCATGCAATGCATTAATTACAAAGCAAGATTTACATTTTCCATCATAATTAACCTACCTTAGCCTTTATTGAACACAAGACATTAAGGAAAGTTTAAGGGATAGAAAATTACAAAATATTTGACGGAAGAAAACAAGTAAATAAATATAAGACTTACATTAGGGCTTTGGTTGACATGAATGTTTATTGTTGGAGTATGCTCGTGTCAGAAAAACTAATTATACGCCTAGACACATATGGGCCTATGGGGTCACACACATATACACTGAGGTACCATTTCAATATATCGTGTTTATCGTATTTACGGTATATAAACAACCTTCGTAACTCGAGATCATTATTGGGCTTCTAACGACTAGTAGAGTACTTAGTTATTAGACTTGTAAAAGTGAATGGCAAGGTCCATACAAATCCCATTGAGTCCGGCCCAAGATGAAAAAAGGAAGGAGTTACATTTGTGATAAATATTAGTTATTAGGGAATAACTCAAATTTATTACATTAAACACATTATCAAAACTCCTCCCTCTTTCCTCTAATTTGTTTTTGCACGGTTTTGAGATAAAGAAAACGAGGGTTTATGCTTTGTAATGATCTCCATCTTTGAATCTTGTTTATTCAAAGGGTGTTACTAGGTTACGGGGTTTAAGACTAGCATCTATTGGTATACAAGGATGTGTTGTGTGGATACATCATAGAGGTGATCTCCTTTGATCACTTGGTTTCATTTAGTTTCTTGGTTAGATCATGTGGTGATTGTCTCCAATCATTTGTTGCCGTTCGATCCTACCGAATCACGTTATAAAGGTATACTTTTATTGTTTATTCTTTAGATTAATCATATGACTATATGGATCCGTTGATAGGTGATCTTTCCGCTGCGTTTATTATTTATTCATATCATATTTATATGGATAATCACCTATAGTGGTATCACGAGCCATCATAGATGTTATATGATTATCGGGTATGCGTAAAAATGGCTAAAAATAAGTGTTTTTGATGGTTTTGTTAAACCAATTTTTAAACAGCCCCTATGGCCTTCTTTTCGACTAATTACAGATTTTTAGAAGGTCTTATAATCTGTTTTTAATGGTCTAATAGCCACGGGTTACGCATATTTTAATGTGTTTGTTACCGGTACGTGTAAAATGACTTAAAACATGTTTTTTGGAACGCTTATTGAATCGAGTTTTAAACAGCCCTTATGACCATTTTTTGTAAATATATGATAATTACAAGGTTTCTAAAATGTGGTTTTATGTTCCTAAGGTCATTGGTTACACGTACCAATTTGGGGGTTTAATTAATTGTTGATTATTGCTTCGATTTCGTTGGCTAACAAGTGTATCTTGTTGTTTATTTTATATCCATGGCAAATACATGCATGTTTGGTCATGGAATTAGCCAACACCTTGTTATATTCATAATCTTATGGTATTATTATGTTTCGTATGCAAAGCCGATGAAAACCTAGACCAAATATGACATGTTGTGTATTGATTTGCATTTAATTTCAGTTTTGGGGATTTCCCATTGTTTCGGCTTCAGTAATATGTTTTTAATGTTGGTTATAGCCATTGTTTGGGCAATTTACAGTACGTTAATGATAGGTTAAATGTTTTTAGTCAAAAATCATTTGTAACCGATGCTTGGATGAGAATGGCTAATGAATTAAAGACATATTGTGATATTCGGAGCTGCTGAGTGACCTGCACTAAAACGTGATTTCCCGGAGTTCTATAAGGAGATAGAAGCCCAAATTTGGTGTGTTGATTCACAACTCATGGGCCTTCAAAAGTCTCAACTGGACCTCAGGCTAAGGAAGACTCCTTCTTTGGGTTTTAGGCCTTAGAAGTCGACTGAATATTTTTGGCAGATTTGGGCCTCATGTTCATTTTGGGTTCTACTTGCTCTTGATGGTCTTGGAGCAAGTGGGAGCCCACTTTGTGGTTGTTTTGACTTACCCTTAGGTGGCTTCTTGGTCCTCGTGATGGCTCACGAGATCAAGCTTAGGTTTTTCATCGGTTCGATGCTTTGCATACTTGTGGTTGTGTGGTTGCTTATTTGCTTGATATCTTGCTACAACTTGCAAATGTTTTTATAAAACTTGATACCAATCACAAACCATTTATAAAACTAAATCTTTGATTTAGTCTAATGTTTAAATACGATTTAAAACAAAAATCTTGTTTTCATAATAATTCATAACATGCTATGAATGTTATTTATTTTATGTATTGTCTAAACTAATAATACTTCCACTTAGGTTTTATATTAGTCTTTAACTTGGACAACTTGACACGCATAAATTAAAACAAGATTAGAATTAAGTTAAAAAATGTTTTTAACTTGTGCTACGATGGATGAATGCATGTTTCCTCGTACACACTTTTGATTTGTAAATCAAACTTTTATACCCGTCTCAAATTTAAGGCATGCCGTCCAACCGTTTGAGATCACTTGCAATTACTTTTTGCATCTTGTGAGACGGATGTGAATTGTAACCCAAGGTGATTATTATCTATGCGTGAGACCTAGACTTATTCTCTCATGCTCTCAAATTGGATGACTTAATCAGTACAACGGTGAGACCTTGACCGAGGCAAGGATGGGACTAAACATGCCAGTTTGACATTTAGTGAAATGTTTGCTTGTGTCATGAGTCCCATAAGGATCTAAGAATTGCACAAGATTTGCAATTGATGAACGTCATCTACCTGTTGAATCTATCATTGCTAGCAGATCAACTGATATGGTGGTGGAACCTCAATGAGGATCTTAGCCTTTTCGTAAAATTAATTGTTTTTATAAACTTGGGTAGTTAATTTTAAAAAGATAATTATCGAAAATACTAAATATGAACTTTGTATTTCTATTAATGATTTTGTGCAACACAAACCGTAAACAAAGTTTGTTTCCTTTTGTGTTAGAGGAAAACAAACTAAGTCTTCTTTCCTTGTATGAATAAGACTCGTTCCCATCCTTTCTCCTTGTATGAGAAGGCTGTAATAGGAACACTTGAATCTTCTCAATTCTAATCAATCTTAATACACACCTACTCAAGAAATCGCATTGTCTTGTAAGTCAAAACGATTAAGTACGGTTGCATATCTTAAAGTGTTAAGATATTGTATGAGTCTTGATTAGAAATTGAAGTCTCATTAAACCGTGAGAGGAAAAGAAATTACTAGCATGTTTTTATAGTATATTTTCCTTACACAAACAAGTTCCATAAGATTCTACACACCTTTGAGGTAAAGTAGAAAGAGGAATTGCATGCAAAACTTTCAAGTTAATGGCATAGATGGAAATCTCATCACAAATATAGTAGAACTTGATACTTTTCTTTGAATATCTATGCACATGTTTACTAGTCTACGAGACTCACATTGGCTATAATGTGTAGACATTCAAAGAACTAGAAAGTATACAAATTGCTACTTGATTTTTCACTAGTATAGATACATTCAAAATGTTGTCTAAACTAATGGGAGCAATGCATTTTTTTAACCATAGGACACACTTGTAAAGTTGTCTTATTCAGTGGGAGCTATGAGCTTATCACCTTGTAAGTGACCCATTTAATTTCTATATTGTCTTGAAATAACATCATAGTTTTCTAAGCCTTATTGCATATTATTTAAAAGATAACTAGTCGCTTTTCCGATGTCGCTTCCCGAAATGTTATCTAAAAATAGTTATGCATGATTGCTTATTAAATGATGAAGTTCTACATAACCCTTCTATACAAGCTTGATTTAAGTATGACTTAAATCTTATTATATCTGTGATATTTTAATATTATTCATATATGATGTTGTGCCATGCTCAAGTGGGAGAATTATTAGAGTGTGCAAGGTACAACACAATATGGCTTATAATATTCTATTAGGACTTATACATGTTGATGTATGTTGCCTAATAGAGAACTAATGTCAAGAAATAATAAAAATTACTTCATCGCATTACCTAAATGTTTTAGCTAATAAGCATATGTCTTCTTGTAAAGAAAGAAATATGAAGTATGTAAATTAACTTGAAAATACTATTGAAGCCAAAAGTAGGAATTCAATAATACTTTATTTCTAGTATATTTATGTCTTCAAGTAAAGACATAAACATGAACTTCCTTGAATTGTTCAAAGACTTATAAAATAAAGTAAGTACTTGACTTGTTGTGTCTTCCTGTTAGGGCATATACAATGAAGTTATTGGATTGTTCAATATCTTATAAAGTATATTTAGCGACCAACATGTTATGTTTTCTTGTTAAAACATGAACATGAAGTTCTTGAACTACTAAAATAATCATACTTTATAGCATGCAATCGGCTTGAATATTTTGTTTATGCAATTTCGTTTGGCCATGTTGGAAATACGTTTTACGTATTTGTGAAGGATCGGTCGCTCCAACGATAATTATGTAATGGGCTCGTGATCCACTTAGTTAAATATAGTCCATATAGCCCACATGTAGGGTGGGCTATATATATACCCCTCCTAGCATGTTAGGAGGGGGTTGGTCATTCATTCATTCACTTAATCATTAATCTAATCTTACTTTCTCTCTCTACTCATCCTCCCTCTCCTTTCTCTCTCTACACCTAATCTCCATCTTCCCCATCTCTTCCACCAAATCCATAGATCTAATCCATCCATTACCAAATCCTTAGAATTCGTAGGCCTTCAATTGGTATCAAGAGCCATGGTTGAATCTTAGGATTTGCTTATCTTTCTATCTTTTGATTTGGTGGTAACAATTCTTTCTTTTCTAATTTTTTATAAATCTTTTAATCATTCGATTAACTTTCTATCAATTTTTTTTTTATAAATTTTATCAATTTTATTTTTATTTTTATTTTTCTATTTTTTTATTATTTATTGTTTTATGTTTTCTAATCAGTTCAATTCGTCTCTTAAAAAAATCAATTTTTTTTTCTCTTAATAAAAGATTCGATTTCTTTAATCAGTCTAGTCAATTTGATCTATTTTTTTTTCTGTCAAGTTTTTATCTGTCACGTCTCTATTCAGTCAAGTTTTTCTTAAGTCTTTTATAATCACAGTTTTTAATCCTTTTTTAATCTGTCATTTTTTTAATAATTTTTTTTAATCAGTAGTTTTTCTTCTTCATTTTTTCACATCAGTCCATAACAGTCCATAGTCCAAATATTATCCAAATCAGTCCATAAAAAGTGTCATCAGTCCAAATATTATCTGTTTTTCGTATCAGTTTTTCCATCTTTCCGCATAGACACGACTTTTCGTATGGTTTTTTTTCGAATTGACAAAGTTTTCCGCATAGAGAGGATTTTCCGAATAGAAAAAAGTTCCGAATAACCAAAAAAAAAAAAAAAAAAAAAAAAAACTTCCGAATAGACTAAAAATTCCGAATAGACCAAAACATTCCGAATAGACCAAAAGTTCCGAATAATCAAAACTTTCCGAATAAGAAAATCTTCCGAATAGGAAAAACTTCCGAATCGACCAACTTTCCGAATGGACAAAGTTTTCCGAATAGAAAAACATTCCGAATAGGTTTTTTAAATTCGACTCTTTCCGAATAGAAGTTCATTCGGAATAAATAAAACTCG
Source organism: Glebionis coronaria (assembly GCA_025667525.1). Taxonomy (NCBI): domain Eukaryota; kingdom Viridiplantae; phylum Streptophyta; class Magnoliopsida; order Asterales; family Asteraceae; genus Glebionis; species Glebionis coronaria. Next base: position 839,902 of record JANFOE010000217.1, read on the forward strand.
ACTCGACCTCTCGTCACACAAACCCCAACATCTCTCGAACAAAATCAAAACTTTCACAAAATCTCTCGACAATCTTCACACCTCACCATCATACCCACCCTCGACACACCCTCCCCTCACTAACACCTCTCGACTCGACACACCATCACCTCGAACAGACCCAAAACAGTGACTCGAACACCATCACCTCGTCTCACATCTCACACAAACCCACATCTCTTGAACAACCCAAAGACAACTGACTCCCTCTCTCGACTCCCCTTCGACCAAACCATCTCTCGGACATCCTCCTCCCTCACCAGAATCATTTACCCACCCTCGATTCTTTCGTCACGGCCTCAAGTCCAAATCACACCTCTCGACAGACCCCTCACCCACTCGTAACAAACTCACACAACACAATACTCTCGACAATCTCTCGTCTTTCCCTCAAATCTTTTACAAGACCCACTCTCATCAAGACTCCATTTTTTTTATCAAGACTCAACCTTTTTCACTTGATTTCAAACCAAACCAAAAAGACACAACTCAAAGACTCAGAAAGACTCAACAGTAGAAGAGAGAGACTCGAAAACATAATATTAAAAGAAAGAACCTACCTGAGACCATTTAATTGATCTTGAAGCCTTATTTGTTTCGTAAGTTCTTGATTCGTGTGAAGATTGATTCGGTTGGGGAGTACTCTGGATTAAAGATCATATTTGGGAGGATTTGAGGTGGTATTTGGATCAAGAAGACAGGCGGAGGCTTCTATGTGCATGCTTGGTGGCTGTGATTGGGAGGAGTAACATCAGGGAGTTTGCGGCTGCGTTTTTGGAGGATCTGCTTATCAAGCGGAGGAACCAAGGTTTGAGCGAGAGAGAGATAAATGTGTTTTTGCTTTGTGTGATTTAGTCAAAGAAAGAGAAATAAACGGGCGGATATAACAAAGAATAGCAAGTGGGGCGGTGGACATCCTTTTGATTGGGCCACGTGTTTTTGTGGGCGGAGGAAACAAGACCAACAAAACCGACAGTTATACAACTTCTATTAGATTTTTTTATTTTATTTTATTTTTTCTATATTAGATTTTTTATTAAAACGTTTTTTTAACTTATTAAAACGTTTTTTTTTTAACTTCAATCAGATTTTCAAAAAGTTTTTTATTAGGATTTTATTTTCTAAATCACATTTATTTTTTATTTTATTATTTTTATTTTTAGTTAACTTAATCCTTTTTTACTTTTTATTTTAAAATATCACATTTTATCTTAAAAATATCACTTTTATATTTTTATTTTTTCACTTTTATATTTTTTAGCATTTTGTTTCGTAATTTTTGGCAAATCGTGTCGAAGCGGGTATTTTCAAAGTTAATGTGGAAAAATATTTGCCGGGTTAAAAGTTATTGTGGCCGGTTGTAAAGCCAAAACTGACGCGTGAAAGTGACGGGATTTTTACTTAGCAAATACGGATTTTTGATCGGGTTTTATTCATAATCTTTTGAGCCGATAACAATTTTTGAGCCGAGTCGTATTGTTCAAACCTGACAACAACAACAGCCACATCATTTCTCCTCGATTACCAATGGAATCGTTAAAATCGACACTTAAAGAGGGAGAATCGCATCAAGTGCAAGCCAACGCTAGGGAAAGTGGTATAACCTCATTTCGAATGCTTCAGTATCATCTAGTTAATCTTTCACGGATTCAAGGAGGGAGCGAATTTGTGACAATTTTTGGACAAGATCGTCATATATTCATCGACTCAATTTTTACCATCTTGCCCCAACTGGCAGAGCAACTCAACAATGAAACCTTTAATCACTCTGCATCGGCACTCGCTTATAAGGCTCTTGTGACACAACTCACGCCTTTCCTCCGATTCAATATCATCCAACCTGCAAGTTCATTGATTTGCCAATCATTTCTTCGAGATACACATACTGAACTTCGAGTTTTCCGTGATACAATTCTGAAACTCATGACATCAGTCTCGTCTTCGATTTATCAACAATCACAACTTCAGCAAAGGTATGATAATGGAGTGCAAGACTCTTCGATGCAAGAGAAAACTGATCATACGGTTGAAAACTTGGAGCCTAACGATGCCAAGAGCACAGAATCAGGAGGACAACATGATGCCAGTGGCACGTCAGGGAATGTTCACGAGATTTCTCTTGATGACACCTTACCCATTTATGACGCAGAGCCTGCAAACATGGTACAATGTAATGTGGTTTATGATGTATATGTTGATGATATGCCGCATATTGAGGATTCTGAACCTAATTATGACAAACATGGGATGGAAACGAGTGATAGCAATACCACTTCTGATTCATCCGATGTAAGTCATAATGGGGGAGAGATTGTTCAGAATGCTAAACATCATGATAATTATCCTATAACTCCTTCATTGACTGCTTCTGATTCCAAGATTAAAGAGCTCGAAACAATTGTAGCTCAACAATCAAAAGATCTTGAGGATGCCAAACTTGAATTTTCTAAGAAAACGGACAAATTTGAAACATACTTTGAAAAACTTGAAAAGTCAAACGTTGTTCTTGAAAGAAAATTGGATCAAACTGTTCTAGATTCTAAAGCTGAAAAGGATAATCTTTTGAAACAAATTCAACTGCTTGAATCTAAATTGGCATCCCAAGATAACGTGCTCAAAGAAAATGAAACGTTAAAAGCCCAAGTTCAGGAAAAGGTTTTTGCTATAGCTGCGTTGAAAAACGAGTTAAGGAAAAGTAAAGGACCTAGTATGGACACTAAACTTGAAAAACCATCAATCTTGGGGAAACCGCCTACAAATCAGTTCGTCAGACAACCGACTGTCAGACAACCTACTGCATTTGGATCCGAGCGATCACAATCCTCGAGACCGCGGTTTGCCTCCCAAGTTGATTTGGGTCATATTTCTAGAACTGTCACTCCAGCAACTAGGCCCAATGTGATCACTCCAGCTTTAGCAAGACCAAATCATATGATTGCCTCTAGTTTCCCTAAAGATACCAAGACCACGTCTAGAACTAGTTCAAATGACGTTTGCCATAAATCTGGTCTTGGGGAAGCTAAGCAAAAGACACATGCAAGAGATAGCAATGTCCAACCTAGTCAGATGCCTTCTAGATTACCCAACACTGCTAACCGTAGCATGCCATCTTCTAGGAGCATCGATCAATCATCTAGGAATTATTCAGACATTAAATATGCTACTTGTAAAACATGTAGAAAATGTGTCTTTACGGCAAATCATGATGCTTGTGTCAAGAAATTACTTGATGAGGTGAACTCCCGTGCTAGAATTAAGTCCCAGTGGATAGCTAAAATCAAACCCTTTGGTAAAGTTTGGCGCCCCACTGGTAGAACTTTTACTCTTGTAGGAAACGAGTGCCCTTTAACTAGGATAGTCTCTGATTCTACGAAGACTACTAGGGAGGAAATTGCAAAGGATGATACATCACTTAAGCCTGAACTTAAGGTTTTCTATAAAAGGAAACGTTTGCCAACTAAGACAAGTGAATCATCCCCTCAGGCCACCTCTGACACAAGTAAAGCCAACTGTGAACCCCCACGTGCTTCAAAAATAGATATCTCTAACCCATGCAAAAGTATACAAACTCCTAATGAGATTGCAGGTACCAAAGTTGATGTTCCAAAAGAACGAAGCGGTCCAATCGTTGTGTACCGTTCAACTAAGGACACTCTTAGAGTTTGGTTGCTGAAGAAGCAGATATCAGAGAAACAAATGTCTCAGGGGATTCATGGTTAAGCTGCACAAGGACTTATAGTCACATCACAGACTATAACTCGATCTTCAAAGAAAGGAAAGTTTATCGCCGATGATAAACTTATCCTAAAAACGAGAAATTCATTTTTCTCGGGCATGAGCTTATATAAAAAACATTCCAAGTTTTTTAAGCTCATGCATCATGGCTTATCATTAAATATCAGATGGTAACCCGTGCTTCAAATAAAGGAAAGTTTATCGCCGATGATAAACTTATCCTTACAACGAGAAATTAAATTTTCTCGGACACGAGCTTACATTTAAACCATTCAAAGGTTTTAGGCTCGTGTACATGACTTACAGTTAAATGTCAGACTGTAACTCGAACTTCAAATAAAGGAAAGTTTATCATTAATGATAAACTTATCCTCATAACGAGAAATTCAATTTTCTCGGTCATGAGCTTGTCTTAAAACATTCGAAGTTTTAAGCTCAGAAAGGAAAGTGTATCTTTTAACTAAGAGAACTTTTCCTCTTAACGAGAAATTAACCTTTCTCGGTCATGAGCTTTCCGTTAAAACAGTCAAAGTTTTCAAGCTCATGAAAACGACTTCTAAGTAAATATTAGCTTAGGACTCGTCCTTCAGATAAAAGGAAAGTTTATCACCGATGGTAACTTATCCTTAACAACGGGAAGTTCACAACTTCTCGGACTTGAGCTCGCTTTTAAGATATTCAACATCTTAAGCTCAAGTAATTGTTTTTCAAAACTTTGAACACAATTTTTCGAGAGTTTCTCAAAAGGTTTTTCTAAATCTTTCAAAATTGTGTGTTCAAAAACGTTTTGATAAAACGAGCATGTCTTCTGGAATCGATAATATTTACGAACCTAGAAATGTCATTCAATAATGACACGGGGTTGTAAATAAAGTTCGAGCAGAAGTTCAACCTTTTAAAACATGCTCAAAATGGTTTGCTATTATTTCAGATAGCAACCTGCTTTTCATAATCAAGTCAAGCATTTCACCGGAAAGCTTTGACTCAACAACGGGAATTAATTTTCTCGGGGACGTGACGAGGTGACCATCATTCGTGAACAAGAACCATGTGCTTCTTTCATATGCTGTTCTCCATTATTCAGGTCCAACCTCGTACATTGCTAATCTTGTGAATTCATTATTATATCTGATCTTTGCACGTAATAAATACCTTACACTTGTGTTTAAAAGGTATTTAATTTACGTTTCAAGTACACCCTCATTAATTTGAGGGGGAGCTTGTTAAAATCATGAAGATAATTGGATTTGCATTTTTCTTCCCAAATTTTCTTAAAATGCTATTAAATCAATTGATATTAAAAACATCGATTGGGTTAATATTTTTAATATGGGGGAGAAAATGTGATTTAATATGGGATATGATCAATCATAAATGGTTTGACTTAACGTGATAGCTCATTCCGACATGTGCGAAATGTTTTCGAATATCGTAGCATATGTTAAGGGGGAGCAAAATGGATTTGCACTTCAAAATGGATTTCATGGTGACATACACTTACCCAAAAACATCTCTATTCACGACGGTGACGATTGTGGTGACATAAGGATGGTAGGATAGGTTAAAGTCCAATGATTTCTCTAGAACCGGAGGAATCTTCCCAAGGACATTCCATAGCTAGAAATAGTAGTCCTTAGGAACGATGGAGAAAGATTGTGAACGTAGCTGAATGCCGACCAAGTACTTAAGTTAGCACTGGAACAATCACAACAAGGTGCTAGTGATGACGTATTGGTAAGCATTGAAGGGGTTGAAGAATGAAAAAGAATTGTAAAGATAAAGGGTGTAAAGAAAGAAGCCCTCATTACAACTTTAGGCAGAAACCGGGTCAATACATATGCTATTGAGGTCATTTTTGCTAATGATTCTCGGTATTGAAGAAAGACATCATGGACCCAGTGATGCAATGCACAACCCTTCCCAGCTAACTCAAATATCTCTCAAAAGGTATTTGTTTTAATCACACGGAGATCAACACGTTATCTACTGGTTTATTCACTCCGAATAAATTGGTATTGAAAAGGTGGCACTCCTCTCCAGCCTCCGATCACTCAAATCCAAAATGCACGATCAAGTCTAGAGCCATTTGAGATCATCAAATCTCTCATTAGGACACACTCTCATATTTACTTGCTTCTTCACACACTGTGAAAAGTAAGAAAGTTCTTAAGAGTCCTACGCAAAATCTTCATGATCTTGCCTGAACATCCGAGTAATACGAAAGTATTTACAATGAAGATGGAAATCCTTCTTGAGCGAATATCAAAAAGCTCATGGTAGGTGACTTGTGCGATTCTTTATGAATCAAACTTGTGATAACTGGAAAGCAACAGTGGTTTAATTCTTAAATGAATTTAAACACGTTCCAGGCCTCTACGCAATATCATATGATCTTGCCAGAACATTCAGAGTAATACTATTAAGTATTTACAGTGACGAATGGAAATCCTTCTAGTGTTAACATTAAACAGCACTTGGTATGTAACTTGCAAGATTCTATATGAATCAAGCTAGTGACAACTGGAAAGCAACGATGGTGCGGCTCTTAATTGAACTTCACTTGTTCCAGGAACATGAATTGACGGCTTCAAATCATGCGGATAATATTATCCAAATGATTCACTCTTTACGTTCGCAGTCAGCTTTGGACGGTCGAGTAAAGAGAACGGGTTTACCCGCGAAATCTTGTCAAGGAGGTTCTTAATTGAAACTACCTGCCACAAGTACGATATTTAATATCGTCCAACGGTCTTCACCGACCGGAGGTAAAATGCTACCGAATTAGAATGAAATGTTCAAGGCCATTTCATTCGTGTATATTGTTGTTTGTTGCTAACTGTCTTATGCAGCGTAACAAGAAGGTGGCATTACGGTGTACAATCCAGAAGAAGTCGTCACCACATGCTTATACTACATACACTTAGTACTTCAACAAATTCAAGAAAGTCTGAAGGTCAAGTCTTCCGCTGTATCAAACTCTGAAGCTTTCAAGAATTTAAAGGTATAAGTATGTGGAACATGAAGTCACAAAGAGGCAAATTTCACAAGTGATGAATGCACAAGGTCAAGGCAAGGAAACATGCTCAAGACTAAAGTCAAAGATCACATCAAGCATATTCACAAGAACAAGATCGAAGACTCAAGCATAGATGCTAGGTTTAAGATTTTGTAAAATGGTGTGACCTCCCTTAGGGGGAGATTGTTGGAAATGTGTTTTCCCAAAGAAAGTCTCGGTCACATCATTATTAGCATAGATCACGAGCCATAGTATATTTAGAACTTTGTAACTTGGAGCGACCTCCCTTAGGGGGAGATTGTTGGAAATACGTTTTACGTATTTGTGAAGGATCGGTCGCTCCAACGATAATTATGTAATGGGCTCGTGATCCACTTAGTTAAATATAGTCCATATAGCCCACATGTAGGGTGGGCTATATATATACCCCTCCTAGCATGTTAGGAGGGGGTTGGTCATTCATTCATTCACTTAATCATTAATCTAATCTTACTTTCTCTCTCTACTCATCCTCCCTCTCCTTTCTCTCTCTACACCTAATCTCCATCTTCCCCATCTCTTCCACCAAATCCATAGATCTAATCCATCCATTACCAAATCCTTAGAATTCGTAGGCCTTCAGGCCAAATTATAAAATATGTGAGCCAAAGAGTATTATGTTATCAAAGGAATTGTGATACTGTCTCATAATTGCAACACTATGTCTCATGTGTAAAATCAAATACTATTGTTATTATTTGATCCTTGATAACATTAACTACTCTCTCTCTCTCTTGTATCTTATTAAGGTTAACAAAAATTTGAATATGCCCGTGCTTATTCAATATGGTTCCAAACATGAAGGTAACTAAGAAACCATCAATTTATGGAATGGGATGACTCCCAGTAAGTCTTAGTTGAAGTCTTGAATTTGTTAAAATCATGTTAGACGTGTTATTAACAAAACTTGAATCAAGAAATTTTAGTGTATTTTATACATCCCAAACGAGAACAATTCATTGTTGCTCGACATGCTGTGTACTTGGAGAAAGTCTCCTCTTACAAGAAGCAAGTGGGAGCCTTTATGCATCTTTGATGAAAGTAATGAATAAAATACAACCTTCTGAATACACTAGTGAACGACACAATTGAGGCTGAGCAAGTAAATGCAAAAGCCACAAAGTGTTGTAACTTCCATTCGCATATCCGCAAGGATACCTCAAGCACCTGAAGATATGAATGTCATGTCAATGTTGAGGAATCTAAGTTAGAGGATCATAGTGAACCTCATAACTATGGAGACTCATTTTTAGATTTGAATCTAATAAATGACTCAAAACTATGAATGGTTAGATGTAGTCAATAAAAGAAAATCAATTTTGGAATTTGATTAGCTTTCACTAATCAGTAAGACTGATAGGTTATACATGGTCTTCCATGAGAAGATAGATATGGACACAATTGTACACATTTATACACACTCTCTTTGAATAGAGTTTAAGGCATGCTCAAGCAATTGATCATGATTTAAGGCTTTATTTTATTTACGAGTGTTAAATTAATAAAGATATTAATTACCATACTTTATTTCATGAATATGAAATATGGCAATTGGTGTACAAACTCTATAAATCCAAGTGTGGATTAGAGTATGCATCTAGGAGCTGGAATCTTAAGTTTGAATCAAGGATATGATCATGATTAAAACAAAGATAACTCTTTAAGCTAGTATGAGCATATTGTTTTGTTTGTTCTTAAATCTCATATGTTGTTAACATATTGGAAATAACATTCCATCAAAGCTAGGTTTTAATGTTTAGTTTGGAATATATTTCTATTGAGAGATATAAGAAATAACACATATAAGCTTGGAACATATGCTTATTAGGAAAAGGCATACGCGGTTAATAAGTCTAAATATGACACATCACTAAGAAAGTCTCAAAATTCTATCTCATGTGATAAGATTGATTATGTACATGGAAACTTTTAGTTTACCTAGTGGATTCATTACATATGATATGTGATGTATTAGAATAATGTTAATACTTGCATGAATGCAAGATGAACTGATCACAAAGTATCTAAGTGAAAGTCATTAGACTACTATATACTTGATCATCGTTTACGGATTTTAGCTAAGAAGATTAGTGTTGAGTTTATACACTAATGCTTACTTCGATTGAGATGGTACTCAATACTAGTGATAGTAGGATTTCATCTTCAATGATAATACTATTACCTAGACGTGCTTGATGAAAAGAATTGTTGCACTACTCATTAGTAAAATAAGAATACTTTACACTTTGGGAAGCTGTTAAGAAGATTGTCTTAAATAGGTGTTCTACTTGCTTCAAACAACCTATGTAATATACTATGGCGATGCTAGTATTACTGTATTAGCACTTGAGCGCACATATACAAAATGACAATCATCGTATTATTCAAAATCTTCACTATTATGTGAGTTTCTGAAATAAGTATTCTCAAAGTTCACTCAGATGACAACTCAACAGGTCCTTGTGTAAATTCAATGTCTTGTAGTCAAACATGTTCATCATGCTTGGAACATTGGACTTTGACCTTAGAGTAGTCTCATGTATATCTGTTTTTTTAGTTTTTGGATAATGGAACGTTAAGAAGTTTTACTAAATAATGAATTGATATACTTGGTAGATCGTCTTCATTTGTACTACTATGTTCTATATTAGCATGTTTAATCCATGAATAATTTAGTTATTCTAAATTATCCATTGTCAGTTGACGATACGGGAGTATTGTGGAATTAAGACAAATGTGAGTTGTTCATATTCATTAGGAATGAATATTAATTGATGATGCCGCCAAACTCATATGTGTTCATTGGATGAACATTGGATTGACCCAATCTACGAGAATTCACTACATGGATCGTCGTCAATAGTGAATCTCGCAAGTGGTTGAATCTCTCATCCTTAGACTTGAGATGCAAGTAGGTTTTGTATGTGTGGAATGTCAATCTTTGATATGGTTAAACGTTGTCCTGAACAAGGCTGCTATAAAGACCATTTTCAGGTGCGATGTGAAACACATAAATGACACGTGCAGTCAAAATAGGATTTGTTCCTCCACTTTTATTGGAGTTAGATACTATTGGGCCCCTCGATGAATTGTACAGATGTATGTGTGGCCACACCCCAATGTAATTAAGATGATTCTTGATTAATTTGGTAATCTAGTTCAATTTTTATATCGAGAAACAGAATAGTTAAATTTAAGAATGATTGTTGATCCATGTCAAAAGTTTAACAGAGTATCTGAAACAAAAGGATGACTGATATCTAAACCATTTAAATAAGATGTTTGAGAAACTACCCCCATACGTTTCTAGGGGCATTGGCGTGTTGCTAGACGCTAACCATTGCTTGTATAATTACATGATTATTATGACGTGCGCAAGTGGGAGCTGTTGGAGTATGCTCGTGTCATAAAAACTAATTATACGGCTAGACACATATGGGCCTATGGGGTCACACACATATACACTGAGGTACCATTTCAATATATCGTGTTTATCGTATTTACGGTATATAAACAACCTTCGTAACTCGATATCATTATTGGGCTTCTAACGACTAGTAGAGTACTTAGTTATTAGACTTGTAAAAGTGAATGGCAAGGTCCATACAAAGCCCATTGAGTCCGGCCCAAGATGAAAAAAGGAAGGAGTTACATTTGTGATAAATATTAGTTATTAGGGAATAACTCAAATTTATTACATTAAACACATTATCAAAACTCCTCCCTCTTTCCTCTAATTTGTTTTTCACGGTTTTGAGATAAAGAAAACGAGGGTTTATGCTTTGTAATGATCTCCATCTTTGAATCTTGTTTATTCAAAGGGTGTTACTAGGTTACGGGGTTTAAGACTAGCATCTATTGGTATACAAGGATGTGTTGTGTGGATACATCATAGAGGTGATCTCCTTTGATCACTTGGTTTCATTTAGTTTCTTGGTTAGATCATGTGGTGATTGTCTCCAATCATTTGTTGCCGTTCGATCCTACCGAATCACGTTATAAAGGTATACTTTTATTGTTTATTCTTTAGATTAATCATATGACTATATGGATTCGTTGATAGGTGATCTTTCCGCTGCGTTTATTATTTATTCATATCATATTTATATGGATAATCACCTATATTTATCACCCTCAAGTTTTACGTTCCCTAAACCAAGCTTAAAAACGAGATCATGGTTATTATAAGTTAGCAAACTAACACAGAGTCATGTGGCCCAATTATTAACTTAGACTCCCTTATTCCTAGGTGTATCTCTTATATTTTATTGTTGTCTTGAATGATCACGAGGATGCATTGTTGACTTATTTCGATAGTTTATTTAGGCCGAAAATAAAGTAGGACGATTTAATCAATAGTTAGCTAAAGGACAAAATCTTTTAAAACTGCTTCTCGGGACCTCATAAAGTTCATATCTTGGAATAACTCGCTTCACGATTTAAGACCTTTCTCGGATCGATATTTGGCATTGAATTCATACTTCAAATATTGAGAGACATTCTTGAAATAATGGTCTTCTCTTCATAATAGGAATTTCTTCACGTGAAGTTTTTGAGAGATTCTTCAAACTTGGACCACGACTTCTTCATTTTTCTCCAATCTTTATTTGGGACTTTGATATACAACGATCCGCCTCCTTTTAGGACTTGGATCTATTTATCCTCATACCTTTCTAGGGTCTTTTCGGTTAGACTTCTCCATGATCTTTAGGGGAGTATTTGCTTTTCGTCGTGTGTCTCGATCCTTCATATTGATTTTTGATAAATGATTCTTCACATCACTTTGGATATTTAGCAATAAAATGTAGCCCTCATACCTTGTTAGGGCCTTTTCGGACTCGCCAATCATCGCATCCCGCTTCAATAAGTCATGCCTTGGCTATGAACTCTAATTAATACCGAGCAACTTTTAAACGATCTTGTGCTAGAAGCTATGTAACTTTTCAAATCATACGACCTTATTTATTGCTATTAAATTTATTAACAAGCGATGGGATAAAAAGCTCATAATTAACTCACATAAATTCATGAAAGAATACCAAACTTATAATTGACTCTATCATCTCTCGTTCTCCACAATTTAAAATATCAAGGAATGAGACTCGTGGATGCTTAGCCTATTAAATCAATGTTTTGGGTTTTCAAGTCATCTATAGGATCTTGCAACTTCTTAGACTTTTTCAAGTTTAAAATTCGCATTTTAAAGTTCCCTTGATAAACGAATTTCTAGGATCAATTATAGGAACTTGCGAAAAGTTCTTGTTCTTAACCCGTAAGAGTTAAGACTTCCGCGTTTTAAAGTTCCAATTATAAAAGCCTAGAAAAACTTAATTTAAACACGTTAAGGATACTAGCTAGAGTAAACTTAGATAAGTAAACTCGGGTTGAGTCAAAAGATTCATGACGTTGAAAAATACATCAAAGAAATCTAAACTTATTAAAACCATTTATTAAATTTATTATAGCAATGAAAAATAACGATAACAAAGGTAAAACTACTAGGCCAAAATAGATTAAAAATTTTGAAAAATGTCGAAAAATCCATTTTCCGGTTAAAATGAGGACAAATTAAAGGAAAAGCCCACTTAACTTTGATAGAAGTCCCCCCTACACTTAATATAAACATTGTCCTCAATGTTTAAGCATGTGGAAGTAAACTCCCCTACACTTAGGACATTGTGCACGTTGTTTAAATCTTGCTAAGGAAAAGACAACTAAAGTTATTCCTATTTTAATATTGAAGAATATAAAATAGAGAATCAAAAGAGTTTAGGATAGAACCTGGAATACGGGAACACAAAATTACGGTTGTTAAAAGTCATCAAGAATGGATATTTGAAAGCTCGAATCCCTGCACATGATAAGAAAGAAAACAACAAACATATAGTAGGGTATCCCCCTACACTTATTATAAAAACGGATAAAAAGGATAGATACTCGGGTTTCCTCCCTAGAAGAGCTTGTTTTTGTTCACCGAGTCGGGAGTATGACTCGACCTTGATTAGCATGGGAAGAATCTTGAAGAACATCCACCGGGGTCAAATACATGGTTCTTGGCCATCAAATAGCACAAGCTTAAGGTGAACAAGGCAAGCCAAAGAAGAATAGTCAAGGTTCCCTTAAGAAGTTGTTGAGCACGGTGGTAGAAAGTAGGATGAAGTGTAAGCATAGCTCCATTGTTTCCAAAGGTGTTTCCTTTTATTGCATCAGATGGATACAGAGATAGATTAAAAATTTCGATACCCGGATCAAACACCTTTTCCTTTAGGTGAAAATAAGACTCAAGCTCAATAGAATTTGAAGAAGAGCCGCGCATAAATCGCACAAGCTCTTCCGACAAAGGTGGATAGAGAGGTGTCAAAACATAAGTACTGTGGATGTTTGTGTCTTCTGGTTTCTTCTCCTGTGAAACGGGTTTCTTAATATCCGAATGAGGATAAAAACAAAAATCAAAGTCCAAAGGAGGAGAATCATTCTCATTGGGGAAGTATGTATTGAGAAAAGTAGCAAAATCCTCCTCAAATGTGTAATCATCCAAAGTAGGATTAAGCATTATTGGTGGAGGATCTTCATCAAAAGTAGGAGCAAGGTCATCATTTGAAGAATCACTCGATAGAGTATCAACATCATCAAAGTCATCATAAGTTGGCATGTCTTTATACTCTGAAGCAAAATTATCATGATCATCCACATCAGAACTAGAATCATCATCATAGATTGGTGGAGCATCATATATTGGTGGGGCATCCAAATTGGAGAGAGGATCTTCATAATCATCCACATTTTCTTAAAAAAGTGGATTATCATAGATAGGCTCGAAAAGAGGGTTGTTGTAACGACAAAATCATCCAGCTTTGTACTTTTACAAGTAGTTGAATCAAGATCGTCTTGAAGCACATCAATCATATTCGCCGATTCTCTTCCATTGGATTTGTTTGTGATCTTTCTAGTCTTAAAAATTTGTTTATCACTCCCGACACTTAAGATTAGTTCACCTTCGGCAACATCAACTAAAGCCTTTCCGGTTCTTAAGAATGGCCGACCAGGTATTAACGGAATACGAGGGTCCATTTCATAATCAGCAACAACAAAGTCGACCGGAAAAGTGAAGGTACCAACTTTAACAAACACATCTTCGGAAATACCAACGGGGTAAGCGAGAGTTCGATTTGCTACCTCAAGAGTCATCTTTGTTGTTGTAAGGTCGGGTAATGATAACTTTTTCCAAACACTTAAAGGCATCAAATTTATACATGCCCCGAGATTGGCTAAGGCAGTAAATTCTTTGGTTTGGTTAAAAGTACATGGTAGCAAAAAACAACCGGGATCTCCAAGTTTTTTCGGAAGTTCTTTAAGAAGGACTGCAGAACAATTCTCATTCAATCGAGTATTAACAAACTCGGCCATATTCTCCTTCTTACTAAGCAATTCCTTGAATGCTTTCACGAATTTCGGCATTTGGACAAGTTCTTCAACGAGGATAATGTTAAAGTTCACTTGTGTAATCATCTTCAAAAAGGAAGTAACTTGAGCATCCTCTTTTGTGAGCACTTTGCACTTGTCTAACCGAGAAGGATAAGGGATGTTTGGTTTAAGTGGTGTAGGTGTAGAAGATGAAGGTTGAGAAGTAGAAGGTTTAGAAGTAGCAGGTTTAGAGGTGGAAGGTGGGGTTGGTGAAGTGTTCTTCTTGGGTACTTCTTCATTAAGAGGTGGAGACGGTAATGGATAACTAGTACTAGGCGTGGAAGTAGGCGGGATAAATGGTTGTAGAGGAGGTGTAGATGGAGTAACTGGGGGAGGGATAGAGTGTCTTACTAGAGTTTCTCCACTGCGTGTAGTAATAGCACTCACATTTGCTCTTGGGTTGGTGATAGTATTCGAAGGAAGAGAGCCCGAAGTAGAGGGTTGAGTGGTTTGGAAGAAACTAGCCATCATATTCCTCAAATCGTTCGTTTGATTGCTTAAAGAAGTTTGCATATCATTTCTAAGATCGGATCGAATATCATTCCCTTTTTTAGTGATATCACCTTTCAAGTTAATGATTTGGCTTTGAAGATTCTTAACCACCTCTCCGTGGGTCCTCATGAAATTTTCAACATCTTGAGTAATGGGTGGAACTTGGTGAGCGGGTGGGTGATATGTATTAGAAGCTCGAAGTTGGTTTGGATTGCTTCTATTGAAGTCATTTGGGTTGTGGTTTTGAGGAGAAAAATCGGGTGAAAGAAAGTTGTTGGAACGATAACTTAGCAAGTTACGATCACATTGAGGTCGGGCTTGATAGCTTTTCGTTGAATAGTTACCGTGAGCCGCATACACGTTTTCCGGATTGTCATAAGTAGAAGGACAATCAGTGTAGGAATGAGGACCGCCGTAAGTCTCACAAGAAAGTGCTACAGCTTTACCTTGTTGTACGTGATTCGTAGCCATGAGTTGGATATTTTTGTTCATTTCGACCATCATGCGGGTGAGTTTGGTCATCTCGGGGTTTGATGAAGTAGAAGAAACATTGAATCTCAGGTTATTCCTTGAAAATGCGGATGATTCCCAATTTTTGTGATTAGTAGTCATGTTCTCTATAAGCTCTCTACACTCCTCGGGTCTTCTTTTCATAAATGTGTCACCGGCGGCTGCATTAATCGTATCACGATCACGAAAAGTTAAACCATTATAGAAAGTATAAATCAAAGTGACGGGGATCATATTATGATTAGGACATCGATCCATCAAAAAATTATAGCGTTCCCAATCATCGAAAAGTGATTCATCAGGTTCTTGCGTGAAACCACTGATTTGATTCCGAAGGCTCGTTACCATAGATGGTGGAAAGTAGCGCGACAAAAATCGTTGAGTCATTTTGTTCCATGTATGAATTGAATTCTTCAGAAGACGATCAAACCATTTTTCGGCATGGTGGGATAAAGTGTGTGGAAATAGATGAAGGCGAAGAAAATCCATGGTAACACCGGGCAATTTCATGCTTTGGGTGACGGTAATGAATTTATCGAGGTGTTTGTTGGCATGATCATCCGGTAATCCGCGAAATGGACAAGTGTTTTGAACTTGTTGGATCATGTGATGTTTCAACAAAAATTCCGGAGCTGTGATTTGCATGGCGCAATCGGTCCTCCACGTCCATTCATTGTTGGTTGACAAAGCTCCTCCATCGATCGAACGTCGGTTGGAGGGACATGGTTGTTATTATTCAAATTGGGGTGAGGTGGATTATTATTGTTGTGTACACCGGCCATGTATAAGTCTTCAAGAGTCTCGGGCTCAGAATAAGACGATGAGCGAGTACGCATACACCTGCAAAAGAAAAAGATAGCAAAGAAATAGACAAATAATGGTTATCGTAAAAATAAAATCTTTTTGGTGCAAAGCTTTTGAAAAAGAAATGATTTTTATGAGTTTTAAATGTTTTTGTATTTTTTTGAATTTTATAATTTTATGGATTTTTGAAATTTTTTGACACGAAAAATAACGTTCACGAGTGAACGGATCCCAAAATCCAACGCATCTCTCACAGAAAACCGTTAATCTTCACGAAAAGAGCCGGCAGCGGCGCCATTTTAGTACAAGGTTTTTGCCAAGTATGAAAAAGTTATCGTCTCGTCTTGATTCGAATTGATCATGGTTCAAACTCAGTCGTCTTTGGTGGATAAAAGAATAGGTTATGGTTGAGTAAAGTAAAAATGCAAACTTTAATGTAAATGGCAAAGAAAATAAAGTTATAAAATACAAAGTAAGTAAATGACGAGAAATTAAACTTTGACAAAAAATAAATTTGAAAATTTAATAAAAATGAAAACTTGAAATAAATCTAAGATAAAACAATTACAATTACACTTAAGAAAATTGGCGGGAAAGATAAAGTTTGAAAAATAAACAAACACTTAAAAAACAAACATAAGTTGGGAAACAAAAATGCTAAACCTAAGTCGGGAAAACTAAATTCTTAATCTAATTCGAAATCCATCATCATGCATGTAGTTCGGAATGTGTATGCTACAAGTAATTCGGAATCCAAGGTTCATGACCTAGTTCGGAATACATGTTCACTAGGTAATCCGGAATGTGTGTGTCCTACCTAGTTCGGAATCCATGATCTAGGTCCAATCCGGAATTAAGTTTCAACAGGTAATCAGAATATACTCCTTGTTCTAATCTAGAATATGAGTTGCAAATCTAATTCGGAATCCGTCTTTAGTAACTAATTTTGAATGTCCTAGCTCAGACCTATGTCGGAATGTGCTATGCTCAACCTAATTCGGGAAATGAGTTCCACACCCAATTCAGAATACTCAGTAATGCACCCAATTCGGAATACACCTGTTTGGTACTTATATCAGAATGGACACTTTACATCTAAATCGGGATATGAGGTTATAAACTTAATTCGGGAAAAAGATGAAATTACACCTATGTCTGAATATACAAGAAAGGCAGTAAGTCGGGATAATTGAATGCTAGACCTAGTTCGGGAAACTAGGGTTTTGGGATAACCCGGATTAGATCAAAAATAAGCAATATGAAAATTAAGCTAAAACCAATTAAGCACTTATCTAAAAACTTAATCAAATCAACTTTAAGAAAAAGCAAATAAGCCAAAATTTAAAAACTTTTAAAAACACTAAATAATTAAAATATTTAGAATCAACTTTTTATAAAATAACTTTTAAAAACACTTAATTAAAATTAAGAAAATCAATAACAAGCTATAAGAACAATAAGCTAAGACAATCAAACACATAAAATCATAAGGAACAATCAAATAAGCATAACAATAAGCAAATAAGCTTAAAGATTAAGCAAACAAGAAAGGTAGAATGAGAGATTAATTAAGAACTTTATTAAAGATAAAGATTCAATAACACAAAATTAAAGACTTACTTGAAATTAAAGACAAGAATTTAAATGACAATATGAAAGTGCATGAAAAAAATAAAGTGCGGAGAACTAATTTGTCAAATTAGCTAACACCTCCTAATGACACATTAGGAGGGTATTTATAGGAGGAGTAAATGTGTTGATGTTTTCTTCTTTCTTCTCGTCTTTTAAATTCTTCGTCTTTCTCGACGTTGTCTTGTTATTTGTCGATATTAAATGAACGCGTCTTCTAATTTTCTTCTTTTATTAGATTTGGTTCTTCGACTTCATTAAACTTCCGTCTTTAGACTTTTTCTTCGATAAATCTTAAGAATAGGCCTTGGACTTACGTTCTTTTTGCACTCTTGATCTTTTGACTTCGTCTTTTTTCTTTTTCTTCGATACAAGCCCGTGAAAGCCCCTGTTTCTTCCCTTTTCACATTTTGGTCCCAGATCACAACAAAAACACAAACCACGCATAATTCCAACCTTTACGACATTAAATACACGTTTTGGCTTGGTTATTATTATAATTAAGTGGTAAAAGGATAAGTGTTTTCACACTTATTAGTATCACAAGTGTTTGTGTCGGTTTATGTATAAACATTTCTTAGAACAAATACACTTTACATGTGTGGATGTTTACGCATGTATGTTTTGCATTTTGTTTATGATATTCGTTGTGTCTATTAATGTTTTTTATGTAGGTATGTGAACGTGGGTTGGCGTTAACGTGTAATCATATCGTAAAATAATGGAACAAACCTTTTCTCGAAACAAACCATTGTATATCTCTGAGTATTTAAGCGTGTATGTTTCGCACGTTTTTTTATGAAATTCGTTATGTCTAATGATGTTTTTATGTAGGTATACAGATGTGAATATGTTATTCAAATATAATACTCACTTGACCATGGTTATAAGATATAAAATAGTATAAAGGAGAAAATAGTTTCGAGAGAGAAAGAAGAGAGAAGATGGAGAGAAAAAGGGAAGGTTACATTATATATAGAGATACAATAACAACCAACACCCTCCTAACATGTTAGAAGGGGAGTTTAAATAACCTCCTACATGTAGGCTTTAATGGGATATTTTCTTGGGTCGGTGTCCTAAACGTGACCCTTTTAGCTTTAAGTCAAGCCCGTGATTCCCGGTTATCCTATTTCTAATTACAACATTCTTATGACCGATGCAATGCTTAAGGATTTATTGAGATCACCAATCTCGCAATATATGAGGCTTGCACGTGTAATTGTAGGCGCGTTCCTCCATTTTGTGATCTTTGACCCTTTGTCCTTGTCTTTTTTGACTTGGTCTCTGATCTTGAGATCTTCAAATCTATGATAGAATCATTCTTATTATCTATTATTCTTCATTCATCTTTGCCACCTTGTGATATTGTGTCTTGCCTCACATTCTCACACTATGCATTATCTTGAAAGCTTGCTAACAATCTCCTTTGAAGAGAAGTTGTTCCTCTAAGAGGTCATTCCTCTAATTTTGAAGCTAACAAAACCTTCTCCAATATTGTGTTAAGTATATCCTCTGAGAGGTCACTCCTTTTCATTTCTCTTTAAGGAAGATTTTGAATATCATAGTTGCGGAAGTCATTCTCTTCGTTTGATCTTCAGATTTCTTGATTATGGAGAATGTCTTTAAGCATAAGCATGCAGTTATGTTATTCGTTAGATCATATCCTGGAACAAGTGTGATTCATAAAGAAACGCACCATATTAGCTTTCCAGTTGGCACAAAACTTAATTCATAAAGAATCTCGAAAATCACCTACTACAGTGCTATTAGAGGTTGCTACTAGAAGGATATCCATTCGTCAATATGAATACTGAAGAGTGTCACTCTGAATATTCTGGCAAGATCATAGAGATATTGCATAGAAACATAGAAAAAAGATTGAATCAATTAATAATCAAACCATCGTTGCTTTCCAGTTTACACATGTTCAAATCATAATGAATCTTACACGTGGCCTACCGTAGTGATGTTTGGTCTCCATTCATCACTATGAATACTAAAGAGTATCACTCTGAGTATTCTGTCAATATCACAAGGATATAACGTAGTACTATCTTCTTTGTCATTTGTGTTATAGATGATGCACAATCATGTGTTTATCATGAAATGTGTCTTAACGAGATTTTGATTGATCTCATTGCTCTAGACTTGATTTGTGCACTTTCGTTCTAGTGATCGGAGGCTGGAGAAGATTGTCACCTTTTCAATATCAACTATCTTAGAGTGAGAAATTTAATAGAAGTCGTGTTGATCTCAATGATAATATAACAAACTTCTTTTGAGAGAAGCCTCAGTTAGCTGAGAAGGGTTGTGCATTGTAACAATGGGTCCATGATATCTTACCTTCAACACCATCAATCATCTTTGTGTTTCTAACAGCAAATGTAATGACCGGTTTTTGCCTAAGTTATATGGAGGGCTATTTCTTTTCACCCTTTATCCTTACATTTCTTCTTCATTCTTCAATCAATGCTAGCATAAGTCATTACTAGCACCTTGTTGTGTTTGTTCTAGTGCTAGCTTAAGTCATTAGTCGAAATTTTTCCCTTATCACATTCTACTACGTCTTTTCCTAAAGACTTCTAATAATGTATTGGATTATCCCGAGGAAGATTCCTCCAATTCTGGTTGGATCATAGGACGTATACCTAACCACCTTTTTGTTAGAATATTGTTGTGAATTAAAGAGGTTGTGGGGCATAAGATCGTAACCATAAACCATTTGAAAGCCAATCAAAGTGTTTAATATAAATCACAACTTGTAACAATTTAGGAGTTTTGTCGCTTCAAAAATTCCCCCCTTCACATGTACATTGATAATCGAAAGTGTTTCGCACATGTGGGTTGGAGTTAAAGTCCTTGAGTCTTATATGTTAGTTTTATATATTATATCGCATTTTAAACATATTTTCTCCCCTATCTCTAATATATAAACTAAAAGATACCAATTTGATTAAAATATACCACAAAATAGTCTTGAAAATCTTTCGGGAGAAAATGTGTCTAACTTAGCATGGATTACTTGGAACATTTTATTTTAGTAGTGGTGAGTACACAACTTCTGAATGATTTTAAATAATCATTGAAAAATTGTTGAAAAAACAGTACTCACACAAACATGTTCTGAACACATAAAATTTTTGTTTAAAGGATGTGCTCACGAACATCATAGTTTTTTCATGGCAAAGTCACCGAGTGAGAATTACACACAATGTGTTGGATACATAAAAATTCATTTGACACAATATATCCAACAACATTAAAAATTTGATTTTGGAAAGACCCCCCCCCCCCCCCCCAAAGTTAATCAAATTGAATGTCATTATGAGGTTGGGAGTGTTGAACACAAAATTTTTTTAAGATACCAAATATATATTATAAATATACCACATAAAATTATGAAAGTATTTTTTTATTGAAAGATCCTTTTGGACAATTATGTTCAACACTTTTTTAAAACCATTTCTTTTTCAATATGGTGTTTCTAAAGCATAAAATTGAGGTCATACACTTTGAATGTCTTGACGAATCCGCTCAAGTGTAAGAAGATTTTTCTTCTTTTGCTAAGGGTAATCGCATTGAATTGTACACTCCCCCGTGAATATAGGTCTGGGTTGCAATTTGATATTGACTACTAGCATTTGTTTTGAGCTCCAAATTTCTATTGTTTTATGAATAGCTCAATAGCACGATAGATTGATCTACCAGTTATGAGGAGAAGTTATCTAAAATATACACCTTCCTTTATAAGAAATAGAAATGATATGTTTTGAAAACATTGGACCTTTCATTCGAGCTTTATTTACTAACACGTGTCATTATTAAACGACTTTTCGACGCACGTAAGTATTATCAATACTGAAAGACACGTCGAGAAGATTCTTTTTGGTATTTTCAAAGATTTTCTTTTTCCTATAGATATTTACAAGTGAAAATGAAAAAGAAATATCAAGAATTTAGGTTATTATGGTTTCTGTGAAGCCCTTGTTTCTTTGATATCAAATGTTTCAGCAACCAAACTTTGAGATCTTCCATCTCGGCATTGTATGATGTACTTGTAACAGAGTTAGTGGTACCTGCACTTATATCAAGCGTTTCTTTGCATGTATGATGGTTAGAGATATTTTTATTGGGGCCATGTGGTGGATCACAAGCAACCTTGGTTGAGCTAGATGTGAATATCTTTCTCGTAGGAACCCACCTAAGACCAACATTTTTTGAAGATTCTATCCGTGGGTTTCCACCTAAGACTATATCTAGGAGACATTGTTTTCTGATGCATATCGAAAGACTTATTGAGATAAAATGTATTTCTAGAGGAGAACCGCCATTCCGGTTTCTTATCATTATGAATCTCTTATATGGGTTTGTTTCTAGTTGTCTTATAGGGTTGAGTCTCAGTAAGAGTTCACCTTATTCAGGAATTTTGTTATACCAGCATCATGATTTGCATAAAATACATATTTATTACATTTTGAACAAACAAAGTGTTTAGAATCTGAAAAGGATCTAGCTTATAATGATTTGCTACTAGGATTGAAGTTACCGAACACAGCTATTCTTAGGTGCAAGCCAATTCCTAGATGATTGATTAACACTCCTATTTTGTGGTTTACAGCCATCAGTAGTGTTTTGAACTTTAGTAGAAGGCATTACATGAGATTTAGAATTCCTATTTCTCTCTTATGTCTTTTTCTTAGCAACCTTTGGATAGTGATTATGAAATAGCCATTTGAACTATTTATAGAAGAGCTAGATGCAATAATATGATGAAGTTTTGAAAATGTGGATTCTCTGACATAGGGCCTAATTTGTAATGTAACGGATTTTGACAAAACATATTTCACATCAACTTGGGAGGCATACCGTATTTTTAAAACTTTAGGTCGTTCAGATTTAAACGCATTCAGTTGTTTGAAAACTCTTTGGTTTCTGAGTGTAAATAAAGGGGGCGTCCCCAAGATTGATGGTTTTTCAAACTTAGTGTCCACACTACTTCCTTTTATTTTTTGGAATTTTTTTTCAACCCAGCAATTACAAACACCTTTTCCTACACTCGACCTATTAACTCAACACTTTTAGCAATCAAGTAAGTTGTCTGTTCAATAGTGTTCGCTCTTGTTTGTTTAATTGACTCAAATAAGTCATTGTAAAGTTGTTTTACATTCTCATTTTGCTTTATTAAATGCTTATTTTGTAAATGTAATTTAGTGAAAGTTTTCTCTAGACTGATGTTTATAGTTTTAAATAATACAATGTCGTTTTTAACATTCGCTTCATTAGTTTTTCCAGATTCGAGAGGATGTACTGATAGTTCACTTAATGAAGCAGGCAGAGGACATGTATTTTGAGAAGCCAACTTTAATTCTAACACATTAATTTGTTTAAAAAAAAACTTCTTTTTTGGCTTGAGAATCTCGAATCTTATAATCCAGTTTTTGTTCAAGCACAAACTTATCCATTTTTTCAAGTTTTCTTATAATCCAGTTTTTTGGAGATCTCAAATCTTCTTTTTCTTTTTCAACTTTTTCAAACTATGTTTCAAACTTGTCCATTTTCTATGAAAATTTGAGTTTGGCATCCTCAAAATCTTTTGTCTTTATTTTGGGTAAAGGGGACTACACCTCGGTAAAATATATTAAATCTACAAAAAAACGAGTTAAGTATAATGGAATGTGACTGATATGTAAAATTAACCTCAGGCTACGCTTGAACAACCTCTAATTCATATGACAGACCATATGAACTCTATAACCTTTACATACCAAATGACACCAATAGGAAAAAACCACCTAATGGCACATACACCAACAAACCAAAATAAATACATCAATAAAGAATGGAATTAGGTAAGCTCATCAACTGGGCAAACCGAACACACTCCATAGAATGCTTTAACCTGCATAAGAGAAGCTTCAACCGAACCATGGATAGAATACAGTATGCACCTTGATTCATCGACCTTTTAACCAACTTAAACAACCTCCAATTCCTTTCCTACCATAAGTAATACGTAGTCGTTGCGAAAATCAGTTTGGAGATCAAACTCTTAGTTGTCCTACGTCTAGCCCAAGGAAGAATGTACTCTAAAATGTCACTAAACACCGGACTCGAGCAACCAAAGTTAGAAACCATGCAAACCTTGTACCAAACCTGCTGAGAGAACACACATTCAAAAAACAAATACTCATGAGAATTCGGTTGACCCTCACAAAACGGACATACGGAAGCCACATCACTAGACACATCCCACAAATAAATCTTATCATGCGTCTTCAGCTTATGCTTGATTACTAGCCATAGATTGAAAGAATGTCGCAGAATGCAGCTAGAAAACCAAACAATATCAACCCAAGATACTTTAACATCGCGAGGCCTCAAAGACGACCATACCGTCTAAACCGAGAATGGATTTAAATCATTACATTCCATCCGTCATAATAAGGTATCATGTCTCTAACTGAATATTCGGAACCGCAATATTATCAAGAAAAGCAAATTTACCTCGGAGGTATTCTGGCCATAGCCATTGACTATCAACAATAACATCTCAGACCTTAGTATTAAAGTCAAAACCCGCCCGATGAATATCCCTTAGGAGATATAGTCGTGCCCAATGGACTATTCGTACACCAAATGTATAACCATAACGAGACCTGGGAACAATTCCTAATTTTATACCAAATGAGCTCTTGAATAATAGGCCGTAAATAAAGAATCTTGCGCCACCCATCAAACTACCACGAATAGGAATTTCCCAAAAACTTCAACCTTTAAGCTTGTATTCATGGATCCATTTCACCCAAAGGGATTCTTTAAGAAGTAATAACTTTTAAATATGCGAAACCATAAGAGCTTTATTAAAAATATCTAACCGACGAATTCCCAAACCTCCCTCATCTTTAGGAAGACAAACAACCTCCCAAGCCACATTTACTTTACCTTTTTTCATGGGCCCTTGACACCATAAAAAACCACGCATGATTTTCTCAATATCAAGGAGAACCCGCGAAGGAAGCACAAAAACAGAAGCCCAATATACATGCATAGAACCAATAGCAGATTGCACAAGTTGAAGCCTACCAGTAGTCGATAAAGCTTTGTTCTTCCAATCTTGGACCCGAGCTTAGAACCTCTCAACTAGCTCCCGACAATCACGAATAATAAGTCTAGAAGATACCAATGGAACTCCTAAATATTTAACCGGGAGATGACCTTCCATAAACGGCAAAATCTGAAGAATAGAAAGCTTAACATGATTGAGAACATTACAAAAATAAGCCCTGCTTTTAGGAAGACTAGGAGTAAGCTCTGACACCAGATTAAACTCATCCATAGCCACTTTAATAACCATAACCGATTGAACATCACCATGGGAGAATAAGAACAAATCATCAGCAAAGCAGAGATTAATTAGCTCAATTTTTTACCAGTATCTATGACAGTTAAAGATTCATCATTTCACACCCTTCTTTTAAGCATAAGAGTTAGGACCTCCATAATAAACGTAAACAAATATTGAGATAAAGGTTCCCCTTGACGAAGACCCCTACAACCCTTAAAATAGCCATGAGAGAACCATTAATGCTGATCGAGAAAGAAGTGGTAGAGACACACTCCATAATCTAAGCAACCATGCGATGATGGAAACCAAAACCCACAAGAACCTTCCTCAAGAACTCTCAATCCATAGTATCATACGCCTTCTGAATATTAACCTTAAACACATAACGAGAAACACCACGATCGAGATGGTAATTGTGCATCAATTCCTGGGATAGAAGAATATTATTTGCAATATGACGACCCAGAACAAAGGCTGATTGGTTGATATTTACAAGATCTTTCAAGATGTCCTTCATACAAGTAGCTAAGATTCTAGTAATACACTTGAACAAAACATTACAACAAGATATATGTCGGTAGTCATTAAGCCTACTAGGAGCATTCTGTTGGGAATAAAATATGGGTCAGTTCACTAGACGCTGATAAGAAGAATGTCAACGCTGATAGGATGACATTGGACGCTGACAGCCAAGCGTTGACATTGAAGAAGTCAACGCTGACAGCCTTGAAGATTGACACTGATGGAATATCTTCATACGAATCTTTTTGTTTATTTGTTTCTTTATTTGTGTATGGTAAGATAAGCACAACATTGTATTTTCTATTATTATCTTTACCTAGAATAGTTGATTCGTAGCTTATTGTACAAGACTTCTTGTTCTATAAAAGAAGGTCTTTTAGGTTAAAGTTATATATCAGTTTTCATAAGTATTCGCAAGTTAAACTCTTTCATTGTAATCAAGCACGATCATTCTAATACAAGTGAAAGTTTGTTTAACATCTTTGTGTTTTAGATCAAGTGTTAATTCCGCATAACACTTTGTTACTTTATTCATAAGCAAAGGTTTCTCTACGTGTAGTACTTGATCTAATCTCGTATACACAAAGCTTAATCGATCTAAGTTTGGGATCAATAAGTGGTATCAGAGCTTGTTGAGAAACTTTTGATCTTTAAGTAACGTAAGAACCCTAAAATTCTCAAAACCCTAAAAACATCATGTCTGGTACAGATCAACCTGCTTCTTTGCTACAAAACAACTCCTCAAACCCTAGTATCAAAATTCCCATGTTTGATGCCAGGAACTTTGAGCTTTGGAAGTCCAATTTTGAGCAATACATAGCTATTCATGACTACACTCTTTGGGAGATTATCGAATATGGGAACACATTCGACAAAGCAACAAAGATTACTGCTGCAATTGCCACAAGGACAGCTGTTCCTAATTGTCCTGAAGCTGATAAGGTGGAAAAGCCTGGAGATGGGAGAGCTGTAGCTGTTGAAGATATAGCCAAGAAGAGGGTGGACATGAAAATCTTGAACATCTTGAAACACGCCCTAGGTCATGAGAATCAGCACAAGTACAAACGCTTTGAGTCTGCAAAAGAGCTTTGGGAAGCTCTTGAAGTAGCACATGGTGGCAATGCTGACACAAAAGAAGAAAAGAAGAAGCAACTCTTGCATGAGTATGCTGTCTTTAAAGCTCAACCTAATGAGAATCTCAGCAGTGTGAGAAGTAGACTTCTTGACATCACAAGTCAACTTTCCTTCATGGGAACTCAAATTGATGACCCTGAATTGAATGCTACGTTTCTCAAAAGCCTTGGTGATGTATGGAAGATTGAGACAAGATCCATTCTTGTCAATAACACTCACAAGACCTCTAGGTTTGATGACATCTTCAACAAACTAAGACTGTTGGAGAATGAATGGCAATTGGATAATGATAATAAATCTTCCAGTAGCAACATGGCCTTCTTCTCACAAAGTGAAGGCCAATTTGATTCCATGAACTTCTATGGACATCCAGCCACTGGATCTCAATGTGTCAACGCTGGATCTCAGTCTGTCAGCGCTGGATCATATCCTGTCAACGCTTTGTACTCAAGCGCTGACACATACAATCATGGCGCTGATAGAATTAAACCTGCTGGTTTTGATCTAGATACTGTGTGTGCATTCATTGCTTCTTTGCCCAGTGATTCAAGAATTACATATGAAGATCTTGAGCAGATAAGTGATGAACAATTGGAAGAAATGGACATCAAGTGGACTATGGCTCTTGTAAGTTTAAGAGCAAACAGGTTCAATAAAAGGTTCAAGAAGAAGATGACCTTTAATGCTAAGGATGTTGCTGGATTTGACAAGTCCAAGGTTGAGTGCTACAACTGTCATAGGATGGGGCACTTTATGAGGGAATGTAGATCTCCAAGAAGATCTGATGCTGGGAAGCCTTCAAGCCAAATGATTAAGAGCCCAGATCCCAAGGCCATGGTTGTTGTTCAACAAATTGATGGAGTTGGAGAATGGGACTGGAGCTGGATGGCTAAGAATGAGGAAGAGGACAGAGCTTTGGTTGCTGAAGTTAAAGAAGAGCATGTTGAATATGCTCTCATGGCACACTCCTCCTCTTCATCAGATAATGAGGTATATGATGATGGTTTCTGTTCTAAGGGTTGTCGTTTAAATACTGAAAAATTAAAACAAGAGATAGTAAAATTATTAGATGAGGCAAGTACTGAAAGATGCAAAGTATCTAATTATCAAATTGCTCTTACCCAAACAGAAAAGACAGTAGCTGAGTATAAGAAAATGGAGTTTGATTTAAAGGATCAAATAAATATCTTAAAACATGAGTTACATCAGAGTAAAGTTGTTCAAGATATAGTAAATAGGGTTAATCTTGATTTGATAGCTCAGTTAGAGGAGGCTAACAAAAATAAAGATAATGTGAGTCTTAAAATCCAGAGATTTGATAAGGCCACACAATCCCTAGGAGAGTGTGTTAGTAAACAAAGAGACTCTAAGGATATGAGTGGGATTGGGATGAATAATTATACTGGTGTTCCACCACCAGCTGGGGATTTCTATGGTGTCCAATCAAAGGACTTATCTTGGACTGGCTTGCCAGAATGCCAAGAGGAGGAATTCATTCCTCCACCTAGAGTGACTTCCCCAGTTGAGGAATACAAGCAAAAACTGACTGACCTAGATGAGTGGAAGAAAGCTAACAACACCTTGTTTGTTAAGGGAGGGTTGTTGTGTGAATGTCCAAATGAGCCCACACCAATCAAGAGCCTTGATCCTAAACCTATTAAGATCACACACCCTACCACTAGCAAAGCTGTTGAACTTGGCCCACAAACTGTTAGAAAACCTAGTGTTAAGTATGCTGAGATGTATAGAAATACTAGGTCACCAAAAAGCCAAGTTAGTAACCATGGAACAGGCTTCTTTGCTTCTAGACCTAAGACTATGTCTAGAAAAGCTTGTTACACATGTGGTAGCTTCTCACATTTGGCCTACAAATGTGTCAACGCTTCCAATGTCAACGCTGATAGGAACCATTTCAGCGCTGACAAAAGTCAACATAGGTCAAACACTGTCAGACCCAATACCTTTGTGAACAAAAGTTCACAAGTTGTTAGACCAGCCCCATTCTTTTCTAGAGGGTCTAACACACAAGGCCTAAGACCTTTTCAAAAGTCAAACACTTGGTCAAATAGGCAATGGGTTCCTGTAGCAAACCCTAGGTTCAACACTGATAAGAGCAATCGGGGCGCTGACAAGAGAAATTTCAGCGCTGACAAACACACTGCTAAACCTAGGTATTTGCAACCACAGGGAAATAGGTCTAAAGCTTCTACTAGCTTAACATGGAGACCAAAACAAGACCAAAACCCTAATTCTACTGGTATTTCTATGACATGCAACAGGTTTCATTATATTTCAAAGGCATTGTCAACACCAATTGGGGTTAACTGGGAATTTCATTCAAACAGGGATGAAAATGGGGTTGTTATGAGAACCAAGTCTGTTCTTGTTGAACAACCAAATGAATCCAAGTCTTCCAAGGCTTGGGTTCCCAAAGAAAACTAATGTGTTTTCTTTATGTGCAGGGCATTCAGAAGAAGATCAATGATTATGGATACTGGGATAGTGGATGCTCAAGGCACATGACAGGAAAGGAAGACTATCTGACCAATTTCTCTCCTATTCAAGATGGTGATAAGGTATACTTTGGAGGGGGCTATGGAACAATCACAGGAAAAGGAACCCTTGTCACCAACAATCTACGGTTTGAGAATGTCTTCTTGGTAAAAGAACTGGATTATAATTTGTTTAGTGTATCACAAGTGTGTGATAACAAAAATAAGGTTCTTTTCACAGATACTGAGTGCTTGGTGTTAAGCAAAGATTATAAGCTCCCTGAGGAAAAATACATAGATTTTAGAACACCAATGCATAAAGACATATATAATGTGAATCTTAATGGAATTAAGATAAATAATAAAATGTCATGTCTGTATGCTAAAGCCTCAGTAGATGAAAGTAATCTTTGGCACAGGAGATTAGGGCACATAAACTTTAAGAATATCAATAGACTTGTGAGGCTTGGTTTAGTTGATGGTTTGCCTGAAAAGGCTTTCCACAATGACCACTCTTGTGTTGCATGTCTTAAGGGCAAGCAGCACAAGGTCTCATTCAGGTCTAAACAGGTGCACTCCAGTTCTAAACCACTTCACTTATTGCATATGGACCTCTTTGGTCCAACTAATATAGAAAGTTTGAAGGGTAAATCATATTGTTTTGTTATCACTGATGATTATTCCAGGTTTACATGGACTTTCTTTTTAGCCAAGAAAAGTGAAACTGTCCAAAGTCTGATTAATTTCATTACCCAAATTGAAAAGAAGAATGGTAATGAGGTCAAAATTATTAGAAGTGACAATGGGGGTGAGTTTAGAAATCAGTTGTTAGATGATTTTTGTGCCAAGAAAGGGATTACTAGGCAGTTTAGCATAGCTAGAACCCCACAGCAAAATGGGGTTGCTGAAAGGAAGAATAGGACCCTTATTGAAGCAGCCAGAACCATGTTGGCTGATGCCCACTTTCCTATAGCCTTTTGGGCTGAAGCTGTTAACACAGCTTGTTATGTTCAAAATAGGGCATTGGTCAACAAGATACATAATAAGACACCTTATGAATTACTTTGGGGAAGGAAGCCCAATATTGGCTTTCTCAAGCCATTTGGTTGTCATGTAGTTGTTTTAGAAACTAGTGAGGCCCTAGGTAAATTTGATTCTAAAGGTGATGAAGGCTACTTCATGGGTTATTCAGTGTAGAGTAAAGGATATAGGGTTTACATTAAAAAGGAAAAACGTATACTTGAAAAAGTACATGTTAGGTTTTTAGAGAGTAAACCTAGTGATCCTGAGAGTGGTCCAAATTGGTTGTTTGACTTAGAACCTTTGTCTAGAGCTTTAACTTATATGCCTGTTACTGATCCAGACATTGTGAAGGAAACTTCAAGTGTTTTGGAAAAGAGAATTGGTAATGTTTCAGGTATACAGGTTACTAAGAAGGATGGCCCACCAGCAGCTGAGTCATCTCCCACACCAGAATATGTTACACTTCCTATATGGACAGATGAGTATTATGCTGCTGCTACTGCTGCTAGGAAAGATAATGGTGGTGTTCAAATGCCACCAAATACAAACATGCATGATTCTTCAGTCGCTGACAAAGGGAAATCAAGCGCTGACACGACCAATTCAGACGCTGATGGCTCAAACGCTGACAACAACAGTTCAAGCGTTGTTAGCCCAAGCGCTGACAAACAAGGTTCAGACTTTGGTGACACCTTTACACAGCTTTTCTCTTCCCATTTTGAACAGGGTGGACCTTCCAATATTCATGAAGAGATTTCTGTTGCTCAAGAAGAATCTGAGGAAGAAGATATTGGCAACATGGAGCGTGAAGTTGAGGACACCAGACTTTTTGAAGGAGGAGTTCTCACTTCCACAGCTAAGGATCACCCCACATCTCAAATCATTGGTGATGTTATGGCTCCAGTTCAGACAAGAAGATCCCATCAAGGTCTTGGTGGATTTATTGCCAATATACACAAGAAGGTTGATACCCCTCTTGTACAAGCATGTTTGTTTGCATGTTTTCTGTCACAGGAAGAACCTAAGAAAATTTTTGATGCTCTCAAGGAACCAAGTTGGGTGGAAGCAATGCAGGATGAGCTTCACCAATTTGCTATACAGGATGTTTGGGAGCTGGTTGATTGTCCTAGATATGTGAGACCAATTGGGACAAGATGGGTTCTAAGGAACAAGAAAGATGAAAGAGGTATTGTGGTCAGAAACAAGGCACGTTTGGTAGCTCAGGGATATACACAAGAGGAAGGAATTGATTATGAGGAAGTTTTTGCACCAGTTGCAAGAATTGAAGCTATAAGAATTTTTCTAGCTTATGCCTCTTGTATGAACTTCACTGTTTATCAAATGGATGTGAAGAGTGCTTTCCTCTATGGGACAATTGTTGAGGAAGTATATGTCATGCAACCTCCTGGTTTTGAAGATCCTGAGAATCCAGACAAGGTTTATAGAGTGAAGAAAGCCATGTATGGACTTCATCAAGCCCCAAGAGCATGGTATGGTACATTGTCCACCTACTTGGTGGAAAATGGTTTCAAAAGGGGCACCATAGATCAGACACTGTTTACAAATAAGAAAGGAAAACATGTGTTGCTTGTGCAGGTCTATGTTGATGATATCATTTTTGGGTCTACTGATCCAAAAATGAGTGAGGATTTTTCCAAGCTCATGACAGATAAATTCAAGATGAGTGCAATGGGTGAGATGAACTTCTTTCTAGGGTTACAAGTTCAGCAGAAAGAAGATGGTATCTTCATCTCCCAAGACAAGTATGTAGCTGAAATCTTGAAGAAATATGGTTTTTCTCCACATGAGAAGGAGGCTTCCACTCCTATGGATAGGCAACACCCTTGGGGAAAAATTGGAGCTGGAAAGGATGTGGATGTTAGGCACTATAGATCAATGATTGGATCATTGATGTATCTTACAGCCTCAAGACCTGACATCATGTTTGCTGTGTGTGCATGTGCACGCCATCAAGTGACTCCCAAAGAATGTCACCTTTTTGCTGTGAAGAGAATTTTTAGGTACCTAAGATGTTATCCAGATCTTGGATTGTGGTACCCAAAAGATTCTCCCTTGGACCTTATTGCATATTCAGACAGTGACTATGGTGGTGACAAGTTTGATAGGAAATCCACAACTGGTGGATGCCAATTTCTTGGGAGCAGATTGATATCTTGGCAATGCAAGAAACAAACAGTGGTGGCAAACTCTACAACTGAAGCAGAATATGTTGCAGCAGCTGCTTGTTGTGGACAAGTCTTATGGATTCAGAACCAGCTGTTGGATTATGGGTATAATTTTATGCATACCAAGATTTTTGTAGACAATAACAGTACTTTATGCATTATTAAAAATCCTGTACATCATTCTAAAACCAAACACATAGAAATTAGACATCATTTTATAAGAGATTGCTTTGAGAAAGGTTTAATACAACCAGATAGGGTAGCCACAGAAGACAATGTGGCTGATTTATTAACTAAACCTTTTGATGCTGGAAGATTTCAATATTTGGTAACAAATATTGGAATGGTTAATCTCACTTAATATGTGTTTTGGAACCTTTTTGTAAAAGTATGTACAGGATAATGCATTGTTATTGGTCTTTGTGATGATTTAGATTTTCCACTTTATTTTTCTAACACTGACAAAGGTAAATGTAACGCTGTCAAGTGTTATTTTGCCGTTGTTAGAGCTATTATTGTCTAACGCTGACAAGAGTTCCTTCAACGCTGTTAAGTGTTGTCGGGACGCTGTCAGCAACAAATGTTAGTTTTGTGGTTTTCATCTAAATGTGTAGGTAGGTGGTAGCTTTATGCCATTGGATACAGAGTTGCTTATGGATCTTTGAAGAGCTATTTGGACATGTTTTGTTTATGGATGATGGTTGGAATATTTATATTCCTATCTTGACATAAATTTTTAATGTTCATATATATTTTGAGAACTCATGTATCATAGTTTAAGGGGAGGTTTAAGGAACCTTTAGGACTCTTGGGTATTCTTACAATACTCTCATCACAATTCTAGATTGTGTCCACAGGTGAGTATGGGTTAGTTTTACTAAACCATGAGGCACTGTAGCATGCAAAGTTGATAAACTATGCATGCTGCCAAGACATTTTTGGCCTAGAATTGGTTGTGGTCTGATGGGAGACTTGGGAATACTTTGGTTATGGGTTTACCTGGGAGTTACAAAGAATTTTGTGAAATAACTTTGTTAGTAAGTATTTTGGTTAGCAAGGGACTCTAGAGGACATTTGTGTCTATCTTGCTTAAGCAAGTGTGCATAAATAGACAGTGCTTGCCGCCCAGTAATTATTATCAACTTGTAAGATATTTCCCTTAGGATAAATTACTTTGTTAAGGTCTTTTTCTTTTTCAATATTTTTATTTTTAGACGCTGACAAGTTTTTCTCCAAACGCTGTTACGTCCAATCGTGACGCTGACAAGGCTTTAAGCAAACGCTGACAAGAAAATATAGCCGTTGGGCGCTGATGGGCTATTTTTGACCGTTGACACCTAGTGGGCCCTACCCAGTTGTTATTTTTGACTAATCTTTGGCCGTAATTTTGGGGAGAAGTTACTTTTAATTAATGCATGAGATAAGTTATATTTGATTCAAGATTTTCATCATTGCTCTTTGAATATAACCGCCTCATTTTTGACCAATCAAAATCATGCATCTCTCCTATAAATTTGGCTAATCTTTTTATTCTGGGTATTCATATTTTCTTGTCTAACATTTTTCTCCTAGATTTTTCCCATCTCGCATAACCTAAACATCTTTCAAACATGGCACCCAAATTCAACTCAAAGAATTTAACATTGGAGTTCAAGAGCCAACATAATATGGTAGCTTACTTGACTGCTGATGATGATTTGTTTCCTCAGTATTCACAGATGGTGGCATTTTTAAATGCATCTTCATTGAGGTATGCACTTTCTCATACACCATTAGTCCCTGTCGCACACATTAGACAGTTTTGGAACACTGCTAGTTCCACAACAGCTAATGGAGTGACCACATTAACATCTACTGTTCATGGAAGAACATGGGTGGTCACTGAAGCTTTGGTTCGCCAAGCTTTGCGTCTTGATGACGCTGATGGTGTGACTACCCTTGCCATTGCAACAATAGAACAAGGTCTTAGGGAATTGGGTTATCCTATTCCTGCTGATGTCACTTTAAATAAATATCATAAGCAGGAATTTCCCTCTGACTGGAAATATTTGATACATGTCCTTTTACAATGCTTAAGTCCAAAATGAACTTCTTTTAATGAGATAAACAGGTCAATTGCAAGTGCTTTGGTTTGTATAACACGTGGGCTTAAGTATAATTTTTCAAAAATGATTTTTGAAGGGATGTGTAAAAATAAGGGAAGTAAAATGACTTTGGCTTACCCTAGATTTTTGCAAATGGTCTTTGATTTACAAGAGTATTGTTCTAGGGATCATGACACTTTTTATGAGATCCCTAAACAACAG
The DNA here is from genome assembly GCA_025667525.1 of Glebionis coronaria. Lineage (NCBI taxonomy): Eukaryota > Viridiplantae > Streptophyta > Magnoliopsida > Asterales > Asteraceae > Glebionis > Glebionis coronaria. The sequence goes on from JANFOE010000217.1 coordinate 874,641, forward strand.
AAAACCATTTTTGCTAAAATGAGCTCCACAAACGAATCCATACCTCTTACCCAACCCATGCTTGAAGTAATTCAGGCTGCTCAACCACAACCACAACCAGACCCTGAACCCCAACTTGAGCCTATTCATGAACCATTACCTTCACCAGACCACATGGACATTGACCAACCCAGCGCTGACACTCACAATATGGGCGCTGACACAGCCAATCCCAACACTGATACAATCCCTGAACAATCCCAAACACCCCTTAACCAACCTACACCCACACAATCTACTTCATCTTCCACCCCATTACAATCTAGGTTGCATAAACGCCAAAGGGTTACTGGAGTGTTCTCCTCTAGTGATCCTAGCCTTGTAGCAGAGAGAACCACCTCCACAAGTGTGGCTGGTGACATGGGTGAGGCTGGGGCTATTGACACAGGCTTAGATGCTGGTCAAGACAGTCCCAACATCATTAAGACCTCATCCATGCCTGATGATTCTATTTTGGGAGGTCAAATCCCCATTCTAGCTGAGGGCAGATTGGAACCTATGACAATAATTAAATTGACGGCTGCTGTCATTAGCTTGCAGAAGCAAAATGTCAGCCATGTACAAATTGTCAACAAACAGGGATGTGAACTCCAAGTTTTGAGGGAGCGTGTGACTGTTTTGGAGAATCCAAGTAGCAGGAGTCTAATGGAGGAATCTTCCAAAGGGGAGGATGAAGAGGATGAAGAGGATGAGCTGATTCATACAGCTAGTGAGAAGAGTTCAGAGAAGAGTTCACAATTTAGTGAGTCTTTACAGGTTGCTGAAGCTCTCACCAATTTGAAGAAGCACCCAGTTATTGATACATCCAAGGTGACACCATTAAACTTGGAAGGATCTTTCAAAGAAACAATGGGCGCTGATACAGGTTTGAACGCTGACACATCCAGCGCTGACAAAGGTAATCGTGGCGCTGATAGGAGTAACTTGAACGCTGATAAAGTTGCAGGTGGTGTTGATGTATTCCAGCCATCAACAATCATCAAAGATGTGTCCACACAGGTTTCTTCTTCTACTTTACCAATTATTGATCCAAAAGACAAAGGTAAAGGGATTCTGATTGAAGAAGATGTTCCAAAGAAAGATGCAGCACAAATTGCATTTGATGAACAGTTGGCTGCACAACTTTTGGAAAGAGATTTGAAGAGGAGTAGAAGATCACCATTTGTTGTTTCTGAGAGTGAGGAAGAAAGTGGTGATGATAAAGAAGGTGATATCTCAGATTCAAGTATTCAAATTATTGAAGATCCAGAAAGGCTTGAATATGGGGATGAGCTTGCAAAGGAAAGGTTGAGTGAGTTGAAGAATCAGATTGATTGGGACCTACCAGAAATCACCAGAATGTACCATGCTTGGGAAGACAAGGTTATGGACAACCCAGGAATGAGCTTATCAGATCAAATTTGGGGGTTGGAAGTACTTCTCAGGGTACAAGATGACATAAAGGTGATTATGAGGTTTAATGCACAAGAGGTCAAGACTTGGCTCAAAAGAGATAGAAGGCAGTTGTACTATAAGTTGCTTAGATGTCATCAGCCTAATTGGACATCAAAGAAGTTGTTGGCCTTATCTTTTGAGGAGCTAGAGTATAGGGCACATCCTATTTGGAGGAAGGTGCAAGAACAGAATGTCTACAAGTTTCTTTCAGAAGAAAGGAAACAAGAGCTTGCTGAGGAAATGCAGATTCAAAAGGAAATGAGGATTGCTCAAAGACCAGTGAAGAAAGGAGATCCTTTCCAATTTCCTAAAGACATGGATGTGTATTTTCCAACTGAAGGTGTTATAAGGAAGCATCTCAAGCTTTCTCCATTGGAAGCTTCAGATTTGGTAAATGTAGTACCTCTAGATGACAGAAATCCAATCATCAGTTTTGATGAAGATGAGTGTGGATTTTGGAAGATTGGCAGATTTGGAAAGGAGGTACATACTTTCACTTCAGTTATTTCTATATTTTCAAGCATAGACAGAGAAGACTTGGTGCATCTATGGAGATTAATAGAGGCCAAGTATACAGCTGAAGCACCTACTTCAGCAAATGGAATAAGACTTTGGAACACATTTATGACTTTGTGTGGTCCAAAAGAAGCAGATCCTGCCATATGGAAGGAGCTTGAAGATGATCTCAGTAATCTTCATTGGAGGCTGTATTCTACTTGTGGTGTATTTCATATGAGCTCTACAAAGTTTTCAGAGTATTTACTTATGGATGCTGACTATTTCTTGTCCAAAGAAGTGTTGGAGAAGATGCTAGAGACACCCTTGGAGATTGATTATACTAGTGATGTGGCCAAAGACCTGATCAGATATGTTTATCACCAACATAAGAAGTTTTTGAAAGATTCCTCCTAAGTCTTAAGTGTTTATTCAGAAACTTGATCATTGGAATGGATATCAAGTTTAGGGGAGGATTGTTGGGAATAAAATATGGGTCAGTTCACTAGACGCTGATAAGAAGAATGTCAACGCTGATAGGATGACATTGGACGCTGACAGCCAAGCGTTGACATTGAAGAAGTCAACGCTGACAGCCTTGAAGATTGACACTGATGGAATATCTTCATACGAATCTTTTTGTTTATTTGTTTCTTTATTTGTGTATGGTAAAGATAAGCACAACATTGTATTTTCTATTATTATCTTTACCTAGAATAGTTGATTCGTAGCTTATTGTACAAGACTTCTTGTTCTATAAAAGAAGGTCTTTTAGGTTAAAGTTATATATCAGTTTTCATAAGTATTCGCAAGTTAAACTCTTTCATTGTAATCAAACACGATCATTCTAATACAAGTGAAAGTTTGTTTAACATCTTTGTGTTTTAGATCAAGTGTTAATTCCGCATAACACTTTGTTACTTTATTCATAAGCAAAGGTTTCTCTACGTGTAGTACTTGATCTAATCTCGTATACACAAAGCTTAATCGATCTAAGTTTGGGATCAATACATTCACCTTTGGAATTAGGGAAATAATAGTATGGTTTAACTCCTTAAGCAGTTTACCATTAGTGAAAATCTCTCGAACCGTATCAATAGCATCAAACAATTTCCCATGACTCCTTAAAAAATGTTTATGTATATCCATTAGATCCTGGAGATTTGTCATTACCCATTTTTAAAATAGCTTGCTTAACTTCTTGATCAATAACATCACGCGTCATATATAAGGCCACCCCAGCATCAAGAGAAGTATGGAATAGGTTCGCAATATGAAATTCACCCGTATCCCCTGCTAGCCCAAGAAAAAATTCATAATTAGTAACAAACGCTTCAGCAACCCGATAATTTTCAAATACCATACCATTCGAACTAGTCACCACATATATCCGACTCCTACTAATACAACTCTTAACCGCCTTATGAAAGTATGCCGAATTTGTATCACCCTCTTTAAGCCAAGTAATCTTAGCTTTTTGTTTAAAAAATCTTTCCTCCACAAGCAGTGCATCATTAAATGCATTAACAGTAGTAGCTTTTGTTTGCTGAGCTAAAAGTATTTCGAACTATTTAATCTTAGAATCAAAACTATTTGCTTCAATAAGTGTATGTGCATCATCCTGGGCAGTCTCTCCTCTATTATTACACATATATATTAAATCATGAGTGATTTTGCTATCATCATTTTCCACACATATGTGTCATAAATGGATTTAGATTTCTCAGTATGTTGTTTTTCATTAGAAAATACATTGCATTCAACTATTAATTATACCTCAGTCATTGATTGTTCATCATATATGGGTCTGATTTGTGCATTATTAGCATCTGTATCGATCCCTGATCTGCTACATGTATCTTGCTATTCTGATTTCGTCCCGCTACTTTCTGTGACAATCGTAATTTCTTGCATTTGGGTCTTTCTTCTATTCACCCTTCTGTCATAATGACTTTTGTGATGTGTTCTTTCAGTTACAAACTACTTAATAGAATTTATGTGTTGAAGTAGTGATTCTCTAAATTGTTTGACACCGATCATAGTGTGTTCCAAAAAATACATGTCTGTCATTTCACTATAGTAATCCATGAAAAATTGTGAATCGATACTCATCTAAAACTGTATGTTTATCACGGAAAGGGCTTCTATGGATCATTCTTCTAGAATTTTGTCTATGCCAAGTTGCTTTTTTGAATTGATCTACGTTGAGTTGCATCGTTCTAGGCAAAGGCTGATTTTCTTGATTAAAGAGTGATATAAATGCCTGTTTGGATCCAATTTCCATACGAGTGCCTTTTAATTCATCACTTAAAAGAACATGAAGGAGTGAATGAAGTGATCTAAAGTGTGTCATGTCGCGTTCTTTTGCTTTCAACATCTTGTATTTTACTACAAGCACATATTTTGTTTCTGAATGCACACTGTTTTTTTATCTTAGAGTTGCTACAATTTGTCCTTGAACTATTCTTTGTATACCCAAAACCACAACTTACATTCTCTTTACCAAATAATGTTCCATGACTAACAATAGTAACCAGACTAGTATCCATAGAGTGAACCTTTACAACCGTGCACTCTTGCATCTACACTGTTAATGCAATGATGCCTAAAAACGTTACATGCATTTTTGGTGTCTCTTTATTTTGATTACGACAATATATAAAAACAAGTATTTACCAAAACAATAAAAATCGAATTCTTGAGTTCAGTATTTTCCATATCATTCATAATCACTTAAGGTATGAATAAACAAGTTCTTAACCTAACTAAGTGATCAAAGGTTAATATTTTTCTTAAAACTCACTTTTATATTTAAGTGACAAAAGTTTTTGAATAAACTTTAATTTTAAGAAAATGTTATTGTGGATTTGCTAAATATGATCTGGTGGTCTAATGTGGTGGAAAATGGTGTTGGTAGCCATTGTTGAAAGAGAGAGAGAGAAGAGTGATTGAATGTGTATAAAGATAAGAAAATGAATTAAACTTGAAAAGTGACACAAGCAACACCCCTCCTTGGAAGCTAAGGAGGGGTATATATAGTCACACACACTACATAAACTTTACAACGAACCTAGTATAGTCTAAATGTGTGTGACTATGATAATTAATGGGAATTCTTAAATGTCGTCACATAAAGTGAGTTTCCAACAATCTTCCCCCATGGGACGACGTGTAGAATTCCTTACAATATTTTTCCTAACAAGTACATAATGATTAAGAACAAGAGCTTCCATGAAGCGTCCAATGCTGATGATGTCTTCTGAGGCCTTTGACTTCAAAACGCCTCATCTTTAAAGTAACTTGTATAAGAAATACTGTAACGACACGAGCTAAGTAACCCATACACTTCTGGTTAAGGAGAAGCTTCTGAATTAGCTTCCCCCTAATTCATGCCACATAAACTTGATGTAGAAGCTTTTTATAGCTTCCCCCTAAATCGACCATCCTCGTAAGCAACTTCATAGCTTTCAATAAAGCTTAGAATGATTAAGCGCACAGCGGAATCTAACAAGCAAATCCCATCATATAACATGATAACATTGCTAAGAGGGATTGAAAGTAAGGGGTACACCAAGTAGATCAACAACTTCTCTTCTCACGCTTGAATAATTCTTCTGAATTTTTATTCCCCCTGAGAGTTCAAGTTATGCATACCAGAAAGAATCAAGACATTTCTTCCCCCACGTGGTTGAAGAAAGTAAATCAATCCCAATTATGAAGCTCAAATACTGAAGTGGACACATTATCCCATTCATGAAGTTGACATCGTAACACCAGAGTCAATTAAGTCACGGAAATGCACATATCTTCTTTCGGAGATGCACCAGAGTCAATTAAGTCCCGGGAATGCATATAGGATAATGATGATGTTTAATTGCAACAATCAAACAATTAAACCTCGAATCAGTAGTGTACCGTTTAGAGATTGATAACGCCACGAGTTAAAACACTGATTTTCTCTACGGCTATGACAAATGTCATCCCGGAATGTCTTCAAATCAAAAGAAGGTATGAAGTTCATCACGTGTACTCGTTGTGCGTTCAATGTGTCTTCTTCTTCCCCCTTGATGGTTTCGAAATTCGGCACCATCAACAAATCGTACGCACATAAACCTGAAATCTCGTGAGAATAATAAATAAGTTGAATTATATATTTTGTGAGAATCAGCTGTTGATCGAAAATCTCTTCTCATAAACTCTCCATGGCCACCTTTACCAACCCACGTGAAGGCAATTTAAAGTGACCACTGAAAGAATGAACCGGATATATCAAACATGAAGCTGAATTAAAATCCTTCGATCTTGTGACTTAAGCTTGCACTATTGTTGAATGAAGAACGGTGGAGAAATCTCTAAGTACTCAATGCATCACTGAAGAAGTCTATAAGCACAATACCTCTTGAAATTATCCACGTCAACTAAGCGCGTGACACTGAGTACAACAATGTAACCCCTTTAAGTGATAGTTATCCGAGTCATCAACCAACCACCCTGAACCCGGAAATCAGATAACCAAGTCTTCATTCTAATATGAAGCACGAGCAAGTTATCTTTGAAAGATAAAATAAATACACGCCTTCGAAAAAATGTGTCTTCAACGTCACGTAATTAATACCCGATCAAACAAAATCTGTAGCCACTAAAAAAGCGCCCAATTTTTCGTGGTCTCGTCAAAAATAAATCTTGTCACTTTGTCACGTCATTTTTGTCACGTCACTTTTGTCTCGATAATGTCCAAAGTATATCATAATACACAAAATTTTATTTAAAATAAATAATTTTGAAACAAAATAAATTCGTGTATAGAGTGAATGAATCACTGGGCCCATCAATCAACTACAAACTCATCACAGCCCAATTTCTTTGCCAACAAAATCGAGCCCATGAAGTGAAAAAAATAACCCGAGGCCCATGAATGAAGAAAATAAAGTAATTGGAAACGTGGCATGCTTGGCAGACAACTATCGATTGACCATTTGTGGTGAGTACCACGTGGTCCACATGTCTCATTTTTGTGTATACCAACATCACCCGGGCCATCAAACCCGGTCCAAGTTCTTTATAAGTGAGGATAAAAAACAAGTTTACCCTAATTTTTATCACTCACTAACCCTCATCTCACATCTTAGAAAGTTCCGCCCCCCACCTAACTTCATCTCATCCCCTCCATCGTAACCTCCGTCCACCATTAATATATCCCCAATCTTAATCTATCCCCAATCTCATCAAATAATTCATTCTCAAATCATCCATCTCAGATTATCATCATCAACCATCCTTATCAAACCAAACATGCACGAATAATAAATAAACTCAGTCACCAAATTAAACCAATCCTTGATCTGATCATATCTAAACACATCTCCAAAGTAACGGTTCCAAGATCATGTAAAAGGTCTCGGGTAGGTGTATTGATTTTAATTGCATGTTGTTGATATAATCGAATAAAAGGAGAACGGATAACATAGTTGTTATACTGTTTCCTTTATGTTCGAAAAGTAAATGATGGTTTAATCCATTATATTGATTGATTATAGCAAATCGAATCAAAGAGATGACAATAACAAATTTGTTATTAGTCATACTCTTATATATTCGAAAATAAATCAAAGAAATTTTTAAACTTCAACAGTGATTTATGATGAGAACCATTTCGTGGGTTTAGATCATTAAAGATCTTGACATGCATGTTTAACCACAAAAAAAATGTATCTGAGATCACACTTGCTGTTTTGTTTTCTGTTATGATCGAGTCTTAGATGGGGATTAAGTGACGATGGGATTAGGTTAGATTATGGTGTTGAGGTGATAAAAGGCTGGATTGGATTGGATTTCATTTTGGGTCGACTCAGTGAGTTAACTGGGTCAACTCGGTAATTACCGAGTTGACTCGGTTGAGATGGTTTTGGTTTTGGTCACATTTTTTGGTCCACTGATTTTAAAACACAGTCCATCGGAATGTTAGAAGATGTCCCATCGGAATGTTTTTTTGAGTTTGAGTCAAAGTAATGTTTTCAGAAAAATAAGGCACCCATCGGAATGATTTGTTAATATGGTCTCATCGGAATGGTTAAGTAACCATCGGAATGAAAGAAACATCCCATCGGAATGGCTATCCGAATGATCATCGGAATGACCATCCGAATAATCATTGGAATAAACAAAATTGGAGTCCCATCGAAATCCCCATCGGAAACTCCATCTGAATCGCCATCGGAAAAGGGTTTTGACCCATTTCCATGGTATTCCGATAAGAGTGAATCTGTTATCTTATCTGTACTACTTCCGTTTTTTCAGGATCATATGAATCTGACTACATTTCTGGGTAAATACATCATCAAAAAGAATAATAGAAACCAAGAAAAAGAATGATATCATATAAGACAAATCCAAAAATAGTAAACATTTTACCCAATTAAAATATCAGATATGGACTATGATATGGACTGTGAGACAAATAAAAAGTGACTGAAAAACTGTGACAGAAGAAACAATATGATAAGAGGATATCATACGTGACAAAAAAAATGACAAGTTGGACAAAAAATGATATAACGAGATAAAAAAAATGTTTAGACCACTAAATCGAAACAAAAAACATGATCCAAGGAATTGAAACAAAAAACATGATCTAAAGATCTAAAAATGTGTTGAACGAATCTGAGATGATTTATGTTTGTAGAGTCTGATGAAAGAGGTAGTCATAGATGGGATTAGGTGTCGATGGGTGTAGGTGTAGGTTTAGATTTGTGGATTTGTTGAGGAGTGAAAAGGTGGGCTTGTTAGTTTAAACTCAGTGAGTAAACTTGGTTCAGTGTTGAGTCGACTCAGTGAGTTAACTGAGTCAACTCGGTAATTACCGAGTTGACTCGGTTGTGATGGATTCAGTTTTGGTCACATGTTTGGTTCACAAGTTTTTAAAAAATAGTCCATCGGAATGTCAAAAAAATCCCATCGGAATGTTTTTCAATAGAGTCCATCAGAATGAATGTGAAATATGGTCTCATCAGAATGTTTTTGTTTTAAGTCTGTCATCGGAATCAAACAAACACCCCCATCAAAATAAGCGTAATTTGTATCCCCATCTAAATCCCAATCGGAATCCCCATCTGAATCCCCATCTGAATCCCCATCGGAAAAGCTGTCGGAAACCCAATCGGAAAAGGGTTTTGAAGAACCGAAAATGGTGGATTTGCCCATTTATTATGTATTCTGTCCTTTTCGCAATAAAAAATTTGATCTGTTAGATGCAAGGAACAAAAAAATAAAAAATGAACACATGTTTGATGAAACCAAGATGACTGCAGATTAATAAATGGATGACCACAAACAAGGTAGACAAAAGATGGTGACAAAAGATTGACCAAATATTGAAACTGTTTGGACAAAAAGTAAGACGTGACAAAAAAATTTGACAAATCAGACCAAAAAGTGATATAACGAGACACAAAGAAAAAACTAAACCACCAGATCGAAAAGATTATAACACGATCCAAGGATGGAACCGAAGCTCTGATACCAAATGTGGATTTGCTAAATATGATCCGATGGTCTAATGTGGTGGAAAATGGTGTTGGTAGCCATTGTTGAAAGAGAGAGAGAGAAGAGTGGTTGAATGTGTTTAAAGATAAGAAAATGAATAAAACTTGAAAAGTGACACAAGCAACACCCCTCCTTGGAAGCTAAGGAGGGGTATATATAGTCACACACACTACATAAACTTTACAACGAACCTAGTCTAGTCTAAATGTGTGTGACTATGATAACTAATGGGAATTCTTAAATGTCGTCACATAAAGTGAGTTTCCAACAGTTATATTAAAAGGAAAATAGAAATTTAAAAATAGGATATTCCAAATAGATAAAGGATATTCCTTTTGGAAACCTTTCACCACATGAATTTTCCCTACTAGAGGACAAAAAGGAGTGAACTCTAGAGGGCGAGGATCATTATAGGTACCCGTGATTCCTTAGTGATAAGGAACCTTTGGGCTATTGATTAAGCCTCGCTCAGATAGCCGTTAGACCTTGTCTCCTATAAGTAGTAGACCATTTCAAGATTTCCTTTTCACCTCTTTTTCACACATATTCTCATATTTAAAACCCCTTCTATTCAATCAAAACCTTGGTTATTTGGTTTATTACACTTGTTTAAGAAGTGAATCTTTCTCCTCCAGTGTCATTCACTCAAGTCCAAAGAGAAGAACACTTTCATCCTTGAAGTATTGTGTCAAGATCAAGATCCTAACTTTGTTTGAATCTTGTGTCATTGTGCAGAACCAAATTGTTGTATAATTTGGAAGTTGTGTTTATATTGTGTTTAATATTTAGGCCTTAAATTATATTGGTATAGATTGGTTCAAGCTAGTATTAGAACTCGAATTTTAGCTTAGAGTTGGTAATTGGTTAAGTGATGTGTAAGGTTTCTCCACCACAAGGACCTTGTCGATAAGTGAACTCTCGAGTAGGATACTCGAGGAGTAGAGTAGGGGCGAAGGTAGAGCTTCGTGGCCGAACCTCTATAAATCCTTGGTGTTCGATTTGTTCTTTTCTTTCCTTAACTCTTTACATTCTTTTTTATTTATTGCACATACTTTGTGATTATTAGTTTAGATACATTATCACTTTTTCATATTTTACATAAGAAGGTTTCACATAAACCACTTGAAACTAGCTTTTTGAAAATGATTTTTGAAAACCGATCTTTTAGAAAATTCAACTAGTAAAACTATTCAACCCCCCCCCCCCCCCCCATTTCTAGTTTCTACAATTTCCATCAGAGCCTAGGTTATTCAAGCTTTTAAAGTATATTGTATTTTAAATCTTGGATCGATCTATAGACTATAATAAGTACCTAAAAGGGCAATCTATGCAAATACCACCAGTTTTTAAAATCAATAGCTTTATTTATTGGAAAAAAGGATTTGAGACTTACGTAAATAAAAAGATTTAGATCTTTGGCATGTTATTACCAATGGTGACTTTTGAAACATCAAATGATGACACTAAAAAAAATTACTAAAACTAATGAGGCTAAAATGGTTATTTATAATGCTTTGCCTAAGAAAGAGTATGAAAGGTTTTTTATCTGTAAAACCGCTAAAGATATTTGGCAAACTCTTTTAATAACCCACCAAGGTAATATTAAAGTCAAAGAAAGCAAAATCAATCTTCTTATTCAACAATATGAAGAATTTATCATCTTAGAAGATGAAACTATTGATAGTGCATTTGCTAGATTTAATACTATTATTACTAGTCTAAAAGCATTTGATGAAGGTTTTTCTAGCAAGAAAAATGTTAGGAAGTTTCTTCGTACGTTACATCCATTATGGAGAGTTAAGGTCAAATCAAAGGATCTCACTACATTATCACTTGACGAACTTGTTAGAAACATGAATGTTTATAAGATGATAATCTTGAAGGACTCGGAGATGGTTAAGAGAAAAAGTAAAAGAAAGTCTCTAGCATTGAAGGCCAAGAAAGTACATAGTGATCATGAATCCTCATCCTCCAATAGTGAAGATGAAGAGTATACTATGGCGGTTAGAGAATTCAAGAAGTTCTTCAAGAGAAGAGGTTAATATGTGAGACAACCAAGCAACGACAAGACGTCATTCTCTAAGAACCGATTTGTCAAGAATGAAAAAAGTGAAAGGAAGTGCTATAGATGCGATTATCCGAATCATCTAATTAGTGAATGTCCCAAGCCACCTCGTGAAAAGAATCATGTGACGTTTGTTGGAGGATCTTGGAGTGATAGTGGTGAAGAATGTGAGGAAAATACTAAAGACGAAAAGTGTCTCATGGATCATTCTTCAAAAGAGGTACATTCCAAAACAAAATACTATAGCAATGATAGTTCTTCCTTAGACAACCTAGAATTAGAAAGTCAATATGATAATCTATGCAAACTAAGTTTAAAGCTCGTAGAAAATAATAAATTGCTAAAATCAACTAAGACTAAACTTGTAAATGAGATTAGTGAGCTAAAAGTTAAATCAGTTAAAATGGAGAAAAATAAAGAAGTTGATTTAGGATGTCTATTGTGGAAATTTTAGGGAGGAAAATTAGGATCTCAAGAACACATCCATTAAGTTGGAAAAATTCATGAAAGGTGTTAATGATCTTGATGATATGATAAGTAGACATATTCACTTTAAGTAAGACGTGCTTTAGGTTTTAACACTGATGAAGTATCTACAAGTGAAACTAAACAAGTTAAATTTTCAGAAAAAGTAATTATTGACCGTTGATCAAGATTGTACTCCGTGGTTCCTAATAATTATGGAACCGCAAGAGGGAATTAATGAACCACAAAGGGAATTAATGAACCGCGGACAGAAGGTATAAAATCCGACATTTCTGAAAAATACGGTTTAGGTAAAGGGCCAAAACATCTTTTCATTAATAAATCTAAAGTACCAATTATTGATGAAAAAGAGTTTGGTAAATTCTATACACCTTTAACTAAACCTTTAATTGGAATGAAGGATGTAACGAGGATCTACTCATCTGAGAGTTAGAAATGATTCAATTCTAGAAGTAGAGCACCCGCACCTAAAAACAATGATCATTTTAATTCGGAACCTAGATTAAAACACCTACACCTAGAAATAACAATCGTTCTAGAACAAGGTGTAAGACACAAAGAAAAACCATGGACACCAAAACACTCTGGTAAATTGGAAGAATTTTCAACAATAATTTTTTTCTACGTGGGGTATGTGTCCTCCATTCATGCATCCCAACCAAATGCAAGGGATGTTTGTTACTAACTACTTTGGACCGATGAGATATTGGGGACCAAATGTTTGACTTCGTGTGTTGTTACCTAGATATGCTTGGGGATTGATTTAAATCCTGACGAGTAGATTATGGATAGTGGTTGTTCTAAACACATGACGAGAAATCGAGGTCTATTCTCTTCTTAAATAGCATACAATAGAGGTAATATCACATTCGCTAGTAAACTACGTGGTAACATCATTGGCAAAGGTACGGTTTCTCTTGACACCATGGCCATTGAAAATCCTGAGCATGTAGATAACTTAGGTTTTAATTAATTTGTGACAACAAGTGTAAGGTCATCTTTTCCAAACATGATAGCGAAATCGTAAATGGAAAATTCATTGGAAAAGGTGTTAGAAAGCATAGGATTTATGTCATGAAGGTTAGTAGGAAGTCTAATTACAACATATGTCTAGCGACTTTAGATGAATGTTCTACTCTTCGGCATAGGAGATTAGGTCACACAAATATGCATTTAATTCAATATTTGGTCTCTAAGGAGTTGGTAAGACATGTCCCAAATATCAAGTTTGATAGTCAATTTTCTGATGCTTGCACAGTTAGGAAGCAAGTTCACACTAGTCACAAGCTAAGAATTTGGTTTCGACCTCTCGGTGCTTAGAGCTCCTAAATATGGATCTATTTGGATCTTCTGCTATACGGAGTTATGGAGGTAATCTTTATACCTTAGTAATAGTTCATGACTATTCTAGATTTACTTGTACTAGCTTTTTGGCTAATAAGAATGAGGTTTTGATCATTTTGAAATCTTTATTTGGAAAATCTAAAGTCAACTAGGATGTCCAACAGTTTCTATTAGGGTCATGGTCGGGAATTTGATAATGAAGTGCAATATGGTTCCTTTTATGAAGCTCATGGTATTACCCATAACTTCTTGGCTCCTCGCACTCCACAATTAAATGAGGTTGAGAGGAAGAATAGGACTCTTCAAGAGATGAGTAGGACCATGTTAAAAGAGTAGTCCTTGCCTCAATAGTTTTGGTGCAATGTCGTGGACACATCGACCTATATTCTCAACCGAATTCTTATTTGACCTTTTCTAAGTAAAACCCCCTATGAGACTTAAATGTAAGAAACCCTCTTTAGAATACATTAAGGTGTTTTGAAGAAAGTGTTTCATTCTCAACACTAAAGATTATCTTACTAAGTTCGACCCAAAGTCGTACGAAGGTATCTTCTTAGGGTATTCTCAATAGCCTATGTAGTCCTTAATAGAACCTCAGGTGTAATCAAGGGATCACTCAACGTGACATTCGATAAAATCCTACTTCATCTAAGACACCACCTTTAGTAGATGATGACTTAGATGAAATAGACATAGTTAAAGCCAAAATGGTCAGAAAACTAGGAGATAAAGACCTTAATGTTAAAAATGTAGTAAACATTAAGGAATCTAAGGATCATGCCCTACATAATGTCATTGGTTACCTTAATCAAAGGACCCTTAGATCTCAAGCCCAAAATCGAAGTAACTTCTTTTGCTTCTTCTCTTTGATTAAACCTAAAAATGTTACAGAAGCTTTGATGGATGAGAGTTGGGCCATCGTCATGCAAGAAGAATTGAATCAATTCATTGCTAATGACGTTTGGGAACTTGTTCCTTCGCCTATAAATACCACCATCACTGGAACAAAATGAGTTTATAAAAATAAACTAGATGAGAATGGTATCGTGTCTCGTAAAAAGGCTAGACTTATAGCTCAAGGTTATAATCAACAAGAGGAATTGATTATGACGAGACGTATGCACCCCTATCAAGGTTAGAGTCCATTTGGATCCTTTTAGCATATGCTTATACATTACACTTTAAGCTTCAACAAATGGATGTAAAGAGTACATTCCTTAACGGTTTGATCAATGAGGAGATATATGTGGCTAAACCTCCGGGCTTCATTGATTTTGAGAAACCAGATCATTTTTACAAGATTAAGAAAGCTCTTTATGGTCTTAAACAAGCACATACAACTGGGTATGATAGACTTAAAGTGTTTCTTGTAAAACATGAGTATACCATGGAGATGGTAGACAATACGCTCTTTACGAAGAAGAAAGGATCTCACATTATAATTGTATAATTATATGTCGACGACATTATATTCGGCTCAACTTGTCAAAGTATGTGTGATGAATTTGCCAAAATCATGCATGAAGAGTTCAAAATAAGCATGATGGGTGAATTGGCTTCTTCTTATGATCCAAATTAAACAAATGGACGCTCATATTTTATTTAATAGATCTAAGTACGTTAAAGAAATGCTTAAGAAATTTGTATTAGAGGACTCTAAGCCTATGAAGAATCCCATGGCCTCGGATACTAAACTCACTATAGATGACGATTGTGAGTCTGCAGACGATACTAAATATAGGTGTAAGATTGGTAGTTTGTTGTACCCAAGGGCTAGTTGACCTGATATCATGTTTAGTATTTTTCTTTGTGCCCGCTTTCAAGAGGCTCCCAAAACCTCTCTCTTTGAAACGGTTAAGCGTATCTTCCGATACATTAAAGGCACTATACATTTAGGATTATGGTATCCCAAAGGGACTGTCGTAGAAACCATCGTTTACGACGACTCGGATCATGCGGGAGACTATGTGGACCGGAAAAGCACTGGCGGTATTTCTACCTTCATGGGTTGTTGTATAACTTCTTGGTTCTCTAAGAAACAAACCGTTCTTGCCATATCCACCATGGAAGTTGAGTATGTAAGTGTTAATAAATTTTGTCAACAAGCTCTATGGATGAAGCAAGCCCTTGTTGATTACATGATTACACTCGATGATGTTCCCATCATGTGTGATAATAAGGGTGCAATAGACCTTATTAAGAATCCCGTACAACATTTACGAGCTAAACACATAGAGATTCACCACCATTTCCTTAGGGATAACGTTCAAAAGGGTAACATTTCTATTAAGAAGCTACCCTTGGTAGATAAATTAGCCGATATCTTCACTAAGCTAGTTAAGAGGGAACCTTTCAATTACATGCACTTAGGTATAGGTTTAACAAAACATATTCCTTGATTGTGCATGTTTGATCGAATCTTTTCCTTTTTGAGTCTTTTATTTTTGAGTCAAAATATTATGGGTTTCATAATTTTTACTCTGTTTTTCGTCCAAAATCATGGTCTCTAACCATGGTTCTTTATTGTTAAAGAACCACGATAATATTTATGGAACCACAATGTCTAAATGTTTTGTCTTTTTCTTTTCTGAGTCTTTGAGTTTGTAGGGAAAATTTACTGTTTTTGAAAACTTCTTTCTATGATTTCAAAACACCTCAAAGTCTTTTCTTAATGGTCGAGAAATGTTTTTGCAATGTTAATTCAATCTAAAAACGATTTTTAATACGTTCTTGCGATTGCTAACGAACATATGTACCTAATATGTATGGGTCACACAATCATAGCGAGCACAACATTGAATTATGAAGAATTCATGGATTGTCGAAAGTATGTCATGACTACGTGTCGAGATAATCTTCCCACCAACATTGTTTTTACTTGCAAACAAAAATATTTTGGTCAAAATCGTATTTGTTGGTTTTCTAGTCTTTATTTGCTCTTTAGCATAACTTTAAGATAAGTTAGACTAGAATATTAGGATTTCTGAATTGGACATATTCCCTCAATCCTTTTAATCACCCCTCTGCCCACAGATCATTGAATATGCACGGCTCCTTAAATTTAAAGAACCACATGCATACTTATTGAGTCGCGGTTAGAAGCCTAAGTTCGTGTTATCTCAAACCTCTTTTTTGAACCACCCTTATTATTCCAACATTTTCTGGAATTGATATGTGTCTAAACACACATCTTTTCTACCACTTAATTACAATAAAAACCGGACCAAAACGTGTATTTTATGTCTTTTATGTCGGAATTATGCGTGGTTTGTGTTTTTGTTGTGTTTTAGGACGAAAAGGTGAAAAGTGGAGAAAACACGGGAATTCACGGGCATTTACGGACTTTTATTGAAGAAAAAGATGAAAGACGAAGTCAAGAAGTCGAGAGTGCAAAAAGAACGGAAGTCCAAGACCAATTCTGAAGATTTATCGAAGAAAAAGTCAAAAGACGGAAGTTTATCAAAAGAGAGAAACTCAAGTCTATTTTATTGAAGAATTTGAGTTCAAAGAAATCCCGAAGCCAAAAGTCCTTTAAATCCAAGTTTAAAGAAGATTAGAAGAAAGGGACTAATGGTGCAATTAAAAGAAGATTAAAGAAGGAGGGACTAAGCATGCAATTAAGGAAGCTTCCTAAGCAAGCCTTAATCTCCCCTATATATAGATTAGATCATTTTCATTTTCCTCTTGTTGGTGGCTTGACAAACCATTCTTCCACTTTATTTTATGCACCTTTAATTACTCGCACATTTAAATACATGTTTTGCACCTTTAATTACCTTTAATTTCAAGTAAGTGTTTCTTAAATTTCTTGCACCTTTACTTTATCTTGTTAATCTTCTTGCACGATTTTTAATTTGTTGATTTGTTAAAGATTTGATTTTTATGCTTTTGATTGTTTTAAATCTCTTAGTTTCATAGCTTATTTGATTTATTTTCAAGTTTAAATAGTTTTTACAAAAATTATTTTTATATAAAAAGTTGTTTTTCTTAAAGTTTATCTTTTTCGTGTTTAAAAGTTGTTAACTTTCAGTTTGTTAGCTTATTTTCACACGGTTCCACCTTAGAATTTAGACTTGAGCTTATTAGGATTATAGCTTAATTGTTAAGCTTATTTTTGGTACTTTTCCCCGTTTTCCGATCGTAACAATCGGAAGAGGGAGTTACATTTCGATCGGTACCAATCTGAAAAGGGTTTCATATTCCGATTGGGGGAGTTTCTTGGTATTCCGATCAGAATTAGTTGAGTATTCCAATTGTGTGCAAGTGACAAGTATTCCGATCGGTGTTCTATACTATATTCCGATTGAGGTGTTTATTGGATCATTCCGATCAATAGGTGACAGCTATTCCGATCGTGGGTTCCGATCTGCATTCCGACCAAGTCCATTCCAATATTCCGATCAAGGTGATTGGAATATATTCCGATTGGAGGGTGATTTCTCTTATTTTGACTTGTTTAATTTTTAGCTTAAGTTTTTAATACTTGTCTAACTTTAATTCTCGTCACGCTTTTATTTTTAGTCATTTAATCATTTTACTTCCTGTCACGTTTTTAAATATTGCACACTTTCTTTTAATTAGACTTAGATTTATTTTCACGCACTTTACTTTAACGCCACTTTACTTTCAACGACATTTACTTTTAAGTCTTTGCACATTTAAATTTAAAAACAAACCAAAAATATTTGTTTCCACCAAAATAAAACTGAGTCACATAGAAAACCTAGATCAATTCGATTAGACACACTTCAACGAACTTTAATTTTTATATAGGCAAAAGCCTTGTATTAAATGGCGCCGCTGCCGACTCTTTTTGTTAAGATCAACCGTTTTCTGTGAGAGACACGTTGCTTTTTGGGATCCGCTCACTTGTGAGTGTTATTTTTCTTGCATAAAAAATTCAAAAAATCATAAAAAATTAAAAATTGATAAAAAACCATAAAAATTAAATATTTCAAAAATCCAAAAAGATTTTATCTTTATTGTGTATATATATTGTCTTTGTGTTTGGTTTTGTTTTCTTTTGCATTTTCAGGTGTATGCGTACTAGATCTTCTAATTATCACGAGCCCGAGCCTCAAGAAGATTTAGATATGACAGGTGTTAACAACAACAACATTCCACCGAAGCTGAATAATAATAATAACAACAATGTTCTTCCACAGCCCGATCTTCGGACCATGGAGGAACTTTGTCAACCAACCATGTTTGGACGAGGAGGACCGATTGCGCCGATGCAAATCAACGCTCCTGAGTTTTCGTTGAAGCACCACATGATTCAGCAAGTACAAACAAACCCATTTAGAGGATTGCCTGATGATGATGCCAACAAACACCTCGACAAGTTCATTACTATCACCCAGAGCATGAAGTTGGCTGGTGCCACAATGGATGAACTTCGCCTACAACTCTTTCCACACACTCTATTACATCATGCCGAGAAATGGTTTGATCGTCTCCCGAAGAATTCTATTCACACTTGGGATGATATGACTCAACGCTTTCTATCGCGCTACTTTCCACCATCCATGGTCACTAGCCTTCGCAATCAGATCAGCGGTTTCATGCAAGACCCTGATGAATCTCTTTTTGACGCTTGGGAGAGATATAATGTCTTGATCGACCGTTGTCCAAACCACAACATGCTTCCCGTCACATTGATTGATACTTTCTACAACGGATTGACTTTTCGAGATCGTGATACGATCAATGCAGCCGCCGGTGGCACATTCATGAAAAGGAGACCCGAGGAGTGTAGAGAGTTAATTGAAAACATGACTACTCATCATAAGAACTGGGATTCCTCTGCATCTTCAAGAAACAACCCGAGAGTCAATGTTTCCTCAACCTCAGCAAACCCTGAGATGACCGAACTCACCCGCATGATGGCCAAAATGAGCAAAAGTATTACGCTTCTCGCTTCAAACCAACAACAACAACAAGTTAAAGCGGTTGCTAATCCTTGTGAAACATGTGGCGGTCCTCACTCATACACCGATTGTCCTTCGACACAAGGAAATCCGGAAAATGTGTATGCTGCTTACGGTAATTATTCACCGGAAAATTACCAATCTAGACAACAAGGGGATAGAAATCTGCTGAGCTACCGTTCCAACAATTACCTTTCACCCGGTTTTTCTCCTCAAAACCAAAACCCCGCCAACAACTACACTAGAAGCAACCAAATCCCACCAAGAGCTTCTAATCCATATCACCCACCCGCCCAACAAAACCCACCCAGTAATCCGGATGTTGAGGCCATCATGAGAACCCAAGGTGAGCAAATCAAGAATCTGCAGAGCCAAATTATCAATCTTAAAGGAGATATCACAAAGAAAGGAAATGAGATAAGATCCGAGCTTCGAAATGATATTCAATCCTCCTTCAGCAATCAAACCAATGATTTTAAGAATATGCTTGCTAGTTTCTTTCCCCCTGCTCAACCTTCTACTTCAAGTTCTCTACCTTCAAACACCGTCACTAATCCGCGAGCCAATGTGAGTGCTATTACTACTCGTAGTGGAGTTACCATCGTAGGACCACCAATCCCACCCCCATCATCTACACCTCCTCCATCACCATGTATCCCTACTCCTCCTATACCTAGTATTAGTGCACCATTACCGTCTCCGCCTCGACGTGATGAAGTTCCCACTAATGATCCTTCAACATCTCAACCTTTACCTACTACACCTGCTCCTTCACCACCCAAACCTAATATCCCTTATCCCTCTCGTTTGGGCAAGAACAAAATGATAAACACGGAGGACGCTCAAGTGACTAGCTATATCAAGATGATTTCTCAAATGAACTTCAACATTAGCTTTCTTGAAGCACTTGTCCACATGCCCAAATTTGTTAAAGCATTTAAGGAATTGCTTAACAAGAAGGAGAAGCTGATTGAACTCGCCAACACACGCTTAAATGAAAACTGCTCTACAGTTATTCTTAAAGAACTTCCGGAAAAACTTAGAGATCCCGGTCGTTTTGTGTTGCCTTGCGTGTTCAACAAAACTGAAGAATTTACTGCCCTTGCTGATCTCGGGGCTAGTATTAATTTGATGCCTTTGAGTGTTTGGAAAACACTATCATTGCCCGACCTCACTCCAACAAAGATGACTCTTGAACTTGCAAATCGCACTCTCGCTTACCCCGTTGGTATAGCCGAAGACGTGTTCATTAAAGTTGGCGCATTTACTTTCCCGGTCGATTTTGTCGTAGTTGATTATGAAATGGACCCTCGTATTCCTTTAATACTTGGTCGGCCATTCTTGAGAACCGGACGAGCTTTAGTGGATGTTGCCGAATGTGAGTTAATCTTAAGAGTCGGGGATGATGCACAAGTTTTCAAAATGGGGAAGCTTACTAGTACAACTTTTGGAGGCCGAGAATCAGTGAATATGATTAATGTGTCGATGACTTTACCGTCTACGACAATCCTCTATTCGACTCTTGCATCGATAATCCACCTTTTCATAATGATGTGGATGATTCTCTCCCTACTTTCGAAGCTTCTCCCATTTACGATTCGTCACCGGTCTTTGATGCTTATGATGATGATGATTCTAGCTCAGATTCGGATGATTTTGATTATACTTCTGAGTATCCCGAGCTGCCCACTTTCGATGATTTTGATGAGGCCGATACTCTTTCGAGCGATTCTTCACATGATGAAGATCCTCCGCCATCACTCGATCCTACTTTGGACGATTACTCATTTGAGGAAGATTTCTCTGAATTTCTTAACACATAATTCCCTCATGAGAGTGATGCTCCTCCTTTGGACTTTGAAGATTATCGTATTGATCCTACTATGGATTTGAAGAGCATTTTGTCAAAGGAAAAGAGACCGGTTGACACCGAAATCCGTTGCACTTATGATTTGACACCTCTTTGTCCCACTTCTGAGGACGAGGTTGTGCTTCTTTGCGGATCTTCTTCACACTCGGCTGAGCCTGAGTGCTATTTTCCCCTGAAGGAAAAGGTCTTCGATCCCGGTATTGAAGTCTTTAAGCCATCTCAGTATCAACCTGATGAAATAAAAGGAAAAATCTTTGGAACTATTGAAGACATGCTTGCACTGCACCAACCTTGCTTCCACCATACTCTGTCATTGCTTAAGGGAACCCTGCCATTTCTCTTTTGGCTTGCCTTGTTCGCCTTAAGTTCTTGCTTATTGATGGATGAAAACTATGTCTTTGATCCTGGTGGATATGTTTCATGCTTCTTCTGTTGATGATCAAGGTCGAGTCAGGCTAACGACTCGGTTAACAAAAACCAAGCGCTTCTTGGGAGGCAACCCATGCATCTATCTTTCCGCTTTCTTTATCATAAGTGTAGGGGGACCCTTTGGATTGCTATTTCCTCTCCTCACTTCTTAATCAGGGATTCGAGCTTCATTGATCCACTCTTGCTGATTCTTGACGACCCGTGACTCCGTGTTCTACTTTTACCCGGTTTTATCCTAAACTCTTTTCGATTCACTATTTTATATTTTCTCAATATTAAAATAGGAATCTCTTTAGTTGTCTTTTCCTTAGCGAGATTTAAACAACGTGCACAATGTCCTAAGTGTAGGGGAGTTTACTCCCACATGCTTAAACATTGAGGACAATCTTTATCTTAAGTGTAGGGGAGACTTCTATCGAAGTTAAGTGGTCTTTTCCTTGTATTTGTCCTCATTTTAACCGGAAAATCAATTTTTCGACATTTTTCAAAAATTTTTGATCTATTTTGGCCTATTAGTTTTTCTTTTGTATAGTTATTTTCTTTCTTTGTTAGAATAAATGTTTAATAAGTGGTTTTAATTTTCAAACGTTGTGAATATTTTGACTCAACCCGAGTTTACTCTAGCTAGTATCCTTAACGTGTTTAAGTCAAGTTTTGTTAGGCTTTTATATAGGGAGCTATAAAACGCGAAAGTCTTAGCTCTCACGGGTTAAGAACAAGAACTTTTCGCAAGTTCCTATAATTGATCCTAGAGAGTCGTTTATCAAGGGAACTTTAAGATGCGATTTCTAAACTTGAAAAAGTCTAAGAATTTGCAAGATCCTATAGGCGACTCGAAAACCCAAAACTTTGATTTAATAGGCTAAGTATCCACGAGTCTCATTACTTGAGATTTTAAACTGTGGAGAACGAGAGATGATAGAGCCAATTATAAGTCCGGTATTCTTTCGTGAATTTATGTGAGTTAATTATAAGCCTATTCTCCCATCGCTTGCTAATAAATTTATCTGCTAATAAATAAGGTTGTACGATTTGAAAGGTTACTTAGCTTCTAGCCCCAGATCGTTTAAAAGTTGCTCGGTATGGATTAGAGTTCATAGCCAAGGCATAACTTATTGAAGCGGGACGCGAAGATTGGCGAGTCCGAAAAGGCCCTAACAAGGCATGAGGGCTATGTTTTGTTGCTAAAGATCCAAAGTGATGTGAAGAATCATTTATCGAAAATCAATATGAAGGATCGAGACACACGACGTAAAGCAAAAACTCCCAAAAGTCATAGAGAAGTGTATCCGAAAAGACCCTAACAAGGTATGAGGATAAATAGATCCAAGTCATAAAAGGAGGCGGATCGTTGTATATCAAAGTCCAAAATAAAGATTGGAGAAAAATGAAGAAGTCGTGGTCCAAGTATGAATCTCTCAAAGCTTCAAGTGAAGAAATTCCTATATGAAGAGAAGACCATTATTTCATGAACGTCTCTCAAGGTTTGAAGTATGAAGTCGCTGCCAAATATCGGTCCGAGAAAGGTCTCAAATCGCGAAACAAGTTATGCCAAGATATGAACTTTATGAGGTCCCGAGAAGCAGTTTTCAAAGATTTGGTCCTTTAGCTAACTATTGATTAAATCGTGCAATTTATTTTCAGACTTAATAATTATCGAAATAAGTCAAACAATGCATCTTCGTGATCATTCAAGACAAATAATAAAATATAAGAGATACCCATAGGAATAAGGGAGTCTAAGTAAATAATTGGCCCACATGAGTTCGTGTTGGTCTACTAACTTATAATAGCAATGATCTCGTTTTTAAGCTTGGTTTGGAGAAAGTGAAAAGTTGAGGATGATGAATATTCATGACATTTTCAAAACCCAAGGTATGCTTTTGATTTCTTTACTTTGAATATTCGTAGTTTCTATCTCTTTAATAAAGGCCAACGTGGATTGATTGTGATGAAGAATGTAAACTTGCTTTGTAACTAATGCATTGCATGAGTACATTGCAATGGTCAAGTGTAGGGGATTTGATATGTGTCTAAACACACATCTTTTCTACCACTTAATTACAATAAAAACCGGACCAAAACGTGTATTTTATGTCTTTTATGTCGGAATTATGCGTGGTTTGTGTTTTTGTTGTGTTTTAGGACGAAAAGGTGAAAAGTGGAGAAAACACGGGAATTCACGGGCATTTACGGACTTTTCTTGAAGAAAAAGATGAAAGACGAAGTCAAGAAGTCGAGAGTGCAAAAAGAACGGAAGTCCAAGACCAATTCTGAAGATTTATCGAAGAAAAAGTCAAAAGACGGAAGTTTATCAAAAGTCGAGAAACTCAAGTCTATTTTATTGAAGAATTTAAAGACGAGTTCAAAGAAATCCCGAAGCCAAAAGTCCTTTAAATCCAAGTTTAAAGAAGATTAGAAGAAAGGGACTAATGGTGCAATTAAAAGAAGATTAAAGAAGGAGGGACTAAGCATGCAATTAAGGAAGCTTCCTAAGCAAGCCTTAATCTCCCCTATATATAGATTAGATCATTTTCATTTTCCTCTTGTTGGTGGCTTGACAAACCATTCTTCCACTTTATTTTATGCACCTTTAATTACTTGCACATTTAAATACATGTTTTGCACCTTTAATTACCTTTAATTTCAAGTAAGTGTTTCTTAAATTTCTTGCACCTTTACTTTATCTTGTTAATCTTCTTGCACGATTTTTAATTTGTTGATTTGTTAAAGATTTGATTTTTATGCTTTTGATTGTTTTAAATCTCTTATTTTCATAGCTTATTTGATTTATTTTCAAGTTTAAATAGTTTTTACAAAAATTATTTTTATATAAAAAGTTGTTTTTCTTAAAGTTTATCTTTTTCGTGTTTAAAAGTTGTTAAATTTCAGTTTGTTAGCTTATTTTCACACGGTTCCACCTTAGAATTTAGACTTGAGCTTATTAGGATTATAACTTAATTGTTAAGCTTATTTTTGGTACTTTTCCCCGTTTTTCGATCGTAACAATCGGAAGAGGGAGTTACATTCCGATCGGTACCAATCTGAAAACGGTTTCATATTCCGATTGGGGGAGTTTCTTGGTATTCCGATCAGAATTAGTTGAGTATTCCGATTGTGTGCAAGTGACAAGTATTCCGATCGGTGTTCTATACTATATTCCGATTGAGGTGTTTATTGGATCATTCCGATCAATAGGTGACAGCTATTCCGATCGTGGGTTCCGATCTGCATTCCGACCAAGTCCATTCCAATATTCCGATCAAGGTGATCGGAATATATTCCGATTGGAGGGTGATTTCTCTTATTTTGACTTGTTTAATTTTTAGCTTAAGTTTTTAATACTTGTCTAACTTTAATTCTCGTCACGCTTTTATTTTTAGTCATTTAATCATTTTACTTCCTGTCACGTTTTTAAATATTGTACACTTTCTTTTAATTAGACTTAGATTTATTTTCACGCACTTTACTTTAACGCCACTTTACTTTCAACGACATTTACTTTTAAGTCTTTGCACATTTAAATTTAAAAACAAACCAAAAATATTTGTTTCCACCAAAATAAAACTGAGTCACATAGAAAACCTAGGTCAATTCGATTAGACACACTTCAACGAACTTTAATTTTTATATAGGCAAAAGCCTTGTATTAGGAATATTAGTTTCTACCCTTTGACCGTTCTTAAAATAACTTGTGTTTTCTCTACATAACCCATACATTTTTGCATCTCCTACATCTTAAGGCAAAAATGTCTTACTCACCAAATGAAAGCCTTGATTCACTACCATTTTTAGCAATTCCACTCAACCTTAATTCACCTAGGAACACCCCATCACTTCTCCTTCAAAGGAAATTGATTTTAGAAACTCTTATTTTCTACTTCATCCCTTTTGTGTTCTTCCTCCATAAAATGATAATGCATCATAGAACATATTGTCATTGTTTTCAATATCAACATCTTGCCATGTCTCACATTTGTGATGAGTTTAACTACATCAAATGTCTTCTAGTCAAGTCCCCTCTTAACTATGAATAAAAGAACTTCACCAAGCCTTCTCCACCAAATTCCGTTACACATCATCTTCTAATTAAGTAAGTTCCTTTGTTATTAATAAGACATCTAACTTAAGCAAATTGATAGTAGTAAAAATATACCTCTTTTAGGAAAAAGACGTATAATCGGCAAGTATTAAGCCTCACGTTTTAGGAAAAACGCGAAACCGAATAAATGCGAGTTCGTTCTCGAAGGAGGTGTATGTGTTATGTTCCAATATATAAATAAATGTTTAGATTAATAACGTTTTTGGTTGTGAGAAGAAAGAAGATTAAAAGACGAGTTACACTAATTTAAACTACGACGATAAACGTAAAGCGTATACGTAAAGACGTAAAACGCGACGAAATAAAAAATTTAATCTAAAAATTAATTAAAAATAAAAATTAAGTCTAGAATAATATAAATAAGAATAAAAATACAATAAATAAAGTTAAAAACTTATTATTAATTAAATATTTAATTTTAAATGCTAATTAAAGCCCTAAAATTAAATATAATTAACAAAAAGTCCAAAATTATTTTTTATCAAACTAAAATCTTACTTATATTAATGAAAAGCTAAAAAGTATTTTTCCTAAATTTTGAAAAGTATTTTTCTATTTTTAAACCACTAAAAACTAATTTTAAATGAAAATGATGATCAAAAAATAATAAAATAATGAGAAAAATAAATTTTCTTTTTCAAAAATCCTAAAATACTTAACTAAACAAGAGAAAAATGAAAAAGTTGGAAAAAAGTGATTTTAGTCCTAATAAGACAAAACAGAAATACTAAAAACTAAATTTAAATCAACATAATGCTAAAAAAATAATAAAATAAAGGGAAACATAAAATTACTTTTTCAAAAACTCAAAAGTAAATAAACAAACAGGGGAAAATTGAAAAAACTAGAAAAAGTTAACTTTTACTTACTAAAGACAAAAACAAAGCAAAACTGATAGTGACATGTCAATGGCTTTTGTCCTATAATGCAGCAGTTAGAAGAATAAGACTATCAGTGGGAAAGGAGTTCTCACTGCTCTTAACAGAAACTAGAAAAAGGTTGTTCTAGCTTGATTTACTTGGTTTTTTTGGAAAATCAAGGCACCCCCACAATCATTGAAGTGTGGGGAGTCAATTACAAGCAAAGATAAACAGATACCAACACAATGCAAGCAACAATCAAACAAAACTAGGCAAAATAGCACAAGAAAAATTGGTCTTAGGGTCTGTTGGGTACACAGTAGGCTAAACCTAGTTACCAGATTACCTAAACCCTAATTACCCTAATGTCTATCTATGTGTCAAGTTTTAAGTCTAGAATTTATACAAATCAAAATTTCATACCTACCTTTTGTGCACAACAACTCATTTGGGATGCTAACTGATCTAAGTGACCAAATGGTGAGATTGAAACAACAACAACCTGATATTGGCTCAAACAAACCACAATTTAGAAGTTACTCACCCCTAAATCACTACTGAAACTAGCTATTGACCCAGTTTGAGCTTCCAAAAAACAACAAATAACCTAAGGCAGACTACTTATGAATATATGCAATTTTAACTTGAAATCTAGCAAGCTTGAATTTTTATCCTACAATCTTAAAGCAAAATGCAAAAATGAGTAACCCGAACCTAAAGAATGTGTTCAAGCCACTTATAACATGTAGATATGTCACCTCAAGCAAATAATAAGCAAATCCAAACAGTCCTTAAACAAAAGTTTTTAAAGGAATCCTAAGCAGATTAACTCAAAACTAATTCCAAACCATGAGATCATACATTTAACTAACCGATAAGCATAAACAAAGGCAAAACATGTAGTCAAACAAACTTCCCACAAATCACAAAGTCACAAATTTTCACTAAATAAGAGGGTTCAAAGCCCTAAAGTACCTTGTGGGGCCTACATCCAAGCCCCACCATGGCTGAATGGCATCTCCATTTAGCTAAGACTGGTGCTGAGTGGCTTATGAGAGCTTGTTTTATGCAAGAAAGATATAAGATGGGACTACAACAGTCCCAACCAAGTGACTACGACAGTCACTTGGTTATGGCTTCTTTTGGTGCAACCTGCTAAGATAGAACAAACCTCAAGTACCATAAACCAACGTTTTTGAGATTGTTAGTCAGATAATCTAACAAGGTATAGCTTATGCTACCATCTTAATAAACAGTAAAATAAAAAACTGAATAGAAGAGCTTTCTTCAAAAAATTCTTCAAGTGAAATAGACAACAAAATTAACAAGAGATTATAGCTTCTTGCATAAACTTGGATGTCAAACCAGATTATACAAAAACTTAAAGGATCTTGGTTCTCAAAAACGTTTTCCTACCAAAAACGTTTGAACAAAGAAAAATATTTTTGATGAAGTCTATACTAGAATTTGCATGGAAAATAAAAAAATTACACTACAACAGAAAGATAAGGGAACTCAGCTATGTAAAGTTTATAAAAACAAAACGTTAACTATTCATTGATTTCTAAAAACAAACTACATAAGCTAGAACAATATACTCAGTCACATACGACTCGTATATATACTATGTGATGGAAGATACTAGAAACAAGACAATGCAAAATCCTAATCAAATGGTATTCCAGTCTTGCCCTTGCATGAAGTTTGAATTTTTCAAATGGTCAAAAGAGGTGTCATGTGACTGATGCTGATATGGCCAGCTGTTGGAATGATCTTAGTCGTTCATTTAAACCTTTGGGGAAAAGGAATTGAGGAGATTTGTCGATTTGCTATAAGATGCTTAATATACCCAAAATGGTGAAGCAAGGGACAAACGTGGGGCCTAGTTGGTGATAGTAAATGTGTATTAGGAGGTGGGGATTGGTTTATGATGGAGTTAATCAAAGATCTGGAGTGGGGTTTGATTTAATTTGTGGGTTTAAAGGTTATGGTGATTAGGGTTCTTAGTGATGAACAGTAGATGATTTAATCCAGGTTGGGGGTTTTTGGTGTGTTAACCACGAGTATAGGATTAATAATCCTTTTTCAAAAATTATAAAACGTGGTAGGGTTGAAGGTTTGTTGGGTCGGGTTATGGTATTAGTTGTGGGCTTTGGGTGGTGTTTGACTGGGCTAATGGTAGGTTTGACCGAGTTAGGGTTTGATTAATTCACAACTAGTCCCCTGAATTTTCACATCTTGGCATTCCATGTTTTAAACACTAATTCTTCATAATCCTTTGTTATATCTTTGGATAAGTTGCCAAAATTGGCACAATGTATTTTGCAAACTTGATATAAAGGCCATTTATGCAATTTTGACTATATTCAAGGGCCATTCTTATACACTCTTGATATTATAGGGACCTACATGTACTTTTGAGGTTTTACAAGGGTATAAAATGACAAGTCTTCAAAAGATGAGGGAACAATCTTGACAATATTCAAAACTTCAAGAACTTCTTTGGAAATTCATTTTTCGGGTCCGGTTCATTGTGCGGCTACATTTCCCGTGTTTGTTTTTGCTTGATTCCTTTGATCTTTTGTCGATTTCATGATATCCGTACCTAAAATACAAAATGAACAAACACAAGCATATTTTGGGGTATTTTATGATATTTTTAAGCGTTTTAAGCCCGATTTAGACGATGAGACTATGTATAAATGCAGTCTCATCACGCCCCCATACTAAATCATTGTCGAGCTCTTACGCGATGCTATAATTAAGTGTCGTACCACTTCCAATATTCATTTTTAGGTGACATTTAATAAATGTAAATTTAATTTAACTACTACATGTGTTTTAGACATAATATATTGTTTTCATCGCAAAATGGGACGTTTAGGATCCTAGAATAAGAACACGTGAATGCTTCGTTAGAAATAATTTCGTCGTCCTTGATTTTCAACCAATTCCATGCTAAGCGTGAAACAAGATCATTGTCGTTATAAGTTAATAATGCTAACACTACTCATATGCTCTAATCACGCACTTAGACTCCCTTATTCCTAAGGTGTATCTCTTATATTTTATTTTTGTCTTAATGATCACCAGGATACATCATTGACTTATGCGTGAATAGAGATTATGTCCAAAAATAGAGTCTTAACGGTGTAACCAAAATCATCGTATTAATAATTCATCATAATAGACAACGATGCCAAAAATTAAGTCAACAAAAAGGATCGATAAACACGGTTTTATAACGGTTTTGAACATGAGACTTATTTCCACCTTGATTATTCTCGACCTTAGGACAATTCCCTTGCTGGTGTCCTCTTTCTCCACAACCAACACAAACCATCACTCTAGTAGCATTAGCACCCGTAGCCACACCTCTATATTTGCACACCACAATCTTATGTCCATCTTTTCCACACTTGACGCACGCAGGCGGACAATTACCTACATGATACAAATTGCAAAGACCATACTTTGGGTTAATCTTGTTTCCTCTTGGCACAGTAGCAACTCTAACCCCATCCTCCCTTCTCTGATTAAACTGCTGATTTCGGTTCAATCCTTGATTATTTCCTTGCTGACTTCCATGACTTTGACCTTGAGACTGATTAGACTGGGTAGTCTCTCATTTCTTCTTAGTTCCTTCAGCCACACTAGCTTTCTTATCCAAAACTTTCATATCCATCAACGCATGAGCCATTCGCACTACTTCATCGAAGGTTGTATGCCTTGACGAAGTCGTCTCACCCTTGATATTACTCGACAATCTCTTGATATACTGTCTCATCTTTTTGCGGTTATCCGCAAAAGCATCAAGACAAAGCAAACATAACTCATTAAACATATAGGTAGAACTAGCAATGTAATTATTTCTCAACATCAAGTGTCTCAACTCATCTTCTAACTGACTCAGTTCTTCCTCGGGACAGAACTTTTTAGTCAACAGCGCCTTGGTGGTAGCCCAAGTTCTCTCATTGGCCACTTCTAGCCCAACAGTTGCCACTTGATTCTTCCACCAACTCAAAGCATCATCCAGAAGGGTAGCAATTGCAAACTTCACCTTGTTAGCTTCCGAACAACCACTAATTTCAAACACACTTTCCATCTTCTCGATCCATCGACACAATTCCAAAGCCCCACCAGTTCCACGAAGCTGTGTAGGTCCACACTTCACAAGGCTAGTATAAGTACATTCCTTTGGGCCTTGCGGTCCAGCATTGTTCCCAGCATTATCTCCAGCACCCTACACTCGGTTAGCACGGTCCTCAGCGAGAGCTACAATGATCACTTGCTGAATCATGTTGTTAACAATATCAGTAGTCAACTTAGGAGGCATATTGAAGGACTAGTCAAGTAGTGATCCACAAACGACTAAAAATGCCTCTTTACTCCTTCTTTGCAATCACAGGGAAAAAGAACATGATAAGTATAACCATCAAGATCAATAAGGATTTCTTTTTCAGGACATAATATAAGTATAAGATGTGCATCAACTACTACAAGCATTCATCAACCACATCACAAAAGAGCTAATAAAGACGTAACATAGATCATGAAGGGTAAACATCGATTGCATTGATATCCACAAAATTGTGACAAGTCATGCCACTACAATCTATCACTGGTTAAACCAAAAGGATATTATGGTTCATCACAAATCCATAGTACACAAGTCTAAACAAGTTTGATAACAACAAGGAAACAGAAAATGAAATACTAAAAACAAGAACTAATCACGAGGCGATCCACCTGATTTCTTGGGTTGCGGCTCATCATCATCATCTTCTTCGGGTTCTTCCTCATCACTATCTTCTTGATTTCCCATTATCCTCTTGCCTTTGTCATTAGGGTCACACTCCACCACTCTCTTCCTCCTCGAGGTTGATTCGATCTCAAGTGCTGCTTGGTTTCCATAAGTAATACACTCACCCCAAGCGGGGGGTTGCACCATAAAGTCTTTGGTAGCCTACTCAGAATCATCAATAGACCTCCATTCTTGCGGTAGAGACGCCCTGACACGATGTTCCCAGCTTCGCATCCTTTGCAATGCAGCTCAATCCTCTCTCATCTGCTCAAGACCAGCACTTAAATTCTCAATCATGGACCTCAAACTATCCATTTGACTTCTGACCACCATCCCGTCATACTCAACTCTTGTAGTCCTTGGAAACAATTTCTGAAAATCTTTCTCATTTTCATAAAACCTTATAATCACCTAAGTTTCCACAACATAACGCTCATACATTAACCTGTCCAACTTCCTCAAGAAAAGGGTAGTATTTTCATACGACCTTGGACCAAGGCTAAGAACTCTTGAAATGTCCTCGTGGAGAGAATTTGAACAAGCTGCGGTTCAGACACATCAGGATGGCCAAAACGAGCACGGTTAATACCTGGCATACCAACCAAATGAGAAATACGGGTAGGTCTAGGAACACGAACTCTTCGTCGACCATCTTGGACATCATCCAACTCAGCTTGAACCACAACATTACTACCAACACTCTCTTCTTCTTCTCCATTACCATCATTCTCCAGATTTGCTTCATTAACATACTCATCTCCATTTCCGTTAGGTGGGATTTCCGACATTTCTTCAATCACAGAAAGTTCGAGGGTAAATAAGGTCATTATCGAAAATATATATACACATGCACATGCAAAAATGTAGTACTTATGCTTATATGATGCAACCATATGATAGCCATGCAAATGCAATGCAAAAATTACGATGTTAAGTACTCCATGTACGTTCACAATACTTCCATATAATACCATAGTACTTACTCAATAAATACTTCGGAAATCACTTCAGTTATAGGGGATACATCTAAAAATAAATAAAGCAATGCTAAAAGTAATCTTACCGGAGCCATGCGGAGAAGTTGTGTGCTTTTGGAAAAATTTGAGACACCAAAGTTATAGTTTAGGACATTTTCAAAAATCGACCTAGTTCTCTATAACTTGTGGCTCTGATTACTAATCTTTGACACCCCCAAATTACATGCTGTGACAACCCGTCAATTTATGATTGATATTTTATTCTCAAGTATTATTGAAAAACATTATTTTAATGTTATATTATAAACTCACTTATTTTTGGGAAGAAATTTGGGTTTACATTTGAAGTAGCATCGACTACGTCTAAACCGGAGGATTCTACGTTACGTGCTTACGTTTACATACACCGTTTTTGGTGACAGTCCGACATTTCAGAAAATAAATTTATCCGTGAATATTATTTTGAGATTTTAAAATTTGTGTTGGTTCATAAACTCATAAATTTACGAGAAGAGATTAGGACTTACGATTATAATTTAACGTCCTTTACGACTAAACCGGAAACCTTAGGATTACGTATTTACGTATTCGAACTCCGTTTTTAATGAGACAATTTTTATTATATTCGTTTTGTGACGTTGATTCATAATCTATAAAAACGTTTTTCGTAAAACGACCCGAGGGCATGCAAATCGAGGAAACTAGAATCGAGGAGAACCCGTAAATAATTGGGGATGAGACAAAACCACTTTTGCCCCACCCCCAATATGGGACGGAAAAACTAGCTACTCACACCCATGAGGTGTCAAAAATTCTTAAACAAGCTACACACTTGTTATGTAAGGCTTAACTTGTAAGCTAACCTTAAACAAAACCATCAAACCACTCACTCCAAACCATTTTCTCCATTTTCATCCATGCAAAAACTCACAACTCTCTCCTCCCTTTCTCTAAAATTCGTCCACCACCACCCCTAAACACCCTCATTTGATCAAATTTAACCATGAAATCCTATGTTATTCACACATATGTTGAAGCCCTTTTCAAGCTCTATTGATTGGTGGTGATTTTAACATCTAAGGAGAAGATTTGGTGATGTGCAAGGGCTGATTGGTGGTGATGGATGTATAAAAACAGTAAGTAACCAATTGTTAAACTGATAAAATGGTAAAGTGGAATCAATATACAGTAAGTTAGGTTGTATACACATGTGAGAGTTGGTCATACAATGGAATCATAAAAATGAGTGAGATATGATCAAAACAAGTTTAGAGTGCAAATCTACCTACACTGTTTTGGACGAATTTATTAAAATATTTAGAGGTTGATTCATCATTAGCTATGAAGGAATAAAATGAATCACATATCATGTAGTTTCTGTGATAAAAATTTGAGGTCCTATCTCCATATAGAACTCTAGATATGGACATTTTAGTGGATTGAAATTTTAGGACAGATTTGATAAAATCAATAGTATATAATATAAGCACTCAAAATTTTGTATTTATAAAATATACATATATAAAACCCACTAGTTGATAATAATTATAAATAAAGATATATATATATATATATATATATATATATATATATATATATATATATATATATATATATATATATATATATATATATATATATATATATATATATATATATATATATATATATATATATATATATATATATATATATATATATATATATATATATATATATATATATATATATATATATATATATATATATTGATATTAAAATGGGACATGTTATATAAATTACAAGTATAAATGTTTTTCCAAGTTATAAAACTCTATACTAAGTTTTACGTCTTTTCGGCTAAAACCGAAAGATTAACGTTTTTGTCAAATTAAACTTAGACGGTCGGACCCGTCTAATGTAAACTTTTATAAACTCGCATACTGATATATGAACTTATATAACAAGTAAAAACCGATAAAACCCGAACTATATAACATACGGACATTAACGGGCTAAGTTAGCATTACTGGGCTATTAATCCAACGAAATGGGCTAAACACTTATAAATTTATTTATTGGGCTTAACCCACTTGGGAGCAACATTTAAAGTATAATACTGATACTAAAAGTGTAAAATTGACTAATATAAGGTATTGGGCTTATAATAGGCTTATTGGGCCTAAAACATGTAAATAAGTAAAACTAGTAAACTAGTATAAAAGTTACCAATACATAACACTAAAATGAGTAAATGAGAATGTATAAAACCACTTGATCATCATCATATATATAACATCATCATATGTATACATAATTGTTATTTTTATAAAGTCATTGGACAAAAGTCTAAGACCGATTATTATTTATATAGGTTTTCGTGATTGAAGCACGTACCGTACATCCGAATTGCCGATAACCCGCTTTCCCACATCAACGTGAGTTCATAGCCTCGCACTCTTTTAAATGTTTTTATGAAATGTTTTATAAACCCGCGAGGGAGATAATATGTTAGTTTTTAAGAAATAGGACACCAGTTGTCCCGATTGTCTGTTTATTGATTTGGACCCGAATGATTGTATGACCCGATGAATGATTAAATGACTCGATAGATGAAATGAAATGGATTATTAAAGTTAGGTTATGTCACTAAAAGTCCCATTAGCATGAATTGTGAACTACCGGGATTTGGTAGATGCTTATGCATATAATAGTACTATTTGGGGACGATCACCCCAGTTCGCGCCTTGACGGTTGATCCCCGTCGTGCCACATTGATTGGTAAGCGAATTTATGTATGAGAAGATTTCCATAGCGTGATATTGTGACGACACGCTAATTTAGATGGGAAAATGAGTTTCGGGTTAGCTACCCGTTGTTTGTTGTAGTAAGGTAACAATGTCATGCGGCTTATAGTAATCCAAATAACAAAACTACTGCTTTATGCATTGAATTACGATATATTGCCTGACTAGCCAATACAAGGTCTTATTATTGATATTATGTTCATGTTTTGGTTTTACATAACCATATTCATATAACGGTTTTTATTTAACTTTATACAACGTTATAAAACGTATTGTATGATGTTTTTACGACATTGGTTCGTATAATGTGTTAGCCTCAAAATATTGAGTCAAACAAGAATGCTCGGTCATAGGTTATTATTGTAACATTAGTTAGAACGTTGTAATAGATAGTTAATTAGTCGTGGTTTACGGGCTTGGATTTAAACTAATTAAAGTCCAAAAAGACAAGCCCGGCCCAATATATAGTCCATTAAAGCCCGCATGTGGGTGGACTATATATACTACCCTCCTAGCATGTTAGGAGGGTGGATGGTCATTTGTAAAAAATTCTTTTCTCTAATCTAATATTCATAAAGTTAATCATCTCTCTCTCTACTTTCTCTCACTACTTTCTCTCTCTAGGAATTCATCTTTTCTTCATCTATTTTCTTTCTTTCTTCATTACTTAATCAATCACAAATATATGGGACAACATTTGGTATCAATCGCCATGGGGTAGTTTTGTGATTCGTTGTTGATTTTACTTGGTTCGTGTGATTTTCTCTTAAAATCATCTCGAATTCAAGATTCTTTTTGTGTTTCTATGCTCTAAATCTTGATATAAATCTTCTACATAGCTGTGGTAGGGATTTGGTCGCATTTGGTTGGTTAAAATCGCGGATTTCTTGTCGAAAAATTCATTTTTTACCCCAAAATCTCGTAACAGCACTATTATTCCGATTGGTGTAATCGGAAAAGGGTTTATAGATTCCGATTGGGATTCCGATCAGTAGCATCGGAAAAGGGTTTCAACATTCCGACCAACTTTCCGATATCATTCCGATTTGGTATTCCGACAAGGTCTTTCCGATCATCATTCTGATTTCGTATTCCGACAAGCTCTTTCCGATCATCATTCCGATTAGATATTCCGACGAAGGAATTCCGATTATACATTCCGATTAGACATTTCGATAAGACATTCCGATTGGACATTCCGATCAGACATTCCGACGAAGTGATTCCGATGATGTGTTTTTGCTAAATTTTGTTTGAGTATTTTTTAGACTTAGCCACTATCTAGACTAGTTTCGGAATATAGTTTACACCAAAGTAAAATTTATTTTTTCCTAGACCATTTTTAGGGCATTTAAGCTTCAATTTCAAATTTTGGTGATGCGAAAAAATTTTCGACCAAAAATTCAAATTTTCGGAAAAAAATTCAAATTTTTAGGCCATTTTTAGGTTTTATTTTTCGTTAGAATTTTTCATTTTTCAAACTTTTTCCCTACTAGTTATTGGCTATTTCTAACTCGTTTTCAAATTTTGGTTATTCAAAATTTTTCGGATTACCGTTTTAGTCGGACTAGGGAATTTATTGTCGGACTGAGAAAAAATTTCAAATTTTTGGAATTTCAACAACAACACAATCACACCATATCTACTTAAGATCCAAAGTCACTTCATCAACAGAGAGAGACGATCATCATGCCAACGAGTAATGCGGTTACTGAAAGTTCAGACGTGAAAGACCTCGAAATGGAACGACTACAACAACAGATATGTTTTTTGAGAAAAAATGCCATGGATGGTTTTAGAGTACTTCAAGATTCTTTTCAGCGCCTTTCAAAAGTCTTGTTCGACTTACGTGAATCCACTGGCACATTCAGCAAAACATTCACTCATGCCATGGATAAACTTCAAACACAACTTGTCAACGAAAGAATCATTGCTAGTAAATGCAAGATCACTTTCATTGATCTCAAGACATCACTTGAAATGATGTTTACTTCTGACTTCATCAAGTCTTCGCTTACCAACGAGTGCTTCAAGCGATATCATGGAATGGATGCTTTATCATACAAAGATCGGATAACCCGCAACATCGACTTCATTGTAACCTATGTGAATCACACAATACAGACGCAACAAACGATTGATGATAGACTTCATACCAGTTGTGGTATCGCATCAGATGTTGAGAATACAAGCTGCAGATATGAGACTCCAACGCATAGTTCAGGGAATGATGACAACAACTCTAGGAATGACAACAGCAGCTCTGGCAAACAACACATTGATTCTGAGAATGTCATCAGCAATACACCTTCCTATGTTAATGGTCCTGTTTTCGATTTTGAGCCATTGGAAGAGGAACACTATGAAGAATATAATGTGTTTGGAAATGCTAATACGCATGAGCATAGTGATCAAACTCAAACCATTATTCCCACATGTATAACGGAAAAGGTTGATAGCAATACCATACCTGTTCCATTAGACACGTGTAATAATTCGTCTGACAATGATCAACATGCAAATGAGTATGATGACGAGGAGCGTGTTGCGCTAGCCAATTTAATTGCTACTTTACAAAAAGATGTCAGAGAAAATAAAAAGAGCCAAAAGCAATTAAAGAAGGCAAACGCAACACTCACTCAAAATTTTGAAGAATGCAAAGCTGCTCTAATTAAGTCTAGTGAAACTATAGATAGCTATAGAGCGGAGCTTCTTCAGAAAACCAAAGAGATTGAGGGGTACAAGGGAAGTGCGTTAAAATGTCAAAAGGATGATTTTGAAAACAAATTTAATACAACTCTTGAGTTATTAGCAAAAGAGAAGCGTCAATATAACGTTTTCTTAATGGATGAACGCCAAAAAACGTACCTTGCCAACACCAAAGTTCATGAACTTGAACAAAAGCTCTCTATGACCACTAC
Organism: Glebionis coronaria; assembly: GCA_025667525.1. Classification (NCBI taxonomy): domain Eukaryota; kingdom Viridiplantae; phylum Streptophyta; class Magnoliopsida; order Asterales; family Asteraceae; genus Glebionis; species Glebionis coronaria. The sequence continues at coordinate 912,725 of JANFOE010000217.1, forward strand.
TGATTCTGCTAAAATTCTTGAGGATAAGAAACAAGAGGTAGATGCGTTAAAACAAGACTTCAAAAGTAGATATGATAAAGAAACTGAAAAGGTAACGAAATTAGAAGCACAAGTCGAATTTTTGAAGAACGTTGTTTATAAAACGCATGACTCTATTCAATCTGTGAGAATGCTGGCACCTCCTTTGATGTTTAAGGGTCAAGCTAGCTTTGCAAGTCCTGAGTACCTTGCCAAAGCTCAAGCTGTGAACCCGCATCTTTATCTTTATGAGACTGAAAGGACAGATCTTGATTGCATGCCTGTTAGTGCCAATATTGAAGAGACTGCCCTTTAGGATGCTGATAGTCAACCACTTGTTAATAAGGAGTTTGTGAAACCTTATAATTATGCTTATGAGAATAGTATTTATGGCCTGTTCAACAAACAAACTCAGAAAACTCGTGAGGAAGTGTTCTTAGAATGCAAACAAAAGAGAATTCAATGGAAGAAAGCATTTTCCCCTAAGAAATCTAATGTTTACAAATACATAAACTACCTCCCTCTAGATGAATCTAAAAGCAAGAGTAGGAAAACATTAGGTATTCTCAAACACCACATAGATAATGTTAAATCTATTGTTGAAAGAGACTGGGCAAAACGTGAAAATGCTGAGTGGACACGTCCGATTCCTCAAGATATTACCTTGCTTGTGAAAGAACTCTTAATTCCTAACACGGCGTTGATTAAAGAAACTGTTCTTCAACTTGAGGAGTTCATTCGAACTAAAATGTATGATGATTTAAAATATGTTGAATCTCTTGAGAAACACATTGATGATCTTCAAATGGAGAAGTCTGATTTCTCAGATGAATATGATTTACTCTTGCAAGAATGCGTTTCTAAAGATGTTATGTGTGCTTATTTTACATCTTGTGCTGATATTGATGAATATTCTGAAGTTGCATGCCAATATCTTGATAAGATCAAAGAATGTAAACGTCTTGAAATTGAGCTTTCGAAACGTAAAGAAAATGTTGACAAAAAGGCTTTTGAGTTACTTCAACACAAAACTGATTTCCTTCAAAAACATTGTCATTCACTTGAACTTGCTCTGCAAAAAGAAGTTGGTAGTTTTCCACATGATAATAAATTGCAAGAAAAACTTTTCCAAACATTTCGAGAAATGAATGAACAGAATTTGGAAATTAAAGGGTTGAAAGCTCAATTACAAGACATGGACAGAGCAATAGTAGAGTTGCAGAAACTCGTTGCCAAAATGGGTGGGAAAATCGTGGAACCTAGCATTAATAAACCTGTTGTTCGACAACCCAATGCCTACAAGGATCCAAATCTATCTATCTTAGGAAAACCGACTCCGTTCTTCAATTCTTCTCATATGAAGTCTAGGTTACCCCCTAAGACTGATGTGCAACCAAGTGTTCCAAAACCATCCATATCACCCTATGTTCCTCCATTTAGAAAGCACACTATTGCTAAACCCAACCATGTGAATGCACCTAGCACTTCTAGGACTCCTCCAAAACGTGTGACATTCACGTCCACAAAGGAATCTGTAGGTTCAAATGACCTCGTTCATACCCACAATCTAGAGGATGCGAAACAAAAAGGGAAGATTCAGCAAGACAAACTCGTGTATGAAAAACCTAGTTCACCAAATCTCGCTAGAGTTCCACACACTCCTAATGGTAGTCAACCAAAAACTAGGATCCCTCTTCAGCAATCTAGGAATTGGAAACCATCCATGAATAGTCGTGTTTCAAACACTACGCCTGAACGATTTGGAAAACAAAGGAATACAAGTACTTTCGTGAATCCTAAATTCCCTGTATGTCCCACTTGCAAAAAGGGAATTCACAATGGAAATCATGACCATTGCATTTTGCAATACCTCTATGAGGTCAAATCTCGTTCTTTTGAACGGAGATCGAATACAGAATCCCATAAGACAACAAGGAGATACAAACCCGTCGTAAAGAAAAGCAACCACACCAAATCTGAAACGTGGATTCAAAAAGGACATAGTTTCTCTCCAAAGAAGTCTTCCGCTGTGCAAGAGAAAGCTACTCCTAAATCTAGTCTTCAGTGGAAACCAACGGGTCGGATCTTCACAGAAGTTGGTCTTAAGTGGATTCCAATAGAGAAGAGTGATGACACCTACACCAGCACTAATGCTACTGTTCTACACGCTGAAAAGGAATTTGTTACTCCTAATTCTAGTATATGTGCAAACTCTTCTTCTGTGATTGCAGGTACAATAGCGGATTCTGAACCCACTTCTCCTTCTTCAAAGGGTTCCAATTCTGTACATTCGATATCACCTTCTTCTGTTGTACAAAAGTCTATTTTGGATTATTTTCGAAAAACTTGAAAAAAATAATAATAATAAAACGTAAATATCCACAGAAAAACAAAATAAAAAATGGAAAAACTTTCAAAATACCAAAAATATTCTTCTCGACATGTCTTTCAGTATCGATAATATGGACGTACCTAGAAATGTTGCTCAATAACGACACGGGTGTGTACATAAAGCTCGAATGAAAGTTGTAAATATTTTTCAAAACATGTCATTTCTATGATTTACAATTACCTCAGATTGTGACTCGTACTTCAAAGAAAGGAAAGTTGATCACGAATGATAACTTATCCTTAACAACGGGAAATTAAATTTTCTCGGTCATGAGCTATCATTAAAAACATTCAAAGTTTTTAAGCTCATGTAAAGGACTTACAGTTAAATGTCAGACTGTAACACGTAATTCAAATAAAGGAAAGTGTATCTTTAAAGATAATTTATCCTACCAAACGGGTAGAGCAATCATCACGGGTTGAGCTTGTCACAAAACATTCAATGTTTTGAGCTCAACACAATGGCTTGTAATCACTTTCAGATTGCAACCCGGATCTAAATTCACGGGGGAGTGTACGCTTTTGTACTCTTACCCTTAGCAAAAGAAGTTAAATCTTCTTACACTTGAGTGGATTCGTCAAGACATTCAAAGTCTATGAACTCAAGTTTATGCTTTAGAAAAACCTTTTCGTCAAAAAGAATTGATTTTTCAAAAAGCGTTGAACACAATTTTTTCAAGAATTTCTCAATGATATTCAAAATCTTTCAAAAGTTGTGTGTTCAGCAACTCCTATCCTCAAAAGTTAAATGTGGATCAAATCCTCGTAATGACAATTCCATTGGATCAATTTTTGAGGGGGAGCAATGCAACTTCATGCAGAAGATTAACACATCTTTCTCCCGAAGATTTTCAAGACTATTTTTCAAAATATATTTTAATCAAATTTGGTATCTCTAATATCAAAAGATTTTATATATTAGAGATAGGGGGAGAAAATGTGATTAAAATATGATCTTATATAAGACTCAAGCACTTTAACTCTCACCTACATGTGCGAAACACTTTCGATTATCGATGCACATGTGAAGGGGGAGCATTTCTGAAACGACAAAACTAGCAAGGTGTTAAATGTTTTTCAAACACTTTGTTACAATTTAAAGTGGTTTTCATGGTTACGATCAAATACCCACAACATCTTTAATTCACGACGTTATTGGTGTCAAAAGGGTGGTTAGGTTTAAGTCCTATGATCCAACCAGAACCGGAGGGATCTTCCCAGGGACAATCCAATAGATTATTAGAAGTCCTTAGGAAAGATGGATTAGAATGTGAACGCAGCTGAATGCTGACTAAGTACTGATGATAGCACTGGAACAATCACAACAAGGTGCTATTAATGATGTCTTGGTAAGCATTGAAGGGGTTGAAGAATGAAAAACAAATGTAAGGATAAAGGGTGTAAAGAAAGAAGCCCTCCATACAACTTAGGTAGAAACCGGGTCAACACATCATGAAGACATCTCATCATGGACCCAGTGATGTGAAGCACAACTCTTTCCTAGCTACTCAGGCTTCTCTCAAAAGAAGTTTGTTTTATTGTCACGGAAATCAACACGACTTCTATTGACTTTCTCACTCCGAGATAGTTGATATTGAATAGGTGGCATCTGCTCCAGCCTCCGACCACTAAAAGTGCACAAATCAAGTCTAGAGCCAAGAGATCAATCAAATCTCGTTAGGACACACGGATGAAGATCAAGAGAGTCCTACGCTATATCCTTACGATATTGCTAGAACACTCAGAGTGATACTACTTAGTATTCACAATGATGAGTGGAAATCCTTCCAGTGTTAACATCAAATAGCGTTGTGGTAGGTCATATGCCAGATTCATTATGAATTGAACATATGTAAAACTGAAAAGCAACAGTGGTTTGATTCTGAATTGATTCAAACTCGTTTCAGGTTTCTACGCAATATCTTTATGGTCTTGCCAGAACATTTAGAGTGATATTCATTAATAATCACAGTGACGAATGGAAATCCTTCTAGCGTCAACATCAAACAGCGCTACGGTAGGTGACTTGTGAGATTCTCATGAATCAAACTTGTGTCAACTGGAAAGCAACAATGGTAAGATTCTTAATGAATCAAAATTGTTCCAGGAATTTGAATTGAAGACTTTAATCAAGTGGATATTTATCCAATTGATTCACACTTTATGTTCGCAGTCTTGCTTTGAGACGGTCGAGTAAAGAGAACGGCTAGTACAGCCACGAAACCCTGTCAAGGAGATTCTTAATTAAATCTACCTAATCACATGTACGGTATTTAATATCGTATAACGGTCTTCACCGACCGGAGGTAAAACGCTACCGATTTAGGACGAATGTCAAAGCCATTCAGTCCGTGTCTATGTTTTGTCTCGAGAAGGTGGTGTCACGGTGTACTCAGCAAAGTCAAAGATTTACAACCACATATTCATGCCCAAAGACTTATCCAACAATTGATAGTGTGAGCATGTGGATAAAGACACAAGATCGCAAGATGGCAATGACAAGTCAAGGATGATTTGAAGATCTCAAGACTAAAAGACAAAGTCGAAAGACGACAAAGGCTCAAAGATCATAGCAAGAAAGAACAAAACTATTGTTACACGTTCAAGGCTCATTTATGACGAGATTCGTAATCTCCATTGATCTTCAAACATCAAAAGGGTATGACCTTACATTGGGGGAGATTGTTAGCCACAAAATATTGAGTCAAACAAGAATGCTCGGTCATAGGTTATTATTGTAACATTAGTTAGAACGTTGTAATAGATAGTTAATTAGTCGTGGTTTACGGGCTTGGATTTAAACTAATTAAAGTCCAAAAAGACAAGCCCGGCCCAATATATAGTCCATTAAAGCCCGCATGTGGGTGGACTATATATACTACCCTCCTAGCATGTTAGGAGGGTGGATGGTCATTTGTAAAAAATTCTTTTCTCTAATCTAATATTCATAAAGTTAATCTCTACTTTCTCCCACTACTTTCTCTCTCTAGGAATTCATCTTTTCTTCATCTATTTTCTTTCTTTCTTCATTACTTAATCAATCACAAATATATGGGACAACATAATGGTTTTGAAGGCAACAGCCTATATTATGATTTTGACAAGGATTTGTATAACATGACTTTGGCAATTTTTTTGGCCTATTAAAAAGATTTGTACAAAATGATTTTTGGTAATAATTTTATACCGATGTTATATTGATGGATTTACTTAAACTCTATGAATTCACTCGGCGTTATCGCTGACCTTTTCTTTTAACATGTTTTATCTCAGGTACTTGAAGGTAATTCTCGGGAAGACAACAAGAATTCATGGCCCACACTTAGATAATAATTTCCATTCAAATGCTTTGTAAAACTTTTATTAAATACAATGACTTGGGACCTATGTAAATTTGATATTTATGAATGGAAATGCTTTTATTATTAAACGACGCGATTTTTATGCGTTGTCTATGATGTGAGTAATGTGCTATCCCGTAACACCAACGAGTCTTCCGCTGTATTGAATTGTATAAATTTGGGGGTGTTATAGTTTGGTACCAGAGCTCTCGTTATAGAGAACGAAAGATTTTTAAAACTAAGGTTTTGAATAAAACATTTCAAAATCTTTTAACTATAAACATTTTTCTAAAAATGTCTAAAAATCTTTTGACTACAACGGTGCCAAAGAATTCCCGAGTTACCGACAAGGCCAGACTGAGAAGTGCTATTTTAATATATATATATATATAACTTGGATTATGTATACATATGATGTAAATTGATTACATGATTATTTGATGATTATTTTAATACTTATACGAGGTTTTTATACGACGTAGATTGTCACAAGAAACCCTAAATCCCCTAGTAAATTAATCGAAGCTATTCCCATAGAAATTCTAGCTATCCTAGATCTAAACCATGTTGTGGATATTTATGATCCCAACAAAATGGTTGATATTCTTAGAAATGTAGGTATTAGTTGATTGTGATATTAAAGGAGAATTGGCGAGATTAAAACTGATATCGATGTTATGATGATCTTTCCTTATAGAGTGGAGTTTGACAAAACGTTACCACCTGGAAATGTGTCATCTGATTCGTTGTCACCCAATTCTTAAATTTGAAATCGAAAGGGTGAATGTTGCACTTGAGGCTGTCATTGGAGCCTTTAACCAAAAGCCTCATGCCACTAGTACCTTTCCGAGAAGTCTAATTGAATGTGTGAGTCATCTCATGCTAGTGACTCATTTGATAACTATTGTTGTAAGAAGCTATAGGATTGGAAATTAAGTGTTGATCATATTGAGATTTTATTGTCCTATTATAGTCTAAGAATAAGATTGAAATTGGAAAATGAGGTAGGATATCGCATTGAGTATGGTTTGGTTGAAACTTGAATAAAGTAAAATTTAACCTGTATGGAATACAAGATTGTTAAGAGGAAGTCGTTAAGTTCTGTGATTGAATTATAAGGTTTTAATTGATTGTTGATTCGTGTTAAGGGTTGTTCCTAGGCCATTGTCCAATGACGAGGATGTCTAGTGTCCAAGAAATAAATTGAAGAAATCTTCTTCTAAATTGGGATCGATGGATCCTCTGGGACAGGTGTAACACCTGATGACCCTTGTAGATTAGTATTCATTGTGGTATCTTTTAAAAATAATCCCTAACTTATGTGACATTCCGTCAATTTATGATTGATATTTTATTCTCGAATATTATTTAAAAACATTATTTTAATGTTACAATATGAACTCACTTATTTTTGGGAAGAAATTTGGATTTACGTCTTGAATTAGCGTCGACTACATCTAAACCGGAGGATTCAACGTTACGTGCTTACGTTTACATACACCGTCTTTGGTAACAGTCCGACATTTCAAAAAATAAATTTATCCGTGAATATTATTTTGGAGTTTTAAATTTGTGTTGGTTCATAAACTCACAAATTTACGAGAAGAGATTAGGACTTACGATTTTATTTTAACGTCCTTTACGACTAAACCGGAAACCCTAGGATTACGTATTTACGTTTTCGAACTCCGTTTTTGATGAAACAATTTTTATTAGATTCGTTTTGTGCCGTTGATTCATAGTTTATAAAAACGTTTTTCGTAAAACGACCCGAGGGCACGCAAATCGAGGAAACTAGAATCGAGGAGTACCCGTAAATAAATGGGGATGAGACAAGTGGGACACTTGTCCCACCCCCACTCAAACCGGCCTAACTAGCTCCACCAACACCTTAGTTGTCAAATATTACTTAACATGTTTTACACTTGTCCTAAGCTTATGAAATAAGCTAACCATCTAACAAAACCACAAGCCAAAACCACTCTTCTCATTTTCATCCATGCAATCCACTCAAAATTATATCCCTTGGCTCCATTTGTGCCATCCAAAAACAACACCAAAACACCACTTTTGATCAAAATCAACCATGAAATCATATCTTATTCTTGCACATGTTGAAGCCCTTTTGAAACCCTATTGATTGGTGGTGCTTATAACATCCAAGGAGGAGTTTCCATGGAGTATTAGGGCTGATTTTCCACAAGGAGTTTATGAAGATTGGTGGTCTTGAAGATGGTCTTGGTTATCCACAAGTTTCTCCATCAAAATCCATGTTTTGATCACAATATACATCATCATGGTGGTATAAAGATTGTTCTCCTCATCTTCTTGTTATTTTTGATTATGTAATCTTGTATTTCTTTTACTTATGTATATGTATATGATGATTAATGATGATTAAAAATATTGTGTGGGGATTTGATGTTGATAAACATGCTTAAAAAGATGAAAAACTATAAGAAACAAGGTTAAAATCTTGCTTAATTTAGATGGTTGTATAAAACAGTAAAGAATCATATGGTAAACTGGTAAAATGACTAGAATAGATTGAGATACAGTAAGCTATGGGTCTTGTATACATGTGAGAGTTGGCCATGCAATGGAATCATTGTAATGAGTGAGATATGATCAAAACAAGTTTAAAGTACAAATCTGAGTTTACTTTTTTGGACGATTTTTAGAAAATACTTAGAAGATTATTCAACAGTAGCTATAGAAGAGTTAAATGGAGAAAATATCATGTAGTTTATGTCATAAACATTTGAGCTTCTATCTCCATATAGAACTCTAGATATGGCAGTTTTGGTGAACATGAAGATAAAAATCAGATTTTGGAAATTAAAAAATAATAGTATTATATAAGCACTAAAATAAAAATAGTATAAAATGTAAATTAAAACCCACTAACTTATATAATACATTTATATAAATATGTATAAGGATAAATAAGTGGAAATTTTATAAAAATGGTAACTTGTTAAGTTTTATAAGTTATAAAACTATAAATATGATTTTTACGACTTTTTCGGCTATTACCGTAAAATTAACGTTTTTGTTAAATAAAACTTAGACGGTTGGACCCGTCTAATGTGAACTTTATAAAACTAATATACTGATATATAAACATATATAACAAGTAAAAACCGATAAAACCCGAACTATATAACATACGGACATTAACGGACTAAGTTAACATTATTGGACTAATAATACAACAAAATGGGCTAAAACACTTATAAACTTATTTATTGGGCTTAACCCATTTGGGCCCAACATGTAAAATGTACATACTTATAATAAAAGTATAATTGGACTAATGAATAGTATTGGGCTTTAAAATATAAACAAGATTGAACTAGTATAACTAGTCTTAAGAAATTCCTAACACATAACACTAAAATAAGTAAATGAGAATATATAAACCCACTTGATCATCATATATATATATATAAAATCATCATATGTATACATAATTGTTATTTTTATAAAGTCATTGGACAAGAGTCTAAGACGAGTATTATTTGTCTAGGTTTCCGTGATTGAGGCACATACCGTACGTCCGAATTGCCGATAACCCACCTTCCCACATCAACATGAGTTCATAGCCTCGCACTCTTTTAAATGTTTTTATGAAATGTTTTATAAACCCGCGAGGGAGATAACATGTTAGTTTTCATAAAATAGGACACCATTTGTCCCGATTGTTTGTTTATTGATTTGGACCCGAATGATTGTATGACCCGATTGTATGACCCGATAAATGATTAAAGGACCCGATAGATGAAATTAAATGGATTATTAAAGTTAGGTTATGTCACTAAAAGTCCCATTAGCATGAATTGTGAACTACCGGGATTTGGTAGAAGCTTGTGCATATAATAGTACTATTTAGGGACGATCACCCCAGTTCGCGCCTTGACGGTTGATCCCCGTCGTCCCACATTGATTGGTAAGCGAATTTATGTATGAGAAGATTTCCATAGCGTAACCTTTGTGACGACACGCTAATTTAGATGGGCAAATTGAGTATTAGGTTAGCTACCCGTTGTTGCTTTAGTAAGGTAACAATGTCATGCGGCTTATAATAATCCAAACTAACGAAATACTACTAGACGCACCGAATTACGATGTATTGCCTGACTAGCAATACAGGGTCATACTATTGATATTATGTTCGTGTTTTGGTTTTCATAACCATATTCATATAACGGTTTTTATTTTTATACAACGTCATAAGACGTATTGTATGATGTTTTTACGACATTGGCTCGTATAATGATTTTTTTAAGGCAAACGCCTATATTATGATTTTGATGAAGATTTGTATAAAATGACTTTGGCTATTTTATGGCCTATTAAAATGATTTGTACAAAATGACTTTCAGTAATAATTTTATACTGATATTATATTGATGGATTTTATTAAACTCTATGAATTCACTCGGCGTTATCGCTGACCTTTTCTTTTAACATGTTTTATCTCAGGTACTTGAAGGTAATTCTCGGGAAGACAACAAGAATTCATGGCCCGCACTTAAATTATAATTTCCATTCAAATTCTTTGTAAAACTTGTATGAAATAATATGACTTGGGACCTATGTAACTTTGATATTTATGAATGGAAATGCTTTACTATTAAACGACGCGATTTTTATGCGTTGTCTATAATGTGACTAATGTGCTATCCCGTAACACCAACTAGTCTTCCGCTGTATTGATTTGTATAAATTTGGGGGTGTTACAACTTAACTGAGACATCAGTTGGTAGGATGAGTTCTTGGAATTGTATGACATAGTGACACATAATGTGTTACGGTACAATTTTGACTTGTTTGTGATTAATGAAAAGACTACCATTGATTGCTAAATCCTACATGTATCGATGTTATCAATCTTTTATTGCTTCATTCTAATGCTCGCATTAGTGATGCAACCATTGAATAAGTACTCATCTCGAATTGAGTTACGTTGTGGATTATTATTTTTTAGTGCCATCGAGGTCATGAACCTCATGATTATTTGGCTAAAGCTCATTTCCTAGCATATTGTATTTAGTTCTTTGTGAACAACTTTTCATCACTCTTTTGTAGATCACTCATTGTTTTTATAAGATAAAACAGTATCCCTTGAGAAAAATTGAATTTTCATCACTATAAGGATTATTAAAAGTAAGATTATAAGTGATCATTATCGAAATGAAGTTGTTTATAAAACACCTTGGAAAGCTTAATTGTTTTTATAACAAAGAAAATCTTTGTAAATTTATTTTTGATTCTTATTTAAGAATTAAGCATGAAAATGTTTTTATTATAAACATGATGATAAAATTTTGACGAACTGAGTATTGCATCGTTAATCTTGAAATTGTATATAGTTGTGCGCCTACATACAATTTGGAAGGGACCATGCAAGGATGGTTAGTAGTCACCATGAAATTGTTAATAAATACTACATTTTCTTTGAAGTTATGAAAAGATTAAAATTTTATGAGATCTACAAGAAGTCCAAAATAGGGACATATTGTTAGGGACACCACCTACATATGTGCCCGTACTATTTATTCTTCTGAGTCGAATTTACTCATCGGTGGAATTTGTCTTATTTGACAATTGATATCCTCTCCTTGTCCAATTCTCCCGTGGTGAGATTCTTTGAAAAAGTATCTGATTACCGAGTGTTGATACCCGACCGGATGTATCGACGTTCCTATCATTTCTTTTGATTATATTTTATTTGAATGACCTGGGTAACGATCCGAGGAGCTTTTGAATGCGTACTCAATTAATGAAAACATGGTATAGACTCATATTCGTTAATGTTTTTATATGTATCTGATTTGAAATTCTCTCGCGTAGATTATGCGTTGACCTTACTCTTTTAAGGTTAGTTATGTCTCCATATATCCTTGAATTTGTGAAGGATTATTAGTTACTATTTGTCTTTTGAGAAGTTAACATCTTATCATCGGTGATGAAACTAGAAAGTTGATAGTGCCAGTAGAACGGATGGATTGATTATGACATGGCGACATTGTCTTAATTGATGGGAACTCGAGTAGAATTTCCCGAAAAGATAAGATGTTTATTATCAAAAGTGATTTAAATAATTTTTGATGGATGATCATATCCTGTATTTAGACTTGAAATTAAACCATGGATAGTTATGAACTAGTCATAGATATTATAATCTAGAAAGAACTTAAAGTAAATGTATTAAAAGATGTTCCTGCTATCTGAAAATTTAGGAGGTATTAGTTGGTGAATTACCTAGACTTTCGCCATTAAGGGAAGTCGAATTTAGTACTGATTATATTCCCGGTGCTGCACCCGTGGCGTGTGCACTGTACTTCAGCACCATCCGAATCGAAAGTGTTACCATACAACTGAGAGAGTTGCCGGAGAAAGCTTTTATTCTACCAAGCTCATAATTATGAAGAGCTATGGTGTTATCATTCCTTATATTTATTTGTTGGACTACCGTGAACTAAGTAAATTGACGATTAAAATCTATATCCACTACCCAAGATGATGGATTGTTCGATCATTTACAAGGTTCTAGCGTATGTTCAAAATATTTGATCCACGACATGGTTATCATCAACTTCGTGTCCGCGAAAAAGATTATCTATTCAAATCACTACTCCAGAACTTGTAATGAACATTATGAGTTTCACGTGATGTCGTTTGGATTGACTAATACACATGTAGCATTCATAAATTCGGTGAATCACGTGTGTAGGCTGTAGTTTTATAAATTCATGCTCGTGATCATTAAGAACCATCTGTTTTTTTATAAGAATAAGAATGAGTTAATAATCATATATAGACTGCCCTAAGTTGGCCGAGTAGTGAAAACCTATACCTTGAATATTTAACATGTGATGAAAGACTTAATCCTTTACATGATTTGACCGTGTAATTAATAGATAATGGAATATATATATTGACTCTTCAAAGATTAGAGCCATTTAAGACTTTGGGTTTTACCAAAAAGAAAGTGCAAATATGTTTTGACAAATGTTTTAACAAAAGATTTTTTAGGGATTATCCCCTCATACCCAAATCATTTAACTAAACTCCTGTTTAGGGGTAAATGTTTGTGTATATCTCAAGACAAGCTAAGAGGGATTAAGGAAACCATTTAAACCATGACTTGAAATTTGAAACGACAATTTTTGCTTTTCAACAAAGAAAACTTTGACCAAAGTATAAACAAAGATTTTCGAACGTTTACGGATCTTATTAATTATTTTAATTATTTTCGATAAATCAACAAAAATCATGTTAATTAAATTCAAATTTATTTTGAACATTTTATATAATTGGTCGAACTAAGAAATTTAAAAATTTTACATTTACGTTTCAAAAAAAAATTAAATATTTATTATTTAATTACTTGTAATACTTATCGACGCTTTAAACGTCGAATCGAGCAAAACTGATAAAAATGATAGTTGAGACGAAACTAAAACTTAGAAAATATGAAGAAAGAAATTTTAAATGAATACGGTCATGATAATTATATCATCAGGAGAGGTGAATGTAGATACTGACACATTATGTAGAAAAGATAAAGAATCAATTAGAATGTGTTCCTTAATAATGGCTGCGCAAAATAAATTGCCGAACAATATAAAAATAAACGATGTTTGTAAAAGGGATAATATAGATAATAAAAGGGGTTCGTGGCTAATGTGAACCATTATAATTGATAAGCCAATGGCGTTAAATGTATAAAAAGTCGCTTGTGGTTGCCTAAATATGGAGATTTTGAGATTTAGTCATATTAGAATCTCATAAGAGTAAGTATTCTATTTAAGCCATTTCAGATTTGGTGTATCTTTATCTGAAGAAGTGGTACTGATGGCAAATTATGAAGGCAGACATCGCCTCATACATTAGTAAACGTCTAACTATTGCAAAGGTCATCATCTGAATCTGATTCGATTTGGGTCACTGTCGACAGACTGACCAAATCTGCTAATATCATTCTTGTTAATGATAGATTCTCGATGAAGAAATTGACTCTTTGTATTTAAAAGAGTTGTGTAAACATAGTTTGCCGTATCAATCATCTCTATCAAGATCCTCGCTTCGCATCGAATTTCTAGAAATTTGCTCAGAAGTCATTAGGAACGAACCTTGATGAGAGTACTGTTTACCACCCCAATCGAAGGGACGAGGTAAAGTAACTGTAGGATATGTAAATCTTGCTTATGTTTTAGAAAGAGAAAGAGATAGAGAGATGGTGAGAACACACACACTTAGAGAGAGAAAGTGAAATAAAAACACTTTTCAACTATGTGTAAAATGAAGAACCACACACCCTCTCCATCTAAGGAGAGGGTTTATATACCTAAGCCCTTGACATGGGCTTGGGCTTACTTTTGGGCCGGCCTACACATGTTGTAGGCTATGCTTTGGTTTGTTTGTTAAATAAAGATAAGTAACTAAACTACGAGCTATTACATGGACTATTGTTGGATTGACCGATCCTTCTTAATACGTAAAACGTATTTCCAACAATCTCCCCCTAAGGGAGGTCACTCCAAACAAGGGCATTACCCAAGTTACAATAATAATATAAACCTAGCATACTATGCTTGTCTTGAGCTCGTAGTCTTCGTCTTTCTTTTTCTTTTTCTCTTCTGGTGAACATGATGATGTGATCTTTGATATCAGTCTTGAGCATTAATCTCTTGCCTTGATCTCGTGCATTCATCACTTGTGATCTTCGCCTCCTCCTGACACCATGTCACACATACTTATACCTTTGTAATTCTTGAAAGCTTCAGAGTTCGATACAGCGGAAGACTTAACTTTTAGGCTTTCTTAAATTAGATGAGATATTAAGTGCATAAAGTATAAGCATGCGGGGACGACTTCTTCTCGGATTCCGCAACGCCACCGTCTTCAAATGTCGCAACATAAGTAGACATGAACGAAATGGCTTTGAACATTTCATTCTAATTCGGTAGAATTTTACCTCCGGTCGGTGGAGACCGTTGGACGATATAAAATATCGTACTTGTGGCAGGTAGATTTAATAAAAAATATCCTTGACAAGATTTCGCGGATAAACCCGTTCTCTTTACTCGACCGTCCAAAGCTGACTGCGAACGTAAAGAGTGAGTCATTTGGATAAAATAATCCGCATGATTGAAGCCGTCAATTCTGATTCCTGGAACAAGTTTGATTCATTAAAGAATCGCACCATCGTTGCTTTCCAGTTGTCACGAGCTTGATTCATATTTAATCTTGCAAGTTACCTACCAAGTGCTGTTTGAGGTTAACACTAGAAGGATTTCCACTCATCACTGCGAACACTAAGGTATCACTCTGAGTGTTCTGGCAAGATCACTAAGATATTGCGTAGAGGCCTAGAATGTGTTTAAATTCATTTAAGAATTAAACCACTGTTGCTTTCCAGTTGTCACAAATTTGATTCATAAAGAATCGCACAAGTCACCTACCATGAGCTTTTTGATATTCGCTCAAGAAGGATTTACATCTTCATTGTAAATACTTTCGTATTACTCGGATGTTTAGGCAAGATCATGAAGATTTTGTGTAGGACTCTTAAGATCTTTCTTACTTTTCACAGTGTATGAAGAAGCAAGGAATTATGAAAGTGTGTCCTAATGAGATATTTGATGATCTCAAATGGCTCTAGACTCAATCGTGCATTTTGGATTTTAGTGATCGGAGGCTGGAGAGTAGTGCCACCATTTCAATACCAATTTATTCGGAGTGAATAAATCAATAGATAATGTGTTGTCTCCGTGTGACTAAAACAAATACCTTTTGAGAGATATCTGAGTTAGCTAGGTTGGGTTGTGCATTGCATCACTGGGTCCATGATGTCTATCTTCAATATCGAGCGTCATTAAAATGATCTCAATAGCATATGTGTTGACCCGATTTCTGCCTAAAGTTGTAAGGAGGGCTTCTTTCTTTACACCCTTTATCTTTACAATTCTTTTTCATTCTTCAACCCTTTCAATGCTTACCAATACGTCATAACTAGCACCTTGTTGTGATTGTTCCAGTGCTAACTTAAGTACTTGGTCGGCATTCAGCTACGTTCACAATCTTTCTCCATCTTTCCTAAGGACTATTATTTCTAGCTATGGAATGTCCTTGGGAAGATTCCTACGGTTCTAGAAGAATCATTGGACTTAACCTATCCTACAATCCTTGTGTCACCACAATCTTCATCGTCGTGAAATAAATGGGTTTTGGGTAAGTATATGTCACCATGAAAATCCATTTTGATATGCAAATCCGTTTTGCTCCCCCTTAACATATGCCACGATATTCGAAAACATTTCGCATATGTCGGGATGAGCCAGCACATTAAGTCAAACCATTTGTGATAATATCTCATATTAAATCACATTTTCTCCCCCATATTAAAAATATTAACCCAATCGATATTTTTAAAATCTATTGATTTAATGAAGTTTTAACAAAGGTTTTGGGAAGAATAATGTAAGTCCATTTTAATCTTCATGATACCAAATGTATGAGATATGATACCGACTTGTAACATGATCACATATTCACCATATTAGAAAAGAATTGACATGGTTGGACCTGATTGATGAGAACATCATATGATAAGATCAAATGGTTCTTGTCAGCATATGTTGGTCGCCTCGTCACGTCTTAAGTCGTCTCTTGACACCACATGTACGATTGGTATTGTTGTCTTGACACCAACTTGTGAACTTGGCACGTTCGGCATCGAAGATTCTGAATGCTTGACAGTTGCTCCCCCTCAATTGTTGACCCGTGTTCTATCGAAAGAGCTGTAGTCGTCGGTTGAGTAGTCGCATCGTCGAGTATGTAGATACCAATTGTAGATAGCATGGTTGTAGAGATGATAGCTTCATAAAAACAAGACTTCTCTTGTTTTAACAAATAAATGCACTGAAACGTACATAGATTTGTGTGAGACCAAGTTATAAAGTAAACTTGATCCCTTACAAGGTTTTAAAGTAAACCTTGCCCAAGAAAATTAATTCCCGTTGTGAGCCAAAGCTTTCATAAGAAATACTTGACTTTAATATGAAAACCGGGTTGCAGTCTGAAATAACTAAAAGCCATTTAGGCATGTTTTATGGAATATTTAAAACTTTTGTACGAACTCTATTTATGGCTCCGTGTCGATATTAATCAACATTTCTAAGGCCGTAAATATTATCGTACCAAAAGACATGCCTTTGAAAAATAAAGTAAAAATATTTTTGGATTTTTCTAGATTTTTCAATTTTTTGGTTTTTATATGGTTTTATATTTTTGTATTTTGCTTTTGTGGATAAAAATATAAACAATATATACAAATGATCACCAAGGATACGGAGAATAGTTTTAGCACCACTATTCTTTCGCTTCATTTGCCAATTCCTTTAGAGTCTCGGGCGAGAAGGTTCTCATTCCTAGCTTGTCGGCCAAAAATTCAATTCGAGCGTGATCTAAAGCCTTCGTGAAAATATCCGCAAATTGATACTCAGATTGGACAAAGTAAAGCTCTATTACTCCATTTTCCACTTGCTCCTTGATGAAATGGTAGCGAATGTCAATATGCTTCGACCGGGAGAATTGAACGTTGTTGCAGCATAAGGCAATTGCACTCTTGTTGTCACAGTACATCGGAATTTTGTTGAAACCTAGACCATAGTCGGTTAATTGCGATCTCATCTAAAGAATTTGAGCACAGCAACCGGACATAGCTATGTATTCTGCTTCTGTATTTGAAATTGCAGCGCTTTTCTGCCTTTTCGATGCCCAACTGATTAATCGATCTCCTAGTAGTTGCAATGTTCCACTCGTGCTATGCCTTGTATCTTGACAACCCGCGTGATGCGCATCTGCATATGCCATTAGTGCAATAGAAGAGTCCTTCGAATACCAAACTCCCCGATTAATGGTTCCTTTAAGATATCGAAAGATCCTTTAAACAGTAGCTACGTGTAACTCAGTAGGCCTAGTTTGATACCTAGCACACATACATATAGCAAACTGAAGATCAGGTCGACTGGCTATGATATACAGAAGAGTACCGATCATTCCACGATAAAGTGTCGGATCAACGTCAACTCCATGTGGATCTGCATCAAGCTTAGATTTTTCCACCATTAGAGTATCCACAGGGTCGCAAGATTCCATCTTATATTTCTTTAGCGATTCAAGGGCATACTTGGATTGATTGATAAAGATGCCTCTGGGACTCTGAGATATCTGAAGACCTAAGAAGAATGATACCTTGCCCATCATTGTCATCTTAAACTTGGAAGTCATGAGTGTCCCAAATTCGTCGGATAAGGTTTGGGTCGAGGCTGCAAATATAATATCATCAACATATATTTGTACCATAATCATATCTTTACCTCGTTTCTGAATAAACAGCGTGGGATCCACCTTGCCTTTAGCGAAGCCTTATGAAATGAGGAATTGTGACAGTAGATTATACCATGCGCGTGGAGCTTGCTTCAACCCATAGAGAGCCTTCTTAAGCTTGTACACATGATTAGGATAATTAGGATTCACAAAACCATCCGGCTGTTGAACATAGACCTCTTCCTTGATTTCACCCTTGAGAAATGTCATCTTCACATCCATCTGATAGACGATCATATTCATATGGGCTGCATAAGGGAGGAATAGTCGAATAGCTTCCAAACGGGCAACAGGTGCAAAGGATTCCATAAAGTCGATGCCCAATAATTGCTTATATCCACGAGCTACTAGTCTAGCTTTGTTCTTCAATATTCCTCCTAACTCGTCGAGTTTTACCTTGTAAACCCATTTCAAAGTGAGTAACTGCACTTGATCCGGGCATGGGACAAGTTCCCAAACTTCAAGACGTATGAATTCGTTAAGTTCTTCTTGCATAGCTTCTATCCAACAAGATTGAGTAAAAGCTTGTTGCCATGTCTTAGGTTCAACTTCAGTGAGAAAAGCATCAAAGTGACAAAACATTGAAGTTTCTTGTAACTGACTTCGTGTGGATACTGGATGATTAGGGTCACCAATAATAGAATCTATAGGATGATCCTTTGTCCACTTTCTGTCATGTTCACGAATCCGTGGATTGGAGTAAATCGTAGTAGGAGCTTCCTCTAAGGTGGACGACCCGGCTTGATTAGGGTCGGGAATTGGTACACCAATGAATGGAAGTTCACGCATTTAAGCGAATTCCAAATCGTGATCATCATCATCCTCTTCATCATCAATAGGCATGACATGGGTAGTTGAAACAGGTGTTGGTTGAGAATTACTTGTTGATGGTATATCTAGACCAATTGTAGGTGCAGACGTATCTGATTGTGCTTCGTTTGCTGGAGCAACAACTTCGGTTACCGAAGCTATTACCTCAGGTTCTGGAGCAACAATACTGGGAGGAGTAAAGAATTCATCAAAGAACGGTTGAAACAACGTATCCTATTCAGTCCTAGAAGCTGGTGTAAATGATGATGAAGTAGGGTTGTTTGGGAGAAGACCAGAACTAATGTTACTGGGTCCCATTTCATGAAGTGTGGGTTCAGAGCTGCTTTGCTCAGAAGTCATTGCTGTTAGCTCATCAAAATCAACATTCATATTTTCGAGGATCTTACGAGAGTTACGGTTGTAGATTCGGTATGTGATAACTAGATTTTACTCAGTTAAATTGTTCTTTGATGTGTGTCTAATCGAATTGATCTAGGCTCTCTATGTGACTCCGTCGTTCTTTGGTGAAACAAATATTTGTCGTTGTTTTTAAAATTAAAGGTGCAAAACTTTAAAGTAAAAGTGCGTTAAAGTAAATCTAAGTCTAATTAAAAATAATGGTGCAAGTATTTAAAAGCGTGACTAAAATTAAAAAGCACTAAAGTAAATGACGTAAACTTAAATCTATCTAAGGCAAACTTAAAACGCAACTAAAACTTAAACTAAGGCAAGTCTAAAATAAAGCTAAGACAAATAATTTTAAAGTGCAATTAAATAAAAAGGCGGGAAAAGTAAAGCTTTAAAATAAAAGAGAGAAATTTTAAAAAACAGATACTAAAATAAAACTGGAAGAAACCTTGATTCGGAAGTTCAAGACTTCCAAATGAACTAGCTTGATTCGGAAGTTCCCAAACCCCAAAAGCCTTGATTCGGAACTTTTGAAGTTCCGAATGAAGCTACCTTGAGTCGAAAATTTGGAGTTGATCCGGAAGTTCGTTCGGAAGAATTGAGTCGGAAGTTCGTCCGGAAGTATTGATCCAGAACTTTTAAAGTTCCGAATGAATTGCTTGATCCGGAACTTTTTAAGTTTTGAATGAAGGTCTTGACTCGGAAGTTTTTGAGTTCCGAATAAACAATGCTTGACCCGGAACTTTTGTTGATCCGGAAGTTCTGCTTGATCCGGATGTTTTCGTCCGGAAGTTTGAGACTTCCGAATGAGCACAAACTGAGTCGGAACTTCTGAAGTTCCGAATGAAAGCCACTGGTTCGGAACTTTTGAAGTTCCGAATGAACAACTCCTTCTCACCTTGGCTCGGAACTTTTCCTGGGAATTCAAACACAGAAACAAACTTCCCGAAGAACAAGGGATAAAAAATAAACACGATCTAACACAAATTCAACCAAAATCAACACAAAGATTTAATTAAACTATTAACGAAACAACAGTAAACATAATCAAACAATTTAAATCAACAAAACTAACAACTTTAACCACAATAATCAAAAATCACTTGGATCAAAATAAGAACATCAACATGAACACAAACATAATCAAGAATTAAGAAAGGTATATGAGACATTAACAAGATAAAGCAAAGATTGACAAGAATTAAATGGGAACTTACTTGAAATTAAATGAATTTAAGGTGCAAGACAAGGTATTTAAATTGGACAAGAAATTAAATGACATGTATTTAAATGTGCAAGGTAATGAAAATGGAAGAACTAGTGTCACTCTAGCCAACAAGGAAAAATGATTAAAACTAATGACTATTTATAGGGGAGGATTAAGGAAGCTTCCTCCCCTCTTTCCTTTTCTCTTAATTACAAGATTAGGTCCTTCCTTCTTTTAATCTTCATTAATTGCATCATTAGTCCTTTTCTTCTAATCTTCTTTAAACTTGGACTTAAAGGACTTTTGGCTTCGGGATTTCTTTGAACTCGTCTTTAAATTCTTCAATAAAATAGACTTGAATTCTTTGGCTTTTGATAAACTTCCGTCTTTTGACTTTTTCTTCGAGAAATCTTCAGAATTGGTCTTGGACTTCCGTTCTTTTTGCACTCTTGACTTCTTGACTTCGTCTTTCAACTTTTTCTTCAATAAAAGTCCGTAAATGCCCGTGAATTCCCGTGTTTTCTCCACTTTTCACCTTTTCGTCCTAAATCACAACAAAAACACAAACCACGCATAATTCCGACATAAAAGACATAAAATACACGTTTTGGTCCGGTTATTATTGTAATTAAGTGGTAGAAAAGATGGGTGTTTACACACCTATCAAATCCCCTACACTTGACCATTGCAATGTCCTCATGCAATGCATTAGTTACAAAGCACGTTTACATTTTTCATCATAATCAATCCACGTTGGCCTTTATTAAAGAAATAAAAACTATAAACATTCAAAGTAAAGAAATAAAAAGCATACCTTGGGTTTTGGAAATGTCATGAATAATCATCATCCTCAAGTTTTCACTTCCTCCAAACCAAGCTTAAAAACGAGATCATTGTTATTATAAGTTAGCAAACTAACACGAACTCATGTGGGACAATTATTCACTTAGACTCCCTTATTCCTAGGGGTATCTCTTATATTTTATTATTGTCTTGAATGATCACGAGGATGCATTTTTTGACTTATTTAGATAGTTATTAAGTCTGAAAATAAAGTGAACGATTTAATCAATAGTTAGCTAAAGGACAAAATCTTTTAAAACTGCTTCTCGGGACCTCATAAGGTTCATATCTTGGCATAACTCGCTTCACGATTTGAGACCTTTCTCGGACCGATATTTGGCAGCGACTTCATACTTCAAACCTTGAGAGACGTTCATGAAATTATGGTCTTCTCTTCATATAGGAATTTATTCACTTGAAGTTTTGTGAGATTCATACTTGGACCACGACTTCTTCATTTTTCTCCAATCTTTATTTTGGACTTTGATATACAACGATCCGCCTCCTTTTATGACTTGGATCTATTTATCCTCATACCTTGTTAGGGTCTTTTCGGATACACTTCTCCATGACTTTTGGGGAGTATTTGCTTTTCGTCGTGTGTCTCGATCCTTCATATTGATTTTCGATAAATGATTCTTCACATCACTTTGGATCTTTAGCAACAAAATATAGCCCTCATGCCTTGTTAGGGCCTTTTCGGACTCGCCAATCTTCGCGTCCTGCTTCAATAAGTTATGCCTGGGCTATGAACTCTAATCCATACCGAGCAACTTTTAAACGATCTTGGGCTAGAAGCTAAGTAACTTTTGAAATCGTACAACCTTATTTATTAGCAGATAAATTATTAGCAAGTGATGGGAGAATAAACTCATAATTAACTCACATAAATTCCCGAAAGAATACCGAACTTATAATTGGCGCTATCATCTCTCGTTCTCCATAGTTTAAAATCTCAAGGAATGAGATTCGTGGATACTTAGCCTATTAAATAAAAGTTTTGGGTTTTCGAGTCGCCTATAGGATCTTGCAAATTCTTAGACTCTTTCAAGTTTAGAAATCGCATTTTAAAGTTCCCTTGATAAACGACTCTCTAGGATCAATTATAGGAACTTGCGAAAAGTTCTTGTTCTTAACCCGTGAGAGTTAAGACTTTCGCGTTTTATAGCTCCCTATATAAAAGCCTAGCAAAACTTGACTTAAACACGTTAAGGATACTAGCTAGAGTAAACTCGGGTTGAGTCAAAAGATTCACAACGTTTGAAAATTAAAACACTTTATTTAAACATTTATTCTAACAAAGAAAGAAAATAACTATACAAAGGGAAAAACTAATAGGCCAAAATAGATCAAAAATTTTGAAAAATGTCGAAAAATTGATTTTCCGGTTAAAATGAGGACAAATACAAGGAAAAGGCCACTTAACTTTGATAGAAGTCCCCCCTACACTTAAGATAAACATTGTCCTCAATGTTTAAGCGTGTGGGAGTAAACTCCCCTACACTTAGGACATTGTGCACGTTGTTTAAATCTCGCTAAGAAAAAGACAACTAAAGAGATTCCTATTTTAATATTGAGAAAATATAGAATAGTGAATCGAAAAGAGTTTAGGATAGAACCAGGAAGAAGTAGAACACGGAATCACGGGTCGTCAAGAATCATCAAGAGTGGATCATTGAAGCTCGAATCCCTGATTAAGAAGTGAGGAGAGGAAAATAGCTAACCAAAGGGTCTCCCCTACACTTATGGTAAAGAAAGCGAAAAGATAGATGCATTGGTTGCCTCCCAAGAAGCGCTTGATTTTTGTTAACCGAGTCATTAGCCTGACTCGACCTTGATCATCAACGGAAGAAGCATGAAATATATCCACCAGGATCAAAGACATAGTTTTCATCCATCAATAAGCACGAGCTTAAGGCGAACAAGGCAAGCCAAAGAAGAAGTGGCAGGGTTCCCTTAAGAAGTGACGGAGCACGGTGGGAGCAAGTATGGTGAGGTCCATGCATGTCTTCAATAGTTCCAAAGATTTTTCCTTTTATTTCATCAGGTGGATACTGAGATGGCTTAAAGACTTCAATACCGGGGTCGAACACCTTTTCCTTTAGGGGAAAATAGCACTCAGGCTCAGTCGAGTGTGAAGAAGATCCGCAAAGAAGCACAACCTCGTCCTCAGAAGGGGGACAAAGAGGTGTCAAATCATATGTGCAACGGATATTGGTGTCAACCGGTTTCTTCTCCTTTGACAGAATGTTCTTCAAATCCAAAGTAGGATCAAGACGATAATCTTCAAAGTCATAAGGAGGAGCATCACTCTCATGAGGGAAGTAAGTGTTGAGAAATTCAGAGAAATCTTCCTCAAATGAGTAATCGTCCAAAGTAGGATCGAGTGATGACGGAGGATCTTCAGCATGTGAAGAATCGCTCGAAAGAGTATCAGCCTCATCAAAATAATCGAAAGTGGGCAGCTCGGGATACTCAGAAGTACAATCATCAAAATCATCCGAATCTGAGCTAGAATCATCATCATCATAAGCATCAAAGACCGGTGGAGAGTCATAAATGGGAGAAGCGTCCAAAGTGGAGCGAGAATCATCCACATTATCTTTAAAGAGTGGATTATCGATGGAAGAATCGAATAGAGGATTGTCATAGACGATAAAGTCATCGAGCACATTAATCATATTCACTGATTCTCGTCCATAGTATTTCCCTGTAAGCTTCCCCATTTTGAAAATTTGTGAGTCATTCCCGACTCTTAAGATTAACTCACCTTCGGCAACATCCACTAAAGCACGTCCGGATCTCAAGAATGGCCGACCAAGTATTAAAGGAATACGAGGGTCCATTTCATAATCAACTACGACAAAATTGACCGGGAAAGTAAATGCGCCAACTCTAATGAACACGTCTTCGGCTATACCAACAGGGTAAGCGAGAGTGCGATTTGGAAGTTCAAGAGTCATCTTTGTTGGAGTGAGGTCGGGTAATGATAGTGTTTTCCAAACACTCAATGGCATCAAATTAATACTGGCCCCGAGATCAGCAAGGGCAGTAAATTCTTCAGTTTTGTTGAACACGCAAGGCAACACAAAACGACCGGGATCTCCTAGCTTTTCCAGAAGTTCTTTAAGAATAACTGCAGAGCAGTTTTCATTTAAGCGTGTGTTGGCGAGTTCAATCAGCTTCTCCTTCTTGTTAAGCAATTCCTTAAATGCTTTAACAAATTTGGGCATGTGGACAAGTGCTTCAAGAAAACTAATGTTAAAGCCCATTTGAGAAATCATATTGATATATTTTGTCACTTGAGAGTCCTCCTTTGTTAGATCGTTGGTCTTGCCTATGCGAGAAGGGTATGGGATCCTAGGTTTATAGGTGGAAGGTGAAGGTGTAGTTGGTAAAGGTTGAGATGTTGAAGGGTCCTTCCGAGAGACATCGTCATGACGAGGCGGAGACGGTAATGGTGCACTAATACTAGGTGTAGGAGGAGTAGGGATACATGGTGGTGGAGGAGGTGTAGATGATGGTGGTGGGATTGGTGGTCCTATGATGGTGACTCCACTACGAGTAGTAATAGCACTCACATTAGCTTGCGGATTAGTGACAGTGTTTGAAGGTAGAGAACTTGAAGTAGAAGGTTGAGTGGCGGGCAAGAAACTAGCCAACAGATTCTTTAATTCAGTCGTTTGAGTGCTAAAGGAGGATTGAATGTTATCGCGAACCTCAGTTCTAATGTCATTACCTTGCTTCATGATATCTCCTTTCAAATTGATTATTTGGCTCTGTAGATTCTTGATTTGCTCACCTTGAGTTCTCATGACGGCTTCAACATCGGGATTAATGGGTGGGGTTTGTTGGGTGGGTGGTTGATAAGGGTTAGAAGCTCTTGGTGGGATTTGGTTGCTTCTATTGTAGTTGTTGGCGGGGTTTTGGTTTTGAGGAGAAAAACCGGGTGAAAGGTAATTGTTGGAACGGTAGCTCAGCAGATTTCTATCCCCTTGTTGTCTAGCTTGGTAATTTTCCGGTGAATAATTACCATAAGCTGCATACACATTTTCCGGATTTCCTTGTGGAGAAGGACAATCGGTGTATGAGTGAGGACCGCCGCATGTTTCACAAGGATTAGCAACCGCTTTAACTTGTTTTTGTTTTTGGTTTGAAGCGAGAAGCGTAATACTTTTGCTCATTTCGGTCATCATGCGGGTGAGTTCGGTCATCTCAGGGTTTGCTGAGGTTGAGGAAACATTGACTCTCGGATTGTTCCTAGAAGAAGCAGAGGAATCCCAGTTCTTATGGTGAGTAGTCATGTTCTCAATAAGCTCTCTACACTCCTCGGGTCTCCTTTTCATGAATGTGCCACCGGCGGCTGCATTAATCGTATCTCGATCTCGAAAAGTCAAACCGTTGTAGAAAGTATCAATTAGGGTCACAGGGAGCATGTTGTGGTTTGGACATCTATCGATCAAGACATTATATCGCTCCCAAGCATCAAAAAGAGATTCATCAGGGTCTTGCATGAAACCGCTGATTTAATTGCGAAGGCTCGTGACCATGGAAGGTGGAAAGTAGCGCGACAAAAAGCGTTGAGTCATGTCATCCCAAGTGTGAATAGAATTCTTCGGGAGACGATCAAACCATTTCTCGGCATGATGTAATAAGGTATGTGGAAAGAGTTGTAGGCGAAGTTCATCCATTGTGGCACCGACCAACTTCATGCTTTGGGTGATTGTAATGAACTTGTCGAGGTGTTTGTTGGCATCATCATCAGGCAATCCATGGAATGGGTTTGTTTGCACTTGCTGAATCATGTGGTGCTTCAACGAAAACTCAGGAGCGTTGATTTGCATCGGCGCAATTGGTCCTCCTCGTCCAAACATTGTAGGTTGAAAAAGCTCCTCCATGGTCCGAAGATCGGGCTGTGGAAGAACATTGTTGTTATTATTAGGGTGCGGTGGATTATTGTTGTTTACACCTGACATAGCTAAATCTTCTTGAGGCTCGGGCTCTTGATAATTAGAAGATCTAGTACGCATGCACCTACAAAGACAAAAAAAAGAAACCAAACACAAAGACAATATATATACACAATAAAGATAAAATCTTTTTGGATTTTTGAAATTTTTAATTTTTATGGTTTTTTATCAATTTTTTAATTTTTATGATTTTTTTGAATTTTTTTATGCAAGAAAAATAACGCTCACAAGTGAACGGATCCCAAAAAGCAACGGGTCTCTCACAGAAAACCGTTAAACTTTACGAAAAGAGCCGGCAGCGGCGCCATTTGATAACTAGATTTTACTCAGTTAAATTGTTCTTTGATGTGTGTCTAATCGAATTGATCTAGGCTCTCTATGTGACTCAGTCGTTCTTTGGTGAAACAAATATTTGTCGTTGTTTTTAAAATTAAAGGTGCAAAACTTTAAAGTAAAAGTGCGTTAAAGTAAATCTAAGTCTAATTAAAAATAATGGTGCAAGTATTTAAAAGCGTGACTAAAATTAAAAAGCACTAAAATAAATGACGTAAACTTAAATCTATCTAAGGAAAACTTAAAACGCAACTAAAACTTAAACTAAGGCAAGTCTAAAATAAAGCTAAGACAAATAATTTTAAAGTGCAATTAAATAAAAAGGCGGGAAAAGTAAAGCTTTAAAATAAAAGAGAGAAATTTTAAAAAACAGATACTAAAATAAAACTGGAAGAAACCTTGATTCGGAAGTTCAAGACTTCCGAATGAACTAGCTTGATTCGGAAGTTCCCAAACCCCAAAAGCCTTGATTCAGAACTTTTGAAGTTCCGAATGAAGCTACCTTGAGTCGGAAATTTGGAGTTGATACGGAAGTTCGTTCGGAAGAATTGAGTCGGAAGTTCGTCCGGAAGTATTGATCCGGAACTTTTAAAGTTCCGAATGAATTGCTTGATCCGGAACTTTTTAAGTTCTGAATGAAGGTCTTGACTCGGAAGTTTTTGAGTTCCGAATAAACAATGCTTGACCCGGAACTTTTGTTGATCCGGAAGTTCTGCTTGATCCGGAAGTTTTCGTCCGGAAGTTTGAGACTTCCGAATGAGCACAAACTGAGTCGGAACTTTTGAAGTTCCGAATGAAAGCCACTGGTTCGGAACTTTTGAAGTTCCGAATGAACAACTCCTTCTCACCTTGGATCGGAACTTTTCCTGGGAATTCAAACACAGAAACAAACTTCCCGAAGAACAAGGGATCAAAAATAAACACGATCTAACACAAATTCAACCAAAATCAACACAAAGATTTAATTAAACTATTAACGAAACAACAGTAAACATAATCAAACAATTTAAATCAACAAAACTAACAACTTTAACCACAATAATCAAAAATCACTTGGATCAAAATAAGAACATCAACATGAACACAAACATAAACATAAAAATCAAGAATTAAGAAAGGTAGATGAGAGATTAACAAGATAAAGTAAAGATTGACAAGAATTAAATGGGAACTTACTTGAAATTAAATGAATTTAAGGTGCAAGACAAGGTATTTAAATTGGACAAGAAATTAAATGACATGTATTTAAATGTGCAAGGTAATGAAAATGGAAGAACTAGTGTCACTCTAGCCAACAAGGAAAAATGATTACAACTAATGACTATTTATAGGGGAGGATTAAGGAAGCTTCCTCCCCTCTTTCCTTTTCTCTTAATTACAAGATTAGGTCCTTCCTTCTTTTAATCTTCATTAATTGCATCATTAGTCCTTTTCTTCTAATCTTCTTTAAACTTGGACTTAAAGGACTTTTGGCTTCGGGATTTCTTTGAACTCGTCTTTAAATTCTTCAATAAAATAGACTTGAATTCTTCGGCTTTTGATAAACTTCCGTCTTTTGACTTTTTCTTCTAGAAATCTTCAGAATTGGTCTTGGACTTCCGTTCTTTTTGCACTCTTGACTTCTTGACTTCGTCTTTCATCTTTTTCTTCAATAAAAGTCCGTAAATGCCCGTGAATTCCCGTGTTTTCTCCAGTTTTCACCTTTTCGTCCTAAATCACAACAAAAACACAAACCACGCATAATTACGACATAAAAGACATAAAATACACGTTTTGGTCCGGTTATTATTGTAATTAAGTGGTAGAAAAGATGGGTGTTTACACACCTATCAGTATGCCTTCTTTGCGGGGGCGTAACCAATGAAAATACTAATATCAGCCTTTGGTTGAAGTTTTCCCAAATTTTCACCATCATTATTTGGATAGCAAAGAGAACCAAATACATGAAGATATGATAAATCTGGTACTTTTCCATGGAGAAGATCATAAGGTGTTTTACCATCGCATTTACGAATTAGTGATCGGTTTTGGGTGTACACTGCTGTAGATACTGCTTCTGCCCACAAAAACAATGGAGCCTTTGCATAAATTAACATCGTTCGGGCAGCTTCCATAAGTGTGCGATTTCGCCTTTCAACGACACCATATTGTTTGGGAGTGCGTGCAACGGATGTTTCATGAGATATGCCAACTTCTTCATAATAATCACGCAAGATTTGATTCACAAATTCGGTTCCATTATCTGTACGAATGCGTCGGACTGTAGTGTTGAGACGCACTTGGATCATCTTGAGAAATCCGATGATGAATTTAGGTGCCTCATTTTTTGTTTTAAGAAATTTCACCCATGTAAACCGAGAGTAATCATCAACAATGACGAGGATGTACTTTTTGCCACTAAGACTTTCAACACGCATTGGCCCACAAAGATCCATATGCAGCAGATAAAGTTTCTCTTGGTTGGTGTCTTACGTCTTGGGTTTGTAAGATTTCTTAGTGCTTTTCCCCATTGTACACGCGGAACACAAATGATCCTTGTGAAATGTAAGTTTAGGAAGACCACGAACAAGTTCGTTTTTCGCCAAATGATTAATAGCGTCAAAGTTAAGATGAGATAACCGTCGATGCCATAACCATGACTTAGTCTTCAATGCTTTGGAGAGAAGACATACGGGAGAAGCGGCCATAATGTCTTGTAGAGATAAAGTATACAAATTATACCCTCGAGTACCTTTCAATAAATAACCCCTTCCAAATTACGAATGAAGCAGGTATGCTCTCGAAAACCAACTTCTAGGTTTGCATCACAAAATTGTCCCACAGAAAATAAGTTGTGACCAAGACCTTCCACGTAATACACTCTTGAAATTATAACATTCCCAATATGATATTCACCGTAACCCATTATCTTTGCAATATGATCATTTCCAAATCGAACCGTACCAAGAAACTTGCTGACGAAATTTCTGAGCTGAGAGCGATATCTGGTCATATGCTTGGAGCAACCAGAGTCCAAATACCAGAGAACAATTTGGACCACCTGTTTTCAATAACAACAGTAGACAATGCATTGGAAACTATTGGTTCTGGAGTGTTAGCAGATACAGATATAGAATTATCAGAATTGCTAACATTTTTTAGACCCTTAGATTTCCTGCGTTTTCTAATGTGAGTTTTAGCACTAACAGGTTTTACTGTTCCAAGTTTCTTAGGTTTTGGATTATTCGCGGGCACTACAGTGGGAGTAGACCTATTTAAAGGGCACTTGGTTCCTACAGTAGTGTTAGTGTTCCTAATTAAAGGACACACGGTACTCCTAGTTAAAGGGCACGCTTTCTTCGCTGTAGTGGGAATGATCCTAGTTAAAGGGCACGCATTTCCTACTATAGTGAAAGTTCTACCAGTGGGGCGCTACAACAAACCAACTTGGGTTAACACTTTCCCAGTCGGTTTCCATTCTAATCCATTTTTCCGGGCATACATCTCATTCACATGGTCAATAAGGCAAGAATCATGACGACTAGAAAACATACCTTCATTGCAATTCCAACATTTCAAATTATAATTCACACTAGGCTTAGAACGCTGCTTAACCGCAGAGCCTTTAGGTTTAGCTACATGATTCTTTTTATTCAAAACAGGAATAACATTCCTAGGATGGGCTTCTACTTTCTTCTTCACTTGACTACTAGATGGGGGCAAGATCCTATAATTCTTCATGTTTCTTTTAAGCTTAGATCTTTGAGCCTTAGTAGTGGTGCTTACTCCTGTAGAAGGCAACACGGGAATATTAGAAGCTGGTTTTGATTCTGCCTTATCTTGAGTGACCAAAGTTTGAGATGGTTTAGTCCTAGGGCCCTTGTTAAGTGGTGTGACGGCTATTAGGTTCCTTTTGATTGCACTAGAGGACGATGCTAAGACAGTGGCTACGTTATCCACAACATTCTTACCTTTTAGAGTACGAAGTGTTTCCTTTAACTCAGCCAAAGCCAGATTTTTATCACAAATTTGTTCCCTCAAATCAGATATTTCCACCGACTTTCGATTCAATTGTTCAATCAACGATTGATTCTGTGCAGTGGTGTTAGCACAAGCGGGCTTTACTGAATCGAAGATTCGTGTATGTTTCTGTTTTAAGTTATCAACTTTAGACAAAATCTTGGAAACTCGATTATCTAGATCAAGTTTAAAAATCTCAGCGGCCTAAAGTACGTTCACACAGTTAAGCTCCTTAGATTTCTTTATTTCTATCGGCAAAGATTTAGCAACTTTGTCACTTGGCTGACGTTGTTTTGATTGTAAATTCAATCGAAAATTCTTTTCAAAGTTTGCATCATCGATATTAACACCTTCGAATGACGTTTCAAAGATTTCTTGAATAAATTGTTGCTTGCATTCAAGAGAAATATAATGTGTTTGAATCTCATCAAAACGTTTTGAAAGCAAAGTGTTGGAAATACGTTTTTACGTATTTAGGAAGATTCGGTCACTCCGGCAATATATTAAGTAGTACCTCATAGTCTAGATATCTTTATTAAACAAACAAAGTCAAGCTTAGCCTACAACATGTGTAGGCCGGCCCAACATTGTAAGCCCAAGCCCATCACAAGTCTTGGGTATATAAACCCTCTCCTTTGATGGAGAGGGTGGGTGTTCCTCATTTTTACACATAGTGAAAAAGTGTTTTTCTTTCACTTTCTCTCTCTAAGTGTGTGTGTTCTCACCATCTCTCTATCTCTTTCTCTCTCTAAAACATAAGCAAGATTTACATATCCTACAAATGGTATCAGAGCTATGGGATGATTGTATTGTTCATGTGTTTGTGTTCTTGATTCATACGCCTATTTTGATCCTTATTACACACGAACCAAATTTTTTGTGTGTTTTTGATGGTTTTTTCTTGATACAAATCTTCTACATAGTTGTGGTAGGGATTTGGTATAGTCACTTTGGCTAAAAACACAAAAGTTTTGGGTGTTTTGATCATTTTTTGGCTTAAAATCACGAATTGGTTGAGTTTTGTCCGAGAAAAGTGGGAATTATTCCGATCAGGTCATCAGAAATGGGTTTATAGGACATTCCGATCAGTGTAATCGGAATAGGGTTTAGGGATTCCGATTTTGGGTACACTCCGATTAGGTATTCCGATCAAGGTATTCCGATTTGGTATTCAGATTTGATATTCCGATTTGGTATTCATATTTGATATTCCGATTTGGTGCATTCCTATAAGGACATTCCGATTTGATATTCCGATCAAGGTATTCCGATCAAGGTATTCCGATTTGATATTCCGATCAAGGTATTCCGATTTGGTATTCCGA
Organism: Glebionis coronaria; assembly: GCA_025667525.1. Classification (NCBI taxonomy): domain Eukaryota; kingdom Viridiplantae; phylum Streptophyta; class Magnoliopsida; order Asterales; family Asteraceae; genus Glebionis; species Glebionis coronaria. Next base: position 944,772 of record JANFOE010000217.1, read on the forward strand.
TCAAGGTATTCCGATTTGGTATTCCGATCATAGTATTCCGATAGAACATTCCGATCAGCATTCAGATCACTATTCCGATCAATATTCCGATAATCACAAATTTTTCCATAAAAAAATTTCGAAAAATCGTGTGTAATTTTGACTTGGAATTTTTTGTTTATCTAGGACATATTTTAGGGGATTTTAACATTGTTTCTCGACTTCAACTCACAACAACAAACACATTTACTTTCTTTCATTGATCGATCAACGTTTGTAAATCTTAACTTATTGAAATGGAGTACACATCTCTTACAGATAAGTCCATCCTCTCGGGTACGGATAATCGTCCACCAATGTTGGTGAAGACTATGTATGAGGAATGGGCTTCTCGAATGGAACTTTATATGTTGAACAAGGAGAATGGACATCTCATTTGGGCATTGGTGCTCAATGGACCATTAGATTATGGTACAGTGACGGAAGGTACAACTACTCGTCCTCGCACAACGGGTGAATTGACTGGAGATATGAAGATTCAAGACAAATGTGATAAGTATGCTACAAACATCATTCTCCAAGCCCTTCCTCCAGATGTCTACAAACTCGTCAGCAAACATAAAGTTGCCAAAGAGTTATGGGATAGAATTCGTGTTCTCATGCAAGGCACCTCGTTAACTAAACAAGAACGAGAGTGTAAGCTTTATGATACTTTTGATAAGTTTGCCTATGTGCCAGGGGAGACTCTCAATGATTACTATCTGAGATTTACCCTATTGTTGAATGAGCTCAATATCTATGGCATGACAATTCGTACCTTTCAATTGAACGCCAAGTATTTGAACACTCTTCCTTCAGAATGGAAAAAATACGTGACGGATGTTAAATTGGCTAAGGACTTGCATAACACCAATGTGGATCAACTTCAAGCTTTTCTTCAACAACACGAATGCCATGTGATCGAGGCTCGGTTGTCTACACCTCAAGTTCATGATCCACTTGCAATGTATGATTCTCAACAAAACATGGCTTATACTTATCAACAACCATCATACTTGCAGCAACCACCACCACACACCTATCAGCAACCATCTTATCAACCACCAGTGATGCCACAGCAAGCATTTCAACAAGGTGTTCATCAACAATTTTTTCCGCAGCAACCACCATATCAGACATCACCATCACAAGCCAACACTTCTCAAATGGGTTATACTCCTTAGCAAGGATATTTTCGAATAGAAGCACAACCAGCACAAGCTTTCTACTCTAATGAACTTCCACCAATCCAAGTACCGTTCTTTACTCCAAATGATACGCCAGCTGATGTTCTAAACCATCTCACAGCCTACTAGTCAAAACTTGTTTCAACTAGAGGATTTCCACCAACAAACAATCAGCTCCGCACCTCATCAAATCCTCGACAACAAGCCACTGTTCAAGATGGTCAAGTGACGGTGCAACCAATTCAGGGAAGGCAAAATTCATATGGACCTCCTACAAGGACTGGGAATAATCAAGCTGTGAATTCTCAAGCTAGTGGAAATGGGAGTCCTATTGGTCCTAAGAAGGTTGTGACTTGCTACAATTGCCGAGGACAAGGTCATATGGCTAAAGAATGCACTCAGCTGAAAAGGAGGAGGGATGATGCATGGTTTCGTGAGAAGATGTATTTGGTTGATGCTCAGTCTAAGGGGAACATTTTGGATTCAGAGGAGTTAGCATTTCTTGCAGACCCAGGGGCAGCAGATACTGAAGGCATTGCAGTCGTTTCTACTTCTAATGCAGCTTATCAAGCAGATGATCTTGACGCATATGATTCGGATTGTGATGACATTCACTCTGCCCAAGCTGCTCTCGTTGCTAATCTCTCTCACTACGGTTCTGATGTCGTCAGTGAGGTACCAACCACATCTAATAATATTGATGATAACCAACATCAAGTTGGTCATGAAAAGGACAACCTCGAACAGCATTCGGGAACTAGTAACTCAAATGATGTGGTACCCAATCCTACACATTTGAGTGAACCTGAACCAAATGCTATGACGGGTATGGAATCTTATGCTCAACATGATTTGGTCATGGTGCCTAAACATATTATTGATCAAATGCATATGGCCCTCAGACAATTCGTAGATACCAATTCCACCCTAACTGCTGAGCTTGCGTTGCATAAAGAAAAGGTCAAAACTTTTGAAATGGTCCCTCAAGCAGAGAAAATAACATGTTCTGAATTTGACCAATTTCGTTTTGAAAAGATTGAACACTTGAAAGAAATAGAATCATTAAAAGTTAATCTTTCTAATGAATTAAAAGAAAAGGACTCGATTGTCAATGATTTTCAGAAACTTAAAATGGATTTCGAAACTCTCGAGTCTAAAAAGGTTGAATCGGAAATTAATGCTACCAAACTTCTTAAATTCAAGGAACAACAACTTTTAAAACAATACGCTTCAACAGAAAAGGTTCATCTTTTAACTAAATCATTTAAAGAACTCGAACTTAAATGTCTTCAAGATTTACCACCTAATCCCGGTTATGCAAAACAAGCTCAGGAATATATTCCCGGTCTTTATGATATGACCATAATTGGCAAATCGAAAGAAGCACCTTTTGTTCGTAGTACTAAGGAGACACAATCACTTGCGGATGAAACTCATTCTAAAATGCTTTCAAAATTCCATACAATTGATTATGATCAACATAACAAAGATCAATTTTTGAAAAAGACACGCATTCGCTTAAAAAAGGAATTAGCAGAATTGACAGTTCTTGTGCCCCAAAGTTTGTCAAATGAAAACCTTCCTAGTACGTCTCCTACACTTGTCAAAACGGATTTAACAAAGTTAAATCCAACGGTATGCAAGACGTCCGTTAACTTAAATGCGGTTCACCAACACTTAGCCAATTTTGACAAGGTCATTTTGGAACGTACGACGACTTCGGCCATAACGGAAGGTGAATGGAACTTTGAGCACACTAGAGTTGCGTTCCGAAATGAAATTGTTCCGTTTGTAGACAATGTTAAGGCTTGTCTTAGTAATCTTGATCAAGATTTGTTTTTGGAAATAGAAGAAGTTAGACGTGTTTTCAATGAAATGGAAGATGCTTTTGAAAACAGTTTACTTGAAATAGAACGGGATTCACGCTAAAATGATCAGCTTCTGAAGCAAGTGATGTCTCATGATATAGTTTCTGTCTGTGTGAATAAAAGTGTTGATAATGATTCTATTGTGCATAATGTTGAATCTGTGGATAATGTGGTAGATAGTAATTGTCACGAATCTGACGCTGAATTTTTAAAGCTTCAAGATTCATATTCTTCGCTTTCAAAACGTTTCGATGAGATTCAAACACATTGTATTTCGCTTGAATGCAAGCAACAATTTATTCAAGAAATCTTTGAAACGTCATTCGAAGGTGTTAATATCGATGATGCAAACTTTGAAACGAATTTTCGATTGAATTTACAATCAAAACAGCGTCAGCCAAGTGACAAAGTTGCTAAATCTTTGCCGATAGAAATAGAGAAATCTAAGGAGCTTAACTGTGTGAACGTACTTGAGGCCGCTGAGAATTTTAAACTGGATCTAGATAATCGAGTTTCCAAGATTTTGTCCAAAGTTAATAACTTAAAACACAAAAATACACGACTTTTCGATTCAGTAAAGCCCGCATGTGTTGATACCACCGCACAGAATCAATCATTGATTGAACAATTGAATCGAAAGTCGGTGGAAATATCTGATTTGAGGGAACAAATTTGTGATAAGAATCTGGTCTTGGCTGAGTTAAAGGAAACACTTCATACTCTAAAAGGTAAGAATGTTGTGGATAACGCAGCCATTGTCTCAGCATCGTCTTCTAGTGCAATCAAAAGGAACCTTATAGCCGTCACACCACTTAACAAGGGCCCTATGACTAAACCATCTCAAACTTTGGTCAATAAAGATACGGCGAAATTAAAACCAACTTCTAATATTCCCGTGTTGCCTTCTACAGGAGTAAGCACCACTACTAAGGCTCAAAGATCTAAGCTTAAGAGAAACAAGAAGAATGATAGGATCTTGCCCCCATCTAGTAGTCAAGTGAAGAAGAAAGTAGAAGCCCATCCTAGGAATGTTATTTCTATTTTGAATAAAAAGAATCATGTAGCTAAACCTAAAGGCTCTGCGGTTGTGCAGCGTTCTAAGCCTAGTGTGAATTCTAATTTGAAATGTTGGAATTGCAATGAATGTATGTTTTCTAGTCGTCATGATTCTTTCCTTATTAACCATGTGAATGAGATGTATGCCCGGAAAAATAGATTAGAATGGAAACCGACTGGGAAAGTGTTAAGCCAAGTTGGTTGGATGTGGCGCCCCACTGGTAGAACTTTCACTATAGTAGGAAATACGTGCCCTTTAACTAGGATCACTCCCACTAAAGCGAAGAAAGCGTGCCCTTTAACTAGGAGTACCAAGGCTACCAAAACACATTGTGTCCTTTAACTAGGAACACCGACACTACCGTAGGAACCAAGTGCCCTTTAAATAGGTCTACTCCCACTGTAGTGCCCGCGAATAATCCAAAACCTAAGAAAGTTGGAACAGTAAAACCTGTTAGTGCTAAGACTCACATTAGAAAACGCAGGAAATCTAAGGGTCACAAAAATGTTAGTAATTCTGATAATATTTTATTTGTATCTGCTAACATTCTAGAACCAATAGTTTCCAATGCATTGTCTACTGTTGTTGTTGAAAACAGGTGGTCCAAATTGTTCTCTGGTATTTGGACTCTGGTTGCTCCAAGCATATGACCGGAAATCGCTCTCAGCTCAGAAATTTCGTCAGCAAGTTTCTTGTTACGGTTCTATTTGGAAATGATCATATTGCAAAGATAATGGGTTACGGTGAATATCATATTGGGAATGTTATAATTTGAAGAGTGTATTACGTGGAAGGTCTTGGTCATAACTTATTTTCTGTGGGACAATTTTGCGATGCAAACCTAGAAGTTGCTTTTCGAGAGCATACCTGCTTCATTCGTAATTTGGAAGGGGTTGATTTATTGAAAGGTACTCGAGGGAATAATTTGTATACTTTGTCTCTGCAAGACATGATGGCCGCTTCTCCCGTATGTCTTCTCTCCAAAGCATCAAAGACTAAGTCATGGTTATGGCATCGACGGTTATCTCATCTTAACTTTGACGCTATTAATCACTTGGCGAAAAACGAACTTGTTCGTGGTCTTCCTAAACTATCATTTCACAAGGATCATTTGTGTTCCGCGTATACAATGGGGAAAAGCACTAAGAAGTCTTACAAACCCAAGACTGAAGACACCAACCAAGAGAAACTTTATCTGTTGCATATGGATCTTTGTGGGCCAATGCGTGTGGAAAGTCTTAGTGGCAAAAAGTACATCCTCGTCATTGTCGATGATTACTCTCGATTTACATGGGTGAAATTTCTTAAAGCAAAAAATGAGGCACCTAAATTCATCATCGGATTTCTCAAGATGATTCAAGTGCGTCTCAACACTACTGTCCGACGCATTCGTACAGATAATGGAACCGAATTTGTGAATCAAATTTTGCGTGACTATTATGAAGAAGTTGGCATTTCTCATGAAACATCCGTTGCTCGCACTCCACAACAAAACGGTGTTGTTGAAAGGAGAAATCGCACACTTACGGAAGCTGATCGAACGATGTTAATTTACGCAAAGGATCCATTGTTCTTATGGGCAGAAGCAGTATCTACAGCAGTGTACATCCAAAACCGGTCACTAATTCGTAAACGCCATGGTAAAACACCTTATGAGCTTCTCCATGGAAAAGTACCAGATTTATCATATCTTCATGTATTTGGTTCTCTTTGCTATCCAAATAATGATGGTGACAATTTGGGAAAACTTCAACCAAAGGCTGATATTGGTATTTTCATTAGTTACGCACCCGCAAAGAAGGCATACCGAATCTACAACCGTAACTCTCGCAAGATCCTCGAAACTATGAATGCTGATTTTGATGAGCTGACAGCAATGGCTTCTGAGCAAAGCAACTCTAAACCCGCACTTCATGAAATGGGACCCAGTAACATTAGTTCTGTTCTTGTCCCAAACAACCCTATTTCATCATCATTTACACCACCTTCTAGGACTGAATGGGATACGTTGTTTCAACCGTTCTTTGATGAATTCTTAACTCCTCCAACTATTGTTGCTCCAGAACCTGAGGTAATAGCTCCGGTAACCGAAGTTGTCGCTCCAGCAACCGTTGCACAATCAGATACGTCTGCACCTACAATTGGTCTAGAAATACCATCAACAAGTAATTCTCAACCAACACCTGTTTCAACTACCCATGTCATGCCTGTTGATGATGAAGAGGATGATGATGATCACGATTTGGAATTCGCTCAAATGCGTGAACTTCCATTCTTTGGTGTACCTATTCCCGACCCTAATCAAGCCGGGTCGTCCACCTCAGAGGAAGCTCCAACTACAGTTTACTCCAATCCACGGATTCGTGAACATGACAGCAAGTGGACAAAGGATCATCTTATAGATTCTATCATTGGTGACCCTAATCGTCCGGTATCCACACAAAGTCAGCTACAAGAAAGTGCAATGCTTTGTCACTTTGATGCTTTTCTTAGTGAAGTTGAACCTAAGACATGGCAACAAGCTTTTACTCAATCTTGTTGGATAGAAGCTATGCAAGAAGAACTTAACGAATTCATACGTCTTGAAGTTTGGGAACTTGTACCAAGCCCGGATCAAGTGCAGTTACTCACTTTGAAATGGGTTTACAAGGTGAAACTCGACGAGTTAGGCGGAATATTAAAGAACAAAGCTCGACTAGTAGCTCGTGGATACAAGAAATTATTAGGCATCGACATTATGGAATCCTTTGTACCTGTTTCCCGTTTGGAAGCAATTCGACTATTCCTCGCATATGCAGCCCATATGAATATGATCGTCTATCAGATGGATTTGAAGACGGCATTTCTTAATGGTGAACTCAAGGAAGAGGTCTATGTTCAACAACCGGATGGTTTTGTGAATCCTAATTATCCTAATCATGTGTACAAGCTTAAGAAGGCTCTCTATGGGTTGAAGCAAGCTCCTCGCGCATAGTATGATCTTTTGTCACAATTCCTCATTAGGCAAGGCTTCGCTAAAGGCAAGGTGGATCCCACGTTGTTCATTCAGAAACGAGGTAAAGATATTATTATGGTACAAATATATGTTGATGATATTATATTTGCATCCTCGACCCAAACCTTATCGGATGAGTTTGGGACACTCATGTCTTCCAAGTGTATGATGTCAATGATGGGCAAGGTATCATTCTTCTTAGGTCTTCAGATATCTCAGAGTCTTAGAGGCATCTTTATCAATCAATCCAAGTATGCCCTTGAATCACTTAAGAAATATAAGATGGAATCTTGCGACCCCGTGGATACTCTAATGGTGGAACGAACTAAGCTTGATGCAGATCCACATGGAGTTGCCGTTGATCTGACGCTTTATTGTGGAATGATCGGTACTCTTCTGTATATCACAGCTAGTCGACTTGATCTTCAATTTGCTATATGTATGTGTGCTCGGTATCAAACTAGGCCTACTGAGTTACACTTAGCTACTATTAAACGGATCTTTCGATATCTTAAAGGAACCATTAATCGGGGACTTTGGTATTCGAAGGACTCTTCTATTGCACTAATGGCATATGCAGATGCGGATCACGCGGGTTGTCAAGATACAATGCGTAGCACGAGTGGAACTTTGCAACTACTAGGAGATCAATTAATCAGTTGGCCATCGAAAAGGCATAAAAGCGCTGCAATTTCAAGTACGGAAGCAGAATACATAGCTATGTCCGGTTGCTGTGCTCAAATTCTTTGGATGAGATTGCAATTAACCAACTATGGTCTAGGTTTCAACAAAATTCCGATGTACTACGACAACAAGAGTGCAATTGCCTTATGCTGCAACAATGTTCAATTCTCCCGGTCAAAGCATATTGACATTCGCTACCATTTCATCAAGGAGCAAGTGGAAAATGGAGTAATAGAGCTTTACTTTGTCCGATCTGAGTATCAATTGGCGGATATTTTCACGAAGGCTTTAGATCGCGCTCGAATTGAATTTTTGGCCGACAAGCTAGGAATGAGAACCTTCTCGCCTGAGACTCTAAAGGAACTGGCAGATGAAGCGAAACAATAGTGGTGGTAAACTATTCTCCGTATCCTTGGTGATCATTTGTATATATTGTTTATATTTTTATCCACAAAAGCAAAATCAAATATATAAAACCATATAAAAACCATAAAAATTGAAAAATATAGAAAAATCCAAAAATATTTTTACTTTATTTTTTTAAAGGCATGTCTTTTGGTACAATAATATTTACGGCCTTAGAAATGTTGATTAATATTGACACGGCGCCATAAATAGAGTTCGTAAAAAAGTTGTAAATATTTCATAAAACATGCCTATTTGGCTTGTAGTTATTTCACACTGCAACCCGGTTTTCACATTAAAGTCATGTATTTCTTATGAAAGCTTTGGCTCACAACAGGATTTAATTTTCTCGGGCAAGGTTTAGTTTAAAACCTTGTAAGGGATCAAGTTTACTTTATAACTTGGTCTAACACAAATATATGTACGCCTCATTGCATTTATTTGTTAAAACAAGAGAAGTCTTGTTTTTATGAAGCTATCATCTCTACAACCATAGCAATCTACAATTGGAATCTACTTACTCAACGATGCGACTACTCAACCAGCGACTACAGCTCTTTCAATAGAACACGGGTCAACAATTGAGGGGGAGCAATTGTCAAGCATTCAGAATCCTTGATGCCGAACGTGCCAAGCTCACTAACTGGTGTCAAGACAACCATACCAATCGTACACGTGGTGACAAGAGATGACTTCAGACGTGACGAGGCGATCAACATATGCTGACAAGAACCATTTGATCTTATCATATGATGTTCTCATCTATCAGGTCCAACCTTGTCAATTCTTTTCTAATATGGTGAATATATGATCATGTTACAAATCGGTATCATATCTCATACGTTTGATATCATGAAGATAAAATGGACTTGCATTTTTCTTCCCAAAACCTTTGTTAAAACTTCATTAAATCAATTGATATTAAAAACATCGATTGGGTTAATATTTTTAATATGGGGGAGAAAATGTGATTTAATATGGGATATTATCACAAATGGTTTAACTTAATGTGCTGGCTCATCCTGACATGTGCGAAATGTTTTCGAATATCATGGCATATGTTAAGGGGGAGCAAAACGGATTTGCATATCAAAATGGATTTTCATGGTGACATATACTTACCCGAAACCCATTTATTTCACGACGATGAAGATTGTGGTGACATAAGGATGGTAGGATAGGTTAAGTCCTATTATTCTTCCAGAACCGGAGGAATCTTCCCAAGGACATTCCATAGCTAGAAATAGTAGTCCTTAGGAAAGTTGGAGAAAGATTGAGAACGTAGCTGAATGCCGACCAAGTACTTAAGTTAGCACTGGAACAATCACAACAAGGTGCTAGTTATGACGTATTGGTAAGCATTGAAGGGGTTGAAGAATGAAAAAGAATTGTAAAGATAAATGGTGTAAAGAAAGAAGCCCTCCTTACAACTTTAGGCAAAAACCGGGTCAACACATATGCTATTGAGATCATTTTAATGATTCTCGATATTGAAGACAGACATCATGGACCCAGTGATGCAATGCACAACCCATCCCAGCTAACTCAGATATCTCTTAAAAGATATTTGTTTTAATCACACAGAGATAACGCATTATCTATTGATTTATTCACTCCGAATAAATTGGTATTAAAAAGGTGGCACTCCTCTCCAGCCTTCGATCACTAAAATCCAAAATGCACGATCGAGTCTAGAGCCATTTGAGATCATCAAATATCTCATTAGGACACACTTTCATATTTCCTTGCTTCTTCACACACTGTGAAAAGTAAGAAAGATTTTAAGAGTCCTACGCAAAATCTTCATGATCTTGGCTGAACATCCGAGTAATACGAAAGTATTTACAATGAAGATGGAAATCCTTCTTGAGCGAATATCAAAAAGCTCATGGTAGGTGACTTGTGCGATTCTTTATGAATCAAACTTGTGATAACTGGAAAGCAACAGCTGTTTAATTCTTAACTAAATTTAAACACGTTCCAGGCCTCTACGCAATATCTTAGTGATCTTGCCAGAACACTCAGAGTGATACCTTAGTGTTCACAGTGATGAGTGCAAATCCTTCTAGTGTTAACCTCAAACAGCACTTGGTAGGTAACTTGCAAGATTCTATACGAATCAAGCTCGTGACAACTGGAAAGCAACGATGGTGCGGTTCTTAATTGAATTTCACTTGTTCCAGGAACATGAATTGACAGCTTCAAAGCATGCGGATATTATTATCCAAATGATTCACTCTTTATGTTCGCAGTCAGCTCGGTCGAATAAAGAGAACGGGTTTACCCGCGAAATCCTGTAAGGAAGTTACTTAATTGAAACTATTCGTCACGGGTACGATATCTAATATCGTCCAACGGTCTTCACCGACCGGAGGTAAAATGCTACCGATTTAGAATGAAATGTTCAAAGCCATTTCGTTCGTGTCTACTTATGTTGTGGCATTTGAAGACAGTGGCGTTGCGGGATCCAAGAAGAAGTCGTCCCCGCATGCTTATACTATATGCACTTAATTTCTCATCTAATTCAAGAAAGCTGAAAAGTTAAGTCTTCCGCTGTATCGAACTCCGAAGCTTTCAAGAATTACTAAGGTATAAGTATGTGGGACATGGTGTCACGAGGAGGAGAAGATCACAAGTGATGGATGCTAAAGATCGATGTCAAAGATCACATCAGCATGTTCACCTGAAAAGAAAAAGAAAAGAAAGACGAAGACTACGAGCTCAAGACAAGCATAGTATGCTAGGTTTATTTTATTATTGTAACTCGGGTGACGCCCTTGTTTGGAGTGACCTCCCTTAGGGGGAGATTGTTGGAAATACGTTTTTACGTATTTAGCAAGATTCGGTCACTCCGACAATATATTAAGTAGTACCTCGTAGTCTAGATATGTTTATTAAACAAACAAAGTCAAGCCTAGCCTACAACATGTGTAGGCCGACACAACATTCTAAGCCCAAGCCCATCACAAGGCTTGGGTATATAAACCCTCTCCTTTGATGGAGAGGGTGGGTGTTCCTCATTTTTACACATAGTGAAAAAGTGTTTTTCTTTCACTTTCTCTCTCTAAGTGTGTGTGTTCTCACCATCTCTCTATCTCTTTCTCTCTCTAAAACATAAGCAAGATTTACATATCCTACACGAAGAATATGAATCTTGAAGCTTTAAAAATTCAGCATCAGATTCGTGACAAGTACTATCTACCACAGTATCCACAGATTCAACATTATGCACCATAGAATCATCATCAACACTTTTATTCACACAGACGGAAACTATATCATGAGACATCACTTGCTTAAGAAGCTGATCATTTTAGCGTGAAACCCGTTCTATTTCAAGTAAACTGTTTTCATAAGCATCATCCATTTCATTGAATACACGTCTAAGTTCTTCTATTTGCAAAAGCAAATCTTGATCAAGATTACTAAGACAAGCCTTAACATTCTTTACAAACGGAACAATTTCGTCTCGAAATGTAGCTCTAGTGTGCTCAAAGTTCCATTCACCTTCCGTTATGGCCAAAGCCGTCGTACGTTCCAAAATGACCTTGTCAAAATCGGCTAAGTGTTGGTGTACCGCATTTAAGTTAACGGACGCCTTACTTACCGGTGGAATTAACTTCGTTAAATCCATTTTGACAAGTGTAGGAGACGTACTAGGAGGGTTTTCATTTGACAAACTTTGGGGCACAAGAACTGTCAGTTCAACTAATTCCTTTTGTAAGCGAATGCGGGTCTTTTTAGACAATTGATCTTTGTTATACTTGTCATAATCAATCGTATGGGATTTTGAAAGCATTTTAGAATGAGTTTCATCCGCAAGTGACTGTGTCTCCTCAGTACTACGAACAAAAGATGCTTCTTTCGATTTGCCAATTAGGGTCATATCATAAAGACATGGAATATATTCCTGAGCTTGTTTTGCATAACCGGGATTAGGTGGTAAATCTTGAAGACGTTAAAGTTCGAGTTCTTTAAATGGTTTAGTTAAAAGATGAACCTTTTCTGTGGAAGCGTATTGTTTTAAAAGTTGTTGTTCCTTGAATTTAAGAAGTTTGGTAGCATTAATTTCTGATTCAACCTTTTTAGACTCGAGAGTTTCGAAATCCATCTTAAGTTTCTGAAAATCATTGACAACCGACTCTTTTTATTTTAATTCATTAGAAAGATTAGCTTTTAATGATTCTATTTCTTTCAAGTGTTCAATCTTTTCAAAACGAAATTGGTCAAATTCAGAACATGTTATTTTCTCTGCTTGAGGGACCATTTCAAAAGCTTTGACCTTTTCTTTATGCAACGCAAGCTCAACAGTTAGGGTGGAAGTCGTATCTACGGATTGTCTGAGAGCCATATGCATTTGATCAATAATATGTTTAGGCACCATGACCAAATCATGTTGAGCATAAGATTCCATACCCGTCGTAGCATTTGGTTGAGGTTCACTCAAATGTGTAGGATTGGGTACCACATCATTTGAGTTACTAGTTCCCGAATTCTATTCGAGGTTGTCATTTTCATGCCCAACTTGATGTTGGTTATCATCAATATTATTAGATGTGGTTGGTACCTCACTGACGACATCAGAACCGTAGTGAGAGAGATTATCAACGAGAGCAGCTTGGGCAGAGTGAATGTCATCACAATCCGAATCATATGTGTCAAGATCATCTGCTTGATAAGCTGCATTAGAAGTAGAAATGACTGCAATGCCTTCAGTATCTCCTGCCCCTGGGTCTGCAAGAAATGCTAACTCCATTGAATCCAAAATCTTCCCCTTAGACTGAGCATCAACCAAATACATCTTCTCACGAAACCATGCATCATCCCTACTCCTTTTCGGCTGAGTGCATTCCCTAGCCATATGACCTTGTCCTCGGCAATTGTAGCAAGTCACAACCTTCTTAGGACTAATAGGACTCCCATTTCCACTAGCTTGAGAATTCAAAGCTTGATTGTTCCCAGTCCTTGTAGGAGGTCCATATGAATTTTGCCTTCCCTGAATTGGTTGCACCGTCACTTGACCATCTTGAACAGTGGCTTGTTGTCGAGGATTTGATGAGGTGCGGAGCTGATTGTTTGTTGGTGGAAATCCTCTAGTTGCAACAAGTTTTGACAAGTAGGTTGTGAGATGGTTTAGAACATCAGCTGGCGTATCATTTGGAGTAAAGACCGGTGCTTGGATTGGTGGAATTTCATTAGAGTAGAAAGCTTGTGCTGGTTGTGCTTCTATTGGAAAATATCCTTGCTGAGGAGTATAGCCCATTGGAGAAGTGTTGGCTTGTGATGGTGATGTCTGATATGGTGGTTGCTGCGAAAAAGATTGTTGATGAACACCTTGTTGAAATGCTTGCTGTGGCATCATTGGTGGTTGATAAGATGGTTGCTGATAGGTGTGTGGTAGCGGTTGCTGTAAGTATGATGGTTGTTGATATGTATAAGCCATGTTTTGTTGAGAAGCATACATTGCAAGTGGATCATGAACTTGAGGTGTAGATAACCGAGCCTCGATCACATGGCATTCGTGTTGTTGAAGAAAAGCTTGAAGTTGATCTACATTGGTGTTATGCAAGTCCTTATCCAATTTAACATCCGTCACGTATTTTTTCCATTCTGAAGGAAGAGTGTTCAAATACTTGGTGTTTAATTGAAAGGTAGGAATTGTCATGCCATAGATATTGAGCTCATTCAACAATAGGGTAAATGTCAGATAGTAATCATTGAGAGTCTCCCCTGGCACATAGGCAACCTTATCAAAAGTATCATAAAGCTTACACCCTCGTACTTGTTTAGTTAACGAGGTTCCTTGCATGAGAACACGAATTCTATCCCATAACTCTTTGGCAACTTTATGTTTGCTGACGAGTTTGTAGACATCTGGAGGAAGGACTTGGAGAATGATGTTTGTAGCATATTTATCACATTTGTCTTGAATCTTCATATCTCCAGTCAATTCACCCGTTGTGCGAGGACGAGTAGTCGTACCTTCCGTCACTGTACCATAATCTAATGGTCCATTGAGCACCGATGCCCAAATGAGATGTCCATTCTCCTTGTTAAACATATAAAGTTCCATTCGGGAAGCCCATTCCTCATACATAGTCTTCGCCAACATTGGTGGACGATTATCCGTACCCGAGAGGATGGACTTATCCGTAAGAGATGTGTACTCCATTTCAATAAGTTAAGATTTAAAAATGTTGATCGATCAATGAAAGAAAGTAAATGTGTTTGTTGTTGTGAGTTGAAGTCGAGAAACAATGTTAAAATCACCTAAAATATGTCCTCGATAAACCAAAAATTCCAAGTCAAAATTACACACGAAAGCCTTCGGAATAAGCCCTATCGGAATAACCTTGATCGTAATGTCCCTAATCGGAATAAACCATAATCGGAATGTCAAAGATCGGAAAGTCCTAAATTGGAATGTACCAAATCGGAATGTCCCTTTTTGGAATGTGCCAAATCGGAATGTCCCTTTTTGGAATGTGCCAAATCGGAATACCAAATCGGAATACCTAATCGGAATGTACCAAAATCGGAATCCCTAAACCCTATTCTGATTACACTGATCGGAATGTCCTATAAACCCTATTCCGATGACCTGATCGGAATAAATCCCACTTTTCTCGGACAAAACTCAACCAATTCGTGATTTTAAGCCAAAAAATGATCAAAACACCCAAAAAATTTGTGTTGTTAGCCAAAGTAACTATACCAAATCCCTACCACAACTATGTAGAAGATTTGTATCAAGAAAAAACCATAAAAAACAAAAATAAAATAAAATTTGGACGTGTGTTTAAATGGATCAAAAGGCTACAAAGATCAAGAACACAAACACATAAACAATACAATCATCCCATGGCTCTTGATACCATTTGTAGGATATGTAAATCTTACTTATGTTTTAGAGAGAGAAAGAGATAGAGAGATCGTGAGAACACACACACTTAGAGAGAGAAAGTGAAAGAAAAACACTTTTCAACTATGTGTAAAATGAAGAACCACACACCCTCTCTATCTAAGGAGAGGTTTTATATACCCAAGCCCTTGACATGGGCTTGAGCTTACATTTGGGTCGGCCTACACATGTTGTAGGCTAGGCTTTGGTTTGTTTGTTAAATAAAGATAAGTAACTAAACTACGAGCTATTACATGGACTATTGTTGGAGTGACCGATCCTTCTTAATACGTAAAACGTATTTCCAACAGTAACGATACAAAATACTAGAAGTGTTGTTTATGTTTGAATGATTGACCTTGGGTTATAAATCGTATAATCGTTTTCCTTTGGAGAGATTATCATTGAAAATTTTCGTATTAGGATCGAGATCGAATCTTGTTAAAATCTATATGAAGAACATCTGTAGGTAGGGATTGGGATGAAGACACCCGACATACACCCATTGTGAGTTGGACATGTCTTTTAGGTTTAAGGTTTCCTATGATGACAAACCTAACCTTACAAAATACCCGACCCGCGAGACTTGAAATGATTGTTGAAATTAGGATTTGATTATTTACTGCCACTAGTGGGCAAAAGGTTATATGAATATGAAATATAGATCTTGAAGTGCAGGATGGGTAGCGAAGTTATGCAAAAAAATTTCACCATAGAAAGATGAATTGAAGATCTGAAAGATCATGGGAAATAAGTCCCCGTTGTATGGGACCATTAAGATGATATAAAAGTTGGTTTGAAAGGCATATAAGTTGGATCTACCCTATGACTTCAAGGACTGCGTGAATTATGTTTAGTATATCAAACTTGATAAAATATCTATCAAGTGAAAATCTGATTGTTTCTTAGTAAAGTTTAGATCGGCGAAAAGTTGCATTCATCAGAAACCCGTGAACATCATGGATAGAGAAAGTAAGTCAACATTTAGCCTGATCTTATTCCTATAGTTATGTTTGAAGAAACTCGCATATTGTAATGGATTACACTTATGAGAAAAGATCAGATGTGGAGGAAATACCCACATGGATTTAACTCTATAAGAAGCGAGTAGTAATATAAAATGATCTTTGAGGACAAAGATCCTGTTCAGGGGTAAATGCTGTGACAATCCGTCAATTTATGATTGATATTTTATTCTCAAGTATTATTTAAAAACATTATTTTAATATTATATTATGAACTCACTTATTTTGGGAAGAAATTTGGGTTTACATCTTGAAGTAGCATCGACTACGTCTAAACTGGAGGATTCTACGTTACGTGCTTACGTTTACATACACCGTTTTTGGTGACAGTCCGACATTTCAGAAAATAAATTTATCCGTGAATATTATTTTGAGATTTTAAATTTGTGTTGGTTCATAAACTCACAAATTTACGAGAAGAGATTAGGACTTACGATTATAATTTAACGTCCTTTACGACTAAACCGAAAACCTTAGGATTACGTATTTACGTTTTCGAACTCCGTTTTTAATGAGACAATTTTTACTAGATTCGTTTTGTAACGTTGATTCATAATCTATAAAAACGTTTTTCGTAAAACGAGCCGAGGGCACGCAAATCAAGGAAACTAGAATCGAGGAGTACCCGTAAATAATTGGGGATGAGACAAAACCACTTTTGCCCCACCCCCAATATGGGACGGCAAAACTAGCTACTCACACCCATGAGGTGTCAAAAATTCTTAAACAAGCTACACACTTGTCATGTAAGGCTTAACTTTTAAGCTAACCTTACACAAAACCATCAAACCACTCACTCCAAACCATTTTCTCCATTTTCATCCATGCAAAAACTCACAACTCTCTCCTCCCTCTCTCTAAAATTCGTCCACCACCACCCCTAAACACCCTCATTTGATCAAATTTAACCATGAAATCCTATGTTATTCACACATATGATGAAGCCCTTTTCAAGCTCTATTGATTGGTGGTGATTTTAACATCCAAGGAGAAGATTTGGTGATGTCCAAGGGCTGATTTCTACAAGAATTTTACAAATATTGGTGGTCTTCAAAGTTGGTGTTGATCTATCACAAGTGTTTCCATCAAAATCCAAGCCTTGATCACAAACTACACAACCTTGGTGGTATAAAGATTGTTCTTCCCATCCTCTTGTTATTTTGATTATGTAATCTTGTAATTTTTTTATTTATGTATATGTATATGATGATGAATGATGATAAAAATATTATGTGGGGATTTGGTGTTGATAAACATGGGTAAAAAGATGGAAAACCACATGTAAAATGGTTAAAATCTTGCTTAATGTGATGGCTGTATAAAAATAGCAAGTAACCAAATGTTAAACTAATAAAATGGTAAAGTGGAATCAATATACAGTAAGTATTAGGTGTTATATACATGTGAGAGTTGCCCATACATGGAATCATAAAAATGAGTGAGATATGATCAAAACAAGTTTAGAGTGCAAATCTGCCTACACTGTTTTGGACGAATTTATCAAAATATTTAAGTTGATTCATCAGTAGCTATAGAGGAATAAAATGAAGCACATATCATGTAGTTTCTGTGAAAAAAATTTGAGGTCCTATCTCCATATAGAACTCTAGATATGGACATTTTAGTGGATTGAAAATTTAGGACAGATTTGATAAAATAAATAGTATATAATATAAGCACTCAAAATTTTGTATTTATAAAATATACATATATAAAACCCACTAGTTGATAATAATTATAAATAAAGAGGTATATATATATATATATTGATATTAAAATAGGACATGTTATATGAATTACAAGTATAAATGTTTTTTCAAGTTATAAAACTCTATACTAAGTTTTACGTCTTTTCGGCTAAAACCGAAAGATTAACGTTTTTGTCAAATAAAACTTAGACGGTCGGACCCGTCTAATGTAAACTTTTATAAACTCACATACTGATATATTAACTTATATAACAAGTAAAAACCGATAAAACCTAAACTATATAACATACGGACATTAACGGGCTAATTTAGCATTATTGGACTATTAATCCAACGAAATGGTCTAAACACTTATAAATTTATTTATTGGGCTTAACCCACTTGGGACCAACATGTAAAGTGTAATACTGATACTAAAAGTGTAAAAATGACTAATATAAGGTATTGGGATAATAATAGGGTTATTGGGCCTAAAACATGTAAATAAGTAAAACTAGTAAACTAGTATAAAAGTTACCAATACATAACACTAAAATGAGTAAATGAGAATGTATAAACCCACTTGATCCATCATCATATATATAACATCATCATATGTATACATATTGTTATTTTTATAATGTCAATGGACAAAAGTCTAAGACCGATTATTATTTATATAGGTTTCCGTGATTGAAGCACGTACCGTACATCCGAATTGCCGATAACCCGTTTTCCCACATCAAAGTGAGTTCATAGCCTCACACTCTTTTAAATGTTTTTATGAAATGTTTTATAAACCCGCGAGGGAGATAACATGTTAGTTTTTAAGAAATAGGACACCAGTTATCCCGATTGTCTGTTTATTGATTTGGACCCGAATGATTGTATGACCCGATGAATGATTAAATGACCAGATAGATGAATGAAATGGATTATTAAAGTTAGGTTATGTCACTAAAAGTCCCATTAGCATGAATTGTGAACTACCGGGATTTGGTAGACGCTTATGCATATAATAGTACTATTTGGGGACGATCACCCCAGTTTGCGCCTTGACGTTTGATCCCCGTCGTGCCACATTGATTGGTAAGCGAATTTATGTATGAGAAGATTTCCATATCATGATATTGTGACGACACGCTAATTTAGATGGGCAAATGAGTTTCGGGTTAGCTACCCGTTGTTTTTTGTAGTAAGGTAAGAATGTCATGCGGCTTATAATAATCCAAATAAAAAAAATACTGCTTCGTGCATTGAATTACGATATATTGCCTGACTAGCAATACAAGGTCTTATTATTGATATTATGTTCGTGTTTTGGTTTTACATAACCATATTCATATAGCGGTTTTTATTTAACTATATACAACGTTATAAAACGTATTGTATGATGTTTTTACGACATTGGTTCGTATAATGGTTTTGAAGGCAACAACCTATATTATGATTTTGACAAGGATTTGTAAAAAATGACCTTGGCTATTTTTTTGGCCTATTACATTGATTTGTACAAAATGATTTTTGGTAATAATTTTATACCGATGTTATTAAAACTATGATTTTACTTAGTTAAAAATTTCTTTGTCGTATGTCTAATCGAATTGATTACTGGTTCAAAGTTTTACTCAATTGTTTTTGGTTAAGAAAAATATTGTCGTTGTAGTGTAATTAAAAGTGCACAAACTTTAAAGTAAAAGGTGGGTAATTTAACGCGAAATCTAATTAAAATAATTGACAAGAAATTAAAGCGTGACGAGAAATTAAAAGGCACTAAAAGTAAATAACGTGTGAGAACTCGTATTTCTCCGGTATTATTTTATTCTTTTATTCATGTCTCTTAAATTTTTCAACATGTTACGTTTTCTGCTATTCTTCTTACGTAAATCCTGAGATCTTGATAATTTTAAATAAATTATATTTTAAGTATTTTTCTGATCATTGATAATATTTATTCGGAATTACAAAAAATTTATTTTATTTTTCCGTATTTGTTTAAATCAAAACTTTTTATTTAAAAGCAGTCGCGCGCATTTTACAAAAAGTTTACTCGAATCGACGGAACGAGAACCGATGGCTATATATTCTGACTTTATGAAGTCAAGATACTATATTTCTATAAATGTTTCGTTTTGTATTATAACTTGCACCGAGTCAGAACTATTAGCGATTTTAGAAGTTGAGTCGGGCTATAACTAGTTGCAGGCTTAAGTTATAACAAGAATAGACTAGTGGGCTAAAAAGCCCACTCCCTTTCTCCTTTTCTTTTGTTCCCCTACTGCCCCAACACATCTCTCCTCCTCCTTCTCCTCCATGTAGACGACCTCAGCCTCAAACCACCATCAAACTACCATTAAAACCCCTTTATTCCACAATTAAATAACACCAAAATGTTCCCCTATCATTGCTCATCAAAACCCACTTATAAAACCACTCACGCAATTGATTTGGTGAAAATAAAGAATCATAAGAATTGGAGATATTTGATATTTGATCATTCCAATAGGTTTATAATATGTTAGCAATGATCATGACATGATTGAAGTTGTTTTGAGTAGTTTCATAGTGCCCAAAATTCGGACAGCAGTTATATCATATAAAAACCCCCATATTTTTCATTGTTACCTGCAGTTTTATAGCTTAAATAGATTCTTTAGGCCTTTTACCTATTAGTGGCGAGTTGGATAGGCACACAACTCCTCCGGATAAGGAAGTTATGATTAAATTAAGATTTTATAAGAAAAATTCGGACAGCAGGTTTGTGAGCCCAAACTCACATATTTTCCCACTGTAGGCTGTGATTTTATAGCTTAGATGGATTTATTGACCCTTTTACATGTTAGTAGCGAGTTGGATGGGCGATCAACTCCTCCGAATGAGTGAGTTATGGTCAATTTACGGTTGTGAACACAATCTGACCCAACAGCCTTGTATAGCTATTTGCTACCGGTCATGAACCATATATTTGACATTTTAAGACCTGGTGAGTTAGTTTACATTATAATCTAACAAACGGCGCTGACCTCTTATCGATAGCTATCACCAAATGGTTTTTATGGCTAAAACGGTAAACTCAAGTTTGAAAACCTAAATTCTGATTTTGTAACCTTCAAAGAATGTAATTTTCTCGTTAATTGGTAGTAGCTATTTACTCGTGGTTGGAATGGGCCGAAATTAGAGTCTTGAGGCTTTCCAATGGGGAAAATCTCAGGCCCTTAAACCTTATAGGTTAACGGGTTATTTTATCCCAAGTTTGACTAGTGTAGTTTGACCATTAAGTGCTTACGGGGTGGCTGTTAGTGTTTTGGACTTTTAGAAAGTTCTGTAAACTCTTAGATCGAATGGTTGGACATTCTGGAAACCTCATGAGAGACCCGTTCTAGTGGTGAAAATCCCATAGTTGTTGGACTTATGGATTGGGAGCTACGCCCTTTACAAAACAGCTATACCAGAAAATGTGACTTTACGCCTACGGTTAAATAAATTGTTGGCGTTTTTAGGTGCAAATCACTTGGGTTACTTTATTTGAGACCTTGGACTATTATGTTTTATATTTTTATACAGGTTGTGTGTCATGAAGGTCATGATCACACTTAAACTCGGTTGGTTGTGCAAGTTATATACATATTACATTTTTACAAAATATTTTGATACAATTGTAATATATTTTTATAAAACGCACACTTAAGGATCGTGATCACTCTTGTAGGTCGTGGGTAGCCCTTGGAGTATTTCCCATTGCCATCTACAGCCCGGTTCTCATATTCGTCACACTTGTACTAAGGTACTCTTGGCACCATTGTATTACTTTGATTTCTATTTGATTAAATACTTTGATTATGAAATTGGAGTTTTTGTATTTAGAACATATGCTACTGATGTCAAGGTGTTATTATGATCATGATATGTCTTGTGTACTTGTAGAGGCATTGCTTAGGGTGTGCAAGTGTCTAGGTGATGTTAGAAGTAAATTTTAGTGTCAAAATGAGGTTAAGAATGATATCAGATTGTTACAACCATTCACGAAATTTTTCTGCAAATAAGACCTGCAAATTTCTTGATTTTTGGATAGCCTTGGTTGTGTAGTACAATTGGTGAGTTGTGTGGTTTTTGGAAGTTTTCGGATGAGTATAATATGGCCTTTTTATCAAAACTAGTCAATACCGACATGTGCGCCAAATTTATGTTTGGGGTCAAAGCATAAAAAGTCAAAGTGGGTATTTTTATGACTTATTACAGTAATATAGGTTAAACGTGAACATTTCCAATGGGTTTCAAGTTAAAATCTTTTACGGAATGTAAATGATGGTCAAAATGGTTTTATGTAATTTTTTGTCGAAAAAGTCAAATCTGAGTAGTCTGCACTAAAACTGCATTTCCCGTTAATTGGTAATAGCTTTGATAGTGTTTCTTAAAGATTTGAAAAGGTAATAATTTTATCTTTCCATAGCCATAAAGTTTGAGTTTATAGCTATTATAGAACTCTAGATATGATACAATCTTTATAGCATGTTTCTGAAAATTTAGTGCAGCCAATTTGTCAACGTTAATTTTCGACTCAAAGTGTACAAGTGTTTGCTACTTATAGGTTTGATTTGCATTGCTAATGTTTATAAACATGATCATACAGTGGGTAAGTAGTGTTTTTAAGTCAAAATTGATTCGAGTCAATAGGTTGCAATGCCTTGCGAGTTATAAGATGGTTTATGTACTAATAGTAACCAAAGCGTTTTCTAAACGTTATTTTTGTATCTTATAAGTTTTCGCGCCCCGTTATCG
This sequence comes from Glebionis coronaria, assembly GCA_025667525.1. Taxonomy (NCBI): domain Eukaryota; kingdom Viridiplantae; phylum Streptophyta; class Magnoliopsida; order Asterales; family Asteraceae; genus Glebionis; species Glebionis coronaria. The sequence continues at coordinate 967,379 of JANFOE010000217.1, forward strand.
TAGGTCTTGGATGACTTAAAGTTTCTTGATTTTTTGTTGTTACTACTCAGCCCACCAGTTCCATATTGATTTACCTCGTAGCTAAGGTGAGTTCATAACCCCTTTTACTACTTGTACATTGTTTCTAAACGCGGGGTGAGATTTTACATGGTGGAACACATCCATTTAAAAACTGTATGCTATCCAGAACTTGTATGCTAATCAGACTTGTATGCTTTCCAACAGTTTTCATTGATATTATTGCTTATAGTTAATAGCCTTAAGTTTCCTCTCTTGATCATGAACCGTTAATTGTCCCGTATGCTTTGCGCTAAGCGCGAATGTTGTGGGTGGATCCATCGGGATTGACAATCCCCGTCCCGATTACCTTGACGCAATTACATTTGTTTATACTTGAGTATTTAGGCTGGATACTCCTTAGAGGAACTTACTTTGAGTTAAGCTTCGGTTCATGAACTAAACAGCAATAATATTGGTTTCGGACTATGGTTAATGATCATAACCATTTTCTCTATTTACTTGTTTTACAAATGAATGCTTGTGTTCCACATCTTTACTGCTAAACCTATGAATATCACTCAACTTTATGTTGACAATTTTACATGTTTGATCTCAGGTATTAATACTTATCTTTGCTTGGATGGGAGCCCGCAGGATATTATCGCAGCTTGGAGATTTCTCTGTGTACTTAAACTTTGGTTTATCTAAAAACTATTAGAAGTTTATCATGTATTCTTTGTAACTATAAGTTACAAAACCATAATTAAGTTATACATTTCCGCTTATAAAAATATGGTACCTTTGTTTAAAAACTCTGATTCTTTTTGATTTAATGTATAAATTTTTATTACGTCAACTTTATGTCAATAATATTTCATTGTTTCTTGTACCATGACGTGGTGCCCCCTTGCTGCCTAGTTGTTCCATACCTGATTTTGGGGGTCTCATAGATTGATATCAGAGCGATGGTTATAGGGAACTGAGTCATTTTCAAAACTTAGTCTATAACCGAAAGTTCAAATATTTCATGTTTCTAAGTGTCAAACACAGAATCTGCCATTGTTGTTCGATATCTGCGCGGGTAACTCTCTAATCCTTATTAATTATTTTTAATTATCGTTGTAGTATTTCATCTCTTGATTATATTTTGAAATATTACATTACCCTAATGATGATAATTACTATCTCTTTTGAAAGCCTTTGTGCTTAATGAATTATTATTGGATATTACTATGATTACATGTGCCCTTACTATATTTCTTGAATTCTTGTTCTTGTGAATTGATATTGTTACAATAATTTATTGTTATGACATTTCAGACTTGTATTCAGAGCATGTATGCTGCCGACTTTTATACTCACTTTTCTGAGTACTATTGCTATTTCGTTTATGCTTGATACGACTTACCTTACATACTCGTTTGTTTTGGACCGCTTGTTTTTCTTGACTCACTTTTATATGTTGTGCATACTCTAGTGATACCATTGTTTGGGATTAGAAGTGTTGCTTTCAATGAAACTTCTAATTTCCATTTTACTACCCTGTGCGTTAGTTCCACTGTTAAACATCTTTAAGATATCTATTTAGATATCCAAATTGTTTTCCGACCATCTGTGATTGGATGCCTTGAAAATTAGTTTGTAGACCATTGTGTAGCTCAATGTGTCTCCGAAAAAGACTAAAGGACATCGTGTGAGTCGCACATCTCAAAGCATTCCTTAAAATCCGTGCCGAATAATATCATGAGTTTTCGTAACCTTGAGTGACTTTTACGTCACCATCTTACACGACACTCGTATATCGATTAAATATTATTTCGTTGACCATTCTACGTTTCGACTTCGTACAACGTTCGTTTGTACCTTGGAAACAACATCGTCATCTTGTAATTCATATCATATGATATAACGTGGTGCTTGTTTGGAATACGATTTTACTTCTATAAACTTGTATCATTCCCTTTTATTTAACCTCCTTGCCCGGGAGTGCGACTCCTTAATGTTCCATTTCTTTCTTGGTATGCTCTGTGTTTTTGGAAAATCGCGCCGCCAAGAGACCTTCCTACCTTGCATCTTGAAATCAAAGACACGGATGTCATGCGCCATTTTGATTTCTTACATTATCGTTGGTATTCATAAACCAATTTTATACTATGTTTTTCTTTATATGCTTAATTATATAATCTATTCTCTTTCGTCTTTATGGAATCCACAAGTCATGTGTGTATATAAATTACGGGTCGTTATGAAGTTTGATTAAATTTCAAGGTGTCGAAAAATATATTTTCTGCAGAAAATCTACAGGTAATTTAACGGTGTCGAAAAAATATTTTCATAAAGATCAGACTCAAAAATATGTTTATACTTGTTGAGACATTCGTTTAGACATAAAATTCGAACCGTAACTCTTAAAAAAGAGCAAGTTACGCTCATTTAAAATTTGTAAAATTTAAGAACTTATTTTTCTGCGTATATGGAAATTATTGCTGATGCAGAACTGCAGGGGGTAGAATCGTCATTTCTGGTCCGTTTCGGCTTTCGGCCGAAACACAAAGTTGTCTGAAATGTCGTTTTACGTCTACCGCGAAGAAATTAGTGTCGAAACTGAATAGTTATGGGTCTTTTATCTAATAAAGTCTGCGTTTTCTATAAATATTATTTTGTTGACAGATCTGATGCGAATACGTTTTCGCCTATTTCTGGTCCGTTTAGAGTCTCGAGTAAAACTAAAAAGTTGTTTAAAATGCCATTTTACCTTTACCGCTTAGGTAACCAAATCCTAAAACTAGTATAAACGGGTCAAATCTTAAAAATAAAAACCTGCGTTTTAAGATACTATAGTCAAACCAGCGCAGAACGTGCAGGGGCATTTTGGTCATTTTACGTTCGGGTTCAGATCTTGAGCAGAAATAGAAAGTTGTTTGAAACATTGTTTATACTAAATTGCTTTAGACTCCGAGTCTTGAAAATGTCATTTAACGGGTTAATTGATCGATCGGACCTAAAAGTCAAAGTTGACTAAAAAGTCAAAGATGATAAAATTTTGAAATATGGTTTTTTAGGCGTTTTTGAGTTCGTTTGAGCTTGTAAAACTTTAACAAATGATATTTTACAACTAGCAAACATTGATTGCGTTTGAAGACGTTTAAAAATAGTAACTTTGAGTGCGCGATATACGTATATATATCGTGAACTTTGATATGGAGTGTTTGGATAACACATTTAATGAACGAGTTTTGTTGAAAAAGTTGTGCATTTTTACGCGTCACTATTAACCTGTTAAATTCCTAAACTTTTGATCGAAAACTTTCCTTATATAGAAACCTTCAAAATATATAAACTTTTCGGGTTAGTTGTATTATTCGAAAACTTATATTCTACTTTCTTAAAAGCATATTTATGTCGTATATTTTACTATGTGCACGCATATGGATTCTTTATACTTTCTTTTATACATGACTCATTGTCATTTCATTTTATCTTTCTTTTCTTCTTATCGCACCACTGATTTGGGTCAAGATTTGAAGTTCTCATTTTCATATCTTTCGTTATCATTTTTGACACGTGTCTCCTGACGATACCGATTAAACCTTTTGAAACCTTATCATCTTGTAACCATTTTACAGATTTTCTTATCAATTACTCTTTGTTACTCTCGTGTTAATACTCGTTATTTTATAAGATATCATAATGTCACCATATAAACTTAAACTGGTATTGTTTGCGAATTATTTTCACAATTTGTTCAACGTTGGTCTTATAAAGAATTCATGTAACATCAAAATTGTTGATTTAAACATCTAGCCAATGATTTACTTGCGAAAAGTTTCATAAATCATATTAAATTCTATTTTACAAATGGCATTATATTCATATTTTAAATATATGACATGTAATACTAGTTTAAAGAAACTGACCATCGCATTGCTAGTCCTAAATTATGCATGCCCTGATCATCTATGCGTAATTTAAAAGGAGCCATGCGAGGCTAAAACAGTAGTCACCTTAAATATTTTAACCAGAACCAACTTTTTACATGTGTTTCTAAAAAAAAGTTAGATGAAATAAAGTTTTGAAAATTTTTACATATTATGCGAGTAGCACCCTTTCATGATATAAGCATATATTTCCTTGTCTTTTCTTGAACAAATTACGAGTCTGCGAGTACATGTTTCTTTATTCAATGATATATGTTCTACTTATTACCTCATTTTTCTATTATGATATAAATCCCTTTACCACTCGTCTAATTACTGACCATTGATACCAGACTTGAAAGTGTCAACGTTTTGTGCCTCTTCATCGACCAACCTTCTCTATCTATTTTGGTAGATCTTCGAAACGTCTCTGGATGCGGATAATGATTTATGACTGAACGTGAACGATAATTTTGTGTATTTGTGATGATGTGTGTTAGACACTATCGTCTCGAAATTCATTCGTGTGAACCATGTGTTGACATCTCTCTCTCATTGCTAATGTTGTTTCATTTTACTGGAATTATTCGCAAGTGACTTTTTAAGAATTTTCCTTGATTCGAAAATTTGTTGTGTAGCTTTTCTCTTTCGATCGTGTATCGACCATCGAGAACTTAATAAGCCGTTGTTGGTGACCCCAACCACGCTCATGAATTAATCTTGCTAAATCCTTCGGTTTCTTATTTTCTTAGCATGGACGTATTTACTCTATCATGTTCGGTAAGAATTGGTACAAGTTAAGTTTATCCTCTCGTGCTATTGCTCGCATACTAATTATTGTTTATTATTCGTTTTGTACTCGTTTGCTATCTTGTCACCTTTTGAAAACCAGAATATGTCACATGTTTACCATTTGGTGCAGTAAACACCTTCTTAGATTTTTTAAAATTATTATAAATTTTTAAGAACGTTTTACACATTTTATCAAGGGTTAAATTACCAAAATACTCGTTTCAAGTTTAATGTCCGATCTATACATTCTCTTTGGTAGATTTATAACTAGTGTTTAAAAGGATGTCAAGCTTTATTTTTAAAGTATTTGATTGTGTCATACTTTACTTTCAACCTAATGAAATTATCGATTTAATTAATAATTTCTAACAATGATTTTAAATAATTTGGAAACTCGATTTTCTTCAATAGTAACTACTTGAGTTTTAAACAATAATTTCAAACAGTATTCCAAAAGCTCTTAAGCTGATCGAAATAACTATTTGAACAGAGTTATTTTTACTTTGGAATTATTATCAAGAAAATACTTAAGCTAAATTTGAAAGTAATACGAAATCGTAGACATATAATTGTGACAACTTGTATTTTAAATGTCCATATGTAATTCATTTTTCCTTTCTATTTCTCTTGTAATTAGATTTTTACGTTTTAAGATTGTCATGTTTTACAGTTTGCGCGATTTGCGATTCTTTGTCGATTTTAAATCTTAACTCGTTCTAACGCAGCTTCTCCGTTTAAGCAATTCTCGTGTTCATTCTATCTATTGATATTTCTCCGTACTGAAAGATCATTATTTAATCCAAGTTGAAAATTTATTCGAAAAGGAGTTAAGAAATTGAAGCGTAGTGAATTATAAATGTTAAGGTACGACGTGATGCAGAAATTACCGGGAAAGCAATGTATCAGTTTTAAACTATGTATCTCCTTTTGTTTGCATCTTATTTTGTCTCCAGTTGAACTCCGAGGGACCAGAGTTCCTTTAGGGGGGTTGACTGTGAGAACTCGTATTTCTCCGGTATTATTTTATTCTTTTATTCATGTCTCTTAAATTTTTCAACATGTTACGTTTTCTGCTATTCTTCTTACGTAAATCCTGAGATCTTGATAATTTTAAATAAATTATATTTTAAGTATTTTTCTGATCATTGATAATATTTATTCGGAATTATAAAAAATTTATTTTATTTTTCCGTATTTGTTTAAATCAAAACTTTTGATTTAGCGCATTTTACAAAAAGTTTACTCGAATCGACGGAACGAGAACCGATGGCTATATATTCTGACTTTATGAAGTCAAGATACCATGTTTCTATAAATGTTTCGTTTTGTATTATAACTTGCACCGAGTTAGAACTATTAGCGTTTTTAGAAGTTGAGTCGGGCTATAACTAGTTGCAGGCTTAAGTTATAACAAGAATAGACTAGTGGGCTAAAAAGCCCACTCCCTTTCTCCTTTTCTTTTGTTCCCCTACTGCCCCAACACATCTCTCCTCCTCCCTTCTCCTCCATGTAGACGACCTCAGCCCCAAACCACCATCAAAATACCATTAAAACCCCTTTATTCCACAATTAAATAACACCAAAATGTTCCCCTATCATTGCTCATCAAAACCCACTTATAAAACCACTCATGCAATTGATTTGGTGAAAATCAAGAATCATAAGAATTGGAGATATTTGGAATTTGATCATTCCAATAGGTTTGTAATATGTTAGCAATGATCATGACATGATTGAAGTTGTTTTGAGTAGTTTCATAGTGCCCAAAATTCGGACAGCAGGTATATCATATAAAAACTCCCATATTTTTCATTGTTACCTGCAGTTATTATAGCTTAAATAGATTTTTTAGGCCTTTTACCTATTAGTGGCGAGTTGGATAGGCACACAACTCCTCCGGATGAGGAAGTTATGATTAAATTAAGATTTTATAAGAAAAATTCGGACAACAGGTTTGTGAGCCCAAACTCACATATTTTCCCACTGTAGGATGTGATTTTATAGCTTAGATGGATTTATTGACCCTTTTACATGTTAGTAGCGAGTTGGATGGGCGATCAACTCCTCCGAATGAGTGAGTTATGGTCAATTTACGGTTGTGAACCCAATCTGACCCAACAGACTTGTATAGCTATTTGCTACCGGTCATGAACCATATATTTGACATTTTAAGACCTGGTGAGTTAGTTTACATTATAATCTAACAAACGCCGCTGACCTCGCATCGATAGCTATCACCAAATGGTTTTTATGGCTAAAACGGTAAACTCAAGTTTGAAAACCTAAATTCTGATTTTGTAACCTTCAAAGAATGTAATTTTCTCGTTAATTGGTAGTAGCTATTTACTCGTGGTTGGAATGGGCCAAAGTAGAGTCTTGAGGCTTTCCAATGGGGAAAATCTCAGGCCCTTAAACCTTATAGGTTAACGGGTTATTTTATCCCAAGTTTGACTAGTGCATTTTGACCATTAAGTTCTTACGGGGTGGCTGTTAGTGTTTTGGACTTTTAGAAAGTTCCGTAAACTCTTAGATCGAATGGTTGGACATTATGGAAACCTCGTGAGATACCCGTTCTAGTGGTGAAAATCCCATAGTTGTTGGACTTATGGATTGGGATCTACGCCCTTTACAAAACAGCTATACCATAAAATGTGACTTTACGCCTACGGTTAAATAAATTGTTGGCGTTTTTAGGTGCAAATCACTTGGGTTACTTGATTTGAGACCTTGGGCTATTATGTTTTGCATTTTTATACAGGTTGTGTGTCTTGAAGGTCATGATCACACTTAAACTCGGTTGGTTGTGCAAGTTATATACATATTACATTTTTACAAAATATTTTGATACAATTGTAATATATTTTTATAAAACGCACACTTAAGGGTCGTGATCACTCTTGTAGGTCGCAGGTAGCCCTTGGAGTATTTCCCATTTCCATCTACAGCCCGGTTCTCATATCCGTCACACTTGTACTAAGGTACTCTTGGCACCATTGTATTACTTTGATTTCTATTTGATTAAATACTTTGATTATGAAATTGGAGTTTTTGTATTTAGAACATATGCTACTGATGTCAAGGTGTTATTATGATCATGATATGTCTTGTGTACTTGTAGAGGCATTGCTTAGGGTGTGCAAGTGTCTAGATGATGTTAGAAGTAAATTTTAGTGTCAAAATGAGGTTAAGAATGATAGCAGATTGTTACAACCATTCACGAAATTTTTCTGCAAATAAGCCCTGCAAATTTCTTGATTTTTGGATAGCCTTTGTTTTGTAGTACAATTGGTGAGTTGTATGGTTTTTGGAAGTTTTCGGATGAGTATAATATGGCCTTTTTATCAAAACTAGTCAATACCGACATGTGCGCCAAATTTGTGTTTGTGGTCAAAGAATAAAAAGTCAAAGTGGGTATTTTTATGACTTATTACAGTAATATAGGTCAAACGTGAACATTTCCAATTGGTTTCAAGTTAAAATCTTTTACGGAATGTAAATGATGGTCAAAATGGTTTTTTGCAAATTTTTGTCGAAAAAGTCAAATCTGAGTAGTCTGCACTAAAACTGCATTTCCCGTTAATTGGTAATAGCTTTGATGGTGTTTCTTAAAGATTTGAAAAGGTAATAATTTTATCTTTCCAGGGCCATAAAGTTTGAGTTTATAGCAATTATAGAACTCTAGATATGATACAATCTCTACAGCATGTTTCTGAAAATTTAGTGCAGCCAATTTGTCAACGTTAATTTTCGACTCAAAGTGTACAAGTGTTTGCTACTTATAGGTTTGATTTGCATTGCTAATGTTTATAAACGTGATCATACAGTGGGTAAGTAGTGTTTTTAAGTCAAAATTGATTCGAGTCAATAGGTTGCAATGCCTTGCGAGTTATAAGATGGTTTATGTACTAATAGTAACCAAAGCGTTTTCTAAACGTTGTTTTTGTATCTTATAAGTTTTCGCGCCCCGTTATCGTAGGTCTTGGATGACTTAAAGTTTCTTGATTTCTTGTTGTTACTACTCAGCCCACCAGTTCCATATTGATTCACCTCGTAGCTAAGGTGAGTTCATAACCCCTTTTACTACTTGTACATTGTTTCTAAACGCGGGGTGAGATTTTACATGGTGGGACACATCCATTTAAAAACTGTATGCTATCCAGAACTTGTATGCTAATCAGACTTGTATGCTTTCCAACAGTTTTCATTGATATTATTGCTTATAGTTAATAGCCTTAAGTTTCCTCTCTTGATCATGAACGTTAATTGTCCCGTATGCTTTGCGCTAAGCGCGAATGTTTTGGGTGGATCCATCGGGATTGACAATCCCCGTCCCGATTACCTTGACGCACTTACATTTGTTTATACTTGAGTATTTAGGCTGAATACTCCTTAGAGGAACTTACTTTGAGTTAAGCTTCGGTTCATGAACTAAACAGAAATAATATTGGTTTCGGACTATGGTTAATGATCATAACCATTTTCTCTATTTACTTGTTTTACAAATGAATTCTTGTGTTCCACATCTTTACTGCTAAACCTATGAATATCACTCAACTTTATGTTGACAATTTTACATGTTTGATCTCAGGTATTAATAGTTAGCTTTGCTTGGATGGGAGCCCGCAGGATATTATCGCAGCTTGGAGATTTCTGTGTGTACTTAAACTTTGGTTTATCTAAAAAATATTAGATGTTTATCATGTATTCTTTGTAACTATAAGTTACAAAACCATAATTAAATTATACATTTCCGCTTATAAAAATATGGTACCTTTGTTTAGAAACTCTGATTCTTTTTTATTTAATGTTTAATTTTTTATTACGTCAACTTTATGTCAATAATATTTCATTGTTTCTTGTACCATGACGTGGCGCCCCCTTGCTGCCTAGTTGTTCCATACCTGATTTTGGGGGTCTCACATAACGCAAACTTAAAACTATCCTTAAGGCAAACTTAAAACGCAACTAAAACTTAAAACTAAGGCAACGCTTAAAATAAATCTAAGGCAAGTAATCTTAAAGTGCAACTAAGTAAAAAGGCGGGAAAAGTAAAGCTTCAAAATTAAAAATTTAAACTTAAAAACATAAACTTAAAATAACCTGAAAACAGCTCATTCGGAATAATCCTTCGTTCGGAATAAATCACTCGTTCGGAATGTCACCTTCGTTCTGAATAATTCTTCTTCACTCGGAATATTTACCTCATGCGGAATAAATGGCTCATCCGGAATATTTGAACAAAACCTTCATCCGGAATAAATCCTTTATTCGGAATATGTCACTTATTCGGAATAAACTCTTTATTCGGAATATTGCCTTGATCCGGAATATTTGTTATTCCGAATGAACACCTTGATCCGGAATATACGTTATTCCGAAAGAACACCTTGATCCAGAATATTAGATGTTCCGAATGAACAACCTTGATTCTGAATACCAGCTTGGTTCGGAATAAATTTCAAACCTTCATTCGGAATATTCACAAATAAGCCTTCATCCGGAATAATACCTTTTACTCGGAATAATTGGTTGATCCGGAATAATCCACTGGTTCGGAATATTTCTCTGATCCTGAATAACAAACTGATCCGGAATATGTCACTTATCCGGAATAATCAATAAAGTCCCTTCATTCGGAATATTTGCCGTTGATCCGGAATAACCTGGGAAAAACAGTAACGAAGAACACGGGACAAAAAAGAAACGAATCTAGACAATAACTAATCAAAATCAAGCAAAAGATTAAACAAGACTAATTACCAATGATCTAATAACAATAACCTATCAATCCAAATCAACAAAACTAACAAATATAACCAAATCAATCAAAACCCACTTAATCAATTTAATAAAAACTCAATAACATGAACATAAAAAATAAGCATAAAGATTAAAGATTAACAAGAAAGGAAGATAAGAGATTAACAAGAAAAGTAAAGATTCAATAACATGAAAAAGAAACTTACTTGATTTAAAACGTGCAAGGTAATTAAATTTGACAATTAAGTAAATGACATGTATTTAAATGTGCAAAAATTAAAGGTGGAAGACTAATTGTCACACTTAGCCAACAAAATGAAATAAAATGAAATGAAATCTATTAATAGGGGATTAGGGAGGTGCTTAGTGGAAGTTTCCTCCCCTCTTTCTTATTTCTTTAATTTTCCTTTAGTCCTCGTCTTCTTAATTTCTTCGACTTTTGACTTTGTCTCGGGATTTAATAAACTCGTCTTGTAATTTCTTCAATAAACTAGACTTGAGTTCTTCGGCTTTTAGTAAACTTTCGTCTTTTTTGACTTTTTCTTCGATAAATCTTCAGAATTGCTCTTGGTCTTCCGTTCTTTTTGCACTCTTGATTTCTTGACTTCGTCTTTTGTCTTTTTCTTCGATAAAAGCCCGTGAAAGCCGTGTTTTCTTCCCTTTATACAATTTCGTCCTAAATCACAACCAAAACACAAACCACGCATAATTCCGACATTTATGACATAAAATACACGTTTTGGCTCGGTTATTATTGTAGTTAAGGGGTAAAAAGGATGGGTGTTTACACACCTATCAAATCCCCTACACTTGACCATTGCAATGTCCTCATGCAATGCATTAGTTACAAAGCCCGATTTACATTTTCCATCATAATCAATCTATATTGGGCTTTATTAAAGAGATAGAAAATTATAAACATTCAAAGGAAGAAAGTAAGTAAAGAAATCAAAGACATACCTTAGGGTTTTGAAAGTGTCATGAATGATCATCATCCTCAAGTTTTCACATTCTCCAACCAAGCTTAAAAAAGAGATCATTGTAATTATTAGTTAGCAAACTAACACGAACTCATGTGGGCCAATTATTCACTTAGACTCCCTTATTCCTAGGTGTATCTCTTATATTTTATTATTGTCTTGAATGATCACGAGGATGCATTGTTGACTTATTTCGATAGTTATTTAGGCTGAAAATAAAGTGAGACGATTTAATCAATAGTTAGCTAAAGGACAAAATCTTTTAAAACTGCTTCTCGGGACCTCTTAAAGTTCATATCTTTTGCATAACCCGCTTCACGATTTGAGACCTTTATCGGACCGATATTTGGCAACGACTTCATACTTCAAATCTTGAGAGACGTTCATGAAATAATGGTCTTCTCTTCATAATAGGAATTTCTTCTCTTGAAATTTTTGAGAGATTCTTCATATTTGGACCACGACTTCTTCATTTTTCTCCAATCTTTATTTGGGACTTTGATATACAACAATCCGTCTCCTTTTAGGACTTGTTTCTATTTATCCTCATACCTTGTTAGGGCCTTTTTGGATAGAATTCTCCATGATCTTTATGGGAGTTTTTGCTTTTCGTCGTTTGTCTCGATCCTTCATATTGATTTTTGATAAATGATTCTTCACATCACTTTTGAATCTTTAGCAACAAAATGTAGCCCTCATGCCTTGTTAGGACCTTTTTGGACTCGCCAATCTTCGCATCCCGCTTCAATAAGTTATGCCTTGGCTATGAACTCTAATCATTACCAAGCAACTTTTAAACGATCTTGGGCTAGAAGCTAAGTAACTTTTCAAATCGTACAACCTTATTTATTGCAGATAAATTTATTAGCAGGCGATGGGAGAATAGGCTCATAATTAACTCACATAAATTCACGAAAGAATACCAAACTTATAACTGACTCTATCATCTCTCGTTCTCCACAATTTAAAATCTCAAGGAATGAGACTCGTGGATGCTTAGCCTATTAAATCAAAGTTTTGGGTTTTCGAGTCGTCTATAGGATCTTGCAAATTCTTAGACTCTTTCAAGTTTAGAAATCGCATTTTAAAGTTCCCTTGATAAACAACTATCTAGGATCAATTATAGGAACTTGCGAAAAGCTCTTGTTCTTAACCCGTGAGAGTTAAGACTTTCGTGTTTTATAGCTCCCTATATAAAAGCCTAGCAAAACTTGACTTAAACATGTTAAGGATACTAGCTAGAGTAAACTTAGATAAGTAAACTCGGGTTGAGTCAAAAGATTCACAATGTTTGAAAATTAAAACCACTTTATTAAAATTTATTCTAGTAAAGAAAGAAAATAACTATACAAAGGTAAAACTACTAGGCCAAAATAGATCGAAAATTTTGAAAAATGTCGAAAAATTGATTTTCCGGTTAAAATAAGGACAAATACAAGGAAAAGACCACTTAACTTTGATAGAAGTCCCCCTACACTTGATATAAACATTGTCCTCAATGTTTAAGCATGTGGGAGTAAACTCCCCTACACTTGGGACATTGTGCACGTTGATTAAATCTTGCTAAGGAAAAGACAACTATCGAGATTCCTATTTTAATATTAGAAAATATAAAATAGTGAATCGAAAAGAGTTTAGGATAGAACCGGGAAGACAGAAACACGGAATCACGGGTCGTAAAAAATCATCAAGAGTGGATCATTGAGAGCTCGAATCCTTGAATATGAGAAGAGAGGAAATAGCAAACACCAACGGGTCTCCCCTACACTTAGGATAAAGATAGCTAAAAGATAGATACTTGTGTTGCCTCCCAAGAAGCGCTTGATTTTTGTTCACCGAGTCGTGAGCCTGACTCGACCTTGATTAGCATAGGAAGAAGCATGAAACACATCCACCGGGATCAAATACATAGTTTTCGTCCATCAAATAGCACAAGCTTAAGGCGAACAAGGCAAGCCAAAGAAGAGTAGGCAAGGTTCCCTTAAGCAAAGACGGAGCACGGTGGGAGCAAGGGTGAAGAGGTGCAAGCATATCTTCAGTAGTTCCAAAATTCTTTCCTTTTATTTCATCAGATGGATACTAAGATGGCTGAAGAATTTCAATACCAGGGTCCAACACCTTTTCCTTTAGGGGAAAATAGCACTCAGGCTCAGCAGAATTTGAAGAAGTTCCGCTAAGAAAATGCACAACCTCGTCCTCAGAGGGTGGACAAAGAGGTGTCAAAACATACGTGCTGCGGATGTTGGTTTCGTCCGGTTGCTTCTCCTTTGAAAGTATTTTCTTCAAATTCGTAGAAGGATGAAGACCATAATCATCAAAGTCCAAAGGAGGAGCATCACTCTCATGAGGGAAGTATGTATTGAGAAAAGTAGAGAAGTCTTCCTCAAATGAGTAGTCATCCAAAGTAGGATCAAGCATGGATGGCTGAGGATCTTCATCATAAGAAGAATCACTCGAAAGAGTATCGGCCTCATCAAAATCATCATAAGTGGGCCTGTCGGGATACTCAGAAGTAAAAGAATCATAATCATCTCCATCGGAACTAGAATCGTCGTCATAAGCATCAAATCGGTGGAGAATCATATGTGGGAGGGGGTTCCAAATTGGAGAGAGAATTATCCACATCATCTTGAAACAGTGTATTATCTTGCAAGAATCGAATAGAGGATTGTTGTAGACGACAAAATCATCAAGCACATTAATCATATTCACCGATTCTCTTCCATAGGATTTGCTTGTAAGCTTCCCCATTTCAAAAACTTGTGCATCATCCCCGAATCTTAAGATGAGTTCACATTTATCCACATCTATTAAAGCTCTACCGGTTCTCAAAAATGGGCGTCCAATTATTAACGGAATACGAGGGTCCATTTCATAATCAACAACGACGAAGTCGACCGGAAAAGTGAATGTGCCAACATTAATGAACACATCTTCGGCAATACCAACGGGGTAAGGGAGAGTGTGATTGGCTAGCTCAAGAGTCATCTTTGTGGGTGTAAGGTCGGGCAATGATAACTTTTTCCAAACACTTAAAGGCATCAAATTTATACTTGCCCCGAGATCGGCTAAGGCAGTAAATTTGTCGGTTTGGTTAAAAGTACAAGGTAGCACAAAACGACCGGGATCTCCAAGTTTTTCCGGAAGTTATTTAAGAAGGATTGCAGAGCAATTTTCATTCAAGCGAGTATTAACAAACTCGGCCATCTTCTCCTTCTTGCTAAGCAACTCATTAAACATCTTAACAAATTTAGGCACTTGTGCTAGAGCTTCAACAAGGCTAAAAGTGATGGTCATTTCCGAAACATTCTTCAAATAGTTTGACACTTGAATGTCATCCTTGGTGTGCAGTTTGGGCTTGTCTAAGCGAGATGGATAAGGGATATTGGGTTTGGGTGGTGGAGCTGTAGAAGGTGAAGGTTGAGATGTTGAAGGGTTAAAGGTGGAAGGTGGGGTTGGTGGAGGAGTCGTCTTGGGTACTTCTTTACAACGAGGCGGAGACGGTAATGGTGTACTAATACTAGGTGTGGGAGTAGTAGGGATAAATGGTGGTGAAGGAGGTGTAGATGGTGTAACTGGGGGTGGGATAGATGGTCCTACTAAAGTAACTCCACTACGGGTAGTAATAGCACTCACATTCGCTCGCGGGTTGGTGACGGTGTTTGAAGGTAAAGAGATCGAAGTAGAGGGTTGAGTGGTTGGTAAGAAACTAGCCAGCATGTTCTTCAAATCATTCGTTTGATTGCTGAAGGAGGATTGAATATCATTTCGAAGCTCGGATCTAATGTCATTCCCTTGCTTGGTGATATCCCCTTTCTAATTGATAATTTGGTTCTGTAGATTCTTAATTTGCTCTCCTTGGGTTCTCAATAAAGCTTCAACATCTTGATTAATGGGTGGGGCTTGTTGAGCGGGTGGGTGATAAGGATTAGAAGCTCGAGGTGGGATTTTGTTGCTTCTATTATAATTGTTGTTGGGGTTGTGGTTTTGAGGAGACAAACCAGGTGAAAGGTAGTTGTTCGACCGGTAACTTAGCAAATTTCGATCCCCTTGAGGTCGGGCTTGGTAATTTTCCGGTGAATAGTTACCATAAGCCGCATACACGTTTTCCGGATTGCCTTGAGTAGAAGGAGAATCAGTGTATGAGTGAGGACCGCCGCATGTCTCACAAGGAATGGCTACCGCTTTAACTTGTTGTTGGTTGGAAGCGATGAGCAAGATATTTTTGTTCATTTCGGCCATCATGCGGGTGAATTCGGTCATATCGGGGTTTCCTGAAGTAGAAGAAACATTGACTCTCGCGTTGTTCCTTGAAGAAGCAGAGGAATCCCAGTTTTTGTGATGAGTAGTCATGTTCTCAATAAGCTCTCTACACTCCTCGGGTCTTCTTTTCATAAATGTGCCACAGGCGGCTGCATTAATCGTATCACGATCACGAAAAGTCAAACCGTTGTAGAAAGTATCAATTACGGTCACGGGGAGAATGTTGTGGTTTGGACATCGATCGATCAAAACATTATATCTTTCCCAAGCGTCAAAGAGAGATTCATCAGGTTCTTGCATGAAACCGCTGATTTGATTTCGAAGGCTCGTGACCATGGATGGTGGAAAGTAGCGTGACAAAAAGCGTTGAGTCATGTCATCCCAAGTATGAATGGAATTCTTCGGGAGACGATCAAACCATTTTTCGACGTGGTGTGATAAATTATGTGGAAAGAGTTGAAGGCGAAGAACAACCATTGTGGCACCGGGCAACTTCATGCTTTGAGTGATAGTAATGAATTTGTCGAGGTGCTTGTTGGCATCATCATCAGGCATTCCGCGGAATGGATTAGTTTGCACTTGTTGTATCATGTGATGCTTCAACGAAAACTCTAGAGCCGTGATTTGCATCGGCGCAATCGGTCCACCTCGTCCAAACATGGTGGGTTGACAAAGCTCATCTATTGTCCGAAGATCGGGCTGTGGAAGAACATTGTTGTTGTTATTGTTGAGGTGCGGTGGATTATTGTTGTTGTTCACACCTGCCATAGCTAAATCTTCACGAGTATCGGGCTCTTGATAAGTTGAAGATCTAGTACGCATACACCTGCGAAAGCAAAAGAAAATAATACCAAACACAAAGAGAATATATATATACAGTATAAAGAAAATAAAATCCTTTTGGATTTTTGAAAAATTTCTAACTTTTATGGATTTTTGGAAATTTTTAATTTTTATGGGTTTTTTGAAATTTTTAAGCAAGAAAATAACGCTCACGAATGAACCGGATCCCAAAAAGCAACGCGTCTCTCACAGAAAACCGTTAATCTTAACGAAAAGAGCCGGCAGCGGCGCCATTTAATACGATGATTTTACTCAGTTAAATAGTTCTTTGTCGTATGACTAATCGAATTGATTACTGGTTCAAAGTGTGACCTAATTGTTTTTGGTTAAGAAAAATATTGTCGTTGTAGTGTAATTAAAAGTGCACAAACTTTAACATAAACGGTAGGTAATTTAACGCTAAATCTAATTAAAATAATTGACGAGAAATTAAAGCGTGACGAGAAATTAAAAGGCACTAAAAGTAAATAACGCAAACTTAAAACTATCCTAAAGGCAAACTTAAAACGCAACTAAAACTTAAAACTAAGGCAAGGCTTAAAATAAATCTAAAGCAAATAATCTTAAAGTGCAACTAAGTAAAAAGGCGGGAAAAGTAAAGCTTGAAAATTAAAAATTTAAACTTAAAAACAGAAACTTAAAATAACCTAAAAACAACTCATTCGGAATAATCATTCGTTCGGAATAAATCACTCGTTCGGAATGTCACCTTCGTTCGGAATAATTCTTCTTCACTCGGAATATTTATCTCATGTGGAATAAATGGCTCATCCGGAATATTCGAACAAAACCTTCATCCGGAATAAATCCTTTATTCGGAATATGTCACTTATCCGGAATAAACTCTTTATTCGGAATATTGCCTTGATCCGGAATATTTGTTATTCCGAATGAACACCTTGATCCGGAATATACGTTATTCCGAATGAACACCTTCATCCGGAATATTAGATGTTCCGAATGAACAACCTTGATTCTGAATACCAGCTTGGTTCGGAATAAATTTCAAACCTTCATTCGGAATATTCACAAATAAGCCTTCATCCGGAATAATACCTTTTACTCGGAATAATTGGTTGATCCGGAATAATCCACTGGTTCGGAATATTGCTCTGATCCGGAATAACAAACTGAACAGGAATATGTCACTTATCCGGAATAATCAATAAAGTCCCTTCATTCGGAATATTTGGCGTTGATCCGGAATAACCTGGGAAAAACAGTAACGAAGAACACGGGACAAAAAAGAAACAAATCTAGACAATAACTAATCAAAATCAACCAAAAGATTAAACAAGACTAATTACCAATGATCTAATAACAATAACCTATCAATCCAAATCAACAAACTAACAAATATAACCAAATCAATCAAAACCCACTTAATCAATTTAATAAAAACTCAATAACATGAACATAAACAATAAGCATAAAGATTAAAGATTAACAAGAAAGGAAGATAAGAGATTAACAAGAAAAGTAAAGATTCAATAACATGAAAAAGACACTTACTTGAATTAAAAGGTGCAAGGTAATTAAATTTGAAAATTAAGTAAATGACACTTATTTAAATGTGCAAAAATTAAAGGTGGAAGACTAATTGTCACACTTAGCCAACAAAATGAAATGAAATGAAATGAAATCTATTTATAGGGGATTAGGGAGGTGCTTAGTGGAAGCTTCCTCCCCTCTTTCTTCTTTCTTTAATTATCCTTTAGTCCTCGTCTTCTTAATTCTTCGACTTTTGAATTTGTCTCGGGATTTAATAAACTCGTCTTGTAATTTCTTCAATAAATTAGACTTGAGTTCTTCGGCTTTTAGTAAACTTTTGTCTTTTGACTTTTTCTTCGATAAATCTTCAGAATTGGTCTTGGACTTCCGTTCTTTTTGCACTCTTGATTTCTTGACTTCGTCTTTTGTCTTTTTCTTCGATAAAAGCCCGTGAAAGCCGTGTTTTCTTCCCTTTTCACAATTTCGTCCTAAATCACAACAAAAACACAAACCACGCATAATTTCGAGATTTATGACATAAAATACACGTTTTGGCACGGTTATTATTGTAGTTAAGTGGTAAAAAGGATGGGTGTTTACACACCTATCAGTTATATTGATGGATTTACTTAAACTCTATGAATTCACTCGGCGTTATCGCTGACCTTTTCTTTTAACATGTTTTATCTCAGCTACTTGAAGGTAATTCTCGGGAAGACAACAAGAATTCATGGCCCGCACTTAAATAATAATTTTCATTCAAATGCTTTGTAAAACTTTTATGAAATACAATGACTTGGGACCTATGTAAATTTGATATTTATGAATTGAAATGCTTTTATTATTAAACGACGCGATTTTTATGGTTGTCTATGATGTGAGTAATGTGTTATCCCGTAACACCAACGAGTCGTCCGCTGTATTGAATTGTATAAATTTGGGGGTGTTACACATGCGCAGCGGAAATACAATAATTTGTTTGCTAGGCAGTTATCATCACACACTAGTCATACAGAACGACTCAAAAGAGACGTGTAAAAGTTTACATTTATAAAAATGTACAACAACAAAGTCTAATTGTTTTTCCAACCTAAAAGTTACAACAGAAAGCGTCTAGGTCCCCACCGAATCTCAACCAAATATCCAAGTTCTTACATTTTTAAACAAAATAAAATTTAAATTGTTTAAATAAAAGGGAGGAAAACATAATAGATCACAAAAGCCACACCAACTCTCCATAGCATGCTTCGTCACATCCTAGCCTTGATTACCTAAAATACATGCTTAAAAGGGTCAACAAATAATGTTGAGCGATATCTATAGGTTTTGCAATCACATTTGAACATAAGAGTATAAAATTCATTCACGATCATTCATAGAATTGTCGATCAAACAATCTATTATTCAAGGTTGTTATCTTTAGCGAGCATAAGCTAATAATTATGTTTGAGCTCATGACACCGAGCCGTTAACAAATTAGTCACCCGCGCCAAATTCCGGCGTAACTTATATGAAACAATTGCCCCTATAAAGGCATTAGTTATAATTAATCCTTATTTCTCATACAAAATATCTATACGCAGAAGGTACTCAACGTACAACTCTCGTATCAAATTGGGTCGTCAAACCCGTAATACCACCAATTATATAAGAGGATATTTCCAGTCCACACGAGAATTAGACAATAACTAACGGTTCATGAAATTAGGGACTTTTTGCAACTAGGTACTCAACACATTTCAAGGCATCATTCGTGTCCAACAATCATTCATGACTTATGTTCATTTTCATTTAAATAGAATGTATCCCCCTCGTGGGTAAAAATCATTTGAAATACAGTAGAAAGCGAGGCTATAAACTCACCTTGTGTATAAAAATTATTCGAAATAACGGATGACGATCACCAACGATGAGGATGCCCGGGAAATTCGATCACAAAACCTAGCGAATAAACGCATAATGAGTCAACTCATTTATATTCCATTAGGTTATGTATAATACTTAAATATAGTCGATCGTCATAATTAAAAACTCACACCAAGTGCAAACAAGTGATAGTTACTAGACTCGTACCATTATCTACGTAACTAAAAACGTTGCTCATTTTATAATTCTACCGGTACATACCAAATGTACGGTCTGTTTTCCTATACATAGACATCACTATAAATAATGAGAAAATTTGTAAAAATCACTTATAACCTGTAGATAAACCATATTAAATTTTATAAAAAGTTCTCACTTTTATGATTTTCTGCTCGACACATTTCTAAACTTAAATTTTCAGACAGTTTTGTACCTTTACGTTGTAAGACCTCTTTGACACATTTAAAATGTACCACTTGTAAATTTGACTCCTAAGTCTAAAAATAAACTCAAAAACACAGGTTTCTAGCTAAAGGACAACTCTCAACTCTTTTTAAAACTCTAGTTATAGTCCCCGAGATTTGACCTAAAATCGAACACAAATTCGGATTATGTCGACTTTCATCTCTTGGAACACGAAATTTCAAACTAACGTAATTTTGGACTCGTTGGGATTTAAAAGCTCTATCTTATATCAAAACGAAGCTTGAGAAAATCTCTACAACTACATATAATCCTTATAACCTGGACTTAGTCTTAAGACTACCAAAAATTGCCTTAAAAAATCTGTCTAAAAAAGACGTTTTAAAACTCGCATCAAATCACCATTTCAAACCATTTCTAACTATTCTTAGACCTATACAACCTCATATGAACAATCCTAAACATCTCATACACCTTATATCACTTGTAAAATCAAACATTCATAATAACCCATTTCATAAACCATACATGCAACATGTTTAAACAAACTAAAAACATCAAAAACATCATCACAGACATAAACCCATAACTAATAAAGATCAAAATCAAATCAAACAAACACCCTCTATGGGCAGTGGGTTTTAAAGAACCAAAAAAAAAATTTGATTCCAAACTTAATTAATCAATACCCCATGTTTATAATCACCCACTTAAGACATGTATTCAAGAAAAATTAATCAAAACCCATTTGTTCATAAGATTTAATTTTTGGAAAATCCAAGTTGATGCATGTGTGTTTTTATTGGATTAAAAAACTTACAATGGATTTACAAGGATAGGTGTTTGATTATTCTTCCTCAAAACTCAAGAAAAATTAATGGTGGTGGTGGTTTTTGGTGGGTGTATCCGGCGGCTCAAGAGAGAAAGAAGGAGAGAAAAAAAAATTTTGAAATGAATTTTTGAAGTATGTTTTTCCTTCCTTTCTTTTTGTAAAAATTGGAGGGACCTCATTTGTAATTTTTTATTCTTTAGGCCTAAAAAATAAACGACACTTTTAAAATACGGGAATCGACTCACTAGTCGGTTTTGAAATTTTGCCAGAGTCGGGGTTCGTCCCGGCTTCTTAAAACATATTCATACGTCTATTCTCTCACAAAATAAAGTAAGAACGGTTTCGAATCAACTTATCACGTAAGTAAAAATAAAAATCTCAAAAAATTAAATATCGATCATCAATAATAAAATGTAAATTTTGGGCATCCGTCGGTATCGCGATCACTACCGATTCTTCTTAAATCGTCAAACATCGAATTTTAGTCTCGTTTATCGGTTTCAACTTAAACCGTCAAATAATTCCGTGATAAACTTTTTTCAAAATTTCAAAAATATGCGTAAAATAGGATAAACTAATGACCTCGGTTTTCGGGGTGTTACAGATAGAACGTATGCATATTTGACGGATCAACATGGCGAGTAGAGGACTTTCCAGTTTCGTGTACCGGTTTACCAAATGGGTTGATAAAGTCGTCTTCGTCATTTAATGCATAGTCTGCTTGATTTGTGTTCTCTGGAGCAATGACAGTAGTTGTGGATGTTGTAGGAGTGGTTGTTGATGTGATATTCTTAGGACGTAAATCTGTAGCAACCCGTGTTGAAGTAGATAAAGTTGTATCCTTTTGTTGACGATGATCGGTATCATCATTCTTATCATGAGTGACAGCAGAAGAATTTGATACAACATGTTTCTCGCCCATGAAATATTCATCATACATTGGTCCATATAACATTTCCAACTCTTCAATTGTCGTGTTAACTGTCATATCTGCTCTTGGAACTTTTCCTTGAACCAGCTTTGAACTTGACGGTTCATTGTTGTGGTCTTGAGTTCCGACTTCCGTGCGGTTGTGAACGGAAGTCCTTTGTCGATGTGGATCGGGACATAAACTGTTTTGTTCAAGTGCCATTTCTTGTAATTCATCAAATCGGATATGCATAGTCTCAACTATCAATTTTGTTCTCTTGGCGTAAATTCTATATCCCTTAGACTGAGTTGCATATCCCACTAAATACATGCATCACCTTTCTCTTTCATCTTATCCAAATTTTCACCATCTCGTACTATGTAACAAGTACTTCAAAAAACTTGAAGGTGTTTGAGTGAAGGTTTTTGATCATGAATTATGTGATATGGTGTCTTTTTGTGTCTTGGAATGATTAAGGATTGGTTTTGTGTGTAGCATGCGGTTGACACGGCTTCGGCCCAAAAGAATAGTGGAAGTTTTGAAGCGGATAATAATGTTCGAGCACCCTCAACTAAAGTACGGTTTCGTCTTTTAACAATGCCATTTTGTTCGGGTGTTCGAGCAATAGATGTTTCATGTTCAATTCCTTCGACTTCAAAATAGTTCCTCAGAGTTTAATTGAAAAATTATGTTCCTCTTTCAGTACGAACCAGTTTTACTTGAGCATGAAGACCACGTTGTATCAGTTTAAGGAAGTTTATGAGAACTTAGGGTGTTTCATCCTTGGACCTCAAGTGTGACAACCCAAACCCGAGGTCATTTATTTAATATTATATAATATTATTTTTACGAATGATTTTGAAATTTTTGATGAGTTTGAATGATATGACGATTGACAGTTTTATTCAAAACCGACGTTGGAGGTTTATTTTTATCTTTTTACTAATAGCGAGAATTATTAGTGACCACGATATCGACGGATGCCCGAGATTTTATGTTTTATCATTTGTTGTCTCGATGTTTATATTTTTGACGTTTTTATTTTAAGTTCGTAAAAGTCGAACCGGGATCATATTATCATCATACTTTGAGTGCGTTTTAACTTTTGAAAAGTATTTTTACGAAACCCGAGCCTCGTAAATATTTTCAAAATTGACAATTTACATTTTCAACCTTGTAAACTATTTAATTGCATTTTGGACTAAAACTATCACAAATTAGCAAAACTAGTCCCTCCAACCCACTATATAAGGTTTTTTCAGTATAATAAAACACATACAAATGTGTGAAAATGAAATTCATCTCTCTCTTCCCTCTCTCTAAGCAAAACCGTACACCCCCCCCCCCCCCCTAATCATATCCATTTGATTTTCAAAATTTAGCTTGAATCAAGCTAAAACAATTAAAGTCCCATCTCTAAAATTCAATGGTGATCATTTTGGTGTAATTTTCTTCAACATGCAAGAACTTCAAATTTTTGATGATGATCCATGAAGGTTTGATCCATTTTTATGATGATATATATATGTTATTGTTATTATATTCAAGAATTTTTGGTTGCATGTTGATTATTTTTAAGTGGGTAATTTTTGTATGATCATTTAAATGTGTTATGGGTTAGTTAAGTTGTTGGTAATGATATTAGGGTGATATTAGGCATATGAGAATGATTAAAATGTGGTGAGAAATTAATTTTGAATGATTTTTAAATATATAATTTTAAACCGATTATTAAACTTAATTTTCTGAAAATATGAGTTTGAGTTTGAGATGAACTAACTAGATATTGTTGTAGAGGATGTTTTTAGATTTGTTTTGGTATAAGGTAGGGCTTTTAGCTCCAAACGAGCGAAAAGTTACGTTAGTTTGATTATTCGTGTACCGGGAGACGAATATCGACACGATATATAATTGTTGTCGATATTTGGATCGAATCTCGGGGACTATAAAATGGATTTTAAAATGAGTCATGGACTGATTTTTAATGATAAGTATGATGATGTTGAGTTATTTTCAAATTTGAGTGACGGTTTTGTAACCGGAGAAAAATAAATGGTTTAAAAGACTATATGAGTTGTTGACGTAAAACTGTCCGGTTTTTGTAGTTCAAAGATGTGTCGGGCAGGGAACTTTAAAGGTAAAATCTTTTGATGGGCTTTTAACAGGTCTTTGTATATATAGGAAGTGACATTTCTGATTAGTATCATAAGTATTTGATGTATTTAAGTGGGGTAAATGAGTCCGTACATTTGGTGTGTACCGGCAGATTTTTATCGAAAGAATTAACTAATAGTAAGCATATAGAATGAAGTAAAAGGTCACTTGTATTGTTTTCATTTTGGGTTGGTTGTGATTTTATGATTTTGAGTTTGATGTCACTAAGTATGGATTTTACTCAAATTTATTATTAATGAACGAGCCTTATTTGATAGTTTGCGGTTTTTGTGTTTATCGGGCATCAACTATCGTCGAAGATCGTCTTACTACTGCTATTACTCCAGGTGAGTCTATAGCCTTGCTTTTGTATTAGTTTTGAATGATTTTAAAACCCGCGAGGGGGATACATGCTATTTGAAAGTAAAATGAACACAAGTCATGATTGATTGTTTGGACCCGAATGTTGCCTTTGTTGCCTTTGTTGATTTGAATTGTATAAGTACCTATGTTGCATAAGTCCCTAAATTCATGAGCCGTTAACTATCTTCGGACTTGATGTTTTGAGTTGGGAATAGCCGCTTATTCTAATAATAGTACTATTGGGCTGACGACCCTATCCGAGACCAAGGCTTTACGCTGAGTAACCCGCTGGGAAGGATAATTTTACGAGAATGAGAATGTGGTATACTTGCAGCTGATACCCTAGTAGGGGCACTGGAATTCATCTAGTCATGTCGGCTTTAGGCGTGGGTGACTAAGTTAAAGGGTCGGTGTCATGAGCTTAATACAATTCAATAGCTATTGCTATATACCAGAATGCCTGACTAATAGATTGTAATGATCAGTAATTCTATTAAATGATCTTGATTGATTTTTCTCTTGTGTTCAAATGATGATTTGTAAAACCTATAGACTCGCTCAACCGTTGCGTTGATGATTTTAAGCATGTATTTTAGGTGATTGAAGTTGATGAATTGCGGAGCTTGCTGGAGAAGGATTGCGTGATTGCTTTTGTGGTGATTGGTCTAAAACGGATTTCTTTCCCTTTTTTTCATAAAAATAATAATGTACGGGCACGTACTTGGATAAATTGTTTGTTGATTTGATAAAAACTTTGGGGGACCTAAATGTGACTCTGATATTTCTAAAATTATTTTACTTGGGATCGAAAGTTTTAGACAATTAATAAAATTATACTCTTTTATATTTCAAATGTATCATTTTGAGATCGTTTGAAGTGTCTTGTGTAACATTGTTTGTATTAGCACCCAAATACGTATTTCCGCTGCGCAATGTAATTTGGGGGTGTTAAAGATTGGTAATCAGAGCTTTTTAGTTATACTGAATTAGGTCGATTTTTGAAAAATCTCCTAAACTATAACTTTGGTGTCGAAAATATTTTACAAAAGCAACGCAACTTCTCTGCAAGGCTCCGGTAAGATTATTTGTTTTGAATTGTTTTATAGATAGATGTATCCCTTAAAATTGAAATGATTGTTAGAGTATTTATTAAGTAAATACTATGATGATATATAACGATGTATTAATGATGTATTGATGATGTATTGATGTTGTTGAAAGTAGGTTGAGTACTTCTTATCGTAATTTTTTTTATGTAATGCATATGTATATAATTTTAAATAATGACCTTATATACTGCCGAGGGGCTGGGACAGTAGACCAAATGATGAACGATTTTACAACTGATTTCTTGCGACTTATATCGGGTATGAAGAAGTTTGATTAGCTGATGTATGATAGATATGTGGTTGAAATTGGTGTGATTAGAAGGTTGATGTGAAAGAAAAGTTGTTTTAAAGGTTGAATTTGGTTTGTGGAGAATTGAGTCTGTTAGGACTTGGAAGATGGATGAGATTGCTAGTCTTGGGTCGATTGTGATGAATTTGTGTGTTTGAATTGAAAGGTTTAAAGAGAAGTAGGTATGTTTTGAAGGGATAAGTGAGTGGGAGCCTCATTTGAGATCATTTCTGAGTCAAGCTTGGAAGTTTAGGAATGCTGAATGTCGTATTGAGATTTGCCTTGTGATTAATCTGCCGTGTAGGAGTGAGTATTTGGATTTTGAGAATGAGCTACCATCATGTCAGGGATTTGACTTTGAGGTCCGAAGGAGAAATAGACGTGTGTGATTAAGCTGACAACAATGTTAAAGTGGATGAGGAGCTGGTGTCTAAGGAACTAATCGCGTAATGGATTTCTTTGTATCTTATTTTCTTTTGTGATCAGACTTATTTAAACATTGTATCGTAGCATTGTGATGAAACTTATTATCTTTTAAGTTTGTTCGGTAGATGATTAGTGACAGACACTGCGACTATCCTGTTGAATCCTCAACACAATCTAAATTACCCTCATGATCTATGATGTGTCTTTATTAACTCTTTTGAGTTTTGGTTGATGAACCATTGTAGCTTGTGTTGTTCGTGCATGTAGTATCCATGAGACATCCTGATAAAGAATTCCTTCTTTTATCTTGATATGTATACTTATCATGTTTCTTTCTTCTGTAATGATGGAAGAAGGAGTAAGGGAAGCATATTTTTGTCATTAGTAGATCGCTATGTGACTAAGTTTCTTGAAATATGTCGCCAAAGCTAACGACTGGTACTGTGAACATTATGATTGAACATGTTATTGATAGAGCACTTGAAGATGATCGTGCTGTAAGGAATCAAGATGTTGGAGTTAATTATGATGGAGATAATGGTGCTGCAGATGATGTTGCTGAAAATAATGATGATGCTGCTGAACATAATGATGATGCTGCTGATCTAGATGATAATGTTGCTGCTGTTCTGCAAGTTCAAGAGAATGTACTTATGTTAGTTTCCAGAAGTGTGGTTCTGCGCAGTTTTGTGGTATTAGTGGTGCATTAGAATATCATAGTTGGATTGATAAGATAGAGAGTACTTTGAGATTATCGGGTGTTCAGAAATTAATAAGGTGAAATTTGCTGCTGCTATATTTCAGGATGGTACACTAAGATGGTGGAACAACCAAGTGACTAATTTAGGATTAGTTGTGGCTAATGGTAAGACATAGACCGTGATGAAAGGACTATTGACTGCTAGGTTTTCTCCAAAGAAGGAACTAGGACAGTTGGAACCCGAATTGAGATAATTAGTGCTAAGGGACGATGTTATTACTGCTTACTAGGAAATTTCTAAGCTATATTTGCTATGTCCTGATACTTTTGTGAATGACCATAAACAACAAAGCAGTACATTAGAGGATTGTCTAATAATATCAAGGGTGAGGTTATTTCTCTACGACCTAAATTTTTCGATGAAGTTGTTCAGATGGCGCATGATTTAATGGATGTGAAAGTGCAAGATAGGAAAGATAGTATTGTTGAAAACAATAAGAGAAAGTGAGAATCTGCTCAGTCTAACCAGAATCAAGGTCAGAATTGTGAGGATTACAGTAACAACAATAACCAAAGACAGAACCGAAATCGGTATTTAAACCATGGGAGGAATGATGGGATTCGTGCTGCCACTGCATCTAGAAGTGACAGAATAAATCTAAAGTGTGTTTGCTGTACTCTATACCATGTAGGTAATTTTCCACATTTACGACTAGAGTTAGGAAAACTTGGTCATAAAGCTGCTAAGTGCAGAACAAGAGGATTAGTCATTGTAATTAGTACCCGTGTGGTTGTGATATGTTTTAGTCTTGGTGAGAATAGACAAACAAAGGAATTGTCCAAGGAAAGGAAATTGACAAGATAGGAATGCTACCGCTCCAGTTTACGTTTGAATGATTCTGACAAACCTTAAGGTCTGAATGTTGTAAATGGTATATTCTTACTTGAGATTCTTTATGTCAGTATGTTGTTTGGTTTCAGATCGGGTAGAACTGTAGAACTGTAAAGATTCAGTTGTTTTATCAATGGAGAATAAGTAAGAATGACAATTAACTATGATGTGGACTTAACCGATGGAAAGGTTGCTAGTATTAGTTCTATACTGAGAGTGTGTTCCTTGAATTTAGGAAAGTAGGTTTTTAGTATCGACTTGATGCTCAAAGATTTGGAATCTTTGGATATGGATTATTGGTATGAATTGGTTAGTGGTGTGAAGTGCTGATGCTTGAGATTGGACTAATTTTCACTATAAATTAATATCTGCTGGTTTAGATTTTGCTGCAAAAGCTGAGTGTTGACTATGAGAGGTGATAAGTGAATTTTCCGTTTAAGAAGTATCTTGTTTGGAAACAAGGAAGTATGTGGAAGAGGAATGTGATGTATTCCTATCTCAGGTAATTAGTGATAGGGTGGTTGAGAAGAAGTTGAGAGATCTGTTAATGACTCGAGAGTATTCCGAAGTTTTCCTGAAATTTTTGCAAGGTTGCTGCCGCCTTATAAAATGGAGTTCGTGTCGAGTGAGTATTGTGAGCGATAGTTGTAGTACTTCTGCGTTTCGTTGTGTAGTGGCTTCTGTGTTTTTTTTAGTAGTAATTGTATGCCTTATCATTTGGCACCATCAGAGTGGAATGAGTTATTCGGTCAACTGCGAGAAGTGATGGATAAGAGATGTATTATATTAAGTTTCGTTGCAATGACAATCACCTGTGCTGTTTGTCAAGAAAGATGGATTGTTTCGGATGTGTATTGATTATCGAGAGCTTAACAATTGACAGCCAAGAATCAGTATCCATTACCGAGGATTGATGATTCGTTTGGTCCTTGCAACTTGTCTAGATCCGGTGTGTACTCAAAGATCGCTTTGAGTTCTGGTTATCATTAACTGAGAGTTAGGAAGGAAGATGTTCCTATAGTTGTTTTTCGTACTTGATGTGGGTACTTTAAGTTTCACGTGATGTTTTTGGATTGACGAACGCGTCTGCCATATTCATGGACTAGGTGAATCTTGTGTGTAAGATGTGCTAGGATGAGTTATTCATTATATCTATTGAAGATATTATGTTTTATTCCAAGAGGAAAGGAGGAACATTGTAGCATATGACGATGAATTTGGGATGGTTGGAAGAAGAGAAACTGTATGTAAAGTTTCTTTGTGTGGATGTTAGTTGAAATATTTGCGTTTTCTAAGACGGTTGATTGACAACAAAGGTATTCGTGAAGATCTTGCCAAGATTAAAACGATTAAGGATTGGTCGGTACCAACGACGCCGAACGAAAATCTGTTATTTCCTTGGTTTAAGCTGGGAATAATCAGAGGTTAATCGAAAGGTTTTCACTGATTGTTAAACCATTGATTAGGCTGACTAAAAAGAATTGAATGTGTGAGTCCCACTTATACATCTAAATTGTAAGTTTCGAGATCTGATCCTTATCCGATGAGGAAGTTGTATTCTGAACACTGAGGGGTAGGTTGTGTTATGCACCGATGTTGTCATTGTTGAAAGGGTCAGAAGTATTCATAGTTGTAGTTTGTTGCGATGTGTTTCGTAAGGGTTATGTAGTTGTGGTGTTTGCTTTGAGATTGTAGAAATATTACCTGTATAGAATCATGTATGTACTAATTAAGGATCATAAGAGGTTGCTTCATAATTAATTTCCTAGGATGATAAAGGAAATGAGTAGAGGATTACCAGTTATATATTTCGAGTATTTGAGTATGTTGATGATTATGACTGTGAGTGATTATAACTACGAGATTCGCTACCATCCGGGAAAGTATATATATATATATATATATATATATATATATATATATATATATATATATATATATATATATATATATATATATATATATATATATATATATATATATATATATATATATATATATATATATATATATATATATATATATATATATATATATATATATATATATATATATATATATATATATATATATATATATATATATATATATATATATATATATATATATATGTATATATATATATATATATATATATATATATATATATATATATATATATATAGAATGTGGTAGCTAATGAACTTATCAGGGATAAAAAGGGGAAAATCTTTTAAGATTTGAGTTTTGGTAATGACAAAAAGTATGGACTTGATAGAAAGGACACTAAAACTTTAAGTTAGTGGTCTGATTTGAGAAGGAGGTCAAGATAAGTGATTTCAACATTTTATCGAACTTATGGAAAGGATTTTGTTGTAACGCCAAGTTAGGTATGGTATATTGAGCACTCCTAACATATCTAAGTTGAGAGAGTGAGACTTAGTGATGAAGGAATCTCACAAGTCAAGTAATCGATACGATTTGGTTTGGGTAAAGATGAAGGTTGAGTTGAGTACTGTGTGTTATATAATGAATGAGGGATAGAGTGAAAGGACGATTCGAACATTGAACAGTATGCTTGTGCGTGTGTGATTGACATAGAAAATTGTTGTAATTTTTATATGACGATGATTATCATGCTAGTAATGAGGTTGTACTACTGATGGTACATAAAGAACTTCCATTTGTGAAGGTTAAAGATCGTGAGTTATGTACGTAAGATTAGTTTTTCGGTGTATTGCAAAAATGTAGGTGAAATTGAATGACTAAACTAGAAGTGATATTGGCAATATTGATAAGATTTTATGGGTTAAGGATCATTTATTAGTAACAAGGAGTCATCAGAAGAATTATGTTGGTATTCGAAGAAATCGATGGAGTTTGAAATTGGGAAACGTGGTTATGTTTAAGGTGTCATTATGAAGGGTGAAATTTGTTTTGGGCACAACAAGGAAAGAATTCAACTTGAAGATAAGTTGCTTTTCAAAGAAAGAACTGTGAAGAGTTCTTATGAGGTCGAAACATAGTGAGAATTATATTGTGAAGATACAAGAATTATAGGGGTGGAATCTGAAATTGTGAAGGAAGCATGAGGATTTCTTTAAGGAAAGATTTCTCATTTGTTCTGGAGGTACGGAATGTGAGTATAAGAGGGGCCGAGCGCTAGGACGTCGCTCTCTTTTAGGAGGGTAGGATGTGACAACCCAAACCCGAGGTCATTTATTTAATATTATATAATATTATTTTCACGAATGATTTTGAAATTCTTGATGAGTTTGAATCATATGACGATTGATGGTTTTATTCAAAACCGACGTTGGAGGTTTTATTTTTATCTTTTTGCTAATAGCGAGAATAATTAGTGACCACGATATCGACGTATGCCTGAGATTTATGTTTTATCATTTGTTGTCTCGATGTTTATATTTTTGACGTTTTTATTTTATGTTCGTATTAAGTCGAACCGGGATCATATTATCATCATATTTTGAGTGTGTTTTAACTTTTGAAAAGTATTTTTACGAAACCCGAGCCTCGTAAGTATTTTCAAAATTGACAATTTACATTTTCAACCTTGTAAACTATTTAATTGTATTTTGGACTAAAACAATCACAAATTAGCAAAACTAGTCCCTCCAACCCACTATATAAGGTTTTTCCACTATAATAAAACACATACAAATGTGTGAAAATGAAATTCATCTCTCTCTTCCCTCTCTCTAAGAAAAACTGTACCCCCCCCCCCCCTAATCAAATCCATTTGATTTTCAAAATTTAGCTTGAATCAAGCTAAAACAATTAAAGTCCCATCTCTAAAATTCAATGGTGATCATTTTGGTGTAATTTTATTCAACATGCAAGAACTTCAAATTTTTTATGATCATCCATGAAGGTTTGATCCATTTTATGATGATATATATATGTTATTGTTATTATATTCAAGAAATTTTGGTTGCATGTTCATTATTTTTGAGTGGGTAATTTTTGTATGATCATTTAAATGTGTTATGGGTTATTTAAGTTGTTGGTAATGATATTAGGGTGATATTAGGCATATGAGAATGATTAAAATGTGGTGAAAATTTAATTTTGAATGATTTTTAAATATATAATTTTAAACAGATTATTAAACTTAATTTTCTGAAAGTATGAGTTTGAGATGAACTAACTAGATATTGTTGTAGAGGATGTTTTAGCTTCGTTTTGGTATAAGGTAGGGCTTCTAGCTTCAAACGAGCGAAAAGTTACGTTAGTTTGATTATTCGTGTACCGGGAGACGAGTACCGGCACGATTTTTATCGAAAGAATTAACTAATAGTAAGCATATAGAATGAAGTAAAAGGTCACTTTAGTTTTTTTCATTTTGTGTTGGTTGTGATTTTATGATTTTGAGTTTGATGTTACTAAGTATGGATTTTACTCGAATTTATTATTGATGAACGCGCCTTCTTTGATAGGTTGGGGTTTTTGTGTTTATCGGGCATCAACTATCGTCGAAAATCGTCTTACTACTTCTATTACTCCAGGTAAGTCTATAGCCTCGCTTTTGTATTTGTTTTGAATGATTTTAAAACCCGCGAGGGGGATACATGCTATTTGAAAGTAAAATGAACACAAGTCATGATTGATTGTTTAGACCCGAATGTTGCCTTTGTTGCCTTTGTTGATTTGAATTGTATAAGTACCTATGTTGCAAAAGTCCCTAAATTCATGAGTCGTTAACTATCTTCTGACTTGATGTTGTGAGTTGGGAATAGCCGCTTATTATAATAATAGTACTATTGGGCTGACGACCCTATCCGAGACAAGGGCTTTACGCTGAGTAACCCGCTGGGAAGGATAATTTTACGAGAATGAGAATGTGGTATACTTGAAACTGATACCCTAGTAGGGGCACTGGAATTCATCTAGTCATGCCGACTTTAGGCGTGGGTGACTAAGTTAAGGGGTCAGTGTCATGAGCTTAATACAATTCAATAGCTATTGCTATATAGCAGAATGCCTGACTAATAGATTGTAATGATCAGTAATTCTATTAAATGATCTTGATTGATTTTTCTCTTGTGTTCAAATGATGATTTGTAAAACCTATAGACTCGCTCAACCATTGTGTTGATGATTTTAAGCATGTATTTCAGGTGATTGAAGTTGATGAATTGCGGAGCTTGCTGGAGAAGGATTGCGTGATTGCTTTTGTGGTGATTGGTCTAAAACGGATTTCTTTCCCCTTTTGTCATAAAAATAATAATGTACGGGCACCTACTTGGATAAATTGTTTGTTGATTTGATAAAATCTTTGGCGGACCTAAATGTGACTCTGATATTTCTAAAATTGTTTTACTTGGGATCGAAAGTTTTAGACAATGAATAAAATTATATTCTTTTATATTTCAAATGTATCATTTTGAGATCGTTTGAAGTGTCTTGTGTAACATTGTTTGTATTTAGCACCCAAATGCGTATTTCCGCTACGCAATGTAATTTGGGGGTGTTAAATCAAGAATTGAGTCCATGTGTACCTTGAGTAATCATCGACAATTACCATAACATATTTCTTCGCATTGATACTTTGAACACGCATGGGACCACAAAAATCTATATGAAGAAGATCTAACCGTCCTTTAGAGCTTGGTGTAGTCTTTGTCTTGAAGCTACTTCGTTTAGCTTTACAAAGCTCACAAGAAGAACAAAGATGATCTTTGATGAATTTCAAGCTTGGAAGGCCTCTCACAATATCTTTATTGGAAAGAAAATTGATGGAATTAAAGTTGAGATGAGATAGACGTTGATGCGATAACCATGCCTGAGTCGTTGAAGCTTTAGCCATGACGAAAATTGGAGTTGATGAAGTTGTGTCTTGTAGTGAAATTGTGTAAAGATCGGTACCCCGTGAACCGGTGAGTAAATCATTCCCATCATAATCACAAAAAAAACATGTCTTCTTTCTGAAAGCAACTTCCAAAATCTGCATCATAGAATTGACCAACCGAGAAAAGATTGTGATTGAGCCCTTCGACGTAGTATACCCTTTTTATCGTGATATTCCCCTGAACCAAATCTCCATATCCTAGGATCGGTGCAATTTGATCATTTCTGAATCGGACCGTACCCAGGAACTTCTCTACGAAGTTAATTAGAAGCTTGAGATTCCCCGTCATGTGATTCGTGCGTCCGGAGTCCAGTATGAAGAGAATTATTTGTATCACCTGCAGAAGAATTAGAACACGATGGAGCATTTGCTAAATTGGATACCACGTTAGTTGTGATTTCAGAATAATTAGTGTTCGTGGCAACATTTAAAGGCATACTAACACTCGTTGTCAAATTTTCTGTCCTAACTTTAGGCATCCATTTATATCCTGGAGGACACTGATTGGTAAACTACCATTTCAAAGACTTGCTAGCAGAATCATATAATTCCCTAGTTCTGCTTCTAGGGTTCTTAGTGGTGGAGTCTGATGCAATACTTTTGTTAGTGGGGGTTGCACCAGAATGTTTCACTTTGCGTTTGGGTTTACTAGCACTAACAGGCATCACAACTTGCTTCTTAGCTCTAGTATCTACGCCTTTGACATTATTCATATCACATATATAATGATTAGCATTAGCAAATTTTCCACCTTTGACACAAACATTTAACATTCAAAGCATTCAAATCGCCATTACACGCGATTACAGAATTTTCATTCTTAAAAACATTCAAATTCCTAGGGTGTTCTTCTACTTCCTTCATCTTCCCTTGAGTCTTGTGGATCCAAACCTTATCATTCACTTGAGTGCGCTTAAGCTGAGACCGACTAACACTAGCAGTAGAGACTACTCATGTAGTAGAAGACACACGAGTATTAGTGTTTCTAGAAGTCTGAGGCGATTGACTAACTTTGTTTGTGGGTTTAGTGGTCATTCTATACATCCCTGGTTTAATCACATTATTGTGCTTAACACTTGGTGCTATAGTAATCCTTATGGGTTGATTGTGTGGTAACCTTTCCTTTCCATCCATCTTGGGGGAAAACACAGGTTTTGCAAACGAGGAATTTGAGAAAGCGAATGGTTTTCCCAAGATAGAGGATCTATTCACTTTAGAGGCATTGAGTTTTCTAACAACAGGTTTCTTAAAGCTAGGTTCCACAACTTTCCCACCCATCTTAGAAACGAGTTTCTTCCTCTATGCTATTGCTATGTCTTTTTCTTGTAATTAAGCTTTCAAATCTGAAATATCAAGACTTTTTTTGTTTAGTAATCGACATGACTCAGATAATTTTACTTCCAAAGGTGTGTCATTTGAAAAGCTGCCAACTTTCTTTTGCAAAGCAAGTTTAAGTGAATGACAATGTTTTTGAAGATAATCATATCTATGTTGAAGTAACGAAAACTCTTTTTGGTCAACTTTAATCGAAAGCTCAGTTTCAAGACGTTCACACTCTTTGACTTGATCAAGATATTTGCATGCCACATCAGAATATTCATCAATATCAGCATAAGATGTAACATAAACACACATAATATTTTTTGAGAGGCATTCTTGCAAGAGTAGATCATATGCTATAGAAATTTCGTCTATTTCAGGTTGATGGTCGTTCACTTCTTGTTCAGGAGATTCCACATATTTCAAATCATCAAACATTTCTCTCTTAATTAATGTTTCAAATTCCAAAAAATGTTTTTGCGTGCTTTCCGTAAGCGGAATCAAAATACTTTTCACAAGCACAGTTATATCGTGAGGAATTTCTTTGTTGCCTTTCAAACGTTCACGTTCATTCCAGTCGTCATCAACAACCTTTTTGAAATTTTCGATGTTTTCTTTAAGAAAACTAAGTGTTTGCTTACTCATGCTTACAAAAGCTTTATATGGCAAATACTTAATAAATTTTGAAACATTAATTTTCTTAGTGGCAAAAATTTGTCTCCATTTAATTCTTATTTGTTCACATTCATAAAATATTTGCTCACTAGACTTTTGTTTTGTGGTTTGAAAATTTCATAAAGACTATTTTCATAAGCATAATTATATGGTTTTACAATGTCTTTATTCACTAATGATCTACTCTCTTCTTCAAAAATTAATGACTCATCCATTAGGACTCCTCAAGATATAGGCGAGGGTTCTCAGATTGAGCTTACTCGAGGTACTTAGGACTAGCAAAACTAGCGTTACCCTTGAAAAACGAACGAGGTGCCAACATTGCATGGTTTGAATAGATTGATTTGTTTTATAAACAATTTTCTTATAAAAATCAATTTGCACTTCAAGTTCCATGACTTTGTCAATGACTTTAGCTTGTTTAATTTTGAAATCTTTTTTCAAGTTTGCAACCTCTTCTAGTTTCGCAGTGACTAGTTTAGTTTTATCCTCTTGAATAAAATCAATCTTTTGACTTAACTCATTCACTTTGGTGGTAGCAAGATACTTTTAGTGTCGTTCCGTACTTAAAGAGGTGTTATAATTATGTTTCTCTTGCTCTAAAAGCTTAAGAGTTTTTGTTGTATTTAGTTTCAAAAACATCCTTTACAGTAGTAACAACAGCCCCTTTGTACCTCGCAAGCTCTTTTCTTTTTGAATAAGCTCAGCTCTGCATCTTGCAAGAAGCTCACTAGATTTTATAACTACATCTTTGCTTTCTTCAAAAATTTGAGTGAGCGTAGCGTTTGCCTTCTTTAATTGCTTTTGACTTTTTCTAGTTTCTTTGACATATTTTTATAAAGAAGCTATTAAGTTAGCAAGCGCAATACGCTCCTCATCATCATCATACTAATAGAAAATTGTTGAAATTTTTATATGACGATGATTATCATGCTAGTTATGAGGCTGTACTACTGATGGTACATAAAGAACTTCCATTTGTGAAGGTTAAAGATCGTGAGTTATGGACGTAAGATTAGGTTTTCGGTGTATTGCAAAAATGTAGGTGGAATTGAATGACTGAACTAGAAGTGATATTGGCAATATTGATAAGATTTTATGGGTTAAGGATCATTTATTAGTAACAAGGAGTCATCAGAAGAACTATGTTGGTATTCGAAGAAATCGATGGAGTTTGAAATTGGGAAACGTGGTTATGCTTAAGGTGTCATTATGAAGGGTGAAATTTGTTTTGGGCATGATGAGACTGCAATTATACATAGTCTCATCGTCCAAATCGGGCTTAAAATGCTTAAAATGTCATCAAAATACCCCTATATATGCTTGTATTTGTGTCTTGTATATTTTAGGTATGGATATCGAGAAAAAGACAAAAAGATCACAAGAAACAAAGAAAAACGAACACCAGAAACGAAGCCGCACAATGAACCGGACCCGCTTGATGAATTTTGCGAAAATGCCCTCCAACTTTGAAGATTGTACAAGTTTAATCCCTCAAGTTTTGAAGATTGACACTTTATACCCCTAAGTATCTCAAAATTACTTTGGGTTCCCTAAAGTTTGAAGGCTTTACATGTTCAACCCTTGGAATTTGAAGAAAGAAAAGACTAGTCCTTCAAAGTTATAAGGGACTAGCTTTGAAAATCAAAATGGACTAACAGTGTAATGGCAAAGGACCAAGAATGCAAAGTTAATACATTGAGGCTGTTAAGTGGGAGGACTGTATTTGCCAATATCCAAATTTACTTAACCATACACCCCACTAAATAACCAACAGCCATTATTCAATCCATTTACCCAAATCCACCCACCATGACCCATTTTCTAAAACTTTTAAACGTATTATTTTATATGCTAAACATGGCGGTTAACATTTTCTGTTCATTAAACCCATAATCAAAATCCCCAAATACTCCCATAACCCTAACCTTCAATCTCAACCAAAACAAGGGGAAATTAGTTGATTTCTTCCATATCACTAATTCTCCTTAACCTAATCCTATTCCCATCCCCAAAACATCACTATCCCAGTCCTCCCCTGACCCACTCTTGGCTAGCAAACAAGATTTGACAGCAATCCAACGAAACAAAACGTTTGCTTGTTCTCCAATAGTCAACAAACGACCATGATTCATCCAAGGACAACTGGCATAGTCACAAGATCCACAAGATCACATGTTGCTGCCTTTGACCAAGACTGATTTCAAAATTGAAGGGCAATTCCGAACTTTCAGAAATTAGGGTTTGTAGTATTTTGTTTTTCTTCTAGAAATCCTGTATGCCACTATATAAGGCATCCTAGGCATTTTAGTTTTGTTGTTCCAGATTTTGTACAATTTGATTTTTAATGAAAATGAAAAAATATTAACTTGCATAATCTGAGTTCCAAATTTAATGTTAGTTAGTTTTATCTTGTTCAAGTGTTTGTAAAGATAGTTTGGAGTAAAAAGTTCCTTTTTACACAAGAAGTTTTCAGAAAAATCCGTTCTTGGAATTTTTGGTCAAAAGTTGAAAAATCTTGAAACCTATTTTAAAACAATGTGAAAGTGGAGTTTTAAAAAGGAAATTACAGATTTTGACAAGTTTCGGTCAAGAAAGTTCAAGTTCTGGTTGGTTCATTTGTTTGAAGATTTTCAGTTTCAAAAAGTTATGTTATTTAGCCTTAAGAGATAAGCTGGCTTAATTGATAAGCCAAGCTTATACTCTTTGTGGATGCTTTATCCCAGGTCACTCTCTCTCTTTTCTGTGTTGATTATTCACAGGTTACAAATCCAGTATATTGGATTGGTGGTGGTCTTTTCTTTTGGTCATCATCATCATCATCTTACATACCAACAACTTCTTTTCTTAAATTGATCAGCTCAAGCCCGAGCTTGATGGAGAAGGCTTAAGCTAAGCCTTTGTGATGCTTGGATGTAAGCTCACTAGGTAAGAAAGACATACTCTCTCTATACTTGCTTGGAAAGTTTTTTTTTTGAGTTATGATGCTTTATAGAATTAGGCTGTTAGGATGTAGATCAAATGCTTGATATTGTATACTTGATGGATTAGAACATGTTAGGACAGATTTGAGTTGATTTGGTGCAAGTTATAGTGCAATCACTTGTTTAAAAGTCGTTTTCTGATTTTAACGGGGTGTTTGGGATAGTGTGTTTTAAGGGTAATCATTTACCTTCAAGAGTCGCTTAGCTCTGCACCATTTTTAAAGGTTTTGGGCTAGGCTTTTTTAGGTATAAAGTTTGGCTTTATAGTCTTAAATTTGGAATTTGCATTTTGGTGATGTATGCTGCCTTGATTATCTGTGGTCTAAGAAGCATTGCTAACAGATAATTAAGGATGTACGATTAAGTGATGTTGAATGCTTGTGTTGCCTAAGTTGGTACTGTTTGTTTGTTCCATGGGCGAATCTAGTAACCCCACCAGATGGATAAAATAGGTAGTTAAATCTCTTGTATTACCTCTAGTTTACGGTATTGTTCGTCAGTTTGTTTTCCTTATTTTCATCTACTTGAATCAATATAGTGTTAACTGTGCGATTAATCTGAATAATAAGTTGGTAGTGTTTAGAGTTTTGAGTGAGTTTGCGTGACTGAACACACCACAGCTTAGTTTGTGGAGTGATTTGGTTCATTGGTGAGTAAGTTTTGTGATTCTGTGTTTTGGCTTAGCGTCTTGTGCTTCATGTGCCCACTATCCACACTAAGCACGGCATAACCAAAATAAGAACGAAAGAGTGCTTGCTGTTTGTGCGTGACTAAGTTCGTAAGCACAATCTTTGGTTGCGTGCTTGTGAATTCGTGACTTTAGTTGAGTGTGCGTGTAACTGTGGCAGTTTTGTTAGGGTCTGTGCAAACAAGAATCACTAAAAGAAAAAGTCAAAAAAAAATTAGACATGGATAAGTTCTGTGGCAGTTTTGAAGTCTAGCATTATTTGATCCACTATAAGCGCACGTTTAGCCTCGTGTTGGTGTGAGTGTGCTTAGGTGTCTTGAGTTACCACAAAGTAGAACAAGACAAAACGGTGCCTGCTGTATACATACAACAGCCAAATTAAGGGTGGATTCGTTATTAGTTTTTGTTGTGTCTGTGTGTTTTGAGTGACTGTGCACTCCAAGCCCAGTTGTGACATGAACTAGAAGTGTTTTGTGTTTGTAATTTGTGCCCATCAACCAACAGCAAGCCATCAGCATAGTCTATTTTGAACTCTGAGTTGTGGTCGTGTTGTCAGTAATTTGGATTAGTATTGTGGCTTTGGATCCAACAGTAAGAAAGAAAAAAAAAGGGAGTCTTTATTTTCTGTGTTCATAAATTCAGTAGGGTAGGAGGTAATGTGTTTTTATGATTTGAGTTGTTAATTTGTGTTCGAAACTTTTTTCTATCTGATTACGAGAGCTATCTAATAAGTCTTTTGGGTGAGAATTGTCCTAGGCTTCAAAGTGAGCATTTTTATTGGGCATTTTTGGCTACCTACTGTTCTAAAATATCAGCAGCTTTACTCGATTTCCTTTGAAGTTCCAAGTGTAGTAATTCAGGAACTAGGATGTTTAAGGATAGTCATTTTGCTGATTTGTGTTAAGTCAGTAGGTTGTGGATTTTAAGAGTCTTAAACTTAAGCTAAAAATCCGACTTATTACCCCTAGTTATTGTTACTGTTCATTAGATAGCAAATTGCTTTGATTTTCCTAATTTGTTTGCGGTTTGTATTTCTGGGTGCTTTAGTGTGATTGTTATTGTTGTTTAACCACAATTAAGCAACTGCTTATTGTGTTTTGTTCCATAATAAGCCATAAAGCTGCTAGCAACAAGCAAAAAATAAAAAAATACATATAGAAGAAAGTGTCACAGCAGGGTATAGAACCCCTCACCACACAGACAACTGCAGACGCAGCATCACAGTCAAACCATCTGCTCTAGGAGCATTTTTGTGTTAACATTCACTCCCATTTTTTATGTAATACAGTTAATATAGAAAAACAAAAAAAAAAACATATATGTGTCAGCAGGGGGATTTCGAACCCATGACCCCCCAGCACATATACAAACGCCTCAGAAACACTTTTCCCTACCATCTGCTCCATGGTAACTTTTGTTAACTAGTCCCCTTTATGCCAATTTTGTTTTAGCTTATTTTCATATTATCAGCTTTCACAGCTTATTTCGTAGCTTATTTTAACTCTTTTTCTCACCTTTTTTTTCCTAGGCTTTATGTAATGTATAGCATTTTCAGAAATTTTTTGGATTTTTTTTAAAATCATTTAATATTTTTAAACATTTAATTAGTTTAAAATAGTTTTAAATTCATAATAAATAATCTAAAAGTAAAAAAAAAGTAATTCTTTTTTTAAAATTTTATTTTCTCATTTAGGACTTAGGAAAATTAGATTCGCTTTGGTTGGATTTTAAATTCGATTATTTGCTTAAATGTCGCGTCTTTACTTTCGTTAGTATTTTATTTTCTTTCATTTTCATTCAAATTCGTACATTTGGGCTTCTTAGCACAATTGTATTTTTCAAAAAAATATTTTTCAGGTTTTAAATAAAGTACTTTAGGTTTACGAATAAAAAAGTTTGATTTTTGTCTTTTTCTTAGTTAATTTATTTTTTTAGGGTTTTTAAATTAAGATTTAAAATTAATATAGATTAAATTAAAAGCTTTCAAATTTTTTTGGTTTACGTTTTCTTCTTAATTAGAATTTTTAGAACTTTTTAGTTTTTTTTTTTAATTATCTTTTTGGTAAAAATTTTCGTTTGGTCGTGTTTTTACGTTCGTACGTTGAAGCGTTTTCGACCGTTTTTAGCGTAAATCGTCTCCATTTTCTTTTCTTTCCTTCTTTCCAAAAATGTAACAACTCGATTAAATAACGTCTATAATTTTATTGGCTAAACACCATACCTCCACCGAGAAAGAACTCGAGTATTCGCGTTTTTCACAAAGCGTGATACTTAATACTTACCCGCTTTTGTCGCTTTGTTTTTCCTAAAACAAAAGTGTACAAAAATACTCAACATCACAAATGGCGCCGCTGCCGGGGAGGTGTGTTTAGCCATATTTATTTATCGTGTTTGTTAGAGTGTTTACGTTTTTATCGTAAATACTTCCTTTTATTTTTTTATACTATTAGCCATACAAATAAATAGTGTTAAATAGAACTCTATTAACACAAAATCGTTTTCTCGTTTTTATTGTGCATAATATATTGTATTTACGTAGAACAATTAACACACAATAATTATCCAAATACGCGAGAAATCGCACCTCAATAGTTGAGCGTTCCGGTAACTATTGTTGTATCGAATTCAAACGAAAGTCAAAGGCAAAATAGATAAATACTCTTAATTGATTTAATCTCGATAAATACAAACTATAAGGTGGGTATAAGGCGGTTGTATTTCACGACCTAAGGAAAAAAGGCTCTTAAGTGCTTCGCGCCGCCTCGTTTTCTCCGCTCGCTTTTTCCGATCGCTTGTGCGTATTTTGAAAGTGACGACTAATTAGGGGTTTGCCACATCAAGTATTATTAATTTATTTTTGTGAGTTTTAATTATTGAACCTCGAAATGTTTTGGCATTCCGCCAACGTTTCAAAGTCGACAAGGGTTTTTACTTCACGTAATTGCCTTCACTCCTCTTGGATTCATTAATCGATACCTTTGATTAGTGGATAGTTTTTGTAGATTAATTTCTACGCAATACACAAAAATTCCAAAAAAAATAAAAAAACCAAAAACACAAAAAGATTCTTCGATTTTTCCCTCTATTTTCATAATTCTATTTCTCAACCCCTCTAAATTTTAATTCTTCATGGATTTTCATTTCTCAGGTTGTGGGATACGAAAGTTTGGTTCCGTGACTTGTCCATGGTGTGTATGCGAAAGGTGCGGAAAATATGTCA
Source organism: Glebionis coronaria (assembly GCA_025667525.1). NCBI lineage: Eukaryota > Viridiplantae > Streptophyta > Magnoliopsida > Asterales > Asteraceae > Glebionis > Glebionis coronaria. The sequence goes on from JANFOE010000217.1 coordinate 1,010,124, forward strand.
ACTATAAAATATTTAGGGCATGTCCACCGTGTAATCCGAACAATTGTTTGTACTCTAACGAAGAACATCTTATCCATTGCCGATATTGTGGAAGCCCTTCCCATTGGCACGATGAGTGTCAAATTCAATACCCAAATGGTCACAATCACGAGCCAAATCTGAATTTCTTTGACCAATACTCACCGTCATGTGAGTATTGTGGAGATGAACCTCACTATGGGTACGATTGTCAACCGATGAACAAAAATACATATTTCGACAATCAATTTTCCGGTTTTGACGAATCACACGACATGGGTTACAATTACGACAATAGGGGTGGTTATCCATACGACGAACCGAATTTTTCTCAAAATCCGTGTTGCGACAATTGTGGGGGGCCTCACGATACTTTTTCTTGCCAACCAATGGATTATGATGAGCCCAATTCATACGATAATTCCGGTTTTGATAATTTTGAGGCCCCACCATACAATCTCGATCCTCCAAATTCCCATGAGCCCGATCCATGTTACAATTCCTACTATGACCAACCATCTCCACAACATATTTTCGATGATGATCTAGGTTCTAGTCGTGTCGACGAAATGTCTAAACGTTTCAATGAACGAATTGATATGCTCTTCCAACTAATTATAGATAAAAAAGATACCCTAATTGTTGAAGAGGTTGAAAAGAGCATCGAGGATGAGGAAACGAGGTTGTCAACGAACGAGGTTTTTGAAAATGTTTTCGAAAATAAACAACAAGAAAAACTCGTAGCACGTGTTGGAACGATCAATGTTAAACCTTTGGAACCTAATTTTTCTAATGAAGTTAAAATTATCAAAGATTTTTGAAATCAAAATACACAAGATTTTGACGAAGATAGTCCGTTAAGTGATTTTGAAAAGGAAGAAATTGATATGGTTTTAAGGAGAATCATTGACCCCTCAATTTTTGAAGAGTATCAAAATTTAATTCTAGAGGGACGCGTTACTACTATTTCTACGTCTTTTGAGAACCCGCTTTCGATCCCTCCGAAGGACCAACTTGAAACCATCAAGGCTACGACGTCAAGTGACGAGCCTTTTACTCCTAATCCCACACCGTGTGAGATTATGGATTTATCATGTGAGAAGTCTGCCGATGGTCTTGCTCACATTGATACGTTTTTTGACACCGATGTCGAAACCACTAAGGCAAAATCTTCAAATGAAGAGCCTTTTACTCCTATACCCACTACGGAAACCGATGCCTCTCTAAGTATGGGGGAGACGAATCTTAGCACTGATCCTAGTGTCGAGATCGCTATTCCAATCCAAAGTGAGCCTACGGTTTTCTCCGAAGATGAGTTAAGTGATTTTGTCCTCGATGAATTTTTCCATGAATATTCCAACGAGGCAAATCACAATAGTGAGTGTGATTCTATATCACATGATGATGTCTCTCCCATTGACACTTCGGGGAGAGAATCAACGACTTTTTCGAACCCTCTTTTGAATGAGGATGGTTTATCCGCTAGTGATGGCGAGTCACTAATCGACGATGACGTTCAAAATACCGATTTTAAAATCTTTTCGAACCCTTTATTCGAATTTGAGGACACGTTCATTTTTGGTGACGTAAATCCTCTCTTTGATGAGACGTTCGAGGACATCGAGAGTGCGGATTCTAAGGATCTTAAACTCGATGAGCCGGATTTGTTAGTCACCCTCCCGACGTCTCATACGGTTGAGACTACTCTTTCTACTCATGACGTTTCCATTCTCGAGGGGTTCACCAATGGACCGCCTCTCGATGAGAATGAGGATTTTAATGAGGCTTTTGCCTTCGATCCAGGGGAAATTTTGAAACTCCTATTTTGAGCAATTCTCTTTCGATTTCACCTTTGTTTCAAAGTAACCCTACCCACCCCCTCGGATTTGATGAGTTTACCTACGTCGTAAGGGGTTTTCTTCCTTACAAGACGTATCCTCCGGCTTTACGTGTTTTATTTTCAACAAAATGTGAGGATACGATCTTCGATCCCGGTATAAAGGCTTTGCCTTTATTCACGGTTGCTTTTGGGCCTTGATTACATGTAAGTCCCACCAAAAATGACCGAACCAAGATAACCCCTAAATGATCACATTATTGGGGATTCGAGTTGAGCTTTTGACTCGGTTATCAAAAACAAGGTGCCTCGTGGGGGAATTCTCATGCTTATCCTTGTAAATATTATTGTTTTAAATTAATCCTAATGTGAGGGGATTTGTGCCCTTCCAACCTCTGTTATGTGGTTGTTTGTGAATTGTGGTTTTTAGATGATCATTATCTTCACATTTGGAGCCTCTCGTGTTCGTTTATGGGAGCACTCGATCGTTTGCTTTGAAGAATTTCTCGATATCCACATGATATATCCTTTTATGTTCTAACATTAGGTTTATAGCACACTTCATAAACGGCTATTGATTTAACGGTTACACCCTTTTCATGCTAGATTATGCATTCGACTACGTCTCTAGTATGGGGGTGTTTTCACCCCTAGACTCGAAACGTTGAGGATAATGTTTAGTTTTAGTATGGGGGTGAGTAGATACTTCACCTTGCTCACGTCTCCACGCAATCCAATTTTCATCTTTTTGTTATCGTTTTGTTGCAAAATAAGGCTAAAAATGGCCAAATTTTAAAAAAATTCGTATTTTTCATAAGTGTTTAAGACACGAAAGTAGGTTTTCCGATGGTGAGAATAAGAGTAATTTTTGACTCGACCGTGCGTGTTGAGCACTTAGCTTCGATTCCTTAACTTTTTTAGGCTAAGTCTCTTAAATGAGGACGAGAAATGATAGAGTTATGTATAAGTCTCGTAATCTTTCACGATCTCATGTGTAGTAATTATTAGCTTATCCTCCCCACGCTTTTATAATAAATTGTTAATAAATATTGATTTAGCGGTTTAGTCAGTATTGTTGGTTTCTAATTTGTTTTAGTAGCTTCCATGTAATTAAATTTGGAAAACATTAAGGTATCGCCAGCGTCTCGGTTTTGAAGTATTGGCAACCCGAATAATCGAAAGCTTCACCCAATAATAAGATTTCAAGCGCTCACCTAAATTAAGCGAAAATTTGAAGCTCACAAGGCCGAAAAATCTATGCCCAAATTTAAAGTGAATCAAGCCTTAATCTTTGAAGCTTTAAAGATCCAAAATTCGCTTTAGCGTGAGGATATACGTCTTTGGCCAATAAAACCACCGATGAAGCGGATAATAAAAGGCAAGGCAATACCGAAGTCATAATAAAAGCTTCATGGCGAAGTTGAATAAAAGATGGAGGTAAACCTATGATAATAAGGACCTTCCGTTATGGGTCGTATAAAAGTCTTGGTAATAAGTCTCATGTTCAAAAGCGTTATAAAACCGTGTTTATCGATCCTTCTTGTTGACTTAATTTTTTAACATCGTTGTCTATTAGGGTGAATTATTAATTTAATGATTTTGGTCACATCGTTAAGACTCTATTTTTAGACTTAATCTCTATTCACTCATAAGTCAATGATGTATCCTCGTGATCATTAAGACTAAAATAAAATATAAGAGATACCAAGTAGGAATAAGGGAGTTTAGGTTCGTAATTAACACTCAGGAAATATGATTATGTTGCTAACTTATAATAACAATGATCTCGTTACACGCTTAGCATGGAATTGGATGAAAATCGAGGACGATGAAATTATTTCTAACGAAATATTCACGTGTTCTTGTTCTATGACCTCCCAAAAGTCACTTAATCGTGATGAAAACATTACATTATGTCTAAAATGCGTGTAGTAGTTTATTTAAGTTTACGTTTTCAATAAATGTCATCATAAAATGTATTTTGGAAGTGCTATGATACTTAATTCTAGCATTGCGTGTGGACACGGCAATGGTTTAGTATGGGGGAGTGATGAGACTACAATATACATAGTCTCATCGTCCAAATCGGGCTTAAAACGCTTAAAATGTCATCAAAATACCCCTATATATGCTTGTATTTGTGTCTTGTATATTTTAGGTATGGATATCGAGAAAAAGACAAAAAGATCACAAGAAACAAAGAAAAATGAACACAGGAAACGAAGCCGCACAATGAACCGGACCCGCTTGATGAATTTTGCGAAAATTCCCTCCAACTTTGAAGGTTGTACAAGTTTAATCCCTCAAGTTTTGAAGATTGACACTTTATACCCCTAAGTATCTCAAAATTACTTTGGGTACCCTAAAGTTTGAAGGCTTTACTTCAACCCTTGGAATTTGAAGAAAGAAAAGACCAGTCCTTCAAAGTTATAAGGGACTAGCTTTGAAAATCAAAATGGATTAACAGTGTAATGGCAAAGGACCAAGAATGCAAAGTTAATACATTGAGGTTGTTAAGTGGGAGGACTGTATTTGCCAATATCCAAATTTACTTAACCATACACCCCATTAAATAACCAACAACCATTATTCAATCCATTTACCCAAATCCACCCACCATGGCCCATTTTCTAAAACTTTTAAACGCATTATTTTATATGCTAAACATGGCGATTAACATTTTCTGTTCATTAAACCCATAATCAAAATCCCCAAATACTCCCATAAACCCTAGCCTTCAATCTCACCAAAACAAGGGGAAATTAGTTGATTGCTTCCATATCACTAATTCTCCTTAACCTAATCCTATACCCATCCCCAAAACATCACTATCCCAGTCCTCCCCTGACCCACTCTTGGCTGGTAAACAAGATTTCACAGCAATCCAACGACACACAGCGTTTGCTTGTTCTTCAATAGTCAACAAACAACCATGATTCATCCAAGGACAACTGGCATAGTCACAAGAACCCATAAGATCACATGTTGCTGCTGATGAGATGGCATTTATACATGATCTCATCGTTCTTTTCGGGCTTTAAATGCACAAAAATGTCATAAAATACCATATATATGCTTGTGTTTGTTTACTTGTGTATTTTAGGTATGGATATCGTGAAAAAGACAAAAGATCACAATTTACAAGGAAAAATGGACACGAGAAACGAAGCCGTACAAAGAACCGGGCCTAATCATGGAATTCTCAACAAAATACCTTGAAGACTTGAAGACAAACAAGATTGATCATCATTTATTGAAGAAATGACACTTAAAACCCTTGTATGTTCATAATTACAAGTTTGGTCCCTTAAGTTTGTCAAAATTACACAAAAGGTCCTTCAACTTTGAAGAAATGGCAAGATTAGTCCCTCAACAAATCAAAATTGCCAACAATGGTCCCTCATGAAGATTAAGATACATTGAAGACCTTTGAAGATCAACAATGTCCAAGATCAGTCCTTGAAATACCTCAAAATGGCAAATATAACCCTTGAAACACTTTTTATAAAGTTTTGTGCCAAAGTTGCCAAGTTGTGAAACGTTGATACAAAGGAAATGGGCGCTGATAGAAGTTTGCATCCAAGTGACAAAAGAAAGGAAGGACAAGGGCTGAATGTGTGCATACTGAAACATTTAAACACACAAACACGCGCCAAACAACTTCACTCCTACAAAAACGGATCAAAAGGACAACTATTCACCTTTACAGCCCAGATTTTACACCAACTTAAACAAAGGGTAAAATGAAATTACCCAGGCACATGTGTGATTCACATGTGCAGGAACCTATCCCACACACAAAACCCTCATCTCCACTCACTATGGACCCCACCCCAATACCCTTTCCACCAATCAGCAAGCAACTTAGCCTCCAAGTCATGTGACGTGTCAAGATCAACTGCTGACAACGTTTGCTTCATTCCAAAGCTGAAATGAACATCCAGGATCATTTTAAACAGCTCACACCAAGGATTCGTCTAGAAGGACTTAAGGACAAATAGGGAATTTCACATCTAGGGTTTATGAACAGTGTAGCATAGGCATTTGTCTATAAAAAGACTCCTCAACATGTGAGAGAGCTTTTGTTCCAGTTTTAGGCTATCAATCTTTGTAATTCCTTTTTAAGTTAAATAAAATTTGAATTTCTGAAATTTGAATTCTCTTTTTGATTTAGTTAAAAGTTTGGTGTTTGAGTAGCCTAATTCTGAGTTCCATTTGATTGTGAAGGCCTACCTTAATCTTGTGTTTAAGGCACGTCTTGTTTCATAAGGTTTGAAAACCTTGAAATCCTAGGTTCTGATTTTGGTTATTTTGTGTACTAACCCTTGACCATTAGCTATAAGCTCGTACAAGCTTGTTGACACCAAGCTTGTGAAGGGATTAGAGCCCTTGGTTGAGTTGTTTGCTGCTTGTCTTGAAGACATCAAGTCCTTGAGGTTCTACTTTGAACCATCAACCAAGGCAGTTTGCATCATCTTCATTGAAGTACCTTGGTCTTGTTCTAGTTGTTGAACAAGGTCCAAGGAGCATTGCTGGCCTTCCTAGGATGTTGTGGAAGGCAGGTATAATCCCTTGTTAAGATTCCCCTAAAAATTTCATGTTTATGACTGTTTTTGATTTGGTGCTTTGATTTTGAGTATTGGTGTTTGTGCTGGTGATTTTTGAGTTTGATTGTGTTATTTGCTATTGTTTAAGTGTTTTTGATCATTAAAATCAGTAGGTTATTAGTTAAAATCAGAAGTTTGTATGATAAGTGCTTGATTAAGGGTTGTTTGGGATTACTGCATAAGTCTGTCAACGTCTGATTTGTTCCTGTCAGCGTTTGACTTTAACTTGTCAGCGTTTGTTAAGTGCTTGTGTGTTGTATGCAAGTATTGGTATCTGCTATTTGGGAGTATTTGTGCATTTGTTTGCAGGTTTTGTGGTATTAAACTCATTGATTCATATATTGGCTCTAAAATCTTCATAACTTGGTAAAATTGGCTAGGATTTTGAGGACACCTAGATCTAAGCATAGGTAAAGGGTAACAAGTGCTAAATCATAGCTAATCACACCAGGGTAGAGGGATTTGAGGCTTGAAATTGGATCAAGTGTCAAGTATATCAGCAAACTTGTTTCTGCATATGTTCTTTGTTCATCAGTAACTTTTTGTGCTTTGATCTTGCTATTTACTTTGATTCAGTGTTTAGTTCTTGTTGCATTGTTATTTCTAGCATTAGGATTGTTGTATTGCTGCTTGGTTCTTATTTGTTTGCTGCTTGTGAGGATATTTGGCTATTTGGATTGCTTTGCTCATAGCTTATAAGCTCACTGGCTTATTGGCTTATTTGTGCCAAAATACATCAAGTTTACCCAACTGGTAAGCTTTGATTCACAAGGTTTGCACTCAAACCTTGACCAGCAGGGTGAAAAACAAGTCCTTCAGCCTCATTAAGTCTGTCAGCGCCTACTTTGTTCCTGTCAGCGTTTGATTTCAACCTGTCAGCGCTGGATTATAACTTATCAGCGTTTGACTTTTTGGGCCAAAAAACCCATTTGTGTTGACTGTATTTGGATTGGGCCCATTAGGGGTATTTTGGTAATTTCACTTTCATTTTCTGATTATTTAGGTTAAAATAAACTAGTTTGCAAGTTTTTAGAATTTTTTATAATTTTTGGATTTTTAATATTATTTTATTATTATTTTATTATTATTTTTAAAATTTCACATTTTCCAACTTTTTACATTTTTCTTAGGTTAAATACATTAAAATAGGAATTTATCAACTTTTAGAATAATTTTATCACTTATAAATTAATTTTTATAATTATTTTAAGTTTTAATAGCTTTTAAATCATTTTAAATAGTTTTTATTAGTTTTAAAATTTCTAAAAATAGTTTTTAATCATTTTAGGTCATTTTAGAGTTTTATCAATTGAAAAATCTTTATTTGGGCTTTTTGATAATTTATTTGATTTTTAGGGCTTTAATTAGCATTTAAAAATTGAATATTTAATTATTTAAAAGGTTTGAAAAAGTTTTGATAATTGGTAAACTCTTAGTTTATTATTTTTGATTTTTGGTAAATTTTTGGTAATTTTTAGAATTTATTTTATTTTTGGTGATTTTTTAGGTTCTACGTCTTAACTTTCTAATAGTGATTTTTAGTTAATTTTTATTTTTTCGACTTCGTCATTTTCTCTTCTAATCCCCTTCTAAACCAATCATTATTTACAAACATTTGGCAAGTTTTTCACACACATATACCTCCTTGGAGAACGATACCCACTTAGGGTCATTTACACACGGTTTTCCTAAATCGTCGTGCTTACCACTATATTTTTAGCTGCTTACTTTTTCCTAAAGGCAAGTTGACTAAATTTACAACAATCATTTTGGCGCCGCTGCCGGGGAGGTGTGTCGTGATTAATTTGCATTGTTGTTTTTAATATTAACCAAATAGTATTTGTATTAGTAGAACTCTACTAATACGTATTATCGGTTTTCTTGGTTTTTCTTGTACAAATATTATTAATATATTGTATTAAGTATCACAATAAATTTACAATATCTCCAAAAGTGTGAAAACACAACCTTAATTGGGATTTGATCTCCTAATTATTGTATTCGAATCTCAAACAAAAAGAAAAAGGCAAAAATAGATAAATACTTTCGTGAAGCTCGATTTTGAAAAATACAAACTATAAGGTGTGTATAAGGCGGGTATTATAAAATATACCCTAAGGAAAAAGGCTCTTAAGTGCTTCGCGCCGCCTCGTTTCCCCGCTTGCTTGTGAGTATTTTGAGATTGAAGGCTAATCGAGGGTTTTGCCGCCCAAAGTATTATTACGTATAATATATTTGCTTGGTTTTCTTTGTGATTAAACCCTCTTGAACAATTTGGTTTTCACCAAAGTTCTAAAGTCATTCGAAGGCGTTCACTCCACGTGATCGTTTTCATTCCTTTGAGGCTTCTTTAATCAAGAGTTTTATTCGAGGAGAGATTTTGTAGATTGTTGTCTACGAAGATACACCAAAATCCAAAAAAATTAAATATCATCAAAAACACAAAAAAATTGAAAATTCACAAAACACCCAAAAAGAATCTTCTTTGCTCACCTCCCATTCTTCGTGAAGTTTATGATCACTCGTAATCAAGCAAAACGAGCTCGTAAACGACTTCAAAAGCAAGCCAATCAAGAGACGTTGATTGTTGAAGAACCTCCAATTGTTGAACCTATTGTAGAACAAGAAGTCGTCATGGCTAATCGTACTATGATGGAGTTGCTACAAGCACCCACCGAGGGTTTTGGAGAGGCTATTGTGATTCCCGCCATTCTTGCGGAGAATTTCGAGATTAAGACGGGTTTAATGTCGATGTTGCAAGCAAATAAGTTTAGAGGTCACGAGAAAGACAACCCGCATTACCACATTAGGAATTTCAACCGTCTCACCGCCACTAGCAAGTTTAAGGATGTTCTACATGACGCCATTAAGATGATGTTGTTTCCATACTCGTTGGATGGACCCGCAAAAATTTGGCTCGAGAAAGAACCGCCAAATTCGATTTTGACATGGGCCGATCTCGTTTCTAAGTTTGTGAACAAGTTTTTTCCACCATCTAAAACAACACACTTAAAAAATGAGATTTCACGATTTGTGCAACGTAATAATGAAAGTTTTTCGATGGCATGGGAACGCTTTAAAGAAATGTTACATGAATGTCCACACCATGATTTTACAGAATTGCATCAAGTGGATACTTTTTATAATGGGCTTAATGATCATGAACGAGATTATTTGAATGCCGCCGCGGGTGGTAATTTTTTGTGCAAGACGACAAATGAGGCTTTACAAATCATTGAAAATAGATCTAAGGTTTATAACCCTCGTAACACACCGAGTGTTGCCAATATGGGTTCGTCATCTTCGTCACAATCGTCTCGTAGCATTAACGCCTTACATGATGAAGCTAATGAGGAAAATCGGTTTTTTGATAGATTTGCTAATCTAATGTCCCATTGGAAGGCTCAAGAAGCTTCCAATTCCGCTTCGGTTAAAACGGTTGCTAAGAGTTGTTTATCTTGTGGGGGAGCTCATGATCTTTCCGAGTGCATTACCGCGGATGGTAACACTTCGAGTGCTTATGTAGCAACGGGAACTTACAACCAAAACGGTCAAGGTTCCCGCCAAAATCAAGCTCCACCAAACCAAAATGTTAACAATTATCGAAACAACAACCAAGGTAATTACCAAGGCAACACACGCAATTACAACAAAGGGAATTATCAAAGTGGGAATGGACAAATCTCTAATCAAAACCAAAACCGTGATTTTCAAAACACTACACAAGGTTTTCAAAATGCTCACACTAAAAATTTGCAAGGAGAATTTTTAGATTATGCAAAAGCAAATGATGCTAAATTTGATAACATGCAACGTGAGATGATTAGCTTAAGGTCCGAATTGAAAAATGAGCTTAAAAATGAACTTGCTAATGAACTTAAAACTCATGCAAACAAAATGGAAGGAAATGTCCAACGTCTTCAACAAAACCAACAAAAGATGGAATTAGGACAACATGAGATTAAGCAAGAGTTATTAAAAGCGGATGCTAGGCAATCAAAATTTGAGGACCGAATGGCTAAGATGTTTGAAGCTATCATGTGTAAGCCCTCTTCTTCGGGTGGTCTTCCTAGTGATACCATTGCAAACCCGAAGGGAGAAATGAAGGTTATTACTACACGAAGTGGTAAAACATTCAAAGAACCAATCTCTCGTCAAAGTACTTCTAAGGAGAAGGAAATCGAGAAAGAACCCGAGGCGATGGTCGAAAAGGAGCACATTACAATCCCACGAAGTACCGCTCAAACCACACCTACGGTTGAACCAATACCAATTGTGGAACCCGAGTTTCCAAGGCCATTGCCTAATGACCAACCCACACCACCTTTACCTTACCCTTCGAGACGTAACAAAGAAAAAGCACAAGAACGGAACAATTATCAATTTGAGCTATTTATGAAAATGTTTCATGATCTACATTTTAACATAAGTTTTGCCGACGCTCTTATCATGATGCCTCGATTTGCCGCAAACTTCAAAAGTATGCTAAACAACAAAGAGAAGTTACAACAATCGTCTAGTTGTTCATCGGTTTTTCTTAGCCGCATACCACAAAAAGTCGGTGATCCCGGTAAATTTTTGATTCCGTGTGCTATTCAAGATATGGAGGAATGCTACGCCTTGGCCGATCTTGGTGCTAGTATTAATTTAATGCCTCTCGAGATTTTCAAATCGCTTTCGCTTCCGGCTCTTACTCCTTCGAACATGTCTATCGAGATGGCCGATCATTCTACGATCTTAGCATGTGGAGTAGCCGAGGATGTTTTCGTTAAAGTCGGAAAGTTTTACTACCCCGTTGACTTTATCGTTGTAGTCATTCCCATCGATCGAAAAGTTCCTCTCATTTTGGGTCGTTCATTTTTGGATACATCAAGAGCACTTATCGATGTTCATGCTCGAAAAATCACCCTTCGTTTCAATGAAGAAGAACTTGTCATCAATGCAACACAAAACTCCAATCTTTCTCATGTCTATTCTATTGCAACTTTAAACCACGGTGATTCAACCAATGTCGTTTGCAACGAATTTTCACCAAGAGTTTTAGGAAATGTCGCCAAAAACAAATTACCATTTCCCCCGCCGGTGGAGGTTATGAGTATTAAGCCTACAAAGAAGAAACCGTCAATACTTGAATCGAAAAATCCTTCGCCTCACCTCGAACATTCATTCATGAAAAGTGTTGATAAGTTGCCGGTTTCTACGGAAAATCCTTCGGATGATGAATATGTAGACCCCGATGGGGAGGTTTTCTTCGTCGATAAACGTTTTGAGAACTTGCCACCACCAAAACCAAAACGGTTTCAAAATGTGAGAATTTTTAGTGTAACTAACATCGTCTTAGAAACACCGAATATTTTCGACATAATCGAAAAGGGTTTTCATAAGGAGAGTTCAAAAGATAAAAAAGGAAATGATTTTAAATGTGATTTAATTGATTTTTCTACAAATCTAACTCCGTCATCACCACGTGTTTTGAGTACTACAAGCTCGTCTACTCCTTTTGACGATGCGTTGTGTGGTTTTAGTATGGGGGAAGCCCCTTATGTTCCCTCATCCTTGTCCACCGAGGACGAGATATTCGATCCCGGAATTTCATGTAAAGGGAAATCTCGGTCTTCCACCGATGCAATAAATGGAAAATCTTTCTATTTGCTTGGTGCGAGTCTACCTCGAGTAGCTCGAAAGTTTGTCTTACCAATTGTCTCACCCTTCTATTTCTCATCTATTTTCTTAAAACTCTTTGAGTTTATGGCACATATTGAAGTGGCGTTTATTTGTTTTTCCAATGAAAACGAGAACGCCATCTTCGACCCCGGTATTTTGCATCATTTAAGGACTTAGTCCTTTATACCGGTTGCTTTTTGGGCCTTGTTTATCATGTAAGCCCCATTAAAAATTGACCATACCATGATTTTCCCTAAATTTTCACATTTTGAGGGGATCGAGTCGAGCTCATGACTGGGTAATCAAAAACGAGGTGCCTCGTGGGGGAGATCCCATGCTTATCTTTTATGCTCACTATTAAGGGGACTTGTACCCTTTCAACTCGTTGTCTCGTGGTTGTTTGTGATTGTGTTATCTAGATCATCATCATCGTCTACGATTGAAGACTCTCGTGTTCGTTTACGTGAGCCTCCATCGTTCGTTTGAAGAAGTTTTTCACGATTCCATGACATATCCTTTATTGTTCTAACAATTATATTTTAGCATAATTAATAAACGGCTTAAGATATATTGTTGATCACCCTTTCCATGCTAGATCCTAAGCATTCGACTCTTCGTCTCTAGTATGGGGGTGCTCCACCTTTAGACTCGAAACATTGAGGACAATGTTTACTTTTAGTATGGGGGGTGAATAGGTACTTGCTTTGCTACGCCTTCACGCTTTCCAATTTTCAATGTTTTGTTTTGCTAATAAGGCTAAAAATGGCCAAATTTTAAAATTTTTCTTAAGTTTTAAATAAGTGTCTTTAAGGCACAAATGTATATTTTCCGTTGGGTAGAATAAGAGTTAATTTTTGACTTGATGGGCATTTGGAGCCATTTACATTCCTTAACCCGCTCAATTCAAGTTTTGCTAGACTTTTATATAGGGAGCTTTAAAACGCGAAAGTCTTAATTCATACGGGTTAAGAACAAGAACTTTTCGCAAGTTCCTATAATTGATTCTAGAAAGTCACTTATCAAGGGAACTATAAAACGCATTCTCTAAACTTGAAAAGTCCAAGAAAGTGCAAGATCCTATAGGTGGCTTGAAAACCCAAAATTTTGATTTGATATAGTCTTAATGAAAGCTAATCCAAATTTGGCTTAATTTTGACTTGCATGGCTAAGTATTCACGAGTCTCTTTAATTAGAGGTCTTTATATAGTGAAGAACGAGAAATGATAGAGTTAGACAAGTGATCATGCTAAACGTAGAACATGAAAATGTTCTTTCAAAAACTCATATGTTTTTAATTGTGGCTTTTTCTTCCCATAAGATCAATGCATTAGGAATAAATCATAATTGCAATAAGTAAGGTCGTACGGTTTGAAAAGTTACTTAGCCTCTAGCGCAAGATCGTTTAAAAGTTGCTCGGGGTTGAATAGAGTTCATAGCCAAGGCATAACTTATTGAAGGGGGGCGCGAAGATTGGCGATTATCCAAAAAGGCCCTAACAAGGCATGAGGAGCTCTATTTTTGCTAAAGATCCAAAGATGATGTGAAGTATCATTATTCCTAAATCAATATGAAGGATCGAGACACACGACGAGAAGCAATTACTCCCCTAAAGAATGGAGAAAGTCTATCCAAAAAGACCCTAACAAGGTATGAGGATAAATATATCCAAGTCCGAAAAGGAGGCGGATCGTTGTATATCAAAATCCAAAGTAAAGATTGAAGAAAAATGATGAAGTCGTGGTCCTATATGAAGAATCTCTCAAAAACGTCAAGTGAAGAAATTCCAAAATATGAAGAGAAGACCATAATTTCAAGAACGTCTTCCCAAGATTTGAAGTATGAAGTACATGCCAAATATCGGTCCGAGAAAGGTCTCAAATCGCGAAACGAGTTATGCCAAGATATGAACTTAAGGAGATACACGAGAAGCCGTTTTAAAAGATTTTGTCCTTCGGCTAACTATTGATCAAATCGTGCTACTTTGCTTTCGGACTAATAACTACTCAAATAAGTCAATATGAATCACTTGTGATCCATGACAAATAGATAAAAAAATGCTAGTAACCCATTTCCTTTATAATAACTAGGATTGCGGGGAGAAAAAGTATTACACAATTTGGACGTATGAGAAGTGTTAGCATTGTGACTTGTACCAACAATGATCTTGATTTTGCACTTAGCATGGAATGTATGACAATCAAGGATGACGAAGTTTACTCTAAGGGACATTAACTTGTTTCTATTCTTTGACCCTAAAAGTCACTTTTTGTGATGAAAATCATACATTATGTCTTTACACATCTTCGTAGTATGTTGCAAGTCTTTTACTCTTCAATAAAGGTTAATAAAAATTGAACTTTGGTGATGATTAGATACTTTATTCTAGCATTGCGTGAGGGCACGACAATGGCTTAGTATGGGGAGTGATGAGATGGTATTTATACATGATCTCATCGTTCTTTTCGGGCTTTAAATGCACAAAAATGTCATAAAATACCATATATATGCTTGTGTTTGTTTACTTGTGTATTTTAGGTATGGATATCGTGAAAAAGACAAAAGATCACAATTTACAAGGAAAAACGGACACGAGAAACGAAGACGTACAAAGAACCGGGCCTAATCATGGAATTCTCAACAAAATACCTTGAAGACTTGAAGACAAACAAGATTGATCATCATTTATTGAAGAAATGACACTTAAAACCCTTGTATGTTCATAATTACAAGTTTGATCCCTTAAGTTTGTCAAAATTACACAAAAGGTCCTTCAACTTTGAAGAAATGGCAAGATTAGTCCCTCAACAAATCAAAATTGCCAACAATGGTCCCTCATGAAGATTAAGATACATTGAAGACCTTTGAAGATCAACAATGTCCAAGATCAGTCCTTGAAATACCTCAAAATGGCAAATATAACCCTTGAAACACTTTTTATAAACTTTTGTGCCAAAGTTGCCAAGCTGTGAAACGTTGATACAAAGGAAATGGGCGCTGATAGAAGTTTGCATCCAAGTGACAAAAGAAAGGAAGGACAAGGGCTGAATGTGTGCATACTGAAACATTTAAACACACAAACACGCGCCAAACAACTCCACTCCTACAAAAACGGATCAAAAGGACAACTATTCACCTTTACAGCCCAGATTTTACACCAACTTAAACAAAGGGTAAAATGAAATTACCCAGGCACATGTGTGATTCACATGTGCAGGAACCTATCCCACACATAAAACCCTCATCTCCACTCACTATGGACCCCACCCCAATACCCTTTCCACCAATCAGCAAGCAACTTAGCCTCCAAGTCATGTGACGTGTCAAGATCAACAGCTGACAACGTTTGCTTCATTCCAAAGCTGAAATGAACATCCAGGATCATTTTAAACAGCTCACACCAAGGATTCGTCTAGAAGGACTTAAGGACAAATAGGGAATTTCACATCTAGGGTTTATGAACAGTGTAGCATTGGCATTTGTCTATAAAAAGACTCCTCAACATGTGAGAGAGCTTTTGTTCCAGTTTTAGGCTATCAATCTTTGTAATTCCTTTTTAATTTAAATAAAATTTGAATTTCTGAAATTTGAATTCTCTTTTTGATTTAGTTAAAAGTTTGGTGTTTGAGTAGCCTAATTCTGAGTTCCATTTGATTGTGAAGGCCTACCTTAATCTTGTGTTTAAGGCACGTCTTGTTTCATAAGGTTTTTAAGGTTTGAAAACCTTGAAATCCTAGGTTCTGATTTTGGTTATTTTGTGTACTAACCCTTGACCATTAGCTATAAGCTCTTACAAGCTTGTTGACACCAAGCTTGTGAAGGGATTAGAGCCCTTGGTTGAGTTGTTTGCTGCTTGTGTTGAAGACATCAAGTCTCTGAGGTTCTACTTTGAACCATCAACCAAGGCAGTTTGCATCATCTTCATTGAAGTACCTTGGTCTTGTTCTAGTTGTTGAACAAGGTCCAAGGAGCATTGCTGGCCTTCCTAGGATGTTGTGGAAGGCAGGTATAATCCCTTGTTAAGATTCCCCTAAAAATTTCATGTTTATGACTGTTTTTGATTTGGTGCTTTGATTTTGAGTATTGGTGTTTGTGCTGGTGATTTTTGAGTTTAATTGTGTTATTTGCTATTGTTTAAGTGTTTTTGATCATTAAAATCAGTAGGTTATTAGTTAAAATCAGAAGTTTGTATGATAAGTGCTTGATTAAGGGTTGTTTGGGATTACTGCATAAGTCTGTCAACGTCTGATTTGTTCCTGTCAGCGTTTGATTTTAACTTGTCAGCGTTTGTTAAGTGCTTGTGTGTTGTATGCAAGTATTGGTATCTGCTATTTGGGAGTATTTGTGCATCTGTTTGCAGGTTTTGTGATATTAAACTCATTGATTCATAGATTGGCTCTAAAATCTTCATAACTTGGTAAAATTGGCTAGGATTTTGAGGACACCTAGATCTAAGCATAGGTTAAGGGTAACAAGTGCTAAATCATAGCTAATCACACCAGGGTAGAGGGATTTGAGGCTTGAAACAAGTATATCAGCAAACTTGTTTCTGCATATGTTCTTTGTTCATCAGTAACTTTTTGTGCTTTGATCTTGCTATTTACTTTGATTCAGTGTTTAGTTCTTGTTGCATTGTTATTTCTAGCATTAGGATTGTTGTATTGCTGCTTGGTTCTTATTTGTTTGCTGCTTGTGAGGATATTTGGCTATTTGGATTGCTTTGCTCATAGCTTATAAGCTCACTGGCTTATTGGCTTATTTGTGCCAAAATACATCAAGTTTACCCAACTGGTAAGCTTTGATTCACAAGGTTTGCACTCAAACCTTGACCAGCAGGGTGAAAAACAAGTCCTTCAGCTTCATTAAGTCTCTCAGCGCCTACTTTGTTCCTGTCAGCGTTTGATTTCAACCTGACAGCGCTGGATTATAACTTATCAGCGTTTGACTTTTTGGGCCAAAAAACCCATTTGTGTTGACTGTATTTGGATTGGGCCCATTAGGGGTATTTTGGTAATTTCACTTTCATTTTCTGATTATTTAGGTTAAAATAAACTAGTTTGCAAGTTTTTAGAATTTTTTATAATTTTTGGATTTTTAATATTATTTTATTATTATTTTTAAAATTTCACATTTTCCAACTTTTTACATTTTTCTTAGGTTAAATACATTAAAATAGGAATTTATCAACTTTTAGAATAATTTTATCACTTATAAATTAATTTTTATAATTATTTTAAGTTTTAATAGTTTTTAAATCATTTTAAATAGTTTTTATTAGTTTTAAAATTTCTAAAAATAGTTTTTAATCATTTTAGGTCATTTTAGAGTTTTATCAATTGAAAAATATTTATTTGGGCTTTTTGATAATTTATTTGATTTTTAGGGCTTTAATTAGCATTTAAAAATTGAATATTTAATTATTTAAATGGTTTGAAAAAGTTTTGATAATTGGTAAACTCTTAGTTTATTATTTTTGATTTTTGGTAATTTTTAGAATTTATTTTATTTTTGGTGATTTTTTAGGTTCTACGTCTTAACTTTCTAATAGTGATTTTTAGTTAATTTTTATTTTTTCGACTTCGTCATTTTCTCTTCTAATCCCCTTCTAAACCAATCATTAATTACAAACATTTGGCAAGTTTTTCACACACATATACCTCCTTGGAGAACGATACCCACTTAGGGTCATTTACACACGGTTTTCCTAAATCGTCGTGCTTACCATTATATTTTTAGTTGCTTACTTTTTCCTAAAGGCAAGTTGACTAAATTTACAACAATCAGCTGCCTTTGACCAAACTGATTTCAAAATTGAAGGGCAATTCCGTATTTTCAGAAATTAGGGTTTGTAGTATTTTGTTTTTCTTCTAGAAATCTTGTATGCCACTATATAAGGCAGCCTAGGCATTTTAGTTTTGTTGTTCCAGATTTTGTACAATTTGATTTTTAATGAAAATGAAAAAAATATTAATTTGCATAATCTGAGTTCCAAATTTAATGTTAGTTAGTTTTATCTTGTTCAAGTGTTTGAAAAGATAGTTTGGAGTAAAAAGTTTCTTTTTACACAAGAAGTTTTCAGAAAAATCCGTTCTTAGAATTTTTTGTCAAAAGTTGAAAAATCTTGAAACCTTTTTTAAAACAAAGTGAAAGTGGAGTTTTAAAAAGGAAATTACTGATTTTGACAAGTTTCTGTCAAGAAAGTTCAAGTTCTGGTTGGTTCATTTGTTTGAAGATTTTCAGTTTCAAAAAGTTATGTTATTTAGCCTTAAGAGATAAGCTGGCTTAATTGATAAGCCAAGCTTATACTCTTTGTGGCTGCTTTATCCCAGGTCACTATCTCTCTTTTCTGTGTTGATTATTGACAGGTTACCAATCCAGTATATTGGATTGGTGGTGGTCTTTTCTTTTGGTCATCATCATCATCATCTTACATACCAACAACTTCTTTTCTTAAATTGATCAGCTCAAGCCCGAGCTTGATGGAGAAGGCTTAAGCTAAGCCTTTGTGATGCTTGGATGTAAGCTCACTAGGTAAGAAAGACATACTCTCTCTATACTTGCTTGGAAAGTATTTTTTTTGAGTTATGATGCTTTATAGAATTAGGCTGTTAGGATGTAGATCAAATGCTTGATATTGTATACTTGATGGATTAGAACATGTTAGGACAGATTTGAGTTGATTTGGTGCAAGTTATAGTGCCATCACTTGTTTAAAAGTCGTTTTCTGATTTTAACGGGGTGTTTGGGACAGTATGTTTTGAGGGTAAATATTTACCTTCAAGATTCGCTTAGCTCTGCACAATTTTTAAAGGTTTTGGGCTAGATTTTTTTAGGTATAAAGTTTGGCTTTGTAGTCTTAAAATTGGAATTTGCATTTTGGTGATGTATGCTGCCTTGATTATCTGTGGTCTAAGAAGCATAGCTAATAGATAATTAAGGATGTATGATTAAGTGATGTTGAATGCTTGTGTTGCCTAAGTTGGTACTGTTTGTTTGTTCCATGGGCGAATCTAGTAACCCCACCAGATGGATAAAATAGGTAGTTAAATCTCATTGTATTACCTCTAGTTTGTGGTACTGTTCGTCAATTTGTTTTCCTTATTTTCATCTACTTGAATCAATATAGTGTTAACTGTGCGATTAATCTGAGTAATAAGTTGGTAGTGTTTAGTTTTTTTAGTGAGTTTGCGTGACTGAGCACACCACAACTTAGTTTGTGGAGTGATTTGGTTCACTAGTGAGTAAGTTTTGTGATTCTGTGTTTTGGCTTAGCGTCTTGTGCTTCATGTGCCCACTATCCACACTAAGCACAACATAACCAAAATAAGAACGAAAGAGTGCTTGCTGTTTGTGCGTGACTAAGTTCGTAAGAACAATCTTTGGTAGCGTGCTTGTGAATTCGTGACTTTAGTTGAGTGTGCGTGTAACTGTGGCAGTTTTGTTAGGGTTTGTGCAAACAAGAATCACTAAAAGAAAAAGTCAAAAAAAAAATTAGACATGGCTAAGTTCTGTGGCAGTTTTGAAGTCTAGCATTATTTGATCCACTATAAGCCCACGTTAAGCCCCGTGTTGGTGTGAGTGTGCTTAGGTGTCTTGAGTTACCACAAAGTAGAACAAGACAAAACGGTGCCTGCTGTATACATACAACAGCCAAATTAAGGGTGGATCCGTTATTATTTTTTGTTGTGTCTGTGTGTTTTGAGTGACTGTGCACTCCAAGCCCAGTTGTGACATGAACTAGAAGTGTTTTGTGTTTGTAATTTGTGCCCATCAACCAACAGCAAGCCATCAGCATAGTCTATTTTGAACTCTGAGTTGTGGTCGTGTTGTCAGTAATTTGGATTAGTATTGTGGCTTTGGATCCAACAGTAAGAAAGAAAAAAAAGGGAGTCTTTATTTTCTGTGTTCATAAATTCAGTAGGGTAGGAAGTAATGTGTTTTTATGATTTGAGTTGTTAATTTGTGTTTGAAACTTTTTTCTATCTGATTACGAGAGCTATCTAATAAGTCTTTTGGGTTAGAATTATCCTAGGCTTCAAAGTGAGCATTTTTGGCTACCTACTGTTCTAAAATATCAGCAGCTTTACTCGATTGCCTTTGAAGTTCCAAGTGTAGTTATTCAGGAACTAGGAAGTTTAAGGATAGTCATTTTGCTGTTTTGTGTTAAGTCAGTAGGTTGTGGCTTTTAAGAGTCTTAAACTTAAGCTAAAAATCCGACTTATTACCCCTAGTTCTTGTTACTGTTCATTAGATAGCAAATTGCTTTGATTTTCCTAATTTGTTTGCGGTTTGTATTTCTGGGTGCTTTAGTGTGATTGTTATTGTTGTTTAACCACAATTAAGCAACTGCTTATTGTTTTTTGTTCCATAATAAGCCATAAAGCTGCTAGCAGCAAGCAAAAAACAAAAAAATATATATAGCAGAAAGTGTCACAGCAGGGTATAGAACCCCTGACCACACAGACAACTGCAGACGCAGCATCACAGTCAAACCATCTGCTCTAGGAGCATTTTTGTGTTAACATTCACTCCCATTTTTTATGTAATACAGTTAATATAGAAAAACAAAAAAAACATATATGTGTCAGCAGGGGGGTTTCGAACCCATGACCCCCCCAGCACATATACAAACGCCTCAGAAACACTTTTCCCTACCATCTGCTCCATGGTAACTTTTGTTAACTAGTTCCCTTTATGTATTATTTATATCAATTTTGTTTTAGCTTATTTTCATATTATCAGCTTTCACAGCTTCTTTTGTAGCTTATTTTAACTCTTTTTCTCACTTTTTTTCCTAGGCTTTATATAATGTTTAGCATTGTCAGAAATTTTTTAGATTTTTTTTAAAATAATTTAATATTTTTAAACATTTAATTAGTTGAAAATCGTTTTAAATTCATAATAAATAATTTAAAAGTAAAAAAAAAGCAATTCTTTTTTTAAAATTTTATTTTGTCATTTAGGACTTAGGAAAATTAGATTCGCTTTGGTTGGGTTTTGAATTCGATTATTTGCTTAAATGTCACGTCTTTACTTTTGTTAGTATTTTTTTTTTCTTTCATTTTCATTCCAATTAGTACATTTGGGCTTCTTAGCACAATTGTATTTTTCAAAAAAATATTTTTTAGGTTTTAAATAAAGTACTTTAGGTTTACGAACAAAAAAGTTTGATTTTTGTCTTTTTCTTAGTTAATTTATTTTTTCAGGGTTTTTAAATTAAGATTTAATATTTATATAGATTAAATTAAAAGCTTTCAAATTTTTTTGGTTTACGTTTTCTTCTTAATTAGAATTTTTAGAACTTTTTAGTATTTTTTTTAATTATCTTTTTGGTAAAATTTTTTGTTTGGTCGCGTTTTTACGTTCGTACGTTGAAGCGTTTTCGACAGTTTTTAGCGTAAATCATCTCAATCTTCTTTTATTTCCTTCTTTCCAAAAACGTAACAACTCGATTAAATAACGTGTATAATTTTGTTGGCTAAAGATATACCTCCACCGAGAACGAACTCGAGTATTCGCGTTTTTCACAAAGCGTGATACTTAATACTTACCCGCTTTTGTCGCTTTGTTTTTCCTAAAACAAAAGTGTACAAAAATACTCAACATCAGGGCACAACAAGGAAAGAATTCAACTTGAAGATAAGTTGCTTTTCAAAGCAATAACTGTGAAGAGTTCTTATGAGGTCGAAACATAGTGAGAAATATATTGTGAAGATACAAAAATTCTAGGGGTGGAATCTGAAATTGTGAAGGAAGCATGAGGATTTCCTTAAGGAAAAGATTTCTCATTTGTTCTGGAGGTATGGAATGTGAGTATAAAAGGGGCCGAGCGCCGGGACGTCGCTCTCTTTTAGGAGGGTAGGATGTGACAACCCAAACCCGAGGTCATTTATTTTATATTATATAATATTATTTTTACGAATGATTTTGAAAATTTTGATGAGTTTGAATGATATGACGATTGATGGTTTTATTCAAAACCGACGTTGGAGGTTTTATTTTTATCTTTTTACTAATAGCGAGAATAATTAGTGACCACGATATCGACGGATGCCTGAGATTTTATGTTTTATCATTTGTTGTCTCGATGTTTATATTTTTGACGTTTTTATTTTAAGTTCGTATGAAGTTGAATCGGGATCATATTATCATCATATTTTGAGTGCGTTTTAACTTTTGAAAAGTATTTTTACGAAACCCGAGCCTCGTAAATATTTTCAAAATTGACAATTTACATTTTCAACCTTGTAAACTATTTAATTGCATTTTGGACTAAAACAATCACAAATTAGCAAAACTAGTCCCTCCAACCCACTATATAAGGTTTTTCCACTATAATAAAACACATACAAATGTGTGAAAATAAAATTCATCTCTCTCTTCCCTCTCTCTAAGCAAAACGGTACACCCCCCCCCCACTAATCAAATCTATTTGATTTTCAAAATTTAGCTTGAATCAAGCTAAAACAATTAAAGTCCCATCTCTAAAATTCAATGGTGATCATTTTGGTTTAATTTTCTTCAACATGCAAGAAGTTCAAATGTTTGATGATGATCCATGAAGGTTTGATCCATTTTATGATGATATATATATGTTATTGTTATTATATTTAAGAAATTTTGGTTGCATGTTCATTATTTTTGAGTGGCTAATTTTTGTATGATCATTTAAATATGTTATGGGTTAGTTAAGTTGTTGGTAATGATATTAGGGTGATATTAGGCATATGAGAATGATTAAAATGTGGTGAAAAATTAATTTTGAATGATTTTTAAATATATAATTTTAAACAGATTATTAAACTTAATTTTCCGAAAATATGAGTTTGAGTTTGAGATGAACTAACTAGATATTGTTGTAGAGGATGTTTTTAGCTTCGTTTTGGTATAAGATAGGGCTTCTATCTCCAAACGAGCGAAAAGTTACGTTAGTTTGATTATTCGTGTACCGGGAGACGAGTACCGGCACAATATATTATTGTTGTCGATATTTGGATCGAATCTCGGCACGATATATAAGTGTGTACCGGCAGATTTTTATCGAAAGAATTAACTAATGATACACGAGGTAGATCCAAGTCTGTAATGGCTTGGGTCCCCAAGAAAAACTAATTTGTTTTTCTTTTCGCAGGTGACAAAGAAGACAAGGGATGATAGAGCATATTGGGATAGTGGATGCTCAAGAAGTATGACTGGACAAAAAGACTACTTGTCTAATTTTGTTCCCCTGCATGACAATGATGGTGTTTCTTTTGGAGATGGGCATGGAACTATAACAGGAAAAGGAACTATTGTCACGAATGGGATGACCTTTGACAATGTCTACTTGGTGAAAGAACTCAAGTACAATCTCTTCAGTGTGTCACAGATGACTGATAACAAGAATTTTGTCTGGTTTACTGACACTGAATGCTTGGTGTTAGGAAAGGAGTTTGTCTTGCCAAAAGATACTCCTATTGTACTCAGAACACCAAGACAGAAGAATATGTACACAATTGATCTCAAGGACATATCTCTCCAAGACAATGAAACATGTTTCATTGCCAAAGCTTCAGTAAATGAATGTAAGAAATGGCATAGAAGACTTGGTCATCTCAATTTCAAGAACATGAACAAACTAGTCAAGTATAATCTGGTTCATGGTCTTCCTTACAAATCCTTTGCCAATGAACATACTTGTGCTGCATGTCTGAAAGGGAAGCAACACAGAGCATCTTGCAAATCAAAAACAAGTATGTCCACCACCAAGCCATTGGAACTACTGCATATGGATCTCTTTGGTCCTTGTAAAACCCGCATGCTTTTACCATGAATAGTGCCCTTAAGATCGTACGTCCTAGATTAAAACTTACCTTATTCAGTATTGATCACATTCATGTGCTAATAATCAAGCAAGTGCATACGTGTATGACAGGATAAGTATCGATTACGTACGAACTCATGATAAACAGTTAATAGATATTTCACGTGAACATAAATAAATCATGATCACCATTTAAAAGACGAACTAAAATAATTATGTAAATACATATAATATAATTACGAACGTTAAAATTACGATAAGCGTCATGATAAAATAAACAGAAACGCTTCAGACACGAACACGTTTAACCACGAACGAACACGAAACATCGGGACACGGACAACATTTGGGTTACCCCATGTGGGCCCCATTAACCACGAAATTAGGAAGAAGAATGGGCCTAGCCCATCATTTTACTAAACAAGGGGGTTAAGGAAAAAAAAAGGCATTCATTTCACTTTTCAAGAAATTAAACATAAAACCCTAAAAAGTTTTCTCCTCTCCTTCCTTTTTCCTTTTGTAGCCGCCACCTATAATCATCAAAAGGAGGTGTTCTTGTTGATTTTGATCATGGATATTGTACAAGTATTAGTGTTTGTTCATCCTTAATTCATCTACACAATCGGTATACCTTTTTAACCTTTCTTTTTAATTATTTCTTTTGATTTGATTTGGTAAAATTAATTAAGAACATGATGTTTTTAAAACCTAATTAAAAACATAAAATAAACATGTATTTGGTTAAAGGGTAAAATCAAAAGGTTGTTTTAGGGGTGTTTTAGTTTGGCCGCCACCTAGCCCGTGCCCTAGGGGGGTCACGGCTTGGTCATTAAGCCACCACCGAGACCATATGGTCCCGGTTTGGTGGTGTGGGTCCCACGGCAGCAAGGAACCAAGGGGAACCCCGATTTGGTTCGGGGTACGGTGTTGATTTCATGCCCGGTTCACGGTTCGTTGGTTAAAATCATGATCTATGTTACATGTTAATTTTCATGAATTATGAACTTAGGATATAATTAATTAATAACATGGAATATTAATTAAATCATGACTTAGGTTATTCTAATTATTAGTTTAACATGACATTAATTTAACCTAAGTATTTTATGTTATAAGTTATAATTAATTAATTATTTAAAACATGCCTATAATTAATTAATTTAGACATGACTTAGGTTATATTATTAATAATAATAATACACATTTTAACCTAAGTATTTCATTTCCTTTTAATTAAAACATGTTATACTTTAATTAAAATGCTTAACCTATAGTTTAATTAAAATACATGAAATAATAATTAAACTATACACTATATCATATGACTTAAGAAATCAGCTTATAAACACTTAGACTTATATGTTAGCTTATGTAACCAGCTTAATTCTAAATATGGAAACTTCTATTTATAGAAACTTAATTAAATAAGGCAACTAATCTAATTATGGAAACCTTCTATATATGGAAATATATCTACTTCAGGCAGCTAATCTAATTATGGAAACCTTCTATATATGGAAACATATTTAATTAAGGCAGCTGATCTATTTTTGGAAACGTTCTATTTTTAGAAACTAATCTATTTTAAACAGTAAATTCTATTTTAGGAAACTTTCTATTTTTGGAAACTTTCTATTTTTGGAAACTTTCTATTTTAGGAAACTTTCTATTTTTGGAAACTTTCTATTTTTGGAAACTTTCTATTTTTGGAAACCTGCTATTTTTGGAAAGTTACTTATTATTACACAGTAAGTATATTAATACATGAAACACCAGTAATACTTAATCAGATAAATCAGAATATAAGATAAACACAGTTTAAGGCTTTAAACAGTGAACCATGACCTAAAACATACCAAGTCAGCTAAAATGAGACATAAAACCCAGTACGTAATCAGTGAATCGATACTTATACACGTGTGTATTCATGTAGCGTTAGTGATCCAGAAGT
Source organism: Glebionis coronaria (assembly GCA_025667525.1). Classification (NCBI taxonomy): domain Eukaryota; kingdom Viridiplantae; phylum Streptophyta; class Magnoliopsida; order Asterales; family Asteraceae; genus Glebionis; species Glebionis coronaria. The sequence continues at coordinate 1,036,001 of JANFOE010000217.1, forward strand.
AGGAGTCTTTCTTCCGTTCATTCACTGGACTTGAGGTACGGATTCCCGTCCTTTCAGTATGGACATTCCTTCCTTATTAGGATTTTCCCCGTATGCAGCCAACTGTTTTCCCCAGCATTTGTTTTATTGTTTTGAACTGCTTATGTTAATTTAGCATAAACTATAGCCATATACAAGCATGACCAGTTTCACCTAGTTATGGAGGTACCATAACCATAGCATTGGAGGCACCGATGTTATGACTTCCCCACGGCGGAGTGATTGCTCGTGGCGTCCCTTTTCAGTTTGGCCATATTATTATATCAGTCGGGGCGTATGGGTGCATCCTAGTTACATGTTTTATTCAGTTTATCATGGTGAATGTGGTGTGTGCCTTGCACCCTTCACAAGGAGCTGATCCCTCCTACCCAAATCAGTATATTGATTAGAGGCATCCCCTCTAATCAGCATGATGAGGTCACCCCTCCAAGTATTCATGCACGTGACCTTTTCATGACCTATATGGGCTATGGTATTTATATGTTAAAACAGTTTTTACAAGTTAAACATAAGGCTTTTCAAACTATAAAACCAGTTTTCTTGATACTTAACCAGTTTACTCAGTACTTAGTCTTTCGTTGTTATATGTTTCATGCTTATCCTATTTCATGCTATATTGTACATCCGTGCACTGAGCGTCTTGCTCAGCCGTTACTTTCCTTTCCATGTCCCAAAACGGCAGGTACCCAAGACTCGAGCATTGGGAGGACGCGCATAGGATGGAAGCTGCCAGAGACTTCTTTTCCTTTTTGCCTTCATATAGTTATGCTCGTTTAGTCTTTATTCAGTTCATTTCCTTTATTTATGTTTTGGGCTTATGTTTGGGAACCGATGTTTGATTCCGGTTTTCCCTTTGGTCATGTATGTTTTACTACATATTACCTTGCATGCTTTGATGACACGCCATAATTACGCGTGACATTCCATTTATCAAAATGGGGTGTTACAATTATGGTATCAGAGCCTGGTTCGACCTGTAGGCTCTAAAACTTGACCTGTGACTAGTGGGTAGTCACCAGGAGCTTCCTAAGCCAACGATTGTTATTCCACGTATTGATGTTTCAGCGCGTTGTTGTTTTAACCATTATGTTTTCAGCACCTTTTTGTTTTAGCCATGACGTTTTCAGCACCTTGTTGTTTTCACCATGATGTTTTCACCAGTATCGTCTTACTAATATGGAATGAACAACCGTCATCCATACTTAGTTATGTGTCATTGTCTATGCATGATGTTCCTCGTGAACTGTGACGATGTGGACTGACCCCAGTAGTTCATAATTTTCACATAAAAATTTTCTGTTAAGTTTTGACAATGATTTTTAATTATTATGTTCCATGCATTCATGCATTTATATCATATGTCATCTGTTGCAGGAATTTTGACTAAGTAATGGTTGGTACAGGACTGGCCCTATTTAGTCGCATGTGCTTTTATCGAAACTTTTAACTTTGGGACCGACCCATAGGCGTCCCCTCGCCATGTCTTTTGTTTTGGAACCGACCCATAGGCGTTCCCTCGCACATATAAAGGTTTTATAAACTACATTACGCATTCATGCACTGTTTTCTTGCATAAAATTTTTCTCATGATTTAAATTGGCATAAAAAATTTTTCATGTCCCATCATAAGTTATTATGTTTTTATGTCAAGTATGCCTTAATACTGTCATGGTTAACTTCAGTTTCATGCTGATTATGTTATACACTTCTTCGTAATAGATGGTTTCATGTTCCTCATGATAATTCCGTCTTCATGTTGATTATGTTTCACGCCTCTTTTGTTATTTACGTTGTCCTGCAAGACATTGTTAGATTCCTTGAATCATGCTTTCATGATAGTCATGGTTGGTTTCCATTGATCATGCTGTCAGGCAAATCATCGTTGAATTTTGTGTAACCACACTTTAGCGTTTCTCTATGCAACCAGAATGATGTCTATGCTAATACTGCCAGGTTATCATGATGGTTTCCTAACCGTTTAACCGGTTTACTTTCCTTAAATCAGGACAAATGATCGAGCCCATACCGATCATTTCATGTGTATTCCATGTGTACTCCACGTACCGTATTTCATGTGTATTACATGTACCTTAATCCATTTGTATTCCACTTGCAATACTTCACGAGTATTCGCTAGTCGATTCTAAATCATCTCAGGCGTATGTTCACTTGCTGATATTCTACAAGATTGTCGATGCCGCTCATAGATTGGAGATGTTACTGAAGGTTGATGCTGCTGATGTTGGGAGACGCTACGAGATGCTGATGTTGATGCTGTTCACAACCTGGAGATCCTAAAAGACGAAGACAAAGGCGTCGGAGCAAAGCAATTGGACGAGAAGATGCTTCACCATCAGACAATTCCCATCAATCATTGTCCCAAATTCATAATTACATGTCACACGTCGTTCGGCTGTCATTTCAGCCATATGAGTGCAAACCAGTACCAGCCGGCCACTCAGCTAAATAGTTACATGAGTCACTGTCATGAGAGTGACCGTCATGAAACCGACAGACAAGATGATAGTAACCACTACTATGACAGTAACTATCCTAGAAATCACAACTGAGGCTCCGGCCACGGACGTGATCAGACATACAAATGATCAGTAACCCAACCGATCCGCCAATTCTGGCATTTTAACCTAATATTTGTAGTTCTAATTGTTTCATATCTCGAGACACATGTCAAGACATCAGTCAAGACACATGTTTCACGTATACTTTCTAAGGACATATGTCAAGATACCAGTCAAGACATATGTCACGCTTACATTTTCTCAAGACACGAGTCAAGACACATGACTCACGTCTAATTATGGAACATTTCTAAGAAATTCAGGGTACCCTCCAAGGGCATATCCATTTTGTTGTGCCATGTATTAATCAGGCCACAAGAATTTCAATACCATTACCGGCGCATAAGTGAGAACTGTCACGTTGCCGATGTCACTTTCATTTCTTTCACTATATTTCATGTATTCATGACCATGAAGGACACCTTTCGTATTCCCACGCATACGAAGGTTTTCCTTCAGCTTAATGATAAGACCCAAACTGCTAACGCATTTCCTCGGACAGACACGAGATGAATTTTATCCTAATTATGTACTATGAACACCACACCATGCTATGATTCATATTTATGTATAGTAATGTTCAGGCTCCTGAATACATTCAGCTCGATTTTCCATCAGGGAAAATCTGTACAAATTATCTATGCTTATAAGCATGTGCGTTGTTAGCCATGGTCGCTAAATTTTTTTCTAATTGTCAGTAAGACACGACCACTTATGTCTTATACGCATAACCAGTTGATTATTCCAAAGTCTTACTATACATTCCGGAAGAACCTACAAGGAGATGGATGGTACCATGAGATTATGTGTCGACTACCGTCGACTTAAACAAATCACCATTCATGACCATTATTCTCCTCCACATATTGACAACATGTCCAATCGACCTTATAGTGTTAATCACTTTTCCAAGATCGAACTCACGATCATGCTGCCAACAGTGCCGAGTGAAAAAGCAGGACATGTCCATGACTGCTATTCGTACACGACTCGGTCATGCTAGATGTATGATTTTGAATTAGTCTCATCAATGCTCCAACCGCATTATGGACTTAATTAATTGAGTTTCCATGAACTCCTAAACAAATTCATCAGCGTTTTCATTGAGGATAACCTGATTTCCTCTAAGCCTAGAGAAGAACAGGAAGACCATATCTGCACTATGTTGCAAATTCTATGACAAGGGAAATTCTACCCTTGAATATTTTTCCAATATCAATTCTGTTTGATTACAGTGACACGCTGAATCACATGGGTTCCTACGGTTAATCTTACCATGACTCTGCTTATGACGTAAAGGAGAGAACCCTACACTACATTAGGTGTTCTAGAAATCATACGCTAGGAGAAGTCTGATTCAAAGACTCAGAGTTTCGCAACCTTCTATGTATCAAGTTTCTACGAAGCAGGATACAGTTACGTTCATATCTTCATACCTGTTATACAAACAGGCTAAGATAGGACACCAACAGACGGGTATGTTTTCATCTTATGGAATTGTGAATCGAAAAGGGACAAGATCTCCATGGATTTTAGTTACCAGATTTCAGCAAACTCAGAAGAAGCATGATGCTATTTGGGTTATTGTCAACAGTTTGATCAAGTCTGCATAATCCTTACATCCGTACGGATTTCGAAACCAACAGATTGAACAAACATGTTCCAGCCAAGGCTCATCCGATCACTTGGCAATCCCTCAGCTATCGGGCCAGACAAAGATTCGTAATTGTACTCCTAACTTACTTCACGTCTTCATTCTAATTCCACGACTTGCTTTCGCGCTCACGCTCATGACACTATTCACGTTCATGATCGTATTTTGGCTTACGATTCTACGTTCATTTCTTTTCTCGTTCTGGAAGTTGCAAGAACTTGTGAGACCAGACCCAAGTTTAGTATAACTCTCCATCATCAGATAGACGTTTCACGTCATATTCCACGTCTCACCTTGTAGCGTTTGGCGTTACCGCCATTAGATTCTATGATCACGATATGTCTCACATGTCATGTTCATTCCACGTTCCTCATATCATGATCAAAATAGGTTACACGTATCATGGATCACGGTATGTTTACTTATACTACACTCGCCATATCTCCACGTAGCACGTTCAAAATTATTCACGTATCACGTTCAAAAATTTTCACGTACTACGTTTCTTTATGTCTCGCGCATCGTTTCTAATTATCAGTTAAGCCAGATTGTCTTACATCGTAACGTTTCAGTTACCCTTACACGTTAACTCTTTTTCCTCGATCGAATTTAGGGGATCTACCTTCCGTTGATAACCAAGAATTTATTCGTATTCCAAGTCAAGGTCAAGAGGACCAAGATTTATTATTTGTGTCAGGATCTTCTGAAAGAACCGTTCCAAGAGGGAGGCCACTTGGAAACGGACAAGTTCATCCGGACTTCTTATCCATTTTTCTCTTATCATTTAGATATGTCCTTTCAGTCACGTCATGTTCCATGTCTTTTCAAGACATGTCACGTTCCACGTTCCCTTCTACCATGTCACCTTCATTTCTGTTATTTTGCATACCTTTCCAGTTTGATTCGGGTATGTTTCGCTTCCAGTTACTTTATCTATAATTCGGGGACGAATTATTCTTTTTAGGGGGGAAGAATTGTAAAACCCGCATGCTTTTACCATGAATAGTGCCCTTAAGATCGTACGTCCTAGATTAAAACTTACCTTATTCAGTATTGATCACATTCATGTGCTAATAATCAAGCAAGTGCATACGTGTATGACAGGATAAGTATCGATTACGTACGAACTCATGATAAACAGTTAATAGATATTTCACGTGAACATAAATAAATCATGATCACCATTTAAAATACGAACTAAAATAATTACGTAAATACATATAATATAATTACGAACGTTAAAATTACGATAAGCGTCATGATAAAATAAACAGAAACGCTTCAGACACGAACACGTTTAACCACGAACGAACACGAAACATCGGGACACGGAAAACATTTGGGTTACCCCATGTGGGCCCCATTAACCACGAAATTAGGAAGAAGAATGGGCCTAGCCCATCATTTTACTAAACAAGGGGGTTAAGGAAAAAAAAAGGCATTCATTTCACTTTTCAAGAAATTAAACATAAAACCCTAAAAAGTTTTCTCCTCTCCTTCCTTTTTCCTTTTGTAGCCGCCACCTATAATCATCAAAAGGAGGTGTTCTTGTTGATTTTGATCATGGATATTGTACAAGTATTAGTGTTTGTTCATCCTTAATTCATCTACACAATCGGTATACCTTTTTAACCTTTCTTTTTAATTATTTCTTTTGATTTGATTTGGTAAAATTAATTAAGAACATGATGTTTTTAAAACCTAATTAAAAACATAAAATAAACATGTATTTGGTTAAAGGGTAAAATCAAAAGGTTGTTTTAGGGGTGTTTTAGTTTGGCCGCCACCTAGCCCGTGCCCTAGGGGGGTCACGGCTTGGTCATTAAGCCACCACCAAGACCATATGGTCCCGGTTTGGTGGTGTGGGTCCCACGGCAGCAAGGAACCAAGGGGAACCCCGATTTGGTTCGGGGTACGGTGTTGATTTCATGCCCGGTTCACGGTTCGTTGGTTAAAATCATGATCTATGTTACATGTTAATTTTCATGAATTATGAACTTAGGATATAATTAATTAATAACATGGAATATTAATTAAATCATGACTTAGGTTATTCTAATTATTAGTTTAACATGACATTAATTTAACCTAAGTATTTTATGTTATAAGTTATAATTAATTAATTATTTAAAACATGCCTATAATTAATTAATTTAGACATGACTTAGGTTATATTATTAATAATAATAATACACATTTTAACCTAAGTATTTCATTTCCTTTTAATTAAAACATGTTATACTTTAATTAAAATGCTTAACCTATAGTTTAATTAAAATACATGAAATAATAATTAAACTATACACTATATCATATGACTTAAGAAATCAGCTTATAAACACTTAGACTTATATGTTAGCTTATGTAACCAGCTTAATTCTAAATATGGAAACTTCTATTTATAGAAACTTAATTAAATAAGGCAACTAATCTAATTATGGAAACCTTCTATATATGGAAATATATCTATTTCAGGCAGCTAATCTAATTATGGAAACCTTCTATATATGGAAACTTATTTAATTAAGGCAGCTGATCTATTTTTGGAAACGTTCTATTTTTAGAAACTAATCTATTTTAAACAGTAAATTCTATTTTAGGAAACTTTCTATTTTTGGAAACTTTCTATTTTTGGAAACTTTCTATTTTAGGAAACTTTCTATTTTTGGAAACTTTCTGTTTTTGGAAACTTTCTATTTTTGGAAACCTGCTATTTTTGGAAAGTTACTTATTATTACACAGTAAGTATATTAATACATGAAACACCAGTAATACTTAATCAGATAAATCAGAATATAAGATAAACACAGTTTAAGGCTTTAAACAGTGAACCATGACCTAAAACATACCAAGTCAGCTAAAATGAGACATAAAACCCAGTACGTAATCAGTGAATCGATACTTATACACGTGTGTATTCATGTAGCGTTAGTGATCCAGAAGTAGGAGTCTTTCTTCCGTTCATTCACTGGACTTGAGGTACGGATTCCCGTCCTTTCAGTATGGACATTCCTTCCTTATTAGGATTTTCCCCGTATGCAGCCAACTGTTTTCCCCAGCATTTGTTTTATTGTTTTGAACTGCTTATGTTAATTTAGCATAAACTATAGCCATATACAAGCTTGACCAGTTTCACCTAGTTATGGAGGTACCATAACCATAGCATTGGAGGCACCGATGTTATGACTTCCCCACGGCAGAGTGATTGCTCGTGGCGTCCCTTTTCAGTTTGGCCATATTATTATATCAGTCGGGGCGTATGGGTGCATCCTAGTTACATGTTTTATTCAGTTTATCATGGTGAATGTGGTGTGTGCCTTGCACCCTTCACAAGGAGCTGATCCCTCCTACCCAAATCAGTATATTGATTAGAGGCATCCCCTCTAATCAGCATGATGAGGTCACCCCTCCAAGTATTCATGCACGTGACCTTTTCATGACCTATATGGGCTATGGTATTTATATGTTAAAACAGTTTTTACAAGTTAAACATAAGGCTTTTCAAACTATAAAACCAGTTTTCTTGATACTTAACCAGTTTACTCAGTACTTAGTCTTCCGCTGTTATATGTTTCATGCTTATCCTATTTCATGCTATATTGTACATCCGTGCACTGAGCGTCTTGCTCAGCCGTTACTTTCCTTTCCATGTCCCAAAACGGCAGGTACCCAAGACTCGAGCATTGGGAGGACGCGCATAGGATGGAAGCTGCCAGAGACTTCTTTTCCTTTTTGCCTTCATATAGTTATGCTCGTTTAGTCTTTATTCAGTTCATTTCCTTTATTTATGTTTTGGGCTTATGTTTGGGAACCGATGTTTGATTCCGGTTTTCCCTTTGGTCATGTATGTTTTACTACATATTACCTTGCATGCTTTGATGACACGCCATAATTACGCGTGACATTCCATTTATCAAAATGGGGTGTTACAGTCCTACTTCTGTGGCAAGCATAATGAAGAAATGGTACTGCCTAGTGATTACTGATGATTTTTCAAGGTTCACATGGACATTCTTTTATTTGAGAAGAGTGACACATCTGATGTACTAATTGGGTTCATCAATCAAATTGAACTATCAAAAAGCATGAAGGTAGTCACCATAAGATCAGACAATGGTGGTGAGTTCAGAAATCAGAAACTGGACTCTTTCTGCATAAACAAAGGCATCAAAAGGCAATTCAGCATTGCTAGAACACCTCAACAGAATGGAGTGGCAGAATGAAGGAATAGGATACTCATTGAAGCTGCAAGAACAATGATGTCTGATTCCAAACTTCCAGTTATCTTTTGGGCTGAAGCTGTATCCACTGCTTGTTATGTACAAAACAGGGCCTTGGTTGTTAAGGCACACAACAAGACCCCTTATCAGCTGTTTAATGGAAGACCTCCCTTAATTGACTTTTTCAGACCTTTTGGGTGTCATGTGATCATCTTGAACACCATTGACAATCTAGGTAAGTTTAGTGAAAAGGGTTATGATGGATACTTTGTGGGTTATTCATTAAACAGCAAGGGATATAGGGTCTTCAACAAGAAGACAAGCAAATCACAGAAAATATTCATGTGAACTTTCTTGAAGAGAAACCTGAAGATGTTCAAACAGGTCCTGACTGGTTCTTTGATATAGAAGTACTTTCAAAGTCTATGAATTATGTACCTGTTGCTTTGCAGAACACTAACATTTCAGGTACTCAAGAAACAACTGGTGCAGAGAAGTCACCCCTGAGGTACATGAATGTACCCTCATTGTTTCCTATTGAAGCTGATGTTCAAGAAGATAATTCTTCTCTAGGAAAAGAGCAGCCAATCTCATCCCCTGTTATAACTGAAGGCAGTGGAATGGCTGAAAGCAGTGGAATCCAGGATTCCCCGGCTAAACCAATTGCTTCCTCTTCCACAAAGGATCCTATTGCTAATGAGGCCAATGATGAAGAAAGAGTATCCCCACTCATTTCATCATCTACACCCATAACTGATGGTCCTACTATATCTAGCAGTGGAAGCAGAATCATCAAGAGTGGAGGTCCTAGTTACTCAGAGCTTCATTCTGCTCAGCAACATCCATCTCTAGGTCATTCTGTCTCATTTGGAAGCTCCTTTGAGGACTTCTTTCCTAATCAAAATAGCCCCATCAACTCTGATTTGGAAGAAGATGAAACAGAAGTCATCATGCAGCCTACCTACAGAATCAATAAGGATCACCCTATCTCTCAAATCATTGGTAATCCTGAAGCTCTTAGGCATACAAGGTATACAGCAAAGGAGCACAGCTTCATTGCTAACATCACCATGAAGTTCAATCATGACAACATGCAATGTTGTCTGTTTACTGCATTTTTGTCACAAGAAGAGCCAAAGAAGATTTTTCAGGCTTTAAATGACCCAAGCTGGGTTGAAGCCATGTAAGAGGAGCTCTTACAATTTGACATACAAGAGGTTTGGATTCTGGTAGATTGTCCCAAATGGGCAAGGCCTATTGGGACAAAGTGGGTACTCAGGAACAAAAAGGATGAAAGGGGAATAGTTGTCAGGAACAAAGCAAGACTAGTGGCACAAGGGTATACTCAGGAAGAAGGAATTGATTATGAAGAGGTATTTGCTCCAGTTGCCAGGATTGAGGCCATTAGATTATTCCTTGCTTATGCTTCATTCATGTACTTCACTGTTTTTCAAATGGATGTGAAAAGTGCCTTTCTATATGGAACCATTGATGAAGAAGTCTATGTTATGCAACCTCCAGGGTTTGAAGATCCAGAACATCCTGACAAAGTATACAAGGTGAAAAAGGCCATGTATGGACTCCACCAAGCTCCCAGAGCCTGGTATGGTACTCTCTCTAAATATCTCTTAGACAATGGATTCAGCAGGGGGAAGATTGATCAGACCCTGTTTACTAAGAAACAAAAGGGTGACCTTCTGCTAGTACAAGTCTATGTTGATGACATTATTTTTGGATCCACTAACCCTATGCTTAGCAAAGAGTTCGCCAAATTGATGCAGGATAAATTTCAAATGAGTGCCATGGGAGAACTAAACTTCTTTTTGGGGTTACAAGTTCAGCAGCAGAAAGATGGGATATTTATCTCACAAGAAAAATATGTGGCTGAGATTGTGAAGAAGTTTGGCATGTCTGATGGAAAGAAGGTGTCCACTCCAATGGACAAGGACCATCCATGGGGTAAGGATAGTCCTGGAAAGCCAATAGATGTCAGGAATTACATGTCTATGATTGGGTCTCTTATGTATCTCACTGCTTCAAGACCTGACATCATGTTTGCAGTCTGCTTATGTGCAAGATACCAGGTGTCACCAACAGAGTGTCACTTATTTGCTGTGAAAAGGATTTTTAGGTATCTAAAATGTCATCCCACCTTAGGACTCTGGTATCCAAAGGAGTCACCATTTGAGCTGATAGCCTATTCAGATAGTGATTATGCTGGTGACAACAATGATAGGAAGTCTACAACAAGGGGATGCCAATTTTTGGGAAGCAGGCTTATATCTTGGCAATGTAAGAAGTAGACTATCATGGCAACATCCACAACTGAAGCTGAGTATGTAGCAGCTGCTGCATGCTGTGGTCAAGTTCTTTGGGTGCAAAATCAACTGCTTGATTATGGGTATAACTTTCTTAAAACCAAGATATTCATTGACAACAACATCACTATTTGCATTATAAAGAACCCTGTTTTTCATAGCAAAACTAAACACATTGAAATTAGACATCACTTTATCAGAGATTGTTTTGAAAAAGGACTGATTGTCCCTGAGAAAATTGATACAGAACTTAATGTTTCTGATCTTTTAACAAAAGCTTTTGAAGTAGGGAGGTTTCAGTATCTGGTTGTAGGTATTGGAATGGTTACTCCTTAGAATCTGATGTCTATTTTGTCATGTATGATCAGGGTTGCTTCACTGCTGTTGTTGTATATCTGTTAGTCCATTTTTCCATCTTTATTCACTGCTTTTTAACACAGATTCCCCTGCTGGGGGTTCATTCCCCTGCTAAGAGAATTTTTCTCTTAAGCTGGGTGTGTTCTTTTTACAAAAGTGGTTCTATGTGGTTTTAGACTAACAATGCAGAGGTTCATATGGTGCATACTATTCTCATTGGTGGATCAGGTATATACTCTATGTTTCAGGGGAGGTTAGGTCACACCTTTAGGACTCAGGGTATCCTTAGGATACTCATATATGATCTTAGATCATATCCACTGGTGAGTGAGGGTTCAGGGTAATGATGACTTGCTGCAAAGCTTGTCAGAACTCTGAAACCTTGAGGCACTGTAGTGTGTGCTTACATTTCTCTATTAAAACAGCTTGCTGTTCAAATACGGATGTGTGGCACACATTGCCAAGACTGACTGACCATAGGTAAGGGACAAGGTTGGGATGGTGACTGGGGTATGCATGTTTTCTTGGGTTAACCTGGTGTAGGGGGACTTATGTATTGAATTTTTGTATTGGGACCATTGCTGAATAGAGGACTCTTGATTTTCTATGTATCTATCTTGTGTATACAAGTGTGTGCATTAGAGTAGAGCTAGTTAGCATTGGTCTCTTCATGACTAGTCCAATACCCCTAGGAAAGATTCCCCTGCTTTGATCTTTGCATTCCCCTGCTATCATAACATTCCCCTGTTTGACCGTTGACCGACAATACCGTTACCCTGTTCATAGCCGTTGGGCCTGCTTGCTTAAATTTTGGTTAGGGAATATTTTATTGTTTTTAAAAGATATTTAAGGCGCTTTCTTCGCTGATTGGTAATCTTTTCTTTATTATTTCAAATAAATTAATTTTTTATCAAGATTTATCTTTGATATTTTTGCAATTTGAAAATTTTGGTCCAATCACAACTCTTCAATTCGCCTATAAAAACTTAATTCCCTTCACCAGCAGGTCCATCTTTCTCCCTCGACTTAATCCCACTTACCTCTCATCTTTATAAACCTTCAAACTATTTTCAAACTTTATCATGACTCTTAAAATTGCTGCTAATCATAACCAAATCGCTTTGCTTCATGGTGAACCAACAAAGTTTGCTGATGTTGTGGCTTTTCTAAAGTATTCTTACTTTAGAGTGGCCCTTCTCATCAATCCTCGAATCTATACCTCACACATTCAACAGTTTTGGTCTAAAGCCATGACCAAAACAGTGAATGGAGAGGTTATAATTAAAGCACAGTTGATGGTCATCCCAAGGTGATTACACTTGCCTCCATCAGGGAGAATCTTCTCCTTGATGATGAGGATGGGATAACCAACTTTCCCGAGGCTGAAATTTTTGCAGGTCTTGTTAAATTGGGGTACAAACTTTCTAAAAATCAAAGATGTAAGTTTTCTAAAGGTCAGATTGCCCCTCATTGGAAATATTTGATTCATACTATTATGCAATGTTTGTCACCAAAAACCACTGCTTTTAATGAAGTTGGTAGGGAGATAGCTTCTGCCCTGATCTGCTTTGCAACAGGGAGGAAGTATTGTTTCTCTCAAATGATTTTTAAAGTAATGGTTAAAAATGTTTCAAGCACCTCAAAGTTTTGTATGTATCCAAGGTTTATAGAAATTCTGCTGAATATGAGTGATCATGGTCCAATTAAACACAAAAACTATTTTTCAGCAACCCAACACACCACCAAACTCTTCACCACACTACTTGCACCATCACCCTTGTTTTCTGGCAAAAACATTCCACTCACTTCAATTATGATGGACCAAATCAGATGAGAAGAAGCCAAGAATCAAACAGCCAAACACCAACCTTCTGATTCCCCTGCCAAGAACCTACCACCTGCTGATCCACAACAAGAAAGGCGTTCAAAATCCAGGTTTGCCAGGTCTCCCTTGCCTGGTGAATCTTCACAAGCAGCAGAGAGGAGAGTCTCCAAGAGTTTGGAGCAACCTGAGGGTTTGGCTGCCACTACTGTCTCATCCTCAAGGGGTGAGCAGGACAGTGACACCATCAATAAGTCCTCTCCCTCACTCCATGATATCCAAAAAGGGGAGAAATTCCCTTCTAGGATTGAGAGCAGTATGCAACCTTTGACTAATTTGGAATTGACGAAAATGTGTATGAGTCTGAAAAGGCAGAATGCACAACTGGTACAAGATGTCAAAAAGCAAGATCTGGTTATCACTCACTTGGAAACCAGACTTGCTACACTTGAGGGGAGGAGAAAGCCCAGACTGATTCTTTCAACAGATGAGGATGCTTCCAAAAGGGAGGAAGTTCCAAATACATAGGGGTCTACTGAGTACTATTCATATCCTGGTGGGGTACATGGAAAGATAGCAAGTGCTCAGAAAGGGATAGAGAAAGGAAGTGCTGATAAGGGAAGTGACAAGGGGAGTGCAACCAAAGATATTGCTCAAACATTGCTCACCATGGGCAATCCAGGAGAAGCCCCTGCTTCAAAAGTTTCCCCTGCCGTTGCTGATCCCACTGCTGTAAGTTATTCCCCTGCAAAGAATATTACTCAAACTTTTGTCAGAAAGAACAGAAAGCAACCAGCTCAGAAGGGAATTACAATCAAAGAACCTGCATCTAAAGTAACAGCAACACCAGCAGTGGATCCAAAAGACAAAGGAAAAGGAATCATGGTGGAACAGCCCAAGAGAAAATACAAGCATCTAACTCCTGAACAGCCAAGGGCTCAAGAAGTACAAGACGCACAAGTAGCACTCAGGCTACAGCAAGAGGAGATGGATATGCAGGACCAAGGAATGCAAAAGATGATGCCCAAAGACATGCTCAAGCAGGTTGAGATCATGCATAGAGAACTAGATGACAGGGTACCTCATGTTCGAGAATTTCTTGATCAATGGGAGAAGGAGTTGATAAATTCTCCTTTGGAAGACATGTATGAGTTGACTTGCCTTGTTTACAAATATCAAACTGAGTATCTGGAAAGAAGGGCAATTCAAATTCAGAGTGAGAAGTATCTAACTTCAGAGAAAGGGCAACTTGAACACTACAAAGTTCTGCTTAAGAGACATAGAAAGTGGAAGGATGGTGACTTCAGAGATATGAGTTTTGAAGCCATAAAAAGAGCAGTCAGACCAGTTCTAAAATTGTATGATGTGGAGGATTGGATGACTATCAACACTCCTGAGGAAGCTGAGTATCTTAGGAGACAAAGTGAAATGCTACAGAAAGCTAGAGAATCGAAGAAAAGAAAAACTAGAGAGACAACTTTGGAAACTACACAAGCAGGTGCATCATCCCAAGCAGGTGCATCATCACAAGCAGGGGCATCACATAGAGCAGCTGGAAGTTTTCCAAAATTACTTGAGAAGTCTGTACTTAATGTACAAAGAGCAGCAAAGAGACTCAAGAGAATGGAGAAAGTGGGCACAGTTACTAAAGAGTCTCAAAGGCCTTCAAATGATGAAATTGATAAACAGCTAATTCTGCAGGAAAATGATGACATCTCACCTAGTGAACTTGGAAAGAAGTTTGCTATTATAGAGTATGCTGTGTATGAACACAAAGGGAGGACTTGGTGGAAGCTTACAAGAGCTGACAATACAGCACAGACATTTCTAAGTCTAGATGTCATGTTTCAAATTTTGGATAGTGAAGACTTAGAAGATATGTGGAAAATATTGAAGAAGACGTTTGCTGCAAAACCTCCTACCATGGATGGTGTGGAGAAGGATTGGGTAATCTGGGAGTGCATGCATAGGATGTATGAACATGAGTTATTTGATCCTATATTTGATGCAGTGAATAAAGGAGATCTGTTGTAGTGGAAGCTATTTACCAATTCTGGGGTTTATGAGGTAGTGATGGAAGGTGTGAGTGTGTGCTTGCTCAATCATAGGTATTATCCCTTCTCTCAGGACACCTTGAAGAAACTGGCACAGGCTAACCTAATTATAGATGCTAAAAAGCCTGTTGCTTATGATCTGGTAAGAATGGTTCATAGTCAGATTTGGCCAGAAAGTTTGTAAGCATCCTCATCAACTAGTATTTATTCAGAAACTTGTCTTTAGGGGAAAGTACAAGTTTAGGGGAGGATTGTTGGGAATAAATCTATGCTTAGTTGTTTCCCCTGCTAGTTGGTTATTCGTACCCCTGCTAGAGTAAGTTCCCCCTGCTAAATAACAAAGGCATGGGGATTGGTTCCCCTGCTAAAGTCAAAGGCCCTGCTGTCAAAGATAAACATGGAATAGATTTTTACGTGTTTCAGTTATTATTCCTTAATACTTTCCATAGTTTGTTAGTAGTGATCTTGTACGTGAGTCCTTGTGGCTATAAAAGGACTCACTAGGTTAGCATGCAAAGTGTGTCTTTCTCATTTGTCTTTCATTATAGTACTTTAAGGTTTTGTAAACCCTAATACCATTTTAGGGTATTCGTATATCTTTGATATATTAAAGTTCAACGTTTCAATCACATTTGTTCTTGTGCTAAACATTATTTTCCGCATCTTGTTTAGTTACTTTGCTTTGCAAAGTTTCTCTAGTGTTAGATTGAATTCTTTCTCTCTATCACAACCCTTAAACAAGCTATTAAGGTTTAAGATCTGACTTTGGGATCAACATTGACGTGTGTCATAACTTTAAGGACTCTCAACATATTGGTTCCTTGTATTAGATGATGTTCGAAGATTGTTGTTGGTGGGTTTAAAGATTTTCTTGTAGGTCTTCATAAGGAAAGCAATTTGTTGTTTCATCTCCCTATCCTTCTAAGCTAGTTCTTCATCACTGTCCTCTTCAGATGATGGTTCAGATGATGGTGATGGTGCTCTTGGTTCTTTGTCTCGTGATCTTGTGGGATCTGAAGACTTAGATGACGTAGAGTATCTTGGTGAGGAAGATGTAGTGGAGTATCTTGGTAAGGAGGATGTAGTGTAGTATGATTTTGGAGCACGAGAGCGATGATCTTGGACATGGTAAGTGGTAGACACCATAGCAAGTGGATTAGCAGTCTTTGCTACCCGTTCAGCTTGAAGTTCATTTGCCTCATTCTGAAATTGTTTTAAAATTTCAAAGAGCGTGTGATATTTGACCTCGTCCAACTTATTTTGTTGTTTCACCAAAGTTACAAATCGTGTCCACTCTGGTCGAAGTTGTTGTAGAAATTGCACATTGACTTGCATAGTGGAGACTTCCAAGTTGTTTCTTGTCATATCATTCATCATTTTGTAGAACCTGGAGTAATATGAATCAATTGATTCCCCATCTAAAGAAGTAAACATACCAAAGTTTCAAAACAAGTTTGCCTTGACATCTTGTTTTTTTAGTGATTCTCCTTGTTGCAGACGTTCAATGGCAAACCACATCTCTTTAGCAGTAGAACATGCATCAACCGTTGAGTAAATATCATCCCCAAATACACTTAAAATCAGATAGATTTCTTCCTTCTCTGCATCAATCCAAGCACGGTTCTCTTTTGAACTATTCTCATATGTTTCCTTAATAGTCTGCTCAGCGGCACCTGGCGTCGAGTCGGTTGCTAGAGTTGCAGGAATGGTTATTGTAGTGGGAGTATAGGGTCCATCAGTAATACAACGGCGAAGAACATCACCATTAGGTTTTGTGTCAAGATATCGAAGAAATCGTGATTGCCATTGTGCATATTGACCGGACACAAGCATTGGTGGTCTCTCTTTGTTACCCGCCACCATGATGTTGTTATTAGTAACACAATATTCAGTAGTAGAATCCATCTCGAAAATGAAGTAAATAGGATCTTAAGTAGATGTTGTTGTGAGTAGATTGTGGTTGATATTCCGAGAAACTTTGTGAAAAACCCTAAACAATGTCTTCGTAAGAAACCAAAAATTCTTAGACCAAAAAACTCGCGAATTTTGAAAATTTTTAACAGCAATTCGGAATATATCTTCGAAGAACAAGTCGTAATCCAAGTTTGTAAACAATCCGTAATCCACTTGTGTAATCAATCCGGAATGACAATTAAGTACACAAGTCGGAGTAAGTCACAAGTCGGAATCTTCTCAAGTGATTAATCCGGAATACAACATCCTAACGACAAGTCCGAATGTGTTTACCTTTACACAATTCGGAATCAGGTAACTTGATGTAATCCGGAATCTTTTTCATTTATGTAAGTCGGAATATGTGAACTAGATGTAATCCGGAATCGGTTTCCTTTAAGTAAGTCAGAATCCGTGTTCCTAACCTAATCCGGAATAATAAACCCAACCTTGTTCAGAATAACAAAAACCAACCTAATTCGGAATACCTAACCGAACCTAATTCGGACTCCTAATCCGGAATAACAAAAACCAACCTTATCCGGAATCCTAATTCGAAATAACAAAACACAACCTTATACGGAATAACGAAATGAACCTTATTCGGAATATGAAGAACTTGACCTTATCCGGAATGTTGACAGTTGATGTTAATTCGGAATAAAACGTTGATACTTAAGTCAGAATCTCTGCTAATCCGGAATAACCCTACAAAGCTAATCCGGAATAAACCTATAGATCGGAATATAAAACTTTTGCTAGTTCGGAATACCCAACTTGACACAAAAGTCGGAATACCACTAAACCCTTTTATTCCGACTTAAGAAACCCTAAAATTCCGAATACGTTGAACTAACCAAAAAATTAATATGACAAATATTATACCCAATAATCATGCCAAAACTACCAATATTTTCGTGAAAATCACCAAAATGATGAACACAAATTCCTACCACAACTTTGTAGGCAATTTGTACGAAGATTTAGAGCTCGAAAACACATTTTTTTAAGACTAGATGATTTCATGAAAAATCACACGAATCAAAAATAATAACCACAAACTAAACACGAATCTACCCCATGGCGATTGATAAAGATTGTTGTCGCTAATTATATAATGATAGATTAAAAAAATGAGATGGAAAAGATATGAATTTCTAGAGAGAGAAAGTAGAGAGAGAGATGATTAACTATGTGAAATTAGATTAAGAAAAAATGAGAACATCTAACCCTCCTAACATGCTAAGAGGGTGCTTATATAGTCCACCAGCATGCGGGCTTTCTATTGGACTATATTTGTTTTGGGCCAGGCTTGAATAAATGCTTAGTACCTTGAAAGAGGCCTTTTAAGCTAACCATCAAGCCCGTAATGTCAGGACTATTTTAACTAACTATTACAACGTTCTAATAAATATTACTATAAAAACCTATGACCGAACATTCTTGTTTGACATAATATTTGAGGCTAACAGTTACGGAGTTGGTAAACCTTGGATCTATTCTCGATAATCATTAAAGCGTCTTTCGGAGTTTTACATAAAAAATTTCCACCGGCAGCGGAATTTAACGAATCTTGTTCTTGAAAACTAACACCGTTATAAAACGTGTCGATTTGGTGTAACTCGGAAAATACATGGTGAGGACATTGCCTAAGCAATTGCTTAAAATGATCCCACGTGTCTCTAAACGATTCATACGGCTTTTGTTCGAACCTCGTGATCTCGTTTTTCAAAAACGTGGTCTTAGACGGTGGAAAGAATGATTAACGAATTTGGAAACAAGATCCTTCCGCGTAATTATGAAATTAGGTGGCTCTTTCTCGTACAAATCCTTGGTGGCACCATCGAGCGAGTACGAAAAAAGCATAAGCCTCACGACATCGGTGTCGACGTTTTTAAACTTGCTTGTGGCCAAAAGACGATCAAAATTCCAAATGTGATCGTGAGGATTATCCGCCTCACGACCTCTAAACTTCGTTTCTTGAATCAACGATAGCATTCCTTATTTAATCTCAAAGTTATCCGCTTCGATAACGGGAATTACGATCGCGTCTCCATAACCCTCGGTGGGCGCTTAGAGCAATTCCATCATCGTACGATTCTCGTCCATCTCGTCTACGTGGAAGGATTACTTGCACGGCGAAGATAATGAGCTAACGAAAGAGGTACTTTCGTGGCGAAGATAATCAGCACGTGGAAGGAATACTTCCACGGAGAAAGATAACGAGCACGTTGAATAATACTTCCACGGTCGAAATATAATGAGCACGTGGAAGAATACATCTACGGCGGAACAACACACCAATGGAAGGAATACTTCCACGACGAAGGATAATGAGCCAACGAAAGAGGTACTTTCGAGGCGAAGATAATGAGCACATGCAAGAGTACTTCCACGGCGAAAGATAACGAACGCGTGGAAGAATACTTCCACGGTCGAAATATAATGAGCACGTGGAAGAACACTTCCACGGTGAAACAACGCGGAAGAGTACTTCCACGGCAAAGGATAATGAGCCAACGAAAGAGGTACTTTCGAGGCGAAGATAATGAGCACGTGGAAGAGTACTTCCACGGTGAAGAATAATGAGCCAACGAAAGAGGTACTTTCGTGGAGAAGATAATGAGTACATGGAAGAGTACTTCCACGGCGAAAGATAATGAGCACGTGGAAGAAACACTTCCACGACGAAAAATAATGAGCACGTGGAAGACTACTTCCAAGGCGAAACACGCTCCAGTGTAAGGAATACTTCCACGACGAAGGATAGTGAGCCAACGAAAGAGGTACTTTCGTGGCGAAGATAATGAGCACGTGGAAGGATTACTTCCACGGCGAAGATAATGAGCACGTGGAAGGAATACTTCCACGACGAAAGATAATGATCACGTGGAAGGGTACTTCCACGGCGAAAATAATGAGCCAGCGGAAGAGGTAATTCCATGGCGCAAGAATAGGCTATACCCTCGTAGCCCCCCAAGTTTAATGGTGCTACACTCGATTAGTAGTATTTAAACTTAATCAAGTATTCAAAAATTACGTTCGAATGGACGTACCATAGTTGCGTACAAAAGATAGAAATTAGGTTCGAACGTGCGAACCAACGCGGATGGGTCTTGCCATAACCGCGAATTGTCACATAGTATAAGACGTATCTTAACTAACTTATGGGATGAGCTATGCCATTACGTGCGGCGTACCGCTACTACTATAAGGACGGTCAATGTTTTGACAAAATGTTGTTAGACGTGCACATTATGTCTTTTGCAAGTCCATCATGAGTCAAGTGGTTTGCGTAACTTACTACAACTTCTTGATAGCAAGGTGTCTAAAAGGATACATGATCTGTGACCGTTGGGTTCGCAACCCTCTTACACGACAAGTTGAATTATTAGGTTCACTCAATCCTCTTATTACGCATGGGAACGATAAGTACATGTACGCTCGTAGGCTAAAGATGTTCGAAACGTGCACACAAGTGCGGATGGACGTACCATGACCGCGGATGACAAATAAAATATTGCGGGTTTGCTATTTTATATGATTCGGTGGTCTAGGCGGGTGGTGGAAATAGATGGCAGCCATTGATGAGTTTAGAGAGAAGGTTGTGGGTGCTTCTAGAGAGAGAAGGCAAATTTTTAATAAAATGAAGAAAAACACAAACAACAACCCCTCCTTGGAAGCCTTGGAGGGGTATATATAGTCACTCACACGCCTACACCATACATAGTTTCCTAGTCTAGTCTTTGCGTGAGTGACCTTGATAACTAGTGGGAATTCTTATATGTCGTCACATAAAGTGAATTTCCAACAATATTCCCCCATGGGACGACGTGTAGAATTCCTTACAATATTTTTCCTAACAAGTACACAATGATTAAGAACAAAAAAACGTCCATGAAGCGTCCAATGCTGATGAAGTCTTCTGAGGCCTTTGACTTCAATCTTCACTTCAAAACGATTCATCTTTGTAGTAACTTGTAGTAGAAATACTCTAACGGTACGAGCTAAGTAACTCATATACTTCTGGTTAAGGAGAAGCTTCTGAATTAACTTCCCCCTAATTCATGCCACATATTCTTGATGTAGAAGCTTTTAATAGCTTCCCCCTAAACCGATAATCCTCATAAGCAGTTTCAAAGCTTTCAATAAATCTTAGAATGATTAAGCGCACAGTGGAATTTAACAAGCAAACCCCATCATATGAAATGATAATGTTGCTATGAGTGATTGAAAGTTTGAGGCACACCAAGTAGATCAACAACGTCTCTTCTCACTCTTGAATAATTTTTCTAGTTTTTCTTCCCCCTGAGAGTTCAAGTTATGCATACTACAAAGAATCAAGACATTTCTTCTCCCACGTAATTGAAGAAAGTAAACCAATCCCATGTATGAAGCCCAAATACTGAAGTAGACACTTTATCCTGTTCATGAAGTTGACATCGTAAAACCAGAGTCAATTAAGTCCCAAAAATGCACATATCTTCTTCCGGAGATGCACCAGTGTCAATTAAGTCCCAGGAATGCATATTTCTCCATATAGGATAATGATGATGAATAATTGAAACTTCAAAACAATTAAACATCGAACAATAGTGTACCTTCGAGACTGATATCACCACGAGTTAAAACACTGATTTACTCTGCGGTTATGATAAATTTCTTCCCAGAAAGTCTTCAAATCAAAAGAAGGTATGAAGTTCATCACGTGTACTCGTTGTGCGTTCAATATGTCTTTCTCTACCCCTTGATGGTTTCAAAACCTCGGAACCAGCAATTAATCGTAGGCACATGTACCTGAAATCGCGTGAGAATAATAAATAAGCTGAATTATATTCGGCGAGAATCAGTTGTTGATCTGAATTCTCTACTCATAAACTATTCATGGCTATCTGTACCAACCCCCTTGTAGGAAATTTGAAGTGACAACTGATGAAATGAATCAGATATACCAAACGTGAAATTGAATAAGAATTACTCAACCTTATGACTTAAGCTTGCACTATTGTTGATCGAAGAACGGTGGAGAAATCTCTAAGTACTCAATACATTACTGAAGAAGTATATAAGCACAACACCTCTTGAAATTTTCCACATCGACTATGCGCGTGACACTGAGTACAACAATGTAGCTCCTTTAAGTGATAGTTATCCAAGGATTTAACCAACCATCCCGAACCCGAAAACTAGATAAACAAGTCTTCATTCTAAGATTAAGCACGAACAAGTTATCTTTTAAAGATAAAAATAAGTGCACGCCTTCGAAAAACCCGTCTTCAACTTCAAATAATAATACCCGATCAAAAAAATCCTTAGCCACTAAAAATATAGCCATTTTTCTCATTGGTCTCCTCAAACAAATTTTGTCACTTTGTCTCGTCACTTTGTCTTGTCATTTTGTCTTTTTAAATTCTGATTATAACATGTCCACTTCGAGAGACTAATTGTGCCATATTCAACCATAAATCAACAATACTATAACAAACAATTATAAATTTTGTGGCCTTATGTAGGACTTGGACAAAAAAATAATTGTTGCATTTGAAGAAATCACGGCCCAGGATTAGAATACCTAAAAATTGAAGTAACTAGCCCAACATTTCACTCTGTCCATCATGCAACACATTAATAAAGAAATGATCAAATTCATTTCATGTGTATGATCGGTTGAAAACAAATTATACCAACCTGATGCCATACAACTACCGAGTGAGAACCTTAGGCCCATTTGACTTGTTTAAGATATAAAAGTGCAAACTTACCCCAATTTAATGATAACCTAATCACATTCTTTTATCAGTCGCTTCTTTCTAACCCTTTGTCTCATACCTACTCAGCCACCAATTCATACATAGTAAGCTCTGTCTTATTTCTTAAATTCAATCGTATTTGATCTTCATTAAACCTTATCACGTATAAAATCCACCTCCACCTGTTCTTTGTCCCACCATCAAAAATCATTTCATCTCATCACTGTAATCCAAACGTAGATCTCAACTGTCTTAAATCTATGTCAACATGTAGAAATTAGATACTTATCATCACACAACCCTCATCTCACATCTTAACTCAAATCCCATCATGTGATACAAGAAATAAATCTCGAATCACAATCAAGTTGATGAATCAATCGGCATGTATCTTATAGCAAAAAGCGTAGCCACACAAATACACCACGAGTAATAGCTCTCAGGTAGGTTGTTAATTTAATTAATTGTGATGCATGTCGTTTTTACACACGAAAAATGAGAAAGATTGTAACAATAAATGTTATGAATCTTCAATACTTTTCATATAAAAAATGGGTAATCCCCAACACAGATCGATGATGATTATTTAGACTTGTGAATCTTTTGAGGTTTTTGAACAAGTTTAAATTTCTGAGATACTTATAGTTAAGTTCGAGTCTCGTTCTAATTAATAGATGGGATAGGTGTCGATGGGAATAAGTTAGATTGTGGATTTGGTTCGAGTGAAAAGGTGGTGTATTTGATATTGGTTTAGGTCTCGGTTTTCTGGTTTTGTTAAACTGTCGCAATGGTCTTAAAGAAAAAAACCATCGCAATGTTTTCAAGCTACATATCGCAATGTGCCATCGCGATGTGCTTCACAATGTGCCATCGCAATGTGCATCGCAATGTGCCATCGTAATGTGCCATCACAATGGTTTGACAGTCTCCATCGCAATGTCTCAAAATCTTATCCATATCTGTACATTTTCCATATTTTCAGGATCTCGGTTTTTCTAAATTGATTTTCTGTGCAAATCTGGGTTTCTGGGTTCATAACTCCAACTTCTTGTAAAAAAACAAAGAAATCCAGAAAAGATAATAATTTGACTTTTGACCATGAATAATGAATACCACCAGATATGAAATATTAGCATGAGACATGATATGAAACCGAGAGACAAACCATGGACTGTTTGAGATAAAAAATGAAACCGTGAGACAAAAATGAGCAGCTTTTAACCAGCAGAGATGATAACCAAATATGAAAAGACAGAAATATAGTGACAAAAGACTTACAAAAAATAATAACAGATTTAGATCATCTTGACCAAAAAAAATTAATAGATCGAGACCAAAAAAATTACCACCAAAATCAATAAACAAAAAATACGCCGATCCAAGGATTGAACCGTAGCTCTGATGCCAATTGTGGGTTTGCTATTTTATATGATCCGATGGTCTAGGTGGGTGGTGGAAATAGATGCCAGCCATTGATGAGTTTAGAGAGAAGGTTGTGGGTGTTTCTAGAGAGAGAAGACAAATGTTTAATAAAATGAAGAAAAATACAAACAACAACCCCTCCTTGGAAGCCTTGGACGGGTATATATAGTCATTAATAATCGTCTTTAGTATCGTTTCGTCTCGGTATCTAATCGAATTGATTAAACGTTTTTAAGCTTGACTAAATTCTTTTTGGTGAATAATAGGCTTGTTTGGAATTTATTTCTACTTGGCACAAAGCAAGTAAAAAGTAAAAAAACTATTATCTATTTAATGCTACATAATACGTACTATTCTAAAACATATTGCTAGCAAATCAATTAAATGTACAAATTAAAATACAAAATGTGAATTTACTCTACAAAATACAAAATACAAAACTAGTAAAAATACAATTAGTTATTACTAAAATGAAAATGGAAAATTGGAATTAAACTAGTAGACGCAAATTTGTATACAAATATGAAATCGGTTAGCAAAAAAAATTCAAGTTTATGCTATAAAGCAAAGCCCAATAATGTTGACCCAACAAATCAAATAACCAACTCCGGGCCTACTAAATTCAATGACGACTAATGCAAAATAAAATTCTAACAGAAAGGTTTCTTCACTGGGTTAAAAAAAACTTAACTACCTAGGACTGTTGACGTAATGAGCAAGTACACTACGAAGAACCAAACTTGTACGTTGATCAATCTTGTAAAAAAAATTTGCAAAGTAAACAGAACACGTTTCACATCCTATACTTGCAGTTGAATTTCACTTTCAATTCTTTAGGAAAAAAACAATGCACAAAACTTAAAAATTAACAACACAATATCAGTGGCCTAATAGACTTCAACTAATAAAAAAGGCTTAACCCAAACATTATATATCAGCAACAAAGTAAGGAGTTGATAAGCTGCAATAGGAAACTACTAAGTAAGAACAAAAACATATTATGAATGCACTAAAATAAGCCAAATAAGCAAATTCGTACTATACTTGTACTACGATCATCTTGCTAGAACTTAATTGATCCAAACATCAGTCTATATAGAAAACGCAGAGAAAACTTAAGAAGTAATCAAAAGGCAGTTATGAAAAACAACCAAGCTAATTCAAACAGGTCACAATTATCAAATCTACACTTAATTCTACACTACATAAACTAGCTCAACTAAAAATTGGCAGAAATTGAACAAGTGCTTAACCAAAACATCCATCGTTTAGTCCTTTGAGTCGAAGCGGAGCGCTGAGCTCGCTTAAACCAAGACTTGACTGAAACTGAAACCAAGGCTACACTTACACTGCTACCTCCATACAGTACATCCAAATCCTGCATACATTCACAATAAACCTGCAAAACAAACAAAGCATAGAAACACCAAACAAAACCTACGATTCTGAATTCTACAAAAACTTGCTGATGCAATGATTCTACTGAACTTGAATCGGAATTTAAAAAAACTGAGCTGCAAACTTCAACCGACAAACTAGAAATTGGTTATCGACTCCTACTAGTCTCATGAGAGCTGATGAGCTATTATATGAACTATAAGCTGAAAATTAATTCTCTTAAAAGAAACGAACTTCAGAACTTCTAATGAAAGAATCTACTAGCTTTTACCAACAACTTATTTACCATAAGCTAAAAGCTACTTAAAAACAGTAAACCAATCAGACCTTATTGAGCTATTTGTTTCATTCATTTAAACTCTACTGGCAATTATAATCTAACTAATTCCTCAACTACACTACTCAATATAAACTGGTTCGAACAAGAATGGAACATTTACATAAGCTCTTAAGAGCTTATGAGATCTAATGACAGAATAAGCTGAAAATGAGATGAAATTATTTTCTAGTAATGAAAACTGAACTCTCTAACAAATAACACTAGTTGCCTAACTCGAAACAGTCATATCAAAAACCAATAAGCTGATAACTACCATAATGAAATTAGCATTGAAAAAGTAAAGAATAGAGAAAGATTATCACAATTCTATTTGTTTAATTTGAACAGTAGCCAAAGGAGTAGAAAGATGAATTTAGAAAAACTTAACTTCCATTCATGGTGAAACATACTAATCGGTTACAAAATTAACTAATGCAGTTACAAGATTCAACAAGAAAAGTGAAAGAAAGTTAAACTATCTAACTAACTACACCTACTGTGTGTGATCTACTCCTAAGCTAACCATCTTCAAATGAGGTCTTCTCCTTGTATTTATAGGCGTTTGAGAGGAGGAGTAGAGGTGTTGATGATGTGTGCTATCCAATCCCTTGATGACACATGTAAAATACGAGGATTAAATTCGTTCTTCAAGCTAAACCCAACTTGGGCGTTTCTTCGTCTTTCACTCTTGATCAAATTAATTCATATCATCATGTAGAGGAGATGATGATGATGATTTTTGTAGTTTTGATCTTTGTCTGAATTTTTGTGTAACTCTCGTTATCTTGATTTGAAGGTTTCGGTGGTGGACAAAATGAAACCGTCTGAAACTTGTTTTTTTCTCTCTCTTGATATGATGAAGAAGGACACGTTTGTGTTTTGACCAAGATTTGGTCAATTGACCAAGTTAAGTATATAACCGAAAATTGATTTAATAAAAAGTAAACTTTCCATTGTTTTCATCTTAATCCCTTAATTTTAATCCTTTATCAAATATGATAAAAGCTTTTAAGTAATTTCCATGTCGTCCTTTGTCTTATGAAAGTTACAATTCTAGTCCTCCATCTTGATAATATTGGCAAGTAAGGTCCTTGAAAGCATGATTCGTCCTTTTCTTCATCTTTTTACCAAATAAGTCCTTGAAACCACGTGTTTGCCAAAAATGTATCTTTTTACCTGAAAACACATAAAACACAAATACACGCGTAATTCTGATATTTTAAAGTTAATATAATGTATTTGACTGTATTTTGAGTGGTATTTGGATCATAATTGATGAGTGTTTTCACACTTATCAACTCTCCTCCACTTGACCATTGTCATGACCTCATGCAATGCAGCATTTTAAAGCTATAGAGTGCACTTTTCTCATAATTAACCCACCTTGGCCATTTTATGATTTAATAAACTAGACTATACTACATGATGAATGGTTTTTTTAATATTTACAATGCAATGCAAGAAAAACAATTTTATTAATATATTTTTGATTTTTTTTCATAAATGGGTTTGATAGAAATAACTCATAAAGAAATCAATGACTTGGATTAGGGCTTTGGTACCATGGATACTTATCACCCTCAAGTTTCACTTTCCCCTTACCAAGCTTAAAAATGGGATCATTGCATTCACAAGTAAAAAGTGCATCAACTTATTCATGACAATTAAATGTGGAACCGGTTATTATTTGAGCAAATTGCTTGAAGGCAAAATTTTCATTATTTCAAGCGTGAAGTATAAGAAATGCAAAATCCAAAAATAAGGAAGCACGGTTTTAATCCTAAGTAATCCTCTCATCCATTACTTGAAAAACCGCTCACAATTAATATAAGTCCGTTTCAAGAGTAATAAGTCATTCGCCTTATGTGTAAAATCCTCATGTCATGCTTTCATAAGTAGCTACACACTCGCTAAGGAAAGAAAAATAAAACTCACGCAATAATTTAAATCTGCCGCCTTTTTGAGACTTTGGATCTTCAACCCCGCAACCCGTCAAGGTAATATTGGATTGGAGCAATCTATTGAATCCCTGCAACCCGTAAAGGTAATATTGGAATTCAATAGTCACTATAATTAACACCACACTGCCCCTCTTGGGAGTCTTGTATAATTATTTTATTTTTTTTCTTTTTTTCTTTTTTTTTTCTAGCCACTCATTTTTTTGTAAGCCGCTCTTATTTTTCTTTATTCCTCACAAAGAAAGTTGAAAAGAATAAAAGGAAAAACACCCGCTAAATATTGAGCATGACATAAGTCTAGTACACATAAAACGTTCTAACTTAGAATCTTAAGACGTACTTATATCAACCATGAATGATTAGACAAAAAATGCATAAGAGATTACAAACCGATTAAAATCGTTCTTGATTATTTATTAACATATATACATGCGAAGAAAATAGAGGTAAAGAAGAAGAAGGGTTTAGCCACAATTAATTATCATGAAGTTTATCTAGCCCTTTTAATACTTGCTTCAACTCTATCATTTCCCATTCTCCACAAATTTAAAATCTTAAATAATGAGACTAGTGGATGCTTAGCCTAATAGACCAATGAAGGACTACATGGTTAAGGATACTAGCTAGAGAGTGCTTAGATAAGCAAACTCGGGTTGAGTCAAAATATCCATGGCGGGCCTAATATGTCAAAGAAGTCTAAATTTGTTAAACCATATCCTTTATTATATTTTTTCTTTTTTATATATTTTTGATGAAAAATAAAAGAAAAATATATACAATGCAAATGAAAAATGATTGATGCAAAAATTATGAATGCATATTTTTTGTGGCCAAAGTAGATCAAAAATTTGAAAAATGTTGAAAAATTAATTTTCCCAATTATCATGAAGTCAATAGGAATGTTCTAGGTAAGGTCACTTCGATAGAAGTCTCCCCTATACTTAAGATAAACATTGTCCTCAATGTTTAAGATCATGGAAGTATAAAACTTCCCCTACAGTTATGACATTGATAACTTTGTTTAACCCAAGCTAAGAAAGAGACAACTAAAGGGTATTCATTTTAAGCACAAGTGTTTTGAATATCACAATAGCAAAGACTAATCAAAGTGAACCAGATACACGGGCCTCCTCCATAAGCTCCAAGCATGAAATGTGAGAGAGCAACCCTTGAAGCAAACACCAAAAGACGAAGAAAGGCCACCCCTCCACTTCAACTCTACTATAACACCTTTTAATTAAACCTAACCTATTTAAATCTACTCTACGTTTTCTAACCTAGTTATTCAATGCTTGAGTTTTTTTAATCCTAAGTCGCTAGCTCGACTCGGACCCGAATTAAATTGTCCTTGGGGAAACCATCATGGAGAATAAAGAATATCCACATTGAAGCACATATCAGATGATACACTCAAACTTAGCACGTTGCCATATACTATAAGATATACAATATCCGCCTCGATAAATGGAACGGTCCAACGTGTCTCAAGTTTGTCCAACATACGAAATCTCTCATATAGGAAGCACCCCAGGATCAAATACATAGTTCCCATCTCTACATGTGAACAACTCCAAAGTAGGTAGCATCACCAAAGTAAGCTCATACAATAAGACCATCGAAATCACACTCTTAAGTGGAGTAGATGAAAACCAAGGTGTCTTAAATTTACGTATCCCAGAATCAAAAACCTTTCCCTTCATGGGAAAATAAGAAGATGAACTCGTATCAACCATATAAGATTCCCCCTTAGTGATCAAAGCATCATGAGAAAATAAAGGTGTAGGTATCAAAACATTCATAACTATTATATCCATATTGGTCTCCTCATCATCATCAAAAGGTGGGTAATCTTCCATAGAAGGCATAGAAAAAGGAGGATAAAGATTAATAGTGTCTTGTGGAGGAGGTGTAGGCTCTATGTTCCCACAAAGCATGTTCTCACTAAGACGAATATCCTCTTCCCAATTAGAATCACTATCATCAACCTCAATATCAATATTAGCAAGATAAGCCTCTATGGTGGTATCAATATCCATATGAGAATCCATATCAAAGGTTTTGGGTTCTAAAGGTGCCATAGGTGAAAAAGGATCAATCTCTAAGAGTATAGGATCTTCATCAATAACCAACTTCAAGGGTGGAAGGGTGGGAATAGAAGGCTCAAAAGAAGGTGTATTAATGAGAGAATCACTCAAAGGGATGATATCATTATAAAAATAAATAGGTGCAACATCAAAAACCGGTGAAGAAATATCGATGAAAGGTTCTTCTTCTATGGAATCATCATTATCGTGTGTGTTGTCGAGGAGATAAGATGATAAACGTTTGATAAAACCTCACGAATATGAACATCTTCCACTTCTTCTATATGATCAACATCATCATCCAAATTAGGAATGTCATCTTGACATAAAAAGTCATCGGATGATATATCATAAGATGCCTCACTAGAATCACAATCATCATCCTCTATTTGTGGCAAGTCTTGCATAAACTCTTCCTCAATCTCATTATCCTTTTCTTTAAACAATTCATCAAGATCAAAGTCACAAAAATCACTAGTAGTTGTTGATTCAAAAGTTGGATGATCCTTGCTAGACCCGAATTAGGCTTAATTCGGGTTGGCTGGGCTCCGGCTCCTGCACCAAGTGAATCGTTTGGTTGGGATCCTGCACACTAAACAACACGCGTTAGGCTTACCGTGGGAATGTTCCCCACGATTAGACGCCAACGTGAGAGTAAGTAATCGATTAGGGTTTATGTGAGTTGAGATAGTAGAACGTAATGCCTTTGTGGAACCCTTGGGGGTTCCTTTTATAGGCAGTGGAACCCTAGTGGGCTGCCACTGATACTTCGGCCCCAAGGAAAGGATAACTATCAGAATTAGAATGATTGTTATCTTCTAATTATAGTAGTGAATATCCTCCTCTTTTGGGGTAAACCTATTCCTAGACAGAATATGATTCTGTCTAACCCTATGTCAGCCGCACCGGGCCGTGGGTCGCACACATGTGTGCGCTCACTGTTCATCCAAGCCCATAAGCCTGAATGACATTATCCCACCCATCTGTGATGGACCGGATACGGGTAGTACCCATGGGCCGGGTTCATGACCCGGCTGGGGACTATACGTCATCATGTCCCCCCAGTCTAGTTGTTACAACCATAGGTGTAACCTCTAGACTACCAAGATGCTCCCTGGACGTACCAAGAAAAAATAGGGAATGATAAGCTGTCCAAGAATTTGTGCTGGCCGCACATGGCAACCTGACTTAGGAAATTATTCCATTATTACCTCGACCGCACATGGCGACCGAGACAAATTAAATATAGCATTAAATGACAACTCTTACGTAAGAGCCGCATATCCCGACATTAATAACTGTTCACCTGACATTTTGACTGACAAAAGTGCAACCAGTCAGAACCTTGAGCAGTGGAAACGTTTGAGTCAGAAGTGACCCGTGGGTCTCGCCTGACGTTTCATTTGCCACTTGCCCCCTAACCACACGATCAAGAATAGTGGCAGACACGTGTCACACATCCAACAGGTCATGACCCACGAGGCAACCCTATAAATAAGCCACCCCTACGGCTGTGTGAAACACACAGTTATAACCTCCATTTCTGCCATTAAAGCTTTCTTCTTAGCTCAAATCAATTACGCACGGATCCCTTCACACGCAGGTTAGAACACCACGTCCTTACACTTTTATTTAGTAATGGCTTACAGAAACAACCCTACCATTGGATCCGTGCTGAATGTAATGACCCAAGACCAATTAAATCACTTTTGCACAAACTATTTCATCCCTACCAACCTACACCCCTCACTCCCTAGCGCTGGAGACCTCATAACTGAGGCTCCAGCGGGTCAGATTGACATGTACACTCGCCTTTTCGAGATCCTCTGCCGTGCTAGGAGAATCCCCCCAACCGTAGAATTATTCCGGCTCTTTTATGTTCCCAACATAGTAAATGGTTGGGTATCTTTTAAGAAACGATCCCCTAACAGTCCCCAATCGCACAATAAGCCAATGGATTCGTTGAAAAACTGGTATGACCACTACTTTTTCATTGACGCAGTAGCATGGCCGGCTGATTACACCTTTAGAAATAGGATACCCCACGACCCCAAGCCTCACACAAGTACATACAACCCCCGACATTCCCAAGAATTAGATATAAATAGGACCGGGTTCCATAGAAGTCTTCCCGAGTCATTTCTATGTTTGCTAGGGATTAGCCGCAATTACTTTGGCCCGTCCAATAGGTATCCTGTGTTTTGGAGAAGGCACGGTGAAGGTAGGCTAACATCCGTACATAAAAACTTATTCAATCATTTTATAAATGGCTAACATATTTTGTTTTGTGTTGGGCAGAAATGAACTTCTTTGGACTTTTACGCTATGGCGACCCGAAGCTCGTACCGGAGGGTTCCCGTCCCCTCCATGAGAATGAGCTACCCCCTCTTGAGCATACCCGAAACGTGACGGTTGCTCTTAAAGCCGTGCCAGATCCACACTCGGACGAGGGAGAGCAAGGAGATAATGAGGGTGGTGATAACAGGATGCATGAAGGAGGAGCCGGGCCCTCCTCACCACATAGAGAAGAGCACGGAGATAATATTGACTTAACCACCTCCATCCTTCGCCGGATGATGGGCGATGATGATGAAGAAGTACAACAAACAAATGAGGAAGAAGAAGAAGTGGAAAAAGAAGCCGAGGAGGAGACTAAAGAAGCAACAGCTCAGCCTGTCGCCAGGCGTACCCGTAAAAGAAACAAACGAGTGAGGAAAGCTGCTTTAGCCGAGATTGGCGAACACAACGCTCCTCCCAAGAAACTTCGAGAAGACCACCCCTTGTACCAATCTGTTGGTAGTACTACCCAGGGTTCCGAGACTATCCGAACCGCCCATGTCGATCCCGTCACTCAGATTGCCCCAACCGCATCAGAATTAGCAAGAAATGACATGTAAGACTCCATCCTAACACGTAAGAATGACAACTCCTTTTTGAAGCAACACTTAATATGTATCCACATGCTTGTTTTCACAGGGATGAACAAAATGGTGCCGCGCCTCCTCCTGACACTCAAATAGATAAGGGAAAAGGAAAAGAAGTGGAAAGAAACCACATGCTTCACACGGCCGCCACAAAGTCCGGCCCTGTCTTTGAAGAAGGTTCACCCACAACCTCCCAAGACCACCCAACGTCCGGCCCCCCTCAATCGTTCAACCCTATATGGAATATCACAACTGCATCACGAATGAGGGACGCCGATGAATGCGGGAGTACCTCAACAACTGCATACCACCAGGCTTGGTGCGAGAGGTGAACGCGCTTAGCCATGCGGACTTGGCAGATGAGTATAATGGTGCTTTGGTACACCAAATGGCGATGGGCACCTCGATGAGGGTAAGGTTTGAAGCCGCACTTGGGCATGTGGAATCCCTTAAGAGGAAGGTTGGACGGAGGGAGAAGATGATCGTGGACAATGAAGCTCAAATTGCAGACCTCCAATCCCAACTGGCTAGCGCCGAGGCGACCATAAAAAAGCAATCGGTCCGCGCGAATGAATACGACCAACAAGTGGCCAACCTTGAGTCAAAACTAGATGCCGCGACCACCAAGGTACATATCCGTGCTGCACCACCCATTTTCTAAAAGAATTATACTCTAACGTTTTATCTCTTATAGGTAGCCACAGCGGAAGCGTCTGCCCAGTCGTACTCCAGCCAAGTATCCGTACTTAACAAGAAACTAGAAGACGCGCACATGGCAGTCCAAAGCATGGAGAAGGTACAAAAGGAACTTACTGATGAGAGGGCCGTCACCCAAGATCTGAAAGAGGCGATTGCCCAAAAAGATTTGATGATTGATGCCCTCACCGCCGAGCGTGACGACATTCTATGCCCCCAACTACTAGCGGCTATTGCCGGCCGTAGGTGGATGGTAGGGCATGGAGCACGCTTGGCCGTCACAAAGGTACTAGAGGCCCCCGAATTTGTGCAACAGTTTGCAAGTCTTGTGTCCGATGGCATTGACCACGGACGTCATGAGGGAATGGTCCAGGTCGTAGAGCTGATCAAGAAGAGGGAGAACTTCACCAGACATGCTTTCTTTAACCCTGAGGCGGCTAACAAGATGGCTGCTTCTATGGCCGCAATGCGAGACCTGCATTATCCATTCTTGGCTGAGCTGGAGGCCACAAAAGATGCATCCAATATGGAAATCATGGAAAAGATAAGTTTGAGTGCGTTCTCCCAAGATGAGAGTCATTCTCGTTCCTCCTTCACCCCATCCCCCAGCCACCTGACGCTCTCCGTCTATGAGGATGTAACCAGGATCGTGCTTGATGAAAAACCTTTAAGTGTGGTGCTAGAGAGGAACGTTGCTCAAGCCCGGAAGCGGAAGGAAAGTGGTGAATGGTTGTCATCCTTGATCGAGGAACAAGTGGAGATAGGTAAGCTTCTCCCCCCTATGTAGGGTGCTTCTAGTTTATGATCAATTTTAGACAACTCTTGTTTGTAACCGCTGAATATTTGTTGTTTTTATTCGTCCGTGTATGTACACGGCTAAAACATGTTCATTTTGTATGTAAGTCCGTGATGACCACGGCCATTTTTGATATTTTTATTTGGAAACTTGTGTATTTTAATTGTGTTGAATATTGTATACCAATACTGCATGATGCGTCACGTCTTACACACAAATAAGGAAAATACATACAAGCCTATAATTTACTAGACATGCGACATGCGTCTTTACTATGCGAAGCACGGTGTGACTACGACATATGAAACTTACCACACGTCTTGTAATTAAGGTGTCTAGTAAGGATACATGATCCGTAAGGCTGGGGTTGCATCCCTCTTACACGGCAAGTTGAATTAGTAGGTTCACTTAATCCTCTTACCCCGCCTGGAGGCGTATAGTACATGTACAGTAGTTTGAAAGAATGCATATGAATAAAACATGGCATATTATAATATAAGTAAAATTCATACGTGATGAGACTGCTTTTATACATGGTCTCATCGTCCAAAACGGCCTTAAAATACATAAAATATCATAAAATAGACCAAATATATGCTCGTGTTTGCTACTTGTGTATTTTTAGGTACGGATATTGAGGAATTGGCAAAAGAACACAAGAATTAATCAAAAACGAACACGGGAAACGAAGTCGCACAATGAACCGGGCCCAAGTTTGGATTTTGCAAAAAGACCCTTGAAGAATTGAAGATTGGCAAAAATGGCCCCTCATCTTTGAAGAACTTGTCACATTTGACCCTCAAAATATCAAATGTACAAGAATGGTCCTTAATATTTGAAGATATTACACTTCCAGTCCTTGAAGAATCAAGTTTATACAAAAGGGGCCCTTGGAAAAAGTTTTGTAAACCTTTGTGCCAAATTTGACAAGTTGTCAAAAGTTGACAAAGGTTATTTAGGCGCTGTTGGGTATTTAATACAAAGTGGAAAGAAGTACAAAACTTGGGGACCAATTCTGCCCAACCACCAAAACCCACCACCAACCAACCAGTGACACGTCAACCCTACCCGTCCATTACCCATTACCCAACCCAAGTTTATTTAATAAACTGGGTCAACACCCCAGTCAAACCCCACCATTTCCCTACTTGACATTAATTTAAAAACAAATTACACCCAAACCAGATTAAACACAACTTAATCACCCATAAACCCTAAATCACCCCAGATTCAATCTCACCCAAATCAAAGGGTTTTACCCTGATACCTTCCAGAACCTTGATTCACGTCCCTCTCATCCTTTCCCACCTCACCCAACACATTCACATGCTCTGTGGGACCCTCCCCAAGCCTCCCCTGCTCCATCACTTTCACACAAAACCCCACACCCGACCATTTAAACACACCAGATCATCCCCTTGGTCCCCAAGTTCAATCCAACGTTCCAGATTGAAGATTCCAAGCTGGCACCAGTACAAGCATCACATGGGCACGATTTTGACCCATTTTCAGTCAAATCTTCAAGGGCTTTTTAGGCATTTCAGTTTGCTAGGGTTTAGTGACCTAGAATGTTCTACTTAGTCTATTTAAGGAGGATGAAACCTGTTCATACCCCTTGTTCCAGTTTTTAGCCTATAACCTTGTAATTCCTTTTTTAAGAAATAAAGTTTGGTGTTTGATAAAATCAATTTTAATTCCTTTTATGTTTTTAAAAAGTTTGTGTGTTGTGTTAAGGCTATAACTGAGTTCCATTTAACTTTGGGTAAACACTTGTGTGTTTTGAGTATTTTCAAAAAATTTTCAAAAGTTTTAAACTTGATTCAAATTTCAGAAAGCAAAAACCTTTGAAGTGAAAGGGGAAAAGGAGTTTGATTTGTGAGTTTGGATTAGTTTAAAACCTGTTTAGTTTTAAAGGTGATTGGATTTTAAGGAAGTTTTCAGAAAATCAGAAAAGTGGTATTTTCTTGTGTTTGTTTTTGTTCTTGATTTGCAGTTTACTGTTGATATAGTTCAGCACCAACCCTAGTTGGTAAGGAGGTGACAAAGCTGTCACAAAGAACCCTGGATGTAGGGTTCTTAGGTACAAATTCTTTTCCTTTTTAAAAATTTCAGAAAAAATGATGCTTGATTGATTTTTGCATGATAAGGTGATCTTTGTTGTTAAAAGCTGTTGATTAGTGTTCTTATGTGTATTTATACATGTTAAATGCTATATGAACCTATTTGATTAAGTTTGTAAGGTTTTGAGTTGAAAAGTTTTGGTTTACAAAATATAAAAGGGTGTTTGGATACATGTTTTAGCAGGTTAAGATCCTTGATTGTGCTTGCAAAAACGTGTTAGAGAAGTTAAA
Organism: Glebionis coronaria; assembly: GCA_025667525.1. Classification (NCBI taxonomy): domain Eukaryota; kingdom Viridiplantae; phylum Streptophyta; class Magnoliopsida; order Asterales; family Asteraceae; genus Glebionis; species Glebionis coronaria. The sequence goes on from JANFOE010000217.1 coordinate 1,072,695, forward strand.
AAAGGGATTGTGTTAGGTTTTATGCTAGTATTAGTTTACTTTGGTGAGATTTCAAAGCAAGTTTAAGTGTAAAAAGGAAAAGTGAGCTTGAAAATCTGCTTAGGCCTATTTGTGCTTATTTTTCATGATTTTTGTGCTTAATCTTTGAAACCTGTTAAGATATTGGGTGATTCAAGGTCCGATTTGGTTTGCATATTTATTGGTGAGTGTGTATGCTTAATTTGAGCCATTGAAGTTCACTAGTGTGCTTGTAATCTGCTTATAGTCCACCAGACCTGCACAAGTGCATCAGAAACTTGAATGTGCCTTGAGTGCCTTGATTTGTGATTGTTTGTGATTATTGTGTGCTAAGTGTGATTGTTTTCTGCTTGTTGTGACTCCCTTCACTCAGAAAGAGTGAAGGGGTGCCCTTTGTTCCAACAAATCACCTCAAACAAAGCAAACAACCAAGTCCTCTTGGTTGCATACTTGTTCATCAGAAGTATTAGCAGACCTGGGCACGTTTTGCCCATTTCCAGGCTTGATCATTGTTTAAATTAAGTTGTTTTTGAGTTTCTGTGTTCAATTAAGTTACTGGATTAAGTTTTTAAAATTTGAAAAAAAAAAAAATATATAAATTCCAAAAAGGACGTGGCCATGACTCGAACCTGCGCCACTCCTCTCACAACACAACACTCTAACCATCTGCCCTAGGGTCTTTGACTGGTAAGAGTTTACAAGGTTTAATATATAAGGTGTTTGTGATTTGGCTTCTCATAAATAAGCCGTGGCTTATTTGACTTATTTCAGCTTATTTAGTAAGCTTTTTAGCTTCTTTTCATTTTTCCTAGGTTTTAAATAGGTTTTAGGATTTTTCTGGCTAAAAGTATTATTTTTCCTTTTATTTAATTAATTTTTAGGATTATTTCTATTTTTAAATTTAGAAAGTCGTTTAAAAATATTAAACAGTAATAAAAAAATACAAAAAAATAGTTTTTAGGTTTTAATTTGTATTTTTGAGGTTTACATATAAAAAAGTTTTCAAAAACTTTAATTTTTAATTTTATTTGATTTTAGGTTTTTTATTAAACTTTAAAAATTAATATAAAATTAATTAAGAGGTTTTAGAAACTTTAATTTACATTTTCTTCTTATTTAGAATATTTAGGATTTTGAGAATTTTTTAGAATTTATTTGAGAACTTTAATTTTTTAGAATATTTTATTATTATTTTATTCATTAAAATAAAAAGTTTAATTTTTATTTCTTTTTCATTTTTCCTAGGTTCTTTATCATTAATTAGGACTTTTCCCATTTGTAGATTAATTTTTAGGCTTTTCAATTAATTTTTAGAATTAATTTAAGATTTAATAGATTTTAATAGTTTTTAGGAGTTTAAAAATAGCTTAATTTGGTTTTAAAATTTTTAAAAATAGTTTTTAGTTTAATTAGGTCATTTTTGAGGTTTACAAACTATAAAACCTTGTTTAAGGCTTTTTAATATTTAAAAGTGATTTTTAGGGCTTTAATTAGCATTAAAAAGTCATTATTAAATTAATTAAAAGGTTTTGGCAAGTTTGGATTTTTTGTAAACCCTTAGAATATTATTTGGGATTTTTTTAGTAATTTTTAGGAATTTTTAGGTTAAAATTTTAAATTTTGTGTTTTTTACGTTTTACGTCGTAACTTTCTAGTAGTGTTTTTGCCTTATTTTTCACCATATTTTTTTTCGTCTTCGTCATTTTCTCTTCTTTTCTTCTCATTAATAATCAAAAACATAAATCATCATTCATTACACAACACACGTGCCTCCTCGAGAGAACGAACTCACTTTTAGGGTCATTTACACACAGTTTTCCTAAATCGTCGTGCTTACCCTATATATTATTGCCTGTTTTTCTAAACAAGTGTGATTTTACAATTTATCAAAATGGCGCCGCTGCCGGGGAGGCGTGTTGTGTTTTGATTTGGCATTGTTGTTTTTATACTAACTATAATTAGTATTTGTATTAGTAGCACTCTACTAATACGTATTATCGTTTTTCGGTTTTTGTTTGAATATTATTACTATATTGTATACGTAGAACAATAAATACACAAGTACTCCAAATACGTGAGCAATCACAACCTTGATTCGGGATTTCATCACTCGATCATTGTATTCGAATCTCAAACCAAAGAAAAAGGCAAAAATAGATAAATACTTTCGTGAAGCTTAATCTTGATAATACAAACTATAAGGTGGGTATAAGGCGGTTGTATTTCACAACCTAAAGGAAAAAGGCTCTTAAGTGCTTCGCGCCGCCTAGTTTCCTCCGCTTGCTTGTGCGTATTTGATTTTGAGAGTGAATCGAGGGTTTTGCCGCCCAAAGTATTACTACATATCATATATATTTTCTTGGTTTCATTTGATTAAACCCTCTTGAACGATTTGGTGTTCCACCATCGTTCTAGAGTCATCGAAGGCGTTCACTCCACGTGATCGTTTTCATTCCTTGAGGCCTTTTTAATCAAGAGATTTGATTAAGTGAGGAGATTTGTGGACTCATTGTCTACTTAATACATTCACCAATTCCAAAAAGGTTAATACAATCAAAAAACCACAAAAAAATTTTGAAAAAGTAAAAATACCAAAAAGAATCTTCTTTGCTCGCCTTCTCGTTGTACGTGACGTTTATGCAAACTCGCTCTAAAGCTAGACGTGCTCGTAAACGAAGAAACAAATCACTCACTCTTTCTAGTGAGGAGTCTCCTATTGACGAACCCATTGTACGAGAAGAACCAACCATGGCGAATCGAACTATGATGGAGTTACTTCAAGCACCCACCGAGGGTTATGGAGAAGCTATTGTGATTCCCGCAATCCTTGCGGAGAATTTTGAGGTGAAAATGGGTTTGTTGTCGATGATCCAAAACAACAAATTCCGTGGTGATGAGAAGGACAATCCGCACAACCATATCCGCCAATTTAATCGTCTTACCGCCACGTGCAAATTCAAGGATGTCTCGAATGACTCGATTAAGATGATGCTTTTTCCGTATTCCTTAGCGGGGCCCGCAAAAATTTGGTTAGAGAAAGAGCCACCCAATTCTATATTGACGTGGAAGGATCTCGTTTCGAAATTTGTGAACCAATTTTTTCCGCCCTCTAAGACTACGCATTTGAAGAATGAGATTTCTAAATTTTCACAAGAATCAAATGAAAGTTTTTCTACGGCTTGGAATAGGTTTAAGGAGATGTTACACGAATGTCCTCATCATGGTTTTTCCGATTTGCACCAAATCGACACGTTTTACAATGGACTTAACGATCATGAAAGAGATTATTTAAATGCCGCGCGCGGGTGGTAATTTTTTGTGTAAAACGGTTGAAGAAGCTTTGGTCATAATCGAGAATAGGTCTAAGGTTTATAGCCCTCGTCACACACCGAGTGTTGCCAAAAGGGGCTCATCATCGTCTCAAAGTATCAATGCATTACATGATGAAGCAAATGAAGAAAACCGATTTTTCGATAGATTTGCAAACCTTATGTCCCATTGGAAGGCTCAAGAAGCTTCCAACACCGCTTCGGTTAAAGCGGTTTCTAAAAGTTGTTTGTCGTGTGGGGGAGCTCATGATCTTTCCGAGTGCATTACCGCGGATGGTAACACTTCGAATGCTTTTGTAGCCACGGGAACTTATAACCAAATCGGTCAAGGTTCACGTTCAAATCAAGCTCCACCCAATCAAAATGCTAATAATTATCGCAACAACAACCAAGGTGGAAATTACCAAGGAAATCAAAGGAACTATAACAAAGGTAATTACCAAAGTGGAAATGGGCAAATTTCAAACCAAAACCAAAACCGTGATTTTCAAACTAATGCCCAAGGTTTTCAAAACGATCACACCAAAAATCTTCAAGGAGAATTTTTGAATTATGCTAAGGCTAATGATGCTAAGTTTGACAACATGCAACGTGAAATGGTTAGCTTAAGATCCGAGTTGAAAAACGAGCTTAAAAACGAAATTTCTAATGAACTTAAAACTCATGCTAATAAAATGGAAGGAGATGTCACACGACTCCAACAAAATCAACAAAAAATGGAGCAAGGTCAACATGAGATTAAGCAAGATTTGTTGAAAGCGGATGCTAGGCAATCTAAGTTTGAGGACCGAATGGCTAAAATGTTTGAAGCTATCATGTGTAAGCCCTCTTCTTCGGGTGGTCTTCCTAGTGATACCATCGTGAACCCGAAAGGAGAATTGAAGGTTGTTGCTACTCGTAGTGGTAAAACTTTCAAAGAACCCATTTCTCGTCCAAGTACTTCTATGGAGAAGGAAAAAGAGAAAGAACCCGAGGTTGTGGTTGAAAAGGAGCACATTACAATCCCACGAAGTACCGCTCAAACCACACCTACGGTTGAACCAATACCCATAATGGAACCCGAGATTCCAAGGCCGTTGCCTATGCCCAATTTGCCCCAACCCACACCACCTTTACCCTACCCTTCAAGACGAAACAAGGAAAAGGCACAAGAACGAAATAATTATCAATTTGAACTCTTTATGAAAATGTTTCGTGACTTGCATTTTAATATAAGTTTTGCCGACGCCTTAGTCATGATGCCTCGATTTGCCGCGAACTTCAAGAGTATGTTGAATAACAAAGAGAAATTGCAAAAATCGTCTAGTTGTTCTTCGGTTTTTCTAAGCCGCATACCTCAAAAAGTTGGTGATCCTGGAAAGTTTTTAATCCCATGTGCTATCCAAGACATGGAAGAATGCTACGCCTTGGCCGATCTTGGTGCTAGTATTAATTTGATGCCTCTCGAGATTTTTAAATCGCTCAATCTTCCAAATCTCACTCCTTCAAGAATGTCAATCGAAATGGCCGATCATTCTACGATTCTAGCTTGTGGAGTTGCCGAGGACGTCTTTGTGAAAGTTGGGAAATTCTATTATCCCGTGGACTTCATTGTTGTTGATATTCCCATCGATCCTAAAGTTCCGTTAATTTTAGGTCGATCTTTTTTGGATACCTCGAGAGCACTTATCGATGTGCATGCAAGAAAAATCACTCTTCGTTTCAATGAGGAAGAACTCGTCATTAATGCAACCCAAAACTCCACTCTTTCTCATGTTTATTCAATCACATCTTTGTACAATGTCAATCCCATCAAAAACATTTGTCAAAAGATTTCCAATAGAGTTTTAGGAGTTGATAAAAATGAAGTTCCGTCCCCTCCGCCGATGGAGGTTAAGAGTGTTAAGCCTATGATTCCAATCTCGAGTGATTCTTCGGATGATGAATACGTTGATCCCGATGGGGAGGTTTTCTTCGTCGATAAACGTTTTGAGAACTTGCCACCACCTAAACCAAAACGCTTTCAAAATGTGAGAATTTTTAGTGTGACTAACATTGTTTTAGATACACCAAATATTTTTGACATAATTAAATCGGGTTTTTACAAGGAGAGTTTTAAAGATGAAAAAGGAAAAGATTTTGAATCTAATTTAAAAGATTTTTCTACAATTCTAACTCCGTCATCACCGCGGTTATTGAGTACTACAAGCTCGTCTTCTCCTTTTGACGATGCTTTGTGTGGACTTAGTGTGGGGGAAGCCCCTTATGTTCCCTCCCCTTTTTCCACCGAGGACGAGATATTTGATCCTGGAATTGCTTATATAGGGAAATCTCGGTCTTCCACCGATGCAATAAATGGAAAATCTTTTCATTTGATTGGTGCGAGTCTACTTCGAGTAGCTCAATGTTATGACTTACCCATTGTCCCACCCTTCTATTTCTTCTCTCCTATTTTCTTCTATCCCATTGGGATTTGTGTTGGAGTTGTGTTGTCTCGTCTTTCATCCGAAAACGAGGACGCTATCTTTGACCCCGGTATACGTTTATCGGATTTTTAAAGTACTCCACGTGCTTTTGGGCCTTGTTTATCATGTAAGCCCCACCAAAAATTGACCACACCATGATTATCCCTAAATGATCACATTTATGGGGATTCGAGTCGAGCTTTTGACTCGGTTATCAAAAACAAGGTGCCTCGTGAGGGAGACCCATGCTTATCCATGTACATATTATTGCTTTCTAATTAGTTTAATGTGAGGGGATTTGTGCCCTTCCAACCTTTGTTCCGTGGTTGTTTGTGCATTGTGTCTTTTAGATCATAATCTTCACGATTGGAGCCTCTCGTGTTCGTTTCATGGGAGCACTCGATCGTTTGCTTTGGAGGCCATTCCCAATATCCACATCATGATATCCTTTTATGTTCTAACCTTAGGTTTTTAGCACACTTCATAAACGGCTATTACTTATTGGTTACACCCTTTCCATGCTAGATTAGGCATTCGACTACGTCTCTAGTATGGGGGTGTTTGCACCCCTAGACTCAAAACATTGAGGACAGTGTTTAACTTTAGTATGGGGGGGGGGGGGGTGAATAGATACTTGCCTTGCCAAACCTTCACGCTTTCCAAAGTTTATCGTTTTGTTATCGTTTTCTTGCAAAATAAGGCTAAAAATGCTAAAAATGGCCAAATTTTAAAATTTTTCTCATGTTTCATAAGTGTTTGAAGACACGAATGTAGATTTTCCGATGGCGAGAATAAGAGTAATTTTTGACTCGACCGTGCGTGTTGAGCACTTAGCTTTGATTCCTTAACTACACATTAGGCTAAGTCTCTTAAATGAGGACGAGAAATGATAGAGTTAATTATAAGTTATTATGCTAAACGTAGAGTACTCGTATTCTTTCAAAAACTCATGTGTTCTCGTTGTTTGCTTATTCTCCCTTCGCATGTAAATATTTTTTGCTTAATAAATATTGATTTAGCGGTTTAGTTTTGATTGTTGGGTTTCTAGTCTTTTCTAGTAGCTTCCGTGTAATTAAATTGGGAAGACATTAAGGTATCGCCAGCGTCACGGTTTTGAAGTATTGGCACCCTAATAATCGAAAGCTTCACCCAATAATAAGATTTCAAGTGCTCACCTAAATCAAGCAAACATTTTGAAGCCCCACAAGGCCTAAAATCTATGCAAAATTGAAAGTGAATCAAGCCTTAATCTTCGAAGCTTTGAAGATCCAAAATTCGCTTTAGCGTGAGGATATACGTCTTTGGCTAATAAAACCACCGATGAGGCGGATAATAAAAGGCAAGGCAAGACCAAAGTCATAATAAAAGCTTCATGGCGAAGTTGAATAAAAGATGGAGGTAAACCAAAGATAATAAGGTCCTTCCGTTAGGGGGCGTATAAAAGTCTTGGTAATAAGTCTCATGTTCAAAACCGTTATAAAACCGTGTTTATCGATTCTTCTTGTCAACTTAATTTTTTAACATCGTTGTCTATTAGGAGGGGTTATTGATTTGATGGTCTTAGTTACACCGTTAGGACTCTATTTTTAGACCTAAATCTCTATTATCGCATAAGTCAACAATGTATCCTCGTATCATTAAGACATAATAAAATATAAGAGATACAACTTAGGAATAATGGGAGAATAAGTACGTGATTGGGGCATATGAGTAGTGTTAGCATTACTAACTTATAATGACAATGATCTCGTTGCACGCTTGGCATGGGATTAAGGTGAAAATCGAGGACGATGAAATTATTTCTAACGAAGCATTCACGTGTTCTTGTTCTATGAACCTAAACGTCCCATTTTGCGATGAAAATCATACATTATGTCCAAAACGCAAGTAGTAGCAATAGTGTAGTGTAGCTAGTTTATCATTTCATAAAAGTGATTAAAATTGAATTTTGGAGATGCTTTGATACTTTATTGCGTGAGGGCACGGCAATGGTTTAGTATGGGGGAGTGATGAGACTGCTTTTATACATGGTCTCATCGTCCAAAACGGCCTTAAAATACATAAAATATCATAAAATAGACCAAATATATGCTCGTGTTTGCTACTTGTGTATTTTTAGGTACGGATATTGAGGAATTGGCAAAAGAACACAAGAATCAATCAAAAACGAACACGGGAAACGAAGTCGCACAATGAACCGGGCCCAAGTTTGGATTTTGCAAAAAGACCCTTAAAGAATTGAAGATTGGCAAAAATGGCCCCTCATCTTTGAAGAACTTGTCACATTTGACCCTCAAAATATCAAATGTACAAGAATGGTCCTTAATATTTGAAGATATTACACTTCTAGTCCTTGAAGAATCAAGTTTATACAAAAGGGGCCCTTGGAAAAAGTTTTGTAAACCTTTGTGCCAAATTTGACAAGTTGTCAAAAGTTGACAAAGGTTATTTAGGCGCTGTTGGGTATTTAATACAAAGTGGAAAGAAGTACAAAACTTGGGGACCAATTCTGCCCAACCACCAAAACCCACCACCAACCAACCAGTGACACGTCAACCCTACCCGTCCATTACCAATTACCCAACCCAAGTTTATTTAATAAACTGGGTCAACACCCCAGTCACACCCCACCATTTCCCTCCTTAACATTAATTTAAAAACAAATTACACCCAAACCAGATTAAACACAACTTAATCACCCATAAACCCTAAATCACCCCAGATTCAATCTCACCCAAATCAAAGGGTTTTACCCTGATACCTTCCAGAACCTTGATTCACGTCCCTCTCATCCTTTCCCACCTCACCCAACACATTCACATGCTCTGTGGGACCCTCCCCAAGCCTCCCCTGCTCCATCACTTTCACACAAAACCCCACACCCGACCATTTAAACACACCAGATCATCCCCTTGGTCCCCAAGTTCAATCCAACGTTCCAGATTGAAGATTCCAAGCTGGCACCAGTACAAGCATCACATGGGCACGATTTTGACCCATTTTCAGTCAAATCTTCAAGGGCTTTTTAGGCATTTCAGTTTGCTAGGGTTTAGTGACCTAGAATGTTCTACTTAGTCTATTTAAGGAGGATGAAACCTGTTCATACCCCTTGTTCCAGTTTTTAGCCTATAACCTTGTAATTCCTTTTTTAAGAAATAAAGTTTGGTGTTTGATAAAATCAATTGTAATTCCTTTTATGTTTTTAAAAAGTTTGTGTGTTGTGTTATGGCTATAACTGAGTTCCATTTAACTTTGGGTAAACACTTGTGTGTTTTGAGTATTTTCAAAAAATTTTCAAAAGTTTTAAACTTGATTCAAATTTCAGAAAGCAAAAACCTTTGAAGTGAAAGTGGAAAAGGAGTTTGATTTGTGAGTTTGGATTAGTTTAAAACCTGTTTAGTTTTAAAGGTGATTAGATTTTAAGGAAGTTTTCAGAAAATCAGAAAAGTGGTATTTTCTTGTGTTTGTTTTTGTTCTTGATTTGCAGGTTTACTGTTGATATAGTTCAGCACCAACCCCAGTTGGTAAGGAGGTGACAAAGCTGTCACAAAGAACCCTGGATGTAGGGTTCTTAGGTACAAATTCTTTTCCTTTTTAAAAATTTCAGAAAAAATGATGCTTGATTGATTTTTGCATGATAAGGTGATCTTTGTTGTTAAAAGCTGTTGATTAGTGTTCTTATGTGTATTTATACATGTTAAATGCTATATGAACCTATTTGATTAAGTTTGTAAGGTTTTGAGTTGAAAAGTTTTGGTTTACAAAATATAAAAGGGTGTTTGGATACATGTTTTAGCAGGTTAAGATCCTTGATTGTGCTTGCAAAAACGTGTGAGAGAAGTTAAAAAAGGGATTGTGTTAGGTTTTATGCTAGTATTAGTTTACTTTGGTGAGATTTCAAAGCAAGTTTAAGTGTAAAAAGGAAAAGTGAGCTTGAAAATCTGCTTAGGCCTATTTGTGCTTATTTTTCATGATTTTTGTGCTTAATCTTTGAAACCTGTTAAGATATTGGGTGATTCAAGGTCTGATTTGGTTTGCATATTGATTGGTGAGTGTGTATGCTTAATTTGAGCCATTGAAGTTCACTAGTGTGCTTGTAATCTGCTTATAGTCCACCAGACCTGCACAAGTGCATCAGAAACTTGAATGTGCCTTGAGTGCCTTGATTTGTGATTGTTTGTGATTATTGTGTGCTAAGTGTGATTGTTTTCTGCTTGTTGTGACTCCCTTCACTCAGAAAGAGTGAAGGGGTGCCCTTTGTTCCAACAAATCACCTCAAACAAAGCAAACAACCAAGTCCTCTTGGTTGCATACTTGTTCATCAGAAGTATTAGCAGACCTGGGCACGTTTTGCCCATTTCCAGGCTTGATCATTGTTTAAATTAAGTTGTTTTTGAGTTTCTGTGTTCAATTAAGTTACTGGATTAAGTTTTTAAAATTTGAAAAAAAAAATATATAAATTCCAAAAAGGACGTGGCCAGGACTCGAACCTGCGCCACTCCTCTCACAACACAACGCTCTAACCATCTGCCCTAGGGTCTTTGACTGGTAAGAGTTTACAAGGTTTAATATATAAGGTGTTTGTGATTTGGCTTCTCATAAATAAGCCGTGGCTTATTTGACTTATTTCAGCTTATTTAGTAAGCTTTTTAGCTTCTTTTCATTTTTCCTAGGTTTTAAATAGGTTTTAGGATTTTTCTGGCTAAAAGTATTATTTTTCCTTTTATTTAATTAATTTTTAGGATTATTTCTATTTTTAAATTTAGAAAGTCATTTAAAAATATTAAACAGTAATAAAAAAATACAAAAAAATAGTTTTTAGGTTTTAATTTGTATTTTTGAGGTTTACATATAAAAAAGTTTTCAAAAACTTTAATTTTTAATTTTATTTGATTTTAGGTTTTTTATTAAACTTTAAAAATTAATATAAAATTAATTAAGAGGTTTTAGAAACTTTAATTTACATTTTCTTCTTAGTTAGAATATTTAGGATTTTTGAGAATTTTTTAGAATTTATTTGAGAACTTTTAATTTTTTAGAATATTTTATTATTATTTTATTCATTAAAATAAAAAGTTTAATTTTTATTTCTTTTTCATTTTTCCTAGGTTCTTTATCATTAATTAGGACTTTTCCCATTTGTAGATTAATTTTTAGGCTTTTCAATTAATTTTTTGAATTAATTTAAGATTTAATAGATTTTAATAGTTTTTAGGAGTTTAAAAATAGCTTAATTTGGTTTTAAAATTTTTAAAAATAGTTTTTAGTTTAATTAGGTCATTTTTGAGGTTTACAAACTATAAAACCTTGTTTAGGGCTTTTTAATATTTAAAAGTGATTTTTAGGGCTTTAATTAGCATTAAAAAGTCATTATTAAATTAATTAAAAGGTTTTGGCAAGTTTGGATTTTTTGTAAACCCTTAGAATATTATTTGGGATTTTTTTAGTAATTTTTAGGAATTTTTAGGTTAAAATTTTAAATTTTGTGTTTTTTACGTTTTACGTCGTAACTTTCTAGTAGTGTTTTTGCCTTATTTTTCACCATATTTTTTTTCGTCTTCGTCATTTTATCTTCTTTTCTTCTCATTAATAATCAAAAACATAAATCATCATTCATTACACAACACACGTGCCTCCTCGAGAGAACGAACTCACTTTTAGGGTCATTTACACACGGTTTTCCTAAATCGTCGTGCTTACCCTATATATTATTGCCTGTTTTTCTAAACAAGTGTGATTTTACAATTTATCAAAATGTATTTTGATAAATTGTAAAATCACACTTGTTTAGAAAAACAGGCAATAATATATAGGGTAAGCACGACGATTTAGGAAAACCGTGTGTAAATGACCCTAAAAGTGAGTTCGTTCTCTCGAGGAGGCACGTGTGTTGTGTAATGAATGATGATTTATGTTTTTGATTATTAATGAGAAGAAAAGAAGAGAAAATGACGAAGACGAAAAAAAATATGGTGAAAAATAAGGCAAAAACACTACTAGAAAGTTACGACGTAAAACGTAAAAAACACAAAATTTAAAATTTTAACCTAAAAATTCCTAAAAATTACTAAAAAAATCCCAAATAATATTCTAAGGGTTTACAAAAAATCCAAACTTGCCAAAACCTTTTAATTAATTTAATAATGACTTTTTAATGCTAATTAAAGCCCTAAAAATCACTTTTAAATATTAAAAAGCCCTAAACAAGGTTTTATAGTTTGTAAACCTCAAAAATGACCTAATTAAACTAAAAACTATTTTTAAAAATTTTAAAACAAAATTAAGCTATTTTTAAACTCCTAAAAACTATTAAAATCTATTAAATCTTAAATTAATTCTAAAAATTAATTGAAAAGCCTAAAAATTAATCTACAAATGGGAAAAGTCCTAATTAATGATAAAGAACCTAGGAAAAATGAAAAAGAAATAAAAATTAAACTTTTTATTTTAATGAATAAAATAATAATAAAATATTCTAAAAAATTAAAAGTTCTCAAATAAATTCTAAAAAATTCTCAAAAATCCTAAATATTCTAACTAAGAAGAAAATGTAAATTAAAGTTTCTAAAACCTCTTAATTAATTTTATATTAATTTTTAAAGTTTAATAAAAAACCTAAAATCAAATAAAATTAAAATAAAGTTTTTGAAAACTTTTTTATATGTAAACCTCAAAAATACAAATTAAAACCTAAAAACTATTTTTTTGTATTTTTTTATTACTGTTTAATATTTTTAAATGACTTTCTAAATTTAAAAATAGAAATAATCCTAAAAATTAATTAAATAAAAGGAAAAATAATACATTTAGCCAAAAAAATCCTAAAACTTATTTAAAACCTAGGAAAAATGAAAAGAAGCTAAAAAGCTTACTAAATAAGCTGAAATAAGTCAAATAAGCCACGGCTTATTTATGAGAAGCCAAATCACAAACACCTTATATATTAAACCTTGTAAACTCTTACCAGTCAAAGACCCTAGGGCAGATGGTTAGAGCGTTTTGTTGTGAGAGGAGTGGCGCAGGTTCGAGTCCTGGCCACGTCCTTTTTGGAATTTATATTTTTTTTTTTTTTCAAATTTTAAAAACTTAATCCAGTAACTTAATTGAACACAGAAACTCAAAAACAACTTAATTTAAACAATGATCAAGCCTGGAAATGGGCAAAACGTACCCAGGTCTGCTAATACTTCTGATGAACAAGTATGCAACCAAGAGGACTTGGTTGTTTGCTTTGTTTGAGGTGATTTGTTGGAACAAAGGGCACCCCTTCACTCTTTCTGAGTGAAGGGAGTCACAACAAGCAGAAAACAATCACACTTAGCACACAATAATCACAAACAATCACAAATCAAGGCACTCAAGGCACATTCAAGTTTCTGATGCACTTGTGCAGGTCTGGTGGACTATAAGCAGATTACAAGCACACTAGTGAACTTCAATGGCTCAAATTAAGCATACACACTCACCAATCAATATGCAAACCAAATCAGACCTTGAATCACCCAATATCTTAACAGGTTTCAAAGATTAAGCACAAAAATCATGAAAAATAAGCACAAATAGGCCTAAGCAGATTTTCAAGCTCACTTTTCCTTTTTACACTTAAACTTGCTTTGAAATCTCACCAAAGTAAACTAATACTAGCATAAAACCTAACACAATCCCTTTTTTAACTTCTCTAACACGTTTTTGCAAGCACAATCAAGGATCTTAACCTGCTAAAACATGTATCCAAACACCCTTTTATATTTTGTAAACCAAAACTTTTCAACTCAAAACCTTACAAACTTAATCAAATAGGTTCATATAGCATTTAACATGTATAAATACACATAAGAACACTAATCAACAGCTTTTAACAACAAAGATCACCTTATCATGCAAAAATCAATCAAGCATCATTTTTTCTGAAATTTTTAAAAAGGAAAAGAATTTGTACCTAAGAACCCTACATCCAGGGTTCTTTGTGACAGCTTTGTCACCTCCTTACCAACTGGGGTTGGTGCTGAACTATATCAACAGTAAACCTGCAAATCAAGAACAAAAACAAACACAAGAAAATACCACTTTTCTGATTTTCTGAAAACTTCCTTAAAATCCAATCACCTTTAAAACTAAACAGGTTTTAAACTAATCCAAACTCACAAATCAAACTCCTTTTCCACTTTCACTTCAAAGGTTTTTGCTTTCTGAAATTTGAATCAAGTTTAAAACTTTTGAATTTTTTTTGAAAATACTCAAAACACACAAGTGTTTACCCAAAGTTAAATGGAACTCAGTTATAGCCTTAACACAACACACAAACTTTTTAAAAACATAAAAGGAATTACAATTGATTTTATCAAACACCAAACTTTATTTCTTAAAAAAGGAATTACAAGGTTATAGGCTAAAAACTGGAACAAGGGGTATGAACAGGTTTCATCCTCCTTAAATAGACTAAGTAGAACATTCTAGGTCACTAAACCCTAGCAAACTGAAATGCCTAAAAAGCCCTTGAAGATTTGACTGAAAATGGGTCAAAATTGTGCCCATGTGATGCTTGTACTGGTGCCAGCTTGGAATCTTCAATCTGGAACGTTGGATTGAACTTGGGGACCAAGGGGATGATCTGGTGTGTTTAAATGGTCGGGTGTGGGGTTTTGTGTGAAAGTGATGGAGCAGGGGAGGCTTGGGGAGGGTCCCACAGAGCATGTGAATGTGTTGGGTGAGGTGGGAAAGGATGAGAGGGACGTGAATCAAGGTTCTGGAAGGTATCAGGGTAAAACCCTTTGATTTGGGTGAGATTGAATCTGGGGTGATTTAGGGTTTATGGGTGATTAAGTTGTGTTTAATCTGGTTTGGGTGTAATTTGTTTTTAAATTAATGTTAAGGAGGGAAATGGTGGGGTTTGACTGGGGTGTTGACCCAGTTTATTAAATAAACTTGGGTTGGGTAATGGGTAATGGACGGGTAGGGTTGACGTGTCACTGGTTGGTTGGTGGTGGGTTTTGGTGGTTGGGCAGAATTGGTCCCTAAGTTTTGTACTTCTTTCCACTTTGTATTAAATACCCAACAGCGCCTAAATAACCTTTGTCAACTTTTGACAACTTGTCAAATTTGGCACAAAGGTTTACAAAACTTTTTCCAAGGGCCCCTTTTGTATAAACTTGATTCTTCAAGGACTGGAAGTGTAATATCTTCAAATATTAAGGACCATTCTTGTACATTTGATATTTTGAGGGTCAAATGTGACAAGTTCTTCAAAGATGAGGGGCCATTTTTGCCAATCTTCAATTCTTCAAGGGTCTTTTTGCAAAATCCAAACTTGGGCCCGGTTCATTGTGCGACTTCGTTTCCCGTGTTCGTTTTTGATTGATTCTTGTGTTCTTTTGCCAATTCCTCAATATCCGTACTAAAAATACACAAGTAGCAAACACGAGCATATATTTGGTCTATTTTATGATATTTTATGTATTTTAAGGCCGTTTTGGACGATGAGACCATGTATAAAAGCAGTCTCATCAATACGACTAACAAAAAATCTAAAAAATGATTTGCACGGAACAAGTCGTGGGGCTAGCTAGGCACCATGGCATTTTATTAGAACGTTTAAAATTTTGTTTGAACAATAATGACAAGTCCTAAAAAACAAGAAAGGAAACTAAACAAACATAAGAAAACAAAACAGATAGACCGCATGGTTCTTCATTAAAGCCACATATAGCAAAGCACCCATGCGGAAGCCGTAGCTTTCAAAGATAGCACCTTTTGAGATTGGAAATGTTCCATGTGCGTTCTAGGTCGCGGCCATCCATGTCACGTAACTTGTACGCGCCTCGTCCCAAGGCCTCCGTGACTTCATACGGTCCTTCCCACTTAGGGCCCAGTTTTCCTGTATTCTCCGCTCGACTCGCTTCATTAGCACGATAGACATTGTCTCCCGGTCGAAAAGAAACACCCTTGACCTTGGCGTCATAATAAGCTTTCATTTTAGCCCTGGACTTAGCCTCATTGATGGCTGCTATTTCCCTTTTTTTCTTCCAACAGATCCAGGTTGATTCGCAGCTGTTCATCGTTCGTGACGACATTAACCTCCGACATGCGGATGGTAGGCATTCCTATTTCTGCTGGTATAACAGCTTCAGTGCCGTAGGCCAATGCAAATGGTGTATCCCCGTTGGCTGTTTTGATCATAGTCCTGTGTGCCCATAGCACATGTGACAACTCATCGACCCATCTGCCACTTCGTTCATCCAAACGCGCCTTGATGCCATTTCCCAAGCTTCTATTTGCCCGTTCGACGAGGCCATTTGTCTGCGGATGCTTAACAGATGCGAAGCGCCGCTTGATGTTCAATGATGCACACCAGTCTTTGAATGGATTGTCCGTGAACTGTTTACCGTTATCCGAGATGATTTCTCCTGGTAGGCCAAAACGGCACACAATATGTTCCCAAACAAACTTTTTAACTTGTTTGCTTGTGATAGATTTGACTGCCTTGGCCTCTATCCATTGTGTGAAGTAGTCCATTGCGACAATCAAGAATTTAACTCCCCCCGCAGCTATAGGAAATGGTCCTGCAATGTCGATTCCCCACTTGTAGAATGGCCATAGGGACGTAATAGGTGTAAGCTCCTGCTGTGGGTGCCGCGGTACTGGCCTATGCACTTGGCAATTACTACACTTGCGAATCATGTCGCGCGCATCTCTGTGCATGGTAGGCCAATAATATCCTGTCCGTAAGGCTCTAGCTACCACGGATCGTGGACCTGCATGCATGCCGCACAATCCTTCATGTATGTCACTGATTACGTATGCGGCCTGACGTGGTCCCACACACCGCAGCCACGGCTGCAAGAAAGAGCGCTTGTAAAGGATGCCTTCTCGAAGTTCGAAATGCTGCGACTTCCTCCTGATGCGCCGTGCTGCTTTTTCCTCGTCTGGAAGGGTCTCTCTAGTCAAATACTTGATAATCGGGGTCATCCATGTAGGTCCATCCTCCTCAACTATAGTAGCGACCTCCCCTTCCATTATAGATTTCTCCTTGAGTATTTCCACCAAGACTTGTTTAGACAAGTGAGCGAAGCTTGTGGATGCGATATTACTAAGAGGGTCCGCCTTCTTGTTCTCGCCCCTTGGCACCTGCTTGATGGAAAACTTACTGAAAACCGCGATTAGTGACTTGAATTTTTCCAAGTACCTGACCAAGTTTTCCTCCTTAGCCACATATCCACCTAGAATATGGTTCGCGACAAGCCGTGAGTCCACGTAGGCCTCAAGGTTGCGGACTCCCATTCTAGCGGCGATTTTCAAACCCGCAATTAATGCTTCATATTTCGCTTCGTTGTTGGTGGCCGTGAACTCAAAACGGAGGGCATACGTGAATTCCATTCCTTCCGGATTTGTGAGAATGAGACCAGCTCTGGACCCGTCCGTACACGAAGATCCATCCGTGAACAACACCCATGGTTCTGTTGGAGTCCCGTCTTGCTTAACGATTGTCCCTTCCTCATCCGGTTTCTCGATTAGGAAATTTGCCAAGATCTGGCCTTTCACAGCCGTCCTTGGCCTATAAGATATATTGTGCTCCCCAATAAGATGCTCCATTTCTGTAGCCTCCCTGCCACGTCCGGTCTAGAAATAACCTGCTTGATTGGCTGATCCGTAATGACTACAATTGGGTGCGCCTGAAAGTACCGGCGCAGCCGCTTTGTAGAAAACACTAGTGCTAACACCAATTTTTCCATAGAGGAGTAATTCAACTCCGGCCCTTGTAGTGTTCTACTTATAAAGTAGACCGGAGTTTGCACTGTATCTCTATCTGTCATAAGTACCGCGCTTATTGCGCCATGAGTGGCTGAGAGATACATAATGAGTTCCTCCTTTGGCCGGGGAGCTACTAGCATAGGGAGGGATGCAAGATGCTGCTTGAGTTGGCCGAAGGCTTCCTCGGCTTCCTTCGTCCACCGGAAGTATCCCTTCCTAATGCACTTCTTAAGTGTCTTAAATAGGGGTAATGACTTCTCTGTGGATTTAGATAGGAACCTATTCAGCCCGGCTAGTTTCCCATTTAAGGATTGCACCTCCTTCCGTGTCTGGGGGGATGGCAGTTGTATTACTGCATATGTCTTCTCTAGGCAAGGTTTGATGCCGTTTGGATCAATCAAATATCCAAGGAACATTCCCTCCGTTGCCACAAACGTACATTTCTTTGGATTTAACTTCATGTTAATCCTTCTCAGTGTGTCGAATGTCTCTTGGACATCCCGGAGAAGTGCCTCCTCCGTGTGACTTTTTATAACCAAGTCATCCACATAGACTTCCAAGTTACGACCTATCTGTGATTCAAAAGCTTTGTCCACCAGCCGTTGATATGTAGCACCGGCGTTCTTCAGTCCAAACGGCATTTTCGTATAGCAATATACGCCCTGGCTCGTATGGAACGCCGTTTTTCTGCATCCTCCTCCGCCATCTGGATCTGGTGATACCCTTTATATGCGTCCAAGAAGCATTTAAAAGGATACCCACATAGGGATTCTACCTTCCAGTCGATTTCCGGTAACGGGTAACAATCATGTGGGCAGGCCTTGTTTAGATCCGTAAAATCCACACACATGCGCCAACTTTCGTCATGTTTCTTCACCATGACCGGATTGGATAACCACTCGTGGTAGTATACCTCGCGCATGATGCCTGTGTCCACTAGTTTCCGCACTTCCTCCAATATCACTCGGCTGCGCTCAGGCGCCTGGCCGCGCTTCTTTTGCTTGACGGGTTGGTACCCTTGACGGATCTGGAGCTTATGCTCTGCTATCGCACGTGGCACGCCTGTCATATTCTTTGGCTCCCATGCGAATATATCTAAGTTTGCACATAAAAGAGAGCACATGGCCTTTTTGCCGTTATCCGAGAGCGCCCCTCCTATGGATACCTCTTGTTCCGGATAGTCAGGGTGAATGGCTACCTTCTAATTGGGAGGTGGTGATCCATCCTTGGGTGGAACAGGTGGAGCCGGTGTTGTCACGGTGTGACACTCGGATGCCGGTACGATTGTATTGTAAATGGTAACAATTCCCCCCTCAACGGGGAATTTGATCATTCCGTGCGCCGTGGAGGGTACCGCTCGTATAGCCAAAATACCTGGTCTGCCTATTATCCCATTGTACGGAGAATGTGAGCGTATCACCATGAAGTTTATCCACGCCGTAGTGGAGTGTTCCTCATTCCCAATGGTTACAAGCAGCCGTAGTTGCCCTATCGGCCAGATAGTGTCTCCACTAAAGCCGGTGAGCGGCGCCGTGGCCGGTACTAATTGGCTTCTTATTTCTGGGCATAACTGCACAAAACAGTGTTCATACAGTACCTCTGCTGACGACCCTCCATCCACATACATGCGACGAACATTGTGTGTTCCAATGGTTATCTCAATGGTGAGAGGCGCATCAGTCACATCGCTCGCTGTGATGGGAGGGAACGAGATTTCCCTACCGCATGAAAATTTTTGGCTAACTTTCTGCCTAGTGCGGTGTTGTCTGGATTGGATCATGTATATGGTCAAAGGTTTGTCCTTTTGGGGATCCTTCTTATCGTACTTCTTGTTGTTGTCTTTTCCATCCTTCCAATCCTTAACTAGGTGCTTGAGTTTACCTGATTTGATCAGCGACTCAATATGCTTCTTGAGCTGGATACACTCCTCTGTACCGTGGCCTTTGTCATTATGGAACTCTCAGAAGCGATTTCCTTGCCGACGTTCCGGTGGAGTGGTCATTGGGGGAGGCCTTGGAAAGTTCGCCCCTTCCGTCAGCAAGATCTCCCGGTAGGACATCTTTAGGGGAGTGAACTTATCGTCCGGCCGTCCTCCTTTGCTCTGGCTCTTATAGTCTGAGCCCTTGCTATTGTTCTGATTTCCTTGACCGCCCGACTGTCTCCAAGACTGGTCATTTGACCGGTACCCATTTCCTCTGGATGGGTAGGCCGCGGCAACAGCTGTTTCTCCTTCTATGAAATTTCTGACCCTTTCCATGAGGTCATCATATTTCTCTGGACGCTTGTCATTGAGGCGCCTGATCAACTCCCTGTCTGTTATGGCATGCATGTAGTCAGAGATTTTCAGGAGCTCCGGCATTGTTTTCGTGCGCGTGCACTCATCATTGAAGCGTTCAGTGAAGGCTTCTGTGGACTCCCCCGGCCGTTGTTTGACAGTCGCCAATGAGACCGGATCCCTATTATACTTCTTCCTCTGAGTATAATTATTCTCGAACGCAGTGCGTAGTTCCGTGAAACTATCAATGCTCCGAGGAGGGAGTGCCTCAAACCAGTCACGGGCATTTCCGATCAAAGTTGAATTGAACATTTGGCACCATATGCGCTCAAACACATTCCTGGGTTGAGGGGTTTCCTCAAAGATGCTCTGCTCCTGAGGCCGAGCTCTCCTTTTCCTCTGATTTTGGGAAGAAGTGATTGGTCTGGTGTCACCAAAGTTGAGTCTGGATTGGAGGTTCCTCCCCAGATTCAACCTTGACGTGATCCCCGGGACGATCCTATCGAAGTTCTGCGTGAGAACTCGAATAAGATCATCCTCGCTGAGTGGTAGGACCTCTACTTCTTCCTCTACCGATGGTCTGCGCGGCTCCTTGTTAGGAGGGTTGGGCGCACTCCCTGGGTCAGGGTTGTCCAGGGTTGAAGTAGGTGGGGGTGTCATGGAGATCGTGCTCGTTACCCCCAGGGGCTGAAAGTCGCCACGGTTACCAGGTCCGCCTGCAAGGCGGTTGGGTGATTGATTGGGGATGAGTATCCTTCCCCTTGGGACTTCCGATTTCCAGGATTCGTGTTCCTGGGATTGGCTTGCTGGTGTCCCTTCGTCATTAAAAATTCAGAATGAGGTTTTTGTTCTAGCTTAGTGTAATGGGTCCCATGGATGGCGCCAACTTGTTGATGCAAAAGTTGGATGATCCTTGCTAGACCCGAATTAGGCTTAATTCGGGTTGGCTGGGCTCCGGCTCCTGCACCAAGTGAATCGTTTGGTTGGGATCCTGCACACTAAACAACACGCGTTAGGCTTACCGTGGGAATGTTTCCCACGATTAGACTCCGGCGTGAGAGTAAGTAATCGATTAGGGTTTATGTGAGTTGAGAGAGTAGAACGTAATACCTTTGTGGAACCCTTGGGGGTTCCTTTTATAGGCATTGGAACCCTAGTGGGCTGCCACTGATACTTCGGCCCCAAGGAAAGGATAACTATCAGAATTAGAATGATTGTTATCTTCTAATTATAGTAGTGAATATCCTCCTCTTTTGGGGTAAACCTATTCCTAGACAGAATATGATTCTGTCTAACCCTATGTCGGCCGCACCGGGCCATGGGCCGCACACATGTGTGCGGTCACTGTTCATCCAAGCCCATAAGCCTGAATGACATTATCCCACCCATCTGTGATGGACCGGATACGGGAAGTACCCATGGGCTGGGTTCATGACCCGGCTGGGGACTATACGTCATCAGTAGTAGCATGAAGGTCAACATGGGATGAAATCTCAATGTGATCATGAGGAGAAGAGGTATCAATACAAAGCTCGTCATGTGGTTCATTGGAAACACCCTCAAGCTCTCTTTGGATTGGGATTAGGTTCTCAACACTAGATGTGGTTAATTCATCCAAATCGGTGTTTGTATTAGTGCTAAGAGGCTCGTCCCCCATGGTTAAAGAGTCCGTGGGTTCCACGTGAGGTAAATGTGATGAAGGTGTGTCATCATTAAGTGTCATGCAAATCGGAGGTTCGTCATCATCGTCATAGAAGAATGGATAAGACCGACGAGTAGCAAAATATTCTTCTTCACATGATTCATGATATTCATTACTAATAGTATCATCCTCATTATCAACTCTCAAAGACGGCTCAATATCACATGGTAAAGATCCTTGAGGTGTAACGTTTTGCAAGAGTTGTGTTTCCAAAATTAAGAATTGCCTATCAGTTTCCTCTTGCATTTCTTTAAATTTTCTAACATTTTGATCAATCTTTTGAAGAATTAAGTCCATTTGAGATTGTGAAATAACCCCTCGATTAATGTTTTGAAAATTGCTCTCATTTTGAAAATCTACATGATTTGAACATCCTTGATTTGGAAAAGTCTCTTGATTATAGCATGGAAATTTTTTATCATTTTGAAAACCTCCATAATTGGAAGATCCTTGGTTTTGGTATGGCTCATTAAAGGTTTGATCATGAAAGGATGGTGAAGGTCGTGATGAAAAACCGGAATATCCCATATAGTCATTACAAGTGTAGTCCATTTGAAGGTTAGGTTGAAAATTAGGGTTCTCGGTTCCATTATAAGCATATCCCTCCCCATAATAGCCATTATTTTGATCACATAAATAAGTATCGTGTGGACCACCGCGTATCATCGAACAAGGCGAATAATTAGTGTTGGCGGATCGTTGTTGCAAATCTCCAACATGGAACGAGTATCCATGTTTAACAACGTGGCCGGATGTATATACAAGTAAAATGACGTTTAAAAGCTTTCTCGGGGAAGGAAGTAATACACCAAAGGTGGTATGGTTACACGTGTGCGAGTACACGTGTAAGTAAACTCGAGGAGTGAGAGATAAGCTCTCGGTCGACTTTTGAAGGAGAAGAGATTATCTCCCTCGAGGTTCGATATGAAATATCTACAAGAAAGTATAATATATGTAATTACTACTTGGGTGCAAGACCCCCAATAAAGCCTTCCTTGTGAACGGGGGGTTAGGTGGCGCGAAGCACTTAAGTACCTATTAACCCTTTGATGGCATTTTATATCACATCGCCTTTCTATTCACTTTGTAGTTTGTATTCTTCGAATTATTGCCTATTGGAAGTATATATCTATTCTTGCTTAATTAAATTTGATCGATACACGTGTCAAGGACCGGAACGCTCCCTAACACGGTGTATTGCCTCGGCAATACTTATGGAAATAGGTAACTTGGTTGTTCGTATCTACGTATACGTATTTACATATAATAATATATCAAAAATATTTTTGTATTTATTCGATTTTTTAAAAAAATACTATATGTACGTAAAAAAGATGAAAATCGATATAATATATATTTTTGGGTGTAATATTTTAGGAAAAAGATTACTTTTTAGATTTTTTATTTTTTTGGTTCAATTCTTTAGGAAAAGAATTGATTTTGTGGTTTTTTATTTTTTTATACTTTTAACTTTTTGATTTTTTTATCTTTTTTATTTATAATACGTAAAAATAACGTTCACAAACGGATCCCAAAATCCAATCGTCTCACTCGAAACCGTTAATCTTCACGAAAAGAACCGGCAGCGGCGCCATTTAATATTTTCGGTTTTAGTGTCGTTTCGTCTCGATATCTAATCGAATTGATATAACTTTTCAAGCTTGACTTTATTGTTTTTGGTGATAAAAGGTTGATTGGAATCTAAGCTACTTAGCACAAAAAACATGTAAAAATGTAAAAAAATAGTTATATACTACATATACGTACTAACTAAAAAAACATTGCAATTACCACTATTGAATGCGAAAAAAAGTAAAAAAATGAAAAATACAAAATGTAGAAAGAAACTGATTTTTTTTACTTAAACTAATGACAAAATTTTTTTAAAAAATCTACTAATGCACAATATGAAATTGACGTAAATGACTTTAAACTATGATAAATTTATCAATACTAATATGAAATATATGAATGGATTTCGTAAAAAACAAATTTATCAATTCTAAAATGACTTTAAACTAACGACCAAGCTAGCCCAAACTTAAATCTACCAGGCCCAAATTTAAGAAACAAGGACTAGTTATTTGACGTAACAAAATTTGAAAACAATGTCTATTCTATATTTTCAAACAATAATATTTGTTTAAAGGTTAGAAAATTAAAAATCATTGCAAAAAGGAAAACTTGACATTCAAAACTTCAAATCTATTAAAACTCAGTTGAGAAAACGTGACAAAAGGAAATTTAATAGAGAACTTTAACAAGAAAATTCTATGAACTAGTGGTAATGTATATGATATCAAATAACAGGCCTCTAGTTCGAATCTTGCTTAACCTACTGTATCACTTTTAATTTTTTTTTCCTTTGAAAAACTACTTGATAAAATCCACACTTACACTATAAAATTATACACTGAATTTATCTACAAACCTACTGAGTAGCTCAAATACAATTTATATCAATCTAAACCAACACACTAACTACAATTACTTATACCTACTGTTTGCAAATTTGCGTATTAAAAAAGACAGTAACAAATTGAATATGTAAGTCAAAGAACTATAACTGACTTTACCCCAGTCTACAACAAACACAGTAACATTTTTATAGACTGAAGCTTAATCGGATTAACAAACACGGACATCAAAATGGCCTAAAAATTTATACCACTGTTCTATGATCTAAAACTACATATGCAGACTGAAATTGACTGGATAAAAAAACTCAATAGTAAAGCAGTTAACAAAATCAAATTGCAAGTAAAGTCAAAGAATTTGCAAGTAAAGTTTTATACTATAATCAATGACAAAACTTAATAATAAACACATAGCAATCAAGATTACACTACGAAAATCAAATTTCAGATTAAACTACAAACATGCAGAAAGCTAAAGTAAGCTTGACCTATTCGTCCGAAGATTAGTCCGCTGAGTCGAAGCGCGGCGCTGAACCGGCTTGAAACAAACACCACTGCAACTTATGACCGATTCTGCTAACTGATACAAATCTAGACCCTTCTACTACCACAAGATTAATAGCTGTTTCATCACTAGAACTTGTAAACCGCAAATCTGTAAAGCTACAAAATCGAAACAAAAGCTTGACTAAATTGTTTTTGGTGAATAATAGGCTTGTTTGGAATTTATTTCTACTTGGCACAAAGCAAGTAAAAAGTAAAAAAAATATTATCTATCTAATGCTACGTAATACGTACTATTCTAAAACATATTGCTAGCAAATCAATTAAATGTACAAAATTAAAATACAAAATGTGAATTTACTCTACAAAATACAAAATACAAAACTAGTAAAAATACAATTAGTTATTACTAAAATGAAAATGGAAAATTGGAATTAAACTAGTAGAGGCAAATTTGTATACAAATATGAAATCGGTTAGCAAAAAAAATTCAAGTTTATGCTATAAAGCAAAGCCCAATAATGTTGACCCAACAAATCAAATAACCAACTCCGGGCCTACTAAATTCAATGACGACTAATGCAACATAAAATTCTAACAGAAAGGTTTCTTCACTGGGTTAAAAAAAAAACTTAACTACCTAGGACTGTTGACGTAATGAGCAAGTACACTACGAAGAACCAAACTTGTACGTTGATCAATCTTGTAAAAAAAATTTGCAAAGTAAACAGAACATATTTCACATCCTATACTTGTAGTTGAATTTCACTTTCAATTCTTTAGGAAAAAAAACAATGCACAAAACTTAAAAATTAACAACACAATATCAGTGGCCTAATAAGACTTCAACTAATCAAAAAGGCTTAACCCAAACATTATATATCAGCAACAAAGTAAGGAGTTGATAAGCTGCAATAGGAAACTACTAAGTAAGAACAAAAACATATTATCAATGCACTCAAATAAGCCAAATAAGCAAATTCATACTATACTTGTACTACGATCATCTTGCTAGAACTTAATTGATCCAAACATCAGTCTATATAGAAAACGCAGAGAAAACTTAAGCAGTAATCAAAAGGCAGTTATGAAAAACAACCAAGCTAATTCAAACAGGTCACAACTATCAAATCTACACTTAATTCTACACTAATAAACTAGCTCAACTAAAAATTGGCAGAAATTGAACAAGTGCTTAACCAAAACATCCGTCGTTTAGTCCTTTGAGTCGAAGCGGAGCGCTGAGCTCGCTTAAACCAAGACTTGACTGAAACTGAAACCAAGGCTACACTTACACTGCTACCTCCATACAGTACATCCAAATCCTATATACATTCACAATAAACCTTCAAAACAAACAAAGCATAGAAACACCAAACAAAACCTACGATTCTGAATTCTACAAAAACTTGATGATGCAATGATTCTACTGAACTTAAATCGGAATTTATAAAAACTGAGCTGCAAACTTCAACCGACAAACTAGAAATTGGTTATCGACTCCTGCTAGTCTCATGAGAGCTGATGAGCTATTATATGAACTATAAGCGGAAAATTAATTCTCATAAAAGAAACGAACTTCAGAACTTCTAATGAAAGAATCCACTAGCTTTTACCAACAACTTATTTACCATAAGCTAAAAGCTTCTTAAAAACAGTAAACCAATCAGACCTTATTGAGCTACTTGTTTCATTCATTTTTTTGTAAGCCGCTCTTATTTTTCTTTATTCCTCACAAAGAAAGTTGAAAAGAATAAAAGGAAAAACACCCGCTAAATATTGAGCGTGACATAAGTCTAGTACACATAAAACGTTCTAACTTAGAATCTTAAGACGTACTTATATCAACCATGAATGATTAGACAAAAAATGCATAAGATATTACAAACCGATTAAAACCGTTCTTGATTATTTATTAACATATATACATGTGAAGAAAATAGAGGTAAAGAAGAAGAAAGGTTTAGCCACAAGTAATTATCATGAAGTTTATCTAGCCCTTTTATACTTGCTTCAACTCTATCATTTCCCATTCTCCACAAATTTAAAATCTCAAATAATGAGACTAGTGGATGCTTAGCCTAATAGACCAATGAAGGACTACATGGTTAAGGATACTAGCTAGAGAGTGCTTAGATAAGCAAACTCGGGTTGAGTCAAAATATCCATGGCGGGCCTAATATGTCAAAGAAGTCTAAATTTGTTAAACCATATCCTTTATTATATTTTTTCTTTTTTATATATTTTTGATGAAAAATAAAAGAAAAATATATACAATGCAAATAAAAATTGATTGATGCAAAAATTATGAATGCATATTTTTGGTGGCGAAAGTAGATCAAAAATTTGAAAAATGTTGAAAAATTAATTTTCCCAATTATCATGAAGTCAATAACAATGGTCTAGGTAAGGTCACTTCGATAGAAGTCTCCCCTATACTTAAGATAAACATTGTCCTCAATGTTTAAGAGCATGGAAGTATAAAACTTCCCCTACACTTATGACATTGATAACTTTGTTTAACCCAAGCTAAGGAAGAGACAACTAAAGGGTATTCATTTTAAGCACAAGTGTTTTGAATATCACAATAGCAAAGACTAATCAAAGTGAACCAGATACACGGGCCTCCTCCATAAGCTCCAAGCATGAAATGTGAGAGAGCAACCCTTGAAGCAAACACCAAAAGACGAAGAAAGGCCACCCCTCCACTTCAACTCTACTATAACACCTTTTAATTAAACCTAACCTATTTAAATCTACTCTACGTTTTCTAACCTAGTTATTCAATGCTTGAGTTTTTTAATCCAAAGTCGCTAGCTCGACTCGGCCCCGAATTAAATTTTCCATGGGGAAACCATCATGGAGAATCAAGGATATCCACATTAAAGCACATCTCACATGATACACTCAAACTTAGCACGTTGCCATTTACTATAAGATTTACAATATCCGCCTCGATAAATGGAACGGTCCAACGTGTCTCAAGTTTGTCCAACATACAAAATCTCTCATATAGGAAGCACCCCAGGATCAAATACATAGTTCCCATCTCTACATGTGAACAAATCCAAAGTAGGTAGCATAACCAAAGTAAGCTCATACAAGAAGCCCATCGAAATCACACTCTTAAGTGGAGTAGATGAAAACCAAGGTGTCTCAAATTTACGTATCCCAGGATCAAAAACCTTTCCCTTCATGGGAAAATAAGAAGATGAACTCGTATTAACCATATAAGATTCCCCCTTAGTGATCAAAGCATCATGAGACAATGAAGGTGTAGGTATCAAAACATTCATAACTGTTATATCCATATTGGTCTCCTCATCATCATCAAAAGGTGGGTAATCTTCCATAGAAAGCATAGAAAAAGGAGGATCAAGATTAATAGTGTCTTGTGGAGGAGGTGTAGGCTCTATGTTCCCAAAAAGCATGTTCTCACTAAGACGAATATCCTCTTCCCAATTAGAATCACTATCATCAACCTCAATATCAATATTAGCAAGATAAGCCTCTATGGTGGTATCAATATCCATATGAGAATCCATATCAAAGGTTTTGGGTTCTAAAGGTGCCATAGGTGAAAAAGGATCAATCTCTAAGAGTATAGGATCTTCATCAATAACCAACTTCAAGGGTGGAAGGGTGGGAATAGAAGGCTCAAAAGAAGGTGTATTAATGAGAGAATCACTCAAAGGGATGATATCATTATAAAAATCAATAGGTGCAACCTCAAAAACCGGTGAAGAAATATCAATGAAAGGTTCTTCTTCTATGGAATCATCATTATCGTGTGTGTTGTCGAGGAGATAAGATGATAAACGTTTGATAAAACCTCACGAATATGAACATCTTCCACTTCTTCTATATGATCAACATCATCATCCAAATTAGGAATGTCATCTTGACATAAAAAATCATCGGATGATATATCATAAGATGCCTCACTAGAATCACAATCATCATCCTCTATTTGTGGCAAGTCTTGCATAAACTCTTCCTCAATCTCATTATCCTTTTCTTTAAACAATTCATCAAGATCAAAGTCACAAAAATCACTAGTAGTAGCATGAAGGTCAACATAGGATGAAATCTCAATGTGATCATGAGGAGAAGAGGTATTAATACAAAGCTCGTCACATGGTTCATTGGAAACACCCTCAAGCTCTCTTTGGATTGGGATAAGGTTCTCAAAACTAGATGCGGTTAATTCATCCAAATCGGTGTTTGTATTAGTGCTAAGAGGCTCGTCCCCCATGGTTAAAGAGTCCGTGGGTTCCATGATAACTCGGTTTTTGCCTAGTAAGAAAATTATCGTTCTAGTGGTCTAATCGAATTGATCTTGGTTAACTATGTGTGACTCAGTTTTATGTTGGTGAAACAAATATGTGTCGTTGTAGTGTTTAAAATAAAAGGTGCAAAAAAATTAAAGTAAAGGTGCTCTTAAAGTAAATCTAAGTCTAATTAAAGTAAAAGTGCAAGTATTTAAAAACGTGACTGAAATTAAGGGGCACTAAATTAAATGACGTAAACTTAAATCTAACTAAGGCAAACTTAAAACGCGACTAAGACTTAAACTAAGACAAAACTAAAATAAAGCTAAGGAAAATAATCTTAAAGTGCAATTAAAATAAAGGCAGGAAGAAATAAGCTTTAAAAATAAAAGACCGAAATTTAAGAATAAAAACTGGAAAAGAAATAACTTACAGAACCCTTGATTCGGAAGTCCAAAACTTCCGAATGAACAGCCTTGATTCGAAACTTTTAAAGTTCCGAATGAAGCTACCTTGAGTCGGAAGTTTTGTGTTGATCCGGAAGTTCGTTCGGAAGTCTTTACTCGGAACTTCGTCCGGAAGTATTTGATCCGGAACTTTTTAAAGTTTCGAATGAATTGCTTGATCCGGAACTTTTTAAGTTCCGAATGGAGGTCTTGACTCGGAAGTTTTAAAGTTTCGAATGAACAATACTTGACCCAGAACTTTTCCTTTGGTTCGGAACTTTTAAGTTCCGAGTGAACAACTCTTGACTCGGAAGTTCTTGATCCGGAACACTTCCGAATGAAGCTTGATTCGGAACTTATTAATGTTCCGAATGAGCACCAATAGCTCAGAACTTTTGCTTGTACAGAAGTTTTCCTGGGATTCACAAGGAACAAACTCCCCCGAAGAACAAGGGATCAAAACAATAACAAATATAACACAGATTAAGCAAAATCAAAACAAACGAATTTACCAAATTAATAACGAAACAACTAATAATCATAAACTAACAATTTAAATCAACAAAACAAACAATTTTAACCACAATAATTAAAAACCCACTTGATCAAAATAAAAGCATGAACATGAACACAAAACATAAAAATGAAAGATTGAGAAAGGTAGATGAGAGATTGACAAGATAAAGTAAAGATTGACAAGAATTAAAATGAAAACTTACTTGGAATTAAATGGTAATTAAGGTGCATAACATGAATTTAAATTGACAAGATAAGTAAATGACAATGTAATTAAATGATGGAAGGTCTAATTGTCACCATTAGCCAACAAAATGAAAAGATTACAACTAATGACTATTTATAGGGGAGGATTAAGGAAGCTTCCTCCCCTCTTTCCTTTTCTCTTAATTGCGTCATTAAGTCCCTCCTTCTTTTAATCTTCATTAATTGCATACTTAGTCCTTTTCTTCTAATCTTCTTTAAACTTGGACTTAAGGGACTTTTGGCTTCGGGATTTCTTTGAACTCGTCTTTAAATTCTTCAATAAAATAGACTTGAATTCTTCGGCTTTTGATAAACTTCCGTCTTTTGACTTTTTCTTCGATAAATCTTCAGAATTGGTCGTGGACTTCCGTTCTTTTTGCACTCTTGACTTCTTGACTTCGTCTTTCATCTTTTTCTTCAATAAAAGTCCGTAAATGCCCGTGAATTTCCGTGTTTTCTCCACTTTTCACCTTTTCGTCCTAAATCACAACAAAAACACAAACCACGCATAATTCCGACATAAAAGACATAAAATACACGTTTTGGTCCGGTTATTATTGTAATTAAGTGGTAGAAAAGACGGGTGTTTACACACCTATCAAATCCCCTACACTTGACCATTGCAATGTCCTCATGCAATGCATTCGTTACAAATCACGTTTACATTTTTCATTATAATTAATCCACATTGGCCTTTATTAAAGAGATAGAAAATTAAAGACATACAAAATAAAGAAATCAAAAGCATACCTTGGGTTTTGGAAATGTTATGAATAATCATCATTCTCAAGTTTTCACTTTCTCCAAACCAAGCTTAAAAACAAGATCATTGTTATTATAAGTTAGTAAACTATCACGAACTCATGTGGGCCAATTATTCACTTAGACTCCCTTATTCCTAGGTGTATCTCTTATATTTTATTATTGTCTTGAATGATCACGAGGATGCATTTTTGACTTATTTCGATAGTTATTAAGTCTGAAAATAAAGTGAACGATTTAATCAATAGTTAGCTAAAGGACAAAATCTTTTAAAACTGCTTCTCGGGACCTCATAAAGTTCATATCTTGGCATAACTCGTTTCGCGATTTGAGACCTTTCTCGGACCGATATTTGGCAGCGACTTCATACTTAAAATCTTGAGAGACGTTCATGAAATTATGGCCTTCTCTTC
The DNA here is from genome assembly GCA_025667525.1 of Glebionis coronaria. NCBI lineage: Eukaryota > Viridiplantae > Streptophyta > Magnoliopsida > Asterales > Asteraceae > Glebionis > Glebionis coronaria. The sequence continues at coordinate 1,103,786 of JANFOE010000217.1, forward strand.
ATAATAGAGTTTCTTCACTTGAAGTTTTGAGAGATTCATACTTGGACCACGACTTCTTCATTTTTCTCCAATCTTTATTTTGGACTTTGATATACAACGATCCGCCTCCTTTTATGACTTGGATCTATTTATCCTCATACCTTGTTAGGGTCTTTTCGGATACACTTCTCCATGACTTTTGGGGAGTTTGCTTTTCGTTGTGTGTCTCGATCCTTCATATTGATTTTCGATAAATGATTCTTCACATCACTTTGGATCTTTAGCAACAAAATATAGCCCTCATGCCTTGTTAGGGCCTTTTCGGACTCGCCAATCTTTGCATCCCGCTTCAATAAGTTATGCCTTGGCTATGAACTCTAATCCATACCGAGCAACTTTTTAACGATCTTGGGCTAGAAGCTAAGTAAATTTTCAAATCGTACAACCTTATTTATTAGCAGATAAATTTGTTAGTAAGCGATGGGAGAATAGGCTTATAATCAACTCACATAAATTCACGAAAGTATATCGAACTTAGAATTGGCTCTATCATCTCTCGTTCTCCACAGTTTAAAATCTCAAGGAATGAGACTCGTGGATACTTATCCTATTAAATCAAAGTTTTGGGTTTTCGAGTCGCCTAGGATCTTGCAAATTCTTAGACTCTTTCAAGTTTAGAAATCACATTTTAAAGTTCCCTTGATAAACGACTCTCTAGGATCAATTATAAGAACTTGCGAAAAGTTCTTGTTCTTAACCCGTGAGAGTTAAGACTTTCGGGTTTTATAGCTCCCTATTATAAAAGCCTAGCAAAACTTGACTTAAACACGTTAAGGATACTAGCTAGAGTAAACTCGGATTGAGTCAAAAGATTCACAACGTTTGAAAATTAAAACCACTTATTAAACATTTTTTCTAGCAAAGAAAGAAAATAACTAACTAATAGGCCAAAATAGATCAAAAATTTGGAAAAATGTCGAAAAATTGATTTTCCGGTTAAAATGAGGACAAATACAAGGAAAAGACCACTTAACTTCGATAGAAGTCTCCCCTACACTTAAGATAAACATTGTCCTCAATGTTTAAGCGTATGGGAGTAAACTCCCCTACACTTAGGACATTGTGCATGTTGTTTAAATCTTGCTAAGGAAAAGACAACTAAAGAGAGTCCTATTTTGATATTGAGAAAATATAAAATAGTGAATCGAAAAGAGTTTAGGATAGAACCGGGAAGAAGTAGGACACGGAATCACGGGTCGTCAAGCATCATCAAGAGTGGATCTTTGAAGCTCGAATCCCTGATTAAGAAGTGAAGATAGGAAATAGCAACCCAAAGGGTCCCCCCTACACTTATGGTAAAGAAAGCGAAAAGATAGATACATGGGTTGCCTCCCAAGAAGCGCTTGTTTTTGTTACCGAGTCGTGAGCCTGACTCGACCTTGATCATCAACGGAAGAAGCGTGAAACATATCCACCAGGATCAAAAACATAGTGTTCGTCCATCAATAAGCAGAAGCTTAAGGTGAACAAGGCAAGCCAAAGAAGAAGTGGCAGGGTTCCCTTAAGCAGCGATGGAGCACGGTGGAAGCAAGGGTGAAGTGCAAGCATGTCTTCAAAATGTCCAAAGATTTTTCCTTTTATTTCATCAGGTGGATACTGAGACGGCTTAAAGACTTCAATACCGGGGTCGAACACCTTTTCCTTCAAGGGAAAATAGCACTCAGGCTCAGCCGAGTGTGAAGAAGATCCGCAAAGAAGCACAACCTCGTCCTCAGAAGGGGGAAAAAGAGGTGTCAAATCATATGTGCAACGGATTTCGGTGTCGACTGGTTTCTTCTCCTTTGACAGAATGTTCTTCAAATCCAAAGTAGGATCAAGACGATAATCTTCAAAGTCATAAGGAGGAGCATCACTCTCACGAGGGAAGTACGTGTTGAGAAATTCAGAGAAATCTTCCTCAAATGAATAATCGTCCAAAGTAGGATCGAGTGATGGCGGAGGATCTTCATCATGTGAAGAATCGCTCGAGAGAGTATCAGCCTCATCAAAATCATCGAAAGTGGGCAGCTCGGGATACTCAGAAGTACAATCAAAATCATCCGAATCTGAGCTAGAAGCATCATCATAAGCATCAAAGACCGGTGTCGAATCATAAATGGGAGAAGCGTCCAAAGTAGGGAGAGAATCATCCACATCATCATTAAAAAGTGGATTATCAATGCAAGGGTCGAATAGAGGATTGTCGTAGACGACAAAGTCATCCAGAACATTAATCATATTCACTGATTCTCGTCCAAAATATTTGCATGTAAGCTTCCCCATTTTAAAAACTTTTGAATCATCCCCGACTCGTAAGATTAACTCACCTTCGGCCACATCCACTAAAGCTCGTCCGGTTCTCAAAAATGGCCGACCAAGTATTAAAGGAATACGAGGGTCCATTTCATAATCAACTACGACAAAATCGACCGGGAAAGTAAATGTGCCAACTTTGATGAACACGTCTTCGGCTATACCAACGGGGTAAGCGAGAGTGCGGTTTGCAAGTTCAAGAGTCATCTTTGTTGGAGTGAGGTCGGGTAATGATAGTGTTTTCCAAACACTTAGTGACATCAAATTAATACTAGCCCCGAGATCAGCATGGGCAGTAAATTCTTTAGTTTTGTTGAACACGCAAGGCAACACAAAACGACCGGAATCTCCATGCTTTTCCGGAAGTTCTTTAAGAATAACTGCAGAGCAGTTTTCATTTAAGCGGTTGTTTGCTTGTTCAATCAGCTTCTCCTTTTTGCTAAGCAATTCCTTGAATGCTTTGATAAATTTCGGCATGTGGCAAAGTGCTTCAACAAGGCTAATGTTGATTGTCATGTAGATAGCATATCCACATATTTCGATACTTGACAGTCATTCTTGGTTAGCTCGTTGGTCTTGCCTATGCGAGAAGGGTATGGGATTCTAGGTTTATAGGTGCAAGGTGAAGGTGTAGTCGGTAAAGGTTGGGATGTTGAAGGGTCCTTTCGAGATACATCGTCATGACGAGGCGGAGACGGTAATGGTGCACTAATACTAGGTGTAGGAGGAGTAGGGATACATGGTGGTGGAGGAGGTGTAGATGATGGGGGTGGGATTGGTGGTCCTACGATGGTAACTCCACTACGAGTAGTAATAGCACTCACATTGGCTCGCGGATTAGTGACGGTGTTTGAAGGTAGAGAACCTGAAGAAGAAGGTTGAGCTTCGGGCAAGAAACTAGCCAATAGATTCTTTAATTCAGTCGTTTGAGTGCTGAAGGAGGATTGAATATTATCACGAACCTAGGTTCTAATGTCATTTCCTTGCTTCAAGATATCTCCTTTCAAATTGATTATTTGGCTCTGTAGATTCTTGATTTGCTCACCTTGAGTTCTCATGATGGCATCAACATCGGGATTAATGGGTGGGGTTTGTTGGGTGGGTGGTTGATAAGGGTTAGAAGCTCTTGGTGGGATTTGGTTGCTTCTATTGTAGTTGTTGGCGGGGTTTTGGTTTTGAGGAGAAAAACCGGGTGAAAGGTAATTATTGGATCGGTAACTCAGCAGATTTCTATCCCCTTGTTGTCTAGCTTGGTAATTTTCCGGTGAATAATTACCGTAAGCAGCATACACATTTTCCGGATTTCCTTGAGTCGAAGGACAACCGGTGTATGAGTGAGGACCGCCACATGTTTCACAAGGATTAGCAACCGCTTTAACTTGTTGTTGTTGTTGGTTTGAAGCGAGAAGCGTAATACTTTTGCTCATTTCGGCCATCATGCGGGTGAGTTCGGTCATCTCAGGGTTTGCTGAGGTGGAGGAAACATTGACTCTCGGGTTGTTCCTAGAAGAAGCAGAGGAATCCCAGTTTTTATGATGAGTAGTCATGTTTTCAATTAGCTCTCTACACTCCTCGGGTCTCCTTTTCATGAATGTGCCACCGGCGGCTGCATTGATTGTATCACGATCTCGAAAAGTCAAACCGTTGTAGAAAGTATCTATTAAGGTCACAGGGAGCATGTTGTGGTTTGGACATCTATCGATCAAGACATTATATCTCTCCCAAGCGTCAAAAAGAGATTCATCGGGATCTTGCATGAAACCGCTGATCTGATTGCGAAGGCTTGTGACCATGGATGGTGGAAAGTAGCGCGACAAAAAGCGTTGAGTCATGTCATCCCAAGTGTGAATAGAATTCTTCGGGAGACGATCAAACCATTTCTAGGCATGATGCGATAAAGTATGTGGAAAGAGTTGTAGGCGAAGAACATCAATTGTGGCCCCTGGAAACTTCATGCTTTGGGTGATTGTAATGAATTTATCGAGGTGTTTGTTGGCATCATCATCAGGCAATCCTCTAAATGGGTTTGTTTGCACTTGCTGAATCATGTGGTGCTTCAACGAAAACTCAGGAGCGTTGATTTGCATCGGCGCAATCGGTCCTCCTCGTCCAAACATTGTTGGTTGACAAAGTTCCTCCATGGTCCGCAGATCGGGTTGTGGGAGAACATTGTTGTTATTATTATTATTATTGAGGTGCGGTGGAATGTTGTTGTTGTTAACACCTGCCATATCTAAATCTTCTTGTGGCTCGGGCTCTTGATAATTAGAAGATCTAGTACGCATACACCTGAATATGCAAAAGAAAACAAAACCAAACACAAAGACAATATATATACACAATAAAAATAAAATCTTTTTGGATTTTTGAGATTTTTAATTTTTATGATTTTTTTAATTTTTTAGGCAAGAAAAATAACGCTCAAAAGTGAACGGATCCCAAAAAGCAACGTATCTCTCACAGAAAACCGTCAATCTTAACGAAAAGAGACGGCAGCGGCGCCATTTGATAACTCGGTTTTTGCCTAGTAAGAAAATTATCGTTCTAGTGGTCTAATCGAATTGATCTTGGTTAACTATGTGTGACTCAGTTTTATTTTGGTGAAACAAATATGTGTCGTTGTAGTGTTTAAAATAAAAGGTGCAAAACAATTAAAGTAAAGGTGCTCTTAAAGTAAATCTAAGTCTAATTAAAGTAAAAGTGCAAGTATTTAAAAACGTGACTGAAATTAAGGGGCACTAAAGTAAATGACGTAAACATAAATCTAACTAAGGCAAACTTAAAACGCGACTAAGACTTAAACTAAGACAAAACTAAAATAAAGTTAAGGCAAATAATCTTAAAGTGCAATTAAAATAAAGGCAGGAACAAATAAGCTTTAAAAATAAAAGACTGAAATTTAAGAATAAAAACTGGAAAAGAAATAACTTACAGAACCCTTGATTTGGAAGTCCAAAACTACCGAATGAACAGCCTTGATTCGGAACTTTTAAAGTTCCGAATGAAGCTACCTTGAGTCGGAAGTTTGGTGTTGATCCAGAAGTTCGTTCAGAAGTCTTTACTCGGAACTTCGTCCGGAAGTATTTGATCCGGAACTTTTTAAAGTTCCGAATGAATTGCTTGATCCGGAACTTTTTAAGTTCCGAATGGAGGTCTTGACTCAGAAGTTTTAAAGTTCCGAATGAACAATACTTGACCCGGAACTTTTCCTTTGGTTTGGAACTTTTAAGTTCCAAGTGAACAACTCTTGACTCGGAAGTTCTTGATCCGGAACACTTCCGAATGAAGCTTGATTTGGAACTTTTTAATATTCCGAATGAGCACCAATAGTTCAGAACTTTTGCTTGTACAGAAGTTTTCCTGGGAATCACAAGGAACAAACTCCCCCGAAGAACAAGGGATCAAAACAATAACAAATATAACACAGATCAAGCAAAATCAACACAAACGAATTTACCAAATTAATAACGAAACAACTAATAATCATAAACTAACAATTTAAATCAACAAAACAAACAATTTTAACCACAATAATTAAAAACCCACTTGATCAAAATAAAAGCATGAACATGAACACAAAACATAAAAATGAAAGATTGAGAAAGGTAGATGAGAGATTGACAAGATAAAGTAAAGATTGACAAGAATTAAAATGAAAACTTACTTGGAATTAAATGGTAATTAAGGTGCATAACATGAATTTAAATTGACAAGATAAGTAAATGACAAGGTAATTAAATGGTGGAAGGTCTAATTGTCACCATTAGCCAACAAAATAAAAAGATTACAACTAATGACTATTTATAGGGGAGGATTAAGGAAGCTTCCTCCCCTCTTTCCTTTTCTCTTAATTGCGTCATTAAGTCTCTCCTTCTTTTAATCTTCATTAATTGCATACTTAGTCCTTTTCTTCTAATCTTCTTTAAACTTGGACTTAAGAGACTTTTGGCTTCGGGATTTCTTTGAACTCGTCTTTAAATTCTTCAATAAAATAGACTTGAATTCTTCGGCTTTTGATAAACTTCCGTCTTTTGACTTTTTCTTCGATAAATCTTCAGAATTGGTCGTGGACTTCTGTTCTTTTTGCACTCTTGACTTCTTGACTTCGTCTTTCATCTTTTTCTTCAATAAAAGTCCGTAAATGCCCGTGAATTTCCGTGTTTTCTCCACTTTTCACTTTTTCGTCCTAAATCACAACAAAAACACAAACCACGCATAATTCCGACATAAAAGACATAAAATACACGTTTTGGTCCGGTTATTATTGTAATTAAGTGTTAGAAAAGATGGGTGTTTACACACCTATCATTCCACGTGAGGTAAATGTGATGAAGGTGTGTCATCATTAAGTGTCATGCAAATCGGAGGTTCGTCATCATCGTCATAGATGAATGGATAAGACCGACGAGTAAAAGAATATTCTTCTTCACATGATTCATGATATTCATTACTAATAGTATCATCCTCATTATAAACTCTCAAAGACGGCTCAATATCACATGGTAAAGATCCTTGAGGTGTAACGTTTTGCAAGAGTTGTGTTTCCAAAATTAAGAATTGCCTATCAGTTTCCTCTTGCATTTCTTTAAATTTTCTAACATTTTCATCTATCTTTTGAAGAATTAAGTTCATTTGAGATTGTGAAATATCTCCTTGATTAATGTTTTGAAAATTGCTCTCATTTTGAAAATCTACATGATTTGAAAATCCTTGATTTTGAAAAGTCTCTTGATTATAGCATGGAAAATTTTTATCATTTTGAAAACCTCCATAATTGGAAGATCCTTGGTTTTGGTATCGCTCATTAAAGGTTTCATCATGAAAGGATGGTCAAGGTCGTGATGAAAAACCGGAATATCCCATATAGTCATTACAAGTGTAGTCCATTTGAAGGTTAGGTTGAAAATTAGGGTTCTCGGTTCCATTATAAGCATATCCCTCCCCATAATAGCCATTATTTTGATCACATAAATAAGTATCGTGTGGACCACCACAAATCGAACAAGGCAAATAATTAGCGTTGGCGGATCGTTGTTGCAAAATCTCCTACATGGAACGAGTATCCATGTTTAACAACGTGGCCGAATGTATATACAAGTAAAATGACGTTTAAAAGCTTCCTCGGGGAAGGAAGTAATACACCAAAGGTGGTATGGTTACACGTGTGCGAGTACACGTGTAAGTAAACTCGAGGAGAGAGAGGTAAGCTCTCGGTCGACTTTTGAAGGAGAAGAGATTATCTCCCTCGAGGTTCGATATGAAATATCTACAAGAAAGTATAATATATGTAATTACTACTTGGGTGCAAGACCCCCAGTAAAGCCTTCCTTCTTAGAATACGCACTAGTGAACGTGGGGTTAGGTGGCGCGAAGCACCTAAGTACCTATTAACCCTTAGATGACATTTTATAGCACATCGCCTTTCTATTCACTTTGTAGTTTGTATTCTTCGAATTATTGCCTATTGGAAGTATTTATCTATTCTTGCTTAATTAAATTTGATCGATACACGTGTCAAGGACCGCAACGCTCCCTAACACGGTGTATTGCCTCGGCAATACTTATGGAAATAGGTAACTTGGTTGTTCGTATCTACGTATACGTATTTACATATAATAATATATCAAAAATATTTTTGTATTTATTCGATTTTTTAAGAAAATACTATATGTACGTATAAAGGATGAAAATCGATATAATATATATTTTTTGGTGTAATCTTTTAGGAAAAAGATTAATTTTTAGATTTTTTAGTTTTTTGGTTCAATTCTTTAGGAAAAGAATTGATTTTGTGGTTTTTTATTTTTTTATATTTTTATCTTTCTGATTTTTTATCTTTTTTATTTATAATACGTAAAAATAACGTTCACAAAGTGAACGGATCCCAAAATCCAATCTTCTCACTCGAAACCGTTAATCTTCACGAAAAGAACGGGCAGCGGCGCCCTTTAATATTTTCGGTTTTAGTATCGTTTCGTCTCGGTATCTAATAGAATTGATATAACTTTTCAAGCTTGACTTTATTGTTTTTGGTGATAAAAGGTTGATTGGAATCTAAGCTACTTAGCACAAAAAGCATGTAAAAATGTAAAAAAAATAGTTATATACTACATATACGTACTAACTAAAAAAACATTGCAATTACCACTATTAAATGCGAAAAAAAGTAAAAAAATGAAAAATACAAAATGTAGAAAGAAACTGATTTTTTTTACTTAAACTAATGACAAATTTTTTTAAAAAAATCTACTAATGCACAATATGAAATTGACGTAAATGACTTTAAACTATGCTAAATTTATCAATACTAATATGAAATATATGAATTGATTTCGTAAAAAACAAATTTATCAATTCTAAAATGACTTTAAACTAACGACCAAGCTAGCCCAAACTTAAATCTACCGGGCCCAAATTTAAGAAACAAGGACTAGTTATTTGACGTAACAAAATTTGAAAACAATGTCTATGCTACATTTTCAAACAATAATATTTGTTTAAAGGTTAGAAAATTAAAAATCATTGCAAAAAGGAAAACTCGACATTCAAAACTTCAAATCTATTAAAACTCATTTGAGAAAACGTGACAAAAGGAAATTTAATAGAGAACTTTAACAAGAAAATTCTATGAACTAGTGGTAAATCTATATGATATCAAATAACAGGCCTCTAGTTCGAATCTTGCTTAACCTACTGTATCACTTTCAATTTTTTTTCCTTTGAAAAGCTACTTGATAAAATCCACACTTACACTATAAAATTCTACACTAAATTTATCTACAAACCTACTGAGTAGCTCAAATACAATTTATATCAATCTAAACCAACACACTAACTACAATTACTTATACCTACTATTTACAAATTCGAGATTACACTACAAAAATCAAATTTCAAATTAAACTACGAACATGCAGAAAGCTAAAGTAAGCTTGACCTATTCGTCCGGAGATTAGTCCGCTGAGTCGAAGCGCGGCGCTGAACCGGCTTGAAACAAACACCACTGCAACTTCTGACCGATTCTGCTAACTGATACAAATCGAGACCCTGCTACTACCACAAGATTAATAGCTGTTTCATCACTAGAACTTGTAAACCGCAAATCTGTAAAGCTGCAAAATCGAAACAAAAGCTTGACTAAATTGTTTTTGGTGAATAATAGGCTTGTTTAGAATTTATTTCTACTTGGCACAAAGCAAGTAAAAAGTAAAAAAAATATTATCTATCTAATGCTACGTAATACGTACTATTCTAAAACATATTGCTAGCAAATCAATTAAATGTACAAAATTAAAATACAAAATGTGAATTTACTCTACAAAATACAAAATACAAAACTAGTAAAAATACAATTAGTTATTACTAAAATGAAAATGGAAAATTGGAATTAAACTAGTAGACGCAAATTTGTATACAAATATGAAATCGGTTAGCAAAAAAAATTCATGTTTATGCTATAAAGCAAAGCCCAATAATGTTGACCCAATAAATCAAATAACCAACTCCGGGCCTACTAAATTCAATGACGACTAATGCAAAATAAATTCTAACAGAAAGGTTTCTTCACTGGGTTAAAAAAAAGCATAACTACCTAGGACTGTTGACGTAATGAGCAAGTACACTACGAAGAACCAAACTTGTACGTTGATCAATCTTGTAAAAAAAAATTGCAAAGTAAACAGAACATATTTCACATCCTATACTTGCAGTTGAATTTCACTTTCAATTCTTTAGGAAAAAAACAATGCACAAAACTTAAAAATTAACAACACCAATATCAGTGGCCTAATAAGACTTCAACTAATAAAAAAGGCTTAACCCAAACATTATATATCAGCAACAAAGTAAGGAGTTGATAAGCTGCAATAGGAAACTACTAAATAAGAACAAAAACATATTATCAATGCACTCAAATAAGCCAAATAAGCAAATTCATACTATACTTGTACTACGATCATCTTGCTAGAACTTAATTGATCCAAACATCAGTCTATATAGAAAACGCAGAGAAAACTTAAGAAGTAATCAAAAGGCAGTTATGAAAAACAACCAAGCTAATTCAAACAGATCACAACTATTAAATCTACACTTAATTCTACACTACATAAACTAGCTCAACTAAAAATTGGCAGAAATTGAACAATTGCTTAACCAAAACATCCGTCGTTTAGTCCTTTGAGTCGAAGCGGAGCGCTGAGCTCGCTTAAACCAAGACTTGACTGAAACTGAAACCAAGGCTACACTTACACTGCTACCTCCATACAGTACATCCAAATCCTACATACATTCACAATAAACCTCTAAAACAAACAAAGCATAGAAACACCAAACAAAACCTACGATTCTGAATTCTACAAAAACATGCTGATGCAATGATTCTACTGAACTTGAATCAGAATTTATAAAAACTGAGCTGCAAACTTCAACCGACAAACTAGAAATTGGTTATCGACTCCTGCTAGTCTCATGAGAGCTGATGAGCTATTATATGAACTATAAGCGGAAAATTAATTCTCATAAAAGAAACGAACTTCAGAACTTCTAATGAAAGACTCCACTAGCTTTTACCAACAGCTTATTTACCATAAGCTAAAAGTTGCTTAAAAACAGTAAACCAATCAGACCTTATTGAGCTACTTGTTTCATTCATTTAAACTCTACTGACAATTATAATCTAACTAATTCCTTAACTACACTACTCAATATAAACTCGTTCGAAAAAGAATGGAACATTTACATAAGCTCTTAAGAGCTTATGAGATCTAATGACAGAATAAGCTGAAAATGAGATGAAATTATTTTCTAGTAATGAAAACTAAACTCTTTAACAAATAACACTAGTTCCCTAACTCGAAACAGTCATATCAAAAACCAATAAGCTGATAACTACCATAATGAAATTAGCATTGAAAAAGTAAAGAATAGAGAAAGATTATCACAATTCTATTTGTTTAATTTAAACAGTAGCCAAAGGAGTATAAAGATGAATTTAGAAAAACTTGACTTCCATTAATGGTGAAACATACTAATCGGTTACAAAATTAACTAATTCAGTTACAGGATTCAACAAGAAAAGTGAAAGAAAGTTAAACTATCAAACTAACTACACCTACTATGTGTGATCTACTCCTAAGCTAACCATCTTCAAATGAGGTCTTCTCCTTGTATTTATAGGCGTTTGAGAGGAGGAGTAGAGGTGTTGATGACGTGTGCTATCCAATCCCTTGATGACACGTGTAAAATACGAGGATTAAATTCGTTCTTCAAGCTAAACCCAAATTGGGCGTTTCTTCGTCTTTCACTCTTGATCAAATTAATTCATATCATCATGTAAGGGAGACGATGATGATGATTTTTGTAGTTTTGATCTTTGTCTGAATTTTCGTGTAACTCTCGTTATCTTGATTTGAAGGTTTCGGTGGTGGACAAAATGAAACCGTCTGAAACTTGTTTTTTTTCTCTCTCTTGATATGATGAAGAAGGACACGTTTGTGTTTTGGCCAAGATTTGGTCAATTGACCAAGTTAACTATATAACTGAAAATTGATTTAATAAAAAGTAAACTTTCCATTGTTTTCATCTTAATCCCTTAACTTTAATCCTTTATCAAATATGATAAAAGCTTTTAAGTAATTTCCATTTCGTCCTTTGTCTTATGAAAGTTACAAGTCTAGTCCTCCATCTTGATAATATTGTCAAGTAAGGTCCTTGAAAGCATGATTCGTCCTTTTCTTCGTCTTTTTACCAAATAAGTCCTTGAAACCACGTGTTTGCTCAAAAATATCTTTTTACCTGAAAACACATAAAACACAAATACACGCGTAATTCTGATATTTTAAAGTTAATATAATGTATTTGACTGTGTTTTGAGTGGTATTTGGATCATAATTGATGAGTGTTTTCACACTTATCAGTCATCTACGCGCCTACACTATACATAGTTTCCTAGTCTAGTCTTTGCGTGAGTGACTATGATAACTAATGGGAATTCTTAAATGTCGTCACATAAAGTGAATTTCCAACAAATATATTATTTAAAGAAAATATATGTAATATATCTCACCGATTTAAAACATATATCCTAACCAAATTAAAATGATTAATAATATCTTTTAATAATTTAATTGATATGTGTAATATCCTTTATTAATATAAACAATATACCCGAACATGCGGATTAATTGCGGAAGACGCGGCTAATGACGGCAGTAAAAAATAAAATTAAATATATTTGATCATGCGGACAAGCGCGGCTTGGCATGCCAAAACCACGGATAAAAAATTAAATATGTCCGATCGTGAGGAGTAGCGCAGTTAGATGTACCATGACCACGGATAAAAAAGTCGGGCCGCCACATGATATAAGTAGGTCGTGAAATATATAGAAAATATATTAATAAAATTAAATAGATATATCTATTTACCAATTCAAAAGATATGTGAGGTTGCCACGAAGGTTACTAGACTTTTACACCATATCCGGTAGCTTTAAGCGTATCCACAACAAAAGAAATGAGAAAACACATATACGTAAGACGGGTGGTTGTGTTCGAATGCTTGGTTTCCTGTTATTAGACGGTAAGGATCCCGTAAGAAGAAAGTGTGTTCTATAGCCGGGGTAACACTCGCAATGGCAAGGTATCATTCTTATTCATCTCTAACGTGAGGATGATAAGAAGATTTTGTGCAAGTGGAGGTGGAACCTGCTGCATCGTGAACATTTGGAGGCGTACTTCTTATACCCACTAATGATGCAACATAGTGCGATTATTACACTCGGCTTAAGGCCAACAAAACATGTAATTCTGTGGCAAGGCGATGCAGTTGATACATCCGTCTTGCGACAACGACATTTGATAACGACTTCCAAAATTTGTCATGGTTTTTCCTGGATTAAACGTAGTTGATCAGGCTCTATCTAATTAAGTACAAACGATATAAATTTTGGAAATCACTGTGTGGTCGGGCAAAGTAATTCGTCGCGTAAGGCGTACTTCCACAACAAAGATATGAGCCAACGGAAGACGTACTTCCATAGTAAAAAGAATGAATCAGTGGAAGGACTATTTCCGCAACGAAAACAATGAGCCAACGGAAGGAGTACTTCTGTGGCGAAAAGAATGAGCCGCTGGAAGGGGTACCTCCACGGTGAATGTAACACCCGCAAATATTCATACTTTAGTTCAGCGGAAGAGTCGTTGGTGTTATGGGATAGCACATTACTCAAATCATAGACAACACTTAAAATCGCGTCGTTTAATAATAAAGCATTTTCCATTCATGAATATCAAATTTACATAGGTCCCAAGTCATAGTATTTCATACAAGTTTACAAAATATTTGAATGGAAATTTGTTATTTAAGTGCGGGCCATAAATTCTTGTCGTCTTCCCGAGAATTACGTTCAAGTACCTGAGATAAAACATGTTAAAAGAAAAGGTCAGCGAAAACGCCGAGTGAATTCATAGAGTTTAATGAAATCCATTAATATATCATCGGTATAAAATTATTAACAAAAATCATTTTGTACAATTCTTTGTTGTAGGCCATAAAATAAGCCAAAAGCATTTTATACAAATCTTTATTGTAAATCATACTATAGGCTTTTTCCTTCAAAATCATTATACGAACCAATGTCGTAAAAACATCATACAATACGTTTTATAACGTTGTATAGAGTTAGATAAAAACCGTTATATGAATATGGTTATGTAAAACCAAAACACGAACATAATATCAATAAAAAGACCCCGTATTGCCAGTCAGGCAATATATCGTAATTCAATGCATATAGCAGTATTTTCGTTATTGGATTATTATAAGTCGTATGACATTGCTACCTTACTATAACAAACAACGGGTAGCTAACCCGAAACTCATTTGCCCATCTAAAACAACGTGTCGTCACAATAATCACGCTTATATAAATCTTCTCATACGTAAATTCGCTTACCAATCAATGTGGCACGACGGGGATCAACCGTCAAGGCGCGAACTGGGGTGATCTTCCCCAAATAGTACTATTATATGCACAAGCGTCTACCAAATCCCGATAGTTCACAATTTATGCTAATGGGACATTTAGTGACATAACCTAACTTTAATAATCCATTTTATTTCATACATCGGGTCATATAATCATTCATCGGGTCATACAATCATTCGGGTCCAAATCAGTAAACAAACAATCGGGACAACTTGTGTCCTATTTTTATCAAACCTAACATGTTATCTCCCTCGCGGGTTTATATAACATTTCATAAAATATTTAAAATAGTGCGAGGCTATGAACTCACGTTGATTGGGAAAGGCGGGTTATCGGCGATTTAGATGTACGGTACGTGCTTCAATCACGGAAACCTAGACAAATAATACTCGTCTTAGACTATTGTCCAATGACTTTATAAAAACAATATCTATGTATACATATGATGATTTTATAAATATGATGATGATCAAGTAGGATTCTACATATTTATTTACTCATTATAGTGTCAAGTATTGGTAAATTTTTATACTAGTTTCACTAGTTTAACTTCTTCACATGTTAAGGCCCAATAAGCCCATGATAAGCCCATTACATTTTATTAGTCCGATTACACTTTAACATCAGCCCTATACTCACATGATGGGACCAAGTGGGTTAAGCCCAATGAATAAGTCTATTAGTGTTTAGCCAAATTAGTTGGGTTAATAGTCCAATAAGGCTAATTTGGCCCGTTAATGTCCATATGTTATAAAGCTCGGGTTTTATCGGTTTTTACTTGTTATATAAGTTTATACATCAGTATGTGAGTTTATAAAAAGTTTACATTAGACGGGTCCGACCGTCTATGTTTTATTTAACAAAAACGTTAATCTTTCGGTTTAAACGAAAAGACGTAAAACTTATGTATATAGTTTTTATAACTTGGAACACATTTATACTTGTAAATTATATAAAATGTCTCATTTTAATATCATAATATATAACCCTTATTTATAATTATTATTAGTAACTAGTGGGTTTTTATATATGTATATTTTATAAGTACATAATTTGAGTGCTTATATTATATACTTTTTATTTTATAAATCTGAACCTATATATTCATTCCACTAAAATGTCCATATCTAGAGTTCTATAAGGAGATAGAACCCCAAATTCTTATAGCATAAACTAAATGATATGTGCTTCATTTAACTCTTTTATAGCTACTGATGAATAAGCATCTAAGTATTTTAATAAATTCGTCCAAAACAGTCTATGCAGATTTGTACTCCAATATTGTTTTGATCATATCTCACTCATTATAGTGATTCCATTGCATGGTCAACTCTCACATGTGTACAAGACACATACCTTAATGTATATTAATTTTACCAAGTCATTTTAACAATTTATCATCTATCCCTTTACTGTTTTATACAACCTACATATTTAGCCATGATTTTAACATCCTTTCAAGTAGATTTTAATCTTTTTAATCAAATCTATCAACACCAAAAACACACACAATATTTTAATCATCATTCATCATCATATACATATACATAAATGAAGAAAATACAATATTGCATATTCAAAATAACAAGATGATAGGAAGAAATAATCTCTATACCACCAAAGTGATGAAATGATAAGTTTTTGGATGCTCAAGACATGGTTTTGGGTAACCAATCTTGTGAGATATTAACACCACTTCTAGGATCATCAAGTATTTGTATACTCCTTGAGAAATCAGCCCTTGATCTTCATGAAATCTCTTTGCTAGTTGTTAAAATCACCTCCAATCAACGAGTCTTCAAAAGGACATCATCTTATGCAAGATTAACATAAGATTCATGGATGAATTTTGATCAAGGTGGTGGTTTATGGGTGATGGTGGACGGTAACTAGAGAGAAAAGAGAGAGAATTTGGTGGTTTTCATGAGTGTAAATGAGAAAATGGTTTGGTGCAAGTGGTTTTTGATGTTTAGTTAGCTTGCAAAGTTAAGCAAGACATGTATCTTGCTTACTTTGTAAGCTTGACACCTAAGGGTGTGTTGTGGGTTTTGTTTAGCCGTCCCTTATAGTGGGATGGGGAAAGTGTAAACTTGTCTCATCCCACTAATTTACGGGTATTACTCGATTCTAGTTTCCTTGATTTGCGTGCCCTCAGGTCGTTTTACGAAAAACATTTTTATAAATTATGAATCAACGGTACAAAACGAATCTAATAAAAATTGTCTCATCAAAGGAGTTCAACAACGTAAATACGTAAACCTAGGGTTTCCGGTTTAGTCTTAAAGGACGTTAAATTATTCACGATGTAAACGTAAGCAAGTAACATAGAATCCTCCAGTTTAAACGTAGTCGATGCTACTTCAAGACATAAATCCAAATTTCTTCCCAAAAATGAGTGAGTTCATAATATAACATTAAAATAATGTTTTTAAATAATACTTGAGAATAAAATATCGACCATAAATTGACGGATTGTCATAGTGAAGACAATGAACCACCAGAAGGAGTACTTTCTGTGGAGAAAATAATGAGCCAGTGGAAGGAGTACTTCCACGGTGAAGACAATAAGCCAACGGAAGGAGTACTTATGTGGCGAAAAGAATGAGCCAGTGGATGGAGTACTTCCACGACGAAGACAATGAGCCAACTAAAGGAGTACTTCTGTGGTGAGAAGAATGAGCCAGTGGAAGGAGTACTTCCACGGAAAAGGACAATGATCCAACGAAAGAAGTACTTTCGTGGAAAAAATAATGAGCCGATGGAAGGAGTACTACCACGGCGAAGAAAATGAGCAAACAGAAGGAGTACATCCGTGGCGAAAAGAATGAGCCAATGGAAGGAGTACTTCCACGACAAAGGACTACGAGAAAACGAAAGAAGTACCTTCGTGGCAAAAATAATGAGTCGATGGAAGGAGTACTACCACGGCGAAGACAATGAGTCAACGGAAGGAGTACTTCTGTGGCGAAAATAATGAGACCGTGGAAGAGTACTTCCACGGCGAAAGATATTGAGCCCGTGGAAGTGTACTTCCAAGGCGAATGATAATGAGCACGTGGAAGAGTACTTCTACAGCGAATGATAATGAGCACGTGCAAGGAATACTTCCATGGCGAATGACAAAGAGCACGTAAAAGAATACTTCCACGACGAAAGATAATGAGCACGTGGAAGGAATACTTCCACGGTGAATGATAATGAGCACGTGGAAGAGTACTTCCACGGTGAATGATAAGGAGCATGAGGAAGAATACTTCCACGGAAAAAGATAATGAGCTCGTGGAAGGATTCTTCCACGGCGAAAGCAATGCGCCGATGGAAGGAATACTTCCACGGCGAAGATAATGAGCTCGTGGAAGGATTACTTCCACGACGAAAGATAATGAGCACGTGGAAGGATTGCTTCCACGGAGAAAGATAACGAGCACGTGGAAGAATACTTCCACGGTCGAAAGATAATGAGCACGTGGAAGAATACTTCCACGGCGAAACAACGCGCCGGTGGAAGGAATACTTCCACGGTGAAGGATAATGAGCCAACGAAAGAGGTACTTTCGAGGCGAAGATAATGAGCACGTGGAAGAGTACTTCTACGGCGAAGGATAATGTTAGAGTTACTTTTTGGTAAGTTGGCGCCTTTCACGTGAGTTGGACTAGAATTACATCCTTTGCTATACACAGGGACTTAATATGTAAAGTATGGATAGTCTAGTCTTGGTAGGCCTATAAATACCTCAATGACTCTCCATGGGGGTGTGGAAGTTTTGTCATTTTTCATTGTTTTCATTTCACTTAAAATAAAACACACATCTTTTCTTTCACCTCTCTTTAACTTTATCTCTCTAGAACTACATCATGTTCATCATGTTCTTTGATCATCCCCGACCCTCCGATCTAGGTGGCTTTTTGATGCTTGTCAATTGGTATCAGAGCAAACCCGGGGTGTTTTGTATCCGTGTGTTTACGGTGTGATTTCAGATTCGTGATGTTATCAGGTTCATGGTTTGTACCATTCTGATTCATGGTTAGTATTCGTGTCTTGGTATTACCTTTTATATCAATTCATGTCTCGATTTTTTAATCTATCCATGTCTAGAAATTTTTGTACGGTAAAGTTTCATCATTTTTTTTTCCATTATTCCTATCAAATCTCGTCATATACTGTTTTGTCCAAAGTTTTGTACCCTGTTTTTGTGTTTTTGTCCCTTCATACATTCTGATCTTTTATGGTGGGAAAAGGAAAAAATATTGGACCATATCCAATTTTTTTAGGGGCTACCAAAATATGGGTCAAAACCCTATTGAGATGGCTTTCAGATGAGATATTGCGATGCTTATTCCGATGAACACATTCCGATGGCTTCTTCTACGGATTTATTCCGATGGGTATCACATCTACATTACGATGGGTTCGACTTTATCTATTTCGATGGGACTCATTCCGATGGGTCACATTGCAATGGGTGGGTTGATTCATCGCAATGGTGTATTAAGGCATCATGCTGCTGGATTTTTTTTCAACATTGCGATGGATTAATTTTGAAACTTTTCGATGGAAAAATATACTAACTCATTGCGATGGACACATAAAGTTACATTGTGATGACATGATTTGTTTTATTGCGATGGAAAACATTAAAAACATTACGATGGGAGTTTATATCAGTTAAAATAACTAATCAGATGTGGACTCGAGTTTTTCAAAGCAACCATCATTTTACCCTCATCCTACTGACATCCAACCCATGTAGTATCATACAGTTAATTCAAACCAGTAACATACAAACTCGACTCAACCGACTCATTCTCACCGATTTTTATCATCCCCAAAACTCTTCACATCTAGTCTCGTATAAACACACTACTATGATCTCAGATTTGTTAGAAAATGTTTTTTATCTTTAAAAAGGATTTTTGCGTTTAAACAATTTATCATCGATCGCTGTATGGGCAAACCCTTCTTGATTTACCAATTTTTTTTACTGGTTTCTCACAAGTTTGTTAAAATCAGTGTTCAATTCGGTTTAAATCAATATTACATCTCAAATAAACCTACCCGAGACCATGGAATGATCTTGATGCAGAAATGGGAGACGAGTGATCTTCTTGATTCGTATGGTTTCTTTGATTATTCACATATGCAGTAAACAAGGAGGTTTCGATGAGATAAAGAAAAAAAGGAGGCGGAGTACACTAGGAGGTTTCGAGATTGAGAGTGGGTTTGGTGTGATTTGGTTTTTTATGTGAGATATTTAGGGTTGCTCGGTTTGTTTTATATAGTCAACATATAGTATCTTATCTTTGACTTAGGCTGATTAAATGGACAGCTGGTGCACTTGTTTGGGATATCTCAGATGTTTGATGGACATATAATATGAAGTTGGGCCTTATTGATTTTTCCATTCTCGGGCTTTTTATTTGGTTCGAATGTGGCACAAGGTTTGGTTAATCAGATATGTTGGTGAGTCGTATACGGGCCGATCAATACTCTAATCGAAGAGATTTAGTGGGCCGATTAGTTTTGCAATTGTATTCGGGATGATCGAGTATATTTCCGAATATCGCAAAATTAATCATGTCAGATTTGATTTACGTGGTTATTGGATTGAGCCGGGTATTTCAAAAGAACCAAGTAGTAAAATTGTTGTCAGGTTAAAGGCTTACGTGACAAGATTTTATTACTTTGGTAGGCCATTTAAACAAGTGACATTCAAGGCCGGATATCCGTTTTAAAAAACTTCTTCACGAACAACAAACATAACATTCACAACAAACACAACAAACACGATACATTACACTAAAACGATCCTTATAAAAAAAATTCACCTAAATCCCTAACGGCTATTACGGTTTATGTGAGTACGAAGATATTCTATTTGCATAATAAAATATTTACTCGTTGATAACGATTATGGATGAAAAATATTTTCGGTAGATGATCAATGAGCCATAATACTTATTGAATAATTATGTGTAACCACCTTATCATGTGAAATTATCTAAGAATTTATCAGGTGCAAAATAATATATATCTTTCATTAAACACGTTATCGGTTTTCGATCATCAAAAACAAAGAAGGACGATTTTTTTTACATGCATGGTTCATGCACGATTAAAAAATCATGGCTGTTTTTTTAAATAGTTTTGTTTGAGACCTTGACATGTTGTATCCGATCATAGCGTGTGTATGACTATCATGTGAATTCACATGACATCGATTCCCAATCATACGTAGATATTTAAGAATTGAATCATACAGAAACATGCAACAATACGCATTTTATAGTGAATGAAAACAAAAGTGTGGTAGTTTTAGGGTTACCGATATTCTATGTAGATTATTGCTTTTCTACAACATGAGAACACGAAACATGATTTAGCTCGGGTCCCACGGATGGCGCCAACTTGTTGAAGCATAGTTTGGCTGGGCCGGTTCGACGACTCTCCTGGGCCGCTAATCGTCTTCCCGGGTCCTGATTAATGTTGCAAACAAAGGTAAACCGGTTAGACGTGGACCCGAGGCTGGAGCCACGGGGTCCACCTCCGACGGTCAAGTTAGTATCGGGACGATACATAGTAAAAGTGGTGTAAGTATAAGATATAACATGTTTTATAATGAGACCCCTACCCGTGTTTATATAGGCTTAGGGCCGTGGGCCTGTAAGTAAGGTGTGTGTGGGCCGTGGGCCTGTCGGGCCGATCCCATTACCGACTGTACGTCGACAGGTTTCGACAACAATATTAGGAACGTCGGTTTCTAAATCACGTCTGCTTTGTCGATTCCTTTGATTTCGATTGCGTCGATTTAAGGAGTTGCTAAAATTCGTATAGTCCTTCGATCGAGTGCGCATGCACTAACGTAGAATGGGGGGGGGGGGGGGTAGCAAAGAAGATCCTTTTTGGGGTTTTTTTGTTTTTCACTTTTCTTGGTTTTTGATTGTTTTTAAAAAATTTGGATTTTTGGTGTATTACGTAGACTCAAATCTACAAATCTCTCCTCCAATCAATTTCTCGGTTAAAGTATCCTCAAGGAATGAAAATGATCACGTTGAGTAAACGTCTTTGATGACTTTAGAACGTTGGTGGAACACCAAAACGTTCAAGAGGGTTTAATCTTTGAAAAACAAGCAAATATATATTATACGTAGATAATACTTTGGTTGGCAAACCCTCGATTAGCCCTTTTTCTTAAAACACGCACAAGCAAGCGGAGGGAACGAGGCGACGCTAAGCACTTAAGAGCCTTTTTTCCTTTAGGTCGTGAAATACAACCGCCTTATACCCACCTTATAGTTTGTGTTAATCAAAATTAAGCCTTTCGAAAGTAATTATCTATTTTTCCTTTTTCTTTTTGTTTTGGATTTGAATACAATAATTGAGTGATGAAATCCAAATTAAGATTGCGTTTCCACTCTTTTGGAGATATTGTAAATTTATTGTGATACGTAATACAATATATTAATAATATTAAAAAACGAAAATGAATATTAGGATATTCAACAATATAGTAAAAGATGGGTGTGTGTTTAATTGAAACAAACCCTCCCTTTCTTCTTTATATAGGCGATGAGTTTCATCCTTTCCACCATTGTTGTGTTGGGTCAAAAAGTTCATGTGGCAGAAACTCAAAAACGAAGAAAACATGAAGTTATTGTCCAAGCGTTGTCAAGAGCAATTTAGGCGTTGACAAGAACAAACGAAGCGTTGTTGGCTCAAGAGTTGTCGTGTGCAATTCAAGAGTTGTTACATGCAATTTAAGAGTTGACAGAATTGTAGACAAGAATCTTTTAGAAGATTCTATTTGGATATATATGCAGGAGATATTCTGTATATAGTTATTTAAATAGAAGATTCACATGTTTATTTATCCTTATCTCTTGTAAAACCCTAATCCTTATACTATAAAAGGAACCAAGGGTTATTAGGTTTTTCATATAACTTTCATATACAATGTAAACCTAAAGTGTGTGTCGACTAGGTGTGGGATTCAATGTACACACACCTAGTGATTGTTGATTATCAATATAATTAGCAATCCAATTGTGTTTTAATTCATGTTTTGTGCCTAAACACTTTGTTGATGGTTGTTGTTCTAATTCCGCTTTGATTATGTTAATCATACGAATAATGATCATTCCTAGTTGCTTAAAAGATCCGGAAACCAAGGTTTCCACAATTGGTATCAGAGCCTCGTGGCTCGTGATGCTAGGACCAACAAGGTGTTCGTGTATGGTGAAGAAAAGAAAAATCCGTCTAGGGTTTTTCTAGACATTTTTGTGTGCGCAGCAGTATTCAGAAGGTCATAACTTTTGATTGAACCGTTGGATCGTCACGAAATTTTATATGTGTGTTCTATATACACATATCTAAACATCCACCGGAGGGATTGTCGAGTTTTATTCCCAGGCAAAAGTTATTAGGCGTCAAAGTCAGCAGTAGGAGGTATGTAGTTTTCTGTGGACAGCCATGTTCAAAACACGATCTCTCCTTCGTTAACCGTTGGATCTTCGTGATTTTTGAACTGTAGATTCTTGACACTTGTGTCTAGAATCTCACCGAATGGATTTTCGATCTAAGCCTTAGTGAAAAAGTTATTTGAGGTCGAAGTTGGCTGCAGACAAGGATTTACAAGTTTCTAGTTTACATAAAATCATGAAACTAGGGTTTCCACAAACCCTAGATTGATTCCTAAACAGAAAATATGAAGCTTCATGACAGATTGGAATTCGATTCTCAAAACCATGGTTTAGGGTTTCGTTTTTCAGAATCATATTATTAGGGTTTCTATAAACCCTAGGATTGGATTAATCACAGAAAACAAGAACATTTGGATATTCACGTGAAGAAAACAGTAACGTTGATGTTATTGAACGTTGTTGGCTGCTAGTAAAGAGAAAAGACGTGTTCTCAAAGATTTAATGTCAAGTTTCTATCACACGCAAGTCTCATTGGTGGAAACTACTTGTGTTCATACGATATTAATCTCATGTGTTCACACGATCAAGATTAGCTATTCTGCGATCTACATGAATACAAAAATTGTGTTCACACGGTGTAAGAATCCTTATTGGTGGAAATATTGTTGTGTTCACACGGTTCAAAAGATGTGATGGGTAGAATACAATGCAGATCAAGTTTACGTGGGACTTCCTACAATTCAGGAGTTGCTGTGTAACTTTTAGATGTGTGCTGGATATACGTGGGACTCCCTAAAAAATCGGCTTCTAAAAAGGGACGTAAAAGATCAGTTTTTCTTTTGGAAGTTAATTATTCACGAGAATGATTTTTGCAAAACAGTCTGGATTAAAGACGTGTTCTTATGGAATACAAGCCCTAGATGACGTCAGCAGAATATTGATGCTGACAAAGGGTTAAATTGACACTGACAAGAAGGATTTTGACGCTGATGGAATAAGTCAACGCTGACAGCGTTGACAGTGTTGTCCGAGATATGGCTGTTCAAACGCTGATACGTGTTGTCCGATATCGGAAAATACACATGAAAGGATATTAGACAGAGGAGGATCTCGGGTAACACACTGATTGCTGCTGTTTGAGAAAATTGGTACGTTTTCAGCACACAAAAAGGAGGATTATACACACGAAGGTACATGGAATCTCCGTTTTAATCTAGAATATCATGTTGATATTTATGGCTCGGATATTTTTCAAAGGAATTAATGATCTTAAAGCGAGTTAACAACTATTTGTGGGAATTTGATGGGTATTTTAAACTATGTAATTAGGATGGCCTTGAGAGTGGCTTTTACATATGATATGAAGATGTTATTCCATTAAATTAATCATGAAGAGGTGTTGGCTCAAGGGGAAGAATTCTTATGGTAAGTTTGATGATTGAAGAAGATTTTCGCGAGTTTGTGTTCTATTATATCTTCAAATGTCAAAGCAAGTTTGAAGGTAACTTGTTCGTGCTTTACATGGTTGGTGACGAAGACTTGTCATAACACTTGAAGGAGTTACATTATCGTGCTCAGTGTCTCACAAAGGATGAGAATATTGACAAGAGATCGAGGTCTACTTATACTTAGTTCCATGAGTATAAGTTCTTAGTCACATGGATAGTACAAGACATGGAACACAAGGTTGGGTTATTCTACTTCTACATCAAAAATATTATATTTGTTTTTCTTCAAGATCATTACACAGAGCCTACATTTGGAGAATCTTCAAAGATTGCATACATTGTTTACTTCCTTGTTGATGTGACAAAAAGGGGAAGAAATACGTGCTACACTTGAGGGGAAGCAATTTGAAGATCATGTACAACTTACAAGAGATACACATAGAGTTTTGCCACTATCAACTAGGGGAAGATTGTTGGGTCAAAAAGTTGATGTGGCAGAAACTCAAAAACGAAGAAAACATGAAGTTATTGTCCAAGCGTTGTCAAGAGCAATTTAGGCGTTGACAAGAACAAATGAAGTGTTGTTGGCTCAAGAGTTGTCGTGTGCAATTCAAGAGTTGTTACATGTAATTCAAGAGTTGACAGAATTGTAGACAATAAGCTTTTAGAAGATTCTATTTGGATATATATGCAGGAGATATTCTGTATATAGTTATTTAAATAGAAGATTCACATGTTTATTTATCCTTATCTCTTGTAAAACCCTAATCCTTATACTATAAAAGGAACCAAGGGTTATTAGGTTTTTCATATAACTTTCATATACAATGTAAACCTAAAGTGTGTGTCGACTAGGAGTGGGATTCAATGTACACACACCTAGTGATTGTTGATTATCAATATAATTAGCAATCCAATTGTGTTTTAATTCATGTTTTGTGCCTAAACACCTTGTTAATGGTTGTTGTTCTAATTCCTCTTTGATTATGTTAATCATATGAACAATGATCATTCCTAGTTGCTTAAAAGATCCGGAAACCAAGGTTTCCACATGTTGAATCTTCAAAAGCTCCAATTTACTCAAGATTAGTTGATTCCAAGTTGTGGGTTTCACTCATCCCTCTTCCAACATCAATTAATTGTAAGTACATTCATTTAATTTCAACTATTTTGTTCTAGGGTTCTTATTTTCATAATTGGGGACTTTTAAAATTAATGTTGAATTAAAACCTTGCTAGGAATGTGGGTTGACATAGCTATATTGTTATGATTCCTTAGGTTCGAATTCCTCATTGAGATTTCACTAAAACCCACTTGTAGAACAATCCGAATTTTAACTAAATATATTTGGTTAATTGATGGATTGATATGAACCCATGAACAAAATTGGTAATTGCATTTTTAATGCTTACCTAAAAATGTTATTGAAAAGCCTTTGTTCGAGTTCATGATTGATTTTACATAGCTCATATGTTCTAGTCAATGATGAATTGAGTTCATTGTGTACATGGAAATGATAAGGATTAACCCTTTGTTTATCAAGAAATTGACTAAACACATTCTCATGAGTTTGACTTTTAAGTCACTATGTAACATAAGAGTAATTGGAACAATATTTGTTTTATGTTTAGGTACTTAATCATGCATTTGGAAACTCATAAAGATCATGAGAAAACTAGAATCTCGGAAGTTTTCATGAAGGATGTATTGTCCCTTCTTTTAAGTCACTACTCTTTCTTCCTCGTGTCAATCTCGTTCTCTCAAAAATACTTTTCGGTCTCTAGAATCTCGGAAGTTTTCATGAAGGATGTATTGTCCCTTCTAATTTCCTTGGACTTGACTTCATTCGATTCATGTTCAAATACATTGGCTTTGACTGCTTGCTTGATATTGATGAGCCAATGTTTCCTTCCTTTCTATTAGAATTCTTTAGCTTCATACACATTAATATGCACCAATAATGGTTTATCGATAAGATTTTCCATCAAGGGGAAAACATTTGTATACACTCTCGAAGAATTTGGAGAAATTCTCAATTTTCCATACAAAGGTCAATGTAGGTTCATTGATGCTTGGAGTATCAACTCTTTAGAATCGGCCTCTATTGATGTGCATTATGTGACTGAGCTACCTTCACCTTCGGCCATTTCTTGTGCCATTGCCAAACCTCGTGAACATCCTATTCTTGGTAAACTTAAAGTAGAAATTCGTGCTCTCACTCCTTTGGAATTACTCACTAGCGATCTTAATGATTTTATGATCCCTTAGGCCGAAATCATTAGGGAAAATGCAATGTGTCTCTGTAACACCCCATTTGGATAAATGGACCGTTACATGTAATTATGGCGTGTCATCAAAGCATGAAATGTAAATGTCTTAAAACATTAAATGACCATAAAGACAAATACCAGAATCAACATCAGTAGTCCAACATAAGCTTACACACATGCAATATAAGTACTGAAAGGAAATGACTAAACAATGTCCAAAAGAAATAAAGTAATGTACGCTCTAATTATACATGTTTAGGTGTGCGTTATCTATATATATTTAGGTTAATTATGTGAACTATTGATACTTAAATGAGTGTATTGATGTTATAGGTTCCAAGGATGTGTCGTGGAAGGAAATGGAAGAAAACACGAAGATGTCAAGCTTAAACAAAGAAACAAAGTCAAGCTTCTGATCTCCCGACACTTGTCACTATTTTGGTCATATCTTGAGCATACGAACTCCGTTTTAGTTGGTTCAAGCGGCCACGGAAAGAGGAAAGAATTATATACAACTTGGAATTTTGATCTAAAGATGGAATGACCAAAAGTGCAGCGCACATTTGAAAAAGTGCGGCGCACTTTTCCACAACTCTTGGAACGTTCTAGATTCAAAATTGTGCGACGCACCATCGTGGTTGTGTGGCGCACATCTGACTCACCAAATGTGCGGTGCACTTTTGCTCCCAGTGAAAACTATAAATAGAGAGCATTCCCTCTCACTTTACACACACTTATATCAACTCACCACCACTTCTCCTATCTCTTCCTCATAAGTTAGGGACGTTTATTTGGTATAGTAGCATCATCTAAAGGGTTTGTAGCATAAGGAAATGGTCATTGCATCATTAGAATAAAGTTTTCATTTAGGAAAACTAATCATCGGATCAAACTCTTGTAATCATTTGGTATAATCTCTATAACTCTTTTAATAAGATCTTTTCTGGAATTATGATGAATGTTATGCTTGTTATTCCTTTGATTATGAAGTAGTTACTTGTGTGTTTGGTTGAGGCATGCATAGAACTATGAATAGAATTATTAACTTGCAGTAGCGAAGTGCGGCGCACAATTAGGTTTGTGCGGCGCACTTTCTCCCTGGTCCGTGATTATAAGCATGGTTGATTTGTTCTTGTACTTGATACTATTATGTTTGATCATTGTTATGTATTTTGTTCATTCATGATTATAACTAATACTTATATGATTGAATGGACTCCATGTCATCTAGTAAATGAATCTTGGTATTCGCCTTTGTCGCGATTGGTGGAATAAAATACATAACAACTCTTACATAAATTTTTTTAATGCTTTGTCATATGCTCGAGAGGGTTTGGCTCAGCGAGTACTTGAATTACTGAAACCAACATAAACCGGTCTTAATGCTTTTGGTATAACATGAGCTATAGAAGGATTTCTTGTTATATTGATAAGATGTTGCATGTACGACTAGTAATCGGCATGTTCTCTTACATTGTTTATGTGCTTATATTCATCTTTGCTATCTATCTTTTCTATGTTCTATCTTTAATCAAACACACCTTTAAATCATTGTTAGAAGCTTAAATCTTTAGAACTTGTGACACTCTAAAGATCATTGTTTTTACTTGTTAACAACAATCCCGTGGATCGACCTGGACTTACCGTAGACTATACTATACACGAAAGGGTATACTTGATCGTGTTGTGTTTTAGTCCATTGTTTGGTAATCTCTAGTAATAGAAATTTAAGATTTGTGAACACACATCAAGTTTTTGGCGCCGCTGCCGGGGATTGTTCTCGTTACTTGTTAAAACTTTCGGAGAAACTTTTCAAAAATTAAACCAACGCCGTAGAGATTTCTGACAATCTCAACTTTTCTGTCGAAAAAATTGTAGAATGTACGCCGCACATTTCATTTGTGCTCCGCACTTTCTGAAGGATTTCTAAGTACGACGCACTTACCCATTGTTTGAACGAAAATCCATCCAAATGAAATGTACGCCGCACATTTCATTTGTGCTCCGCACTTTCTGAACGAATTTTTCCCTCAACTGATTAAGTTAAATATTTTTCAAAAACCCACCCAACTGCCTTTTAGATTTCGTGAATTTATAAATATATAGTTTATCATTAAACAAAAACATATAAAAAAACCAAAAAACCAAAAATATTAGTTTTGCTTTCGTTTTGATTTATCTTCTTATCCTCTTATAATCTAAAAAATAAAACAAAATAATAATAATAATAATAATAATAATAATAATAAATAAATAAATAAAATAATAATGTAAAAAATAAATATAAATAAATGTCTTTTTGTAAAATTTTGAACGTTTATTTAAATCCTCGATCGTGGGGAAAAGAACTTGTAAATCTATTATTTAAATTAAATAAAACAACATGGAGTTATGAATTTCAAACGATCCCAAAAGAATACCTTCAAATCAAATCACCCAAGTTTTCAACCCAAAATCCATCCAACAATGAATTTGTCATTATAGATGTATATGAAGAGGATATCGAAACCCAACCCCATCCACCCGAACATATTATAGTCCAACCCTTGTGGAATAGTGCTAGTACCATAGCACCGACTCCTAATGCCGCCATTGTTCGAACCGATGTTGATGACAACTTTTTTATTAACACTACCCACTTGAAAATGATTCAAGAGAACAAATTCGATGCTCATTTGCGGGCCGATCCGCATGACCACATTCGTTAATTTCTCGCAATCTGCGACATGTTCAAATATGGTGAAACTCAAAGTGAAGTTATCAAACTTTTGATGTTTCCACTATCCTTAGCCGATGATGCTAAAATCTGGCTTGATACGCTTAATGAAGATTCTATTACATCGTGGAGACAAATGCGAATAGCTTTTATAAACCGATTCTTTCCACCTTCGGTATTTGAACATCTTTTACTCGAAATCAGAAATTTCTCTCCAACCACATGTGAAAGTCTAACCCAAGCCTGGTTACGACTTAAAAAACATGCTTCGAAAATGCCATGTGCATGGTCTAACAAAAGAGATATTATTCAAATTTTTTACCTTGGTCTAGACGAATCCACTCAAGCAATCCTTGATTGAATATCTGGAGGAATCTTCCTCTACAAAACCCCAAA
This sequence comes from Glebionis coronaria, assembly GCA_025667525.1. Classification (NCBI taxonomy): domain Eukaryota; kingdom Viridiplantae; phylum Streptophyta; class Magnoliopsida; order Asterales; family Asteraceae; genus Glebionis; species Glebionis coronaria. Next base: position 1,133,351 of record JANFOE010000217.1, read on the forward strand.
ACAAGCTTTTTAATTTCTTGAGGACAAAGTTCTTTTTTAACTTAATTGGCCTAAAAAGTCTCGAAACAAAGATAATCGAAAATCTACTTCTTTCACCGATGGAAGTAGTATTGATACCTCTCGATCAATAGAGAAGTTAGAAGCTCTTGAAGCTAAAATGGATTCTCATTTCCAAATCTTAAAAGAAGAATTACACGAGATACATGAAAAATATAACGATCTCGAACGTAATATCCCTTTTAAAAATCCCATGAACGATGACACGCCTATGTGTGAACGCCATGAATTAAATCAGCTCGATGGTTGTGAAAACCGAAATTCTCACCAATCTCAACCTCAATCCAAAATCAATCTCGAAAGAGTAATCACTAAATTTTTGGATAGTCAAAGAGTTGCAAATAATTTTGTGAAAGAGACCGTTAATATTATGAGTTTTAAGATGAAGAAAAATGAGAAGAACTTCCAAACTCTATTTGAAAACATGGAAACAAAAATTGATGAGTTGTCAAAATCTCAAACTCATGTCTCTTTTGATCAAACTGTTAGGACTAAACCACCTCCTCTATCCACTCGAGTTGAGGACGTGAATGCCGTATTCACGAGGAGTGGAAAGTCCGAAGACCCTCCAAAAACCCAAAAAGATCCGCCACCTCCTATCATCATTTAAAACAACGAAGAAGGATTTTTACGTGGTTAAATCAAAAGAATATCCATTTTTGGAGTACATGCCAAAAATACCGTATTCTCAACGTTTAGAAGTGGACAATTCTCACTTGAACTATATTGTAAAGGTGTCTTAAATAAAAAAAGTAATAGTACTAATAGCACTAGTAATAATATAATAGTAGTAGAAATAATAATAAAATCTAAAAAAGAGTTTTCTTATTTAGATTTTTACTTTCGTTTCATTTATGTGATGTGTTTGTTTATATTTGTTTGTAAATGGTTATATATATTTTTAATTAATAAAATATGAAAAACTAAAAAAAGAGTGTTTTCTATCGTAGTAAAACCGCCGCACATATTATGTTGTGCGGCACACTTTTGTAAAATTATTATTTATTTTTCTAAACCAATGTGTTTGATAAGTGTTTATCTAAAAAATCAAAAATTCCAAAAAGATTTTATATTCTCATTTATTTTTCATTTCGTTAAATTTTGCGTGTTATTATTAGTAAATTGTGACTAAATAAAAAAATTTCGAAAAATATAAAAAACTATAAAACAAAAAAGCTTTGCAATTTGATTAGTGTGACATGCATGGGTCCGTGTATTTCGTACGTGTTTATTGTATACAATTTGTTTTTACGAACTTTGTGGTTGTGTTCACTGGAAACCCTCACGAAACTATAACTCGTCCACTCGGGCCACCGAGGGGTTTAAAGGCTTGTTTCATAAGCTAAATGCAATCGTGGTGCCTACGAAAGTGTTCTTTAGAATTTTACGATTTTTTGTAGTTTTGTCTATTATTGCAGATTTAACAAATAGGTGGAGCTTGGTGTGGATTGGCTTTGATAGCTTATCACTTGGGGATGTGACACACATATACTGGATCGTTGTAGAAAAATACTACATATTGTTGAATTCACATGCTTGTGATGGCGCTCCTCTTTGCGCTATATATTCATAATTCAACCGAAGAACTTATGAGCCACGGGAAGTCTCGTTTCTCTCAAATTTATTTTTTCCACTTATCCTACTTTTAAGTTATTTTCTAAATTACGCATATTGCTAAACTTAAGTGTGGGGGAAAACGAATTGGAAAATATGACTCGTAATTTAATATAAACTTTTGTTCGCCCTCAATAATCTAAAAATCAAAATTATTTTTCCTTTTCTTTGCCACATAGGTTAATATGTTATAATAAAACATAGAAAAAAAATGGTTGGTTGCTATTTACCCGGAATGATTGGTTGATTTTTGCTAATAGTTGGTTCGCGGTTGGTTATGAGTATTGTGCCATTCCAACGAAGATGAAGAATGCATGCTTTATGTTTCGTATTTTTTGCGGTGTATGCTTATATCAAGTGTGGAGGAATTGTTAGTTGTGAAGGGCGTGAAAAAAAAAATGAAAAAAGTCAAATAGAAAAAAAAGACAAACAAAGAAAAAAGTCAAATCGAAAAAAAAGATGAAGAGTGAAAAAAATATGTGATGAAAAAAATAGCCAATGAGCTATATGTATATTTATGAAGATGAAGAAAGAAGAAGTCGTTTGAGATATCGATTAACCAATGTAGTAAGACGTGATATATGTATGTTGTTCAATATGTGATTGTAAAAAGAAAAATGTAATAATTCATGGTTGTGGTACGTATGGTGACTAGAAACATGGGTAATTTTAGACATGTAAAAAATATTATTTTTCTTTTTCTTGCTTGAGGACAAGCAAATCCTTAAGGGTGTGGGAGTGTTTGCTCTTTTAGCAAAATTTCTTACAAAAACCCAAAAATATTTACGATTTCAAAAAAATTTAAAGTTTTTTCTTTTCTTTTCGCACTTAGGTAAATTTTATTTTTAACCTATTTTTCTTAGCATTGCTTGAGAGCAAGCAATAGATTACGTGTTGCTTGAGGGCAAGCAATAGTTTAAGTGTGGGAGAATTTGATAACGCTCTAATCATACATGTTTAGGTGTGCGTTATCTGTATATATTTTGGTTAATTATGTGAACTATCAATACTTAATAGAGTCTATTTGATGTTATAGGTTCCAAGAATGTGTCGTGGAAGGAAATGGAAGAAAACACGAAGATGTCAAGCTTAAACAAAGTAATAAAGTCAAGCTTCTGATCTCCCGACACCTGTCACTGTTTTTCCCATATCTTGAGCCTACAAACTCCGTTTTCGTTGGTTCAAGCGGCCACGAAAAGAGGAAAGAATTATCTACAACTTGGAATTTTGATCCAAAGCTGGAATGACCAAAAGTGCGTTGCATATTTGAAAAAGTGTGGCACACTTTTCCGCAAATATTGGAACGTAATAGATTCAAAATTGTGCGGCGCACTATCGTGGTTGTGCGGCGCACATCTGACCCACCAATTGTGCGGCGCACATTTGAAAAAGTGAAGCGCACTTTTGCTCGCAGTGAAAACTATAAATTGAGAGTATTTCCTCTCACATTACACACACTTCTATCAACTCACCACCACTTCTCCTATCTCTTCCTCATCAGTTAGGGATGTTTTTTAGGTGTATTAGCATCATCAAAAGGGTTTGTAGCATAAGGAATTGGTCATTGGATCGAATAAAGTTTTCATATGGGAAAACTAATCATCGAATCAAACTCTTGTAATCATTTGGTATAATCTCTATAACTCTTTATTATAATATTTTTTGGAATTATGATGTATGTTATCCTTGTTATTCGCTTGATTATGGAGCAGTTACTTGTGTGTTTGGTTGAGGCATGTATAGACCTATGGATAGATTGTATTAACTTCGCAGGGGCGAAGTGCGGCGCACAATTAGGTTTGTGCGATGCACTTTCTCCTTGGTCCGGGATTATAAGCGTGGTTGATTTGTTCTTGTACTTGATACTATTATGTTTGATTATTGTTATGTATTTGGTTCATTCATGATTATAACTAGTACTTATATGATTGAATGGATTCCATGTCATCTAGTAAATGAATCTTGGTATTCACCTTTGTCACGATTGGTGGATTAAATACATAACAACTCTTATATAGTTTTGTTTAATGCTTTGTCATATGCTCGAGAGGGTTTGGCTCAGCGAGTACTTGAATTACTAAAACCAACATAAAGCGATCTTAATGCTTTTGGTATAACATGATCTATAGAAGGATTTCTTGTTATACTGATTAGATGTTGCATGTACGACTAGTAATTGGCATGCTGTCTTACATTGTTTATGTGCTTATATTCATCTTTTCTATATATCTTTTCTATGTTCTAGCTTTAGCCAAACATACCTTTAAATCATTGTTAGTAGCTTAAATCTTTAGAAATTGTGACACTCTAGAGATCATTGTTTCTACATGTTAACAACAATCTCGTGGATCAACTTGGACTTACCATAGACTATGCTATACACGAAAGGGTATACTTGCCCGTGTTGTGTTTTTAGTCCATTGTTTGGTAATATCTAGTAATATAAATTTAAGACTTGCGATCACATATCAGAAATACATAAGGTAAAGATGGCTCGATAGCTTCCATCCAAATCCACATACTCTCAAGATCCTAAGTGCGTCCCTGTGTACCTGTCGTTTGGCAACATAGAAAGGAAACGGCTTAGCAAGACGCCCAACAACATAATAATAACTAAAAAGAAACGGAAATGTATAAATCGTGGAAAACCTGGAACATGTTTATAAAACTGGTTCTATATTTTTAGAAGCCTATGATTAACTTATGACAACTGTATTTTAAATTTAGCCAAGAGCCCATATAGGTTATGAGGTATCAATGTGTATGAATACTTAGGGGGTAACCTCATCATGCAATTAAACAGGTTGCCTCTAATTATACTGGTATGGGTAGGAGGGATCAGCTCCAATGTGAAGGATACACGACACACACCACATTCACCATGAAAATCCTGACTGAAAACATGTACTAGGATGCACCCATACGCCCCACATGATAATATAAATAAATGGCCAAACTGAAAGGACGCCACGAGCAATCACTTCATCATGGGGAAGTCATAACACTGGTGCCTCCAGTGTTATGGTTATGGTCCCTCCATAACTAGATGAACTGGTATGCATGTATGTAGCTCAGGCATTTAAAATATAACATAAGCATCCAAACATATAAAATGACTGGGGAAAATATATGGTTGCAAGCGGGAAATCCTAATCAAACATACGAAGGAATGTCCATAATGAAGGACATCCGTACCTTATGTCAAGTAGTGAAGCTAGAATGGAAGCTGAACGATCTACTCCGACTTCACGGAACTACATAAATAAGGGACGTGTATGAGTTGTCTGATTAATGTGTGTGTTACAGGTTCTGAGTGTTCTTAGCTTATTTTATATGTTTTGTCATGATTTACTGTTTTAAGTGTTATCTTGTATTTATTCATGTTTTACATATATTCTGATTATGTATTTCATGTATACTTGTATTACTATACTTGTATTGTCATAATAAGTAACTTTATAGAAATAGTAGGTTTCCAAAAATAGAAAGTTTACAAAAATCAAATGTTTCCAAAAAAATAATTTTCCAAAAAAATAATTTTCTAGAAATAGAAAGTTTCCTCAAATATTAAGTTTCCTTAAATAGAAATAAGCTTGATTTATAAGTCCAAAATATAAACCAGTGCTTAATAATCTTAATTCATAAGTCATGATGATATTCTAGTAAAGTTTAATAAGGATATGCATGGTTTTATTAATTAATAATATGTCATGGTTAGTTTAATCAATTAATTTAATTATGCCAAATAATACTTAGGTTAATTTTCATGATTAATGACGTAATTTTATATAACCTAAGTCCAATAGTTAATTTAATTATACATGTAGCTAAATAAATTAAATTAACTAATTAATTTTATAACAACAAAAGTACCCGAGCCCCAAAACCCGAGACCACACTAAGCACCTAAACCCGACACCACAACCGGCGGCTGGGTGTCCTTAGCCGGCGACCAAGGCTTGAACTTGCTGCCAGTTTAGCCACTGCCTTCACAAGGTTCCCACTGGCCAAAGCTGCGTCCCCTTGCTACGACAAAAGTACCCACCGAGAGCTTGAGGGGTCTCGGTTCCCACTGTTTTTGATCCATTTCCCCTGTTTGGGGCCTGTGGCTTACGGATGACCAACCAAACCACACGCCTACCCAATATGGGTTCTGTCTGTTGGTGAAAAAAACCACCGAGACCAAACTTGGTCTTAGTTTGCGTGTCACCGAACCAAAACAAACCAAACAAACCCTTCTTCTTGTTTTAATCTTTCCGTCACATATTTTTAATTCATGTTTTAAAGATTCAAACACACATCATCATAATTAAAATTAAATAAAGAAAAGATTATGGTTTGCTTAAATATAAAATGCGTGGATGAATATATAACTGAAACACGAATACATACACGTAATTCCCTTATATCAAAACCCAAAATCTTTCTTATTCTTTCCCTTGGTATGCCGCGACTATGTGGAGTAGGGGAGCTAGGGTTTTCTTGATTTTATTAAAAAGATGGTATAATGAATCCCCTGGTGATTTAGTTTATTAGTTAGATTACAAAATGGGTCGGGCCCTCTCCCTTTCCTTCTTGTTGTCGCGGCTAAACACAAGCCCAACACCAAACCATAGAATTTTCGTGACTGAAATGTTATTCGTATGTATTCGTGTTGAATGTCGTGTATTAATATTATACGTAATTGTTTATTGTGCATTAATAATATACATAATACATGTAATTTAATGTTCGTGACACGTTTCGTATATTATTAATAGAAAATTTTAATTTAGACGTGTTTTCACATATTTACTATTCATGGTATTTTATGCGGGTTTACAGTCTTAGTGGTGATCACAACCATGTGCCTGCTTGTCTTGCACATATGTTGTATTGTGTTGCAACTTTCAACCCATACAACCTTGCATTTTTCATAGCTAGAAGAATTAATATGTTCTCCTTAAGTCTCGTTCAAGCCTCCCGCTAGCTATGATTCTCTCACGCCTTCTTAGAAAAACTCTCCTTGACTTTCCACCTTTGAATGCTTCATCATTTCAATTTGTTGATCGTGTTATGCTTCTCGTTGAAGGGAACCTCTCACTTGAACCTAAGCATGATTCAAATGAAGATGGAAATGTCCTTTAAGAGAACTCTCACATCTTTGATGTCTCTCCTTTCAACTCTAATGACATTTTTTCATCTACCATCTCTTAATTGTCATCTCTAGAAATTGATTCCGACTATGAATTCTATCTTAAGCATCGCCTTCTAGAAGATCTAAGGAATAAATCAAGATAATAGAGAAATGTTCATGAATGAAAGTGTATTGAAGCATTGCTCATGGTTGTTACCACATGTGTTTCTTGGACTTACTTATGTTTCTTGTTATTAGGATTCGGTGTTATCTAACTAATACTTTGTGTTTGGATTACTAGATATTTTTAATCCTAATTCGTTGATGCTATCGATCTTTCGATGTGCATGACTTTGTGTAATTTATGTGTGATGAGATGGCATTTATACATGATCTCATCGTTCTTTTTGGGCTTTAAATGCATAAAATGTCATTAAAATACCATATATATGCTTGTGTTTATTACTTATGTATTTTAGGTATGGATATCGTGAAAAATACAAAAGATCACAAGAAACAAGGAAAAACGAACACGAGAAACGAAGCCGCATAATGAACCGGGCCCTAGTTATGAATGTTCAAATAAAAGACCTTGAAGTATTGAATATGTTCAAGAATGATCCTCATCAATGAAGAAATGACACTTAAAACCCTTGTATATTCATAATTACAAGTTTGGTCCCTTAAGTTTGTCAAAATTACAAAAAGGTCCCTCAACTTTGAAGAATTAGCAAATTTAGTCCCTCAAGATTGAAGATTTGTCAACAATGGTCCTCCTCAATGTCAAACATACTAAGAAGACCTTCAAAGTTCAATAATGTACAAGATCAGCCCTTGAAATATCAAGAAAAGTTCAAAACAAGTCCTTAATATCCTTGTTATAAAGTTTTGTGGCCAAAATGTGAAAAATGAAACTTATTTAACAAAGGGAATGAGTTTATTTGGGTTGAATAACTTGTTATACAACATTTACCAAAGACCAAGGACTGAAATTGTGCAATGAAACTTTCAAATCCCATAACACGCGCCAAACACCCCACACCCCTCTTTTTCAGATCAAACTTACCACTATTCATGTTCTTCACCCCAGTTACGATTCCACTTAAAACAAAGGGTAAATTAAAATTACCCTAACCCATAACTGATTAACCTTCACACGAACTATCCCCACACTTAACCTCACAAATCCCATCACCATGGACCCCACCCCCAATTCCCTCTCTGCCAATCAACATACGACTTCCTCTCTAAGAAATCCTATGTGGCAAGATCAACGTCTTAAGCCTCGTACTTGTTCCCAAAATAATAAAGGAACGACCAAGATCAATTTTGACATCTCATCAACACAAAACGACTCAAGGGCATTTTTGAAAAATTTATAGCTAGGGTTTTCATGTATTTATAGTTCTAGAATTATCATATGAGTACTATATAAGGAGACCTTAGCTTGTGAGAGTCCCTTGTTCCAGTTTTTGCTTCTCTCTTGCAATTTTCTTTAAAATTAATGAAAGTTGGTACTTTATAAATTTGAAAGTGTAATTCCTTTTTATTGTTTGAAGTTGTTAAGGAGAGGAAAATTATGAGTTCCATTTAGTGTTTTGAAAGTGTTTTGATCATTCGATTGAAGCACGTTTGGTTTTGAAAAGATTTTCAACTTTGAAAATTTTCAAAATCTAGGGTTTCTGATTTGTTATTTTACCTGTTCTAACCCCAAACAAAAGATATAAGCTCTTGCAAGCTTGTTGACACCAAGCTTGTGAATGTTTATCAACCTTTGGTTGGATTCTTTGTTGCTTGTGTTGAAGATCACAACCTTGTGGTTCAGCTGTTGAACCATCAGCAAAGGATGCATATCCATTCCTTGTTTAATTACCCTATGTGTGATCTAGTTGGTGATCTACACTCTAGGGAGCATTGCTGACTTCCCCTAGGAAGTTGTGGGAAAGAGGTTCACTCTCTTTCACTTTTCTCTCTTTTAAATTTTGTTGAAAATCTGCTAAGTTATTTGCTATGTGATTTTTGAGATCTTGTGTTTGTGTTATGAGTCTTATTGTATAAACATGTTTGTTGTCACCTAGTTGAGTTATTTGAAGCATAAAATCAATAGGTTATTTGAAAAAATAAGAAGTTTATTTGAAAAATTACTAAAACAAGGTTGTTTGGGATTTTGGGATCAAAAGGCCTTGTGGCCTTGTGTCCTTGGTTCTTTGGGTTGGTATTCTCTAAACAAGTCATTTGGAAACTGCTTTGGTTATTGGTTAAGTCTCACAAAGTTTGGAAAAGGTTTTACAAGTTTTTCATAAAATTAGTTTAAGTGGTTTGAAATTGGTCAAACATATCAGCAAGCATAAAATCTTTGTTTGTTGGATTCAGAGTCTAATTTTTGTTTTGGGAAGAGTTTTTGTGGTGTGCTATCCGTGATATATCTGTTTGTTGACTTTGGTGGCTTATGGAAAGAGTTATAGCTTATAGAAGTTGGCTAACGTGGTTATTTGCATCAGCAAAGTGACCACTCCTATTTAGCTTTGCATTTGGTTATTACTTGTTATTTTACTGCTTGTGTACTTGGTTTGATACTTGGATTGCTTATTTGAGTGCTTATAAGCCAACTGGCGTATTGGCTATTTTGGTACAAAACTGAAATCAAGTTGGCTAACTAGCCTACTTGATTCAAAGGATTCCGCCTTGAATCTTTGCTCAAAACAAGCTCCTAAACAAGTCCTGGTAATTTGGTAACATTTGGTGCACTTTGACTTTTGGTCAAATAAGCTCAATTTGGCTTATTTTTTAGTTCTGCTTGTTGGTCATGCAACAACTTATCTTTTGTAATAGGTGTCATTTTTCTCAGCTTATTATCATATCTGGAAGGTTTCAACTTAATTGGTTAAGGTTTTGCTAGAAAACGAACTTATTTGGATTTTTTAGCCAGCTTATTGGCTTATACAGCTTATTCTACTTGGCTTTTTGGAATTTTCTTTGTTGAATCTTATTAGTTTGCTTATTTGTCACCTTTTTCAAAAGGAATCAACTCTTGAAACAGCTTAATTCTCTAACCCGACTGTTTTGTCGTTTAGTGAAATTATACTTTGCTTATTTCTGGCTTATTTGTTGAGCTTTTTCAAAATTTCTTTTTACAAACTACGTTATAATCACAAAAGAAGAATGTGTGTTGAATTAAAGCTTATGGCATCAGCTTATGCCTTATTGGGCTTATTGGCCCATTAAGAATAAGCTGTGTGACATTTAAGCTGTGATAAGCTTACTTTTAGATTTTGGGCCTTTAGAATTTTATGTTTAAAATTGAATTTTTAGCTAGACTGGTGATTTTGGGCTTATTTGGTTGAGTTTTATTTTTATTGGACCTAAATGCCCATTAAGCACACTGTTTTTATTTTTAGCCCATTTGGGGACCCAATAGAGGTATTTTGGTAATTTCAACTTCATTTTCTGTTTAACTAGGTTAAAATAAACTAGTTTGCAAGTTTTTAGAACTTCTTATAAATTTTTGATTTTTAATATTATTTTATTATTTAATTTTAGTTTTTAATTATTTTTAGTAGATTTAATAGTTTCAAAAATTTGGAAAAATTATTTTTAGTTTAATTAAGTTATTTTTAAGGTTTACAAAATGAAAAAATCTTTATTTGGGCTTTTTATTAGTGTATTTGATTTTTAGGGCTTTAATTAGCATTAAAAAATTAAATATTAATTAAATAAAAGGTTTGGAAATGTTTTGATCATTTGAAAACCCTAATTGAATTTTTAGTTATATTTGGTAATTTTTTTGAGAAGTTTTAGTGCAAGTTTTTATTTTGTCTATTTTACGGTTTTACGTTTTGTACGTCGTAGTGTAATTTTCTCGTATCCGTCATTCTCTTTTCTCATCTTTTCTTTCTTCAAATATTAATCCAAAATCATACAAGTTTTTCACACAGTTTGGGTCATTAGCATTTGATTTTCCTAAATCATATCGCTTAATACTTACCACATTTACGCCTTTTTACTAAAAGGTGTAATTTACATCAATCATTTTGGCGCCGCTGCCGGGGAGGTGTGTTGTGATTAATTTGGACCATTTTGTTTTTAATATATATCCGTAACTAGTATTTGTGTTAATTAGAACTCTATTAACACGTATGATCAGTTTTTCATTTTCTTTGTGAATTATTATTACTATATTGTATATGTATCACAATCAAATCATAATATCTCCAAGAGTGTATGTGAAAGCACAACCTTAATTGGGATTTGATCTCCTAATTATGAGATTAGGAATTACGATTATAATTTAACGTCCTTTACGACTAAACCGAAAACCTTAGGATTACGTATTTACGTTTTTGAACTCCGTTTTTGATGAGACAATTTTTATTAGATTCGGTTTGTGCCGTTGATTCATAATTTATAAAAACGTTTTCGTAAAATGACCCGAGGGTACGCAAATCGAGGAAACTAGAATCGAGGAATACCCGTAAATTAGTGGGATGAGACAAAACAAGTTTTGCCCCACCCCACTAATATGGGATGGCAACACTTAGCACCAACACAACCTTGGTGTCATTTTTATACAACTAAAATGGACACTTGTCCATTCAAGCTTAACATTTAAGCTACTTCTTTCACCAAACCACAAAACCATCTAACCAAACCATTTCTCCAAAACACATACATGCAAACCACTCTCATCCTCCCATTTCTCTCTCAAAAATTCGTCCTACTCTCACCCTAAATAACCCATTTGATCTTTATTTAACCATAAAATCATATGTTATTCACACATATGATGAAAACCCATTGAAGTTATGAAGATTGGAGGTGATCTTAACATGTAAAAAGGAGTTTTCAAGGGAGTTTGGGGCTGATTTCTCAAGGAGTTTTCATGAAGAACAAGGGCTGATTTTTGGAGGAATCTAAAAATACTTGATGATCCTAGAAGTGATGTTGATATCTCATAAGATTGGTTACCCAAAACCAAGTCTTGTTCATCATCAACCCCATCTTTTCATCATTTTGGTGGTATAGAGATTGTTCTTCTCATCCTCTTGTTATTTTGATTATGTAATCTTGTATTTTCTTTATTTATGTATATGTATATGATGATGAATGATGCTTAAAAATATTATGTGGGGATTTGGTGTTGATAGATTTGATAAACATGGGTAAAAAGATGGAAAAACCACATGTAAAAATGGTTAAATCTTGCTTAATAAGATGGCTGTATAAAAACAGTAAGTAACCAAATTATAAACTGATAAAATGGTAAAGTGGAATCAATATAAAGTAAGTATTAGGTGTTATACACATGTGAGAGTTGGTCATACAATGGAATCATCAAAATGAGTGAGATATGATCAAAACAAGATGATTGCACCAATCTGAATAGTCTGTTTTGTAGGGACTTTTAATGATAGTTAAACATGGAATGAGCAGTAGCTATAACTAACTTATTTGTAGCACATAATATGAAGTTTATGTCATCCAATAATGAGATTCTATCTCCTTATAGAACTAAAGATATGATAAAAATGGTAAAGATGAAACTAAAAATCAGATTTTGAATAATTAATGTTTAATAGTATTATATAAGCACTCAAACTAATATAGTATAAAATGTGAATTAAAACCCACCAACTTATAAATTTCATTTATGTAAATATGAATAAGGTTAAATAAATGGGCACTTTATAAAAATGGTAGTTGAATAAGATTTATAAGTTATAAAAACTATAAACATGATTTTTACGACTTTTTCGGCTATTACCTTAAAATTAACGTTTTTTGCCAATTAAAACTTAGACGATCAAACCCGTCTAATGTAAAGTTTTTAAAAGTCATATACTGATGTATAAGTACCTAATACAAGTAAAAACCAATAAAACCCGAACTATATGACATACGGACATTAACGAGCTAAGTTAGCATATTTCGACTAATAATTTAACTAAATAAGTTAAACACTTATAAAAATTACTTATTGGGCTTAATCCATTTGGGCACAACATGTAAAGTATAATACTGATATGGAAAGTGTAAAATGGACTAAGTGAAGGTATTGGGCTTGTAATAGGCTTATTGAGCCTAAAACATATAAATAAGTAAAATTAGTAAACTAGTATGAAAGTTACCAATATATAACACTAAAATGAGTAAATAAGAATGTATAAACCCACTTGATCATCATATATATACATAGTTTTTATTTTGATAAAGTCATTGGACTAAAGTCTAAGACGAGTATTATTTGTCTATGTTTCCGTGATTGAAGCACGTACCGTACATCCGAATTGCCGATAACCCGCTTTCCCACATCAATGTGAGTTCATAGCCTCGCACTCTTTTAAATGTTTTTATGAAATGTTTTATAATCCCGCGAGGGAGATAACATGTTAGTTTTGATAAAATAGGACACCATTTGTCCTGATTGTCTGTTTATTGATTTGGACCCGAATGATTGTATGACTCGATGAATGATTAAATGACCCGATAGATGAAATGAAATGGATTATTAAAGTTAGGTTATGTCACTAAAAGTCCCATTAGCATGAATTGTGAACTACCGGGATTTGGTAGAAGCTTATGCATATAATAGTACTATTTGGGGACGATCATCCCAGTTCGCGCCTTGACGGTTGATCCCCGTCGTGCCACATTGACTGGTAAGCGAATTTATGTATGAGAAGATTTCCATAGCGTGATTATTGTGACGACGCGCTAACTTAGATGGGAAAATTGAGTATCGGGTTAGCTACCCGTTGTTGGTTATAGTAAGGTAACAATGTCATGCGGCTTATAATAATCCAATTAACGAAATACTGCTTTAAGCATTGAATTACGATATATTGCCTGACTAGCAATACATGGTCTTATCATTGATATTATGTTCGTGTTTTGGTTTTATATAACCATATTCATATAACGGTTTTTATTTAATCTATACAACGTTATAAAACGTATTGTATGATGTTTTTACGACATTGGCTCGTATAATGATTTTGAAGGCGAAAGCCTATATTATGATTTGATAAGGAATTATATAAATGACTTTGGCTATTTTATGGCCTATTAAAATGATTTGTACAAAATGATTTTCGGTAATAATTTTATACCGATGTTATATTGATGGATTTTATTAAACTCTATGAATTCACTCGGCGTTATCGCTGACCTTTTCTTTTAACATGTTTTATCTCAGGTACATGAAGGTAATTCTCGGGAAGACAACAAGAATTCATGGCCCACACTTATATAAAAATTTCCATTCAAATGCTTTGTGAAACCTGTATGAAATATAATGACTTGGGACCTATGTAAATTTGATATTTATTAATGGAAATGCTTTATTATTAAACGACGCGATTTTTAAGCGTTGTATATGATGTGAGTAATGTGCTATCCCGTAACACCAACGAGTCTTCCGCTGTATTGAATCGTATAAATTTAGGGGTGTTAAAGTTTGGTACTAGAGCTCTCGTTATAGAGAAAGAAAGATTTTTAAAACCAAGGTTTTGAATAAAACATTTCAAAATCTTTCAACTATAAACATTTTTCTAAAAATGTATAAAAATCTTTTGACTATAACGGTGCCGAAGAATTCCCGAGTTACTGACAAGGCCAGACTGAGAAGTGTTATTTTAATATATATATATAACTTGGATTATATATATATATGATGTAATTTTATTACATGATTGTTTGATGATTATTTTGATATTTATACGAGGTATTTATACGACGTAGATTGTCACAAGAAACCCTAAATCCCCTAGTAAATTAATCGAAGCTATTCCCATAGGAATTCTAGCTATTCCAGATCTAAACCAAGTTGTGGATATTTATGATCCCAACAAATGGTTGATATTCGTAGAAATGTAGATATTAGTTGATTGTGATATTGAAGAAGAATTGGCGAGATTAAGACTGATATCGATGTCATAACGATCTTTCCTTATAGAGTGGAGTTTAACAAAACTTTACCACCTAGAAAGATGTCATCTGATTCGTTGTCACCCAATTCTTAAATTGAAATCGAAAGGGTGAATGTTGCACGTGAGGCTGTCATTGGAACCATTACCCAAAAGCCTCATGCCACTAGTACCTTTCCGAGAAGTCTAATTGAATGTATGAGTCATCTCATACTAGAGACTCATTTGATAACTATTGTTGTAAGAGCTATAGGATTGGAAATTAAGTGTTGATCATATCGAGATTTTATTGCCCTATTAAGGTCTAAAAATAAGGTTGAAAGTATTGGAGAATAAGGTAGGATATTGCCTTGAATATAAGTTGATTCAAACTTGAATAAAGTAAAATTTAACCCGTATGGAATATGAGATTGTTAAGAGGAAGTCGTGAAGTTCTGTGATTGGATTATAAGGTTTTAATTGATTGCTAATTCGTGTTAAGGGTTGTTCCTAGGCCATTGTCCACTAACGAGGATGCCCAGTGTCCAAGAAATAAATTAAAGAAATCTTCTTCTGAATTGGGATCGATGGAACTTTCGGGACATGTGGAACACCTAATGACTCTTGTAGATTAGTATTCATTATGGTATCTTTTAAAAAAATCCCTAACTTAACTGAGACATCAGTTGGTAGGATGAGTTCTTGGAATTGTATGACATAGTGACAGGTAATATGTTACGGTACAATTTTGACTTGTTTGTGATTAATGAAAAGGCTACCTCTGATTGCTAAATCCTACATGTATAGATGTTATCTATCCTTTCTTGCTTCCTCCTAATGTTCGCATTAGTGATGTAACCATTGAACAAGTACTCATCTCGAATTGAGTTACGTTGTGGATTATTCTTTTTGAGTGCCATCGAGGTCATGAACCTCATGATTATTTGGCTAAAGCTCATTTCCAATCATATTGTAGTTAGTTCTTGGTGAACAAGCTTTCATCACTCTTTTGCAGATCACACATTGTTTTTATAAGATAAAACAGTATCCCTTGAGAAAAATTGAATTTTCATCACTATAAGGATTATTCAAAGAGAGATTTATAAGTGATTGTTATCGAAATGAAGTTGTTTATAAAACACCTTGGAAAACTTAATTGTTTTCATAACAAAGAAAATCTTTGTAAATTTATTCTTGGTTCTTATTTAAGAATTAAGCATGAAAATGTTTTTATTATAAACATGATGATAAAATTTTGACGAACTGGGTATTGCATCGTTAATCTTGAAATTGCATATAGTTGCGCGCCTACATACAATTTGGAATGGACCATGCAAGACTGATTAGTAGTCACCATAAAACTAATGAATAACACTACATTTTCTTTGAAGATTGTGGAAGATTAAATTTTATAAGATCTGCAAGAAGTGAAAAATAGGGACATAGTGTTAGGGACACCTACATATGTGCCTGTACCATCTATTCTTCTGAGTCGAATTTACTCATCTATAGAAATTGTCTTATTTGTCAACTGGCAATTCTTTCTTGTCCAATTCTCCCGTGGTGAGATTCTTAGGAAAAGTAGTTGATTACCGAGTGTTGATACCCGACTGGATGTATCGACGTTCCTATCATTTCTTTTGATTAGATTTCATTTGAATGACCTGGGTAACGATCTGAGGATCTTTCGAATGCGTACTCAAATTATGAAAACATGGGATATATTAATATTCATTAAATGTTTTCGTCTACTCTGATTTGAAATTCTCTCGCGTAGATTATGCGTTGACCTTACTCTTTTAAGGTTAGTTATGTCTCCATATATCCTTGAATTTGTGAAGGATTATGAGTTATTATTAGTCTTTTGAGAAGTTCACATCTTATCGACGGCAATGAAACTGGAAAGTTGATAAGTGCCAGTAGAATGGATTGATTGATTATGACATGACGACATTGTCTTAAATGATGGGAACTCGAGTATAATTCCCCTAAATGATAAGATGTTGATTATCAAAAGTGATCTAAATAATTCTTGATGGATGACCATATCCTGCATTTAGACTTGAAATTATAACGTGAATGGTTGTGAATTAGTCATAGATATTATAATCTAGAAAGAACCTAATATGAATTTATTAAAAGATGTTTCTGTTATCTAAAACTTTAGGAGGTATTTGCTGGTGAATTACCTAGACTTTTGCCATTAAGGCAAGTTGAAATCGGTATTGATTATATTCCCGGTGCTGCACCTGTGGCTTGTGCACTGTACGTCAGCACCATCTGAATTAAAAGAATTATCACACAACTAAGAGACTTGTCGGAGAAAGATTTTATTCTACCAAGCTCGTCATTATGAAGAGCTATGGTGTTATCATTTCTTATATTTATAGATTACTGTGAACTTAGTAAATTGACAATCGAAAACGATATCCATGACTCGAAATGGAAGATTTGTTCGATCATATACAAGGTTCTAGTGTATGTTTTAAAGATTTGATCCACGGCATGGTTATCATCAACTTTGCGTACGCAAAAAAAGATTATCTATTCCAATCACTACATCCAGAACTTGTAATGAACATTATGAGTTTCACGTGATGTCGTTTGGATTGACTAATACACATGTAGCATCCATAAATTTTGTGAATCTCGTGTGTAGGCTGTGATTTGATAAATTCATGCTCGTGATCATTAAGGACCATTTGTTTATTTATAAGAATAAGAATGAGTTAATAATTATTTGTAGAATGCCCTGAGTCGGCCGAGTAGTGAAAACTTATACCTTGAATATTTAACATGTAATTTAAGGCTTAATCCTTTACATTATTTGATCGTGTGATTAATGGAAAATGGAATATATTGACTCTTCAATAATTTGAGCCATTTAAGATTTTGGGTTTTACCAAAAAGAAAGTGGAAATATGTTTTGACAAATAATTTATCAAAGGATTTTTAAGAAATTATTCCCTGATACACAAAATGTTTGTGTATACCTCAAGACAACCTAAGAGGGATTGAGGAAACCGTTAAACCATGACTTAAAATTTGAAACAACAATTTTTGCTTTTCAACTAAGAAACTTTTGACCAAAGTATAAACAAAGATTTTTCGAACAATTACGGATCTTATTAATTATCTTAATTATTTTCGATAAATCAACAAAAATCTTGTTAATTAAATTCAAATTTATTTCTGAACATTTTTATATAATTGGTCGAATTAAGAAATTTAAAAAAATTTTACGTTTACGTTTCATAAAAATTAAATATTCATTACTTGTAATAATTATCGACGCTTTAAAACGTCAGATCAAGCAAAACTGATAAAATAAATGATAGTTGAGACGAAACTAAAACTTAGAAAATGTGAAGAAAGAAATTTTTAATGAATACGGTCATGATAATTATTTCATCAGGAAAGATGAATATAAATGCTGACGCATTATATAGAAAGGATAAAGAATCAATTAGGATGTGTTTCTTAATAATGACAGTGCAAAGTAATTTGCTGAAAAATTTAAAATATAAACTGTGACAAATCTAACATTTTCAGGTAGTTAAATATTTTCTCGTATAATATTTTGAAACTTATTTTTATGTTGGTTGACGAACTCACAATTTACAGATTTAAATTTGGGCTTACGTGCATAATTAGGCGTCTTTTACGACTAAACCGGAAACCTTAGGATTACGTATTTACGTTTTTGAACTCCGTTTTTGATGAGACAATTTTTATTGGATTCGTTTTGTGACGGTGATTCATAATTTATAAAAACGTTTTTCGTAAAACGACCCGAGGGCACGCAAATCGAGAAAACTAGAATCGAGAAATACCCGTAAACTAGTGAGATGGGACAAAACACTTTGCCCCATCCCACTAGCTTACATGGGACGGCTAAAAACACCTCACCACCATTAGGTGGCACAAACTAAACTTGTTTATAACAAGTGTAAGCTTTAGCTTACACTTTAGGCTAAGCCTTCCACCACTTAACAAAACCATCAAATGGTTTTCACTTAACCATTTCTTACATGCAATTTACTCTCAAAACTCTCTCAATTTTCATCTATGTGTCGTCCCATATCAAGCCACAAACACCATTTTTGATCTCTTCCAACTACAAACCACATGTTTACTAGTCCTATTAAGGTGTTTCCTTGAAACCTTGATCATTTGGTGGCCATATAACCAACTTTGGAGGTGATTTACTTATGTCCTAGGGCTGATTTTCCAACATATGATCTTGCTATTTGATGGTCTTGGAGATACTTGTTGTGTTCATCAAGTTCTTGCCTTCCTAAAACAAGAAATCCACTTGGATTGGTAAAGAAGATCATCCTCTACATTTTTCTCTTATTATTTTGTAAAGAACAAATGTATTTTCTTTCATTTTGTATATGTATATGATGTATATATGATGATAAAAATGTTGTGTGGGGATCAAGTGTTGATAAACATGCTTAAAAATGATGATAACCATATGAAATGAAGCTAAAATCATGACTAATTAGTTGGCTGTATAAAAACAGTAGATAACTAAATGATGAACTGATAAAAATGCATGGTTTGATCTATTTACAGTAAGTAGGTGATGTTATACACATGCGAGAGTTGGCCATGCAATGGAATCAAAATAATGAGTGAGATATGATCAAAACAAGTTAGGTGGTACAATCTGAATAAGCAGTTTTGTAGGGACTGTTAAGGCAACTTAGACTCAAAATGGGCAGTAGCTATAACCAAGTTATATGTAGCACATATTATGAAGAAGTTGTCATCCAAAAATGAGCTTCTAAGTCATTGTAGAACTCTAGATATGGTAAAAATGGTGAATATGAAGTTAAAAATTAGATTTTGGAAATAATGTTTATTATTATTATATAAGCACTCACTTTATAATTTATAAAATGTAAAATATAAACCCACTAACTTATAGAACTTAATTATATAAATGTATAAAAGGTTAATCAAATGGGTAAATTAGATAAATGGTGGTAAAAATAATATTTATAAGTAATAAAAACTATAAACTTGATTTTTACGACTTTTTCGGCTATTGCCGTGAAATTAACGTTTTTCATCAAATAAAACTTAGACGACCAAACCCATCTAATATAAAGTTTATAAAAGTTATATACTGATGTATAAGTAACTAAGACAAGTAAAAACCGATAAAACCCGAACTATAAGAATTACGGACATTTACGAGTTAAATAAACATATTAGACTAATAATTGGACTTAATAAGATAAAAACTTGTAAAAAGAATTATTTGGGCTTAACCCATTTGGGCCCAACATGAAAGATATATATACTGATCATATAGGTATAAAATGGGTAAAAACAAGTAAAAGAACTTATAAAGAATTAATGGACTTAAAATAGGTAAAATCGGTAAAACTAGTGAACTAGTAAGACGATACCAAAACATAAACGCTAAAATGAGCAAATGAGGAATTATAAACCCACTTGATCATCATCATATGTACAAAAATCATATATATGTATATTGTTATTTTGATAAAAGTCATTGGACCGAGTCTAAGACCGATTATTATTTATATAGGTTTCCGTGACCGAAGCACGCCCGTAGCCGATAATCCGCCTTTCATTAACAACGTGAGTTCATAGCCTCGCACTCTTTTAAATGTTTTATAAAATGATTTGTAAACCCGCGAGGGAGATAACATGCTAGATTTTTATAAATAGAACACAAGTAGTCCCGATTGTATGCTAAATGAGATGGACCCGAATGATGCTATGACCCTATATTCGAGACTAAAAGGATTATTAGTAGTTAGGTTATGTCACTTAAAGTCCCATTAGCATGAATTGTGAACTACCGGGATTTGGTAGACGTTTATGCATTTGATAGTACTATTTGGGGACGATCACCCCAGTTCGCGCCTTGATGGTTGATCCTCGTCGTACCACATTGATTGGTAAGCGAATTTATGTATGAGAAGATTCCATAGCGTGATTTTTGTGACGACACGCTAACTTAGATGGGCAAATTGTTTGTCGGGTTCGCGGCCCACTGTTTTCACAGTAAGGTAACAATGTCATGCGGCTAATAATAATCCTACAACCTAATTCAAATAAGAATGTATCCTATATATGATAACGACGCTATTAACGATGAATATATTACCTATCATGGTAATATAGAGACTACGGTCTCATGGACGGTTTTCAGATGTATGCTTGAGATATATATATTGCCTGACTAGCAATATGTGGACTTACTTCCGATATTATACTTGTGTTCTGATTTTAAATGATTGTAAATGATTGTTTTATTTAACGGTTTTCATTAAACTCTATGAATTCACTCGGCATTCACTGATATGATTTTTGCATGTTTTCT
Organism: Glebionis coronaria; assembly: GCA_025667525.1. Classification (NCBI taxonomy): domain Eukaryota; kingdom Viridiplantae; phylum Streptophyta; class Magnoliopsida; order Asterales; family Asteraceae; genus Glebionis; species Glebionis coronaria. Next base: position 1,154,406 of record JANFOE010000217.1, read on the forward strand.
ATCTCAGGTGCTTGAAGGTAATCCGGATGGAGATCGACTCTGATGGCCCACACTTAATATTAAAAATGTTCATTCGATCTGTGTTTTGTAAACTTAATGACCTGTGTAATTTGGGACCTGTTGTACACTTTTGAAACTTTTTATCGAATGAATGTTTGTTAAACCTTGTACAACCATTTTTATGTGTTGTCTATGATTGGAGTTATTGTGCTATCCCGTAACACTCTGAAAGACCCTTCCGCTGTACCGATACGAAAAATGAGAGTGTTACAGTTTGGTACCAGAGCTCTCGTTATAGAGAACAAAAGATTTTAAAAACCAATGTTTTGAACAAAACTTTTCAAAATCTTTTGACAATGAACATTTGAGAAAATATTTGAAAAATCTTTTGACTATAACGGTGCCAGAGATCTCCGACGTTACCAACAAGCCCTATTGAGAAGATATATATTTTGATATATATAATTCAGTTTATATATATGTATATATCGTGATTTCATTATGTAATTGTTTAACTAGTATGTTATCCTAATACGAGATAAATATATATAAATGCAGATTGTCATGGCTGACCCTAATATTCCTGTAGAAAACCATGCTATTCCCGAACCTAATATAGAAGATGATCCTTATTTAGACTTAGTAGATTTTGATATTGATGATGAGGAGGAACCATTTGAGGATCCCGAGCCCGAGTTAGGACTAGGAGATCAGATTGCCCCTCAGGTTGACTTAGTAGAGAATGAGATTGAGAATGTGGGTAATGAGGACGTAGAGATTGAGAATGCTGATATTGAGAATGAGAATGAGATTGGGTTAGATGAGTTAGAGGATGAGATTGACGACGAGGATGTCGAGGAGGATGTAGGTATAGATGTTGAGATTGATGGCGATGAGGAAGCTGAGCTTATATATCCGTATGATGTTCCAGAGGGCGAGCCCTTGCCCCCACCAGTTTGTTTGTCTGATTCTGAGGATGAGTTACCTAGGGATGAGATGTCTGAATCGTCTGAATCTGATTCTGAATCAGAGGAGGATGAGGATGACGATGCACCTGACGGTACCGACAGTATTGCTGCTCGTAGACGTGAGATAGGAGAGTCGGCTAGTGCTCGAGAGGCTACTCATATTGATGGTCTTGCACCATGGGCCTTGAGACGTGATCTAGATGCTTCCCGTGTTAAGAGTTGTGTGACAGAGGTTGGATTAGGTGTTGTTCAGACTCAGGTTGCTTATTTGGAGTCGAAGACTAAGATTGGTGAGAAAGAGCGAGAATTGCTTAGTTTGGATTTGAGTGATGTTGAGCGTGGTTTGAATGAGGCTTTTAGGAGGTTATCAGTGTTGGAAAGTGGTGAGTATGCTGCTATGAAGAGAAAGGTGAATACTATGGAGATTCAGTTGAGTGTGGCTCGTGCGATGCGTGAGAAAGCTGAAAAGGAGTTGAATATATCTGTGGGTTGGAACAGTAGATTTTATGCCGACATGGTTGAAAGAGGAGTAATCCGTAAGCGCCCAGCTGAAGATGTGTCTAGTGATCGTCCGGCGAAGATCCAGAAGACGATGGATGATGGACCATCTGGCGGTTCTCAGTAGACCAGTCTGTGTTTAGTAGTGACCTTTATATCTTTTGTGCTTTTGTAGCTTTGACCGAACCGACTTGTTAGTAGTAGACTTGGCACGAATTTTGAGTGTATATAGTGTTAGAACTTTGATATGGATGTACTAAGACAATACTTTTGTTTCAGATCGAATGAAATATGTATCTTGTCTTGAATTCCATATTGTGCCTTATTTGTATCTTGATTATGAATTCGATCCATATTATATGAATCCTTTGTTGGGTGAATGCTTAATACTTTGAAATTGTGGAATTATAGAACTATGCCGCCCAAGAAGGCTGTGACTGAGGATGATGTACGTAGGATTATTACGGAGCAAGTTACCGCATCTATGACTGAATTTATGGCAAATGCTAGAAATGAAGCTGGCGGTAGTGGAGCTGGCGGTAGTGAAGCTGGCGGTAGTGGAGCTGGCGGTAGTGGAGCTGGCGGTAGTGGAGCTGGCGGTAGTGGAGCTGGCGGTAGTGGAGCTGGCGGTAGTGGAGCTGGCGGTAGTGGAATTGGCGGTACTAATGGGAATGTGAATGCTAATAATGTGAATGCTAATGCTGGAGGAAATATAGGAGGACTTGGAAAGAATACACCTGAAGTTGGTGGATGTACTTATGTGACGTTCATGAAGTGTGAACCTCTACCTTTTAATGGAACTGAAGGTGCTGTAGGACTAAGCCAGTGGATCGAGAAGATTGAATCGGTGTTTAGGATTAGTAAGTGTAAGGAGGAAGATAAGGTGACTTTTGCTATGGCTACTCTTAAAGGTCGTGCGTTGACTTGGTGGAACGGGAGAATTGCTTTCATGGGTCTTGATGCTGCTAATGCTACTCCTTGGGCTGAAATCAAGAAGTGGATGACTTTGGAGTTTTGTCCTCGTAGTGTGATTATTAGGTTAGAACAGGAGTTGATTCATCTGAGAATGAAAGGTGTGGACATTGATAGTTACACGAACCGATTCCATGAGTTGGCCTTGCTATGTCCTCGATTGGTTGAACCCGAAGAGATCCGAATTGAGCAATATGTGAAAGGGTTGACCAGGAATATCCGGGGGGACGTAACATCATCTAAACCACTGACCATTGATGATGTTGTTCGAATGGCTTACCAACTCATTGGACAGATAATTCAGGATAAGGAAGATGAAGCCCGTGTAGGTGAGAAAAGAAAGGGAGACGGTGATCGTGTAGATAGAGGTGATTATAGGAAGAATTTCAATCGCCGTCAGAACCAGAGAAAGGGGAATGCAAATCCTATTACCAAAAATGCACCGCGCAACGATGATAGATGTCCTAAGTGTGGCAACAAGAGGCATCCTGGCGACTGCTGGAAGTGCCGAAATTGCGGAAAGCTTGGACACAAGGTTCAAAGGTGTAAGAAGGGAACGATTTGCTTCAACTGTAATGAAGAAGGTCATAGGAAATCGGAATGCCCCAAGTTGAAAGCGATTGTACCTGGAAGAAACCCCCAGGGTGGTATCTACCAACTTGGAACAACTGAGGTGAAGAAAGAGGATCCGAATGTCGTTACCGGTACGTTTTTACTCAACAATCATTATGCTGTTGCTTTATTCGATTCGGGTGCCGATAGGAGCTTTGTATCCACTAAATTTTGTGCCCTTATTGATATTGAACCTGTTGAGATAAGTACCAGTTACGAGGTGGAATTGGCTGATGGTAAATTAGTGAAAACTAATAAGCTATTAGAAGGATGCTCTCTAAATCTCTTGAACCATTCCTTTCCGATTGATTTGATGTTGATAGAATTAGGTAGTTTCGATGTTATTATTGGTATGGATTGGTTGTCGTTGAATAATGCAACTATTTTATGTGGAGAGAAGAAGGTTAAGATTCCTCTTAGGAATAGGACGTTAGTAATTGATGGTAGTCGAGGTGAATCCCGTTTGTAAATCGTTTCATGTATTAAAGTCCAAAAGTACATCAGGAACGGTTGTGAGTTATTCTTAGCTCAAGTGACCGGGAATGAGTCTAGGGAGAAACGATTGGAAGATGTACCTATTATTTGTGAATTTCCTGAGGTATTTCCTAAAGATTTACCAGGACTTCCACCGATAAGGCAAGTAGAGTTTCGAATCGATTTAATTCCTGGTGCTGCACCGGTGGCACGTGCGCCTTACCGATTAGCCCCTTCTGAATTAAAGGAGTTATCTGAGCAACTTAAGGAGTTGTCTGATAAAGGTTTTATTCGACCGAGCTCGTCGCCTTGGGGAGCTCCAGTCTTGTTCGTTAAGAAGAAGGATGGATCTTTTCGTATGTGCATTGATTATAGGGAACTGAATAAGTTGACAATTAATAATCGATATCCTTTACCTAGGATTGATGATTTGTTTGACCAACTGCAAGGATCTAGTGTGTATTCTAAGATAGATTTGCGGTCAGGATATCACCAACTTCGCGTCCGTGAAGAAGATATTCCTATAACTGCATTTAGAACTCGTTATGGACACTATGAATTTCAAGTAATGCCATTTGGGTTAACTAACGCACCTGCGGTTTTCATGGATTTAATGAATCGAGTGTGCAAGCCCTACTTGGATAAATTTGTGATTGTGTTTATTGACGATATTCTAATCTATTCTAAGAATGAAGATGAGCATAGAGAACATATGAGGATTGTTTTGAAGTTGCTGAAGGATGAAAGGTTGTATGCTAAGTTTTCGAAGTGTGATTTCTGGTTGGATTCTGTGCAATTTCTTGGTCATGTGATTAACAGAGATGGAATTCATGTTGATCCTGCAAAGGTTGAAGCTATTAAGATATGGTCTGCACCGACAACGCCAACGAAAGTGCGACAGTTCTTAGGATTGGCCGGCTATTATAGACGATTCATTAAAGAGTTTTCTTTGATAGCTAAACCTTTGACTAAGCTTACTCAGAAGAATAAACCTTTCGTTTGGGGAAGTGATGAAGATGGAGCATTTCAGATATTGAAGCAAAAATTATGTAGTGCGCCGATCATCATTACCCGAAGGGAGTGAAGATTTTGTAGTGTATTGTGATGCATCTCTTAGAGGTTATGGAGCTGTCTTGATGCAGAGGGAGAAAGTGATAGCTTATGCTTCTAGGCAATTAAGGAAGAATGAGGAGAATTATACTACTCATGATCTTGAGTTAGGAGCTGTAGTCTTTGCTCTTAGGTTGTGGAGACATTATCTGTATGGCACCAAGTGTACGGTATTCACCGATCACAAAAGCCTACAATATATTCTCGACCAGAAAGAGTTGAACATGAGGCAACGAAGATGGATAGAGTTGTTAAGTGACTATGATTGTGATATAAAATATCACCCAGGAAAAGCCAATGTTGTTGCTGATGCGTTGAGTAGGAAAGATAGAGAGCCTATCAGGGTGCGTTCTCTAGTCTTAACTGTGCACAATAATTTGCCCGAGCAAATTAGAAATGCGCAAATAGAAGCTTGTAAGAAAGAGAATTTTGTTAATGAAGGGTTCCGAGGAGAAGTAGATCCTTTAGAGATTAGAGCTGATGGAGTGAAATGTTTAAGAGGTCGTATGTGGATACCTAAGTTTGGAGGCTTAAGAGATTTGATTATGTTAGAATCCCATAAATCTAAGTATTCCATTCATCCAGGATCTGATAAGATGTACCATGATTTGAAGAAGTTGTATTGGTGGCCGAATATGAAAGCTGACATAGCTATGTATGTTCTTCAATGCTTGACTTGTGCTAGAGTTAAAGCTGAACATCAAAAGCCATTAGGACTACTTCAACAGCCAAAGATTCCTGAATGGAAGTGGGAGCGAATTACGATGGACTTTATCACCAAGCTTCCTAGAACATCATCTAGAAACAATTCGATTTGGGTTATTATCGATAGACTGACCAAATCAGCACACTTCATTCCGGTTAAGGAGCAGTTCTCACTGGAGAAGCTGACTCGAATATACCTGGATAATGTTGTATGCAAGCATGGAGTGCCTGTATCGATCATTTCAGATCGAGATCCTAGATTCGCATCGAATTTTTGGAAATCTCTCCAAAGATCTTTGGGAACGAATCTCGACATGAGCACTGCTTATCACCCCCAGACTGATGGGCAGAGTGAAAGGACGATACAAACACTGGAAGATATGTTGAGAGCTTGTGTGTTAGACTTTGGTAAGAATTGGGATAAACATTTGTCGTTAGCAGAGTTTTCGTATAATAATAGTTACCATTCTAGTATTAAGGCTGCACCGTTTGAAGCTTTGTATGGTAGGAAGTGTAGATCTCCTGTATGTTGGAGTGAAGTTGGGAATACCCAGCTCACGGGACCGGAACTGATCCGGGAGACTACGGAGATGATAGTTCAGATTAAGAAGAGATTGTTGACTGCCCGTAGTAGACAGAAAAGTTACGCGGATGTGCGGCGGAAGCCAATGGAGTTTGAAGTGGGTGACCGAGTAATGTTGAAAGTATCGCCATGGAAAGGCGTTATAAGATTTGGAAAACGAGGAAAATTGAATCCCCGTTATATTGGACCCTTTAAGATTCTATCTAGAGTAGGTCTGGTGGCTTACAAACTAGAGTTACCCCCAGAACTTCATGGTGTTCACAACACATTCCATGTATCTAATCTGAAGAAATGTCTAGCAGTGAGTGATGAGAAAATTCCGTTAGGTAAGGTTCGAATAGATGGGAAGTTGCATTTTATCGAAGAGCCCGTAGAAGTTATGGACCGTGAGGTAAAGCAACTGAAACAAAGTCGGATACCTATTGTCAAGATCCGATGGAATTCAAAGCATGGACCGGAGTATACTTGGGAACGAGAGGATGAAATGTGGAAGAAATATCCGCACCTCTTCGATTTCAATAAGAAACGGACATCCAAATGAAATGGATCACGAGGACGTTGATCCCTTTTAGGAGGAAAAGCTGTGACAAATCTAACATTTTCAGGTAGTTAAATATTTTCTCGTATAATATTTTGAAACTTATTTTTATGTTGGTTGACGAACTCACAATTTACAGATTTAAATTTGGGCTTACGTGCATAATTAGGCGTCTTTTACGACTAAACCGGAAACCTTAGGATTACATATTTACGTTTTTGAACTCCGTTTTTGATGAGACAATTTTTATTGGATTCGTTTTGTGACGGTGATTCATAATTTATAAAAACGTTTTTCGTAAAACGACCCGAGGGCACGCAAATCGAGAAAACTAAAATCGAGAAATACCCGTAAACTAGTGAGATGGGACAAAACACATTGCCCCATCCCACTAGCTTACATGGGACGGCTAAAAACACCTCACCACCATTAGGTGGCACAAACTAAACTTGTTTATAACAAGTGTAAGCTTTAGCTTACACTTTAGGCTAAGCCTTCCACCACTTAACAAAACCATCAAATGGTTTTCACTTAACCATTTCTTACATGCAATTTACTCTCAAAACTCTCTCAACTTTCATCTATGTGTCGTCCCATATCAAGCCACAAACACCATTTTTGATCTCTTCCAACTACAAACCACATGTTTACTAGTCCTATTAAGGTGTTTCCTTGAAACCTTGATCATTTGGTGGCCATATAACCAACTTTGGAGGTGATTTGCTTATGTCCTAGGGCTGATTTTCCAACATATGATCTTGCTATTTGATGGTCTTGGAGATACTTGTTGTGTTCATCAAGTTCTTGCCTTCCTAAAACAAGAAATCCACTTGGATTGGTAAAGAAGATCATCCTCTACATTTTTCTCTTATTATTTTGTAAAGAACAAATGTATTTTCTTTCATTTTGTATATGTATATGATGTATATATGATGATAAAAATGTTGTGTGGGGATCAAGTGTTGATAAACATGCTTAAAAATGATGATAACCATTTGAAATGAAGCTAAAATCATGACTAATTAGTTGGCTGTATAAAAACAGTAGATAACTAAATGATGAACTGATAAAAATGCATGGTTTGATCTATTTACAGTAAGTAGGTGATGTTATACACATGCGAGAGTTGGCCATGCAATGGAATCAAAATAATGAGTGAGATATGATCAAAACAAGTTAGGTGGTACAATCTGAATAAGCAGTTTTGTAGGGACTGTTAAGGCAACTTAGACTCAAAATGGGCAGTAGCTATAACTAAGTTATATGTAGCACATATTATGAAGAAGTTGTCATCCAAAAATGAGCTTCTAAGTCATTGTAGAACTCTAGATATGGTAAAAATGGTGAATATGAAGTTAAAAATTAGATTTTGGAAATAATGTTTATTATTATTATATAAGCACTCACTTTATAATTTATAAAATGTAAAATATAAACCCACTAACTTATAGAACTTAATTATATAAATGTATAAAAGGTTAATCAAATGGGTAAATTAGATAAATGGTGGTAAAAATAATATTTATAAGTAATAAAAACTATAAACTTGATTTTTACGACTTTTTCGGCTATTGCCGTGAAATTAACGTTTTTCATCAAATAAAACTTAGACGACCAAACCCATCTAATATAAAGTTTATAAAAGTTATATACTGATGTATAAGTAACTAAGACAAGTAAAAACCGATAAAACCCGAACTATAAGAATTACGGACATTTACGAGTTAAATAAACATATTAGACTAATAATTGGACTTAATAAGATAAAAACTTGTAAAAAGAATTATTTGGGCTTAACCCATTTGGGCCCAACATGAATGATATATATACTGATCATATAGGTATAAAATGGGTAAAAACAAGTAAAAGAACTTATAAAGAATTAATGGACTTAAAATAGGTAAAATCGGTAAAACTAGTGAACTAGTAAGACGATACCAAAACATAAACGCTAAAATGAGCAAATGAGGAATTATAAACCCACTTGATCATCATCATATGTACAAAAATCATATATATGTATATTGTTATTTTGATAAAAGTCATTGGACCGAGTCTAAGGCCGATTATTATTTATATAGGTTTCCGTGACCGAAGCACGCCCGTAGCCGATAATCCGCCTTTCATTAACAACGTGAGTTCATAGCCTCGCACTCTTTTAAATGTTTTATAAAATGATTTGTAAACCCGCGAGGGAGATAACATGCTAGATTTTTATAAATAGAACACAAGTAGTCCCGATTGTATGCTAAATGAGATGGACCCGAATGATGCTATGACCCTATATTCGAGACTAAAAGGATTATTAGTAGTTAGGTTATGTCACTTAAAGTCCCATTAGCATGAATTGTGAACTACCGGGATTTGGTAGACGCTTATGCATTTGATAGTACTATTTGGGGACGATCACCCCAGTTCGCGCCTTGATGGTTGATCCCCGTCGTACCACATTGATTGGTAAGCGAATTTATGTATGAGAAGATTCCATAGCGTGATTTTTGTGACGACACGCTAACTTAGATGGGCAAATTGTTTGTCGGGTTCGCGGCCCGCTGTTTTCACAGTAAGGTAACAATGTCATGCGGCTAATAATAATCCTACAACCTAATTCAAATAAGAATGTATCCTATATATGATAACGACGCTATTAACGATGAATATATTACCTATCATGGTAATATAGAGACTACGGTCTCATGGACGGTTTTCAGATGTATGCTTGAGATATATATATTGCCTGACTAGCAATATGTGGACTTACTTCCGATATTATACTTGTGTTCTGATTTTAAATGATTGTAAATGATTGTTTTATATAACGGTTTTCATTAAACTCTATGAATTCACTCGGCATTCGCTGATATGATTTTTGCATGTTTTCTATCTCAGGTGCTTGAAGGTAATCCGGATGGAGATCGACTCTGATGGCCCACACTTAATATTAAAAATGTTCATTCGATCTGTGTTTTGTAAACTTAATGACCTGTGTAATTTGGGACCTGTTGTACACTTTTGAAACTTTTTATCGAATGAATGTTTGTTAAACCTTGTACAACCATTTTTATGTGTTGTCTATGATTGGAGTTATTGTGCTATCCCGTAACACTCTGAAAGACCCTTCCGCTGTACCGATACGAAAAATGAGAGTGTTACATAAACAATGCTTGTAAGAAGGATAATATAAATAATAAAGGGGTTCGCGGCTAATATGAACCATTAGAATTGAGGAGCCGATGGCGTTAAATGTATAAAAGGCCACTTGTGGTTGCCTAAATATGGAGATTTTGAGATGTAATCATGTTGGAATCTCGTAAGTATAATTATTCTATTCATGTCATTTCTGACTAAATGTATCTTTATCTGAAGAAGTTGTACTAATGGCAAATTAAGAAGGCATACATCGCCCCATACATTAGTAAACGTCTAACTATTGCAAAGGTCATCATCTGAATTTGATTTGATTTGGGTCATCGTCGATAGACTGACCAGATCTGCTAATATCATTCCTGTTAATGATTGATTCTTGATGAAGAAATTGACTCGTTTGTATTTAAAGGAGTTGTGTAAACATGGTGTGCATGTATCGATCATCTCTATCAAGATCCTCGCTTCGCATTGAATTTCTAGAGATTTTCTCAGAAGTCATTAAGAACGAATCTTGATGAGTGTACTATGTACCACCCCAATCGAAGGGACGAGGTAAAGTAACGATACAAAATCCTATAAGTGTTGTTCTATGTTTGAATGATTGACCTTCGGTAATAAACTGTAAAATCATTTTCCTTTGGAGAGATTACCATTGATAATTATCGTGTTAGGATCAAGATCGAATCTTGTTAAGATTTAAATATTATAGCATCTGTAAGTAGGAGTTAGGATAAAGACACCCGATATACACCCACTGTGAGTTGGACATGTCTTTTAGGTTTAAGGTTTCCTATGATGGCGAACCTAACCTTACAAAATACTCGACCCGCGAGACCTGAAATGATTGTTGAAATTAGGATCTGATTATTGAATGTCGGTGGTAGGCAGGAGGTTATTTGAATACGAAATGTAGACCTTGAAGTGCCAGATGGGTAGCGAAGTTATGCCAAAAAATTTAACCATGGAAAAATGAATTGATGATCTGAAAGATCATGGGAAATAAGTCCCCGTAGTATGGGACCATTGAGATGATGTAAAAGATTGGTTTGAAAGGCATATAAGCTGGATCTACCCTAGGACTTCAAGAGCTACGTGAATTACGTTTCGTAAATCGAACTTGATAAATGTCTATCAAGTGAAAATCTGATTGTTTCTTAGTAAAGTTTAGATCGGCGAAAAGTTGCATTCATCAGAAACCCGTGAACATCATGGATAGAGAAAATAAGTCAACATTAAGCCTGATCTTATTCTCGTAGTTATGTTTGATGAAACTCGCGTATTGTAATGAATTACACTTGTGAGAAAAGACCGTATGTGGAGGAAATACCCACATGGCTTTAACTCTATAAGAAGCGAGTAGTAAGATGATCTTTGAGGACAAAGATCCTGTTTAGGGGTAAATGCTGTGACAATCTGTCAATTTATGGTTGATATCTTATTCTCAAGTACTATTTAAAAATATTACTTTAATGTTATATTATGAAATCACTCATTTTTGGGAAGAAATTTGGATTTACGTCTTGAAGTAGCATCGACTACGTCTAAACCAGAGGATTCTACGTTACGTGCTTACGTTTACATACACCGTTTTTTGTGACAGTCCGACATTTTAGAAAATAAATTTATCCGTGAATATTATTTTAAGATTTTAAATTTGTGTTGGTTCATAAACTCACAAATTTACGAGAAAAGATTAGGACTTACGATTATAATTTAACGTCCTTTACGACTAAACCGGAAACCTTAGGATTACGTATTTACGTTTTTGAACTCCATTTTTGATGAGACAATTTTTATTAGATTCGGTTTGTGCCGTTGATTCATAATTTATAAAAACGTTTTTCGTAAAATGACCCGAGGGCACGCAAATCGAGGAAACTAGAATCGAAGAATACCCGTAAATTAGTGGGATGAGACAAAACAAGTTTTGCCCCACCCCACTAATATGGGATGTCAACACTTAGCACCAACACAACCTTGGTGTCATTTTTATACAACTAAAATGGACACATGTCCATTCAAGCTTAACATTTAAGCTACTTCTTTCACCAAACCACAAAACCATCTAACCAAACCATTTCTCCAAAACACATACATGCAAACCACTCTCATCCTCCCATTTATCTCTCAAAAATTCGTCCTACTCTCACCCTAAATAACCCATTTGATCTTGATTTAACCATGAAATCATATGTTATTCACACATATGATGAAAACCCATTGAAGTTATGAAGATTGGAGGTGATCTTAACATGTAAAAAGGAGTTTTCAAGGGAGTTTGGGGCTGATTTCTCAAGGAGTTTTCATGAAGAACAAGGGCTGATTTTTGGAGGAATCTACAAATACTTGGTGATCCTAGAAGTGATGTTGATATCTCATAAGATTGGTTACCCAAAACCAAGTCTTGTTCATCATCAACCCCATCTTTTCATCATTTTTGTGGTATAGAGATTGTTCTTCTCATCCTCTTGTTATTTTGATTATGTAATCTTGTATTTTCTTTATTTATGTATATGTATATGATGATGAATGATGATTAAAAATATTATGTGGGGATTTGGTGTTGATAGATTTGATAAACATGTGTAAAAAGATGGAAAAACCACATGTAAAAATGGTTAAATCTTGCTTAATAAGATGGCTGTATAAAAACAGTAAGTAACCAAATGATAAACTGATAAAATGGTAAAGTGGAATCAATATAAACTAAGTATTAGGTGTTATACACATGTTAGAGTTGGTCATACAATTGAATCATCAAAATGAGTGAGATATGATCAAAACAAGATGAGTGCACCAATCTGAATAGTCTGTTTTGTAGGGACTGTTAATGATAGTTAAACATAGAGGTGGCAAATCTTGCCCATTTTGATAGATATGGGCACTTTTTGCCCATTTTCAAAAAAGGATGGGGCACTTTTAGCCCATTCTTTATAATGAACGGGCTAAACGGGCGCATATGTAAGAAACTAAATGGGCTTAACGGGTGCACTTGTAAAATACAAATTAGTATACTCGACGAATATTTTTTATTAAATTTTTTATCCCGGTTTTCAAACAAGTATTTTTATTTTTTATTTGTGGGTTTTTATATGTTTTTTTTCCTTTTTTAGCTTGCGCCCGTTTAGCCCGCCCGTTTCGCCGGCCCGTTTCACCCGTGCCCGTTTAGCCCGCGCCCGTTTAGCCCGCCGCCCGTTTAGCCCGTTGCCCGTTTAGCCCGCCGCCCGTGCCCGCCCGCCCGCCCATTTTTCCCCCTCTAGTTAAACATGGAATGATCAGTAGCTATAACTAAATTATTTGTAGCACATAATATGAAGTTTATGCCATCTAAAAATGAGCTTCTATCTCCTTATAGAACTCAAGATATGATAAAAATGGTGAAGATGAAACTAAAAATCAGATTTTGAAGAATTAATGTTTAATAGTATTATATAAGCACTCAAACTAATATAGTATAAAATATGAATTAAAACCCACTAACTTATAAATTTCATTTATGCAAATATGTATAAATTTAAATAAATGGACACTTTATAAAAATGGTAGTTGAATAAGATTTATAAGTTATAAAAACTATAAACATGATTTTTACGACTTTTTCGGCTATTACCGTAAAATTAACGTTTTTCGCCAATTAAAACTTAGACGATCAAACCCGTCTAATGTAAAGTTTTTAAAAGTCATATACTAATGTATAAGTACCTAATACATGTAAAAACCAATAAAACCCGAACTATATGACATACAGACATTAACGAGCTAAGTTAGCATATTTGGACTAATAATTTAACTAAATAAGTTAAACACTTATAAAAATTACTTATTGGGCTTAATCCATTTGGGCCCAACATGTAAAGTATAATACTTATAATGAAAGTGTAAAATGGACTAAGTGAAGGTATTGGGCTTATAATAGGCTTATTGGGCCTAAAACATATAAATAAGTAAAACTAGTAAACTAGTATGAAAGTTACCAATACATAACACTAAAATGAGTAAATAAGAATGTATAAACCCACTTGATCATCATATATATGAAATCATCATATATATACATAATTGTTATTTTGATAAAGTCATTGGACAAAAGTCTAAGACGAGTATTATTTGTCTATGTTTCCGTGATTGAAGCACGTACCGTACATCCGAATTACCGATAACCCGCTTTCCCACATCAATGTGAGTTCATAGCCTCGCACTCTTTTAAATGTTTTTATGAAATGTTTTATAAACCCGCGAGGGAGATAACATGTTAGTTTTGATAAAATAGGACACCATTTGTCCCGATTGTCTATTTATTGATTTGGACCCGAATGATTGTATGACCCGATGAATGATTAAATGACCCGATAGATGAAATGAAATGGATTATTAAAGTTAGGTTATGTCACTAAAAGTCCCATTAGCATGAATTGTGAACTACCGGGATTTGGTAGACGCTTATGCATATAATTGTACTATTTGGGGACGATTACCCCAGTTCGCGCCTTGACGGTTGATCCCCGTCGTGCCATATTGATTGGTAAGCGAATTTATGTATGAGAAGATTTCCATAGCGTGATTATTGTGACGACGCGCTAACTTAGATGTGCAAATTGAGTATCGGGTTAGCTACCCGTTGTTGGTTATAGCAAGGTAACAATGTCTGCGGCTTATAATAATCGAATTAACCAAATACTGCTTTAAGCATTGAATTACGATATATTGCCTGACTAGCAATACAGGGTCTTATCATTGATATTATGTTCGTGTTTTGGTTTTATATAACCATATTCATATAACGGTTTTTATTTAATCTATACAACGTTATAAAACGTATTGTATGATGTTTTTACGACATTGGCTCGTATAATGATTTTGAAGGCGAAAGCCTATATTATGATTTGATAAGGAATTGTATAAAATGACTTTGGTTATTTTATGGCCTATTAAAATGATTTGTACAAAATGATTTTCGGTAATAATTTTATACCGATGTTATATTGATGGATTTTATTAAACTCTATGAATTCACTCGGCGTTATCGCTGACCTTTTCTTTTAACATGTTTTATCTCAGGTACTTGAAGGTAATTCTCGGGAAGACAACAAGAATTCATGGCCCACACTTATATAACAATTTCCATTCAAATGCTTTGTGAAACCTGTATGAAACATAATGACTTGGGACCTATGTAAATTTGATATTTATGAATGGAAATGCTTTATTATTAAACGACGCGATTTTTAAGCGTTGTCTATGATGTGAGTAATGTGCTATCCCGTAACACCAACGAGTCTTCCGTTGTATTGAATCGTATAAATTTGGGGGTGTTACAAGAACTACCGTCTCCATCAGCGCATTCACACCTTAGAGAGCTTTCAGTACCAGGCCCATGGTGCTCTCACTGCACGGGAGGAATCTTTTTCTGCCTTCTTCGACCTTGCAGCCATACGACATGATGGAGTGACTGCTGAGACTGCCTATCTCCAAGGAGCCGTTGATAGAATTCAATCTCATATGCTGACTGCACTCCGTCTGTTCAAGGAGACCCATTTGGCAGTTCAGGCATTGCTGAGTACTAGGAGAGCATCTACAGCTTCACCAGCCCCACCAGCACTAGCCTCATCAAGTAGACCTGCTAGGCAGGAGTAGAGTAGATGTACTAGATTTCTTGTACATCATGATAATCTTATGGGTTGTATCCCAACTATCATGGTATAGGACTTTTTGTACTTTTATGTTTCCAGCTATTATGATCCATCCTTGTACTGTACTTTTCTTTTCGAACATATGTTTTTGGATATAATGTACTTAAGACTACGAGTACCACTACCCAGGACAAGGCTAGTCAAGCCTCTGTCTAGGATTGGTTATGCGAGATCAATGTTTAATTCCTTATAGAAATTTCATGTAATCATTTTCTTATGTTATATCTGTAATGTAATGTATTATATAATGAAATCTTGACATGTTATCCAATTTGTTATGAAATCTATGCATGAAATTTCCCCGTGCAATTAATATAAAAAGTATATTAACCCTTAGACTGATGATCTCATTTTGTGTATGACTATAGACAAATGGCGATTACTCGATCAAATCCCAACGATGCAAAAACCTCAAATGCTACCAACACAGACCATGTTGAGGCTACTCAAAATGTCACTGCCACCCAGCTCAGGGAAATGATAAATGAGGGCATCACAGCCGCCATGGCAGCCATAGAAGCTGACCGGAATATGAACGATGGTCAAAACCTCAATGTACGCAGAAACCACACCAACAGGGGTTGCTCTTACCCTGTCTTCCTAAAATTAAAACCCTCATATTGCCGAGGAAAGGAAGGAGTTGTGGAACTAATGCAATGGTTCGAAAGGTTGGAAACTGTATTCCGCATCAGTGACTTTGCTGATGAGAATAAAGTCAAATTCGCCACATGCACGCTACTTGAGAGTGCTCTTACCTGGTGGAACTCTGTTGTTGCTACCCTTGGACACGATGCTGCTTATACTCTCACCTGCGCCAACCTTACGGAACGGATGACTGAAAAGTACTGCCCAAGAGGCGAAATGAAGAAATTGGATATTGAACTGTGGGATCTTAAGTGCAAGAACAACGACATCATTTGGTACAACCAAAGATTTCAAGAGTTGATCCTGATGTGTACCAGAATGTTCCCTCAAAAGGAAGAGAAGAGTGAGAAGTATGTTAGTGAACTCCCTGACGCTATTCATGATAGTGTGCTTGCATCATGACCCACTACTGTTGAGAGTGCTATGGAGTTTGCAACCGAACTGATCAATAAACGAGCCCATAACCTGTCGGAAAGGAAAACAGAGAACAAGAGAAAGTCGGATGAAAGCTCTCGTAGCCAGCATCAGTAGACTCCCAAAACACAGGACGTTGGGAAAGTTTATGGTATGTTAGGAATTATTGGTTAAGTGTCAAGTACCGTTAGTGTATTCCAAGTACTGTCAGTGTTATGTAAGTACCGTTAGTATTAACACGGTACATAGTAAGTATTGCTACTTATAAAGTAAGTACTGCTATGATGATTAGGACGAATATATCTCTGTATAAGATATGTCATAGTTATAGTTAGAGTATATCTTATGTGATATACCTAAATAGTTAGAATATTGATAATATATCGTATGTGATATAGTTATCTTTATAGAATATTCAAAGGTTTCTAGGGTTCCTCACTCTATAAAAGGAACATAGGTACAATGTCTTTCATGTACCTCATTCAAGTCGATTAATAAGAGAATCGAATAGTTAAAAGTAATTTTGTTCTTCTGTGCTTTATAAGTTACATTCCACATAACTTATTTTGTAACACTCTTAATTTTCGTATCGGTACAGCGGAAGGGTCTTTTAGAATGTTACGGGATAGCACAATAACTCCAGTCATAGACAAAACATAAAATGGTTGTACAAGGTTCAACATACATTCATTCGATAAAAAGTTTTAAAACGTACAACAGGTCCCAAATTATACATGTCATTAAGTTTACAAAACATAGATCGAATGAACATTTTTATTATTATGTGGGCCATCAAAGTCGATCTCCATCCGGATTACCTTCAAGCACCTGAGATAAAAACATGCAAAAATCATATCAGCGAATGCCGAGTGAATTCATAGAGTTTAATAAAACCGTTATATAAAACAATCGTTGAAATCAGAACACAAGTATAATATCATAAGTAAGTCCTCGTATTGCTAGTCAGGTAATATATAATAAAAGCATACATCTTAAACCGTCCATGAGACCGTAGCCTCAATACCATTATAGGTAATATTATTATCGTTATTCATATCGTTATCGTATTGTATTGAAATACATTTTTAATACATTTGGATTATTATTAGCCGCATGACATTGTTACCTTACTATCAAAACAAAGGGCCGCGAACCCGACAAACAATTTGCCCATCTAAGTTAGCGTGTCATCACAAAAATCATGCTATGTAAATCTTCTCATACATAAATTCGCTTACCAATCAATGTGGTACGACGGGGATCAACCGTCAAGGCGCGAACTGGGGTGATCGTCCCCAAATAGTACTATCATATGCATAAGCGTCTACCAAATTCCGGTAGTTCACAATTCATGCTAATGGGACTTTAAGTGACATAACCTAACTACTAATAATCCTTTTTATCTCGTTTATAGGGTCATATCATCATTCGGGTCCATATCATTAAGCATACCATTGGGACTACTTGTGTTCTGTTTTATCAAAAACTAGCATGTTATCTCCCTCGCGGGTTTACAAATCATTTTATAAAACATTTAATAGAGTGTTAGGCTATGAACTCACGTTCATAATGAAAGGCGGATTATCGGCTATGGGTGTGCTTCGGTCACGGAAACCTATATAAATAATAATCGGTCTTAGACTTTTGTCCAATGAATTTATCAAAATAACAAATATACATATGATGATTTTGTACATATGATGATGATCAAGTGGGTTTATATATTCTTATTTACTCATTTTAGTGTTTATGTATTGGTAACTTTTTACTAGTTTACTAGTTTTACCTATTTACATGTTTTAAGTCCAATAAGCTTATTATAAGTTCTTTATGTGACAATCCGTCAATTTATGGTTGATATTTTATTCTCAAGTGTTATTTAAAAACATTATTTTAATGTTATATTATGAACTCACTCATTTTTGGGAAGAAATTTGGATTTAAGTCTTGAAGTAGCATCGACTACGTCTAAACCGGAGGATTCTACGTTACGTGCTTACGTTTACATACACCGTTTTTGGTGACAGTCCGACATTTCAGAAAATAAATTTATCCGTGAATATTATTTTGAGATTTTAAATTTGTGTTGGTTCATAAACTCACAAATTTACGAGAAGAGATTAGGACTTACGATTATAATTTAACGTCCTTTACGACTAAACCGTAAACCTTAGGATTACGTATTTACGTTTTTGAACTTTGTTTTTGATGAGACAATTTTTATCAGATTCGTTTTGTGCTGTTGATTCATAATCTATAAAAACGTTTTTCGTAAAACGACCCGAGGGCACGCAAATCGAGGAAACTAGAATCGAGGAGTACCCGTAAATAAATTGGGGATGAGACAAAACCACTTTTTCCCGACCCCCAATATGGGACGGCAAAACCATGACACACACACCCTTATGTGTCAAAATTTCCTTAACAAGTTAACACTTGTTAACTTGTAGCTTACAAAGTAAGCTATACCAACACCAAAACCACTAACTTCAAACCATTTCTCACAATCACTCATGCAAACCACTCTCCAAAAACACACAACTCTCTCCTCTTCTCCTCTTTGTGCCGTCCAACTCCACCATAAACACCATTTGATCAAAAGTTCTAGCCATAAACTTCAACTATACTTCACATATGTTGAAGCCAAGTTGAAGTTATGAAGATCGGTGCAAGTTTTAACATCTAAAAAGGAGTTTTCAAAGGAGTAAAGGGCTGATTATCATCAAGGTGTTCATGTAGATGGGTGGTCTTGAAGATGGTCTTGGTTTATCACAAGTTTCTCCATCAAAAATCCAAGCCTTGATGAATACCTACATAATCTTGGTGGTATAAAGATTGTTCTCCCCATCCTCTTGTTATTTTGATTATGTAATTATGTATTTTCTTTCTTATTGTATATGTATATGATGAATATATGATGATAAAAATTTTGTGTCGGGATCAAGTGTTGATAAACATGGGTAAAAAGATGAAAAACTATATGTAAAAGTGGTTAATCTTGCTTAATTTAGTAGGCTGTATAAAAACAGTAAATAACTATATGATGAACTGATAAAATGGTATAGATGAATTGATATACAGTGAGTATTGAGACTTGTACACATGTGAGAGTTGGCCATGCAATGGAATCATAAAAATGAGTGAGATATGATCAAAACAAGTTTAGAGTGCAAATCTGAGTACACTGTTTTGGACGAATTTTATAAAATACTTAGAGGTTGATACATCAGTAGCTATAAAGGAATATAATGAATCACATATCATGTAGTTTCTGTGATAAAAATTTGGGGTTCTATCTCCATGTAGAACTCTAGATATGATCATTTTAGTAAACTAGATTTTTAGGACTGATTTTGTGAAATTAAAGTTTAATATTATTATATAAGCACTCAAACTAATATAGTATAAAATGTGAATTAAAACCCACTAACTTATAAGTTTTATTTATATAAAAATGCATAAGGATAAATAAATGGACATTATATAAAAATGGTAGTTTGGTAAGTTTTATAAGTTATAAAAACTATATACTAAGTTTTACGTCTTTTCAGCTAAAACCGAAAGATTAACGTTTTTGTTAAATAACACTTAGACGGTCGGACCCATCTAATGTAAACTTTTATAAACTCACATACTGATATATAAACATATATAACAAGTAAAAATCGATAAAACCCGAGCTTTACAACATATAGACATTAACGGGCCAAAGTAGCCTTCATGGACAATAAACTGGACTAATTTGGTAAAACACTTATAAACTTATTTATTGGGCTTAACCCATTTGGGCCCAACATATAAAGTATAATACTGATAATAAAAGTATAATTGGGCTAATGAATAGTATTGGGCTTGTAATAGGCCCATTGAGCTTTAAAATGTAAACAAGTTGAACTAGTGTAACTAGTCTTGAAAATTTCCAACACATGAACACTATAATGAATGAGTAAAGATGTATAAACACACTTGATCATCATCATATATATAAAATCATAATATGTATACATAATTGTTATTTTTATAAAGTCATTGGAAAAGAGTCTAAGACGAGTATTATTTGTCTAGGTTTTCGTGATTGAAGCACGTACCGTACATCCGAATTGCCGATAACCCGCTTTCCCACACCGACGTGAGTTCATAGCCTCGCACTCTTTTAAATGTTTTTATGAAATGTTTTATAAACCCGCTAGGGAGATAACATGTTAGTTTTGATAAAATAGGACACCATTTGTCCCAATTGTATGTTTATTGATTTTGACCCGAATGATTGTATGACCCGATGAATGATTATATGACCCGATAGATGAAATTAAATGGATTATTAAAGTTAGGTTATGGCACTGAAAGTCCCATTAGCGTGAATTGTGAACTACCTGGATTTGGTAGACGCTTATGCATATAATAATACTATTTGGGGACGATCACCCCAGTTTGCGCCTTGACGGTTGATCCCCGTCGTGCCACATTGATTGGTAAGCGAATTTATGTATGAGACGATTTACACAAGCATGATTATTGTGACGACACACTAATTTAGATGGGAAAATTGAGTTTCAGGCTAGCTACCCGTTGTTTGTTGTAGTAAGGTAACAATGTCATGCGGCTTATAATAATCCAATTAACGAAATACTGCTATATGCACAGAATTACGATATATTGTCTGACTAGCAATACGGGGTCTTATTATTGATTTTATGTTCGTGTTTTGGTTTCACATAACCATATTCATATAACGGTTTTTATTTAACTTTATACAACGTTATAAAACGTATTGTATGATGTTTTTACGACATTGGCTCGTATAATGATTTTAAGGTAAAAGCCTATATTATGATTTTTGATAAGGATTTATATAAAATGACTTTGGCTATTTTATGGCCTATTACAAAGATTTGTACAAACTGATTTTCGGTAATAATTTTATACCGATGTTATATTGATGGATTTCATTAAACTCTATGAATTCACTCGGCGTTTTCGCTGACCTTTTCTTTTAACATGTTTTATCTCAGGTACTTGAAGGTAATTCTCGGGAAGACGACAAGAATTCATGGCCCACACTTAAATAACAATTTCCATTCAAATTCTTTGTAAAACTTGTATGAAATACAATGACTTGGGACCTATGTAAACTTGATATTTATGAATGGAAATGTTTTATTATTAAACGACGCGATTTTTAAGCGTTGTCTATGATGTGAGTAATGTGCTATCCCGTAACACCAATGAGTCTTCCGCTGTATTGAATTGTGTAAATTTGGGGGTGTTACAGTTTGATACCAGAGTTCTCGTTATAGAGAACAGAAGATATTTAAAACCATCGTTTTTAATAAAACATTTCAAAATCTTTTAACTATAAACATTTTTCTAAAAATGTATAAAAATATTTTGACTATAACGGTGCCGAAGAATTCCCGAGTTACCGACAAGGCCAGACTGAGAAGTGTTATTTTAATATATATATAACTTTGATTATATATATATATATATATATATATATATATATATATATATATATATATATATATATATATATATATATATATATATATATATATATATATATATATATATATATATATATATATATATATATATATATGATGTAATTTTATTACATGATTGTTTGATGATTATTTTGATATTTATACGAGGTATTTATACGACGTAGATTGTCACAAGGAACCCTAAATCCCCTAGTAAATTAATCGAAGCTATTCTCGTAGGAATTCTAGCTATCCTAGATCTAAACCGAGTTGTGGATATTTATGATCCCAACAAATGGTTGATATTCGTAGAAATGTTGATATTAGTTGATTGTGATATTAAAGAAGAATTGGCGAGATTAAATCTGATATCGATGTCATAACGATCTTTCCTTATAGAGTGGAGTTTGACAAAATCTTACCACCTGGAAAGGTGTCATCTGATTCGTTGTCACCCAATTCTTAAATTTGAGCATCGAAAGGGTGAATGTTGCACTTGAGGCTGTCAATGGAACCATTACCCTAAAGCCTCATGCCACTAGTACCTTTCCGAGAAGTTTGATTGAATGTGTGAGTCATTTTATACTAGTGACTCATTTGATAAGTATTTATGAAGGAGCTATATGATTGGAAATTAAGTGTTGATTCATATTGAACTTTTATTGCCCTTTTAAGGTTTATGAATAAGGTTGAAAGTATTGGAAAATGAGGTAGGGTATCGCCTTGAGTATAAGTTGATTGAAACTTGAATAAAGTAAAAAATTAACTTGTATGGAATATGAGATTGTTAAGAGGAAGTTGTTGAGTCCTGTGATTGAATTATAAGGTTTTAAATGATTGTTGATCCGTGTTAAGGGTTGTTCCTAGGCTATTGTCCAATGACAAGGATGCCCAGTGTCCAATAAATAAATTGAAGAAATCTTCTTCTGAATTGGGACCGATGGATCATCCGGGACATGTGGAACACCTAATGACTCTTGTAGATTAGTATTCATTGTGGTATCTTTTAAAAATAATCTTTAACTTAACTATGACATCAGTTGGTAGGATGAGTTCTTGGAATTGTATGACATAGTGATACGTAATGTGTTACGGTACAATTTAGAATTGTTTGTGATTAATGAAAAGACTACCTTTGATTGCTAAATCCTACATGTATCGATGTTATCTATCTTTTATTGCCTCTTTCTAATGATCGCATTAGTGATGCAACCATTGAACAAGTACTCATCTCGAATTGAGTTACGTTGTGGATTATTCTTTTTGAGTGCCATCGAGGTCATGAACCTCATGATTATTTGGCTAAAGCTCATTTCCTAGCATATTGTAGTTAGTTCTTGGTGAAAAACTTTTCATCACTCTTTTGCAGATCACTGATTGTTTTTATAAGATAAAACTGTATCCCTTGAGAAAAAATTGAATTTTCATCACTATAAGGATTATTCAAAGTGAGATTATAAGTAATCGATATCGAAATGAGGTTGTTTATAAAACACCTTGGAAAACTTAATTGTTTTCATAACAAAGAAAATCTTTGTAAATTTATTTTTGATTCTTATTTAAGAATTAAGCATGAAAATCTTTTTATTATAAACATGATGATAAATTTTGACGAACTGAGTATTGCATCGTTAATCTTGAACTTGTATATAGTTGTGCACCTACATACAATTTGGAATGGACCATGCAAGGCTGATTAGTAGTCACCATAAAACTGATTAATATACACTACATTTTCTTTTAAGATTGTGAAAGATTAAATTTTATGAGATCTGCAAGAAGTGAAAAATAGGGACATAGTGTTAGAGACACCTACATATGTGCCTGTAGCATCTATTCTTCTGAGTCGAATTTACTCATCTGTGGAAATTGTCTTATTTGACAATTGACGATTCTTTCTTGTCCAATTCTCCCGTAGTGAGATTCTTAGGAAAAGTATCTGATTATCGAATATTAATACCCGACTGGGTGTATCGACGTTCCTATCGTTTCTTTTGATTAGATTTCATTTGAATGACTTGGGTAACGATCCGAGGAGCTTTAGAATGCGTACTCAATTCATGAAAACATGGGATATATTCATATTCGTTAATGTTTTCGTCTGTATCTAAATTGAAATTCTCTCGCGTAAATTATGCGTTGACCTTACTCTTTTAATGGTAGTTGTGTCCCCTGATATCCTTGAATTTGTGAAGGATTATGAGTTATTATTAGTATTTTGAGAAGTTCACATCTTATCAACGGTAATGAAACTAGAAAGTTGATAATTCCAGTAGAATGGATTGATTGATTATGACATGACGACATTGTCTTAATTTATGGGAACTCGAATAGAATTCCCCTAAATGATAAGATGTTGATTATCAAAAGTGATCTAAATAATTCTTGATGGATGACCATATCCTGCATTTAGACTTGTAATTATACCGTGAATGGTTGTTAATTAGTCATAGATACTATAATCTAGAAAGAACCTAATATGAATTTATTAAAAGATGTTTCTTTTATCTGAAACTTTAGGAGGTATTTATTGGTGAATTACCTAGACTTTTGCCATTAAGGCAAGTTGAAATTAGTATTGATTATATTCCTGGTGTTGCACCTGTGGATTGTGCACTGTACGTCAGCACCATCTAAATTGAAAGGAATTACCGTACAACTGAGAGAGTTGTTGGAGATAGATTTTATTCTACCGAGCTCGTCATCATGAAGAGCTATGGTGTTATCATTCCTTATGTTTATTGATTACCGTGAACTAAGTAAATTGACGATTAAAATCTATATCCACTACCCAAGATGATAAATTGTTCGATCATTTACAAGGTTCTAGCGTATATTCAAAAATTTGATCCAATGCATGGTTATCATCATCTTCGCATCTGCGAAAAAGATTATCTATTCTAGTCACTACATCCAGAACTTGTAATGAACATTATGAGTTTCACGTGATGTCGTTTGGATTGACTAATACACATGTAGCATCCATAAATTTGGTGAATCACGTGTGTAGTCTGTAATTTGATATTTTCATGCTTGTGATCATTAAGGACCATCTTTTTGTTTATAAGAATAGGAAGGAGTTAATAATTATTTATAAACTGGCCGAAGATGTTCGAGCAATGAAAACCTGTACCTTGAAAATTTAACAAGTGATTAAATACTTAATCCTTTACATTATTTGACCGTGTGATTAATAAGATAATGGAATATATATTGACTCTTCAAAAATTTGAGCCATTAAGGCTTAGGGTTGTACCAAAAAGAAGGTGAAAATATGTTTTGACAAATAATTTATCAAAGGATTTTTAAGAGATTATTCCCTTATACACAAATCATTTAACTAAACTTCTGTTTAGGGGTAAATGTTTGTGTATACCTCAAGACAACCTAAGAGGGATTGAGGAAACCGTTAAACCATGACTTAAAATTTGAAACGACAATTTTTGCTTTTCAACCAAGAAATTTTTTACCAAAGAATAAACGAAGGTTTTTCGAACATTTACGAATCTTATTATTTATTTTCAATAAATAAACAAAAATCGTGTTAATTAAATTCAAATTTGTTTTGAACATTTTATTATAATTGGTCGAACTAAGAATTTAAAATTTTAACGTTTACGTTTCATAAAAACTTAATATTTATTGTTAATTTACTTGTAGTAATTATCGACGATTTAAACATCGGATTGAGCAAAACTGATAAAAATAATAGTTGAGATAGAACTAAAACTTAGAAAAATATGAAGAAAGAATTTCTGAGTAAATTGTAGACATGATATTTATTCCATCTAGGAAAGTGAACGTAATTACTGACACATTATATAGGAAGGATAAAGAATCAATTAGGATATGTTTCTTAATAATGACTGTGCAAAATAAATTGCCGAACAATATAAAAATAAACGATGTTTGTAAAAAGGGGGTTCGCGGCTAATGTGAACCATTAGAATTGAGAAGTCGATGGCGTTAAATGATTAAAAGGCCACTCGTGGTTGCCTAAATATGGAGGTTTGTAAGATGTAGTCATGTTAGAATCTCGTAAGTATAAGTATTCTATTCATACCATTTCTGATTTAGTGTATCTCTATCTGAAGAATTTGTACTGATGGCTAATTATGTAGGCAGACACCGCCTCATACATTAGTAAACGTCTAGCTATTGCAAAGGTCATCATTTGAATTTGATTCGATTTGGGTCATTGTCGACAGACTGATCAAATCTGCTAATATCATTCCTATTAATGATAGATTCTCGATGAAGAAATTGACTCTTTTTGAATTTAAAGGAGTTATGTAAGCATAGTGTGCATGTATCAATCATCTCTATCAAGATCCTCGCTTCGCATCGAATTTCTAGAGATTTGCTCAGAAGTCATTGAGAACGAATCTTGATGAGAGTACTGTGTACCACCCCAATCGAAGGGACGAGGTAAAGTAACGATACAAAATACTATAAGTGTTGTTTTATGCTTGAATGATTGACCTTTGGTAATAAACTGTAAAATCGCTCTCCTTAGGAAAGATTATCATTGATAATTATCGTATTAGGATCGAGATCGAATCTTGTGAGGATATATATTAGAGCATCTATAAGCAGGAGTTGGGATGAAGACACCCGACATACACCCATTGTGAGTTGGACATGTCTTTTAGGTTTAAGGTTTCCTATGATGGCGAACCTAACCTTACAAAATACTCGACCCGCGAGACCTGAAATGACTGTTGAAATTAGGATTTGATTATTGACTACCGGTAATGGGAAGGAGGTTATGTGAATATGAAATGTAGATCTTGAAGTGCCAGATGGGTAACAAAGTTATGCCAAAAAATTTAACTATGTAAAAATGAATTGATGATCTGAAAGATCATGGGATATAAGTCCCCGTTGTATAGGACCATTGAGATGATGTAAAAGTTTGTTTGAAAGGCATATAAGTTGGATCTACCCTAGGACTTCAAGAGCTGCGCGAATTATGTTTTGTATATCGAACTTGATAAAATGTCTATCAAGTGAAAGTCTAACTATTCCTTAATGAAGTTTAGATCGGCGAAAAGTTGCATTCATCAAAAACCCGTGAACATCATGGATAGAGAAAGTAAGTCAACATTAAGCCTGATCTTATTCCCGTAGTTATGTTTGATGAAACTCACGTATTGTAATGAATTAAACTTGTGAGAAAAGACCGAATGTGGAGGAAATACCCACATGGCTTTAACTCTATAAGAAGCGAGAAGTAAGATAAGATGATCTTTGAGGACAAAGATCCTGTTTAGGGGTAAATGCTGTGACAATCCGTCAATTTATGGTTGATATTTTATTTTCAAGTATTATTTAAAAACATTATTTTAATGTTATATTATGAAATCACTCATTTTTGGGAAGAAATTTGGATTTACGTCTTGAAGTAGCATCGACTACGTCTAAACCGGAGGATTCTACGTTACGTGCTTACGTTTACATACACCGTTTTTTGTGACAGTCCGACATTTTAGAAAATAAATTTATCCGTGAATATTATTTTAAGATTTTAAATTTGTGTTGGTTCATAAACTCACAAATTTACGAGAAAAGATTAGGACTTACGATTATAATTTAACGTCCTTTACGACTAAACCGGAAACCTTAGGATTACGTATTTACGTTTTTGAACTCCGTTTTTGATGAGACAATTTTTATTAGATTCGTTTTGTGCCGTTGATTCATAATTTATAAAAACGTTTTTCGTAAACGACCCGAGGGCACGCAAATCGAGGAAACTAGAATCGAGGAGTACCCGTAAATAAATTGGAGATGAGACAAAACCACTTTTGCCCCACCCCCAATATGGGACGGCAAAACCATGACACACACACACTTATGTGTCAAAATTTCCTTAACAAGTTGACACTTGTTAACTTGTAGTTTACAAAGTAAGCTATACCAACACCAAAACCATTAACTTGAAACCATTTCTCACAATCACTCATGCAAACCACTCGACAAAAACACACAACTCTCTCCTCCTCTCCTCTTTGTGCCATCCAACTCCACCATAAACACCATTTGATCAAAAGTTCTAGCCATAAACTTCAACTATACTTCACATAGGTTGAAGCCAAGTTGAAGTTATGAAGATTGGTGCAAGTTTTAACATCTAAAAAGGAGTTTTCAAAGGAGTCAAGGGCTGATTATCATCAAGGTGTTCATGTAGATGGGTGGTCTTGAAGATGGTCTTGGTTTATCACAAGTTTCTCCATCAAAAATCCAAGCCTTGATGAATACCTACATAATCTTGGTGGTATAAAGATTGTTCTCCCCATCCTCTTGTTATTTTGATTATGTAATCATGTATTTTCTTTCTTATTGTATATGTATATGATGAATATATGATGATAAAAATGTTGTGTGGGGATCAAGTGTTGATAAACATGGGTAAAAAGATGAAAAACTATATGTAAAAGTGGTTAATCTTGCTTAATTTAGTATGCTGTATAAAAACCGTAAATAACTATATGATGAACTGATAAAATAGTATAGATGAATTGATATACAGTGAGTATTAAGACTTGTACACATGTGAGAGTTGGCCATGCAATGGAATCATAAAAATGAGTGAGATATGATCAAAACAAGTTTAGAGTGCAAATCTGAGTACACTGTTTTGGACGAATTTTATAAAATAATTAGAGGTTGATACATCAGTAGCTATAGAGGAATAGAATGAATCAAATAACATGTAGTTTCTATGATAAAAATTTGGGGTTTTATCTCCATGTAGAACTCTAGATATGATCATTTTAGTAAACTAGATTTTTAGGACAGAGTTTGTGAATTTAAAGTTTAATATTATTATATAAGCACTTAAACTAATATAGTATAAAATGTGAATTAAAACCTACTAACTTATATATTTTATTTATATAAAAATACATAAGGATAAATAAATGGACATTATATAAAAATGGTAGTTTGGTAAGTTTTATAAGTTATAAAAACTAGGACAAATGACTTAAAAATGCATCTAACTTGACACTTTTTTGCGTTTTGTGTAGCCATCTTTTTTCATTCCCATTATGATCATCAAACTTTCAAAAGTCGATCATTATGTGTATTTTGTGACCATTTTACCCTTATTTTTTTGAAATTTTTATGGGTAAAATGGTCATTTTACATGGTAAAATAGTGACAAAATACACATAATGACCGACTTTTAAAAGTTTGATAACCATAATGGGAAAGAAAAAAGATGGGTACACAGAACGCAAAAAAGTGTCAAGTTAGATGCATTTTTAAGTCATTATCCCTAAAAACTATATACTAAGTTTTACGTCTTTTCAGCTAAAACCGAAAGATTAACGTTTTTGTTAAATAAAACTTAGACGGTCGGACCCATCTAATGTAAACTTTTATAAACTCACATACTGATATATAAACATATATAACAAGTAAAAATCGATAAAACCCGAGCTTTACAACATATAGACATTAACAGGCCAAAGTAGCCTTCATAGACAATAAACCCGACTAATTTGGTAAAACACTTATAAACTTATTTATTGGGCTTAACCCATTTGGGCCCAACATATAAAGTATAATACTGATAATAAAAGTATAATTGGGCTAATGAATAGTATTGGGCTTGTAATAGGCCCATTGGGCTTTAAAATGTAAACAAGTTGAACTAAGGTAACTAGTCTTGAAAATTTCCAATACATGAACACTATAATGAATGAGTAAAGATGTATAAACCCACTTGATCATCATCATATATATAAAATCATCATATGTATACATAATTGTTATTTTTATAAATTCATTGGACAAGAGTCTAAGACGAGTATTCTTTGTCTAGGTTTTCGTGATTGAAGCACGTACCGTACATCCGAATTGCCGATAACCCGCTTTCCCACATCAACGTGAGTTCATAGCCTCGCACTCTTTTAAATGTTTTTAAGAAATATTTTACAAACCCGCGAGGGAGATAACATGTTAGTTTTGATAAAATAGGACACCAATTTTCCCAATTGTTTGTTTATTGATTTGGACCCGAATGATTTTATGACCCGATGAATGATTATATGACCCGATAGATGAAATTAAATGGATTATTAAAGTTAGGTTATGTCACTGAAAGTCCCATTAGCATGAATTGTAAACTACCGGGATTTGGTATACGCTTATGCATATAATAGTACTATTTGGGGACGATCACCCCAGTTCGCGCCTTGACGGTTGATCCCCGTCGTGCCACATTGATTGGTAAGCGAATTTATGTATGAGAAGATTTACAAAAGCATGATTATTCTGACGACACACTAATTTAGATGGGCAAATTGAGTTTCGAGCTAGCTACCCGTTGTTTGTTGTAGTAAGGTAACAATGTCATGCGGCTAATAATAATCCAATTAACGAAATACTGCTATATGCACTGAATTACGATATATTGCCTGATATGTGTGTAAACACCCATCCTTTTTACCACTTAATTACAATAATAACCGGGCCAAAACGTGTATTTTATGTCATTTATGTCGGAATTATGCGTGGTTTGTGTTTTTGTTGTAATTTAGGACGAAATTGTGAGAAGTGGAGAAAACACGGGCATTTACGGTCTTTTATTGAAGAAAAAGATGAAAGATGAAGTCGAGAAGTCAAGAGTGCAAAAAGAACGGAAGTCCAAGACCAATTCTGAAGATTTATCGAAGAAAAAGTCGAAAGACGGAAGTTTACTTAAAGCCGAAGAACTCAAGTCTTATTTATTGAAGAATTAAAAGACGAGTCCAAAGAAATCCCGAGAAAAAAATCATTAAAGTCCAAGATTAAAGAAGATTAAAGGCTTAAGGACCTAATGGTGTAATTAAGAGAAAATGAAGGAGTGAAGGAAGCTTCCTAATCCTCCCCTATATATAGATCATTAAGTTTATCATTTCATTTTGTTGGCTAGAGTGACACTAGTTCTTCCACCTTTTAATTACTTGCACATTTACTTTACATGTCAATTTAAATACTTGTCTTGCACTTTTAATACCTTTAATTTCCAAGTAAGTGTTGTTTAATTTTCTTGTTTTTATCTCTCATTCTACCTTTCTTTCTATGCTTTAATCTTTGTTTACATGCTTATTGTGTTGCTTATTTGATTAAAGATTATGTTTTTATGCTTTTGATTGTTTTGGATCATTGATTTTTATAGCTTATTTGTGTTTACTTTCAAGTTTATAAAGTTTTTATAAAAGTTATTTTTATATAAAAGTTTGTTTTTCGTAAACCTTTTTCTTTTCGTGTTTCAAATGTCTTTAAATTGTAGCTTATTAGCTTATTCTCATACGGTTTTGTTTAAGATTTTAGACTTGTGCTTATTAGAGTTATAGCTTATTTGTTTAGCTTATTTTACCTTCTTTTCACCGTATTCGGATCTGTACGATCGTAAAAGGGTTTATCATTCCGACCATAGCTTCATTGCTTGGTCGGAAAAGGGCTTAAACATTCCGATTGGGGGTGTTTGTGGTATTCCGATCAAGAGGTTATGACATTCCGATCAGGGTAAGTAAGCAACATTCCGATCAAGGTAAGTTTGGGTATTCCGATCTGAAAAGGTGACAGCATTCCGATTGGGTATTCCAATCTTCATTCCGATCAGGGTTTGGTTATTCACATTCCGATCAAGAGGTAGTATTCATTCCGATCAAATGGGTTTGTTTGGATATTCTGATCTGAATAGGTGACAGGGTATTCCGATCTAAGGTTCCGATCAACATTCCGATAGGGAGGTTTGATTAGATTCCGATTGAAGTCTGATCGGAATACATTCTGATTGGGGATTGTTTTTCTCTATTTAATTTTGTTTATTTTTCTAAGTTTACATTTTCATATTTTGTCTAGTTTATTTCTCGTCACGTTTTTAAATTCCCGTCATTTAATTATTTTACTTTTCAAAGTTTTTAAATATTGCACCATTTAATTTTAATTAGACTCAGATTTAACTTACCTCCATTTTATCTTAACGCATTTTACTTTAACGTCATTTACATTTACGTCTTTGCACTTTTTCATATACTACAACGACACAACTTTTATTTCACCAAAGAACGACTGAGTCACACATTAAACTCATTTTTCAATTCGAAGAGACATACTTAAACGAACTAATTTTTATACGGGGTGTCAAAAACCGTGTATTAAATGGCGCCGCTGCCGGCTCTATTCGTAAAGATTAACGGTTTTCTATGAAAGACGCGTTGCTTTTTGGGACCCGTTCACTTGTGAGCGTTATTTTCTTGCTTAAAAAATTCAAAAAACCATAAAAATTAAAAATTGATAAAAAATCATAAAAATTAAAAATTTCAAAAATCCAAAAAGATTTTATCTTTATTGTGTATATATATTGTCTTTGCGTTTGGTATTGTTTTCTTTTGTCTTTGTAGGTGTATGCGTACTAGATCTTCTAATTATCAAGAGCCCGAGACTCGAGAAGATTTAAGTATGTCAGGTGTTAACAACAACAATAATCCACCGCACCTCAACAATAACAACAATGTTCTTCCACAGCCCGATCTTCGGACAATGGAGGAGCTTTGTCAACCTACCATGTTTGGACGAGGAGGACCGATTGCGCCAATGCAAATCACGGCTCCAGAGTTATCGTTGAAGCACCACATGATTCAGCAAGTGCAAACTAATCCATTCGCCGGAATGCCTGATGATGATGCCAACAAACACCTCGACAAGTTCATTATAATCACCCAAAGCATGAAGTTTCCTGGTGCCACAATGGATGTTCTTCGCCTACAACTCTTCCCACATATTTTATCACATCATGCCGAGAAATGGTTTGATCGTCTCCCGAAGAATTATATTCACACTTGGGATTACATGACTCAACACTTTTTGTCGCGCTACTTTCCACCATCCATGGTCACGAGCCTTCGCAATCAAATCAGAGGTTTCATGCAAGACCCTGATGAATCTCTTTTTGATGCTTGGGAAAGATATAATGTCTTGATTGATCGTTGTCCAAACCACAACATGCTCCCTGTCACATTGATTGATACTTTCTACAACGGATTGACTTTTCGTGATCGTGATACGATTAATGCAGCCGCCGGTGGCACATTCATGAAAAGGAGACCCGAGGAGTGTAGAGAGCTTATTGAGAACATGACTACTCACCATAAAAACTGGGATTACTCTGCTTCTTCAAGGAACAATCCGAGAGTCAATGTCTCTTCCACTTCAGCAAACCCTGATATGACCGAACTCACCCGCATGATGACTGAAATGAGCAAAAGTATCACGCTTCTCGCTTCAAACCAACAACAACAACAAGTTAAAGTGGTTGCACCTTCTTGTGAAACATGCGGCGGTCCTCACTCATACAACGATTGTCCTTCGACTTAAGGAAATCCAGAAAATGTGTATGCAGCTTATGGTAATTATTCACCGGAAAATTACCAAGCTCGACAACAAAGGGATAGAAATCTGCTGAGTTACCGGTCAAACAACTACCTTTCACCCGTTTTTTCTCCTCAAAACCAAAACCCCGCCAACAACTACAATAGAAGCAACCAAATCCCACCACGAGCTTCTAATCCTTATCACCCACCCGCTCAACAAACCCCACCTATTAACCCCGATGTTGAAGCCATCATGAGAACCCAAGGTGAGCAAATCAAGAATCTGCAGAGCCAAATTATCAATCTTAAAGGAGATATTACCAAGCAAGGAAATGAGATAAGATCCGAGCTTCGAGATAATATTCAATCCTCCTTCAGCAATCAAACCAATGATTTGAAGAATATGCTTGCTAGTTTCCTGCCCGTAGCTCAACCTTCTACTTCGAGTTCTCTACCTTCAAACACCGTCACCAATCCGCGAGCAAATGTGAGTGCTATTACTAATCGTAGTGGAATTACCATTGTCGATCCACCGATCCCACCCCATCATCTACACCTCCTCCACCACCATGTATCCCTACTCCTCCTACACCTAGTATTAGTGCACCATTACCGTCTCCGCCTCGTCATGACGATGTTTCCAGGAAGGACCCTTCAACATCTCAACCTTTACCTACTACACATGCACCTTCACCACCCAAACCCAATATCTCTTATCCCTCTCATTTAGGCAAGACCAAAATGCTAACCAAGGATGACTCTGAAGTGTCGAGCTATGTGAAGATGATCTCTCAAATGAACTTCAACATTAGCTTTCTCGAAGCACTTGTCCACATGCAGAAATTTGTCAAAGCATTCAAGGAATTGCTTAACAAGAAGGAGAAGCTGCTTGAGCTCGCCAACACACGCTTAAATGAAAACTGCTCTGCAGTTATTCTTAAAGAACTTCCGGAAAAGCTTGGAGATCCCGGTCGTTTTGTGTTGCCTTGCGTTTTCAACAAAACTGAAGAATTTACTGCCCTTGCCGATCTCGGGGCTAGTATTAATCTTATGCCATTGAGTGTTTGGAAAACACTATCATTACCCGACCTCACTCCAACAAAGATGACTCTTGAACTTGCAAATCGCACTCTCGCTTACCCCGTTGGTATAGCCGAAGACGTGTTCATAAAAGTTGGCACCTTTACTTTCCCGGTCGACTTTGTCGTTGTTGATTATGAAATGGACCCTCGTATTCCTTTAATACTTGGTCGGCCATTCTTGAGAACCGGACGAGCTTTAGTTGATGTTTCCGAAGGTGAGTTAATCTTAAGAGTCGGGAATGATTCACAAGCTTTTAAAATGGGGAAGCTTACAGGCAAATCCTTTGGACGAGAATCCGTGAATATGATTAATGTGCTTGATGATTTTGTCGTCTACAACAATCCTCTATTCGACTCTTGCATTGATAATCCACTTTTTCAAGATGATGTGGATGATTCTCTATCCAATTTGGACGCTTCTCCCATTTATGATTCTCCACCGATCTTTGATGCTTATGATGATGATTCTAGCTCAGATTCGGCTGATTATGATGACCTTACTTCCGAGTATCCCGATCTGCCTACATATGATGATTTTGATGAGGCTGATACTCTTTCGAGCGATTCTTCACATGATGAAGATCCTCCGCCATCACTCGATCCTACTTTGGACGATTACTCATTTGAGGAAGACTTCTCTACGTTTCTCAAAACTTACTTCCCTCATGAGAGTGATGCACCTCCTTTGGATTTTGAAGATTATCGTCTTGATCCTACTTTGGATTTGAAGAACATTCTTTTTAAGGAGAAGAAACCGGTCGACACCAATATCCGCAACACGTATGAGTTAACACCTCTTTGTCCCCCTTCTGAGGACGAGGTTGTGCTTCTTCGCGGATCTTCTTCACACTCTACTGAGCCTGAGTGCTATTTTCCCTTAAAGGAAAAGGTGTTCGACCCCGGTATTGATATTCTTGAGCCATCTCAGTATCCACCTGATGAAATAAAAGGAAAAATCTTTGGAATTATTGAAGACATGCTTGCACCACTTCACTATACTTGCTCATACCGTGCTCCATCGCTGCTTAAGGGAACCTTGCCTACTCTTCTTTGGCTTGCCTTGTTCGCCTTAAGCTTCTGCTATTTGATGGACAAAAACTATGTCTTTGATCCTGGTGGATATGTTTTATGCTTCTTCCTATGATGATCAAGGTCGAGTCAGGCTCACGACTCGGTTAACAAAAATCAAGCGCTTCTTGGGAGGCAACCCATGCATCTACCTTTTCGCTTTCTTTATCGTAAGTGTAGGGGGAGATCCGTTTGTTTTCTTTCCTCTCCCCTCTTCTTATAATCAGGGATTCGAGCTTCAGTGATCCACTCTTGCTGATTCTTGACGACCCGTGATTCCGTGTCTCCATTTGCCCGGTTCTATCCTAAACTCTTTTCGATTCACTATTTTATATTTTCTCAATATTAAAATAGGAATCTCTTTAGTTGTCTCTTCCTTAGCGAGATTTAAACAAAGTGCACAATGTCCTAAGTGTAGGGGAGTTTACTCCCACATGCTTAAACATTGAGGACAATGTTTATGTTAAGTGTAGGGGGGACTTCTATCGAAGTTAAGTGGCCTTTTCCTTGTATTTGTCCTCATTTTAACCGGAAAATCAATTTTTCGACATTTTTCAAAATTTTTGATCTATTTTGGCCTATTAGTTTTTACCTTTATATAGTTATTTTCTTTCCTTACTAGAATAAATGTTTAATAAAGTGGTTTTAATTTTCAAACGTTGTGAATCTTTTGACCCAACCCGAGTTTACTTATCTAAGTTACTCTAGCTAGTATCCTTAACGTGTTTAAGTCAAGTTTTGCTAGGCTTTTATATAGGGAGATATAAAACGCAAAAGTCTTAAC
Source organism: Glebionis coronaria (assembly GCA_025667525.1). Lineage (NCBI taxonomy): Eukaryota > Viridiplantae > Streptophyta > Magnoliopsida > Asterales > Asteraceae > Glebionis > Glebionis coronaria. The sequence continues at coordinate 1,190,551 of JANFOE010000217.1, forward strand.
TCTCACGGGTTAAGAACAAAAACTTTTCGCAAGTTCCTATAATTGATCCTAGAGAGTCGTTTATCAAGGGAACTTTAAAATGCGATTTCTAAAACTTGAAAAAGTCTAAGAGTTTACAAGATCCTATAGGCGACTGAGAACCCAAAACTTTGATTTAATAGGCTAAGCATCCAGGAGTCTAATTACTTGATATTTTAAACTGTGGAGAACGAGAGATGATAGAGACAATTATAAGTTTGGTATTCTTTCGTGAATTTATGTGAGTTAATTATAAGCCTATTCTCCCATCGCTTGTTAATAAATTTATCTGCAATAAATAAGGTTGTACGATTTGAAAAGTTACTTAGCTTCTAGCCCAAGATCGTTTAAAAGTTGCTCGGTATGGATTAGAGTTCATAGCCAAGGCATAACTCATTGAAGCGGGATGTGAAGATTGGCGAGTCCAAAAAGGTCCTAACAAGACATGAGGGCTATATTTTGTTGCTAAAGATCCAAAGTGATGTGAAGAATCATTTATCGAAAATCAATATGAAGGATCGAGACACACGACGAAAAGCAAAAACTCCCAAAAAGTCATGGAGAAGTGCATCCGAAAAGACCCTAGCAAGGTATGAGGATAAATAGATCCAAGTCAAAAAGGAGGCGGATCATTGTATATCAAAGTCCAAAATAATGATTGGAGAAAAATGAAGAAGTCGTGGTCCAAGTATGAATCTCTCAAAACTTCAAGTGAAGAAATTCCATTATGAAGAGAAGAACATTATTTCATGAACGTCTCTCAAGGTTTGAAGTATGAAGTCGCTGCCAAATATCGGTTCGAGAAAGGTCTCAAATCGCGAAGCTAGTTATGCCAAGATATGAACTTTATGAGGTCCCGAGAAGCAGTTTTAAAAGATTTTGTCCTTTAGCTAACTATTGATTAAATCGTTCACTTTATTTTCGGACTAAATAACTATCGAAATAAGTCAAAAAATGCATCCTCGTGATCATTCAAGTCAAACAATAAAATATAAGAGATACCCCTAGGAATAAGGGAGTCTAAGTGAATAATTGGCCCACATGAGTTCGTGTTAGTTTACTAAATTATAATAACAATGATCTCGTTTTTAAGCTTGGTTTGGAGAAAGCGAAAACTTGAGGATGATGATTATTCATGACATTTTCAAAACCCAAGGTATGTTTTTATTTTCTTTACTTTGAATGTTTATAATTTTCTATCTCTTGAATAAAGGCCAACGTGGATTGATTATGATGAAAAATGAAATCTTGCTTTGTAACAAATGCATTGCATGAGGACATGGCAATGGTCAAGTGTAGGAGATTTGATATGTGTGTAAACACCCATCCTTTTTACCACTTAATTACAATAATAACCGGGCCAAAACGTTTATTTTATGTCATTTATGTCGGAATTATGCGTGGTTTGTGTTTTTGTTGTAATTTAGGACGAAATTGTGAAAAGTGGAGAAAACACGGGCATTTACGGGCTTTTATTAAAGAAAAAGATGAAAGATGAAGTCGAGAAGTCAAGAGTGCAAAAAGAACGGAAGTCCAAGACCAATTCTGAAGATTTATCGAAAAAAAAGTCGAAAGACGGAAGTTTACTTAAAGACGAAGAACTCAAATCTTATTTATTGAAGAATTAAAAGACGATTCCAAAGAAATCCCGAGCCAAAAATCATTAAAGTCCAATATTAAAGAAGATTAAAGGCTTAAGGACCTAATGGTGCAATTAAGAGAAAATGAAGGAGGGGAGGAAGCTTCCTAATCCTCCCCTATATATAGATCATTATGTTTATCATTTCATTTTGTTGGCTAGAGTGACACTAGTTCTTCCACCTTTTAATTACTTGCACATTTACTTTACATGTCAATTTAAATACTTGTCTTGCACTTTTAATACCATTAATTTCCAAGTAAGTGTTCTTTAATTTTCTTGTTTTTATCTCTCATTCTACCTTTCTTTCTATGCTTTAATCTTTGTTTACATGCTTATTGTGTTGCTTATTTGATTAAAGATTATGTTTTTATGCTTTTGATTGTTTTGGATCATTGATTTTTATAGCTTATTTGTGTTTACTTTCAAGTTTATAAAGTTTTTATAAAAGTTATTTTTATATAAAAGTTTGTTTTTCGTAAACCTTTTTCTTTTCGTGTTTCAAAAGTCTTTAAATTGTAGCTTATTAGCTTATTCTCATACAATTTTGTTTAGGATTTTAGACTTGTGCTTATTAGAGTTATAGCTTATTTGTTTAGCTTATTTTGCCTTCTTTTCACCGTATTCCGATCTGTACGATCGGAAAAGGGTTTATCATTCCGACCATAGCTTCATTGCTTGGTCGGAAAAGGGCTTAAACATTCCGATTGGGGGTGTTTATGGTATTCCGATCAAGAGGTTATGACATTCCGATCAGGGTAAGTAAGCAACATTCCGATCAAGGTAAGTTTGGGTATTCCGATCTGAAAAGGTGACAGCATTCCGATTGGGTATTCCAATCTTCATTCTGATTAGGGTTTAGTTATTCACATTCCGATCAAGAGGTAGTATTCATTCCGATCAAAGGGGTTTGTTTGGATATTCTGATTTGAATAGGTGACAGGGTATTCCGATCTAAGGTTCCGATCAACATTCCGATAGGGAGGTTTGATTAGATTTCGATTGAAGTCTGATCGGAATACATTCCGATTGGGGATTGTTTTTCTCTATTTAATTTTGTTTATTTTTCTAAGTTTACATTTTCATATTTTGTCTAATTTTAATTCTCGTCACGTTTTTAAATTCCCGTCATTTAATTATTTTACTTTCCAAAGTTTTTAAATATTGCACCATTTAATTTTAATTAGATTTAGATTTAACTTACCGCCATTTTATCTTAACGTATTTTACTTTAACGTCATTTACATTTACGTCTTTGCACTTTTTCATATACTACAACGACACAACTTTTGTTTCACCAAAGAACGACTGAGTCACACATTAAACTCATTTTTCAATTCGAAGAGACATACTTAAACGAACTAATTTTTATACGGGGTGTCAAAAACCGTGTATCATTGCCTGACTAGCAATACGGGGTCTTATTATTGATTTTATGTTCGGGTTTTGGTTTCACATAACCATATTCATATAACGGTTTTTATTTAACTTTATACAACGTTATAAAACGTATTGTATGATGTTTTTACGACATTGGCTCGTATAATGATTTTTAAGGCAAAAGCCTATATTATGATTTTTTATAAGGATTTATATAAAATGACTTTGGCTATTTTATGGCCTATTACAAAGATTTGTACAAACTGATTTTCGGTAATAATTTTATACCGATTTTATATTGATGAATTTCATTAAACTCTATGAATTCACTCGGCGTTTTCGCTGACCTTTTCTTTTAACATGTTTTATCTCAGGTACTTGAAGGTAATTCTCGGGAAGACGACAAGAAGTCATGGCCCGCACTTAAATAACAATTTCCATTCAAATTCTTTGTAAAACTTGTATGAAATACAATGACTTGAGACCTATGTAAACTTGATATTTATGAATGGAAATGCTTTATTATTAAACGACGCGATTTTTAAGTGTTGTCTATGATGTGAGTAATGTGCTATCCCGTAACACCAACGAGTCTTCCGCTGTATTGAATTGTGTAAATTTGGGGGTGTTACATTTTAACTTGTATTAATCCATTTTATACTTGTATTATCAGTATTTACACTTTACATGTTGGGTCCAAATCGGTTAAGCCCAATAAATACTTTTTATAAGTGTTTAACTTATTTAGTTAAATTATTAGTCCAATATGCTAACTTAGCTCGTTAATGTCCGTATGTCCTATAGTTCGGGTTTTATCGGTTTTTACTTGTATTAGATACTTATATATCAGTATATGACTTTTAAAAACTTTACATTAGACGTGTTTGATCTTCTATGTTTTAATTGGCGAAAAACGTTAATTTTACGGTAATAGCCGAAAAAGTCGTAAAAATCATGTTTATAGTTTTTATAACTTATAAATATTATTCAACTACCATTTTTATAAAGTGTCCATTTATTTAACCTTATACATATTTACATAAATGAAATTCATAAGTTAGTGGGTTTTAATTTCACATTTTATACTATATTATTTGAGTGCTTATATAATAGTATTAAACATTAATTCTTCAAAATCTGATTTTTAGTTTCATCTTCACCATTTTTATCATATCTAGAGTTCTATAATGAGTTAGAAGCTCATTTTAGACGGGATGAACTTCATATTATGTGCTACAATTAAGTTAGTTATAGCTACTGCTCATTCTATGTTTAACTATCCTTAACAGTCACTACAAAACAGACTATTCAGATTAGCACACTCATCTTGTTTTGATCATATCTCACTCATTTTGATGATTTCATCGCATGGCCAACTCTCACATGTGTATGACATCTTATACTTACTGTAAATGGATTCCACCATGTAAATTTATCAGTTTAAGTTTTGGTTACTTACTGTTTTTATACAGCCAACAAATTAAGCATGATTTTAGCCTTGTTTCTTATGGTTATTCATCTTTTTAAGCATCTTTATCAACACTTGATCCCCACACAATATTTTTATCATCATATATTCATCATATACATATACAACATGAAAGAAAATACATTTGATCTTTACAAAAATAACAAGAGAAATGGAAAGGATGATCTTCTTTACCAACCAAGATTATATCTTGTTTTTGGAAGACAACAACTTGATGAACACCAAATATATCTCCAAGATCATCAATCACCAAGAAAGTTTGTCGAGAAATTAGCCCTAGGACACAAGCAAATCACCTCCTTTGTTGTTAAAATAGCCACAAATCAATCAAGGCTTCAAGGTTTCTCCATAATATAGCTAGATAACATGTATCTTGTGGCTAGAAAAGATCAAATGGTGGTGTATGGTGGTGGAGTGGGACGGCAATGGTAGAGAGAGGGATGAGAGTTTTGGTTGTTTTGCATGTTAGAAATGGAAGTAAATGGAAATGGTTAGTGGTTTTGTGGTTAGTGGGATGAAGTAGCTTTAAAATGAAGCTTAAGTTTACACTTGTAAACTTAGTTAGTGTAAGGATGCCACATCTTTGATGTGGTGTCCTAGTTTGGGTCGTCCCTTTGTAGTGGGGTGGGATAAACTAGTTTTGTCCCATCCCGCTAATTTACGGGTATTCCTCGATTCTAGTTTCCTCGATTTGTGTGCCCTCGGGTCGTTTTATGAAAAACGTTTTTATAAATTATGAATCAGCGGCACAAAACGAATCTAATAAAAATTGTCTCATCAAAAACGAAGTTCAAAAACGTAAATACGTAATCCTAAGGTTTCCGGTTTAGTCGTAAAGGATGCTAAATTATGCACGTAAGCCAAAATTTAAATCCGTAAATTGTGAGTTCATCAACCAACACAAAAATAAGTTTCAAAATATTATACGAGAAAATAATTCACTACCTGAAAATGTTAGATTGTCACATATTTAGTGTTAGTAAGAGTGCTCAAAGTGTTTTAGTTTGATTACAAACTACTAACTTATTCTTAACAAAATATAGATCCAACCAAAGGGATCAACAAGTGGTATCAGAGCTTTTTGAGAAACTCTAACAAAGAAGAACACAACCCCAAACACTCCACACATCCCAAAACTCAATGTCTCAACCAGAAGGTGATGATGCTCACTTGAATGATGTTCAGAACCCTGATCCTATACCACAGGGACAACCACAAGTTGTACATCATGCACCAGCACAAGGTGTTCAAGCCGTGAATGATGTAGCTACCTTTACACCCACACCTTCTCATACTCTGTCTGCTATTAAACTCCCAGTTCTCAAAGGTGACAATTATGAGACATGGGCTATGCAGATGGAACATTACTTGAATCACACAGATCACACTGTGTGGCAAGTTATCAAGAATGGGAATACACCAAAGAAGCTACACTGGTTTCCAGACAATACATGCTATGTTCTACCTGATGTGACTGCTGAGGAGGTACAAACAGAGATCATAGAGAGAAAAGCCAGAACTGCTTTGGTTATGGCTCTTTCTGAAGACATTAACCTCACCCACTAAATAGTTTGCCTTCCATAAGAACCTCACCCACTAAATAGTTTGCCATGTCCGCAAACCGTAGGAAGTTCCCCTTGATAAGGATCCTCTAGTCTTCTAAGATGATCCGTGTCTAGGTTTTCGGCTCCCTTTTTATCACGAATTTCAATTTTAAATTCTTGGAGGAGCAAAACCCAACGAAGGAGTCTCGATTCAGCTTCTTGCTTGGTCAACAAGTATTTCAAGGCGGAATGCTCGGTGTAAACTATGGTGGTGGAAAACACAAGGTAGGGGCGGAATTTCTCAAAAGCATACACTACGGTAAAAGCTCTTTTTCGGTAGTGGTATAATGCAACTGAGCCCCCGTCATTTTCTTGTTATCATAATGGATTGGTTGGAAGTGTTTATTCACTCGTTGATCTAAAACAGCTCCTACCGTGAAATCACTAGCATCGCACATGAGCTCGAAAGGTAACTCCCAATTTGGAGAGACTAAGACCGGTGCCTTAGTTAATTTACCTTTAAGAAGTTCGAAAGAATCGAGACATTCTTGAGAAAATATTTAAGGAGCATCCTTTTATAAGAGGTGAGTCATTGTTCGAGCTATCTTAGAGAAATCTTGGATGAAACGACGATAAAATCCCGCATGACCTAAAAAAATCCTAACTCCTTAATAACTCGTTTTTAGTATCGTTTCGTCTCGGTATCTAATCTAATTGATATAACTTTTCAAGCTCGACTTTATTGTTTTTGGTTATCAAATCTTGTTTGGAATTTATGTCTAATTAGCACAAAACATTTAAAAAATGTAAAATATTATACTATATTACCTATATGTACTAATCTAAAAACACATTGCACATACCATAAATAAATGCACAAAATTTAAAGAAATGTACAATGCAAATTTTATACTACAAATGGAAAACAAAAATATAAATGCACGGAAAATGAGGTGAGATATCCTATTCTTATACTCCTAAAAATCTAAAGGACCTAACTAATAGGCTGGAATAATACGAGTAGCATACTCCCAATTCTACAAATCTAAATGGCGTGCTAAATTAAACTACAACTAATTGCTATATTAAACAAGATCAGGCCCAATACACCAAGTGAAGCCCAACCAAAATGAACAAACGAGCAAGTATTAAAAGAGCTAGAACTATTACACAGTTAACAATACAGTCCAAACTACATCTAACAGACTAGGACTATTAACGCAACCAAACTATTACTATCAGATAAAAGCTACTAACAATTTGGGACCGTGACTGAAACGCAAAGATACACACTGAATGGTTAAACTCGTATACTCACCAAACTCATACAGCAATCAAACTTATACATAATTGATATGTTCCAATTATGCTTAAACTTTTCTATCAAAATTCCTGAATAAAAACCTTTTGAATATCAATTCTATGAACGCACTAAGTGAGACCTACTTTTACCATCATATATCCTACTGATATAACTATTGATAATTTGAGAATTAATATCACCACAGCTAACTGACCTCTTCTATATTCCACAGCTCATCTTGAGCATCTCGAACCTAGCCTATTTGCTGATCATTAAAACTATTTTACCAAAAGATATCAACAAATCATCTTAGCTATACAAGATGCTCTAGTAAAGACAGCAAAGACGTTAATAAAGGCTAACTCAAATAAATAAACGTAATAACAAAGAGCAGATATCAACATGAATCAATGAAGCAATTCAACACAGCATTCAATTTCAAAATACAATTAACAAACAAGAAGATAGAACTAGCTAATTTCAGAAAAATAATCTCTCGCTTAACATATTCATCCGAAGTAAGTCCGTTGAGTCGAAGCGGAGCACTGAGGTTGCTTAAAACCAAACACCACTCCATCTTCTTATCTACTGATATTGATTGATTGAGTCTTCTAAACTACCAATCACAAAATCTACATGAACTTCAAAATATACCTGCAAAATCAAATCGAAAACGAGAAACCAAACAAATCCTTCTAAACTGAAACCTGCAAGAACTGAAAGTAACTGGATTGAACTCTAAAAACACTTGTAAAAACTCGTTTCAGCTGGAAACAAATCAAAGGCTCCAAACTGAAAACTAGATGAATAAATCGCTATATTTTCTTACAAAACGGATTTTATTAATCTCTCAATTTAGAACTCGTACTACAATCAAACTACTAGGCAGAAAACTGTTTAAACTGCTAAAAACATTGCCAGATATTGCACTAACGTCACCACAACTAATTTGAACTGGAAACATTTCTATTTAACAGATTATGACAGTTAACCTTCAAAATCTTTCATCTAAATTCAAAACAAATTCCTTAAGAACTAATAATTAGTATGATCGAACAAACTAAAAAGTATCAGACTGAACTAAAAAGTACCAAACTGAAACGATTTTTAACAGAACAGTAACTCTTAGCCAAGTCAATATTATAACTGCTACTATTATCTAGTCCCAACAACATGAACAGTAAACGCTCTACCAATTATTTGTAAGATATTCTCTGTAACAGTAACAGTAAAAGAAGAATTAAGAGAAAATCAAGAAGACTTTAAGAAAGAACTTTACTTTATTAATGGTGGAAAAAGTGATGGTTACAACTGATTTAACAAAGTCGATTATGAATCTAACTAACTGATTAACTGAAAATAAGAACAAAAGTTGTGAAAGAAAACTAAATTAACTACTCCTATCTACCTAACTATGTGTAATCTACACCTAAGATAACCATTGATAAATGAGGTCTTGATCATCTATTTATAGCCGTCTAAAGAAGATGAGATAACGTGTTACTTCCAATTAAATCATGCCACATGGAAAATATGATGATCTTGATTTGTTCTTCATTCTTCAAATTGGGGTTTTCTTCGTTACTCCTTCTTGATCAAATTAATTCATACCTCCTTGTAGAGGAGATGAATAGGATTTTTTTTTCTTCGTTGAGTTTCTCTTGAATCCTTCTTGATTATCCATAGAGATGATTTGCAGGTTTTGGTGGAGAAAAGGTATAACCGACTGTTATTCATTTCTTTCTTTCTCTTTCTCGGTGAAGACGAGTATGAGGGTTTGACCGTGACTTGGTCATTTGACCAAGTTAAAATAAACTTTCTCTCTAGTTTTCTTTTTGGTCCTTCATTTTCTTCTTTCTTTCCAAATGTGTTTAAAAACTTTTAAGTTTTTTCCATTTCGTCCTTTGTCTTATGAAAGTTACAAGTCTAGTCCTCCATCTTGATAATATTGTCAAGTAAGGTCCTTGAAGCTTGATTCGTCATTTTCTTCATCTTTTCATCAAATAAGTCCTTGAAACCGCGTGATTGCTCAAAAATGTATCTTCTTACCTGAAAACACATGAAACACAAATACCCACGTAGTTCCGATATATTCACTTAAATATTATGTATTTGACTGTGTTTTTAGTGGTTTTTGGATCATTATTAATCAGTGTTTTCACACTTATCAACTCCCCTCCACTTGACCATTGCCATGACCTCATGCAATGCTATGTTTTAAAGCTCTAGAGTGCACTTTTCTCATAATAAATCCACATTGGCCATTTTATGATTTAATAAACAAAACTATACTACATGATGAATGATTTTAAATATTTACAATGCAATGCAAAGAAAACAATTCTATTTATATATTTTTTATTTTTCTTGAAATAGCTTTGATGGAAAAACTCATAAAGAAATCAATGACTTAGATTAGGGCTTTTGGTACCAATGATACTTATCACCCTCAAGTTTCACTTTCCCCATACCAAGCTTAAAAATTGGATCATTGTATTCACAAGTAAAAAGTGCATCAACTTATTCATGACAATTAAATGTGGAACCGGTTATTATTTGAGCAAATTGCTTGAAGGCAAATTTGTCATTATTTGAAGCGTGAAATATAAGAAATGTAAAATCCAAAAATAAGGAAGCACGGTTTTAATCCTAAGTAATCCTCTCACCCATTACTCGAAAAACCGCTCACAATTAATATAAGTCCGTTTCAAGAGTAACAAGTCATTCGCCTTATGTGTAAAATCCTCATGTCATGCATTAATAAGTAGCTACGCACTCGCTAAGAAAAGAAAAATAAAACTCATGCAATAATTTAAATTCGCCGCCTTTTTGGGACTTTGGATCTTCAATCCCGTAACCCGTCAAGGTAATAATGGATTGGAGCAACTATTAAATCCCCGCAACCCGTAAAGGTAATATTAGAATCTAATAGTTACTATAGTTAACACTTCACTGCCCCTCTTGGGAGTCTTGTATAATTATTTTTTTTTCTTTTCTTTTTTTCTAGCCACTCATTTTTTGTAAGCCGCTCTTATTTTTCTTTATTCCTCACAAAAAAAATTGAAAAGAATAAAAGGAAAAATACCCGCTAAATATTAAGCATGACATAAGTCTAGTACACATAAAATGTTCTAACTTAGAATCTTAAGACGTACTTATACCAGCCATGAATGATTAGTAAAAAATGCATAAGAGATTACAAACCGATTAAAATCGTTCTTGATTATTTATTAACATATATACATGCGAAGAAAATAGAGGTAAAGAAGAGAAGGGTTTAGCCACAAGTAATTATCATGAAGTTTGTCTAGCCCTTTTATACTTGCTTCAACTCTATCATTTCCCATTCTCCACAAATTTAAAATCTCAAATAATGAGAGTGGTGGATGCTTACCCTAATAGACCAATTAAGGACTACATGGTTAAGGATACTATCTAGAGAATGCTAAGATAAGCAAACTCGGGTTGAGTCAAAATATCTATGGCGGGCCTAATACGTCAAAGAAGTCTAAATTTTTTAAACCATGTTTTTATTATATTTTTTTCTTTTTATATATTTTTGAAAGAAGAAATATATACAATGCAGTTGTGTTATGAAAATGAAAAATGATTTATGCAAAAATTATGAATGCATATTTTTGGTGGCCAAAGTAGATCAAAAATTTGAAAAATGTTTAAAAAATTAATTTTCCAATTATCATGAAGTTAAGGCAATGGTCTAGGTAATGTCACTTCGATAAAAGTCTCCCCTACATTTAAGATAAAAATTATCCTCAATGTTTAAGAGTATTGGAGTAAACTCCCCTACACTTATGACATTGATAACTTTGCTTAACTCGAGTTAAGGAAGAGATAACTAAAGGGTATTCATTTTAAGCACAAGTGTTTTGAATATCACGATGACAAAAACTTATCGAAGTGAACCAGATACACGGGCCTCCTCCATAAGCGCCAAGCATGAATTGAGAGAGCAACCCTTGAAACAAACACGAAAAGACGAAGAAAGGCACCCCTCCACTTCAACTCTACTATAACATCCTTTTAATTAAACCTAACCTATTAAAAATCTACTCTACGTTTTCTAACCTAGTTATTCAATGCTTGAGTTTTTTTAACCCTAAGTCTCTAGCTTGACTCGGCCCCGAATTAGGTTGTCCTTAGGGCAACCATCATGGAGAATAAAGGATATCACTTTGAAGCACATCTCACATGATACACTCAAACTTAGCACGTTGTCATTTACTATAAGATTTACAATATTCGCCTCAATAAATGGAACGGTCCAACGTGTCTCAAGTTTGTCCAACATACGAAATCTCTCATAAAGGAAGCACACCAGGATCAAATACATAGTTTCAATCTATACATGTGAACAACTCCAAAGTAGGTAGTATCATCAAAGTAAGCTCATACAAGAATCCTATATCAATTGAAATCACACTCTTAAGTGGAGTAGATGAAAACCAATTTTTCCCAAACATACGTATCCCAGGATCAAAAACCTTTCCCTTCATGGGAAAATAAGAAGATGGGCTCGTGTCAACCATATAAGATTCCCCTTAGATATCAAAGCATCATGAGACAATGAAGGTGTAGGTATCAAAACATTCATAACAAGTATATCCATATTGGGCTCCTCATCATCATCAAAAGGTGGGTAATCTTCCATAGAAGGCATAGAAAAAGGAGGATCAAGAGTAATAGTGTCTTGTGAAGGAGGTGTAGGCTCTATGGTCCCAAAAAGCATGTTGTCAATAAGATGAATATCCTCTTCCCAATTAGAATCACTATCATCAACCTCTAAATCAGTATTAGCAAGATAAGCCTCTATGGTGGCATCAATCTCCATAAGAGAGTCTAAATCAAAGGTTTTGGTTCTAAAGGTGCCTTAGGTGAAAAAGGATCAACCTCTAAGAGTATAGGATCTTCATCAATAACCAACTTCAAGGGTGGAAGGGTGGGAATAGAAGGCTAAAAAGAAGGTGTATTAATGAGAGAATCACTCAAAGGGATGATATGATCATGAAAATCAATAGGTGCAACCTCAAAAACCGGTGAAGAAATATCAATGAAAGGTTCTTCTTCTATTGAATCATCATTATAGTTTTCATTCAAAGCTTCAATTGAGGAGATAAGATTATAAATGTTTAATAAAACCTCATGAATATGAACATCTTCCACTTCTTCTATAGGAGCAACATCATCATCCAAATTACGATTGTCATCTTGACATGAAAAGTCCTCAGATGATATATCATAAGATGCCTCACTAGAATCACAATCATCATCCTCAATTTGTGGCAAATCTTGCATAATGTCTTCCTCAATATCATTATCCTTTTCTTTAAACAATTCATCAAGATCAAAATCACCAAAATCACTAGTAGTAGCATGAAGGTCAACATGTGATGATATCTCAATGTGATCATGAGGAGAAGAGATATCAATACAAAGCTCGTCACATGGTTCATTAGAAACATCGTCATCATCGTCATATAAGGTTCTCAACACTAGAAGAGGTTAATTAATCCAAATCGGTGTTTGTATTAGTGCTAAGAGGCTCGTCCCCCATGGTTAAAGAGTCGGTGGGTTCCATGTGAATTAAAGGTGATGAAGGTGTGTCATCATTAAATGTAATACAAATCGGAGGATCGTCATCATCGTCATATAAGCATTGTCTAAGCAAACGAGCACGATTAGCAAAAAAATGTTCTTCTTCTTCCTTTTTATCAATCTTAAAGAGTAAATCATCTAAATTTTCCTTGAGGAAACGAGAGGAATTGTTCACCGATTCTCTATACTATCAACAATTTGCTTGTTATTAAACCGCTTGTTCCTTACATCATCCTCAAGAGACTTAATTTCCTCCCTTACACACTGAGACTTTTTTTTCATTTCCTCGAGGCTCATCTCTTTCATACGTGTAAAAGCCTTTAAAATATATTCATGGCGTCTTCCTTGTTGCTCGAGTTCAAAAGAAAGCTCATTGAGATCACTAAGAGCATAAGAAGGTGGAGCCCTTGGTCTACAATCAAAACCATAATGGGGTTCTCTTCCACAAAACTCGCACATGTAAGTCGAAGAATAGGGTGTAGGTGGATTTCCATAATTAGGTGAATTATAGATTTGAAAAGAGTCTTGATTATGAAAGTTCTCATGATTGTGCCCTTGCAAATTCCCTTCATTTTGAAAACCCTCATAATGTGAAAATCTTTGATTTTTAAAAGTATCTTGATTATAGCATGGGAAATTTTCATCATTTTGAAAAACTTCATTAGTTGAAAATCCTTGGTTTTGGTATGACTATCAAAGGGTTGATCATGAAATGATGGTGGATTTTTTGATGAAAAACCGGAATATCCCATATAGTCATTACAAGTATAGTCTATTTGAATGTTAGGTCGAAAATTAGGGTTCTCGGTTCCATTATAAGCATATCCCTCCCCATAATAGCCATTGTTTTGATCACATAAATAAGTATCGTGTAGACCTCTACAAGTCGAACAAGTCGGATAATTAGCGTTGGCGGATTGTTGTTGCAAAATCTCCAACATGGAACGAGTATCCATGTGTAGCAAGGTGGCTGAATGTATATATAAGTAAAATGACGTTTAAAAGCTTCCTCGTGGAAGGAAGTAATACACCAAAGGTGGTATGGTTACACGTGTGCGAGTACACGTGTAAGTAAACTCGAGGAGTGAGAGATAAGCTCTCGGTCGACTTTTGAGAGAGAAGAGATTATCTCCCTCGAGGTGCAATATGAAATATCCACAAGAAAGTATAATATACGTATGTACTACTTGGGTGCAAGACCCCCAATCAAGCCTTCCTTCTTAGAATACGCACTAGTGAACGGGGGGTTAGGTGGCGCGAAGCACTTACGTACCTATTAACCCTTAGATGGCATTTTATAGCACATCGCCTTTCTATTCACTTTGTAGTTTGTATTCTTCGAATTATTGCCTATTGGAAGTATTTATCTATTCTTGCTTAATTAAATTTGATCGATACACGTGTCAAGGACCGGAACGCTCCCTAACACGGTGTATTGCCTAGGCAATACTTATGGAAATAGATGTACTGGTTGTTCGTATACATATATGTATCTACATATAATAATATATCAAAAATATTTTTGTATTTATTTGATTTTTTAAGAAAAATACTATATGTACGTAAAAACAATGAAAACCGATATAATATATATTTTTTGGTGTAATCTTTTAGGAAAAAGATTACTTTTTGGATTTTTTATTTTTTTGGTTCAATTCTTTAGGAAAAGAATTGATTTTTTGTTATTTTTTTACTTTTTTATATTTTTATCTTTTTGATTTTTATTTATGTTTTTGATTTATAATACGTAAAAATAACGTTCACAAAGTGAACGGATCCCATAATCCAATCGTCTCACTCGAAACCGTTAATCTTCACGAAAAGAACCGGCAATGGCGCGATTTAATAACTCGTTTTTAGTATCGTTTCGTCTCGGTATCTAATCAAATTGACATAACTTTTCAAGCTCGACTTTATTGTTTTTGGTTATCAAATCTTGTTTGGAATTTATGTCTAATTAGCACAAAGCATTTAAAAAATGTAAAATATTATACTATATTACCTATACGTACTAATCTAAAAACACATTGCACATACCACAATTGAATGCACAAAATTTAAAGAAATGTACCATCCAAATTTTATACTACAAATGGAAAACGAAAAATATAAATGCACGGAAAACGAGGTGAGATATCCTATTCTTATACTCCTAAAAATCTAAAGGACCTAACTAATAGGCTGGAATAATACGACTAGCATACTCCCAATTTTACAAATCTAAATGGCGTGCTAAATTAAACTACTACTAATTGCTATATTAAACAAGATCAGGCCCAATACACCAAGTGAAGCCCAAACAAAATGAACAAACGAGCAAGTATTAAAAGAGCTAGAACTATTACACAGGTAACAATACAGTCCAAACTACATCTAACGGACTAGGACTATTAACGCAACTAAACTATTACTATAAGATAAAAGCTACTAACAATTTGGGACCGTGACTGAAACGCAAACATACACACTGAAGGGTTAAACTCGTATACTCACCAAACTCATACATCAATCAAACTTATACATAATTGATATGTTCCAATTATGCTTAAACTTTTCTATCAAAATTCCTGAATAAAAACCTTTTGAATATCAATTCTATGAACGCACTAAGTGAGACCTACTTTTACCATCATAAATCCTACTAATATAACTACTGATTATTTGAGAATTAATATCACCACAGCTAACTGACCTCTTCTATATTCCATAGCTCATCATGAGCATCTCGAACCTAGCGTATCTGCTGATCATTAAAACTATTTACCAAAAGATATCAGCAAATCATCTTAGCTATACAAGACACTCTTGTAATGACAACAAAGACGTTAATAAAGGCTAACTCAAGTAAACAAACGTAATAACAAAGAGCAGATATCAACATGAACCAATTAAGCAATTCAACGCAGCATTCAATTTCAAAATACAATTAACAAACAAGCAGATAGAACTAGCTAATTTTAGAAAATTAATCTCGCGCTTAACCTATTCATCCGAAGTAAGTCCGTTGAGTCAAAGCGGAGCGCTGAGCTCGCTTAAAACTAAACACCACTCCAACTTCTTATCTACTGATATTGATGGATTGAGTCTTCTAAACTACCAATCGCAAAATCTACATGAACTTCAAAATAAACCTGCAAAATCAAAAAGAAAACGAGAAACCAAACAAATCCTTCTAAACTAAAACCTGCAAAAACTGAAAGTAACTGGATTGAACTCTAAAAACACTTGTAAAAACTTGTTTCAGCTGGAAACAAATCAAAGGCTCGAAACTGAAAACTAGATGAACAAATCGCTATATTTTCTTACAAAATTGATTTCATTAATCTCTCAATTTAGAACTCGTACTACAATCAAACTGCTAGGCAGAAAACTGTTTAAACTGCTAAAAACATTGCCAGATATTGCACTAACGTCACCACAACTAATTTGAACTGGAAACTTTTCTATTTAACAGATTATGACAGTTAACCTTCAAAATCTTTCATCTAAATTCAAAACAAATTCCTTAAGAACTAAGAATTAGTATGATCGAACAAACTAAAAAGTATCAGACTGAACTAAAAAGTACCAAACTGAACCGATTTTTAACAGAACAGTAACTCTTAGCCAAATCATTATTATAACTGCTACTATTATCTAGTCCCAACAACATGAACAGTAAACGTTCTACCAACTATTTGTAAGATATTCTCTGTAACAGTAACAGTAGAAGAATAATTAAGAGAAAATCAAGAAGACTTTAAGAAAGAACTTTACTTTATTAATGGTGGAAAAAGTGATGGTTACAACTGGTTTAACATAATCGATTATGAATCTAACTAACTGATTAACTGAAAATAAGAACAAAAGTTGTGAAAGAAAACTGAATTAACTACTCCTATCTACCTAACTATGTGTAATCTACACCTAAGCTAACCATTGAAAAATTAGGTCTTGATCATCTATTTATAGCCGTCTGAAGAAGATGAGATGACGTGTTGCTTCAAATTAAATTGTGCCACGTGGAAAATACGATGATCTTGATTTGTTCTTCATTCTTCAAATTGGGGTTTTCTTCGTTACTCCTTCTTGATCAAATTAATTCATACCTCCTTGTAGAGGAGATGAAGAGGATTGTTTTTCATTCTTTGAGTTTCTCTTGAATCCTTCTTGATTATCCATGGAGATGATTTGTAGGTTTTGGTGGAGAAAAGGTATAACCGACTGTTATTCATTTCTTTCTCTCTCTTGCTCCGTGAAGACGAGTATGAGGGTTTGACCGTGACTTGGTCATTTGAACAAGTTTAAATAAACTTTCTCCCTAGTTTTCTTTTTTGTCCTTCATTTTCTTCTTTTTTTTCCAAATGTGTTTAAAAAAATTTAAGTTATTTCCATTTCGTCCTTTGTCTTATGAAAGTTACAAGTCTAGTCCTCCATCTTGATAATATTGTCAAGTAAGGTCCTTGAAGCTTGATTCGTCATTTTCTTCGTCTTTTCATCAAATAAGTCCTTGAAACCGCGTGATTGCTCAAAAATGTATCTTCTTACCTGAAAACACATGAACCACAAATGCCCACGTAATTCCGATATTTTCAGTTAAATATTATGTATTTGACTGTGTTTTTAGTGGTTTTTGGATCATTATTGATGAGTGTTTTCACACTTATCACTCCTTTGCCGATGGTAGATGGAGGCAACTTAGCAATAACGTCAACTTTAGCAAGGTCGACTTCGATACCGGATTTTGAAATTTTGAGACCTAGAACAATGCCTTCTTTTACCATGAAATGGCATTTTTCCCAATTAAGAACGAGACGAGTGTCTTCACACCATTGAAGCATACGTTCTAAATTGGCAAGGCAAGAAGAGAAAGAATCACCATAGACCGAGAAATTGTCCATAAAACTTCCATAGTTTCTTCAACCATGTCATGGAATACAACCATCATACACCTTTGGAAAGTCCCAAGAGCATTGCATAAGCCGAAAGACATTCTTTTGTAAGCAAATGTTCCTTAAGGACAAGTGAATGTGATTTTCTCTTGGTCTTTTGGATCGATAGGAATTTGAAAATACCCAGAGAAACCGTCTAAGAAGCAATAGTAGTCATTACCCGCTAAACGCTCGAGCATTTGATCCATGAAAGGAAGAGGGAATGATCCTTACGAGTCGCATCATTAAGCTTGCGATAGTCTATGCAAACTCGCCAACCCGTGACAAGTCGAGTAGGAATCAACTCGTTGTTTTCATTGGGAACAATGGTTATTCCGCCTTTCTTAGGCACACAATAAACGGGACTAACCGATGGTGAATCTGAAATAAGGTAAATCATTCCGGCATCTAGAAGTTTGATAACTTCTTTCTTGATGACGTCATGAATTTTTGGATTAACCCTTCTTTGGCTTTGGATTGCGGGTTTAAAGTCATCTTCCATGAGAATTTTATGAGTGCAAAAGTTAGGATCAATTCCGCGAATGTCGAACATTTTCCAAGCAATTTATTTCTTATAATTTTTGAGCACATCGATAAGTCGAGAATTTTCATCCTCTTTTAAGTCCTTTGCAATGATGACGGGTAACTTCTTATTGTATTCTAGGAAAACGTATTCAAGATGAGACGGTAACTCCTTAAGCTCTAAATCTGGAGGATTGTCAATGGAAGACTTAGTCAAATTAGGATCATCGTTTATAACTTCCATAGGAGAAGGTGTAGAAATATGGTCCTCATTGAGAAGTTTCTCAATGGTACGAATGTCTTCTTCCCAATTGGAGGGAGAATCGTTATATTTGAAATACACATCCCTTAAACTTACTTCAAATTCTTTCAAAAGAAAGTCACTTTCTCCAAATGGAGTCAATGATGGAGCAATAGAAGCTACGTTCTCAACATGAGGTAAATGAGAAAGACCACTTTTACAAGCGTCTTTGAAATGTTCTTCACAAGCTTCATCAAGTACGTCAATGAAATTAACGTTCTCGTGTTCATAAGTTTGCTTAGAATGTTTACCCATGTTAAAGAAGATTTTGTCGTCACCAAATCTCATGATTAATTCTCCCGCGGCTACATCAATAAGAGTGCGACCGGTCCTCAAGAATGTACGTCCAACGATTAATGGAACACGGGGATCCATCTCGTAGTCAACGACAACGAAATCCGCCGGAAGGTGAATTTTTCGACACCGACAAAGACATCTTCGGCTATTCCCACCGGATAAGCAACGGTACGGTTAGCTAACTCCAATGTCATTCTTGTGGGGACTAGCTCGGGTAGAGATAATTGTTTCCAAACGCTTAATGGCATTAAGTTGATACTATCACCTAGATTGGCTAGGGCCATACAATTTTCTACCCCAGGAAAGCTGCAAGGAATGAGAAAGCGACTCGGATCACCAAGTTTGTTTGGTAATTTCCTTAAAGAACCGCGGAGCAATTCTCATTAAGTTGGGTTTGAGAAATATCAATAAGTTTTTCCTTATCACTTAGAAGAACTTTGAACATTTTAGCATATTTAGGCATGTGAGTAAGCGCCTCGGCAAAGGTGATGTTGAAATTCAATTGTTTAAACATTTTAAGAAAGTTTGAAACTTGAATATAATCCTTATTCTTCAACTTCTCTTTCCTCAACCTTGAAGGATAAGGTATGTCGGGTTGAGAGGAAGGCTTTGGAATAGATTGGTCACTCACATCCTTTGGGGGTGGAGGGGTGGGGTTGGAAGGTAAAGGAATTGGTGAAGGTTGCTCGGTATCCTTTGTCATAATCACCGCAATAGGTTTAGGAATCTCGGGTTCCTTATAGCCTTTTCCACTACGGGTAGTGATTGCTTTCATCTCCCCTCTTGGATTTGCAATGGTGTTAATCGGAAGAGAACCCGAAGCAGAGGGTTGATTACTTCAGAAGAAACTAGCCATCATATCCCTTAAGTCATTCGTTTGATTGTTTAAAGAATTTCGCATGTCATTCCTAAGCTCGGCTCGAAGATCATTCCCTTGTTTATTCAAATCTCGCTTCAAGTTAACAATTTGGCTTTGAAGATTTTTAACCAACACGTCATTAGTCCTCATGTAGGTTTCGACCTCTTGACTAAATGTCGTGGATGGGCTAAAAGGTGGAGCTTGGTAAGCGGGTGGTTGATAGGTGGGTGGATGGTAAACTTGATTATTTCCTTGAGGTGGATATGGATTTCTTTGGGTTTGATATTGATTAAGAGCTGGAGGTTTGTTTTGATTGTTGCGATTGAGGTTGTTTTAGTTTTGAGGAGGAAAACCGGGTGCTGAAAGAAAATTGTTTGAACGGTGACTTAGCAAATTACGGTCACCTTTAGGACGTGCTTGATAGCCTCCAGTAGAAAACTCACCGTTAGCCGTGTACACGTTCTCACAAGGATTGTCTTGAGTAAAAGGACAATCAGTGTATGAGTGAGGACCGCCGCAAGTCTCACAAGAAAGTGCTACAACTTTAACTTGTTAATATTGCTTCGTAGCCATGGTTAAGAAATTTTTGTTCATCTCGGCTATCTGGTGGGTGAGTTTGGTTAACTCGGGGTTTAATAAAGTAGAAGAAACATTCACCCTCGGGTTATTTCTTGAGGATGCGGATGAATCCCAATTTGGTGATGAGTGGTCATGTTCTCTATAAGCTCTCTACACTCCTCGAGTCTTCTTTTCATAAATGTACCACCGGCAGCGGCATTAATCGTATCATAATCACTAAAAGTTAAACCGTTGTGGAAAGTATCAATTAGAGTGACGGGGAGCATATTATGGTTAGGACAACGATCGATCAAGACATTATAACGTTCCCAATCATCGAAAAGAGACTCATCGGGTTCTTGAGTGAGACCACTGATTTGATTCCTAAGACTAGTTACCATGGATGGTGGAAAGCAGCGCGAAAAAAATCGTTGAGTCATCTCGTCCCATGTATGAATTGAGTTTTAAGGAAGACGATCAAACCATTTTTCGGCATGGTGGGATAAGATGTGTGGAAAAAGATGATTACGGAGAAAATCCATGGTAACACCGAGCAATTTCATGCTTTGAGTGACGGTTATGAATTTATCGAGGTGTTTGTTGGCATCATCATCCGGTAATCCGCGAAATGGGCAAGCATTTTGAACTTGTTGGATCATGTAATGCTTCAACGAAAATTCGGGAGCCGTGATTTACATTGGCGCAATCGGTCCTCCACGTCCATTCATTGTCGGTTGGCATAACTCCTCCATCGTACGAAGGTCGGGTTGAGGGTGGTGGTTGTTATTATTCACAACAGGGTGTGGTGGATTGTTATTATTATGCAGACATTCCATATCTAGGTCTTTACGAGTCGCGGGCTCAAGATTAGACGAAGATCGAGTATGCATACACTAAAAATGCAATAAAATATTTTTAATGTTTTATCTTTTTAATTTTTTGGATTTTTTGAAAATTTTGATATGTTTTAGGATTTTTTTGAAATTTTTTATGCTATGAAAATAACGTTCCCAAGAGAACGGATCCCAAAATCCAATTTTTCTCACAAAAATCGTTAATGTTTACGAAAACAGCGGGCAGCGGCGCCATTTTAATATGACAAGATTTTTATGTTGTTGTTGTTCGTACTCGATTCAATTCGAATTGATCACAGTTTAGGGTGGTCTTATCGTTCTTGGTAACTAGAAGGGGGAGCTTTTGGTTATCTATTTTAAACTAAAATGAATCAAGACAAATGACAATTATAAAGAGATTAAAAAAATTTAGGACTTAATAAAAAGTAAATTTAAAAATAAAATAATACAAGACAATTTAAAATTAAAGTTGACAAAAATGGCGGGAAAGAAATAAACTTTGAAAAATAACTAAGTAAAATAAACCAAGGATTGCGATCGGATCGCAACTAGCGATCGCAACCCGAGATCACAACTCTCGATCGTAACGAGCGATCGCAACTGGTGGTCGCAGTCAACGATCGCAACTGACGATCGTAACTAACGATAACAATGAGTGATCACAGTAAACAATCACAATCAACGATCGCGACGAGTGATCGTAGTATCTGATCGCAAATAGAAACCCTTAGGCTTATGCGATAACGATAATCGATCGGAATACTTAAAACCCTTAAGAACTTTACGATGCAATGTAAAAGGAAAATAAGCAAAAACCAAATAATCACTTTTCTAATAAGCACTTACCAAAAAACTTAACCAAATCAATATTAAGAAGAACTAAATAAGCCACGAAATAAAAACTTTCAAAACACCAAATAAGCAAAATTTATAAAATCAACTTTTAAAAGATTAAACTTTTAAAAACACTTTATTAAAAATAAGAAAATAACAAATCAATCAAAAAGCACAATAAGCTAAAACCATAAATCACATAAAAATGATAATAACAAAAAGATAAGCACTCAAATAAGCAAATAAGCATAAAGATGAAACAAACTACATACTTTTACCGTCAAACATAAGATTAAAACAAGAAAGGAAGAATAAGATTTACTATGAAAAAGCTTGAAATTAAGATGAACATTAAAGATTCAAGATTACAAGATTTAAAGATGAAAGATTAAGCAAACTTGAAACAAAATTTAGAGAGAGAAAGTAAAACTAGAGAGGGAAAGTTACACCTACTCCTAATTACCTTAAGTGAAACTAAAAAAATGAAATAACTCCAAAATGAAAGTGAGGGTCTTCTATTTATAGGGAAAGGAGTGGTTGGTGTGATGCTTCCTTCTTTCTTTCTTTTGTCTTCTCATCTTTTTAAATAACTCGTCTTTCTCGACTTTGTCTCGGGATTAGTCGAATGATAAAATGAACTCGTCTTCTAATTTTCTTCTTTTAGTAGACTTGGTTCTTCGACTTCGTAAAACTTCCGTCTTTAGACTTTTTCTTCGATAAAACTTCAGAATAGGCCCTTGACTTCCGTTCTTCTTGCACTTTTGATCTTTTGACTTTGTCTTTTGTCTTTTTCTTCGATAAAAACCCGTGTTTTCTTCCTTTTTCATATTTTTGTCCTAAAACACAACAAAAACACAAACTACGCATAATTCCGACTATTACATCATCAAATACACGTTTTGGTCTTGTTTTTATTATAATTAAGTGGTAAAAGGATAAGTGTTTTCACACTTATTAGGGACTAAAAACCGTGAAACTCAAAACTTGTTTTGATAAACTACTAAACACAAGGACTAATATTGTAAATAACCAAACGTCTAGGGCTTAATAAATGTCATCCGTGACCATTTTTTTTAAGTTTCCTAAAGTTATTTTGACATTTTATAAACCTAAGGACCATTTTTGTAATAAGCCGAAACTTAAAGAAGCCATAGGGACTGTTTTTGCCATTGAATGAAAGTTAAAAAATCTAATTATAACTAGAGGGACTATTTCTGGCATAATCCAAAAATATTACAAGCCCTAGGTACCAAAAATGTAAAATCTGAAAGTTTTACTTTAATAAAAATATGTAGGGACTAGTTGTGCACTTATCCGAAACTTAAACAAGCCCTAAACCCTTATTCCATTTTTATTTAGTAAAACTTAAATAAAACCTAAACCATAAGGACTAAAACTGTAATTTCTTAAACTTGTGATTTATAAACTATTTAAAAATATTGGAAACTTTTGGGGACTTTAAGTTAAATAAAATAATTATATTCTATTTTATTTTATAAAATAATTTATGTAAACAAGTAATTCATTTACAAGTTTGAATAAACCTTATTAATACTTGTACTACAGTCACTTAATTAAACACTATAGCATTCATAAACTAATTAAAAACTGTACAAGCATACACTTACGTTTTCTTATATTATTTATTAAGACTGTACTATTTAATTAGACAGTAGACTGTGACGTGAGCATTACTTAGATTTACTTTTTATTTACACAGCCATTACAGACTCCAAGGTGAGTTTACAAGCCCATAGAAATTATTGTTAAACTTTTCCTGTATGGGGGAGAAAACATGCAACTTATTTTATTAGACATAAACTGTATTGTATAAACTTTGATTACGATTGCTTATTGTAGAAACTGTTAAATTATTGTAATTGCATTGAATGTTATAAATAGATCTAATTTGGGATTGATGATCCCCATCTGGGTGAGTAGCGCTCACTGTGCCTTGGCCGGGACAATAAATGTATACCATGTTGGAACTGGGTTTGGTGCCTTTTTGTAAGGCCCTGGGTTCTCATCTGTTGAGAACTATGGAGAGTTAAGCTTTTGTTTTGAGCAATAGGGAATGTAATTACCTTTTTAGTATGGATGCTATGTGCATTACTACTATCATGATCATTTATATCCAAACTTATTTTATTAACCTGTAAACTCACCAACTTTATGTTGACCCTCTAAGCATGTTTTTCTCAGGAAAATGAAGCTAATACGTGGTGTGTGCATGGACTCAAGCATCATAGTAGTCTGCATTGTAGGACTCATCAGGGTTTTCTACTGGGGAAAAATAAACAATTTACTTTTGTCATGTTTAAACAATTTTTATCAATTTGTACACTGTTCATGTAATATATATGATGGATAATCTTTTATCTTGTGCTCTATGTGCTATTTGCTATCGGTCCACCCCCGTGACATTCCAAACTTTATTTCCGCTACAATTGACCCAACCCGGGGTGTCACACACCCCATTTTGATAAATAGAATATCACAGGATAATTATGGCGTGTCATCAAAGAATGCAAGGTAAATGTCCAAAAACATTAAATGGCCATAATAGAAAATACCAGAATCAAACATGGGTAGTACAACATAAGCTCACACACATGAGTATAAGTACTGAAATGGAGAAGGACTAAACAATGTCCAAAGAAATGAAGTAATGTAATGTATGGAAAATGCATAAAGTAATGAAGGCTAGATAGCTTCCATCCGTATGCACATACTCTCAAGTCTTATATAACTTGGAACATGTTCATAAACTGGTTTTATAGTTTGAAAAGACTTATGTTTTTTTATGAAAAATGTATTAATTAGCCAATATCCCATATAGGTCATGAGGTTCCACCGTGCATGAGTACTTGGAGGGGAGACCTCATCATGCAATTAGAGGGAATGCCTCTGATTAATTAGTCTGGGTAGGAGGGATCAACTCCTTGTGAAGGATGCAAGGCACACACCAAATTAACCATGAAAATCATGTAAAAACATGTAACTAGGATGCAACCATACACCCCACATGATAATATAAATATATATGGCCAAAACTGTAAAGGGATGCCACGAGCAATCACTCTGCCATGGGGAAGTCATAACACTGGTGCCTCTAGTGTTATGGTTATGGTATCTCCATAACTAGGTAACATGATCATGCATGTATATGGCTTAGGCATTTAAAACTAAGATAAGCAGATCATAACATATAAAACAATTGCATAGGAAAAACAGTTGGTTGGAAACGAGTAATCCTAATAAGAAAAGAGAATATCCATACTGAAGGACGGAATATCCGTACATTATGTCCAATGAACGAGGAATGATTAAAGGATGCAAAGTCCTAATCCGACCTCACTAATGCTACATAAATAAAGGACATGTATAAGTTTTCTGATATCTGAGTATGTTACTAGTTCTTGTATGTTCTGAGCTTGTTTTATATGTTCTCGTCTTATTTGATTGTTTAAATAATATACTGTATTATTCATGTATTTTATGTCTTCTGATTATGTATTATCTTGTATTCTTGGATTATTTTACTTGTAGTGTAATAATAAGTAACTTTCTAAAAATAGCGAGTTTACAATAATAGAAAGTTTCCAAAAACAGAAAGTTTCCAAAAATAAAAAGTTTCCAAAAAGAGATCAGTCTCTAAAAAAAGATCAGTTTCTAAAAATATAAAGTTTCTAAAAATAGTACTCCCTCCGTCCCATTTTATTTGTCCCCCAACAAAAAAAGTTGATATTAAGATAGATTCGATGAATCTGGACATTTATTTATTAAAAAGACAAATTTACCCTATTAAATGCAATTAATGTAGGAATTAGTTTCATTAAAAAATAAATAAGATGGGTAAAATTGTAAATTTAATACATATTAACATGTATTAATTAAGAAAGTGGACAGGATTTTGGGACAAACTAAAATAGTAATGAGGCCAATTAAAATGGGACGGAGGGAGTAATTTTCTTGAAATAGAGTGTTTCCATAATTAGAAATAAGTTGGATTAATAAGCTAATAATATAAGCTAGTGTCAATTGGTTAAAAGTTATAACTCATGGAATTAATAGCATAGTTTATTAATTAAATACTATAGGTTATACAAATTTAATTAAGTCATGTTTAACTAAATTAAGTCTAATAAAATACTTAGGTTAACCTGTGTTATTAATTTAAATTAATAAACCAAAGTCATGCATTATTAATTAATTATAAGTTCATGTATTAAATAATTAATTAATAAAACTATAGTCCAAAATTAAATGAAAAAATATACTTAGGCTAAACATATATTATTTATAAAATAATATAACCTAAGTCCATGTTTTATTTAAATTAATTATTAGGCATGTTAATTAATTTAGTTAATCTTGTAAAAATTACCAAACAATCCCGAGCCCGAAACCCGAGACAAAAACCAAAACCCGAACACCAACCACCACTCACAATCGCGGCTGTGGTGGAGGCTGGTGGTTGCGCAGCCAACGGCGGCGGCATAGCTGCTGTTGCGCCGTAGCTTGCCACTACCAAGAACAAGGTTCCCACCGGCTGCAGCCGGTGGTGTCCCCTGCCCTCGCCTGCGTTCCTCCTGCTCGAACAACCTAGCCACTGGCATGAGCCGGTGGTTCCCACTGCGTGACACAGCCACCCACCGAGCCCTATGAGGGTCTCGACTGTGGTCAAATAGGAGCATCGAGAGCCTCAGGCTCTCGGTTGGGGGCTGCCAAACCATAAACCAATCAAACAAACCCTTTTTCTTGTTTTAGTTTAATCCAGTGACATGTTTAATCATGGTTGATTAAAGATCAAATTATATTTGTTCATAATCAATCAATGATTTAAAAAAATGAAGGTTTGATTATTTTACCCCAATACGTGATTGAAAAGAACACGAACACGAATATCAATAAACCAACGATCCAAATGAACAACGAATAACTCTTGTTGTTTTGTTGTGTACCGCGGCCTAGAGTCATCAAGGTGAGGCTAGGGTTTTAACTTTTTGTAAAATTCTGTATTATGTTTCTTGTGTTTTTACTTTTACCATTTAGTTAAATCAAAATAGGCTTAGGCCCCACCTTTCTTTTATTACCGCGGACACCAAAGGCCCACAAGGCCAAACGGGGCTTTTCATGTTTAAGTATTTTATGTGTTCTTTTGTATGTTTAAATGTTCGTGTTAGCTTGTGTTTAAATATTCGTGTTAGTTACACTCCGTGTATGTCATGTTCTAATATTCATGTTATAATTATTATTTGGAATAATTATCGTGTTTATAAATGTTATACCTAGTTCAAATGATCGTGTTTTAATGTTCGTGATTATAATCATTATAAATAATAATTATCGTGTGCATTTATATACGTAATTTAACGTAATTAATATTTGTGACACGTGTACATAACATAAATGGAATGTTTTAGTTGGTTCTTAGGTTTACGTGATGTAATATTCATGGTATTTATATGTGGGTTTTACAATACCACTCATGGCAGTACAGATGAGAACAAATCCAACGAGAGACCTAAGGGTTATCCTAGACTTTGATAGGGAACTTCGAGCCATGGAAAGGGTAAAGCATAACAAGGAATTTCGAAAGGAGAGGAGGAAGCGAATAAGAGAAGAAAAACAAGGGGAAAAAGACATGTCAATGTACCATCCCGACGCGCAGATCATCCAAGAAGCATATTCCTCGGACGATTCCGATTAGTCAAGAGGAAGGAATACTTTCATAACACCAACCAATAGTAAAGGACGCACGAGCGTGAAGGATAGGATAGGATTCGATCCGAGAGGAGCCAACCCCTTGTCAAATATGTACACGCGCCGTCCGATCAACCTCAAACGGCTAGGTCCACTAGAAGGAAGTTTATCCTCAAAGCCCTACGAGAGCGAGAGTAGCAAAAGTGCTAAAAAGCCTCAACAAAGAGACTCTCCAATCGAGAGCTCATCGGAATCCGACTCTAGCCATCGTCATCCACGACGTCAGAGGATTATTTCCTCATCCTCTGATACCTCTGAGTCCTTTGACTATGGCAAGAAGCGTCGCAAAACATCCCAGCAGCCAAGGATATGCAGCGAGGAAGAGTGGTATCTTCCATGGCGCCAGGAGAAAGGAAGTGCGTTTTCGAAACACATAACTACCTGCAAGGATAACAAGAAGAGGCGCATACCGTCCAACGTCAAGACTTATCATGGTACGACCTATCCAGATGATCATCTAAAGGTGACTGAGTCGCAAGCAGGGATAGAGTAGTGGCCGAAAGTCGTGTGGTGTCACATGTACAATTCCACACTCATAAGAAACACACGAAACTAGTTTGATCGGCTCCCGTGAGGGAGTATAAACGGGTTCGAAGAGTTAAGTATAGCTTTCAGAAGGAACTACGTCCAACAGAAAAAGTGTGACAAAAGCCATGTCTCACTTGCAAGGGTTAAACAAAGACATAATGAATCGCTGAAAGACTTTATGGCACGTTTTAAATCTGAGTGCAACCGGATTATGGAATGCCCAGAGATTCTAAAAATATCAAATTTCTTGGCGGGTATTACTAACTCGGATTTGATAAGAAAGTTAAACGATAGAACCCCATAAACTTTTGACAGAGTAATGAAAAGGGTTCGAGTGTTTATCGAAGGCAAGGCCATCGCAACAGACAACAGGCAGACGACCTCCGGCTATAAGTTCCATGATCGACCCAAGAAGCAACCACACGGACAGAACATTAGCCGCAACTTAAAATTTCAAAGCACGCCAAAGACAGGACGCAATGACAATAGTAAGTTCACTCCACTACAAAAGACTTCCAGGGAGATATTCCTATCTGAGGGCTAAAACTTCCTGAAACCCAATCCAATGACGGACCCGACATACAAAAGAGAAAACACCAAGTACTGTGAGTACCATGACGACTAGGGTCACGCTACTGATGAGTGCATCAAGCTGAAAAAGCACACCGAAAGTCTTATCAAGGCTGGGAAGTTGAACCACCTAATAAGGGACTTGAGGAAAGGCACAAACGCAAAAAAGTGCGATGTAAAAAAATAGAAAGAAAAGCCCATAACCATATATGTGGTACACGAGGGTGAAAGAAACATGGCATGAAGAACGATTCAAGAATTCTCGATAAACAAGGAGATAGCGTTTCCCGTTCTCACTGATAGAGACTACATGATAGGATCATTATCAGTCAGCATAACCCTCGGAAACCACGCCATATATGACATGTGTATCGATCGAGGATCCGCAACAAATGTACTGAACGAGCACTGCTTCGCACAGTTGCCTACAGAGAGAAAGAACGAGTTAATGGAAACCTCGTCTGTACTCACAGGATTCAATGGCTACAAAACCCGACCATTGGGGCATCTCTGTGCGCGAGTAACAATAGGAAACAGAGATCACTCTAAAACTGTGTGGATGGACTTTATGGTCGTATGCTCCCGATCATCATATAGCGGCATCATCGAGAAACCATCCCTCTTGGCGTTACGCGTTGTAACTTCCATAATACATGGCATGCTTAAATTCCTAATACGAGGCGGAATAGTTACCATCCGCATCATAGACACGATCGAAGTAAACAGCAGCCCCCCTACTCAGGGTAAAAAGATAAAAAATGTTGGACAAAGTGAGCAAAACACAGAATCTAGCTCGTACACAGTAAGGAGAAAGCGTAGTACGGAAAGCTACAAAGGAAAACAAAGGAAGGGTAGTATACTCATCGGTAAGGGGTCATCAACCAGTCTCCCACGGGTCTTGCTCTCGACAGGTTTCACATGGAAAAGGAGACCGGATGTAGTTTTTATCCTTATGGACCAAAGGGACGTCCGAATTACTCACACGCTATATAAAACAATTGCATAGGAAAAACAGTTGGTTGGAAACGAGTAATCCTAATAAGAAAAGAGAATATCCATACTGAAGGACGAAATATCCGTACCTTATGTCCAATGAACGAGGAAAGATTAAAGGATGAAAAGTCCTAATCCGACCTCACTAATGCTACATAAATAAGGGACATGTATAAGTTGTCTGATATCTGAGTATGTTACTGGTTTTTGTATGTTCTTAGCTTGTTTTATATGTTCTCGTCTTATTTGATTGTTTAAATAATATACTGTATTATTCATGTATTTTATGTCTTCTGATTATGTATTATCTTGTATTCTTGGATTATTTTACTTGTAGTGTAATAATAAGTAACTTTCTAAAAATAGCGAGTTTCCAATAATAGAAGGTTTCCAAAAACAGAAAGTTTCAAAAAATAAAAAGTTTCCAAAAATAGATCAGTCTCTAAAAATAGATCAGTTTCTAAAAATATAAAGTTTCTAAAAATAGTAATTTTCTTGAAATAGAGTGTTTCCATAATTAGAAATAAGTTGGATTAATAAGCTAATAATATAAGCTAGTGTCAATTGGTTAAAAGTTATAACTCATGGAATTAATAGCATAGTTTATTAATTAAATACTATAGGTTATACAAATTTATTTAAGTCATGTTTAATTAAATTAAGTCTAATAAAATACTTAGGTTAACCTGTGTTATTAATTTAAATTAATAAACCAAAGTCATGGATTATTAATTAATTATAAGTTCATGTATTAAATAATTAATTAATAAAACTATAGTCCAAAATTAAATGAAAAAATATACTTAGGCTAAACATATATTATTTATAAAATAATATAACCTAAGTCCATGTTTTATTTAAATTAATTATTAGACATGTTAATTAATTTAATTAATCTTGTAAAAATTACCAAACAATCCTGAGCTCGAAACCCGAGACAAAAACCAAAACCCGAACACCAACCACCACTCACAATCGCGGCTGTGGTGGAGGCTGGTGGTTGCGCAGCCAACGGCGGCAGCATAGCTGCTGCTGCACCATAGCTTGCCACTGCCAAGAACAAGGTTCCCACCGGCTGCAGCCGGTGGTGTCCCATGCCCTCGCCTGCGTTCCTCCTGCTCGAACAACCTAGCCACTGGCATGAGCCGGTGGTTCCCACTGCATGACACAGCCACCCACCGAGCCCTGTGAGGGTCTCGACTATGGTCAAATAGGAGCACCGAGAGCCTCAGGCTCTCGGTTGGGGGCTGCCAAACCATAAACCAACCAAACAAACCCTTTTTCTTGTTTTAGTTTAATCCAGTGACATGTTTATCATGGTTGATTAAAGATCAAATTATATTTGTTCATAATCAATCAAAGATTTAAAAAAATGAAGGTTTGATGATTTTACCCCAATACGTGATTGAAAAGAACACGAACACGAATATCAATAAACCAACGATCCAAATGAACAACGAATCCCTCTTGTTGTTTTGTTGTGTACCACGGCCTTGAGTCATCAAGGTGAGGCTAGGGTTTTAACTTTTTGTAAAATTTTGTATTATGTTTCTTGTGTTTTTACTTTTACCATTTAGTTAAATCAAAATGGGCTTAGGCCCCACCTTTCTTTGATTGCCGCGGACACCAAAGGCCCACAAGGCCAAACCGGGCTTTTCATGTTTAAGTATTTTCTGTGTTCTTTTGTATGTTTAAATGTTCCTGTTAGCTTGTGTTTAAATATTCGTGTTACTTACACTCCGTGTATGTCATGTTCTAATATTCATGTTATAATTATTATTCGTAATAATTATCGTGTTTATAAATGTTATACGTAGTTCAAATGATCGTGTTTTAATGTTCGTGATTATAATCATTATAAATAATAATTATCGTGTGCATTTATATACGTAATTTAACGTAATTAATATTTGTGACACGTGTACATAACATAAATGAAATGTTTTAGTTGGTTCTTAGGTTTACGTGATGTAATGTTCATGGTATTTATATGTGCGTTTTACAATACCACTCATGGCAGTACAGATGAGAACACATCCAACGAGAGACCTAAGGGTTAGCCTAGACTTTGATAGGGAACTTCGAGCCATGGAAAGGGTAAAGCATAACAAGGAATTTCGAAAGGAGAGGAGGAAGCGAATAAGAGAAGAAAAACAAGGGGAAAAGACATGTCAACGTACCATCCCGACGCGCCGATCATCCAAAAAGCATCTTCTTCGGACGATTCTGATGAGTCAAGAGGAAGGAATACTTTCATAACACCAACCAATAGTAAAGGACACACGAGCGTGAAGGATAGGATAGGATTCGATCCGAGAGGAGCCAACCCCTTGTCAAATATGTACACACGTCGTCCGAGCTTCCTCAAACGGCTAGGTCCACTAGAAGGAAGTTTATCCTCAAATCCCTACGAAAGCGAGAGTATCAAAAGTTCTAAAAAGCCTCAACAAAGAGACTCTCCAATCGAGAGCTCATCGGAGTCCGACTCTAGTGATCGTCATCCACGACGTCAGAGGATTATTTACTCATCCTCTGATACCTCTGACTCCTTTGACTATGGCAAGAAGCGTCGCAAAACATCCCATCAGCCAAGGATGTGCAGTGAGGAAGAGTGGTCTCTTCCGTGGTGCCAGGAGAAAGGAAGTGCGTTTTCCAAACGCATAACTACCTGCAAGGATAACAAAAAGAGGCGCATACCGTCCAACGTCAAGACTTATCATGGTACGACCTATCCAGATGATCATCTAAAGGTGTCTGAGTCCCAAGCAGGGATAGAGCAATGGCCGAAAGTCGTGTGGTGTCACATGTACAATTCCACACTCATAGGAAACACACGAAACTAGTTTGATCGGCTCCCGTGAGGGAGTATAAACGGGTTCGAAGAGTTAAGTATAGCTTTCAGAAGGAACTACGTCCAGCAGAAAAAGTGTGACAAAAGCCATGTCTCACTTGCAAGGGTTAAACAAAGACATAATGAATCGCTGAAAGACTTTATGACACGTTTTAAATCTGAGTGCAACCAGATTATGGAATGCCCGGAGATTCTAAAAATATCAAATTTCTTGGCGGGTATTACTAACTCAGATTTGATAAGAAAGTTAAACGATAGAACCCCATAAACTTTTGACAGAGTAATGAAAAGGGTTCGAGTGTTTATCGAAGGCGAGGCCGTCGCAGCAGACAACAGGCAGACGACCTCCGGCTACAAGTTCCATGATCGACCCAAGAAGCAACCACGCGGACAGAACATTAGCCGCAACTTAAAACTTCAAAGCACGCCGAAGACAGGACGCAAAGACAATAGTAAGTTCACTCCACTACAAAAGACTTCCAGGGAGATATTCCTATCTGAGGGCTCAAACTTCCTGAAACCCAATCCAATGACGGGCCCGACATACAAAAGAGAAAACACCAAGTACTGTGAATACCATGACGACTAGGGTCACGCTACTGATGAGTGCATCAAGCTGAAAAAGCACACCGAAAGTCTTGTCAAGGCTGGGAAGTTGAACCACCTAATAAGGGACTTGAGGAAAGGCACAAACGCAAAAAGTGCGATGTAAAAAAACAGGAAAAAAGCCCATAACCATATATGTGGTACACGAGGGTGAAAGAAACATGGCATGAAGAACGATTCAAGAATTCTCGCGAAACAAGGAGATAGCGTTTCCCGTTCTCACTGATAGAGACTACATGATAGGATCATTATCAGTCAGCATAACCCTCAGAAACCACGCCATATATGACATGTGTATCGATCGAGGATCTGCAACAAATGTACTGAACGAGCACTGCTTCGCACAGTTTCCTACAGAGACAAAGAACGAGTTAATGGAAACCTCGTCTGTACTCACAGGATTCAATGGCTACAAAACCCGACCATTGGGGCATCTCTGTGTGCGAGTAACAATAGGAAACAAAGATCACTCTAAAACTGTGTGGATGGACTTTATGGTCGTATGCTCCTAATCATCATATAGCGGCATCATCGAGAAACCATCCCTCTTGGCGTTACGCGTTGTAACTTCCATAATACATGGCATGCTTAAATTCCTAATACGAGGCGGAATAGTTACCATCCGCATCATAGACACGATCGAAGTGAACAGCAGCCCCCCTACCCAGGGTAAAAAGAGAAAAAATGTTGGACAAAGTGAGCAAAACACGGAATCTAGCTCGTACACAGTAAGGAGAAAGCGTAGTACGGAAAGCTACAAAGGAAAACAAAGGAATGGTAGTATACTCATCGGTAAGGGGTCATCAACCAGTCTCCCGCGGGTCTTGCTCTCGACAGGTTTCACATGAAAAAGGAGACCGGATGTAGTTTTTATCCTTATGGACCAAAGGGACGTCCGAATTACTCACGCGCTACACTTCGAATTTAGCGCCACGAGTAGTGAGGTGGACCATGATGCACTGATATCCAGGCTAGAGTTGGCATCAAGAATGTATGTCCAAAACTTGGTGGCCCACATATACAAACCCCTGATAGAAAATAGGGTAGCAGGGTTATGTGAACCCCGGGGGAACACACTGATCTAGTACACATAAAAGTTAAGGGCTATGGCCAGGCAGTTCGGTAACTTCGCTATACAGGAGGTCTTAGGAGAGAATAGTGCAATGACAACGACTATGGACCATCTTTCAACTATAAGTTTGGAAAACCCACCTCGGAAAGTACTGATTGGTTTATCCTACACAAATCAATACTTGGAGAGACAACAACCACAACTATTAGGGAACATTCGCACACATGTATGACATCGATTGTCGACAATTATTTGGCAAACCATGCGCTACCACATGATAATAGAAGCGTCAAGCGGCTAAAGATAAGGGAAATGCAATTCCAACTTGTGAACGAGACCTTGTACAATAAATCCATACATGGTTGGAAGTTGAAGTGTTTGGGACCAAAACGAGCACGAACTATTATGGAGGTCGCACATAAGAAATCATGACAGAAAGGCCCAAAAGCTATGGTGGACGAAGCTCTGCGCTCAGGTTACTACTGAACCTTCATGCATAGAGATGCGCACAAAAGAGCGGTAAGGTGTCCTCAATGCTAGACGCACATCGGCCCTAGACATCAGCCTCACATGATGCCTCAGGCCGCACCACGAGAAACGGTAGATGCAACAGGTATTCTCTCCAACTTGACTCAAAAACTAAGTTCCTTCACCACAACGATGGGTAAGTTCGCCGAGCGGATAAAATCACTGTTTCCAGCAACAAATAAAGACCAACGGGAGGTCAAGTGTGGAAAAATTATAGCACTGATGGGTAGGACATCAGCCAGGAGGCCAGGACAGGTGAACCAAGCTGACAGGTTACGGCTGGCGGCTGGAGCGCGACGGACTAAAGAAGTAGAGAAGTTCCCCTACCGGGGAAGGGTGAGCACGGACGATGATGCGCACACTCTATCAAGCCAGGTGTAGAGGGACTCGGAGCAAACAAGTGACAACCAAGAAATCCGACAATACTACCTTTAAGTCATCACACCACAGACATGGATTGCTCTCTTGGCTGTTCAGCCCCCAATAAAGATCCTTATATTTTTTCTTTTCAGTACCTTAAGATTTACTGTTTTGAAAAAATTTCAAAAGTATCAATAAAATGCTACGGTCCCTGGGTAGTTCCGCAACCCCATTTTCTTATTTTATTTACAAATTTATGGATAAAGTACTTTATCTCCGATAAATATCACTGGCCCTTTGGCGTACATGTACTATTACGTTTCCAAGAGAAATAAAAGGGAATATGTTTAACCTACTAATTAAACTTATCACGTAAGAGGGATGCAACCCTAGTGGTGATGGATCAGGTATCCTTGTTAGACACCTTACTAGTCAAGACGTTGAAGTAAGTACCACATACCTCACATTCCATGATGGATATGCACAAGACACAGTGTGCACGTCTAACAATATGTCAGATCAATGACACCTCTTATGGTACTAGTGGTACACCACACGTAATGAAATTTCACTTGCCCATTAGTTTTGAGGTACACTTCACTGAATCTACTCATAATAGGTACTTGTATGTCATAAATTCCAACATGGATAAACACGACTATAATAGCTTGTTCAGGCGCACGCCTATTCAGGGAGTTATGCAAGCGAGATATTGAACACAAGTTGGAGCGTGCACTACAATACACGAACACATCCATAATCATATTTGTCTACCTATGCTATATACAATAAATATTGCGCATAGCGCGTTGTGGTAGTTGAAAATATATACATAGATACAATGCCTACTATGAATCCCCGGTGGATTTAGATCTCTTCAACTTAC
This sequence comes from Glebionis coronaria, assembly GCA_025667525.1. NCBI lineage: Eukaryota > Viridiplantae > Streptophyta > Magnoliopsida > Asterales > Asteraceae > Glebionis > Glebionis coronaria. Next base: position 1,226,832 of record JANFOE010000217.1, read on the forward strand.
AAATAAAAGGGACCAAGGAGGCATGGCGCTCCTCCCAAAACCGCTTCATGTCTTGCAAAATACCCACATCGCGAATATCAAGAGTCAGAATGCTAACAGGCACTCCATCAGAACGACATGGATGCACTAATCCTACACCAATAACAGCTCTCTGGGATATAGTACCTCTTTTATTAGCAACACGCCTTGAATGGAGCTTTAATACCTTCTCTAGAGAGACCATCTTACAAGTGGGGGCATCAGATGAAAAGGTGGGTACCCGTAGTTGAGATTCATTGGGCTTGACATGATAGTCGGGTTCGTCTTTCACGCCATCTACAAGATGTTTCTCCAAGGTAAGCCCCGCCATGACAAAACTGATAGGTTCGTCTTGGTCTCTTTTGATAGCATCTATAACGGGTAGAGTGGACTCTTATAGAGCCAAAGAAATGGCGTTGAATTTATCCTATGCTTGAGGGTGGTATAAAGGTACTTATTCTATAGGCCTCACCAGCAGACCTTCCTTAGATGCGCGCTTCATGGCCAGGCTTTGACCTTCGATTTTGGCGGCCTCCAGAACATCTAAGGCCTCCGCGCTTATATTAGGAGAATCCATGGCACCTTTAGCAGCTAACGGAAGCCCATATCGAACTAGCCAGTGTTTCTCCGCGCGCGGCTGATAGATGGGAATATAACTCCTCGTTAAAATCCACGTTCATGCGTCCCAAAACTTTACCGCTCTTGGCTAAATGTTGTTGGCAATTTGCGACAAATTCATCACGGTTGGAAACAAATGTATCCTTACATTCCAATAGTTGCGCCATGACCCATTGGTTGTCAAAGTCTTGGTTCTCACCCTTCTTGTGTTCGTAAGCCAAGGCTTCTTGCAAAGTAGTTTTTTCTTCCTCCAAGTGCTAGATAGAACATGCGTTTAAACTATTGACACCCTTGAGATACGCCAATCTTACCTTCGCACGAGCAAGTTCCATGTATTTTTCTTCTATGATTCGGCGGTGCACAATAGATATGTGATCAAGTTATCGAGATAAGTTGAGGATCGTCTTGTTCAGATATGATGCAAGCACAAGCTCGTGTGTTGCGCCAACTACTAAGTCTCTAATAAAATCTCATCAGATAACGCGTATAGGTGTTGGGCACATACATGCAGAGTGAGATGACTAAGAAAGTCATCACAGTCGGACCTCTGCTTTATAGATGGGTTGGGTATCCGATCTCCAGTACTACGTAATACAACGTCATAACGGTAATTATCACTTGGCATGGATATGTACACTTAATAAGAACAAGCGGTGGAGAGAGAAATTACCTTTGATGGGTACCCCTGGTGAAAGGTATCATTAGTAAACCTAAAGAAGAGATGTTTGTGCGAGGCCTAGTGGTCGTGGATCGGCGTTTCTTAGGGATTGTCCCAATGAGAATGGTGGGTAATCTCTTGAAACCCGGGACGGGTATGGAAAATTTACTAGACCTCACGATCGTTTCATCTTTAGAAGGAGTTTTCCCTTTTTCTTGCGCTTTCATCATTATTCGCAGATGAGGTTTCCACGGCCCCGGGGATACTTGAATGGGTGTGGCGTTGAACGCCACTATCTCCCTGGTAGCATTGGTCACAAGAGGAGACAATGGCTAGGTAAGCACGGTGCGCCTGCCTGTAGGCGTTCGACGCGTAAGCTCCTCTTTGGTACAGAGTCAGGGGAGCATGATTGATGCGCACAGATGTTCTCGTTTCACCAATTGCAAGTAACTAATGGCTGTAGAAGTATAAGGAAAAATAAGGAATCTTAGGTTAAAAGATATGTGTGACAACTCATATATATGCGAATGCAACATTTACAAAACATTGGTCTTATCATGGCCATAATCATCATAGTCTTGAGGAAGTTGCCCTGGCGGCAAGAGAAAACGAAAATTGATACCCAGGGCATATAAAAGGGATATTTGGAGCTGTTGCATAGGGATACGATCGGCATTTATTCTCTCGGAGTCTTCTGAGCTAAAAGTTCCAGCGAGGGGCCGTTCTTCCTTTATCATCGTTTCTAGGTGATAAAATCGTAATCAAAAGGGAAGATGGTGTTGTCTTTCCAAAAAAACTTATCGTCCCATTTTATTATCGAGTCCAAATTTGTCTCATAACATTGGAGGGGGGCGGTTCGTTTGGCAGATGATATCCACCAGTTAATCCAGGATGGACGGTAAAAGGCGCGAAACAAGTTGATGGTTGGGTCTACATTCTTCAAACAACAATTAATTTCAAAATTAGAAATCTTCGCCGTGCCAATGTAGTAAAGCTGGGATATATGGATGTTGTAGAAACTAAGGATGTCTACTAGGAAGCGGCTTAGTGGTATCCGATTGTTAACAAACTCAAAAAATCTTGTATACACACCAACTTTGTCGTGAGGATAACTCCCTATATGGAATTGGGATCTGGTACTTCAGGATGTAAGTTGCTAGGGATGTGGTACTTGACAACAAATTCGGATAGCTCCTATTGCAAAATATGCGATAGTACGTCAAAAAGTTGTTGTACCATCTTTCTTCTACAGCAAATATAGAGGTTTTAACAATGGTGGGAGATAGAGTTGTGGAAATAAAGAAGACCGATTGCAAGGCCTTTTAGTATTTTAAAGAGGGAGTGGGATCATGCAATATGTGTCGGGTGCTTATTTAAATCCAACAGTGGTAGTTGGATCGTTCAGAATGATGTGGATGACACTTTTCTCGGTTTCCAATGCAGATTAGGTGCTAGTGGGTTATGACATTGATGGTTATTGGCGGGATTATTCGAAATATTTCTTGCGCCAAGCCGTGTAACACTCATTTTCCACTTAATAATTTCATCATAAGACTTAATGGTTTATAGTCTAGTAATTGTGACAAGGGCCTGCGACCACTAGACTGGGGGGACATGATGACGTATAGTCCCTAGTCGGGCTGGATAACCCGATCCACGGGTACAACCTGTATCTATTGGGTATGGGTCATTACATAGATAAGGCACGCATAAAGCCCATAAGGCTCGGTGAGCTGCTGTGGCACGTGGATAATTACTTAGCTATATCCTTCTCGCACTATGACATGATCAAAAAGGATATACACTCACTGAGGATTATATTCACATAAAAAGAATAGATATACACTCTCACTAATTATGCGATAAGTATCAACTTATTTCTGGTCATTATCTCTTCTTTAGGCCGCAAGATTAGGAGAGCCCAACAAGGATTCTCTCGGGTATAAAACGAACCTACGAGGTTCCACAAAGATACGATATTCATAATACTCTCACCCTCACATATACCTAAATTGATTACTTACTCTCACACCGGACTCTAATCGTGGGACACGCACCCACGATAAGCCTAACGATGTCTGTTACTAGTGTGCAGGGTCTCCAAACAAATTCACTTGGTGTGAGATCTGGATCCCACAAGACCTAAACTAATCCTCATTCGAGTCAAACGCGGTCCATCCAACTTTTGTATCAACATTGCTTAAAGAAAAGTCACCAAAATGTGCATGTGTCTGAGATAGTAAAATATAGTTCTATCCGATATTTAACAAAAAGCCCTTGGCTTTTTCAGATATCGAACATAGGGGTAAACTTTCTAAGTGCTTATTGCTATAACTATGTGCTTACTTGAGCTTTTAGTAGCTTATTTGATTGTTTTCAGTTTTTTGTTGACTCCCCAATAGCAGAAAGCTATTGGGGATGCCTTTGCTTCAAAAAGAAAAAAGAAAACAAAAAGTCTCAGCTTAGCCAAGATTCAAACCTGTGACTTGCTAGACAGGAGTAAGAGGCTCTACCGGTGTACCAAGTGCTTTTTCTTGGTACACCTTTGCTTTTTCTTTTCCTTAAACCCATTTTCACTTCTTCCGCTTTTAATAAGCCGTAGCTTATTTAGGGATTATTGACTTATTCTTATTTCTTTTTTCATCTATTTCATTTTTCCGTTGTTCTCTTATACTTTTAAGATTTTCAGAAAAAGGTTTCGTATTTTTTCCATGTTTTAATGTTTTTTTATTCATTTTCTAAATCCTGTTTTTATTTAATAGTTTAAAAATAGGAAAATCAATTTTAGTTTTTTGAAAAATAGTTTTTAGAATTAGAAAAATATAACAAAGGTATACAAATAATAAAATCTTTGTTTGGGATTTTTCTTGATTATTTTGAATTTTATGGCTTTAATTAGTTTATAAAATTTAATAAATAATTATTTAAAAAATTTCAAGAAGTTTATTTGTTTTTTAGTCTTGGTTATATTTTTAGGATTTATTTGTAATTTTTATAAATTTTTTTAGTCAAATTTATTTTTTATGTCTCGTTTTACGTTTTTACGTCGTAGTTTAATTTTAGCGTAATCTGTTTCTTTTTTTTTCTCTATTTTCACCACCAAAAACGAACTAATTCAAATTATATTTTTAATACTTGGCACACATAATACACCTCACTAGGAACGAACTCACTTTTAAGATTTTATGTTTTCCTAAATCGTAATTGTTTAACGCTTACCATTTGTTTTTGTACCTTTTCCTACAGGTAAGTAAAGTACAGAAACACTACATCACTCACCTGTGATGTGGATGAAGGACTAACCTTTACTACCTTGGGAGATAACCCGTGATCATGAAAAAAAATTCCACTACTTACAACGAGGAGGTTTCCACTCATATTCAATAGTAACTGTCTCTGTTGTATACTTAGTAACTAGACAAAGAAACGCCAAAAGTTAGACTCTCATTTCGCTCATCTTCAGCCGTAATTTCAATCAAACAACGTGCAAAGCTACTCCTACCCCATGATTCAATACACATATAACAAGTATACGTATCAAGCATAAGTGGGTTACCAAGTTGAGATGCAATAATACTCAAACCATCATCTGAGAAAACCTATATTGAGACATCATGAATCTTTGCCCACATTGGAACGCTGGTAAGCTCTTCCTTCTCTAATCTCGTATCCAGATGCCATTGTTTGAGAACAATAAGGACTTTATGAATCATCCATGGTCTATTCTCAAGCACATCCTCCATTCCTTTATTTGTTAAACACGAAGAAGAAAATCCCCCTTGAATTTAACATGATCCGGCTAAGACCATACTTACCCTAATTTTGTCTTTCAAAGTATTCTACCACATAGAAAATCTTTGAACAACATAATATGAGTGGCAAATATGTAGTACAAAGTCGGGAACAAGTAACATGATACGACATATTGACAAGTGTTCTGAATTTATTGTTGCGTCCGGTCCAAGATAAAATCATTGTTATTTTAGACCAAAATATATTTAAGGAGAGATTTTCTATTTCTGTCATTAAACATAACTATCCATTTAGTTATATTGAGCATGATGCTACTAAATAAATACATAGTTTTTTACATCATATGAAGAAACACGACAAAGGCAGAAGTTTTGAGAATTTTTTAGACACAAAAAATGAAGTTAAAAGAAAAGGTAGAGAAAGTAACAAGTAGAATATGTGTTGGGAATTATTGTTTGTAAGTTAGTACCGTTAGTTATAGTAGTTAGTATCGCTAGTGTATTTAGTATCTCTAGTAGTAAAACTGCAATAGTTAATACCTTTGGTAGAAATAGTTCGTACCGTCTGTGGATATGCATGAGTTTATATAGGAAGAGATATTCATATCACTCAACGTGTTTTGTGTAAAGTCCATTAGGGTTTAAGGTATTCCTATGTATAAAAGGATCCCTACGACCGCATGAGAGATATAACTCTCACAATCCATTTCATATTTATATGTTCATAATTAGTAATATGTTCATTGTTCGTTGATTTCTTCTTAGCAGTTGTAAGCTATATTCAACAACAACAACAACATACCTAATCCCGTTGAAACGACGTATAGGGGAGGTGAAACGTAGACATACCCTACCCTTACCCAAGGGTAAACCTATGGGTAAAGAGACTACTTCCATAAGGGACCTTTGGCTAGAGTAAGTGAGCAAGAGAGGAAAAGGAAATGTAGTACCAATAATGGACCAACACATAAAACAAGCATATAAGCAAAACAACAAACAACCAAATACCCGCATACAAGCAAATACCCGCAAACAAGCAAATACAAATTCTACAAGCAGAGATCAATCAGAAAGTAAATAGAAACCAATCAAACACAAAGAACACATACCGTGATAATGAAACTAAAAGACAATACAAAAGCACATAGGCAACAATAGTAAAGGGCCATACTAGAGTAAAAAAACCAACAAGCAAAAAGAGCCAAGAGAGAGCATAACATAAAAACAAAGATGCCACACAATAGCATAAAAAACCACACCAACCAAAGAGGCACAACAAAGACAAGGGTAAAAGCTAACAAGTAAAGCTTAAAGGCAGAAACCTAACCTAGGCACCACAAGAAGAGAAACTGGGTTTTCTCTTAACACCCAAAACATGTCTAAAATTCCATGAAAAAACTACCACAAACCCTCAAACCACCTAACACAACGGGGAAAAAAACAAGCGTAGCATGCAACCCAATTAAAGTTTGATTCCATGTTAGCTGCACAACTTGAGAAAGAGGAGAGGATGAAGGAAACTGCTATTGAGAGTAAGGAAGGCAGTGATGATGAGAGTACAGATTCAAGTGTAATGATTATTGAAGAACTAGAGAGACTTGTATATGGTGATGATTTGGCAAAAGAAAAGATTGCAGAGTTGAAAAATCAGGTGGATTATGAGATGCCTGAAGTTGCTCAAATGTACTTTCCATGGGAGAATAAGGTAATGGAGAATCCAGACATGACTTTATCAGATCAAATTTGGGGTTTAGAGATTCTATTAAGAGTTCAAAGGGATTGCAAGATGATTCTGAAGTATAAAGCTAGCAAAGTTCTTTGACAGACTAAGAGGGATAGAAGGGAGCTCTATTACATGTTGCTTAGATGTCATCAAGGAGGTTGGACTTTTAAGAAGTTGCAGGGATTGTCTTTTGATGAGTTGGTGTAACACCCCCAAATTTATACAATTGAATACAGCGGAAGACTCGTTGGTGTTACGGGATAGCACATTACTCACATCATAGACAACGCATAAAAATCGCGTCGTTTAATAATAAAGAATTTCCATTCATAAATATCAAATTTACATAGGTCCCAAGTCATATTATTTCATACAAGTTTTACAAACATTTGAATGGAAATTATAATTTAAGTGCGGGCCATGAATTCTTGTTGTCTTCCCGAGAATTACCTTCAAGTACCTGAGATAAAACATGTTAAAAGAAAAGGTCAGCGATAACGCCGAGTGAATTCATAGAGTTTAATAAAATCCATCAATACAATATCAGTATAAAATTATTACTGAAAATCATCTTGTACAAATCATTTAAATAGGCCATAAAATAGCCAAAATCATTTTATACAAATCTTTGTAATAGGCCATAAAATAGCCAAAGTCATTTTATTTAAATCCTTATCGAAAATCATAATATAGGCATTTGCCTTAAAAATTATTATACGAGCCAATGTCGTAAAAACATCATACAATACGTCTTATGACGTTGTATGAAAATAAAAACCGTTATATGAATATGGTTACGAAAACCAAAACACAAACATAATATCAATAGTATGACCCTGTATTGCTAGTCAGGCAATACATCGTAATTCGAAGCGTCTAATAGTATTTCGTTAGTTTTGGATTATTATAAGCCGCATGACATTGTTACCTTACTAAACCAACAACGGGTAGCTAACCCGATCCACAATTTGCCCATCTAAAGTAGCGTGTCGTCACAAAGGTCACGCTATGGAAATCTTCTCATACATAAATTCGCTTACCAATCAATGTGGCACGACGGGGATCAACCGTCAAGGCGCGAACTGGGGTGATCGTCCCCAAATAGTACTATTAAATGCATAAGCGTCTACCAACTCCCGGTAGTTCACAATTCATGCTAATGGGACTTTTAGTGACATAACCTAACTTTAATAATCCATTTTATTTCATCTATCGGGTCCATTAATCATTTATCGGGTCATACAATCGGGTCATTCAATCTTTCGGGTCCAAAATCAATAAACAAACAATCGAGACAAATGGTGTCCTATTTTATAAAAACTAACATGTTATCTCCCTCGCGGTTTTATAAAACATTTATAAAAACATTTAAAAGAGTGCGAGGCTATGAACTCACGTTGATGTGGGAAGGCGGGTTATCGGCAATTCGGACGTACGGTACGTGCTTCAATCACGGAAACCTATATAAATAATAATCGGTCTTAGACGTTTGTCCAATGACTTTATAAAAATAACAATTATGTATACATATGATGATTTTATATATGATGATCAAGTGGGTTTACATATTCTCTTTTACTCATTTTAGTGTTTACGTATTGGTAACTTCTTACTAGTTTACTAGTTTTACCTATTTACGTGTCTTAGGTCCAATAAACTTATTATAAGTTCTTTAACTTGTTTTAATCCATTTTATACTTATATTATCAGTATTTAAACTTCACAAGTTGGGCCCAAATGGGTTAAGCCCAATAAGTTCTTTTTATAAGTGTTTAACTTATTTAGTCCAATTATTAGTCCGATATGTTTACTTAGCTCGTTAATGTCCGTATGTTATATAGTTCGGGTTTTATCGGTTTTTACTTGTTATATATGTTTATATATCATTATATGAGTTTTATAAAGTTTACATTAGACGGGTCCAACCGTCTAAGTTTTATTTAGCAAAAACGTTAATTTTACGGTAATAGCCGAAAAAGTCGTAAAAATCAAGTTTATAGTTTTTATAACTTATAAATATTATTCCACTACCATTTTTATAATTTATCCATTTATTTAAGCTTTAACATATTTATATAAATAAAATTCATGAGTTAGTGGGTTTTAATTTTACATTTTATACAATATAATTTTGAGTGCTTATATAATAGTAATAAACATTAATTCTCAAAATCTGATTTTTATTTTCATCTTCACCATTTTTATCATATCTAGAGTTCTACAATGAATTAGAAGCTCATTTTTGGATGGCATGATCTTCATATTATGTGCTACATTTAACTTTGTCATAGCTACTGCTCATTTTAAATTTATCTAGGCTTAACAGTCCCTACAAAACAGCTTATTCAGATTAGCACACCCATCTTGTTTTGATCATATCTCACTCATAATAATGATTCCATTGCATGGCCAACTCTCACATGTGTATAACATCTTGTACTTACTGTAAATTGATTCTACCATGCAAGTTTATCAGTTCAAGTTTTAGTTACATACTGTTTTTATACAGCCAACTAAATAAGCATGATTTTAGCCTTATTTCTCATGGTTATTAACCTTTTTAAGCATATTTATTAACACTTGATCCCCACACAACATTTTTATCATCATATATTCATCATATACATATACAATAAGAAAGAAAATACATGATTACATAATAAAAATAACAAGAGGATGGGAAGAACAATCTCTATACCACCAAAGTGATGAAAAGATGGGGTTGATGATGAACAAGACTTGGTTTTGGGTAACCAATCTTATGAGATATCAACATCACTTATAGGATCACCAAGTATTTGTAGATTTCTCCAAAAATCAGCCCTTGTTCTTCATGAAAACTCCTTGAGAAATCAGCCCCAAACTCCCTTGAAAACTCCTTTTTACATGTTAAGATCACCTCCAATCTTTATAACTTCAATGGGTTTTCATCATATGTAAATTATACATATGATTTATGATTGAATAAAGATCAAATGGAGGTTGTTTTGGGTGAAAGTAGGACGAATTTTTGAGAGAGGGAGGAGTGTTGTGTGGTTTTTGCATGTAAGAAATGAGTTAGCTAGTTTAGAGATGGTGGTTTTGATGCTTAGTTGCTTACTATGTAAGCTTAGGACAAGTGTCCATAAAATGACACCAAATGTGGTGTGGTGTAGAAAGTTGGCCACCCATATAGATAGTGGGGTGGGATAAATTAGTTTATCCCATCCCGCTAATTTACGGGTACTCCTCGATTCTAGTTTCCTCGATTTGCGTGCCCTCGGGTCATTTTACGAAAAACATTTTTATAAATTATGAATCAACGGCACAAAACGAATCTAATAAAAATTGTCTCATCAAAAACGGAGTTCGAAAACGTAAATACGTAATCCTATGGTTTCCGGTTTAGTCGTAAAGGACGTTAAATTATAATCGTAAGTCCTAATCTCTTCTCGTAAATTTGTGAGTTTATGAACCAACACAAATTTAAAATCTCAAAATAATATTCACGGAGAAATTTATTTTCTGAAATGTCGGACTGTCACCAAAACGGTGTATGTAAACGTAAGCACGTAACGTTGAATCCTCCGGTTTAGACGTAGTCGATGCTACTTCAAGACGTAAATCCAAATTACTTCCCAAAAATAAGTGAGTTCATAATATAACATTAAAATAATATTTTCAATTAAATATTGAGAATAAAAATATCAATCATAAATTGACGGATTGTCACAGCATTTACCCCTAAACAGGATCTTTGTCCTCAAAGATCATCTTACCTTACTACTCGCTTCTTATAGAGTTAAAGCCATGTGGGTATTTCCTCCACATTCGGTCTTTTCTCACAAGTGTAATTCATTACAATATGCGAGTTTCATCAAACATAACTACGGGAATAAGATCAGGCTTAATGTTGACTTACTTTCTCTATCCATGATGTTCACGGGTTTCTGATGAATGCAACTTTTCGCCGATCTAAACTTTATTAAGAAGAATTCAGATTTTCACTTGATAGATATTTTATCAAGTTCGATGTACGAAACATAATTCACGCATCTCTTGAAGTCCTAGGGTAGATCCAGCTTATATGCCTTTCAAACCAATCTTTTACATCATCTCAATGGTCCCATACAACGGGGACTTATATCCCATGATTTGTCAGATCATTAATTCATTTTTCCAAGGTTAAAATTTTTGGCATAACTTCGCTACCCATCTGGCACTTCAAGATCTACATTTCATATTCACATAACCTCCTGCCCACTATCGGCAGTCAATATTCAGATCCTAATTTCAACAATCATTTCGGGTCTCGCGGGTCGAGCATTTTGTAAGGTTAGGTTCGCCATCATAGGAAACCTCAAACCTAAAAGACATGTCCAACTCACAATGGGTGTATGTCGGGTGTCTTCATCTCAACTCTTGCTTACTGATGCTCTAATATTTAGATCCTAACAAGATTCGATCTCAATCCTAATACGATGATTATCAATGGTAATATTTCCAAATGAAAACGATTATACGGTCTATTATCAAAGGTCAATCATTCAAACATAAAACAGCACTTATAGTATTTTGTATCGCTACTTTACCTCGTCCCTTCGATTGGGGTGGTACATAGTACTCTCATCAAGGTTCGTTCTCAATGACTTCTGAGCAAATCTCTAGAAATTCGATGCGAAGCGAGGATCTTGATATATAGATGATCGATACAGGCACACTATGTTTACATAACTCTTTTGCATTTATCATTAACGAGAATGATATTAGCAGATTTGGTCAGTCTGTCGACGATGACCCAAATCGAATCAAATTCAGATGATGACCTTTGCAATAGCTAGACGTTTACTAATGTATGAGGCGATGTCTGCCTTCATAATTGCCATTAGTACAACTTCTTCAGACAAGGATACTTTTAGTCAAAAATGACATACATATAATACTTATACTTACAAATTCCAACATAAATATATCTCACAATCATCCATATTTAGGCAACCACCAGTGGCCTTTTATACATCTAACGCCATCGGCTTCTCAATTCTAATGGTTCACATTAGCCGTGAAACCTTTCACTATTTATATTATCCTTCTTACAAACATCGTTTATCTTTATATCGTTCGGCAATTTATTTTGCACCTTCATTATTAAGGAACATGTCCTAATGGATTCTTTATCCTGTTTATATAATACGTCAGTATCTATATTCACTTCTCATGATGATGTGATTATCGTGTCCATAATTCACTCAGGTATTCTTTATATATTATGCGTCAGTAATTACGTTCACCTTCCTGATGAAATAAATATCACAACCGTATTTATTCAAAATTCTTTCTTCATATCATCTATGTTTTAGTTTCTTCTCAACTATCATTTTTATCCGTTTTACTCAATCCGTTGTCTAAAGCGTCGATAATTATTATAATTAATTAAATAATTATTAGTTAATTTTTATGAAACGTAAACGTAAAAATTTTTAAATTTCTTAGTTCGACCAATTATATAAAATGTTCAAAATAAATTTGAATTTAATTAACACGATTTTTGTTGATTTATCGAAAATATTTAATAAGATTTCGTAAATATTCAAAAAATCTTTGTTTATACTTTGGTCAAAATTTCCTTAGTTTGAAAAGCGTAAATTATCGTTTCAAATTCAAGTCATGCTTTAAATGGTTTCCTCAATCCTTCTTAAGTTATCTTGAGGTATACACAAACATTTACCCCTAAACAAAAATTTAGTTAAATGGTTTGTGTATAAGGGAATAATCCCTTTAAAAATCCTTTGTTAAAACATTTGTCAAAACATATTTGCACTTTCTTTTTGGTAAAATCCAAAGTCTTAGAAGGGCTCTTAATTTTTGAAGAGTCAATTTATACTTCATTATCTATTAATCACATGGTTAAATCATGTAAAGGTTCAAGTTTTTAATCACGTATCAATTATTCAAGGTACAGGTTTTTATTGTTCGGTCAATTCAGGGCAATCTATAAATAATTATTAACCCATTATTATTCGTATTAACAAATAAATAGTCCTTAATGATCGCAAGCATGAATTTATCAAATTACAGCCTACACACGTGATTCACCGAATTTATGAATGCTACATGTGCATTGGTCAATCCAAACGACATCACGTGGAACTCATAATGTTCATTACAAGCACCGGATGTAGTGATTGGAATAGATAATCTATTTCGCAGATGCGAAGTTGATGATAACCATGCTATGGATCAAATTTTTGAATATACGCTAGAACCTTGTAAATGATCGAACAAATCTTCCATTTCGAGTTATGGATATCGTTTTCGATTGTCAATTTACTCAGTTCACAGTAATCTATAAATATAAGGAAAGATAACACCATAGCTCTTCAGGATGACAGGCTTGGTATAATAAAATCTTTCTCCGACAACTTTCTCAGTTGTACGGTAATTCCTTTAATTTAGATGGTGCTGACGTACAGTGCACAAGCCACAAGTGCAGCACCGAAAATATAATCAATACCAATTTCAACTTGCCTTAATGGCGAAAGTCTAGGTAATTCATCAACAAATAATTCCTAAGGTTTCAGATAACTTAATACATTCATAACAGGTTCTTTCTAGATTATAATATCTATGACTAATTCACAACCATTTACGGTAAAATTTCAAGTCTAAATGCAGGATAAAATCATCCATCAAGAATTATTTAGATCACTTTTGATAATCAACATCTTATCATTTAGGGGAATTCAATTCGAGTTCCCATCAATTAAGACAATGTCGTCATGTCATAATCAATCAATCCATTCTACTGGCATTATCAACTTTCTAGCTTCATTGCCGTCGATAAGATGTGAACTTCTCAAAAGTCTAATAATAATTCATAATCCTTCACAAATTCAAGGATATCAGGACACATAACTAACCTTAAAAGAGTAAGGTCAACGCATAATCTACGCGAGAGAATTTTAAATCAGATACAGACGAAAACATTTAATGAATATGAATATATCCCATGTTTTCATAATTTGAGTACGCATTCGAAAGCTCCTCGGATCGTTACCCAGGTCATTCAAATGAAATCAAATCATAAGAAATGATAAGAACGTCAATACATCCAGTCGGGTATCAACACTCACTAATCAAATGCTTTTCCTTAGAATCTCACAACGGGAGAATTGGACAAGAAAGAATTGTCAATTGTCAAATAAGACAATTTCCACAGATGAGTAAATTCAACTCAGAAGAATAGATGCTATAGGCACATATGTAGGTGTCCCTAACACTATGTCCCTATTTTGCACTTCTTGCAGATCTCATAAAATTTAATTTTTCACAATCTTCAAAGAAAATATAATGTTTATTAACAATTTTATGGTGACTACTAATCAGCCTTGCATGGTTCCTTCCAAATTGTATGTAGGCGCGCAACTATATACAATTTCAAGATTAACGATGCAATACTCAGTTCGTCAAAATTTTATCATCATGTTTATAATAAAAACCTTTTCATGCTTAATTCTTAAATAAGAATCAAAAATAAATTTACAATGATTTTCTTTGTTATGAAAACAATTAAGTTTTCCAAGGTGTTTTATAAACAACTTCATTTCGATAACAATCACTTATAAATCTCACTTTGAATAATCCTCTTAGTGATGAAAATTCAATTTTTCTCAAATGATACTGCTTTAACTTATAAAAACAATTAGTGATCTGCAAAAGATTGATGAAAAGTTGTTCACCAAGAACTGACTACGATATGATAGGAAAGGAGCTTAGCCAAATAATCATGAGGTTCATGACCTCGATGGCGCTCAGGAAGAATAATTCACAATGTAACTCGATTCAAGATGAGTACTTGCTCAATGGTTGCATCACTAATGCGAACATTAGAAAGAAGCAATAAAAGATAGATAACATCGATACATGTAGAATTTAGCAATCAAAGGTAGTCTTTTTCATTAATCACAAACAAGTCAAAATTGTATCGTAACACATTACGTGTCACTATGTCATACATTTCTCAGAACTTATCCTACCAACTGATGTCACAGTTAAGTTAGGGATTATTTTTAAAAGATACCACAATGAATACTAATCTACAAGAGTCATTAGGTGTTCCACATGTCCCGAAAGATCTATCGGTCTCAATTCAGAAGAAGATTTCTTCAATTTATTTCTTGGACACTGGGCATCCTCATTAGTGGACAATGGCCTAGGAACAACACTTATCACAAACTAACAATCAATTAAAACCTTATAATTCAATCACAGAACTTAACGACTTTCTCTTAACAATCTCTTATTCCATATAAGTTAAATTTCACTTTATTCAAGTTTCAATCAAATCATACTCAATTCGATATCCTACCTCATATTCCAATACTTTCAATCTTATTTTTCGGCCTTGTAAAGGCAATACAATCTCAGTATGAATCAACACTTACTTTCCAATCCTATTAGCTCTTACAACAACAATTATCAAATGAGTCATTAATATGAAATGACTTGATCATTCAACTAGACTTCTCGGAAAGGTACTAGTGGCATGAGGCTTTTGGGTAATGGTTCCAATAACAGCCTCAAGTGCAACATTCACCCTTTCGATTTCGATTTAGGAATTGGATGACAACGAATCAGATGACATCTTTCTGGGTGGTAACGTTTTGTCAAACTCCACTTTATAAGAAAAGATCGTCATGACATCGATATCAGATTAAATTTTGCCAATTCTTTTTCAATATCACAATCAACTAGTATCTACATTTCTACGAACATCAACCATTTGTTGGGATCATAAATATCCACAACTTGGTTTAGATCTAGGATAGCTAGAATTCCTACGAGAATAGCTTCGATTAATTTACTAGGGGATTTAGGGCACATTGTGACAATCTACGTCGTATAAATACCTCGTATAAATATCAAAATAATCATCAAACAATCTTGTAATAAAATTACATCATATATATATATAATCCAAGTTATATATATATTAAAATAACACTTCTCAGTCTGGCCTTGTCGGTAACTCGGGAATTCTTCGGCACCGTTATAGTCAAAAGATTTTTAGACATTTTGAGAAAAATGTTTATAGTTAAAAGATTTTGAAATATTTTATTCAAAACCTTGGTTTTAAAAATCTTTTGTTCTCTATAACGAGAGCTCTGATACCAAACTGTAACACCCCCAAATTTATACAATTGAATACAGCGGAAGACTCGTTGGTGTTACGGAATAGCACATTACTCACATCATAGACAACGCATAAAAATCGCGTCGTTTAATAATAAAGAATTTCCATTCATAAATATCAAATTTACATAGGTCCCAAGTCATATTATTTCATACAAGTTTTACAAACATTTGAATGGAAATTATAATTTAAGTGCGGGCCATGAATTCTTGTTGTCTTCCCGAGAATTACCTTCAAGTACCTGAGATAAAACATGTTAAAAGAAAAGGTCAGCGATAACGCCGAGTGAATTCATAGAGTTTAATAAAATCCATCAATACAATATCAGTATAAAATTATTACTGAAAATCATCTTGTACAAATCATTTAAATAGGCCATAAAATAGCCAAAATCATTTTATACAAATCTTTGTAATAGGCCATAAAATAGCCAAAGTCATTTTATTTAAATCCTTATCGAAAATCATAATATAGGCATTTGCCTTAAAAATTATTATACGAGCCAATGTCGTAAAAACATCATACAATACGTCTTATGACGTTGTATGAAAATAAAAACCGTTATATGAATATGGTTACGAAAACCAAAACACAAACATAATATCAATAGTATGACCCTGTATTGCTAGTCAGGCAATACATCATAATTCGAAGCGTCTAATAGTATTTCGTTAGTTTTGGATTATTATAAGCCGCATGACATTGTTACCTTACTAAACCAACAACGGGTAGCTAACCCGATCCACAATTTGCCCATCTAAAGTAGCGTGTCGTCACAAAGGTCACGCTATGGAAATCTTCTCATACATAAATTCGCTTACCAATCAATGTGGCACGACGGGGATCAACCGTCAAGGCGCGAACTGGGGTGATTGTCCCCAAATAGTACTATTAAATGCATAAGCGTCTACCAACTCCCGGTAGTTCACAATTCATGCTAATGGGACTTTTAGTGACATAACCTAACTTTAATAATCCATTTTATTTCATCTATCGGGTCCATTAATCATTTATCGGGTCATACAATCGGGTCATTCAATCTTTCGGGTCCAAAATCAATAAACAAACAATCGAGACAAATGGTGTCCTATTTTATAAAAACTAACATGTTATCTCCCTCGCGGGTTTATAAAACATTTATAAAAACATTTAAAAGAGTGCGAGGCTATGAACTCACGTTGATGTGGGAAGGCGGGTTATCGGCAATTCGGACGTACGGTACGTGCTTCAATCACGGAAACCTATATAAATAATAATCGGTCTTAGACGTTTGTCCAATGACTTTATAAAAATAACAATTATGTATACATATGATGATTTTATATTTGATGATCAAGTGGGTTTACATATTCTCTTTTACTCATTTTAGTGTTTACGTATTGGTAACTTCTTACTAGTTTACTAGTTTTACCTATTTACGTGTCTTAGGTCCAATAAACTTATTATAAGTTCTTTAACTTGTTTTAATCCATTTTATACTTATATTATCAGTATTTAAACTTCACAAGTTGGGCCCAAATGGGTTAAGCCCAATAAGTTCTTTTTATAAGTGTTTAACTTATTTAGTCCAATTATTAGTCCGATATGTTTACTTAGCTCGTTAATGTCCGTATGTTATATAGTTCGGGTTTTATCGGTTTTTACTTGTTATATATGTTTATATATCATTATATGAGTTTTATAAAGTTTACATTAGACGGGTCCAACCGTCTAAGTTTTATTTAGCAAAAACGTTAATTTTACGGTAATAGCCGAAAAAGTCGTAAAAATCAAGTTTATAGTTTTTATAACTTATAAATATTATTCCACTACCATTTTTATAATTTATCTATTTATTTAAGCTTTAACATATTTATATAAATAAAATTCATGAGTTAGTGGGTTTTAATTTTACATTTTATACAATATAATTTTGAGTGCTTATATAATAGTAATAAACATTAATTCTCAAAATCTGATTTTTATTTTCATCTTCACCATTTTTATCATATCTAGAGTTCTACAATGAATTAGAAGCTCATTTTTGGATGGAATGATCTTCATATTATGTGCTACATTTAACTTTGTCATAGCTACTGCTCATTTTAAATTTATCTAGGCTTAACAGTCCCTACAAAACAGCTTATTCAGATTAGCACACCCATCTTGTTTTGATCATATCTCACTCATAATAATGATTCCATTGCATGGCCAACTCTCACATGTGTATAACATCTTGTACTTACTGTAAATGGATTCTACCATGCAAGTTTATCAGTTCAAGTTTTGGTTACATACTGTTTTTATACAGCCAACTAAATAAGCATGATTTTAGCCTTATTTTTCATGGTTATTAACCTTTTTAAGCATATTTATCAACACTTGATCCCCACACAACATTTTTATCATCATATATTCATCATATACATATACAATAAGAAAGAAAATACATGATTACATAATAAAAATAACAAGAGGATGGGAAGAACAATCTCTATACCACCAAAGTGATGAAAAGATGGGGTTGATGATGAACAAGACTTGGTTTTGGGTAACCAATCTTATGAGATATCAACATCACTTATAGGATCACCAAGTATTTGTAGATTTCTCCAAAAATCAGCCCTTGTTCTTCATGAAAACTCCTTGAGAAATCAGCCCCAAACTCCCTTGAAAACTCCTTTTTACATGTTAAGATCACCTCCAATCTTTATAACTTCAATGGGTTTTCATCATATGTAAATTATACATATGATTTATGATTGAATAAAGATCAAATGGAGGTTGTTTTGGGTGAAAGTAGGACGAATTTTTGAGAGAGGGAGGAGTGTTGTGTGGTTTTTGCATGTAAGAAATGAGTTAGCTAGTTTAGAGATGGTGGTTTTGATGCTTAGTTGCTTACTATGTAAGCTTAGGACAAGTGTCCATAAAATGACACCAAATGTGGTGTGGTGTAGAAAGTTGGCCACCCATATAGATAGTGGGGTGGGATAAATTAGTTTATCCCATCCCGCTAATTTACGGGTAATCCTCGATTCTAGTTTCCTCGATTTGCGTGCCCTCGGGTCGTTTTATGAAAAACATTTTTATAAATTATGAATCAACGGCACAAAACGAATCTAATAAAAATTGTCTCATCAAAAACGGAGTTCGAAAACGTAAATACGTAATCCTATGGTTTCCGGTTTAGTCGTAAAGGACGTTAAATTATAATCGTAAGTCCTAATCTCTTCTCGTAAATTTGTGAGTTTATGAACCAACACAAATTTAAAATCTCAAAATAATATTCACGGAGAAATTTATTTTCTGAAATGTCGGACTGTCACCAAAACGGTGTATGTAAACGTAAGCACGTAACGTTGAATCCTCCGGTTTAGACGTAGTCGATGCTACTTCAAGACGTAAATCCAAATTACTTCCCAAAAATAAGTGAGTTCATAATATAACATTAAAATAATATTTTCAATTAAATATTGAGAATAAAAATATCAATCATAAATTGACGGATTGTCACAGTTGGAATATAAAGCTTATCCTATATGGGCAAGTGTTCAAGAGAAGAACACTATAAGGCTTCTTTCAGATGAAAGAAAGGAAGAACTTGCAAAAGAAATGCAGATTCAACAGGCTTTGGTTACACCAACACTATTGAAGAAGGGATTTCCACTTGAGTTCCCAGAAAGATTGGATAGAGTTAATCATAGTGAATTTGTTATTAGAAAGAGTATTAAGCTCTCACCGTTGGAAGCTTCACATATGGTAGAGGTGTTACCTCATGATTCTAGAAACCCTATAGTTCACTATGAGGAAGATGCAAGTGGGTTTTGGATGATTGGCAGATATGGGAAAGAGGTACAGAATTTCACTACTCTTATGTCTTTGTTTGAATGCCTGGATAGGGAAGACTTGGCAGACCTTTGGAGGTTGATGTAGGCCAAGTATGAGACTGAAGCACCTACTTCCGTAAATGGAATAAAGATTTGGTCAACATTTAAGAGGATGTGTGAGCCAAATGATGAGGATCCAATATGGAAGGATCTTGATGATGTCAGTGGACTTCAATGGCGTCTACATTCAGCAGCTGGTGTGTATATCATTTGAGTACTACAAAGTTTTCTGAGTATCTTCTTGTGGATGTGAGTATCTCATGTCCAAAGAAGTTTTGAAGAAAATGGTTTCGACACAACTAGAGATGGATTACACAAGTGACGTTGGCATAGATTTAATAAGATTTATTTATTTCCAACTTAATATGTAATTTTTATTTGTAAGAATCCTCCTTGTACATAGTTTTTATTCAGAAACATGATTACTAGAGTATATATCATGTTTAGGGGAGGATTGTTGGGAATAAAATGAAGCCAAGACACTTAGACGCTGTTGATCCCAAACTCAAATCTTAAACCTTAGCTTGTTTAAGGGTTGTGATAGAGAGAATAAATTCAATCTAACACTATAGAAACTTTGCAATACAAAGTAACTAAGCAAGATGTGGAATGTAGTGTTTAGCACAAGAACAAATGTTTAAAGCAAACGTTAAACTTTAATACATAATAGATATACGAATACCCAATAGTGGTATTTGGGTTACAAAAACCTTAAAGTATGAAATGAAAACTAACAGAGAAAGACACACTTTGCATGATAACCTAGTGAGTTCTTTTATAGTACAAGGACTCACGTACAAGATCACTACTAACAAACTAGGAAAGTATCTCGGAGTAGTAATTGAAACGCGTTACAATCTCTCCCAAGTTTATCTTAGCAGCAGGGTCTTTGACTTCAGCAGGGGAACCAATCCCTCTGCCTTTGTTATTTAGAAGGGGGAACTTACTCTAGTATGGGAAAATCTAACCAACTAGCAGGGGTAACTAATACACTTATATTTATTCCCAACAATCTTCCCCTAAACTTGTGCTTTCGCCTAAAGACAAGTTTCGGAATAAATACTAGTTGATGAGGATGCTTACAAAGTTCCTGGCCAAAGTTGACTATACATCATCCTTACCAAATCATAAGCAACAGGTGCTTTAGCATCTATAATCAAGTCAGCCTGTGCCAGTTTCTTCAAGTTCTCTTGAGTGAAAGGATAATAACGATGATTAAGCAAATAAACACTTACACATTCCATGACTATCTCATAAACCCCCAGAGTTGGTGAACAACTTACAATACAACAAATTCCCCCATTTACTGCATCAAATATAGGATCAAACAGTTCATGGTCATACATCCAATGCATGCATTCCCAGATCATCCAATCCTTCTCTACACCATCTACAGTAGGAGGATTTGCAGCAAATGTCTTCTTCAAAAGCTTCCATAGATCTTCCAAGTCTTCACTATCTAAAGTTTGAAACATCAGATCTAGGCTCAAAAATGTATGTGTTGTATTATCAGCTCTTGTAAGCTTCCACCAAGTCATCCCCTTGTGTTCATAAACAGTATATTCCACTATGGCAAACTTCTTCCTGAACTCACTAGGTGAGATTTCATCATTCTCTTGCAAAATCAGTTGCTTGTCTATTTCTTCATTGGAGGGATGCTGAGTTTCCTTAGTAACTATACCAACCTTTTCAATCATCTTTAGTCTTTTGGCTGCTCTCTGTGCATTGAGTACAGATCTCTCAATTGCTGGAAAACTTGCACCTGCTTGTGATGATGCACCTGCTTTAGATGATGCA
This sequence comes from Glebionis coronaria, assembly GCA_025667525.1. Lineage (NCBI taxonomy): Eukaryota > Viridiplantae > Streptophyta > Magnoliopsida > Asterales > Asteraceae > Glebionis > Glebionis coronaria. Next base: position 1,248,436 of record JANFOE010000217.1, read on the forward strand.
CCTGATTGTGTTGTTTCCACTATTGTTCCTTCATCCTTTCTTTTTCTGGATACCCTAGCTCTCTATAACATCTCATTTTGCTTCCTCAGATACTCAACTTCTTCAGGAGTGTTTATAAAAATGAAGTCATCCACATTTGTCTCTCTTAGAACTGGTCTGACTACCTTCTCTATATCCTCAAAAGTTATGCCTTTGAAGTGACCATCAGTCCACTTCTTGTGTCTTTTGAGCATAACTTTGTAGTGTGCAAACCTCCCCTTTTCAGACCTCAAATACTTTTCCTTCTGAATCTGATTTGCCCTTCTTTCCAGATATTCATTTTGATATTTTTACACTAGACAAGTCAGCTCATACATGTATTCCAAAGGAGCATTTACCAACTCCTTTTTCCACTGATCTAGAAATTCTTGAACATGAGGCACCCTTTCATCTAACTCTCTGTGCATGATTTCAATCTGTTTAAGAATCTCTTTGGGCCTCATCTATTGCATCCTCTGATCTTGCATGTGTAGCTCTTCTTCTTGAAGTATGAGAGCTACCTGTTCATCATATTCTTCTTGAGCCCTTTTAATACTTGGTTTTTAGGCCTCGTATCAAAATTCGTAATCCCAAGTCTTTTCGAATTGAAAACCGGTCTAAAGTGTGACTCAATCGTCTTTTGGTGAATCAAGAGAATTGTTTGGTTTTGATTATCTAATTTTAAACTATAAGCAAGAAATTAAAGTGTCGTTGAGTAAATTTAAAGCTTTGACAAAATTAAACTTAAAGTTAATTTATGAAAATACTTAAAACTTAAAAACTTTGTAAAACTTGAAAACTTGAAAACCTAATCAATAGGAATAAAACAATTAATGTCCATCGGAATACACCAAAATTGCAACCATCGGAATGTCACTAGAATTACTCGTCGGAATAATTCAAACAAGAGTCCATCGGAATGTTAAACTTACTACCATCGGAATGTTGCAATGAGTATCTATCGGAATGATGCTGTCGCAATGTTCCTATTGAAAAATGGGCAGCACTTCACCTTATCCAAGACCTTAAGACCCGTCGGAATATGCGACCGCAATAAGCGATCGCAACCCAGATCGGAATAAGGGGTAATAACCAACTGATCGCAAAGTAAAACCCTAACAGGTTATTGCGATCAAAATACTGAGGTCTATCGGAATGTGTATAACACCGTCGGAATGTGTAGTAAAACCCTTGTATTGCGATGGAGAGTAACAATTTCCGAAATTGGTGGCAATCTTAAAACGAAATAAGCACAATCAATAAGCTATTTTACTCAAACCTTAAACAACTTATTAAGCCAAAATTCGACAACTTTTCGAGATATGAAATCAAGAACTTTATGAAAGATACTTTTAAAATAACTAAAACCTTTATAAAATCCGAAAATCAATAAGCTAAAACTCGAATAAGCCAATAAGCATTACGAGCTTATGGCCTAAACGTATAAGTTCTTATGTGAATACCAAGAATATCCGGGCTCCTTTACTCACGAAAAACATCAAGTCGTATGAATGAAATGTGTAATTCGGGTCAAAGATAAAATACCAAGAAATGTAGAATGAGATTTAAAGAACACAAAGCTTACTCTTGATTAAAAATGATTAATGGAATCCAAATACAAAGATTAAAGAAAGCTTGGAAGAAAGGAAAAAAGAAAGGCTTAGTGAGAGAAAGTTTAAGACTTTCTCTCTCTAAAAACTAGAAAGAAACTTAAAAATAAAAACTAGCTAACCCCCCTCCTAATGTGATTAGGAGGGTATTTATAGGGAAGTGGGAGGCATGTGTGGTGCTTTCTTCTTTCTTTTTCTTCTCGACTCGACTTTAATTCTTCGTCTTTTCTCGATGTCGTCTCGGGATTTGAACTTGTCTTTTAATTTTCTTCTTCTATTAGACTTAAGTTCTTCGACTTCGTTAAATTTCCGTCTTTAGACTTTTTCTTCGATAAATCTTCAGAATAGGCCTTGGGCTTCCGTTCTTTTTGCACTCTTGATCTTTTGAATTCGTCTTTTCCCGTTTTCTTTTATAAAAGCCCGTGAAAACCCGTGTTTTCTTCCTTTTTTATATTTTGGTCCTAAAACACAATAAAAACACAAACCACGCATAATTCCGACTTTTACGACATAAATCACACGTTTTGGTCTTGTTATTATTGGAAATAAGTGGTAAAAGGATAAGTGTTTTCACACTTATTAAATCCCCTACACTTGACCATTGCAATGCCCTCATGCAATGCATTAATTTTAAAGCACGGTTTACATTTTCCATCATAAATAACCCACCTTGGCCTTTATTAAATACTAAACATGAAAAGATAGAACAAGTAAAGAAGTTTTGGCAGCCATGAACACTTATCATCCTCAAGTTTCACGTTCCTCATACCAAGCTTAAAAACGAGATCATTGTTATTATAAGTTAGCAAACCATCACGAACTCATGTGGGCCAATTACTCACTTAGACTCCCTTATTCCTAGGTGTATCTCTTATATTTTATTTTTGTCTTGAATGATCACGAGGATGCATTGTTTGACTTATTTCGATAGTTATTTAGTCCGAAAATAAGGTGAACGATTTAATCAATAGTTAGCTAAAGGACCAAATCTTTTAAAACTGCTTCTCGGGACCTCATAAAGTTCATATCTTGGCATAACTCGCTTCACGATTTGAGACCTTTCTCGGACCGATATTTGGCAGCGACTTCATACTTCGAATCTTTGAGAGACGTTCTTGAAATAATGGTCTTCTCTTCATAATAGGAATTTCTTCACTTGAAGTTTTGAGAGATTCTTCATCTTTAGACCACGACTTCTTCATTTTTCTCCAATCTTTATTTTGGACTTTGATATACAACGATCCGCCTCCTTTTAGGACTTGGATCTATTTATCCTCATACCTTGTTAGGGTCTTTTCGGATAGACTTTTCCATGAATTTTGGGGAGTTATTGCTTTTCGTCGTGTGTCTCGATCCTTCATATTGATTTTCGATAAATGATTCTTCACATCAGTTTTGGATCTTTAGCAACAAAATGTAGCCCTCATGCCTTGTTAGGGCCTTTTCGGACTCGCCAATCTTCGCATCCCGCTTCAATAAGTTATGCCTTGGCTATGAACTCTAATCTGTACCGAGCAACTTTTAAACGATCTGGGGCTAGAAGCTAAGTAACCTTTTAAATCGTACAACCTTATTTATTGCAGATAAATTTATTAACAAGTGGAGGGAGAATAGGCTTATAATTAACTCACATAAATTCACGAAAGAATACCAAACTTATAATTGGCTCTATGATCTCTCGTTCTCCACAATTTAAAATCTCAAGGAATGAGACTCGTGGATGCTTAGCCTATTAAATCAAAGCTTTGGGTTTTTGAGTCGCCTATAGGATCTTGCAAATTCTTATACTTTTTCAAGTTTAGAAATCGCATTTTAAAGTTCCCTTGATAAACGATTCTCTAGGATCAATTATAGGAACTTGCGAAAAGTTCTTGTTCTTAACCCGTGAGAGTTAAGACTTTCGCGTTTTATAGCTCCCTATATAAAAGCCTAGCAAAACTTGACTTAAACACGTTAAGGATACTAGCTAGGGTAAACTTAGGTAAGTAAACTCGGGTTGAGTCAAAATGTTCACGACTAAGAAAAATCTAAACCACTTTATTAAGATTTATTCTAGTAAGGCAAGAAAGTAAACATAACAAAGGAAAATAAAACTATACAACTAGGCCAACATAGATTAAATTTTTTTGAAAAATGTCGAAAAATCAACTTTTCCGGTTAAAATGAGGGCAAATTCATGGAAAAGACCACTTACTTCGATAGAAGTCCCCCTACACTTGAGATAAACATTGTCCTCAATGGTTAAGCATGTGGGAGTAAACTCCCCTACACTTAGGACATTGTATACTTTGTTTAAATCTTGCTAAGGAAAGGACAACTAAAGTGAATTCAATGTCAGCATATAAAATATGAAATATTGAATCACAAGAGTTTAGGATAGAACCGGGAAGACGGGAACACGGTATCACGGTTCGTCAAAACTTATCAAGGTGGATCTTTGAAGCTTTAATCCCTGCACAGCACAAGAAACAAGACAACAGACACATACGGGGCTCCCCCTACACTTATTATGAAAGCAGTAAAGGATAGATCACGGGTTGCCTCCCGAGAAGCGCTTGTTTTTGTTCACCGAGCCATGAGCCTGACTCGACCCATTTTAGTTCATGGGGAACGTGGTGAGGGATGGAATCATCTCATGAGAGATGTCCTCACCAAAGTACAGCTTCAGACGCTGGCCATTCACCTTGAAATTGGGCCCATTCGGCTGAGAAAGCTCAATGGTCCCATAAGGAAAGACTTTGGCGACGGTGAATGGACCAGACCAGCGGCTCTTCAACTTGCCATAGAAGATCTTCAACCGAGAGTTAAAGAGTAAGACTTGATCACCAACGTGGAACTCTCGGTTCTTGAGTTTAGCGTCATGAATGATCTTCGTCTTCTCCTTGTAGATCAGCGAGTTCTCATAAGCTTCATTCCTCAGTTCATTTATCTCATTGAGTTGAATCTTGCGATGATCACCGGCTTTGTTGATGTCGAAGTTAGCCCACTTCAAGGCCCAGTGCGCCTTATGTTCTAGCTCGATGGGGAGGTGGCAGGCTTTCCCGTACACAAGACGATAAGGTGTACAACCGATCGGGGTCTTATAAGCAGTACGGAAAGCCCACAGAGCATCATCTAATTTATCGGCCCACGCGGCGCGATGCTCTCCCACAGTACGCTCCAAAATTCGCTTCAAGCCACGGTTGGAAATCTCGGCTTGCCCATTGGTTTGGGGATGATAGGCGGTGGAAAGACGATGATTAACACCATACTTAGCCATGACTCTTGCAAATTGATCATTGCAAAAATGAGTCCCGCGGTCACTGATTATAGCACGAGGAACGCCAAATCGAGCGAAAAGCTGCTTCAAAAAGTTCACAACCACCCTCGCATCATTCATAGGAAGAGCATTAGCTTCAACCCATTTAGAAACGTAGTCGACGGCGACGAGGATGTACTTGTTCCCTTTGGATGATGGAAATTGCCCCATAAAGTCGATGCCCCATACGTCAAAGATTTCACATTCCTGTATGAAATTTTGAGGCATCTCATCCTTATGTGTGATCTTGCCTTGACGTTGGCAAGCATCACAATGCTTAACCATTTCGTGAGCATCACGATAAATGGTGGGCCAATAGAATCAAGAATCAAACACTTTCTTAGCAGTGTAGTTGGGACCAAAGTGACCACCGGTGGGTCCTTTGTGGCAAGCTTGGAGAATGTCAAAAGCTGCCGGTCCGTCAACACATCGACGAATAATCATATCAGCACACTGTTTGAATAGATAAGGGTCATCCCAAAAGTAAGTCTTAACATCATTCAAGAACTTCTTCTTTTGTTGGGATGTTAACCCTTTGATGAGAATACCACTCGCTAAGTAGTTTGCAATGTCCGCAAACCACGGGGTGTCATCAAGATTGAGGTTTATAGACATTAAGGTCTCAAGGGGGAAAGAGTCATTGATCTCTTTATTCGGATGATCCCTTGATATGGATTCTCAAGTCTGCTCAGGTGATCCGCGGCCAGGTTTTCGGCTCCCTTCTTGTCACGAATTTCAATGTTGAGTTCTTGAAGGAGCAAAACCCAGCGAAGAAGTCTTGGCTTAGAATCATGCTTTGTCATCAAGTACTTCAACGCGGAATGGTCTGTGTATACGATGGTGGGGGATAAAACAAGATAGGGGCGAAATTTCTCAAAAGCATAGACAACAGCTAAAAGCTCTTTTTCGGTTGTCGTATAATGCAATTGAGCCCCCGTCATTGTTTTGCTAGCATAGTGGATTGGTTGGAAGTGTTTATTCACTCGTTGGCCTAAAACCGCACTAATAGCAAAGTCGCTAGCATCACACGTCAATTCAAAAGGCAGCTCCCAATTAGGGGTAACCAAGACCGGTGACTTAGTTAGCTTATCCTTAAGAAGATTGAAGGCTTCAAGACACTCTTTAGAAAAGATAAAAGGAGTATCTTTTTCCAAGAGCTGGGTCATCGGGCGAGCGATTTTAGAGAAATCCTGAATGAATCGACGATAGAAGCCCGCATGACCCAGAAAACTTCTCACACCCTTCACGGTTGAAGGTGGAGGTAATTTGGCTATGACATCTACTTTAGCACGGTCAACTTCAAGACCGGCTTTAGAGATTTTGTGTCCTAGCACAATGCCTTCTTTTACCATAAAATGGCATTTTTCCCAATTCAGAACAAGGCGAGTGTCTTCGCACCGCTAAAGCATACGTTCCAAATTGGCAAGGAAATAAGAGAAGGAATCCCCAAAGACCGAGAAATCATCCATGAAGACTTCCATGGTTTGCTCAACCATGTCATGGAAGATAGCCAACATGCACCTTTGGAAAGTCCCAGGGGCATTGCATAAGCCAAAAGGCATTCTTTTATAAGCAAATGTGCCATAGGGACAAGTGAATGTTGTCTTCTCTTGATCTTGGGGATTGATGGGTATTTGAAAATAACCCGAGAAACCATCAAGAAAGCAGTATTGTTCATTACCCGCTAAACGTTCAAGCATTTGGTCCATAAAAGGTAGAGGGAAATGATCCTTTCTCGTGGCATCATTGAGTTTGCGGTAGTCTATACAAACTCTCCACCCAGTAACGAGACGGGTAGGAATCAACTCGTTGTTTGCATTGGGCACAACGGTGATACCGCCTTTCTTAGGCACACAATGGACTGGACTAACCCATGGTGAATCCGAAATAGGGTAAATCATACCCGCATCAAGAAGTTTAATAACCTCTTTTTTAATGACTTCATGGATTTTAGGATTCACCCTTCGTTGGCTTTGAATGGTGGCCTTAAAGTCGTCCTCCATGAGAATTTTATGTGTGCAGAAGTGAGGATCAATTCCACGGATGTCGGAGATTTTCAAAGCGATAGCTGTTTTATGCTTCTTCAACACAGCGACAAGTCGGGCTTTTTCGTCTTCTTTCAGATCCTTTGCGATGATGACCGGTAACTTCTCGTTGTCTTCCAGGAAAACGTACTCAAGATGAGGAGGTAGGTCCTTAAGCTCAAGAGTAGGAGGATCCTCAATAGATGGTGAAACTAACGATGGATCAGCATTAGTCACCTCTTTAGGAGAAGGAGGAGACATCGGGTCCTCATTGAGAAGTCTCTCAATAGTACGAATGTCTTCATCCCAATTGGTGGACAAATTATCATACTTAATATCGAGAGGACCCAAGCTAGCTTCAAAATCATCCAAGTCACTTTCTCCGAAAGGAGTCAATGCTGGAGCAATTGAGGCAACAGTCTCAACATTTGGTAGAGAAGAGAGAGTACTTTTGAAAGCATCATGAAAATGTTCTTCACAAGCCTCATCGAGAACATCAATAGCATTAACACTCTCATATGAATAAGGTTGCTTAGAAATCTTACCCATGTTGAAGACAATTTTATCGTCACCAACTCTCATGATTATTTCGCCCGCGGCTACATCAATGAGAGTGTGACCTGTCCTCAAGAATGGACGTCCTACGATTAATGGAACACGGGGATCCATCTCGTAGTCAACGACGACAAAATCTGCCGGGAAGGTGAATTTGTCGACGCCAACAAAGACATCTTCGGCTATCCCCACTGGATAAGCAACCGTACGGTTGGCTAATTCCAAAGTCATTTTGGTGGGGACTAGCTCGGTGAGAGATAATTGCTTCCAAACACTTAAAGGCATTAAGTTTATACTGGCACCTAGATCGGCTAGGGCCATGCAATTCTCTACTCCCGGGAAGTTGCAAGGAATCAAGAAGCGACCCGGATCACCAAGTTTGGTGGGCAATTTCCTTAAGAGCACTGCGGAGCAGTTCTCATTAAGTTGGGTCTGAGCGATGTCAAGAAGCTTTTCCTTATCACTTAGAAGATCTTTAAACATCTTAGCGTATTTGGGCATGTGAGCGAGAGCCTCGGCAAAGGAGATGTTAAAATTCAATTGTTTAAACATTTTGAGAAAGTTTGAAACTTGAATATCATCCTTGCTCTTTTGCTTCTCTTTCCTCAACCTTGAAGGATAAGGTATGTTGGATGAAGAAGAAGGCTTTAAGGGAATAGGATCACTCACAACCACGGGTGGTGGGGAAACGGGGATAGAATGTGAAGGAGGTGGGGAAATTGGGATAGAAGTTGAAGGAGGTGAGGAAAGTTGCTCTTTTTCCTTGTTCACAATAACGGGTGGAGGTGTAGGAAGCTCGGGTTCCATATAACCTTTTCCACTACGAGTGGTGATTGCTTTCATCTCCCCTCTCGGATTCGCAACGGTATTACTCGGAAGAGTACCCGAAGAAGAGGGTTGATTACTTTGGATGAGCGAACCAATCATGTCGCGAAGGTGAACCGCTTGATTATTAAAAGAGTTTTGCATGTTGGCATTAATTTCATTGCTGTGTTTGGCCATATCATTCCTTAGCTCGGCTCGAATATCGTTCCCTTGTTTTGCCATTTCTCCCTTCAAGTTGCGGACTTGATTATGAAGAGTCGTCACCATCTCCCGATTGGTCTTCATGAATGTCTCGACATCTGGACTCACTGTCATCGGTTGATTGAGAGGTGGAGCTTGGTAAGGTTGAGAATTTCCTTGAGTTGGCTATGGGTTTCTTTGGGATTGATATTGATTGTTTGCACGAGGTTGGGAGTGATTGTAGCTTTGTTGTTGGTTTTGGTTTGCAGGAGGGAAACCAGGTGGAGCAAGATAATTGTTGGAGCGATAACTTAGCAAGCCACGGTCTCCTTGAGGGCGGGCTTGATAGCCTCCCGTGGGATAAGTACCGTATGCTGCGTTAACGTCTTCAGAAAAATTTCCGTGAGTAGACGGACACTCATTGTAGGAATGAGGACCACCACATGTGTCACAAGAAATAGCAACGGCTTTAGCTTGTTGAGTTTGGTTAGAAGTCAAAATTTGGAGACTTTTGTTAATATCAAGAATAGCACGTTCCACAACGGACATGTTGGTGGTGGAAGAAGTAGATGAAACATTGACTCTCTGATTAGATCTTGAGGATGCGGATGAATCCCAATTCTTGTGGTGAGTAGTCATGTTTTCAATCAACTCTCGACACTCTTCCGGTCTCCTTTTCATAAAGGTACCACCGGCGGCAGCATTGATCGTGTCACGATCACGAAAAGTAAGACCATTGTAGAAAGTGTCAATGAGAGTGACGGGGAGCATATTGTGATTAGGACAGCGGTCGATCAAATCATTGTAGCGTTCCCAAGCATCGAAAAGTGATTCATCATTCTCTTGAATGAATCCACTAATTTGGTTACGGAGACTTGTGACCATGGATGGTGGGAAGTAGCGCGATAAAAAGCGTTGAGTCATGTCATTCCATGTATGAATAGAATTCTTAGGAAGACGGTCAAACCATTTTTCGGCATGATGAGAAAGCGAGTGGGGAAATAGTTGAAGGCGAAGGTCATCCATAGAAACACCGGGGGACTTCATGCTTTGAGTGATAGTAATGAATTTGTCGAGGTGTTTGTTGGCATCATCATCCAGAATTCCACGAAATGGGTTCGTTTGCACTTGTTGGATCATGTGATGCTTCAACGAAAACTCCTGAGCCGTGACGTGCATTGGCGCAATCGGGCCTCCGCGTCCGTTCATGGTGGGTTGACACAATTCCTCCATTGTTCGTAAATCAGGTAAGAGGGCATTGTTGTTGTTGTTGTTGTTGTTATTCAAATTGGGTTTAGGTGGGTGATTATTTTTGTTATTAACACCAGCCATATCTAAATCTTCACGAGTCTCGGGCTCAGAATAGTTCGAAGATCTAGTACGCATACACCTGCTGAAGAAAAATATACACATAGAATATCTATATAGTCTTTTGGTGCAAAACCTTTTGGAAAAGAATTGCTTTTTAATGATTTTTTTTAATGTTTTTGTATTTTTGAAGAGTTTTATATTTTTTTGGATTTATGAATGTTTTTAAAGCAAGGAAAATAACGTTCAAAGAACGGATCCCAAAATTCAATGCGTCTCTCACTAAAAACCGTTTATCGTAACGAAAAGAGCCGGCAGCGGCGCCATTTAATACTTGGTTTTTAGGCCTCGTATCAAAATTCGTAATCCCAAGTCTTTTCGAATTGAAAACCGGTCTAAAGTGTGACTCAATCGTCTTTTGGTAAATCAAGAGAATTGTTTGGTTTTGATTATCTAATTTTAAACTATAAGCAAGAAATTAAAGTGTCGTTGAGTAAATTTAAAGCTTTGACAAAATTAAACTTAAAGTTAATTTATGAAAATACTTAAAACTTAAAAACTTTGTAAAACATGAAAACTTGAAAACCTAATCAATAGGAATAAAACAATTAATGTCCATCGGAATACAGCAAAATTGCAACCATCGGAATGTCACTAGAATTACTCGTCGGAATAATTCAAACAAGAGTCCATCGGAATGTTAAACTTACTACCATAGGAATGTTGCAATGAGTATCTATCGGAATGATGCTGTCGCAATGTTCCTATCGAAAAATGGGCAGCACTTCGCCTTAACCAAGACCTTAAGACCCGTCGGAATATGTGATCGCAATAAGCGATCGCAACCCAGATCGGAATAAGTAATAACCAACCGATCGCAAAGTAAAACCCTAACAGGTTATTGCGATCAAAATACTGAGGTCTATCGGAATGTGTATAACACCGTCGGAATGTGTAGTAAAACCCTTGTATTGCGATGGAGAGTAACAATTTCCGAAATTGGTGGCAATATTAAAACGAAATAAGCACAGTCAATAAGCTATTTTACTCAAACCTTAAACAACTTATTAACCCAAAATTCGACAACTTTTCGAGATATGAAATCAAGAACTTTATGAAAGATACTTTTAAAATAACTAAAACCTTTATAAAATCCGAAAATCAATAAGCTAAAACTCGAATAAGCGAATAAGCATTACGAGCTTATGGCCTAAACGTATAAGTGCTTATGTGAATACCAAGAATATCCGGGATCCTTTACTCACGAAAAACATCAAGTCGTATGAATGAAATGTGTAATTCGGGTCAAAGATAAAATACCAAGAAATGTAGAATGAGATTTAAAGAACACAAAGCTTACTCTTGATTAAAAATGATTAATGGAATCCAAATACAAAGATTAAAGAAAGCTTGGAAGAAAGGAAAAAAGAAAGGCTTAGTGAGAGAAAGTTTAAGACTTTCTCTCTCTAAAAACTAGAAAGAAACTTAAAAATAAAAACTAGCTAACCCCCCTCCTAATGTGATTAGGAGGGTATTTATAGGGAAGTGGGAGGCATGTGTGGTGCTTTCTTCTTTCTTTTTCTTCTCGACTTGACTTTAATTCTTCGTCTTTTCTCGATGTCGTCTCGGGATTTGAACTTGTCTTTTAATTTTCTTCTTCTATTAGACTTAAGTTCTTCGACTTCGTTAAATTTCTGTCTTTAGACTTTTTCTTCGATAAATCTTCAGAATAGGCCTTGGACTTCCGTTCTTTTTGCACTCTTGATCTTTTGACTTCGTCTTTTCCCGTTTTCTTTAATAAAAGCCCGTGAAAACCCGTGTTTTCTTCCTTTTTCATATTTTGGTCCTAAAACACAATAAAAACACAAACCACGCATAATTCCGACTTTTACGACATAAATCACACGTTTTGGTCTTGTTATTATTGGAAATAAGTGGTAAAAGGATAAGTGTTTTCACACTTATTACCTTTGCTGTTCAGGTGTTTTGTGCTTGTACTTTCTCTTAGGTTGTTCAACCATGATCCCCTTTCCCTTGTATTTTGGATCCACTGCTGGTTTTGCTTTTGGTGCAGGTTTTCCAATTAGAATTCCCTTCTGAGTTGGCTGCCTTCTGTTCTTCCTGACAAATGTGTGGGTAATAGATTTAGCAGGGGAAGAACTTATAGCAGGGGATCACTTTTAGCAAGGAAACTTTTGAAGCAAGGGCTTATTCTTGATTGCCCATAGTCAAAAATGTTTGGGAAATCTCTTTTGTGGCACTCCCCTTATCACTTCCTTTCTCAGTCACTTTCTCAGCCCTTGCCACATTTTCTTGTCCTAGATCCTGTTCACCAGGATATGCATACCACTGAGTAGATTCATCTGTGTTAGGAACTTCCTCCCTTTTGGAAGCATCCTCATCAGTGGATATAATAAGCTTAGGCTTTCTCCTCCCCTCCAGTGTAGCAAGTCTGGTTTCCAGATTATTGATAACCAGACTTTGCTTTTTGACAGTCTGTACAAGTTGTGCATTTTGCTCTTTCAAGCTAATTCACATATTCGTCAATTCCATGATGGACAATGGTTGCAGTCTGCTCTCAACCCTAGAAGGGGATTGCTCCTATATTTGTGTATCACTGAGTTGAGGAGAGGACTTACTTATGGTGTCACTATCCTACCCATCCCTTGAGGATGAGATAGTAGTGGCAGCCAAACCCTTAGTGTGCTCCAACCTTTTGGAGGCTCTCCTCTCTGCTACTTTTGAAGATTCACCATGCAAGGGAGACCTGGCAAACCTGGTTTTTGTTCTCCTTTTATGTTGTGGATCAGCAGGGGGTAGAGGGCTGGCAGGGGCATCATCAGGTTTTGTTTTGGCTGCTTCTTGTCTGATTTATTTCATCATGATGGGAGTGAGTGGAACAGCCCTGCCAGATAGTGGAGATGGTGCAGCAAGTGTGGTAAATAGTTTGGTAGTGTGTTTGGTGGCTGAAAAATATCGTTTGTCTTTGATAGGACCATGTTCACTCATATTCAGCAAAAGTTGTGTAAACCTTGGGTACATACAAAATTTAGAATTGCTTGTAACATTTTTGACCATTCCTTTGAAAATCATTTAATAAAAACAGTACTTTCTCCCTGTTGCTAAGCATATCAGGGCAGAAGCAACTTCACTTCCAAATTCATTAAAATCAGTGGTTCTAGGTGACAAACATTGTAAAATTGTATGAATCAAATATTTCCAATGTGGGGCAAACTGACCTTTAGCAAACTTACATTTTTTATCATCAGAAAGAGTGTACCCCAATTTTTCAAGACCCTCAAAAGTTTCAGCATCAGGTAGGTTGGCAATCCTATCCTCATCATCCAAAACAAGCTTGTATCTAATAGAGGCAAGTGTAATCACCTTGGGATGGCCATCTACTATGCTCTGAATTGTTACCTCTCCATCCACTGTTTTGGTCATTGATTTAGACCAAAACTCTTGGATGTGTGAGGTGTAGATCCTGGGATTGATGAGAAGAGCTACTCTAAATTCGAAGATTTTAGAAAAGCCACTTGTGATAATCCGTCAATTTATGGTCGATATTTAATTCTAAAGTATGATTTAAATTCATTATTTTATTGTTAATTTATGAAATCACTCATTTTTGGGAAGAAATTTGGTTTACGTCTTAAAGTAGCATCGACTACGTTTAAACCGGAGAACTCTACGTTACGTGCTTATGTTTACATAGACCGTTTTTGGTGACAGTCCAACATTTTAGGAAATAAATTTATTCTCAAATATTATTTTGGAATTTTAATTTGTGTTGGTTCATAAACTCACAAATTTAAGAGAAGAAATTAGGACTTGCGTGAATAATTTAGCTTCCTTTACGACTAAACCAGAGACCCTAGGTTTACGTATTTACGTTTTTTAACTCTGTTTTTTATGAGACAATTTTTATTAGATTCGCTTTGTGCCGTTGATTCATAATTTATAAAAACGTTTTCCGTAAAACGACCCGAGGGCACGTAAATCGAGGAAACTATAATCGAGGAGTACCCGTAAATTAGTGGGGATGAAACAAGTATACACTTGTCTCGCCCCCACTATGGGTAGCAAGATTTTACAAGCATGAGGGACACTTGTCCTCAAAGCTTACTAAACCACCAAACAACTACCTCAAAACCATTTTCTCACTTTTCTTACATGCAATACTAGCTTAAACCTTTCCCAATCTCATTGTCTCTCTTTCTTTGGACGTTCATAACCCTCCCACAATCACCATCCTCATCAACTTTTCACCACCACAAAACACCATCATTTGATCAAGTTTCTACCACAAATCTTGTGTTTAAACTTGATCAAGATGAAAACCCTTTGAAGACTTGTAGATTGGAGGTGATGTTAACAACTAGTTAGGAGATTTCATGAAGATCAAGGGCTAATTTTTCAAGGAGTCTACAAATACTTGGTGATCCTAGAAGTGGTGTTGATATCTCATAAGATTGGTTACCCAAAACAAAGTCTTGTTCATCGATAAACTCATCATTTCAACACTTTGGTGGTATAGAGATTATTTCTTCCTATCATCTTGTTACTTTGAATATGTAATCTTGTATTTTCTTCATTTATGTATATGTATATGATGATGAATGATGATCAAAATATTATGTGGGGATTTGGTGTTGATAAATTTTGTTAAAATGATTAAAAGTTACATGAAAAGATGTTAAAATCATGTCTAAAATTATAGGCTATGTAAAACAGTAAAGAACTATATGATAACTTGTTAAAGTGGCTTGGATAATTTAATATACAGTAAGATAAGTGACTTGTACATATGTGAGAGTTGACCACTCAATGGAATCCATAAAATGAGTGAGATATGATCAAAACAATATTAAAGTTCAAATCTATATAATCTGTTTTGGACGAACTGTTAGAGACATTTAGAGGTTGATTGAGCAGTAGCAAATCGTGAGTTAATTGTAGCACATATCATGTAGTTTGTGCTGCCAAAAGATGAGCTTCTATCTCCTTGTATAACTCAAGATATGGTAAAAATGGTGAAAGTGAAAATAATAATCAGATTTGTAAAATAAATGTATATATTATAAAATGAGCACTCAAATAAAACTAATATAAAATGTATACCTAAAACCCACTAACTTATATATTACATATAAATAAGTATTTAATTTGGTAAATAAATGGGTCATTTTATAAAAATGACAATTCGATAAGTTTTATAAGTTATAAAACTATATATGTACGTTTTACGTCTTTTCGGCTAAAACCGAAAGATTAACGTTTTCGTCAAATAAAACTTAGACGGTCAGACCCGTCTAATGTAAACTTTATATAACTCATATAATGATGTATAAGTACATTTGACAAGTCAAAACCAATAAAAACCGAGCTTTATAACTTATGGACATTAACGGGCCAAAGTAGTCTTAATGGACTATTAACTCAACAAGTTTGGTTAAACACTAATGGACTTACTCATTGGGCTTGACCTACTTGGGCCCAACATATGAGTAAAGGCCTGATATTGATAGTATAAATGGACTAATATAAAGAATTGAAATCTTAATGGGCTTTTAATGGGCCTATTGGGGCCTCAATATGGAATTGCATTGAAACTAGTGTAACTAGTCAAAAATTTGACTAACACATAACACTGTAATGTGTATGAAGAGATAAAATCCCACTTGATCATCATCATACTTATCATATCATCATATATATACATAGCTATTGTTTTTATAAATTCGTTGGACAAGAGTCTAAGACGAGTATTATTTGTCTAGGTTTTCGTGATTGTAGCACGTACCGTACATTCAAATCGCCGATAACCGCCTTTCCCAATCAACGTGAGTTCATAGCCTCACACTCTTTTAAATGTTTTTATGAAATGTTTTATAAACCCGCGAGGGAGATAACATGTTAGTTTTAATAAAGTAGGACACCAGTTGTCCCGATTGTTTGCTTATTGATTTGGACCCGAATGATTATATGACCCGATGAATGACTATATGACCCGATGTATGAAATGAAATGGATTATTATAGTTAGGTTATTTCACTAAAAGTCCCATTAGCATGAATTGTGAATTACCGGGATTTGGTAGACGCTTATGCATATAATAGTACTATTTGGGGAAGATCACCCCAGTTCGCGCCTTGACGATTGATCCCTGTCGTGCCACATTGATTGGTAAGAAAATTTATGTATGAGAAGATTTATATAAGCGTGATTATTGTGACGGCACGCTGTTTTAGATGGGCAAATGAGTTTCGGGTTAGCTACCCGTTGTTTGGTATAGTAAGGTAGCAATGTCATGCGACTTATAATAATCCAATAACGAAAATACTGCTATACGCATTGAATTACAATATATTACCTGACTAGCAATACGGGGTCTTATTATTGATATTATGTTCGTGTTTTGGTTTCACATAACCATATTCATATAACGGTTTTTATTTAACTCTATACAACGTTATAAAACGTATTGTATGATGTTTTTACGACATTGGTTCGTATAATGGTTTTGAAGGCAAAAGCCTATAGTATGATTTACAACAAAGATTTGTATAAAATGTTTTTGGCTTATTTTATGGCCTACTACAAAGATTTGTACAAAATAATTTTCAGTAATAATTTTATACCGATGATTTATTAATGGATTTCATTAAACTCTATGAATTCACTCGGCGTTTTCGCTGACCTTTTCTTTTAACGTGTTTTATCTCAGGTACTTGAAGGTAATTCTCGGGAAGACGACAAGAATTCATGGCCCGCACTTAAATAACAAATTTCCATTCAAATGTTTTGTAAAGCTGTATGAAATACTATGATTTGGGACCTATGTAAATTTGATATTCATGAATGGAAAATGCTTTATTATTAAACGACGCGATTTTAAGCTTTGTCTATGATTTGGGTAATGTGTTATCTCGTAGCACCAACGAATCTTCCGTTGAACTAAAGTATGAATATTTGGGGGTGTTACAGTTTGGTATCAGAGCTCTCGTTATAGAGAAGGAAAGATTTTTAAAACCAAGGTTTTGAATAAAACATTTCAAAATCTTTTAACCATAAACACTTTTTTCACAAAATGTCAAAAAATCTTTTGACTATAAGGGTGCCGAAGAATTCCCGAGTTACCGACAAGGCCAAACTGAGAAGTATTATTTTAATATATATATATAACTTGGATTATATATATTGTGACAACCCCGGTTTTTAAGGTTCGTCACTTAGTCTTATTTTTGGGGTATTTTGTGTGACTATGTGATTTATGTGTTTATATGTGTGATTTTGGGGATGAGAATGTACGAAATGAGGTACATGATTTGTAAATCATGGTACGGTTTGGAAATGAAATGAAATGAAATGAGTACAGAAATGAACTGCGGGAAAGTTCGGACATCATTTTTACAAGGTTTCGTGTACGTATCGTATGTTGTATGTATGTATTAAGTACATATTATATGGTTAGGATAAGTTTTAGAGATACTTTTCATAATTAGAAACTTTTGGAAATGACGGTTAGTTCGGAAATTACGTAGAAAGTCGAAAAATTAGCGAATAGCTGTCCGGTTTTGATCCGAAAGGGTCTAGATGTTAACTAATGGTAATTATAAGTTAATAGCAATTAAATTAATAAAATAATGAAGGGGGAGTCGGAATTGTGGCCCCATAGCGGAATATTTTATTAAAAATAATATAATTACCATATAGGAGTCCTAATTGGGCCTAAACTTGATCAGGAGGTAGCATATATAAACACCCCAAGACCCCAAAAACGACCCATAAACCTTAAATTAAACTCTAAGTCAGTAAAATAGCAATGGATGATCAAGAAGAGTCGAATTTATGCTCAGAATTTAAAGGTACGTAATTAAACTAGGTTGATTAACGTTAATTTACGTATTTGTAACCTACTATGATGGATTAGGGTTTGAGATTCATAATTTTTTATTAGGGTTTGTTAATGATCTGTAATTAATAATATAATTAATGGGTTTTAATCATTGGAAATCGTTTTTAGGTTTTAATTAGGGTTTATGTATGATTAATTAGATTAATTATGAGAAAATCGTTTTTAAAAACTGGGCAGAATTTTGGTCCATTGTTTTGATCATATATAGAGTTCTACAAACTCAGTATCCCTGAAAGGTAATTGATTTGGGTTTCTAATGCAAGAAACCAGAACTAAATTGGAGGTCGGGAGGTGGGTCAAAAATAGGTTACAACAGGCGGAGGTCAAAACAGTTTTTGGGACAGCGGGTTTTCAATTTGTGTTTTAAAGTGATTGGGGTACTTAGAAGTACAATTGAACCCTATCATAAACGTGGGAGTTGTTTTATATATTAAATAAGAGACCTAGAGGAGGGCTAAGCAAATGGGTTAGGGTACGACCTCCTAATCATAACAAACTTTTTGTATGTTCAAAATCAATAAAATCTGGATAGACAGAAGTATATATATATATATATCGAGGCCTTAACAGTAGCTTTAAGGTTGGGTAAAAAGGGAGGAGTTAGCTAAACCATGTAAGGGCATAGGATTTCTTTTACATAGAACATGGGTTTGGTTGGCGTTTGGCTAATAGTTTGATGACTAAAAACCGGGACTGTTTTGGGAGAAAAGTAAACGGGATAGGTATCAAGTTTAACTAAGTTAAGGACTTGTTAGGGACGAGAAATGTAATGCTTAGAGCATATAAACGGTGTATATATATGGGAAAATGTTAGGTATCCATCATAGGTTGATGAATCATTTTAGTATTTGGTTCATGTATTGATTGGGTGCATTTGTATGTTAGCTTTTTGCTAGTGCGTGAATTGTTGGAGAAGCTCAATCAGGTGAGTTTCATAGTCCCATATCTTTTTATGTTTTTTTAATTTCCAGATGGGATGGAAGAGACATTGTATGGTTTTGTAACTATTGTTATGAATGTTTTTATGGTTTGCGATGGACTTGTGTGTACACTTATGTGATTAACTGCTATGTGATTTTTGATTGTGTTTATGATTTGGATCGGGGGACACGTACCGTCTCAGTTATTGTGGTTTGACTTGGTACCAAGGGGATGTTGACAAGGCGGGGCCTTGGGATTGGTTCATAGGTGTATGGGCGCCTGTGGGACCATGGTGATTGGTAAGGCTGGGAGCCTTGGAATTGTGGTGAATGGTTAATCTTGAATGTTTGTTGTTAATACATAATTGTATCATATTGTCCATATGTTCTTTGGTTGATGGTTATTATTCACAGCTCATAACTTGATTTTGGCGTTGGAGTCTAAACCTATGACTCTCACCAACATTATAGTTTACGTGTTTTAGTGTCTCTTTCAGGTGATAATGTGGTTAAGCGTGAGAACATATGTGGTTAGGATTGGAGTCGCGTAGGAATGCATTTAGAAGGAGATCCCCGTTCCTTCTTAGTTTATTTTTCGGTTTGTTTCAATAAGTTTTACTATGAACCTATATGTTGATTTGTTTGTGTTATTTGTTTGTCTTGGGTAAGAGGTAGGACTGTTACCTACTTACCTAGACTCCTGCATTGATGAGATATTGTCATGAAATTTGTTACACCTTTTATGACATTTCTATTTCATATAGTTCTCTCTATGGACACGCTATTGTTGTGATGATATCCATACGTCGCGCCCCATATTCCGCCATGTTGGGGTGTGACAGAATGGTATCGGAGCCAGGTTATAGAGAATTAGGTTGCCTAGTCTCGTAGCCTAGTCTATAGCTTAAGGGTCCTCGCATATAGGCGTCGTAGGAGTATGTGTGCATTTGATATTAATTGAAGGTTTCTTGATGTTATTGGTTTTTACTTGCGATGTGTGCTAAGTTTTGACTAGTATGGGTTGAACCATAGTAGTTCATACTTAGCCACATGTTATTTTCTTTTCCGGTTGTGAATAGTGCGGGTTGAATCATAATCGTCCATGCTAGTTGTGACAATCCGTCAATTTACGATTGATATTTTATTCTCAAATATTATTTGAAAATATTATTTTAATGTTACGATATGAACTCACTTATTTTTGGGAAGCAATTTGGATTTACGTCTTGAAGTAGCGTCGACTACGTCTAAACCGGAGGATTCAACGTTACGTGCTTACGTTTACATACACCGTCTTTAGTGACAGTCCGTCATTTCAGAAAATAAATTTGTCTGAGAATATTATTTTGGAATTTTAAATTTGTGTTAGTTCATAAACTCACAAATTTACGAGAAGAGACTAGGACTTACGATTTTATTTTAACGTCATTTACGACTAAACCGGAAACCCTAGGATTACGTATTTACGTTTTCGAACTCCGTTTTTGATGGAACAATTTTTATTGGATTCGTTTTGTGACGTCGATTCATAATTTATAAAAACGTTTTTCGTAAAACGACCCGAGGGCACGCAAATTGAGAAAACTAGAATCGAGAAATACCCGTAAACTAGTGAGATGGGACAAAACACTTTGCCCCATCCCACTAGCTTGCAAGGGACGGCCAAAATGACTCACCACCCTTAGGTGGCACAAGTCTTAACTTGTTTATAACAAGTGTAAGCTCATGCTTACACTTTAAGCTAAACTTCCACCAAACTTATCAAAACCAACACATGGTTTTCATTTCACCATTTCTTACATGCATTTCACTCTCAAAACTCTCTCAACCATCATCTATGTGCCGTCCCACATCAAGCAACAAACACCATTTTTGATCTCTTCTAACTACAAACCACATGTTTACTAGTCCTAATAAGGTGTTTCCTTGAAACCTTGATCATTTGGTGGCCATATAACCAACTTTGGAGGTGATTTGCTTGTGTCCTAGGGCTGATTTTCCAACATATGATCTTGCTATTTGATGGTCTTGGAGATACTTGTTGTGTTCATCAAGTTCTTGCCTTCCTAAAACAAGAAATCCACTTGGATTGGTAAAGAAGATCATCCTCTACATTTTTCTCTTATTATTTTGTAAAGAAAAATAATGTATTTTCTTTCATTTTGTATATGTATATGATTTATATATGATGATAAAAATGTTGTGTGGGGATCAAGTGTTGATAAACATGCTTAAAAATGATGATAACCATAAGAAATGATGCTAAAATCATGTCTAATTAGTTGGCTGTATAAAAACAGTAGATAACTAAATGAAGAACTGATAAAAATGTATGGTTTGATCTATTTACAGTAAAGTAGATGATGTTATACACATGTGAGAGTTGGCCATGCAATGGAATCAAAATAATGAGTGAGATATGATCAAAACAAGTTAGGTGGTACAATCTGGATAAGCAGTTTTGTAAGGACTGTCAAGGCAACTTAAACTCAAAATGGGCAGTAGCTATAACTAAGTTATATTTAGCACATATTATGAAGAAGTTGTCATCTAAAAATGAGCTTCTAAGTCATTGTAGAACTCTAGATATGATAAAAATGGTGAATGTGAAGTTAAAAATCAGATTTTAGAAATAATGTTTATTATTATTATATAAGCACTCTCTTTATAATTTATAAAATGTAAAGTATAAACCCACTAACTTGTAAAACTTATTTATATAAATGTATAAAAGGTTAATTAAATGGGTAAAATATATAAATGGTGGTAAAGGTAATACTTATAAGTAATAAAAACTATAAACTAGATTTTTACGACTTTTTCGGCTATCGCCGTGAAATTAACGTTTTTCATCAAATAAAACTTAGACGACCAAACCCGTCTAATGTAAAGTTTATAAAAGTTATATACTGATGTATAAGTAACTAAGACAAGTAAAAACCGATAAAACCCGAACTATAAGAATTACGGACAATTACGAGCTAACTAAACCTATTAGACTAATAATTGGACTTAATAAGATAAATACTTGTAAAAAGAATTATTTGGGCTTAACCCATTTGGGCCCAACATGAAAAGTATATATACTGATCATATAAGTATATAATGGGTAAAAACAAGTAAAAGAACTTATAAAAGACTTAATGAACTTAAAATAGGTAAAATCGGTAAAACTAGTGAACTAGTAAGACGATACTAAAACGTAAACACTAAAATGAGTAAATGAGGATTTACAAACCCACTTGATCATCATCATATGTACAATAATCATATATATGTATATTGTTATTTTGATAAAAGTCATTGGACCGAGTCTAAGACCGAGTATTATTTGTCTAGGTTTCCGTGATTGAAGCACATACCGTACGTCCGAATTGCCGATAACCCGCCTTCCCACATCAACGTGAGTTCATAGCCTCGCACTCTTTTAAATGTTTTATAAATGCTTTATAAACCCGCGAGGGAGATAACATGTTAGTTTTTATAAAAGTTTGGACACCATTTGTCCCGATTATTTGTTTATTGATTTTGGACCCGAATGATTGAATGACCCGATTGTATGACCCGATAAATGATTAATGGACCCGATAGATGAAATTAAATGGATTATTAAAGTTAGGTTATGTCACTAAAAGTCCCATTAGCATGAATTGTGAACTACCGGGAGTTGGTAGACGCTTATGCATTTAATAGTACTATTTGGGGACGATCACCCCAGTTCGCGCCTTGACGGTTGATCCCCGTCGTGCCACATTGATTGGTAAGCGAATTAATGTATGAGAAGATTTCCAATAGCGTGACCTTTGTGACGACACGCTACTTTAGATGGGCAAAATTGGTATCGGGTTAGCTACCCGTTGTTGGCTTAGTAAGGTAACAATGTCATGCGGCTTATAATAATCCGAATTAACAAAATAATAATAGACGCTCCGAATTACGATGTATTGCCTGACTAGCAATACAGGGTCATACTATTGATATTATGATTGTATTTTGGTTTTCATAACCATATTCATATAACGATTTTTATTTGATTTTATACAACGTTATAAGACGTATTGTATGATTGTTTTTACGACATTGGCTCGTATAATGATTTTTAAGGCAAATGCCTATATTATGATTTTCGATAAGGATTTATATAAAATGATTTTGGCTATTTTACGGCCTATTACAATGATTTGTATGAATTGATTTTTGGTACTAATTTTATACCAAAGTTATATTGATGGAATTTATTAAACTCTATGAATTCACTCGGCGTTATCGCTGACCTTTTCTTTTAACATGTTTTATCTCAGGTACTTGAAGGTAATTCTCGGGAAGACAACAAGAATTCATGGCCCGCACCTAAACTATATTTTTCCATTCAAACACTTTGTAAAACTTTGTATGAAATGTAATGACTTGGGACCTATGTAACTTTGATGTTTATGAATGGAAATGATTTATTATTAAACGACGCGATTTTTATGCGTTGTCTATGATGTGAGTAATGTGCTATCCCGTAACACCAACTAGTCTTCCGCTGAACTGAGTTGTATAAATTTGGGGGTGTTACACTAGTCATTGTTGTATTTTGCTTAAATTGTACATTATAGTACATAATTTGGTACAGGGTAGTTTCTATCTTTTGTTGAGTTATTTTATGTACCTGAGGTATATTATTTTTCTTTTGATGTTTAAGTCATGTTCCCTAAGAATCATGTGGTGGTTAGATTTACTAGGAGTACATGGGTAGGAAGGATTTTAAGGTGTTTCCATTCTGATGGGCGACATGACTTATAATTGATTATGTTTTCGTTTTGGATTTTGTCTATGTTGTTTTAGCTAGACTATGGATTTCTGTATTCCAAGAGTTTGACTATGTTATTTTATTAGTTGGAGTTTTTGACCTTATTGTTTATGTGGTTATATGCTTAGGTGAGTTGATGGATTTATGTGTTATGTGTTGTATTGATTCTTATAAGTGTCATCATAGGAGGGAGTGCATTGGAGAAAGGGTAATTGTATAAGTATGGTGGCCAACATAGTTATACAAGTACCACAACTTCAATGGATTCCTAAGTATGATTGCAGGAAAGAGGATTAATACATGCTTGTATAGTAGATGTTGGACGGATTTGAGTATATGTATCCTAATATGCCTATATATGTATGATCCCCTATAATTAACGATTGTATCCTTAGGAGGGTGGCTAGCTCGCTTCTTTTTAGATATTCAACCTCCGTTGTAGCGTATTTTTCGAGTTTCCTATTTCACGTGTCCGTTTTAAAATGGTGTTTTTGGTTTTAAGTCTATTGAAATAACTTGGGATCTCTTTTGGGAAAATGAAATCTTTTGTGTTGAGTCTTACATTTCTTTTGGTCGGTATATATTGAAAAAAGGACTTGGAAATCTACTATATAGTTAGAAAGTTGGTTGTATTCGGTAAAATAATGGTAGGGTGTAGGAGTCGTGTTCGCAACAAGATATAAAATAAGTTTTGTATGTAATCAACACTTATTTATTTCAAATTCTAAAAGACGTTCTTTAAAATAAAGCAAAATAAAATTTTCCAACTTAAATATTTCATATAAGTGAGTTTAATTGATATACGACATTTATAATTATTTATACAAGACTAAACAAAGTTCATGGAAATTTCACATACATTTTTTACTTTTTATTTAAAAATGATTACGTTAATTACTAAGATGATTCTTTAGTTTTTAAAACAACTAGTATAAAATTGTTTTTGTCATAACTTGTTCATTTTTAAAGCTTTCTGGGTGATTCGAAAGCCTAAAATTATGTACTCGGAACGTACTTTTAAAATATTCAGAATGTATAGTCATGGGAGGTCATTAGCCTGGTCGAATTTGTTGTATAAGTGTCGGGTTCAAGGTTGAGTTTTGAATAGTAGTTTTAAAACTTAGGATTTGGGATGTTCGGAGTACCTAGTCTTTGAGTTGAGTCTTGTGATCGTATAGAGGGTTGTTTGTAGTTCTTTGAGTCACATAGATGTGGAGAGGTAAAGAAAAATATTCTTTTATGAAAAGTCGATGTCGTGCAAGGTTTAAAAAAAATATGTCGCGGAGCGTAATATGTTTTGGTTGCCATTGGGTGTTTCTTGGATTATTTTTCGTTGTCATGGGTCATTTTGAATTGATACATGTTTGTGTTTGAGTTTTCTTTTGAGTCTCGTGGTAGTTGACTTGTTTTAACTGGTGCACGTAAAATGTCGTTAGTTATCCATAGTTTTGATTCGTTGGTCGTGTCTGGTGGGTTCCAGATGTAGTTTTGGTTTTGTATTGATTGAGAGCATTGATATAGTCATATGAGAGAATAGTTGGAATGCCCTTTGTGACGGGGAAGGAGTTAGAAGTTCGTAGAAAGACGAACTAATTTGGCCATGAGGTCTCTTAGGAGTGACAAGGGAGATGAATAGAGATTTGTATAAAGTATGGGTATTGGCACAAGTAACGCATCATATAGAATGTTGGAAGGGGATCTGATATTTCAAAGGTACTTGTGATATTCGTTAGGTATGTAAAATTTTCCAAAAATTTCTTAAGATTTAGTAGGTTTACCTATTTTCTTGAAATAGAACCATGAACCGAGCCAGTAGAAGGAGCAAGATGAGTTGTAGTTAGTGCCTTTCAAAGGCAATTGTTGATGGAATGATTTTAAAGACAAGAGTTGTTAGAAATTGCAAGGGATTCAAGATAAAGGTTGAGTTGCCTGGTAGTAAATGTGATGTGAAAGGGGTTGGATGAGTTGATAAGAAGGAGTATCGATCTTTTAGAATGTGTGTACAATTTCGTGAATAGAAAGAGGTAGAAATTTGTTTGTGTTGCTGCCAAGAGATGACACAGGGATGATGTTAAGAATGTTGAATGGACGCTTTGGGGTATACGGTTATGCATTTGGCTTCACCAAAGCACTAGCGGTTTTCATGGAGTCAATGAAGCGAGTGTACATGAACGTATATAAACGAGTTGTCATCAGGAGTATCGACGACATCTTGATCTACTCAAAGTCTAAGAAGGATAGTGAGGCGAATTATGTGTTGGTTTTGGAGTGGAATTATACGTGAGATTTTCAAGTGTGAGTTTTAGTATTAAGTTTACTAGATGAGTAGTTAGAGATGATAGCATATCATGGAACCAGCAAGGGGGAAGTGAAGAAGGATGAGGAAGCATTTTGGAGGCTAAAGAGGTGGATTGGATAATGAGCCGATCTTGTCATTATCGAAAGGACTGGATGAATTCGCGAAGCATGACGATACGTGGAGCAAGGATTTGGATATGTACGAGAACGACAAAGAAAGGAGATTGCTTATACGTTGCAAGAACTGAAGATTTGGAAGAACTAGATAAGACTTAGTTAGTGGAGCTGGATTGTTATATCTGCCTAGAATGCTAGAGGTATTTGGGGTACGAGACGTAGAGAATGATCTATATAGATCATGAAGGTCTCCAACACATATTTAATCATCTTGATTGAACATTTGGAAAAGGTGATGGGTGGAGTTAAGTGATGAAAGAAAATTGCAAGGCCAAGTACCATCTGGGAAAGGCAAGCATGGTTGATGAGACATGGAATAAGAAAAATGAAGTGAAGCTGAGACGAACTTGAACCATATGGATGACGTATTAGGGTGGTTTGGATGAAGGATGTAGGTTTCACGAATTGAGTTGTCTAAAGTAGAGAACGCGAAAACATTTATGTTGTGTGGCTTAGACAATCGTATGGAGAAAAGGGACGTAGACTATACTTCCTACATAGATAGGAGTAGCTTAGAAAGGGCGATGTAAGGATGAAGTTGGTGGAAGGGATACATAATAGGGGGAGGAATAAGTACGATGAGAGTTGGGTGATAGTCGATAGACTGTCTAATTCATCCTATATTTCAAAAGGAATGAGAAGTCACATAGTTGAGAAGTTGAAAGGATTGCATACAAATGCGATGGAATAGGCGGTTTTGTGTAAAAGTTAACCTAATAGGTATGGAATTATGGCAAGGGGAGAAACGATGGGATTGCATACAAATGCATACAAATGCCTTATGAAGGATTATGGCAAGGGGAGAAACGATGGGAAGCAAGCGTAGTATACCGTTGATAGACTAATGTTTGGTATGAGCATACTATTGGGGTAATTGAGAAAGACACCTAGAGCATTGGCGTGAGATTTGGAGATAGTTGGAGAATGCATTATATTAGGAAGAATTCTCCTACAAAGAGAGAGTCACCGGTGAGAGGGCATATTCCCCATTGATGAGGATGTAAGGAATAAAGGATGAAACACCTAAATTATAGGCTGAAGACGGGATATAAGATGGTATGGAAATTAAGATTATGGAGAGACAAGTGGAAAGTAGTATGGAGGAAGAATGATTCGAGGGAGCAAGAGGTTGTGAAGATAGTGGGGTGATATTGAAGAGAAACCGTTAGAGCAAGAGGTTAGTAGTCACGAACAATGGAACGTCCACCTAGAGAAAAGGTGTAACACATGTTAGTATGAAGGATGGTTAGTTACTTGGTGCCGAGCATGGGAAAGCAAGGATGAGGTGGTGGTTATGACATGTTTCTTGTGAATATTATGGGAAGCTTTTGGTTATGCAATCCTGCATATACAATTGGATGTGTTTAAGGTTGGGAGAACTTCCGAATGATGGAAAATCCGTGGAGGATAGAAGCCGTTAGGTATGGTGATAGGAATTGTAGTAGAAACTGCTGGAGTAAATTCATAGGATATGAGGTGGATCACCGTTACAGTGGGATGAAGTTAGAAGCGGCCAACGTATTGGACCGGAGGTGGATCGGAAAACTATGGAGGTGGTGGCAGTGACTAAGTAGAGGTTGAAAATAGCAAAGAACCGACAAGAGAGCTATGCGGACAAGAGGCGTAAGCCGTTGAGATTTGAGATAAAGTTATGCTAAAGGTTTCACCATGGAAAGGGGTGATGCAGTTTGGAAAGAAAAGGGAAGTTAGCACCTAGATTTGTGGGTCCATTTGAAATCCTTGAAAGGATTTGGCTAGTGGCGTATAGGTTGAGATTACCAGAGGAATTGAGTAGTGTGCATGACGTATTTCATGTATCAAACTTGAGGAAATGCTTAGCAAGAACTGACTTGCAAGTACCGTTAGATTATATTAGTATGGATACGAGTCTTCGTTTCATCGAAGAACCGGTAGAGATTTTAGGTCGTGAAGCTAAGACGTTGGAAAAAAGGGTAATATACCGTAGTTATGGTTAGATGGAATTTGGAACGTGGACTAGAGTTCACGTGGGAACGGGAAGGATTTATGAGGAACAAGTATCCTTAGATATTTGCTAATGATGATCCTAAGGAGTAAGTCTCGGGACGAGATTTTTATTAGGAGGGAGTGATCCCCGGTTTTTAAGGTTCGTCACTTAGTCTTATTTTTGGGGTATTTTGTGTGACTATGTGATTTATGTGTTTATATGTGTGATTTTGGGGATGAGAATGGACGAAATGAGGTACATGATTTGTAAATCATGGTACGGTTTGGAAATGAAATGAGTTCATAAATGAACTGCGGGGAAGTTCGGATATCATTTTTACAAGGTTTCGTGTACGTATCGTATGTTGTATGTATGTATTAAGTACATATTATATGGTTAGGATAAGTTTTAGAGATACTTTCCATAATTAGAAACTTTTGGAAATGACGGTTAGTTCGAAAATTACGTAGAAAGTCGAAAAATTAGCGAATAGGTGTCCGGTTTGATCCGAAAGGGTCTAGATGTTAACTAATGTTAATTATAAGTTAATAGCAATTAAATTAATAAAATAATGAAGGGGAGTCGGAATTGTGGGCCCCATAGCAGAATATTTTATTAAAAAAAGATAATTACCATATAGGAGTCCTAATTGGGCCTAAACTTGATCAGGAGGTAGAATATATAAACACCCCAAGACCCCAAAAACGACCCATAAATCTTAAATTAAACTCTAAGTCAGTCAAATAGAAAAGGATGATCAAGAAGAGTCGAATTTATGCTCAGGATTTAAAGGTACGTATTTAAACTAGGTTGATTAACGTTAATTTACGTATTTGTAACCTACTATGATGGATTAGGGTTTGAGATTCATAATTTTTGATTAGGTTTTGTTAATTATCTGTAATTAATAATATAATTAATGTGTTTTTATTATTGGAAATCGTTTTTAGGTTTTAATTAGGTTTTATGTATGATTAATTAGATTAATTATGAGAAAATCGTTTTTAAAAACTGGGCAGAATTTTGGTCCATTGTTTTGATCATATATAGAGTTCTACAAACTCTTATTTGGCGATCCAAGTATCCCTGAAAAGCTAATTGAGTTGGCTTTCTAGTGAAAGAAACCAGAACAAAATTTGAGGTCGGGAGGTGGGTCAAAAACAAGTTACAACAGGCAAAGGTCAAAACAGTTTTTGGGACAGCGGGTTTTCAATTTGTGTTTTAAGGTGATTGGGGTACTTAGAAGTACAATTGAACCCTATAATATATGTGGGAGTTGTTTTATATATTAAATAAGAGACCTGGAGGAGGGCTAATGAAATGGGTTAGGGTACGACCTCCTAATCATAACGAACTTTTTGTATGTTCAAAATCAGTAAAATCTGGATAGATAGAAGTATATATATATATATCGGGGCCTTAACAGTAGCTTTAAGGTTGGGTAAAATGAGGAGTTAGCTGAAACATGTAAGGGCATAGTATTTCTTTTTTACAGAGAGCATGGGTTTGGTTGGCGTTTGGCTAATAGTTTGATGACTAAAAACCGGGACTGTTTTGGGAGAAAAGTAAACGGGGTAGGTATCAAGTTTAACTAAGTTAAGGACTTGTTAGGGACGAGAAATGGAATGCTTAGAGCATATAAACGGGGTATATATATGGGATAATGTTAGATATCCTTCATAGGTTGATGAATCATTTTAGTATTTGGTTCATGTATTGATTGGGTGCATTTGTTTGTTAGCTTTTTGCTAGTGCGTGGATTGTTGGAGAAGCTCAATCAGGGGAGTTTCATAGTCCCATATCTTTTTATGTTTTTTTACTTCCAGATGGGATGGAAGAGACACTGTTTGGTTTTGTAACTATTGCTATGAATGTTTTTATGGTTTGCGATGGACTTGTGTGTACACTTATGTGATTAACTGCTATGTGATTCTTGATTGTGTTTATGATTTGGATCGGGGGACACATACCGTCTCAGTTATTGTGGTTTGACTTGGTACCAAGGGGATGTTGACAAGGCGGGGCCTTGGGATTGGTTCATAGGTGTATGGGCTCTTATGGGACCATGGTGATTGGTAAGGCTAGGAGCCTCGGAATTGTGGTGAATGGTTAATCTTGAATGTTAGTTGTTAATACATAATTGTAGCATATTGTCCATATGTTCTTTGGTTGATGGTTATTATCACAGCTCATAACTTGATTTTTGCGTTGGAGTCTAAACCTATGACTCTCACCAACATTATTGTTGACGTGTTTTAGTGTCTCTTTCAGGTGATAATGTGGTTAAGCGTGAGAACATATGAGGCTAGGATTGGAGTCGCGTAGGAATGCATTTACAAGGAGATCCTCGTTCCTTCTTAGTTTATTTTTCTGTTTGTTTTAATAAGTGATATTATGAACCTATATGTTGATTTGTTTGTGTTATTTGTTTGTCTTAGGTAAGAGGTAGGACTGTTACCTACTTACCTAGACTCCTGCATTGATGAGATATTGTCATGACATTTGTGTCACCTTTTATGACATTTCTATTTCATATAGTTCTCTCTAGGACACACTATTGTTGTGATGATATCCATACGTCGCGCCCCATATTCCGCCATGTTGGGGTGTGACATATATATATATATATATATTATGTAATTTGATTACATGATTCTTTGATGATTATTTTAATATTTATACGAGGTATTTATACGACGTAGATTGTCACAAGAAACCCTAACTCCCCTAGTAAATTAATTGAAGCTATTTCCATAGGAATTTTAGCTATTCTAGATCTAAACCAAGTTGTGGATACTTATGATCCCAACAAAATGGTTGATATTCGTAGAAATGTTGACATTAGTTGATTGAAATCTTGAAGAAGAATTGGCGAGATTAAATCTGATGTCGATGTCATGACGATCTTTTATTATATAGTGGAGTTTGACAAAACCTTACCACCTAGAAAGATGTCATCCAATTTGGTCTCACCTAATTATTAAATTTGAAATCGAAAGGGTGAATGTTGTGCTTGAGGTTGTCATTGGAACCATTACCCAAAAGCCTCAGGCCACTAGTACCTTTCCGAGAAGTCTAATTGAAAGTGTGAGTCATTTCATACTAGTGACTCATTTGATAACTATTGTTGTAAGAGCTATAGGATTCGAATTTAAGTGTTGTTCATATTGAGCTTTTATTGCCTATTAAGGTCTAAGAATAAGGTTGAAAATATTGGAGAATAAGGTAGGATATTACATTGAGTATGATTTGGTTGAAACTTGAATTAAGAAAAATTTAACTCATATGGAATATGAGATTGTTAAGAGGAAGTCGCTAAGTCCTGTGATTGAATTATAAGGTTTTAATTGATTGCTGATTCGTGTTAAAGGTTGTTCCTAGGCCATTGTCCAATGACGAGGATGCCCAGTGTCCAAGAAATAAATTGAAGAAATCTTCTTCTGGACAGGTGGAACCCCTATGACTCTTGTAATTAGTATTCATTGTGGTATCTTTTAAAATCCCTAACTTAACTGAGATATCAGTAGGTAGGATGAGTTCTTAGAATTGTATGACATGGCGACACGTAATGTGTTACAGTACAATTTTGAATTGTTTATGATTAATGAAAAGACTACCTTTGATTGCTAAATCCTACATGTATCGATGTTATCTATCTGTTCTTGCTTCTTCCTAATGTTCACATTAGTGATGCAACCATTGAACAAGTACTCATCCCGATTTGAGTTACGTTATGGATTATTCTTTCTAAGTGCCATCAAGGTCATGAACCTCATGATTAATTGGCTAAGCTCGTTTCCCATTATATTGTAGTTAGTTCTTGGTGAACAACTTTTCATCACTCTTTTGTAGATCACTCATTGTTTTTATAAGTTAAAACAGTATTCCTTGAGAAAAATTGAATTTTCATCACCATATGGATTATTTAAAGTGAGACTTGTCGAGTATTAATACCCGACTGGGTGTATCGACGTTCCTATCATTTCTTTTGATTAGATTTGATTTGAATGTCCTGGTTAACGATCCTAGGAGCTTTCGAATGCGTACTCAATTCATGAAAACATGGGATATATTCATATCCGTTAGTGTTTTCGTCTGTATTTGATTTGAAATTCTCTCGTGTAGATCATGCGTTAACCTTATTGTTTTTAAGGTTAGTTATGTCTCCATATATCCTTGAATTTATGAAAGGATTATGAGTTATTATTAGTCTTTTGAGAAGTTCACATCTTATCAACGGTAATGAAACTAGAAAGTTGATAGTGCCAGTAGAATGGATTGATTGACTATGACATAATTTCATTGTCTTAATTGATGGGAACCCGAATAGAAATTCCCTAAAAGATAAGATGTTGGTTATCAAAAGTGATCTAAATAATTCTTAATGGATGACCATATCCTGCATTTAGACTTGAAATTATACCGTGAATGGTTGTGAACTAGTCATAGATCTTGTAATCTAGAAAGAACTTAAAGTAAATTTATTAAAAGATGTTTCTGATATCTGAAACTTTAGGAGGTATTTGCTGATGAATTACCTAGACTTTCGCCATTAAGGCAAGTTGAATTTGGTATTGATTATATTCCCGAGGTTGCACCTGTGGCATGTGCACTATACTTCAGCACCATCTGAATCGAAGGTGTTACCGTAAAACTGAGAGAGTTGTCGAAGAAGGCTTTATTCTACCGAGCTCGTCATCATGAAGAGCTATGGTGTTATCATTCCTTATATTTATTGATTATCGTGAACTAAGTAAATTGATGATCAAAAATCGATATCCATTACCCAGGATGAAAGATTTGTTCGATCGTTTACAAGGTTCTAGCGTATATTCAAAATTTTATCCACGACATGGTTATCATCAACTTCGCGTCCGCGAAGAAGATTATCTATTCCAATCACTACATCCAGAACTCGTAATGAACATTATGAGTTTCATGTTATGTTGTTTGGATTGACCAATGCACATGTAACATTCATAAATATAGTGAATCATGCGTGTAGGCTGTAATTTGATAAATTCATGCTTGTGATCATTAAGGACCATCTGTTTGTTTATAAGAATAGGAAGGAGTTAATAATCATTTGTAGAATTTCCTGAGTCGGCCGAGTAGTGAAAACCTGTACCTTAAATATTTAACATGTGATGAAAGACTTAATCCTTTACATTAATTGACCATGTGATTAATAGATAGTGGAATCTATACTGACTCTTCAAAGATTAGAGCCATTAATGCTTTGAGTTATACCAAAAAGAAAGTGCAAAAATGTTTTGACAGATATTTTATCAAAGTATTTTTACGGAATCATTCCCTTATACCGAAATCATTTAACTAAACTCCTTTAGGGATAAATGTTTGTGTATACCTCAAGACAACCTAAGAGGGATTGAGGAAACCATATAAACCATGACTTGAAATTTGAAACGACAATTTTTGCTTTTCAACTAAGAAAATTTTGACCAAAATATAAACAAAGATTTTTCGAACATTTACGAAACTTATTAATTATTTTATTATTTTCGATAAATCAACAAAGATCATGTTAACTAAATTCAAATTTATTTTGAACATTTTTCTATAATTGCAAAAACTGAGAAATTTAAAAAAAAAATTCACGTTTATGTTTCATAAAAATTAAATATTTATTATTTAATTACTAGTAATAACTATCGACGCTTTAGACGTCGGATTGAGCAAAACAGATAAAAATGATATTTGAGACGAAACTAAAACTTAGAAAATATGAAGAAAGAATTTCTGAGTGAATTGTGGTCATGATAATTATTTCATTAGGAAAGGTAAATGTAGATACTGACACATTATATAGAAAGGATAAAGAACCAATTAGGATGTGTTCCTTAGTAATGACTGTGCAAAATAATTTGCCTGAACAATTTAAAAATACATGACACTTGTAAGACGGATAATATAGATAATAAAAGGGGTTCGTGGCTAATGTGAACCATTAGAATTGAGAAGACGATGGCGTTAAATGTATAAAAGGCCGCTTGTGGTTGCCTAAATATGGAGGTTTGTGAGATTTAGTTATGTTGGAATCTCATAAGATTAAGTATTTTATTCATGTCATTTCTGATTTAATGTATCTTTATTTGAAGAAGTAGTATTGATGGCAAATTATGAAGGCAGACATTTTCTCATACATTAGTAAACGTCTAACTATTGCAAAGGTCATCATCGGAATTTGATTCGATTTGCTTCATCATCGATAGACTAACCAAATCTACTAATATCATTCCCGTTAATGACAGATTCTCGATGAATAAAATGACTCTTTTGTATTTAAAGGACTTGTGTAAACATAGTGTGCCTGTATCGATCATCTCTATCAAGATCCTCGCATCGCATCGAATTTCTAGAGATTTTCTCAGAAGTCATTAGGAACGAACCTTGATGAGAGTACTGTTTACCACCCGAATCGAAGGGACGAGGTAAAGTAACGATACAAAACACTAGAAGTCTTGTTTTATGTTTGAATGATTGACCTTTTGTAATAAACCGTATAATCGTTTTCCTTTGGAGAGATTATCATTGATAATTATCGTATTAGGATCGAGATCGAATATTGTGAGGATCTAAATATGAGAGCATCTGTAAGCAGGAGTTGGGATGAAGACATCCGACATACACCCATTGTGAGTTGGACATGT
The DNA here is from genome assembly GCA_025667525.1 of Glebionis coronaria. Classification (NCBI taxonomy): domain Eukaryota; kingdom Viridiplantae; phylum Streptophyta; class Magnoliopsida; order Asterales; family Asteraceae; genus Glebionis; species Glebionis coronaria. The sequence goes on from JANFOE010000217.1 coordinate 1,282,999, forward strand.
CTTTTAGGTTTAAGGTTGCCTATGATGACAAAACTAACATTACAAAATACTCGACCCGCGAAACCTGAAATGATTGTTGAAATTAGGATCTGATTATTGACTGCCAGTAGTGGGCAGGAGGTTATATGAATATGAAATGTAGATCTTGAAGTGCAGGATGGGTAGCGAAGTTATGCCAAAAAATTTCACCATGGAAAAATGAATTGATGATATTAAAGATCATGGGAAATAAGTCCCCGTTGTATGGGACCATCGAGATAATGTAAAAAGTTTGTATGAAAGGCATATAAGTTGGATCTACCCTAGGACTTCAAGGGATGCGTGAATTATGTTCGTATATCGAACTTGATAAAATGTCTATCAAGTGAAAATCTGATTACTTCTTGATGAAGTTTAGATCGGCGAAAAGTTGCATTCATCAAAAACCCGTGAACATCATGGATAGAGAAAGTAAGTCAACATTAAGCCTGATCGTATTCCCGTAGTTATGTTTGATGAAACTCGCGTATTGTAATGAATTACACTTGTGAGAAAAGACCGAATGTGGAGGAAATACCCACATGGCTCTAACTCTATAAGAAGCGAGTAGTAAGATAAATTGATCTTTGAGGACAAAGATCCTGTTTAGGGGTAAATGCTGTGACAATTCGTCAATTTATGGTCGATATTTTATTCTCAAGTATGATTTAAAATCATTATTTTATTGTTAATTTAGAAAGAAATTTGGGTTTACGTCTTAAAGTAGCATCGACTACGTTTAAACCGGAGAACTCTATGTTATGTGCTTACGTTTACATACACCGTTTTTGGTGACAGTCCGACATTTTAGGAAATAAATTTATTCTCGAATATTATTTTGGAATTTTAATTTGTGTTGGTTCATAAACTTACATATTTACGAGATGAAATTAGGACTTACGTGAATAATTTAGCTTCCTTTACGACTAAACCAGAAACCCTAGGTTTACGTATTTACATTTTTTAACTCCGTTTATTATAAGACAATTTTTATTAGATTCGTTTTGTGCCGTTGATTCATAATTTATAAAAACGTTTTCCGTAAAACGACTCAAGGGCACGTAAATCGAGGAAACTATAATCGAGGAGTACCCGTAAATTAGTGGGGATGAAACAAGTATACACTTGTCTCAACCCCACTATGGGTGGTAAGATTTTACAATCATGAGGGACACTTGTCCTCAAAGCTTACTAAACCACCAAACTACTACCTCAAAACCATTTTCTCACTTTTCTTACATGCAATACTAGCTTAAACATTTCCCAATCTCTCTCTCTCTCTCTCTTTCTTTGGACGTTCATAACCCTCCCACAATCACCATCCTCATCAACTTTTCACCACCACAAAACACCATCATTTGATCAAGTTTCTACCACAAATCTTGTGTTTAAACTTGATCAAGATGAAAACCCTTTGAAGACTTGTAGATTGGAGGTGATCTTAACAACTAGCAAGGAGATTTCATAAAGATCAAGGTATGATTTTTCAAGGAGTCTACAAGTACTTGGTTATCCTAGAAGTGGTGTTGATATCTCATAAGATTGGTTATCCAAAACCAAGTCTTGTTCATCCACGAACTCATCATTTCATCACTTTGGTGGTATAGAGATTATTTCTTCCTATCATCCTGTTATTTTGAATATGTAATCTTGTATTTTCTTCATTTATGTATATGTATATGATGATTAATGATGATCAAAATATTATGTAGGGATTTGGTGTTGATAAATTTGGTTAAAATGATTAAAAGCTACATGAAAAGATGTTAAAATCATGTCTAAAATTTTAGGCTGTGTAAAACAATAAAGAACTATATGATAACTTGTTAAAGTGGCTTGGATAATTTACTATACAGTAAGATAAGTGACTTGTACATATGTGAGAGTTGGACAATCAATGGAATCCATAAAATGAGTGAGATATGATCAAAACAATATTGAAGTTTAAATCTGTATAGTCTGTTTTGGACGAACTGTTAGAGACATTTAGAGGTTGATTGTGTTAGAGGATAAGTATTAGCCCAAACCCGACTTGTGGGTTGGGTCCATTAGGGTTTGTTAGTATATGTATTCTATATATTGTGCTGAAATAGTACAATGGAGGATATGGGTTTCAATGTAATCTTATGTGTTTATTAGACAATAAAATGGCCCAAGCCCGACTTGTGGGATTAGGGTTTCTAGAATACTCTGTGTATTAGTATAAATACCAATCAATAATACAATACCTATTCATGGGGGTTTAATCATTCTTACATGGTATCAGCAGCCATTGTAGATCCATAATAAAACCCTAACCACATCAACTTCCGCTGTTACATTTCATCTCTTCCAAATTCATAATCGAATCTGGTCTACCTTAGTAACCTCCAAATAAATTCACACAATCAGTCTCTAAAAACCATCGTCACCATTACCCTCTCCTCAATCGATTCATACCACAAATCAAAAAAAAACCTTAAAAAAAAATCCAAAAACAAATATTTTCTACCGTACCAAAAGTAATTCATCCAAACCCTACTGTTATTCATTCTTCACTTCCTCATTCAATCATTAATGAGGTTGGTGTTGATGTTTTTATTTGATCAAGATTGATGTTCTGGTCTAACAAGATACGCTATGTGGGAAAGTTTAAATTGGGTTTCAAGGCTTAAAGATCCAAAGGTCTCACCAATTGGAAAGGGTCATTTTTTGGAGTTTATAATACACACCGATGTGTATCTCATCTCCCTAATAGTAGTATAATTTTTGTTTATTTCTTCTTTGTTTTTTTATTAAAAAAAGAAAAAAGAAAAAAGGGTTTTCGTTATGTTTTCTCACATATTTTGGTTATTCGCAAAATATTCGGGGTACTTTGGTTATCCGTAAAAATTCGGGGTACTGTGGTTATCCTTCATATACGTTGGTTGTCTGTAGAAATTTGGGGTACTTTGGTTATCCTTCGGATACTTAGGTTATCCGTAAAAAAAAGTAGAATAGGGGATACTTTGGGTTATCCAGTTTTATTTTGGTTTATTATTTTATTTTGTTTTCTACTTCTAGTCCGAGCTCTTGCGATTTCATCGCTCGGATTGCGGCGAAAAGTCCGAGCTCTTGCGATTTCGTCGCTCGGACTATGGGGGAGTGTTAGAGGATAAGTATTGGCCCAAACCCGACTTGTGGGTTGGGTCCATTAGGGTTTGTTAGTATATGTATTCTATATATTGTGCTGAAATAATACAATGGAGGATAAGGGTTTCAATGTAATCTTATGTGTTTATTACTGTCTTACAAGTTGGTCTTAGAAATGTGTACTAAACCTCTGAATGTAGACAACAAGCTCTTGAATAAAGAAGTTTAAGTATACATTACAGTGCCTCAAGGATTCAGAATTATTACAAGCTTTGCAGTAAGTCTTCATTGTTCCGAACCCCTACTCACTAGTGGATATGATCTAGAATCATATATGAGTATCCCAAGGATACCCTAAATCCTAAAGTGTTAGAAATACGTTTTAACGTATATTAGAAGTATCGGTCACTCCACAATATGATTCATGTTGTAATAGCTCGTAGTTAGTAATTAGTTAGTATTTGCTTATTAAGTTAAGTAAGAACCGGTCCATGGGCTTGTCATGGACCGGCCCAAGTCCACTTATGACTTGGAACTATAAATACCCCTTTCCACTAAGGAAAGGGGTTGGTTGTTATCATTTCTTAATTTCCACTTAATAAAGTTCACATAGTTTCTCTCACTTTCTCTCTCTAACTTTCTCTCTCTAGAAATTAACAAACCCCTTCATAGATTCATTGATTATCAATATTCTACATTTGGTATCAAGAGCTATGGGGTGATTTAAGGTGGTGATTTGTGTGGTTTTTTAGTTTTTGATTGTATTAGTGTTCTTTAAGAAAAATCATCTTGATTCTTGGTGTTTTTGGTGTTTTTGTGATTGGGATTAGTGGATAAGTATTAATTGTTACTTATTTTAGTCGAAAGCACAAAACTTTTTGGGTTATTTGGTCAAAATCTGGGCTTAATCGTAAGTTTTACTGTTCGACTGTTCATCTAAGGAGTTTCTGATTAACTCAGCGAAACTTCCGGATCAAGGAGTTCCGGATCAAGGAGTTCCGAGTCAAGAAGTTCCGAATCAAGAAACTTCCGAACCAAGGAGTTCCGAGTCAAGAAGTTCCGAATCAAGAAACTTCCGAACCAAGAAGTTCCGAGTCAAGAAAACTTCCGAACCAAGAACTTCCGAGTCAAGAAGTTCCGGATCAAGCCAAAGTTCCGAACCAAGAACTTCCGAGTCAAGAAGTTCCGGATCAAGCCAAAGTTCCGAATCAAGAACTTCCGAGTCAAGAAGTTCCGGATCAAGCCAAAGTTCCGGATCAATAACTTCCGAACCAAGTAGTTCCGAATCAATCCAAAAAGTTCCGAATCAAGGTAATCTTCCGAATCAATCCAAAAAGTTCCGAATCAAGGTAATCTTCCGAATCAACCAAAAGTTCCGAATCAAGGTAATCTTCCGAATCAACACAAAGTTCCGAATCAAGGTAATCTTCCGAATCAAACTTCCGAATCAACAAAAAGTTCCGAATCAAGGGTGATTTTGCTTGTTTTTTCGACGATTTTTTAGAGGATTTAATCTTGGTTTCATACAACAAAAACACAACACAATTCACAAGCTTTACTTCACTGCTCGATCAACCGATAATCTCTGTTTCTTTGAAGAAAAACAAAATGAATCCAAATTCAGTAATGCCTCAGATGACATCTGTTGAGTCCTATTGATCGTTGGGCTCAATGGTTAAGAACCATTATATCTAGGATGATCATCGTTCATATGATAACATAGCGGAAAAGAACAATGATCATGACAAGGTGTTTAGACACAAAGAACACGAATTAAAACAATTGGGTTGCTCATTATATTAATAATAAACAACCACTAGACGTGTATACATTGAATCCCACGTCTAGTGCGACACACACTTTAGGTTTACATTGTGAATGAATGATATGATTAAAACCTAAGACTCTTGTTTCTTTTATAGTGGAAGAAACAGAATCTACAAGAGATAAAATCAAATAAACATCTAAATCTTCTATTTAGATAAACTATATATTGTGTATATCATAAATAATATACTCAATATATTCCCTAAATAGAATTCTCCATCAAATCTTCAATATTCATCAGCATTTGACTTTTTGACCGCATTTGACTTTTGTTGACTTTCTGTCAGTGCCTGAATTGCTCTTGTCAGTGCCTGAATTGCTCTTGTCAGTGCCTGAATATATTACTTGATATTTTCTTCGATTTTGAGTTTCTGCCACATCAACTTTTTGACCCAACAATCTTCCCCTAGTTGATAGTGTCAAAACTCTATGTGTATCTCTTGTAAGTTGTACATGATCTTCAAATTGCTTCCCCTCAAGTGTAGCACGTATTTTCTTCCCCTTTTTGTCACATCAACAAGGAAGTAAACAATGTATGCAATCTTTGAAGATTCTCCAGAAGTAGGCTCTATGTAATGATCTTGAAGAAAAATAACTTAAAGTAGTCTTTGATGCAGAAGTAGAATACCACAAACCTATGTTCCATGTCTTGTTTATCCATGTGATGAAGAACTTATACCAGAGTGAGAAATATAAGTAGACCTCGATCCCTTGTCAATATTCTCATCCTTTGTGAGACACTGAGCACGATAATGTAACTCCTTCAAGTGTTATGACAAGTCTTCATCACCAACCATGTAAAGCATGAACAAGTTATCTTTAGAGTCAGTGGCTGGAAGTGCATGACTTTAAGATATGATAGAACACAAACTCGCGAAAATCTTCTTCAATCATCAAACTTCCCATAAGAATTCTTCCCCTTAAGCTAACACCTCTTCATGACGAATTTGAATGAAATAACATTGTCATACCATATGTAAAAGTGTAATGCTGAATAACTCTTTTGCAAGGCTATCCCGATTACATAGTTTAAATATCCATCAAATTCCCACGAATAATTGCTAACTCGTTTTAAAATCATTAATCCATTTAAAAATATCCGAGCCATAAATATCATCATGATATTCTATATTAAAACGGAGATTCCATGTACCTTTGTGTGTCTTTCCCTTCTTTTTGTGTGCTTAAAACGTACTAGTTTTCTCAAACAGCAGCTATCCATGTGTCGTCCAACATCTCTTCTGTCCAATATCTTGGTCAGATATATTGTCCGATATCTGACAATACGTATCAGCGTTGAAGCTCATATATCGGATGACACTGTCAACCTATCAGCGTTGACTTATTCCTTGTCAGCGTCAAAATTAAGCCTGTCAGCGCCTAAATTAAGCCTTGTCAGTGCCTGAATTGCTCTTGTCAGTGCCTGAATATATTACTTGATATTTTCTTCGATTTTGAGTTTCTGCCACATCAACTTTTTGACCCAACAACATCTCTTACGGATATATCGATTATAACGGGAACTGATAGTCGTCCACCGATGCTTATTAAAGAGGTATTTGAGGCATGGCAAGGTCGAATGATGCAATATCTAAAGGGGAAACCGACATACGGAAGGCTTATGGTCAAATCGATTTTGAATGGTCCACTCGACTATGGTACCATTACGGTTGACAACGTGACTAGACCACGAGAATTTGAAGAACTTACTCCAGCTCAACAACTTGTTGCAGATGCAGATGAAAAAGCACTTCAAACAATTCTCCAAGCTCTTCCCCATGATATTTATAGGATGGTAAGCAAGTATACTGTGGCAAAAGATTTATGGGAACGTCTTAAGGTGTTGCTACAAGGCACGTCTCTCACCAAACAAGAAAGGGAGTGTCAGCTGTATGATTTGTTTGATAGATTCACCTACAACCCAGGGGAAACACTTCACGATTATTACTTCAGATTCACCACACTCATGAATGATCTGAATGTATACAATCTTGAGATTGCTCCATTCCAGGTTAACACCAAATTCTTGAATACTCTACCTCAAGCTGAATGGGGTGAGTATATTACCGATGTCAAGTTAACCAGGGATCTGCACAAGTGCAATTTGGATCAAATATATGCCTTCCTTCAGCAGCATGAGAAGCATGTGATTATGCATCGTTCTCCTCGTGGTATGTATCCAGATTCGTTAGCTTTGATGGCGAATCAACCAAGCTTGTCTCACAACAACACACCTTATATCTTGGGACATCAAGCCTATCATGCATCACCTTACATGACACCAACTTTTCCCCAATACTCGATTTTACCACAACCTCCCACCTCACATCAGCAACAGTATCGGTTCAATGCACCTTCACTACAGTATGGTTCACAACTTCATCCAGCAAATGTTGCACCTTATGCTCAGCCTTCATATTCGTCTTATCAAGAGAATGCAGCATATCAAACAAGCTACCCTGATCAAATGAGTATTCCTTCTACTGATTATGCAGCTCATCCAGATCAAGCACTGTATTGTGACGATGAAGAAGTCCCTGTTCCTGTTTTCCAACAAGGAGCTGACCCAGTTGAAGTGCTAACTACTATGTCTGCTTATCTCACAAAAACCTTAAGCAAACGAGGATTCAGAGGATCCGCTCCTACCAACAATCAGTTGAGGAATTCATCCAATTCTCGCCAACAAGCTACAATTGAGAATGGCAGGGTCATGGTTCAGCCAATTCAACCATATCAGGGGAGATCTTCCACTTCAACCAATGCTCGCACAATTACTCCTGCTCCTGCTCCAATGGTCAACAATCCTCCACGGGCTAATACAGGCAAGTTGAGAATGATCACATGCTACAACTGCAAGGAAGAGGGTCATATGTCCAGGGATTGTAAGAAACCCAAGAGGAGAAGGGATGGACAGTGGTTTGCAGAAAAGATCTATCTGGTAAATGCTCAGGCGCAAGGAAGGGAACTTGATGAAGAGGAGCTTGCATTTCTTGCTGACCCAGGGATTGCTGAACAAGATGTTGTCACTACGCAGAATGCCGCTTACCAAGCCGATGATCTTGATGCATATGATTCCGACTGTGATGACTTTCAAACTGCAAAGGCTGCTTTCATGGCAACTTTCTCCAGCTTAGGGCCAGATAAGAAATCTGAGGTACTTATTAACAACACCAATAATACCACTGATGCTAGTATTCAACCACATCAAGTTGGGCAAGAGAGTGCTAATTCGAATGAATCTTCGGTGGTGAGTCTTTCAAACGAGGAGACAAACAATGATAGCAATATCAATGTGAGTCCCCAGACTTTGAGTGAATCACAACCGGGAACCAGTTTGCATATGCCTACTCCTGCTCAACAAGATTTGGTCATGGTTCCTGCTACACTACTTAGTCAAATGAATGCTGCACTCTTAGAAACCTTAGCTAAGAATAAGAATTTGTCTGATGAGCTTGCCTTAAGCAATGAGAAAGTACAAACTTTGGAATTAGTGCCTTCGTCTAGTGTTCTCACAAATCTCGAATATGATCACTTTAGAAACAAACAAATGGGTCACTTACAAGAAATCGAAAACTTAAGAGCAAATCTGTCTAGTGAACTTAGAGCAAAGGAGTTAGTGGTCACTAATTTTCAAAAACTTCAAACTGATTTTGAATTACTCGAATCTAAGAAGACTGAAATGGAGATTAATGCTACTAATAAGATTAGAAGTCTAGACTACTTGCTGTTAAGACAATACGCTGCTTCACAACTAGTTCACTTATTTGATGCTTCGTTTAAAGAGTTTAACTTATCACGTCTAAAAGGCCTTCCCCCTAATCCACGGTATGCAAAACAAGCTTTAAGACATAGTCCTAGACTTTATAATGCAACTCAATTAGGATTGGCTTTAGACCCGATTGTTTTTCCCAATGATAGAACAAGTAAGGATCTAGTTGATGAGGATCGGTCATACAATTCTGCAAAATATCCCGAATGTGATTATTTTAAAATGAATAAGGAGCTTGCTAAAACTGATTTTAGAGTTCGCTTCCATATGGATAAAGATCTCATCACAGCACCGACCTACATGTTAGAGGAAGAACGCCCTAGTACATTTCCTACACTTGTCAACATGGAAGATCCTAAGGAAATTCCAAAGAATCTTCCACCGGTTAGCACTGTATGGTTAAACTTGAAAGAGATTAACCGATACTTTACTACCTTTGACAAGGTCATTTTGGAATGTACGACTTCAAATGGCTTAAACGCCGGAGAATGGGCTTTCGAACACATGAACGAGGTGTTTAGAACTAAGATCAATCCGTTTGTCGAAAGTCTAAAAGGAAGTTTTGCATCTCTTAAGGAAAATCTTCAGTTTGAAATTGGGGAAGTTCAAAAAGTGTTTTATGAAATGGACACCGCTTACGAACTGCAACTAATTGAAAAGGAAAAGATTTTAACCGAATATGACCGATTCTTGTCCGAAGTAATCTCGTGTGATGTGCTTACTATTGTAAATGTTAAATATTCGAATGAGCTTACATCCGCTATGATGAATTGTGATACTGTGAATAGTTGTGAGGATATTTGTGATGATGTTTGTGATATTTCTGTAAATGTTGCTGAAACTGTAAATGAGGTAGATAATCATTCTTGTCACGAATCTAACGCTGAGTTTTTAAAGCTACAAGATTCTTATAATTTACTTTCTCAACGCTTTAATCAACTAGAACAACATTGTATATCTTTAGAATTAAAACAACAAGCTCAAAATGAAAATCTTTTGATATCAAATGTTTGTGAAAACGGTGTTGAGACAAGTGACAAGATGATTGCAATTGTTAAGACATTAGAGGAAGAAATCATGAGATTGAAGAGAGAGATATCATCAAAGGAAACATTAAGAATGGAACTAGAGGCCGCAGAGTCTAAAAACCAAGTCTTAGAAATTAGACTATCAACTGTTCTAGGGGAGATGGATCGGACAAGGCAGGGACTATCCGCTCTTTATGGTTCACTAGAAGATCGATTCGCTTTTAATGCGACACAGCAACAATATTATATTGAACAACTGAACCAAAAGTGCGAAGAAATCTCTGACTTGAACATCCTGCTCATAGACAAAAATATGGTTTTGGCTGAGTTAAAGGAGACACTTCTTCTCACCCGACAAGAAGTTGTTGATAACTTAGCTACCGACTCTGCACCGTCCACTAGTGCTCCAACAACCAAGAAAGTAGTGCTTTATAAGAATCCGCTTCATAAGAAAAACCCGGTTGTATACGATGATTATATGAGGAATGCCATTAAGCATGTCGATCTACTTAGGGATATTTTAGACGATCTTTATGCCTTAGACCCCTCAAGTAGCGACTATTATTCGGCTCATGAATATGTTAAGCGAGTTCAATATTGCTTGGCTTATTTACAATACATAGGTACACCAGGTTCTGCACTACTTAACAATAGGCCCATTGCTGTCACTCCATTTAATAAGACTCCAGGAGCGAAACCGTCATTGGCACAATCAAGTAAGACACCTTTAAAATCTGCTGCTAATGTTCCCACTTTGCCTTCTACAGGATTAAAAGAGACTACTAAGGCTAAAGGATCGCCACTCAAGAAAGCTAAGATCAAGCCCTCCACTAGTAGTGCCACAAAGAAGAAAGTAGAAGTCCACAATAGGAATGCTAGTTCAGTTTTAAATAAAATGAATCATGTTAAGACTAAGAGCTCTGCGCCTGTGAAGCAGCCTAAACCATTCGTGAATTCTGATTTAATTTGTTGGAATTGTAATGAATGTATGTTTTCCCAGAGTCATGATTTGTGTCTGATTGATCACGTTAATGAAATGAATGCTATTAAGAATGGTCTTGAATGGAAGCCAACGGGTAGAACTCGTGCCCAAGTTGGCTGGCAATGGCGTCCCACTGGTAGGACCTTTACACTAGATGGAAAAATGTGCCCTTTAACTAGGAATGCATCTATCGAGGTTAGGTCTGAGCGTCCTTTAGTTAGGAACACTCGCACTCAAGTATGGAAACAGCGCCCTTTAATTAGGTCTGCCCCCACTGTAGTGTCTATCAGTGAAGAAATACCTCAGGATTTGAGCCAATTAGAATCTACACCACCAATTAAGAAGAAAACGGCTAGGAAATCTAAGAAACCTAGAGTTAGCAAATCTAAGATTATTAAATATGTACCTGCTAATAACAAGGAACACTCAGATTCCGATACCTCTACATTGTCTTTGTGTGGTGATATTTTCAGGTGGTCCAAATCATCCTGTGGTATTTGGACTCCGGTTGTTCAAAACATATGACCGGAAATCGCTCGATGCTCCGAAATTTCGTCAGCAAGTTTCTTGGTACGGTTAAATTTGGGAATGATCATATAGCAAAGATTATGGGATATGGTGAATATCAGATTGGAAACGTGACGATTTCTAGGGTATACTATGTTGAAGGTCTTGGTCATAACTTATTCTCAGTAGGACAGTTTTGTGATTCCAACCTTGAGGTTGCTTTTCGACAACACACTTGTTTCATCCGCAACTTGGAAGGAAAAGATTTGTTGAAAGGATCTCGTGGTGCAAATCTTTATACTTTGTCCTTACAAGACATGATGGCCGCTTCTCCAGTATGTCTTCTCTCTAAAGCTTCTAAGACCAAGTCATGGTTATGGCATCGCAGATTATCTCATCTTAATTTTGATGCTATTAATCATCTGGCTAAAAACGAGTTAGTTCGTGGTCTTCCCAAGCTTAAATTTCACAAGGATCATTTATGTTCCGCGTGTTCAAGGGGGAAAAGCACCAAGAAATCTTACAAACCCAAAGCTGAAGACACTAATCAAGAAAAACTTCATCTTTTGCATATGGATCTTTGTGGACCGATGAGAACTGAAAGTGTGAGCGGTAAGAAATTCATTCTCGTCATTGTGGATGATTTCTCAAGGTTTACATGGGTTAGATTTCTACGTACAAAGGATGAAGCTCCGAAGGCTATCATCACTTTTCTGAAGTTCATTCAGGTACGTTTGAATACCACTGTCCGCCGTATTCGTACAGACAATGGTACAGAGTTCGTCAACCAGACTCTTCGTGATTATTATGAAGGAGTTGGTATATCACATGAAACATCCGCTGCACGCACTCCACAACAAAACGGTGTCGTTGAAAGACGGAATCGTACACTTATGGAAGCTGCTAGGACCATGCTTATTTATGCGAACGCTCCATTGTTCTTGTGGGCAGAGGCTATTTCTACTGCATGTTTTACCCAAAACCGTTCTATCATTCGGAAACGCCATGGAAAAACCCCTTATGAGCTTCTACATGACCGCAAACCCGATGTTTCATTCTTCCATGTGTTTGGTGCTCTGTGTTATCCAAACATCAATAGTGAGAACTTGGGTAAGCTTCAACCAAAAGCAGACATAGGTATTTTCATTGGTTACTCACCGTCCAAAAGAGCATACCGAATCTATAACCGTCGTCTTGGCAAGATTGTAGAAACTATGGACGCTGATTTCGACGAGCTGACAGCGATGGCTTCTGAGCAACACAGCTCTGAACCCGCGCTTCATGAGATGGGACCCGGTGCTATAAGTTCCGGATTAGTTCCCAACAATCCTACTTCTACATCATTTTTACCACCATCAAGGCCCGAGTGGGATAAACTGTTTCAACCATTGTTTGATGAATTCTTCGATCCCCCGACTGATGAAGTTCCAGTACCTGTAGTAATTGCTCCAATACCTGAAGTGGTTGCTCAAGTTAATGAACCTTTATCTAATGCATCTACAATTCACATTGAACCTGATGCACCTTCACCAAGTGATTCACAAACTACACCTGAATCATCACCCCTACTTGTGCCTAATGATGTAGAAGAGGATACTACTGATCACGACTTGGAATATGCTCACTTGCAAGAGCTTCCTTTCTTTGGTGTAGCGATCCCTGAAAACCCTTCAGCCGCATCTACCTCAGAAGAAGCTCCTTCTATTGTTCACTCCAGACCACCTAGGATTGAAAACCATAGCACTAAATGGACAAAAGATCACCCAATTAGGAATGTTATTGGAGATCTAGATCGACCAGTCTCTACACGTCATCAATTACAAGAGAGTGCACTTTATTGTTACTTTGATGCCTTTCTCTCTGAAGTTGAACCCAAAAATTGGCAGCAGGCTATGACCCAATCTTCTTGGATCGAAGCTATGCAAGAGGAACTCAATGAATTCAAACGACTTGGAGTATGGGAATTGGTTCCTCGCCCTGACAAAGTTAACATCCTTACTTTGTTATGGGTTTATAAGGTTAAACTTGATGAGATGGGTTCGGTATTGAAGAATAAAGCAAGATTGGTCGCTAGAGGATATAAACAAGCCTTGGGTATAGACTTTGAGGAATCTTTTGCTCCTGTGGCTAGATTGGAGGCGATTAGACTATTCCTTGCGTTTGCTGCTCATTTGAACATGATCGTCTATCAAATGGATGTAAAGACGGCATTTTTGAACGGTGAACTAAGGGAAGAGGTTTATGTTAGTCAACCGGATGGGTTCGTGAGTACGGAGTCTCCTAACCATGTGTACAAGCTTAAGAAGGCTCTCTATGGGTTGAAACAAGCTCCACGCGCGTGGTATGATCTCCTGTCAACATATCTCATGTCGGAAGGCTTCTCCAAAGGCAAAGTGGACCCCACTCTATTCACTCTCAAAGATGGCAACGACATGCTTCTGGTACAAATTTATGTTGATGATATAATTTTTGCTGCCACTAACATAGAATTGTCTAAACAATTTGAGAAGATAATGTCCACACGCTTTCAGATGTCGATGATGGGAAAAATATCATTTTTCTTAGGATTACAGATTTCTCAGAATCCCAGAGGCATCTTTATAAATCAATCCAAATATGCTCTAGAATCACTTAAGAAATATAACTTTGAGAATTGTGACCCCGTAGACACTCCAATGGTTGAGAAAACCAAGTTAGATGAAGATAGGGATGGGATTATTGTCGATCCGAAACTTTACCGTGGAATGATCGGCACCCTTCTCTATCTGACTGCTAGCAGGCCTGATTTGCAATTTGCTGTATGCATGTGTGCCCGGTATCAGGCTCGGCCTACCGAAAAGCACTTACATGTAGTTAAAAGGATCTTTCGGTATCTAAAAGGAACACTTCATCGTGGTCTATGGTATCCGAAAGATTCCTCGATTGCTTTAATATCATACGCAGATGCCAATCATGCTGGATGTCAAGATACGAGGCGTAGCACTTCTGGATCTGTGCAACTCTTAGGAGATAGATTGATCAGTTGGTCTTCAAAAAGGCAGAAAAGCGCTGCAATTTCTAGCACGGAGGCTGAATACATCGCCATGTCCGGTTGTTGTGCTCAAGTCCTTTGGATGAGATCACAATTAACTGACTACGGTCTTGGATTTAACAAAATCCCGATGTATTGTGACAACAAGAGCGCCATTGCCCTTTGCTGCAACTATGTTCAACACTCCCGGGCCAAGCACATAGATATTCGCTACCATTTCATCAAGGAGCAGGTGGAGAACGGAGTGATCGAGCTGTATTTTGTCACTACTGAGTACCAGCTGGCGGATATGTTCACCAAAGCCTTAGATCGAGGACGAATCGAGTTTTTGATCGACAAGCTTGGCATGAAATCATTCACTCCAGCGACTCTCAAAGAGTTGGCAGAAGAATCAGCTGAATAGTCGTGGTAAACTATTCAGAGTATCCTTTGGTTGTGATCATGTATATTATCGTAAATATATAAACCACAAAAAGAAAATACAAAAATATAAAACCAAGAAAAACCATAAAAAATATAAAACCAACAAAAAACCATAAAAAATATAAAACCAACAAAAAACCATAAAAAATATAAAAAACCTAGAAAAACCATAAAAATTATAAAACCAAGAAAAACCAAAAATATTTTTCGTTTTAAATCGGGCATGTCTTTTAGTACGGTAATATTTACGGCCTTAGAAATGTCGATCAATATTCACACGGTGCCATAAATAGAGTCCGTATAAAAGTTGTACATTTTTTAAAACATGCCCATAATGGCTTGTAGTTATTTCAGACTGCAACCCGGTTTTCATATTAAAGTCACGTATTTCCTTGGAAAACGTTGGCTCAGAACGGGAATTAATTTTCTCGGGCGTGATTTACAAGCCAAATCATGCAAAGGGATCAAGTTTACTTTATAACTTGGTCTGACACGAATTTGTGTACGTCTCAGTGCATTAATTTGTTAAAATAAGAGAAATCTTATTAGAACCACGAATCAAAATTTTTCAAGAGATAAATTGGAAATGCTTTCTTCACTATTTGACTCGTTAAACAATGACTACAGCTCTTTAAATAGAAAACGGGTCATTGTTTAAGGGGGAGAAAATAGTAAAATCATCTTCGTCATTAACATTGATCT
Source organism: Glebionis coronaria (assembly GCA_025667525.1). Lineage (NCBI taxonomy): Eukaryota > Viridiplantae > Streptophyta > Magnoliopsida > Asterales > Asteraceae > Glebionis > Glebionis coronaria. The sequence continues at coordinate 1,298,397 of JANFOE010000217.1, forward strand.
TCAAAAGTGTTTGTGAAAATTAAGGGCTTCATGGTAATTGAGTGGTTTTGCTTTAGAAAACGACTAGTGTTCGTTCTAAGTGATAGGCATGGCTTTTAGATTTTAAGGATATGCTAATAGATTGTGTGTGCTAAGTTAAGTGAAATGGAAACATTAGAAACAAAAAGGAAAAGTATAGATACTCAAGGGACTAAAAGTGTGATTTATTGAAACTTGTCAAAATATTTTGACCTAAGTCAAAAAACACATCCACCCGCCTCTCACTATTATTTCTAATCACTGTTCTCCTATTCATTTGCCGCCATTGATACACACACACTCAAGAACTCAGTTTACTCGTTTAATCCATCTAAGATCCGGTTCCTTCGTCTAATTAAGGTATATAACATCTATATTAAACTTATAATTTCGTCTAAATCATCATTTATATCCATGTAATTGATCCAGATAATTAACATCTATCCGATTTAGGGGTATTCATTAATTAGGGTTAATTAACAAGGGATTTATGGTGGGTTTTGCTCGGAATAGACTAAATGATGTTTATAATGCCTTAGTTTGCCTTAGAAACTCACAAATGCGCTAGATCAAACATCTGAGTTTAGTTGGCAAAAGTTCCGGATGAACATGGCTTAGAACTTCCGAATGAAGGATTTCTTCAGAAAAACTTCCGAATGAGGAAGTTCCGAATGAAGGACTTCCGAATGAGGAAGTTCCGAATGAAGAACTTCCGAATGAAGGAAGTTCCGAATGAAGAACTTCCGAATGAAGGAAGTTCCGAATAAAGAACTTCCGAATGAAGGAAGTTCCGAATGAAGGAAGTTCCGAATGAAGGAAGTTCTGAATGAAGAACTTCCGAATGAAGGAAGTTCCGAATGAAGAACTTCCGAATGAAGGAAGTTCCGAATGAAGAACTTCCGAATGAAGGAAGTTCCGAATGAAGAACTTCCGAATGAAGGAAGTTCCGAATGAAGAACTTCCGGATGAAGAAGTTCCGAATGAAGAACTTCCGGATGAAGAAGTTCCGAATGAGGAGAAGTTCCGAATGAGGAAGTTCCGGATGAATAAGTTCCGAATGAGGAAAAGTTCCGAATGAAGAGTTTGACTATTCTTGTTTGCATGCTATCTATGTACTTGTTGTTTTATCTTATGAAATGTGTTATTCTTAGAAGTGAGAATGATATATATCTATCTGTTTTTGTGCATCAACCTTTCATGTCTTATCTTAAGCAGATAAAATGACTAATCCAACAGTACAAGCTATCCAAGAATCTAGAGAAGCCGATATTGCTAAAGCCCGAACCCTTAAGTTTATACCCAACAACTATAGGCTGAAGCAAGTTTCTAAATCCACTCACCATGGTTTTAAGGTCGCCATAGCCATTCTTGATAACTCTCATTTCAAGAACGCCCTTAGGAGCACAGCCTCGGTGCCTTATGAGTATATGTTTGAATTTTGGGCAACCAAGGATTTCACTTCGAACAAGATCACCTTCACCATCGACAACAAGCAGCAGACACTCACCGTTTCAGACTTCCGTAAGATGCTTGGTATACGGGATACACCCAAGGGCATGTCTTTCTCAAGGGATCCTACTAAAGATGAACTCGCGGAGTTATTTGACGCACTTGGATGTCCGGAAATACGAGTTGCATCTGAGTTTACAACTGCTAAGGTGGGACAACCTTGGAGAGCGTTGATGGGTATTCTCAGTAAATGTCTTACACCAAAGACGAGTGGCCATGATGCTTTGCGCAGTCCGATAATGAACCTCTTCTATGGCATGTACAAAGCTGCGAATTCAGATTATGCTTTGTTGATATGGGAAGAATTCACCTTTCAACTCTTCCACAACAAGAAGCTGAAGACAAACTTCTTTCCTTATCCTCGGTTTATTAAGCTCATCATAAATTATTTTATGAAGCTTGATACTACTATTGATAGGCGTGCAGGAGGTCGCTATCACACTGAAGAAGCTGATGATACTGTAGATCTGAGGCATGAAGGACCGTCTATTGGTGTGATTCCTGGTCCTGTTCCTGATTACCTTTTATCTGAAAAAATCAAAGGTTATGCAGATTACAAGCTACTACAGTTAGAAATCCAGAAGCTGAAAGCAAACCTTCAAACTGGAGAAGACTCTTCCACAACGGTTAAGAGTAAAGGTAAACGCAAACAACCAGCTGCGTTACCTGAACCCGAACCCAAGAAGAAGAAGACAGAGGGTAAGAAAGGAAAGGGTAAGGATTTGATGCGTCTACGTGATGAAGCAGATATTGTTGATCCTACTCTTGATAAATCCGAGCAACAAATGTTGAAGATTGCTATTAAAAGGAGTAGGAAAGATACAGGCGGTAGTGGTTCAGGTGCGAGGGTAGATATCGAGGATGAGTACGAGGAACCGCATGATGTTGATGAGTTTGGGTCACCTGAAAACTACTCTACTTCGAAGGAGCCATCAATCCCTATTTCAACAAGTGTGGAAAAGGAACCTGTTGCTTCTACAATCATGGTGACAACTCAACCTTTGGCAACTCTACCTCCACCAATCCAACCCTTAACAACCCGACCAACCCGACCGGCTTCCACACCATTTCTTCCACCACCCATAATCCCTACCCTTAGTACAGCAGTTACAACCGAGCCTATTCCATCAACATCTGCAACATCTGCAACATCTGCAATGGCAGCAATAGTGTTGGGCGAGATGTTGGATAAACATACGGATGCTCACAAGAGAGAAATGAATGAACTTCGCCAAGAGTTAAATAGAAGAGCTCAAAGTGAAGAAGCATCAAGGAAAGCTCAAGAAGAGTTGATTGCCAAGTTCGCTGCAGACTTGGAAGCTACACGAAAGGCTCATGCAGAGGAAATTGCTCAGGTTAAGCAGGCTGAGGCTAATAAACATGTTGCACGCATTACCAGACTTCAAGCAATGAGGGATAAATATAAGGAACAAAAAGAAGCACTTGAAGCATCTGTGAAAGAAAGAGTGCAAGAATCCGTTGAATCCTTAATGCCTAAGCTTCGTGACGAGTTGAAGACACTTGCTGCTAACAACTTGATGGTCAAATCATCCAACCCTTCAGAAGCCGCCTATAAGATTGCTTATGACCTGACGGATTTTGAATTGAAGAAGATCCTTAAGGCTCGAATGGTGGAACTTGGGTCGCATGATAAATCAAGGATTCAACGGGCTCTATATAAATCCCTGAATGATGCTATCATGGAGGATGATAGATTATTCAAAATGTTTGGAAGTGTGGTACCATATCACATCTTACCTGAGGAAGAAAGGGAAGAGAGTGAAGAAGAGGGTACGGGTGAAGAAGAGGAAGAAGAAGAAGAAGAAGGTGAAAAGGAGAAAGACGATGACGAAGGTGGTGATGATGATGAGGATGATGAGGATGATGACGATGATGAAGATGATGAGGATGATGATGGCGATGATGGTGGTGATGAGAATCAGGAGAGTGCAAGGGGTAGTAACGGGGATGATAACCAGGATGATGATGGGGGTGAACAACCGAAAAAGGGAGACAAGGTTTCCAGCTCCAAGAAGACTGCTACTAAGACTGGAACCAAGTCCACAAAAGATGCAGCACAGAAGGACAAATCGACATCCTCGGAATCAAGACGAACTAAGTGGCGCCACGATGTGAATGCCACTACAGCGTCTTCGGCTCCTGGTATCTCTATCGCTGTGTCTGTACCTATTACCACTAACCCCATTAGTTCTGCTGTTGTTTCTCCTGTGATTGCAGAATCAGTGACGGAACCCGAAGCTGCACAACATTCTCCAGTTCACGACACTGCTGAAATGCCTGAAACTGAACCAACTGATGTTCGCACTTCAACTCCTCAACAACAAGCTCAAAAATCTACGGTTCCTGAACCAAGCATTAGAGTTTGGGAAGACACGTTGGAGATAGACGAGTCTGCACCACCACAAGCTTGGATCACGGCAGTAGCTCAATATGATCCGATCACAGATGCTGACAAAGATGTGCTGTATCTGCGTATCCGAAGTCCGATTGACTTATGTGCATTTCTTGCTCATGAGTATAAGACTTCGGTTACTCCATCCTTGGTCAAGAAAGCGATGAAAGATAAGAGACTGCGTGCCAAAACCCGATTACCCCGAATGGAGTTCGAGTATTATGCCGATGAGATCATAAAGGCTTTGAAAACCGTTCAAAGACCAGGACTTCATGAATCAGAAAGAGCTCCACCTCCAATGGATCCTGCTCAAGATAATCAGATTGCTCTTGACTTCTTCGTCACCAACGATCTTGAGTATCTACTGAAGGGGTCATCAAAGTACGCAACCTCCCTGACATTGCTGAAAGCTGCCAACTGGGGGACAATACCCTATATCGAGGAAAAGGTAAATCGACTCTGGGTCCCTAAAATGAATCGTAATTATGATATGTATGCTGTCATAGGTGCATCTCATTGGGACGAACGAGTCCGAAGGGCGTACAGGGGTTGCTGCTTGGTTAAGTCTGGAAGCAATGTTAGATCCGACATCCGCATCTCCAGCATCTTAGGAATGAAAACTGAAGCCAAGAACGGCTACTATCATGTGACGGAGATTCGCTTGAAAAGGGAGGATGACAGGGAATACAAAATCCAGCAAGGAGATTTTTCCATCATTCGCCTTGAGGATATCGAAGATATGCTGCTTCTAATGACCCGAGATCAACTTACTCACATTCCTCGTGAAGACCTGATTGCTTTGAATACAGCACTTCGTATGTTCACACGAAGCGTTGTCATCAAGTCACGAGTTGAGGATCTTCAGTTGGGAGTCGAAAGCTATCAGAGGAGGCTCAATTTAACTCGCCCTGTGAATCAAGTGCTACCTCAACATGTAGAAAGATGTCCCTACACCGGCATTTCTGTCCCGAATTCTGGCATTTTCTACTTGAACAGTCGAGGTTTGATGAAGTTTATGAGGGTGGGGGAGCTCCACAAGTATAGCGATGGCACTCTTATACAAGTCAGAGATAAGTTGGAGCATCTGAACTCGGGTGGGACTTTGCCAGAGATGACGGAGGATTGGCATCCGGGTTACCGACAGATGGCAAAGTATGTGATCAAAAAGATCGATCAAAAGCTCCGTGAACGTAGATTGATGAGGAGCTTGGAAAGATTCGTGGGTGGAAGACCGTATTTAGTGCACCACAAGCTACTGCAACGATCCATCTGATGGGTCGTACATCTCAGGTCACTTTATATTGGTTTTCAATTGTGAATATGTAAATTTGTGAATAATGTGCTTGAATGGTTTGGTGTAGTGTTAAGGTATGATAATTTTTCAAGAATTTCTCACGAGATTCTAAATCTTTCAAAATATGTCATACCAAAGCACTACAACTATCCCTTATTAACTTAAGGGGGAGCAATAACTTGTTCTATGGCCAAACATTGATTTCATTTTTACTCAAAGACCGGTTAATCCATTCAATATCCCAAATATTAATGGTTAACATTTTGGATAAGGGGAGAAAATGGGATTAAGGAGACGTAAGTGATACTTGGCTAAAAGATGAAAAAGACTTAATGATAATCCAACTTAATATGTGTTAAGCACGTGTTAAGGGGGAGCGTTTTTGATGATCAAAACACCTAAGGTACAAAACTTTTGATTTCAATATCATAAGTACCTTAGGTTATTTTCAATGATGTTTTCATGGTGGCAATTCCTTCCCAAAACACGCTTAATTCACGACGGATGTGGTGACAAAAGGGTGGTAGGAATAGGTTTAGTCCAATGATTCATCAGAGCTGATGGAATCTTCCCAAGGACAATTCCCTAGATAGAATTAGAAGTCCTAGGAAAGATGGAGAAAGAATGTGAACGTAGCTGAATGCCGACCAAGTACTTAAGCTAGCACTGGAACAATCACAACAAGGTGCTAGTGATGACGTATTGGTAAGCATTGAAGGGGTTGAAGAATGAAAAAGAAATGTAAAGATAAAGGGTGTAAAGAAAGAAGCCCTCCTTACAATTTTAGGCAGAAACCGGGTCAATACATATGCTATTGAGGTCATTTTTGTTAATGATTCTCGGTATTGAAGAAAGACATCATGGACCCAGTGATGCAATGCACAACCCTTCCCCAGCTAACTCAAATATCTCTCAAAAGGTATTTGTTTTAATCACACGGAGATCAACACGTTATCTATTGGTTTATTCACTCCGAATAAACTGGTATTGAAAAGGTGGCACTCCTCTCCAGCCATCGCTCACTAAATCAAAACGCACAATCGAGTCTAGAGCCAAGAGATCATCAAAAGTCTCATTAGGACACTTTCCATTTATTCCTTGCTTTCTCACACACTGTGAAAAGTAAGAGATTTTCATGAGTCCTACGCAATATTCTTGTAATATTGCCAGAACATCCGAGTAATACGTAAGTATTACAATGAAGATGGAAATCCTGCTTGAGCCAACATCAAACAAGCTCATGGTAGGTTACACGTGCGGTTCTTTTAGAACCAATCTTGTGAAAAACTGGAAGGTAACAGTGGTTTAATTCTTAATTGAACTTAAACTCGTTCCAGGCCTCTTCGCATTATCATATGATCTTGCCAGAACACTCAGAGTGACTCTTTATTGACCACAGTGACGAGTGGAAATCCTTCTAGTGTCAACATCAAACAGCACTTGGTAGGTAACGTGCAAGATTCTTTATGAATCGAGCTCGTGACAACTGGAAAGCAACGATGGTGAAAATCTTAATTGAAATTCACTTGTTCCAGGTTTCATGAATTGACGGCTTTTAATCACAAGGATAATTTATCCAAGTGATTCACTCTTTATGTTCGCAGTCAGCTTTGGACGGTCGAGTAAAGAGAACGGGTTTACCCGCGAAATCCTGTCAGGAAGTTACTTAATTGAAACTATCCGTCACGGGTACGATATCTAATATCGTCCAACGGTCTTCACCGACCGGAGGTAAAATGCTACCGAATTAGAATAAAATGTTCAAAGCCATTTTATTCGTGTCGTTGCTGTGTACCTGCTAAAGACGGTGGCGTTGCTGTGTACCTGTTGAAGACGGTGGCGTTGCTGAGTACCAGTAAAGACGGTGGTGTTGCGGTGTACCTGGAAAAGTCGTTCCCACATGCTTATGTCTTTTGCAACAAAAATTCAAGAAAGTACAAGATGAAGTCTTCCGCTGTACCAAACTCTGAAGCTTTCAAGAATTCAACAAAAAGATGTAAGTGTGTGGAACATGAAGTCACGAGGAGGCAAAGTTCACAAGAAAGGCAAAGATCGCACGTGAAAGGCCAAAGAACAATGCTCTCAAGTCAAAGCCAAAAAGATCAAATCAACATATTCACAACAAAAGAAAGAAAAGAAGAAAAGACTACGAGCTAAAGAACGAAGACTTAGTATAGTATGCTAGGTTTAGAACTTTGTAACGTGGAGTGACCTCCCTTAGGGGGAGATTGTTAGAAATACGTTTTAACGTATATTAGAAGTATCGGTCACTCCACAATATGATTCATGTTGTAATAGCTCGTAGTTAGTAATTAGTTAGTATTTGCTTATTAAGTTAAGTAAGAACCGGTCCATGGGCTTGTCATGGACCGGCCCAAGTCCACTTATGACTTGGAACTATAAATACCCCTTTCCACTAAGGAAAGGGGTTGGTTGTTATCATTTCTTAATTTCCACTTAATAAAGTTCACATAGTTTCTCTCACTTTCTCTCTCTAACTTTATCTCTCTAGAAATTAACAAACCCCTTCATAGATTCATTGATTATCAATATTCTACATAAAGGTGTGACCTAACCTCCCCTAAAGCATAGAGCATATACCTTATCCTCCTATTAGTGTAGTATGCACCATTTGGATCTCCACATTGTTACTCTAAAACCACATATAACCACTTTAAAAAGAACAAACCCAACCTAAGAGAAAACCTCTTAGCAAGGGAAAATTCCTTAGCAGAGGGATGGACCCCAACAGGGGAATCTTTGTTCAAAAGCAGTGGAATGAAGAATAATCGAAAAAGTGACTAACATATGTACAAAAACAGCAATAAAGCAATCCTGAATATAAAAGACAAATTAGACATCAATTTTTGGGGAGTAACCATTCCAATACTTTCAACCAAGTACTGAAAACTCCCCATATCAAAAGCTTTTGTCAAAAGATCAGCAACATTAAGTTCTGTATCAATTGCCTCTGGGACAATTAACCCTTTTTCAAAATAATCTCTAATAAAATGATGTTTGATTTCAATATGTTTGGTCTTGTTATGAAAAACAGGATTTTTAATAATGCAAATGGTGCTGTTATTGTCAATAAATATCTTGGTTTTAAGAAAATTATACCCATAGTCAAGCAGCTGGTTCTGAACCCAAAGAACTTGTCCACAGCTGGTTCTGGATGTGGTCAGAATAGTCTGCTTTCTACACTGCCAAGATATGAGCCTGCTTCCCAAAAATTGACATCCACCTGTTGTAGACTTCCTATCATTGTTGTCACCAGCATAATCACTATCTGAATAGGATACCAGCTCAAATGGTGACTCCTTGGGATACCAAAGTCCTAAAGTTGGATGACACTTTAGATACCTAAAAATTCTCTTCACAGCAAACAGATGGCACTCTGTGGGTGCCACTCTGTATCTTGCACATAAGCAAACTGCAAACATGATGTCAGGTCTTGAAGCTATAAGGTACATGAGAGATCCAATCATGGGCCTATAATTTATGACATCAATGAGCTTTTCAGGGCCATATTTTCCCCAAGGATGCTCCTTATCCATTGGAGTGGAGACTTTCTTTCCTTCATACAATCCAAACTTGTTCATAATTTCAGCCACATACTTGTCTTGTGAGATGAAGATCCCATCTTTCCTCTGCTGAACTTGTAACCCCAAAAAGAAGTTGATTTCACCCATAGCACTCATTTGGAATTTGTCCTGCATCAACTTGGCAAACTCTTTGCTAAGCACAGAGTTTGTGGATCCAAAGATGATGTCATCCACATATACTTGTACCAAAACAAAGTCACCCTTTTGTTTCTTGATAAACAGGGTCTGATCAATTTTCCCCCTTTTGAAGCCCTTATCCAACAGGTATTTAGAAAGAGTTCCATACCAGGCCCTAGGAGCTTGGTGAAGTCCATACATAGCCTTCTTCACCTTGTATAGTTTATCTGGGTGTTCTGGGTCTTCAAACCCTGGTGGTTGCATAACACATACTTCTTCATCAATGGTGCCATATAAAAAGGCACTCTTAACATCCATTTGGTATACTGTGAAGTCCATGAATGAAGCATAAGCCATAAATAATCTAATGGCTTCAATCCTGGCTATTGGAGCAAAGACTTCCTCATAATCAATGCCTTCTTCCTGTGTATATCCCTGTGCCACCAATCTTGCTTTGTTTCTGACTACAATACCCCTCTCATCCTTTTTGTTCCTGAGCACCACTTTGTCCTAATAGGCCTTGCCCATTTTGGACAATCTATAAAAATCCAAACTTCTTGAATGTCAAACTATAAGAGTTCCTCTTGCATAGCTTCAACCCAACTTGGATCATTTAAAGCCTGAAAAATCTTCTTTGGCTCTTCTTGTGACAAAAATGCAGTAAACAGACAACATTGCATGTTGTCATGATTAAATTTCATAGTGATGTTTGCAATGAAACTGTGTTTCTTTGCTGAATACCTTGTATGTCTAGGAGCTTCAGGATCACCTATGATTTATGATAGGGGTGATCTTTATTGATTTTATAGGTAGGCTGCATGCTCATGATTACTTCTGTTTCATCCTCTTCCAAATCAGGATTGATGGGGCTATCTTGATTGGGAGAGAACTCAAAAGAGCTTCCAAACGATACTGCATGACCTAGGGATGGATGTTGATGAGATGAATGCAGCTCTAAATAACTTGGACCTCCCTTCCTAATTATTATTCTTCCACTGCTGGACATGAGTGGACCACTAGAGAGAGATGAAGATGAGGAAATGAGTTTCTTCATCATTAACATCATTGATAGCTAGATCTTTGTTAGCAGGGGAAGCATTTGATCTAGCAGGGGAATCCTGGATTCCACTGCTTTCAGAAGTTGACTTAGCAGGGGAAGAGATTGGCTGTTCTTTCCTTTGAGATGTATCATCTTCTTCACCTGTTTTTGGATCAGAATCAATGGGAAATAGTGAGGGTACAATCATGTACCTCAATGGTGGCTTCTCCACACCAGTTGGTTCTTTTGTACCTGAAATGTCAGTATTTTGCAAAGCGGCAGGTACATAATTCATGGATTTTGAAAGAACTTCAATGTCAAAGAACCAAGCAGGACCTGTTTGTACATCTTCAGGCTTGTCTTCAAGAAAATCTACATGAAGATTTTATGTCACTTTGCTTGTCTTCTTGTTGAAAACCCTATATCCCTTACTTTTTAATGAATAACCAACAAAGTACCCATCATCCCCTTTTTCATTGAAATTTCCTAGATTGTCAATTATGTTCAAAATGATCACATGACATCCAAATGGTCTAAAGAAGTCAATCAAAGGGGGTCTTCCATTAAACAGCTGATAAGGGGTCTTGTTGTGTGCCTTAACAACCAAGGTCCTGTTTTGAACATAACAAGCAGTGGCTACAACCTCAGCCCAAAAGATAACTGGAAGCTTTGAATCATATAGCATAGTCCTTGCAGCTTCAAGAACTGTCATATTCCTTCTTTGTACAACTCCATTTTGTTAAGGTGTTCTTGCTATACTGTATTCATTCTTTATTCCTAAGTTTATGCAAAAAGTACCCAGTTTCTTATTTCTGAATTCACCACCATTGTCTGATCTCATGGTCACTACCCTGATACTTTTGGAAAGTTCAATCTGATTGATGAACCTAATGAGTACATCTGCTGTGTCACTCTTTTCAAATAGAAAGAATGTCCATGTGAACCTTGAAAAATCATCAGTAATAACCAGCCAGTACCATTTCATCATTATGCTTGCCATAGAAGTAGGACCAAAAAGATCTATATGTAGTAATTCCAATGGCTTGGTAGTGGACACACTTGTTTTTGACTTGCAAGAGGCTCTATGTTGCTTCCTTTCAGGCAAGAAGCACAAGTATGATCATTGGCAAAGTACTTAGAAGGAAGACCATGAACCAGATTATATTTGACAAGTTTGTTCATGTTCTTGAAATTAAGATGACCAAGTCTTCTATGCCATTTATTGCATTCATCAACTGAGGCTTTGGCAATGAAACATGTTTCATTGTCTTGAAGAGAGATGTCCTTGAGATCAATTGTGTACATATTCTTTTGTCTTGGTCTTCTGAGCACAATAGGAGTGTTTGGTGGTAAGACAAACTCCTTCCCTAACACCAGACATTCAGTATTTATAAACAAGATAAAGTTCTTGTTATCAGTCATCTGAGACACACTGAAGAGATTGTACTTCAGTTCTTTCATCAAGTAAACATTGTCAAAGGTCATCCCATTGGTGACAATAGTTCCTTTTTCCTATGATTGTTCCATTCCCATCTCCAAAAGAAACACCATCATTGTCATGCAGGGGAACAAAGTTAGACAGATAAGATTTATGTCCAGTCATGCCCCTTGAGCATCCACTATCCCAATAGGCTTTATCATTCCTGGCCTTCTTTGTCACCTGCAAAAAGAAAAACAATTTAGTTTCTCTTGGGGACACAAGCCATTAAAGACTTGGATCTACCGCGTGTATCAATGTAAGATAGCTTGTCAAAGACTACAGATACACCATTGGATTGAGTACCCCTTTTGGGTACCCAAACCCAACGAGCGGAGGATTTCATAGCTTTTCCCCATCTGCCCGTGTTTTTAAAGGGCAAAACTTTGCTAGAAGGGTAAACCCTAGCCTTAGTAGGGGAATCCCTATGCTTAGCAGAGGGAATCCATCTTTTGTTTTGGCCTTTATCGTTGTGCTGGTATGGTCTATAGACAGATTTATATGCAGTATGAGGTGCTGGTTTGGTCTTAGATGGGATGGACTTGGGATATGTATCAGTCACCTTTCTTAGAGCAGGAACTACATACTTATCAGATACCTTGTTTCTCAAAGTAGGGGCAACATACTTGGCAGGGGAAAAGGATTTTGCCCCTGCATTCAGAAGAATGGCTTTTGGTTGCATGTCCTTTGAAGGATTTGAAGCCACCACTTACATTGGTGCCTGACAGTCTTGATAAGTGTGACCAAAACTACCACAGGTGAAACAAGGTTTGGTGTTTATCACTAAGTCCTCTCCTAATTGATGAGACTTTTGGTCATTCTGATAGGTGTGTAAACACCCATCCTTTTTACCACTTAAATAAAATATTAACCAAGCCAAAACGTGTATTTTATCTAGTAAATGTCGAAATTATGCGTGGTTTGTGTTTTTGTTGTGATTTCGGACGAAAATGTGAAAAGGGGAGAAAACACGGGCATTCACGGGCTTTTATCAAAGAAAAAGACAAAAGACGAAGTCAAGATATCAAGAGTGCAAAAAGAACAGAAGTCCAAGACCAATTCTGAAGATTTATCGAAGAAAAAGTCAAAAGACGGAAGGTTACTAAAAGCCAAAGAACTCAAGTCTTATTTATGAAGAAATTTCAAGACGAGTTTAAAGAAACCCCGAGACAAAGTCATTAAAGTTGAAGCACTAAGAAGATTAAGGACGTAATGATGCAATTAAAGAAAGAAGAAAGAAGGGAGGAAGCTTCCTAAGCACCTCCCTAATCTCCTATAAATAGGATTCATTTTCATTTCATTAGTTTTTTTGTTGGCTAAGTGTGACAATTAGTCTTCCACCCTTTGATTACTTGTTCTTTAATTACATGTCATTTTAATACTTGTCTTGCACCTTAATTACTTTAATCCAAGTAAGTTTAATCTTTAATTTTGTTGTTTAATCTTTACTTTTAATCAAGCTTTTCTCTATCTTTCTCATTCTACTTTTCTCTTGATTAAAAAGTTCTCCTTTTTATTTCTATCTAAGTTTTCGTATGAAATAAACTATAAGTTTGACAATCTTATTGGCTTGTTTTGTACTTAGCTTATTTGCTTTTCTAAGTTTTCTAAAAAAAAATCATCTTTCTAAAAGTTTGCTTATTTTGTTTACTTATTTTGTTTTTGAAGAAGTCTTTAACGTTGTGCTTATTGTTTTCTTCTTATTATTTCTTTGATAAAGTTTTGAATTGTGCTTATTCAAGTTAGCTTATTAGATTTGCTTATTTCGAATCACAAGCCATTGCAAAGGTTAACCCTGTTGCGACGGGTCATATTGCGACCAGCATTGCGATCACTGCATCGCATAAGGGTTTTGGTATTCCGATTCGTTTTTCGATCGGGATTGCGATTGGTTTGATTTTGAGTATATTGTGATAGGATTCCTTGTGGTGTTATTGCGATAGGATTGCGATGGTTGCATTGCGATTGGATTTCCTTTGACATTGCGACGACATTGCGATTGGGCATTGCGATGGAGGCTTAGTTTTTATGTCTTGTCTTTATCTTCAAATTTAAAATTCAGTTTTCCCGCCAATTTTACTTAGTGTTATTTTAAACTTGTTTTTCCTTAGTTTATTTTTACAAAGTTTTAAATTTTGCAACATTTACATTTTAATTAGTTTTAGGTTTATATTACCGTCATTTACTTTAACGTTTTGTACTTTTAATTTTACTACAACGACACAACTATTGTTTCCACCAAAGACAGCTGAGTCGCATAGTTAACCAGGATCAATTCGATTAGACATACATCAACGAACTTTCTTACAAGGTAAAACCCTATTTATTAAATGGCGCCGTTGCCGGCTCTTTTCGTAAAGATTAACGGTTTTCTGTGAGAGACGCGTTGCTTTTTGGGATCCGTTCATTCGTGAGCGTTATTTTCTTGCTTAAAAATTTCAAAAATCCATAAAAATTAAAAATTGTTAAAAATACATAAAAATTAAAAATTTTCAAAAATACAAAAAGATTTTATTTTTATCTTTATAGTGTATATATATTCTCTTTGTGTTTGGTACCTTTTCTTTTGCCTTTGTAGGTGTATGCGTACTAGATCTTCTACTTATCAAGAGCCCGAGACTCGTGAAGATTTAGCTATGGCAGGTGTTAATAACAATAATCCACCGCACCTCAATAATAACAACAACAATGTTCTTCCACAGCCCGATCTTTAGAAAATGGAGGAGCTTTGTCAACCAACAATGTTTGGACGAGGAGGACCGATTGCGCCGATGCAAATCACGGCTCTGGAGTTTTCGTTGAAGCACCACTTGATTCAGCAAGTGCAAACTAATCCATTCCGAGGATTGCCTGATGATGATGCCAACAAACACCTCGACAAATTCATTACTATCACTCAAAGCATGAAGTTGCCCGGTGCCACAATGGATGTTCTTCGCCTTAAACTCTTTCCACATACTTTATCACACCACGCCGAGAAATGGTTTGATCGTCTCCCAAAGAATTCAATTCATACTTGGGATGACATGACTCAATGCTTTTTGTCGCGCTACTTTCCACCATTCATGGTCACGAGCCTTCGCAATCAAATCAGCGGTTTCATGCAAGAACCCGATGAATCTCTCTTTGATGCTTGGGAAAGATATAATGTTTTGATTGATCGTTGTCCAAACCACAACATGCTCCCTGTGACCTTAATTGATACTTTCTACAACAGTTTGACTTTTCGTGATCGTGATACGATTAATGCAGCCGCCGGTGGCACATTTATGAAAAGGAGACCCGAGGAGTGTAGAGAACTTATAGAGAACATGACTACTCATCACAAAAACTGGGATTCCTCCGCTTCTTCAAGGAACAACCCGAGAGTCAATGTTTCTTCTACTTCAGCAAACCCTGACATGACCGAATTCACCCGCATGATGGCCAAAATGAACAAAAATATCTTGCTTCTCGCTACAAACCAACAACAAGTTAAAGCGGTAGCCAATCCTTGTGAGACATGCGGCGGTCCTCACTCATACACTGATTGTCCTTCTACTCAAGGAAATCCGGAAATAGTGTATGCAGCTTATGGTAATTATTCATCGGAAAATTACCAAGCCCGACCTCAAGGGGATCTAAATTTGTTGAGTTACCGGTCAAACAATTATCTTTCACCCGGTTTTTCTCCTCAAAACCAAAACCCCAACAACAACTACAATAGAAGCAACCAAATCTCACCTCGAGCTTCTAATCCTTATCACCCACCCGCCCAACAAGCCCCACCCATCAATCAAGATGTTGAAGCCATAATGAGAACCCAAGGAGAGAAAATCAAGAATCTACAGAGCCAAATTATCAATTTGAAAGGAGATATCACCAAGCAAGAGAATGACATTAGATCCGAGCTTCGAGATAATATTCAATCCTCCTTCAGCAATCAAACGAATGATTTGAAGAATATGATGGCTAGTTTCTTGCCCACCGCTCAACCTTCTACTTCGAGTTCTCTACCTTCAAACACCGTCACCAATCCGCGAGCGAATGTGAGTGCTATTACTACCCGTAGTGGAGTTACCATAGTAGGACCACCTATTCCGCCGCCATCATATACACCTCCTCCACCACCATTTATCCCTCCTACTCCCACGCCTAGTATTAGTTCTCCATTACCGTCTCCACCTCTTACTGACGTACCCAAGAAGAAGAACCCTTCACCAACCCCACCTTCCACCTATAAACCCAACATCCCATATCCTTCTCGCTTGGACAAGCCTAACTTGCTCACTAAGGATGACATTCAAGTGTCGAATTATTTGAAGATGACCTCTCAAATGAATTTCAACATTTGCCTTGTTGAAGCACTTGTCCACATGCCGAAATTTGTCAAAGCATTCAAGGAATTGCTTAACAAGAAGGAGAAGCTGATTGAGCTCGCCAACACACGCTTAAATGAAAACTGTTCTGCAGTTATTCTTAAAGAACTTCCGAAAAAACTTGAAGATCCCGGTCGTTTTGTGTTGCCTTGCATTTTTAACAAAACCGAAGAATTTACTGCCCTAACTGATCTCGGGGCCAGTATAAATCTGATGCCTTTAAGTGTTTGGACAACACTATCATTACCCGACCTTACTCCAACAAAGATGACTCTTGAGCTTGCCAATCGCACTCTCGCTTACCCCGTTGGTATTTCCGAAGATGTGTTCATTAAAGTTGGCACATTCACTTTCCCGGTCGACTTGGTCGTTGTTGATTATGAAATGGACCCTCGTATTCCGTTAATACTTGGACGCCCATTTTTGAGAATCGGTCGAGCTTTAATAGATGTGGATAAACGTGAGCTCATCTTAAGAGTCGGGGATGATGCCCAAGTTTTTGAAATGAGGAAGCTTACAAGCAAATCCTATGGAAGAGAATCAGCGAATATGATTAATGTGCTCGATGATTTTGTCGTCTACAACAATCCTCTATTCGATCCTTGCATTGATAATCCACTTTTTCAAGATGATGTGGATGATTCTCTATCCATTTTGGAACCTTCACCCATATATGATTCTCCACCGATCTATGATGCTTATGATGATGATTCTAGCTTCGATGGAGATGATTATGATGATTTTACTTCCGAGTATCCCGACATGCCCATGTATGATGATTTTGATGAGGCCGATACTCTTTCGAGTGATTATTCTCATGATGAAGATCCTCCGCCATCCATGCTTAATCCTACTTTGGATGATTACTCATTTGAGGAAGACTTCTCTACTTTTCTCAATACTTACTTCCCTCATGAGAGTGATGCACCTCCTTTGGACTTTGATGATTATGGTCTTGATCCTACTTCGGATTTGAAGAAAATTCTTTCAAAGGAGAAGCAACCGGTCGACACCAACATCCGTAGTACGTATGATTTGACACCTCTTTGTCCACCTTCTGAGGACGAGGTTGTGCATTTTCTTCGCGGATCATCTTCAATTTCTACTGAGCCTGAGTGCTATTTTCCCCTAAAGGAAAAGGTGTTCGACCCCGGTATCGATATTCTTCAGACATCTCAGTATCCATCTGATGAAATAAAAGGAAAAATCTTTGGAACTATTGAAGATATGCTTGCACCACTTCACCCTTGCTTCCACCGTGCTTCATCTTTGCTTAAGGGAACCTTGCCTATTCTTCTTTGGCTTGCCTTGTTCGCCTTAAGCTTGTGCTATTTGATGGACGAAAACTATGTCTTTGATCCCGGTGGATGTGTTTCATGCTTCTTCCTATGCTAATCAAGGTCGAGTCAGGCTCACGACTCGGTGAACAAAAATCAAGCGCTTCTTGGGAGGCAACCCAAGTATCTATCTTTTAGCTATCTTTATCCTAAGTGTAGGGGAGACCCGTTGGTGTTTGCTATTTCCTCTCTTCTTCTATTCAGGGATTCGAGCGCTCAATGATCCACTCTTGATGATTTTTGACGACCCGTGATTCCGTGTTCCCTTCTTCCCGGTTCTATCCTAAACTCTTTTCGATTCACTATTTTATATTTTCCAATATTAAAATAGGAATCTCGTTAGTAGTCTTTTCCTTAGAAAGATTTAAACAACGTGCACAATGTCCTAAGTGTAGGGGAGTGATGGTGGTAAAATTACCCCTTTAGGAAAAGGAAGGTAATTAGGGCAAGTATGCACGACGATTTAGGAAAACCGTGTGTGAATGACCCTAAAAGTGAGTTCGTTCTCGAGGAGGCACGTGCGTTGTGTTAAGAATTGATTAATGTTTGTGATTATATTGAGTAGAAAAGAAAATAGAAATAAGAAAGAAATGACGGTTACGAAGACGGATTAAACTAAGGCGAAAAAGGCGATCACTTAAAACCGTAAATAGTGCAAAAATTAAAAATTTAACCTAAAAATTCCTAAAAATTACTAAAAATCCACAATAATATTCTAAGAGTTTACAAAAAATCCAAACTTGCTAAAACCTTTTAATTAATTAGATAATGACTTTTTAATGCTACTTAAAGCCCTAAAAATCACAATTAATTATTAAAAAGTCCCAAACAAGATTTTAAAGTTTGTAAACCTCAAAATTAACCTAATTAAGCTAAAAAGTATTTTTTAAAATTTTAAAACCAAATAAAACTATTTTTAAACACTTAACAACTATTAAAATCAATTAAAACTTAAACTAATTCTAGAAATTAGTTGAAAAGCCCTAAAAATATTTGGAAAGTTACAAAATTCCTAATTAAGTGTCTACATTCTAGGAAAAATGTAAAAACTTAAAAAATCAAACTTTTAATTTTTAATAAAAAAATAATATTAAAATATTAAAAAGTTCAAAGTTTATTAAAAAATTTCTAAAAAATTACCAAAAATCTAAAATAATGTAACTAAGACAGAAATGCAATTAAAAGTTTCTAAAACCTATTTAATAATTGTATATTAAATTTTAAAGTTGGTTAAAAACCCTAAAATCAAATAAAATTAAAAATAAGACTTTTTGAAAACTTAAAGTGATGTAAACCTCAAATTACTTTAATAAAACCTAAAAACATTTTTTATAAAATTTTAAAACTACTTTTGCTATTTTTAATCTAATTAACTAAAAATGGGTAAATAAAAAATGATAACAAATAAATAAAGAAAGTGAAAAATTAAAACTTAGGCTGGAAAAATCCTACACTAAGTTACAGACACAAGAAAAATGAAATCAAGCAAAAAAGCTTTTCCAATAAGCTTTTATAAGCTTATTAAGCTACGACTTATATTAACTTAAGACAAATTAAGAGACAATAAATGAATAAAGGGTGGGATGGATGATAGAGAAAAGCACTTGGGTCACTTGTTAACACGTATAGTCCTCCAACGAGAGGTCCCGTGTTCGAGTCCAGGCCAAGGAGCTTTTCGGAAAAACTTTTTTTTTTCTTTTTTTTAAAACTTAAGCCTGATGACTTTTTAATCTCAAAAACACAAAATCAAACCAATTTAAGCAGGATTTAATCACTACAATGCCAAAATTCATGCCCAGTTATGATTTTTTAAAACACAAAGAACTGATATTCTTCACTTGTGAAGACTGGATCAAGAGGAGCTTGATCTTGGATGCTTGTGATGTTTGATTGGACAGTGGGGGCACCCCTACACTCAGTTGAGTGTAGGGAGTCAGATAATGCACAAAAACAAGCAAGTTGCTAACATAAAATCTCACAAAAATGCCAAATCAAGTTACTGTGAAGGCTTGTATAGGTCTGTGGGTATTATGCTGACACACACTTGGCACAATAATGACTTTCATTTGCTAAAATCTTGCATACAATCCTATCTACTAGCATAAATCTGATTAAAAACACTTCTATGCACTTAACCCTAACAGATTTCAAGGTTTGATGAACTAATTCACAAGAAAACTGGCAGAAAAAGCACTGAATATGTTTGACTGATTTTTAGCTAGTTGATACCATTTTTTATCATGCAAACTTGCTTTAATCTTTACCAAACTGAAAACTAAACTAACATATAACCTAATGATACTATATTGAGTGATTAAGACATGTTTTAAACCAAGATTTATAACAATATAAACCAACTTATATCCTAATCCAAACACTCCTTTAAATTCAGAATCTGAACTTTTTCAAAGCAAAACTACTCAAAACCTAACAAAATAGAATCAAACTTAATCTAACATGCATACCAGTCCTAGATGAAAAATATCAAACCATGAAAACAACACTTATGCATATTTCATATAAATCATACAAATCACACAATTAAGAAAACTGAAAATGGGAACAAAGGATTTACCTAGAGGGACCTACATCCAGGTCCCTCAATGGCTGCTTAGCCACCTCCAAACAGGCCCGGGCCTGTGCAGATCTCTTGGATAACAAGCAAGCTTCAAGTTAAACCTGCTAAGAAAAAATGAAGAAAACACAATATGGTATTTTCTGATTTTGAAACCTTTTAAACCTTTTTTCAAATAACTCTCTTAAAAACTTTACTTTCAAAACACTTAAACCAAATAACTGATAATCCTGGAAAATCAAACCTTGAAACAAGATTTCACCAAAAGAAATCAATATTTCAGAAACTTGAAGATAACTTTTGAAAACTCAAAATTACTTCAACAATTTTAATTTGGAACTCAGTATCCTAGCTCAAAAACATTTACCAACTTTTAAATAATCATAAAAGGAATTACATATAACAAACACCAACTTTATATTAATTAAAAAGGGATTACAAGATTTTTGCTAGAAAAACTGGAACAAAGGGGTATGCACATGTTGCACCCTCCTTTTATAAGCTACAATAGAAGCTACTAGATAATAAAACCCTAATGGACGAATTTCCATGAATGCCCTTGGTCCTCTTGGGGAATCTTGGTCAATTTTTGGTCTCATGTGATCTTGTACTAGATGACAGCTTGATAAAATGATCTTGGACCCTTCATTTGTGCTTGGGGAACAAGTAGAGGTATATGGGACGTTGATTTAGTCAAGGCCATGTGATGGGTGTAGCAGGAAAGGGGACAAAAGGTGGAGTGGTCGTTTTCTGGGTTGTGGGGTGTGTTGGGAGTGGGGTAGGGAGTAAAACCCCCAATATTAATTCGGGTTTAAGGTAAAGATTAGGGCAATTAAGACTGGGGGTTTTTAGGGTTTTTAGGATGAAGATGAATAAACAAGATGTGTTTGATTTAGTTTAGGTTATTTAAGTTTTAAAAAAAACGTTTACGACCATTTTTGTTTAACTAATTATTTAAAAATCAGTTTAAAACAAGTGGAGAGTGAGGTGGACAAGGGATGAAAGCTGATTGGGTGGAAAGAATAAGTGGGCTACGTGTCAGTGTGGGAGTGGGTAATGGAAGTTTTCATGTCTGGAAGTTTTGGCCCCTTGACTCCTTTTGTCTTGCTACTTGCTGAATAAACATTGTCAACGCCCAAATCACACTTATCAACTTTTGCCAACTTGCTGAAAATGGCCCATCATAGTTTCAATCTTTTTCCAAGGACCACTTATGTAATTTAAGCATTCTTCAAGGGCTAGATATGCATACTCTTGGTAATTTAGGGACCCCAATGTAATTATGAGTTTTAAAAGGGTATAAATTGCCAAGTCTTCAATAGTAGAGGGACCATTCTTGCCAATCTTCAATTCTTCAAGGTCATTTTTGGAAAATCCATTCTTGGGCCCGGTTCATTGTGTGACTTCGTTTCCCGTGTTCATTTTTGATTGATTCTTGTGATCTTTTTGTCATTTCCTCAATATCCGTACCTAAAATACACAAGCAACAAACACGAGCATATATTTGGCAGTTTTAATGATATTTTATGCATTTTAAGCCCGATTTAGACGATGAGACTATGTATAAAAGCAGTCTCATCACTCCCCCATACTAAACCATTGTCGTGCCCTCACGCAATGCTAGAATAAAGTATCGTAGCACCTCCAAAATTCATTTTTATTCACTTTATTGAATGATAAACTAGTTATACTACTACTTGCTACTACTTGTGTTTTAGACATAATGTATGATATGGGACGTTTAGGTTCAAAGAATAAGAACAAGCGAATGTTTCGTTAAAAATAATTTCATCGTCCTCGATTTTCACCCCAATTCCATGCCAAGCGTGCAACGAGATCATTGTCATTATAAGTTAGTAATGCTAACACTACTCATATGCCCTCATCACGTACTTATCCTCCCATTATTACTAAGTTGTATCTCTTATATTTTATTTTGTCTTGAATGTTTCACGAGGATACATTGTTTGACTTATGCGATAATAGAGATTTAGGTCTAAAAATAGAGTCCTAACGGTGTAACTAAGACCATCAAATCAATAACCCCTCCTAATAGACAACGATGTCAAAAACTAAAGTTGACAAGAAGAATCGATAAACACGGTTTTATAACGGTTTTGAACATGAGACTTATTACCAATACTTTTATACGCCCCCTAACGGAAGGGCCTTATTATCTTTGGTTTACCTCCATCTTTTATTCAACTTCGCCTTGAAGCTTTTATTATGACTTCGGTCTTGCCTTGCCTTTTATTATCCGCCTCATCGGTGGTTTTATTAGCCAAAGACGTATATCCTCACGCTAAAGCGAATTTTGGATCTTTAAAGCTTCGAAGATTAAGGCTTAATTCACTTTCAATTTTGCATAGATTTTTCGGCCTTGTGGGGCTTCAAATTGTTTGCTAGATTTAGGTGAGCACTTGAAATCTTATTACTGGGTGAAGCTTTTGATTATTCGGGTGCCAATACTTCAAAACCGTGATGCTGGCGATACCTTAATGTCTTCCCAATTTAATTACACGGAAGCTACTAGAAAAGATTAGAAACCCAACAATCCTAACTAAACCGCTAAGTCAATATTTATTAAGCAAAAAATATTTACATGCGAAAGGAGAATAAGCAAACAACGAGAACACATGAGTTTTTGAAAGAATACGAGTACTCTACGTTTAGCATAGTAACTTATAATTAACTCTATCATTTCTCGTCCTCATTTAAGAGACTTAGCCTAATGTGTAGTTAAGGAATCAAAGCTTAAGTGCTCAACACGCACGGTCGAGTCAAAAATTACTCTTATTCTCGCCATCGGAAAACCTACATTCGTGTCTTCTAACACTTATAAAATATGAGAGAATTTTAAAATTTGGCCATTTTTAGCCTTATTTTGCAACAAAAACGATAAACAAAAAGATAAACTTTGGAAAGCTTGAAGGTTTAGCAAGGCAAGTATCTATTCACCCCCTATACTAAAGTTAAACATTGTCCTCAATGTTTCGAGTCTAGGGGTGCAAACACCCCCATACTAGAGACGTAGTCGAATGCCTAATCTAGCATGGAAAGGGTATAACCAATAAATTAATAGCCGTTTATGAAGTGTGCTAAAAACCTAAGGTTAGAACATCAAAGGATATATCATTTGGATATTGAGAAAGTCTCCAAAGCAAACGATCGAGTGCTCCCATAAAACGAACACGAGAGGCTCCAATCGTGAAGATCATGATCTAAAAACCACAATGCACAAACAACCACGGAACAAAGGTTGGAAGGGCACAAATCCCCTCACATTAACTAATTAGAAAGTTATAATATGTACATGGATAAGCATGGGTCTCCCCCACGAGGCACCTTGTTTTTTATAACCGAGTCAAAAGCTTGACTCGAATCCCCATAAATGTGATCATTTAGGGATTATCTTGGTGTGGTCAATTTTTGGTGGGACTTACATGATAAACAAGGCCCAAAAACAACCGGTATTAAGGACTAAGTCCTTTGATGGTGCAAAATACCGGGATCGAAGATGGCGTTCTCGTTTTCATTGGAAAAACAAATCAACGCCACTCCATCATGAGTCAACAAAAATCCAAAGGGTTTCAAGAAAATAGGTGAGAAGAAATAGAAGGGTGGGACAATGGGTGAGTCATAAAAACCATGAGCTACTCGAGGTAGACTCGCACCAATCAAATGAAAAGATTTTCCATTTATTACATCGGTGGAAGACCGAGATTTCCCTATATAAGCAATTCCGGGATCAAATATCTCGTCCTCGGTGGAGAAAGGGGAGGGAACATAAGGGATTTCCCCCACACTAAGTCCACACAAAGCATCGTCAAAAGGAGAAGACGAGCTTGTAGTAATCAAAACACGAAGTGATGACGGAGTTAGAATTGTAGAAAAATCTTTTAAATTCAATTCAAAATCTTTTCCTTTTTCATCTTTTAAACTCTCCTTGTGAAAACCCGATTTTATTTTGGTGTTCCTAAAGCGATGTTAGTCACACTAAAAATTCTCACATTTGAAAACCGTTTTGGTAAAGGTGGTGGCAAGTTTTCAAAACGTTTGTCAACAAAGAAAACTTCCCCATCGAGATCATCATATTCATCATCCGAAGAATCATTCACAATTGGAATCGTAGGCTTAACACTCTTAACCTCCACCGGCGGAGGGGACGGAACTTCATTTTTCTCAACAACTTCTAAAACTGTATTTGAAATTCTTTTGCAAATGTTTTTGATGGGATTGACATTATACAAAGACGTGATAGAATACACATGAGAAAGAGTGGAGTTTTGGGTTGCATTAATGACGAGTTATTCCTCATTGAAACGAAGAGTGATTTTTCTTGCATGCACATCGATAAGTGCTCTCGAGGTATCCAAAAATGATCGACCTAAAATTAGAGGAACTTTAGGATCGATGGGAATGTCAACAACAATAAAGTCTACGGGATAGTAGAACTTTCCAACTTTCACAAAGACGTCCTCGACAACTCCACAAGCTAGAATCGTAGAATGATCGGCCATTTTGATTGACATTCTTGAAGGAGTGAGATTGGGAAGATTGAGCGATTTAAAAATCTCAAGAGGCATCAAATTAATACTAGCACCAAGATCGGACAAGGCGTAGAATTCTTCCATGTCTTGTATAGCACATGTGATTAAAAACTTGCCGGGATCACCGACTTTTTGAGGTATGCGGCTAAGAAAAACCGATGAACAACTAGAGGATTTTTGCAATTTCTCTTTGTTATTCAACATACTTTTGAAGTTCGCGGCAAATCGAGGCATCATGACCAAGGCGTCGGCAAAACTTATATTAAAATGCAAGTCACGAAACATTTTCATAAAGAGTTCAAATTGATAATTATTTTGTTCTTGTGCCTTTTCCTTGTCTCGTCTTGAAGGGTAAGGTAAGGGTGGTGTGGGTTTGGGCATAGGCATAGGCATCGGCCTTGGAATCTCGGGTTCCATGATTGGTATTGGTTCAACCGTAGGTGTGGTTTGAGCGGTACTTCGTGGGCTTGGATTTTGCTCCTTTTCTACCACCACCTCGGGTTCTTTCTCTTTTTCCTTCTCCATAGAAGTACTTGGACGAGAAATGGGTTCTTTGAAAGTTTTACCACTACGAGTAGTAATAACCTTCAATTCTCCTTTCGGGTTCACGATGGTATCACTAGGAAGACCACCCGAAGAAGAGGGCTTACACATGATAGCTTCAAACATTTTTCCCATACGGTCTTCAAACTTAGATTGCCTAGCATCCGCTTTTAACAACTCTTGCTTAATCTCATGTTGACCTTGCTCAATTTTTTGTTGATTTTGTTGGAGTCGTTGAACATTTCCTTCCATTTTATTAGCATGAGTTTTAAGTTCATTAGCAAGTTCGTTTTTAAGCTCGTTTTTCAACTCGGATCTTAAGCTAACCATTTCACGTTGCATATTGTCAAACTTAGCATCGTTTGCTTTAGCATAATTCAAAAACTCTCCTTGAAGATTTTTGGTGTGATCATTTTGAAAACCTTGTGTGGTAGTTTGAAAATCACGGTTTTGTTTTTTGTTTGAAATTTGCCCATTTCCACTTTGATAATTACCCTTGTTGTAATTCCTTTGATTTCCTTGATAATTACCACCTTGGTTGTTGTTTCGATAGTTATTAGCATTTTGATTTGGTGGAGCTTGATTTTGGCGGGAACCTTGGCCGTTTTGGTTATAAGTTCCCGTGGCTACATAAGCACTCGAAGTGTTACCATCCGCGGTAATGCACTCGGAAAGATCATGAGCTCCACCACACGACAAACAGCTCTTAGAAACCGCTTTAACCGAAGCGGTATTTGAAGCTTCTTGAGCTTTCCAATGGGACATAAGGTTAGCAAATCTATCAAAAAACCGATTTTCTTCATTTGCTTCATCATGTAAGGCATTAATGCTACGAGACGATGACGAGCCCAATTTGGAAACACTCGATGTGTTACGAGGGCTATAAACCTTAGACCTATTCTCAATTATGACCAAAGCTTCCTCAACCGTTTTACACAAAAAATTACCACCCGCGGCGGAATTTAAATAATCTCTTTCATGATCATTAAGTCCATTGTAGAACGTGTCAATTTGGTGCAAGTTGGAAAAACCGTGATGAGGACATTCATGTAACATTTCCTTAAACCTATTCCAAGCCGTTGAAAAACTTTCATTTGATTCTTGTGAAAATTTTGAAATCTCGTTTTTCAAATGCGTAGTCATAGAGGGCGGAAAAAATTGGTTCACGAATTTCAAAACGAGATCCTTCCACGTCAATATAGAATTGGGTGGCTCTTTCTCTAACCAAATTTTAGCGGGCCCTGCTAAGGAATACGGAAAAAGCATCATCTTAATCGAGTCATTCGAGATATCCTTAAATTTGCAAGTGGCGGTAAGACGATTGAATTGGCGGATATGGTTGTGGGGATTGTCCTTCTCATCACCACGGAATTTGTTGTTTTGGATCATCGACAACAAAGCCGTTTTCACCTCAAAATTCTCCGCAAGGATAGCGGGAATCACAATAGCTTCTCCATAACCCTCGGTAGGTGCTTGAAGTAACTCCATCATAGTTCGATTCGCCATGGTTGGTGCTTCTCGTACAATGGGTTCGTCATTAGGAGACTCCTCACTAGAATGAGTTGGAGTGGGAGTTTTGTTCTTTCGTCTACGTGCACGTTATGCTTGATTACGAGTTAGCATAAACGTCACGTACAACGTGGAGACGAGCAAAGAAGATTCTTTTTCGTGTTTTGTATTTTTCAATTTTTTTTTTTTTTTTTTGGTTTTTGATGGTATTAACTTTTTTGGAAATTGGTGAAATGTATTAAGTAGACAAAAATCTACAAATATCCTCTTTAATCAAATCTCTCGATTAAAGAAGCCTCAAGGAATGAAAACGATCACGTGAAGTGAACGCCTTCGATGAATTTAGAACGATGGTGGAACACCAAATCGTTCAAGAGGGTTTAATCAATAGAAACCAAGAAAATATATATGATATGTAATAATACTTTGGGCGGCGAAACCCTCGATTAGATCTCAAAATCAAATACGCACAAGCAAGCGGAAGAAACGAGGCGGCGCGAAGCACTTAAGAGCCTTTTTCCTTTAGGTCGTGAAATACAACCGCCTTATACACACCTTATAGTTTGTATTTTTCAAAATCGAGCTTCACGAAAGTATTTATCTATTTTTGCATTTTTCTTTGGTTTGAGATTCAAATACATTGATTGGGTAATGACCTCCCAAGTCAAGGTTGTGATTTCTCACGTATTTGGAGTACTTGTGAATTTATTGTTCTACGTATACAATATAGTAATATTATTCACACAAAAACTGAAAAACGATAATACGTATTAGTAGAGTGCTACTAATACAAATACTAATTATGGTTAGTATAAAAACAACAATTGTTCAATAAAAACACAACACGCCTCCCCGGCAGCGGCGCCAAAATTGATGGTGGTAAAATTACCCCTTTAGGAAAAGGAAGGTAATTAGGGCAAGTATGCACGACGATTTAGGAAAACCGTGTGTGAATGACCCTAAAAGTGAGTTCGTTCTCGAGGAGGCACGTGCGTTGTGTTAAGAATTGATTAATGTTTGTGATTATATTGAGAAGAAAAGAAAATAGAAATAAGAAAGAAATGACGGTTACGAAGACGGATTAAACTAAGACGAAAAAGGCGATCACGTAAAACCGTAAATAGTGCAAAAATTAAAATTTTAACCTAAAAATTACTAAAAATTAATAAAAATCCACAATAATATTCTAAGAGTTTACAAAAAATCCAAACTTGCTAAAACCTTTTAATTAATTAGATAATGACTTTTTAATGCTACTTAAAGCCCTAAAAATCACAATTAATTATTAAAAAGTCCCAAACAAGATTTTAAAGTTTGTAAACCTCAAAAATAACCTAATTAAGCTAAAAAGTATTTTTTAAAATTTTAAAACCAAATAAAACTATTTTTAAACACTTAAAAACTATTAAAATCAATTAAAAGTTAAATTAATTCTAGAAATTAGTTGAAAAGCCCTAAAAATATTTGGAAAGTTACAAAATTCCTAATTAAGTGTCTACAATCTAGGAAAAATTTAAAAACTTAAAAAATCAAACTTTTAGTTTTTAATAAAAAAAATAATATTAAAATATTCAAAAAAATTCAAAGTTTATTAAAAAATTCTAAAAAATTACCAAAAATCTAAAATAATGTAACTAAGACAGAAATGCAATTAAAAGTTTCTAAAACCTATTTAATAATTTTATATTAAATTTTAAAGTTGGTTAATAACCCTAAAATCAAATAAAATTAAAAATAAGACTTTTTGAAAACTTAAAGTGATGTAAACCTCAAATTACTTTAAGAAAAACCTAAAAACATTTTTTATAAAATTTTAAAACTACTTTTGCTATTTTTAATCTAATTAACTAAAAACGGGTAAATAAAAAATGATAAAAAATAAATAAAGAAAGTGAAAAATTAAAACTTAGGCTGGAAAAATCATACACTAAGTTACAGACACAAGAAAAATGAAATGAAGCAAAAAATCTTTTCCCATAAGCTTTTATAAGCTTATTAAGCTACGACTTATATTAACTTAAGACAAATTAAGAGACAATAAATGAATAAAGGGTGGGATGGATGACAGAGAAAAGCCCTTGGGTCACTGGTTAACACGTATAGTCCTCCAACGAGAGGTCCCGTGTTCGAGTCCAGGCCAAGGAGCTTTTTGGAAAAACTTTTTTTTTTCTTTTTTTTAAAACTTAAGCCTGATGACTTTTTAATCTCAAAAACACAAAATCAAACCAATTTAAGCAGGATTTAATCACTACAATGCCAAAATTCGTGCCCAGTTATGATTTTTTAAAACACAAAGAACTGATATTCTTCACTTGTGAAGACTGGATCAAGAGGAGCTTGATCTTGGATGCTTGTGATGTTTGATTGGACAGTGGGGGCACCCCTACACTCAGTTGAGTGTATGGAGTCAAATAATGCACAAAAACAAGCAAGTTGCTAACACAAAATCTCACAAAAATGCCAAATCAAGTTACTGTGAAGGCTTGTATAGGTCTGTGGGTATTATGCTGACACACACTTGGCACAATAATGACTTTCACTTGCTAAAATCTTGCATACAATCCTATCTACTAGCATAAAACTGATTAAAAACACTTCTATGCACTTAACCCTAACAGATTTCAAGGTTTGATGAACTAATTCACAAGAAAACTGGCAGAAAAAGCATTGAATATGTTTGGCTGATTTTTAGCTAGTTGATACCATTTTTTATCATGCAAACTTGCTTTAATCTTTACCAAGCTGAAAACTAAACTAACATATAACCTAATGATACTATATTGAGTGATTAAGACACGTTTTAAACCAACATTTATAACAATATAAACCAACTTATATCCTAATCCAAACACTCCTTTAAATTCAGAATTTGAACTTTTTCAAAGCAAAACTACTCAAAACCTAACCAAATTGAATCAAACTTAATCTAACATGCATACCAGTCCTAGATGAACAATATCAAACCATGAAAACAACACTTATGCATATTTCACATAAATCATACAAATCACACAATTAAGAAAACTGAAAATGGGAACAAAGGATTTACCTAGAGGGACCTACATCCAGGTCCCTCAATGGCTGCTTAGCCACCTCCAAACAGGCCCGGGCCTGTGCAGATCTCTTGGACAACAAGCAAGCTTCAAGTTAAACCTGCTAAGAAAAAATGAAGAAAACACAATATGGTATTTTCTGATTTTGAAACCTTTTAAACCTTTTTTCAAATAACTCTCTTAAAAACTTTACTTTCAAAACACTTAAACCAAACAACTGATAATCCTGGAAAATCAAACCTTGAAACAAGATTTCACCAAAAGAAATCAATATTTCAGAAACTTGAAGATAACTTTTGAAAACTCAAAATTGCTTCAACAATTTTAATTTGGAACTCAGTATCCTAGCTCAAAAACATTTACCAACTTTTAATTAATCATAAAAGGAATTACATATAACAAACACCAACTTTATATTAATTAAAAGGGATTACAAGATTTTTGCTAGAAAAACTGGAACAAAGGGGTATGCACATGTTGCACCCTCCTTTTATAAGCTACAATAGAAGCTACTAGATAATAAAACCCTAATGGACGAATTTCCATGAATGCCCTTGGTCCTCTTGGGGAATCTTGGTCAATTTTTGGTCTCATGTGATCTTGTACTAGATGACAACTTAATAAAATGATCTTGGACCCTTCATTTGTGCTTGGGGAACAAGTAGAGGTATATGGGATGTTGATTTAGTCAAGGCCATGTGATGGGTGTAGCAGGGGAGGGGACAAAAGGTGGAGTGGTCGTTTTTTGGGTTGTGGGGTGTGTTGGGAGTGGGGTAGGGAGTAAAACCCCCAATATTAATTGGGGTTTAAGGTAAAGATTAGGGCAATTAAGACTGGGGGTTTTTAGGGTTTTTAGGATGAAGATGAATAAACAGGAGGTGTTTGATTTAGTTTAGGTTAATTAAGTTTTAAAAAAACGTTTACCACCATTTTTGTTTAACTAATTATTTAAAAATCAGTTTAAAACAAGTGGAGAGTGAGGTGGACAAGGGATGAAAGCTGATTGGGTGGAAAGAATAAGTGGGCTACGTGTTAGTGTGGGAGTGGGTAATGGAAGTTTTCATGTCTGGCAGTTTTGGCCCCTTGACTCCTTTTGTCTTGCTACTTGCTGAATAAACATTGTCAACGCCCAAATCACACTTATCATCTTTTGCCAACTTGCTGAAAATGGCCCATCATAGTTTCAATCTTTTTCCAAGGACCACTTATGTAATTTAAGCATTCTTCAAGGGCTAGATATGCATACTCTTGGTAATTTAGGGACCCCAATGTAATTATGAGTTTTACAAGGGTATAAATTGCCAAGTGTTCAATAGTAGAGGGACCATTCTTGCCAATCTTCAAAACTTCAAGGTCATTTTTGGAAAATCCATTCTTGGGCCCGGTTCATTGTGCGACTTCGTTTCCCGTGTTCGTTTTTGATTTATTCTTGTGATCTTTTTGTCATTTCCTCAATATCCGTACATAAAATACACAAGCAACAAACACGAGCATATATTTGGCAGTTTTAATGATATTTTATGCATTTTAAGCCCGATTTGGACGATGAGACTATGTATAAAAGCAGTCTCATCAGGGAGTTTACTCCCACATGCTTAAACATTGAGGACAATGTTTATATTAAGTGTAGGGGGGGGACTTCTATCGAAGTTAAGTGGCTCTTTTCCTTGTATTTGTCCTCATTTTAACCGGAAAATCAATTTTTCGACATTTTTCAAAATTTTTGATCTATTTTGGCCCATTAGTTTTTCCCTTTGTATAGTTATTTTCCTTTTTTACTTAGAATAAAATTTTAATAAAGTTGTTTTAATTTTCAAACGTTGTGAATCTTTTGACTCAACCCGAGTTTACTTATCTAAGTTTACTCTATCTAGTATCCTTAACGTGTTTAAGTCAAGTTTTGATAAGCTTTTATATAGGGAGCTATAAAACGCGAAAGTCTTAACTCTCACGGGTTAAGAACAAAAACTTTTCGCAAGTTCCTATAATTGATCCTAGAGAGTTGTTTATCAAGGGAACTTTAAAATGCGATTTCTAAACTTGAAAAAGTCTAAGAGTTTGCAAGATCCTATAGACGACTCGAAAACCCAAAACTTTGATCTAATAGGCTAAGCATCCACGAGTCTCATCCTTGAGATTTTAAACTGTGGAGAACGAGAGATGATAGAGTTAATTATATGTTTGGTATCCTTTCGTGAATTTATGTGAGTTAATTATAAGCCTATTCTCCCATCGCTTGCTAATAAATTTATCTGCAATAAATAAGGTTGTACGATTTGAAAAGTTACTTAGCTTCTAGCCCAAGATCGTTTAAAATTGCTCGGTATGGATTAGAGTTCATAGCCAAGGCATAACTTATTGAAGCGGGACGCGAAGATTGGCGAGTCCAAAAAGGCCCTAACAAGGAATGAGGGCTATATTTTGTTGCTAAAGATCCCAAGTGATGTGAAGAATCATTAATAAAAAATCAATATGAAGGATCGAGACACACGATGAAAAGCAAATACTCCCGTAAAGATCATGGAGAAGTCTATCTAAAAAGGCCCTAACAAGGTATGAGGATAAATAGATCCAAGTCCAAAAAGGAGGCGGATCGTTGTATATCAAAATCCCAAATAAAGATTGGAGAAAAATGAAGAAGTCGTGGTCCAAGTATGAAGAATCTCTCAAAACTTCAAGTAAAGAAATTCCTATTATGAAGAGAAGGCCATCATTTCATGAACGTCTCTCAAGATTTGAAGTATAAAGTCGCTGCCAATTATCGGTCCAAGAAAGGTCTCAAATCGTGAAGCGAGTTATGCCAAGATATGAACTTTATGAGGTCCCGAGAAGCAGTTTTAAAAGATTTTGTCCTTTAGCTAACTATTGATTAAATCGTCCCACTTTATTTTTAGCCTAAATAACTATCGAAATAAGTCAAACAATGCATCCTCGTGATCATTCACGACAATAATGAAATATAAGAGATACACCTAGGAATAAGGGAGTCTAAGTGAATAATTGGCCCACATGAGTTCGTGGTAGTTTGCTAACTTATAATAACAATGCTCTCGTTTTTAAGCTTGGTTTGGAGAATGTGAAAAGTTGAGAATGATGATTATTCATGACATTTCCAAAACCCGTAGGTATGTGTAGAATCTTGATAACCTATGAATCTATGAAGTGGGTTGATGCTTTCTAGAGAGAGAAACTAGAGAGAGAAAGTGAGAGAAAATGTGTGTCTTCTTTATTGAATGAAAACAAGAAATGAACAACAACCACCCCTTTCCAAGGAGGAAAGGGGTATTTATACTTCCAAGTCATATGTGGACTTGGGCCGGCCCATGACAAGCCCATGGACCGGTTCTTACTTAACTTAATAAGTAACTATTAACTACGAGCTATTACAAACATAAATAATATTGTGGAGTGACCGATACTTCTAATATACGTAAAAACGTATTTCTAACAATCTCCCCCTAAGGGAGGTCACTCCACGTTACAAAGTTCTAAACCTAGCATACTATACTAAGTCTTCGTTCTTTAGCTCGTAGTCTTTTCTTCTTTTCATTCTTTTGTTGTGAATATGTTGGTTTGATCTTTTTGGCTTTGGCTTGAGAGAATTGTTCTTTTTGGCCTTTTACGTGCGATCTTTGCCTTCTTGTGAATTTTGCCTCCTCGTGACTCCATGTTCCACACAATTATGTCTTTTTGTTGAATTCTCGAAAGTTTCAGAGTTTGGTACAGCGGAAGACTTTATCTTGTACTTTCTTGAATTTTTGCTAAAGTTTGATGCAGAAAAACATAAGCATGTGGGAACGACTTCTACAGGTACACCGCAACACCACCGTCTTCACTGGTACACAACAACGCCACCGTCTTCAACAGGTACACAGCAACGCCACCGTCTTTAACAGGTACACAGCAACGACACGGATAAAATGGCTTTGAACATTTTATTCTAATTCGGTAGCATTTTACCTCCGGTCGGTGAAGACCGTTGGACGATATTAGATATCGTACCCGTGACGGATAGTTTCAATTAAGTAACTTCCTGATAGGATTTCACGGGTAAACCCGTTCTCTTTATTCGACCGTCCAAAGCTGACTGCGAACATAAAGAGTGAATCACTTGGATAAATTATCCTTGTGATTTGAAGCCGTCAATTCATGAAACCTAGAACAAGTGAATTTCAATTAAGATTTTCACCATCGTTGCTTTCCAGTTGTCACGAGCTCAATTCATAAAGAATCTTGCACGTCACCTACCAAGTGCTGTTTGATGTTAACACTAGAAGGATTTCCACTCGTCACTGTGATCAATAAAGAGTCACTCTGAGTGTTCTGGCAAGATCATATGATAATGCGTAGAGGCCTGGAACGAGTTTAAGTTCAATTAATAATTAAACCACTTTTTCCTTCCAGTTTTTCACAAGATTGGTTCTAAAAGAACCGCACGTGTAACCTACCATGAGCTTGTTTGATGTTGGCTCAAGCCGGATTTCCATCTTCATTGTAATACTTACGTATTACTCAGATGTTCTGGCAATATTACAGGAATATTGCGTAGGACTCATGAAAATCTCTTACTTTTCACAGTGTGTGAGAAAGCAAGGAATAAATGGAAAGTGTCCTAATGAGAATTTTGATGATCTCTTGGCTCTAGACTCAATTGTGCGTTTTGATTTTAGTGAGCGATGGCCGGAGAGGAGTGCCACCTTTTCAATACCAGTCTATTCGGAGTGAATAAACCAATAGATAACGTGTTGATCTCCGTGTGATTAAAACAAATACCTTTTGAGAGATATTTGAGTTAGCTGGGAAGGGTTGTGCATTGCATCACTGGGTCCATGATGTCTTTCTTCAATACCGAGAATCATTAGCAAAAATGACCTCAATAGCATATGTATTGACCCGGTTTCTGCTTAATTTGTAAGGAGGGCTTCTTTCTTTACACCCTTTATCTTTACAATTCTTTTTCATTCTTCAACCCCTTCAATGCTTACCAATACGTCATCACTAGCACCTTGTTGTGATTGTTCCAGTGCTAGCTTAAGTACTTGGTCGGCATTCAGCTACGTTCACATTCTTTCTCCATCTTTCCTAGGACTTCTAATTCTATCTAGGGAATAGTCCTTGGGAAGATACCATCGGCTCTGATGAATCATTGGACTAAACCTATTCCTACCACCCTTTTGTCACCATATTCGTCGTGAATTAAGCGTGTTTTGGGAAGGAATTGCCACCATGAAAAATCATTAAAAATCACCTAAAGTACTTGTGATATTGAAATCAAAAGTTTCGTACCTTAGGTGTTTTTGATCATCAAAAACGCTCCCCCTTAATACGTGCTTTACACATATTAAGTTGGATTATCGTTAAATCTTTTTCATCTTTTAGCCAAGTATCACTTAAGTCTCCTTAATCCCATTTTCTCCCCTTATCCAAAATGTTAACCATTAATATTTGGGATATTGAATGGATTAACCGGTCTATGGGTAAAAAATGAAATCGATGTTTGGCCATAGAACATGTGAATGCTCCCCCTTAAGTTAATAAGGGATAGTTGTAGTGCTTTAGTATGATATATTTTGAAAGATTTAGAATCTCGTGAGAAATTCTTGAAAAATTATCATACCTTAACACTACATCAAGCCATTAAAGCACAATATTCACAAATATACATATTCACAATTGAAAAACCAATATAAAGTGGACCTGAGATGTACGACCCATTAGATGGATCGTTGCAGTAGCTTGTGGTGCACTAAATATGGTCTACCACCAACAAATCTTTCCAAGCTCCTCATCAATCTACGTTCACGGAGCTTTTGTTCAATCTTCTTGATCACGTACTTCGCCATTTGCCGATAACCCGGATGCCAATCCTCCGTCATCTCTGGCAAAGTCACACCCGAGTTAAGATGCTCCAATTTTCCTCTGACTTGTAGAAGAGTCCCATCACTGTACTTATAAAGCTCACCCACCCTCATAAACTTCATTAAACCTCGACTGTTCAAGTAGAAAATGCCGCAATTTGGAACAAAAATGCCGGTATAGGGACATCTATCTACATGTTGAGGTAGAACTTGATTCACTGGACGGGTTAAGTTGAGCTTCCTTTGGTAGCTTTCGACTCCCAACTGCAGATCTTCAACTCGTCTCTTGATAACAACGCTTCGTGTGAACATACGAAGTGCCGTATTCAAGGCAATGAGGTCTTCACGAGGAATATGTGTGAGTTGATCGCGGGTCATCAGGAGCAACATATCTTCGATATCCTCAAGGCGAATGATAGAAAAATCTCCCTGCTGGATTTTGTATTCTCTGTCATCCTCCCTTTTCAAACGAATCTCCGTCACATGATAATAGCCATTCTTGGCTTCAGTTTTCAGCCCTAAAATACTGGAGATGCGGATATCGGATCTAACGTTACTTCCTGAATTGACTAGACAGCAACCCCTGTACGCCCTTCGGACTCGTTCGTCCCAATGAGATGCACCTATAACAGCATACATATCATAATTAAGAGTTACCCTTGGGACCCAGAGTCGGTTTACCTTTTCCTCGATCCAGGGTATTGTCCCCCAGTTGGCAGCTTTCAGCAAGGTCAAGGATGTTGCGTACTTTGATGAACCCTTCAGAAGATACTCAAGATCATAGGTGACGAAGAAGTCGAGAGCTATCTGATTATCTTGAGTAGGATCAAGTGGAGGTGGAGCTCTTTCTGATTCATGAAGACCTGGCCGTTGAACGGTATTCAGAGCTTTCAGGATCTCATCGGCATAATACTCGAACTCCATTCGGGTTAACCGGGTTTTGGCGCGAAGTTTCTTATCCTTCAGCGCTTTCTTCACCAAAGATGGAGTAACCGAAGTCTTATACTCATGACCAAGAAATGCACATAAGTCAATCGGACTACGGATACGGAGATATAAAACATCTTTGTCAG
This sequence comes from Glebionis coronaria, assembly GCA_025667525.1. Classification (NCBI taxonomy): domain Eukaryota; kingdom Viridiplantae; phylum Streptophyta; class Magnoliopsida; order Asterales; family Asteraceae; genus Glebionis; species Glebionis coronaria. Next base: position 1,334,725 of record JANFOE010000217.1, read on the forward strand.
CGTCTATGATCGGATCATATTGCGCTGCTGCCGTGATCCAAGCCTGTGGCGGTGCAGTCTCGTCAATCTCCAACGTGTCTGCCCAGTTTTGTGTGCTTGGTTCAGGAACCGTAGATTGTTGTGCTTGTTGTAGAGGAGTAGAAACACGAACATCTGTTGGTTCTGATTCAGGCATCTCGGTGGTGTCATGAACGGGTGAGTGTTGTGCAGCTTCGGGTTCCGTTACTGATTCTGCAATCACAGGAGCAACAACAACAGGACTAATAGGGTTAGTGGTAACAGGTATAGATACATCAATAGAGGTACCAGGAATCGATGACGTTGTAGTAGCATTCACATCGTGGCGCCACTTAGATCGTCTTGATTCCGATGATGTTGATTTGTCCTTCTGCGCTGCATCTTTCTTGGACTTGGTTCCAGACTTAGCAGGTTTCTTGGAGCTGGTAACCTTATCTCCCTCTTTAGGCTATTCACCCCCATCATCATCCTCATTGTTATCCCCGTTGCTCCCCCTAGCACTCTCCTCATTACCATCACCACCATCATCGCCATCATCATCATCATCATCATCATCCTCATCCTCATCATCATCACCATTATCGTCATCTTCATCATCCTTTTCTTCTTCTTCTTCTTCTCCACCTTCATCTTCACCAGTACCCTCTTCTGCTTCACTTTCTTCCCTTTCTTCCTCAGGTAGAATGTGGTATGGTACCACACTTCCAAACGTTTTAAATAACCTATCATCCTCCATGATAGCGTCATTCAGGGATTTGTAGAGAGCCCGTTGAATCCTAGATTTATCAAACGATCCAAGTTCCACCATACGAGCTTTAAGGATCTTCTTTAATTCAAAATCCGTTAACTCATAAGCAATTTTGTAGGCGGATTCTGAAGGATTAGATGACTTGATCATCAAGTTATCAGCTGTTAGTGTCTTCAACTCATCACGCGGTTTAGGCATAATGGATTCAACGGATTCTTTCACTCTCTCTTCAACAGAAGCTTCAAGTGCTTCTTTCTGCTCCTTGTATCTATCCCTCATCGCTTGAAGTCTAGTGATACGTGCAGCATGCTTATCAGCCTCAGCCTGTTTAACCTGAGCTAGTTCTTCTTCATGAGCTTTTCGCGTCAATTCCATATCTGCAGCGAACTTAGCAAGCATCTCCTCTTGGGCTTTCCTAGATGCTTCTTCACTTTGAGCTCGTCTATGTAGCTCTTGACGAAGTTCATCCATTTCTCTTTTGTGATTATCCGTATGTTTATCCAACATTACGGCCATCACCAATGCAGCCATTGTAGATGTTGCAGAGCTGCTCTGGGTTGATGGAAGAGGCTCGGTTGTTACTACGGTACTAAGGATGGGAGTTATTGGTGGTGGAAGGAATGGTGTTGAAGCCGGTCTGGTTGGTAAGGGTTGGATTGGTGGAGGTTGAGTTGCTAAAGGTTGAGTAGACACCATGATAGTAGGAGCAACAGACTCCTTTTCAACACTTGCTGAAACTGGAATGGATGTCTCCTTCGAAGTAGAATACCGTTTAGGTGATCCAAACTCATCAATATCATTTGGTTCCTCGTACTCTTCTTCAACATTTACCCTTGCACCTGAACCACTACCGCCAGTATCTTTCCTACTCCTTTGAATTGCTATCTTCATCATTTGTCTCTCTGCCTTGTCAAGAATAGGATCAACAACATCTTCTTCGTCACGTAGACGTAACTCATCAGCCTTACCCTTTCCCTTCTTAACCTCAGTCTTTTTCTTCTTGGTTTCGGGTTCAGGTAAAGCAGCTGGTTGCTTGTGTTTACCTTTACTCTTCACTGTAGTAGACGAGTCTTCTCCAGTCTGAAGGCTTGCTTTCAGCTTCTTGATCTCTATTAGCAGTAGCTTGTAATCAGCAGAGCCTTTGATTTTATCCGTCAGAAGATAATCGGGAATAGGACCAGGAATCACACCACCAGATGGTCCTTCATGCCTTAGATCCACAGTATCATCAGCTTCTTCAGTGTGATAACGACTTGCTGCACGCCTATCAATAGTAGCATCATTTTTCATAAAATAATTAATGATAAGCTTGATAAACCGAGGATAAGGAAAGAAATTTGTCTTCAGCTTCTTGTTTTGGAAGAGTTGAAAGGTGAATTCTTCCCATATCAACAATCATAATCTGCGTTTGCACCTTTGTACATGCCATAGAAGATATTCATAATAGGACTGCGCAAAGCATCATGCCCACTTGTTTTCAGTGTAAGACATCTACTGAGAATACCCAACATTGCTCTCCAAGGTTGTCCTACTTTAGCAGTGGTAAATTCAGACGCAACTCGTATGTCAGGACATCCAATAGCATTGAATAACTCCATTAGTTCATCTTTAGTAGGATCCCTCGAAAATGACATGCCTTTGGGTGTATCCCGTATACCAAAAATCTTACGGAAGTCTGAAACTGTGAGCGTCTGTTGCTTGTTGTCGATGGTGAAGGTGATCTTGTTTGAAGTACTCTCCTTGGTAGCCCAGAACTCATACATGTACTCATAAGGCACCGAGGCAGTACTCCTAAGGGCGTTCTTGAAATGAGAGTGATCAAGGATTGCTATGGCTACTTTAAATCCATGGTGAGTGGATTTTGAGACTTGCTTCAGCCGATAATTGTTTGGTATGAACTTGAGGGTTCGTGCTTTAGCAATAGCGGCTTCTCTAGAGTCTTGGATTGCTTGTACTGTTGGATTAGTCATTGTATCTGCTTAAGATAAGACATGAAAGGTTGATGCACAAAAACATATAGATATATATCATTCTTACTTCTAAGCATAACACATTTCAACAACATAATTCAACAAGTACTTATAGCATGCAAATACTATCAATCAAACACCTCTTTATCCGGAACTTTCCTTCATTCGGAACTTCTTCATCCGGAACATTCCTTCATTCGGAACTTCTTCATTCGGAACATTCCTTCATTCGGAACTTCTTCATCCGGAACATTCCTTCATTCGGAACTTCTTCATTCGGAAGTTCTTCATTCGGAACTTCCTTCATTCGGAAGTTCTTCATTCGGAACTTCCTTCATTCGGAAGTTCTTCATTCGGAACTTCCTTCATTCGGAAGTTCTTCATTCGGAACTTCCTTCATTCGGAAGTTCTTCATTCGGAACTTCTTCATTCGGAAGTTCTTCATTCGGAACTTCTTCATTCGGAAGTTCTTCATTCGGAACTTCTTCATTCGGAAGTCCTTCATTCGGAAGTCCTTCATTCGGAAGTCCTTCATTCGGAAGTCCTTCATTCGGAAGTCCTTCATTCAGAAGTTCTTCATTCGGAACTTCTTCATTCGGAAGTTCTTCATTCGGAACTTCTTCATTCGGAAGTTCTTCATTCGGAACTTCCTTCATTCGGAAGTTCTTCATTCGGAACTTCCTTCATTCGGAAGTTCTTCATTCGGAACTTCTTTCATTCGGAAGTTTTTCAGAAAATTCCTTCATTCGGAAGTTTATATCCATGTTCATCCGGAACTTTTTAAACGTAGCAATGATGATTAATTCTAAGCGCGTTTGTGAGATTTAAAGCAATCTAAGGCAACACCACATCATCTAAAGCTATTCCGAGTATATCCCACTTATAACCCAAATCAATTAAACCTAAATTAAGGAGTAAACCCTAATCTGGACTTAATCTAATTAAACGCATCATTTAACTGAATTAAGAGATGATTTAGGCTATTTAGAGATTAAAGATTGATGTGTTTACCTTTTAAATCGAATGATATGGATTGAATTTGAGTAGAATGCGATTTTGAAAAAGCTTGCGTGAGTTATCAATGGCGGCAAGTGATAGATAAACAGTGATGATAATAAAACGCAAAAAGGATGTTATGGTTTTGACTTAGGTCAAAATTTTTGCAACTTTACCATATTGTCACTTTTAACCCTACATTTTCACTCCTTTTCCGTTTTGGTTTATTACTTTTAATTTTTCCTAACCTTTGTTAAACTTAGCCATTATTAACTTTCACACGACTTAGCAATCGCAACCTATTTGCAAATCTTCCAAAATCTAAAGCAAGTCCTATCACCTTGAACGAGCACAAGTCTTTTGAAGCAATACCACTCATTTACCATTTAGCCATTAATATTCCACAATCACTTTTGAAAAAATCAATTTGATGACGAAGATGATTTAATATTTTCTCCCCCTTAAACGATGACCCGTTTTCTATTTAAAGAGCTGTAGTCATTGTTTAAAGAGTCAAATATTGATGAAAGCATTTCCAATTTGTATCTTGAAAAAGTTTGATTCGTGGTGTCAATAAGATTTCTCTTATTTTAACAAATTAATGCACTGAGACGTACACAAATTTATGTAAGACCAAGTTGTAAAGTAAACTTGATCCCTTTGCATGATTTGGCTTGTAAATCATGCCCGAGAAAATTAATTCCCGTTCTGAGCCAACGTTTTCCAAGGAAATACGTGACTTTAATATGAAAACCGGGTTGCAGTCAGAAATAACTGCAAGCCATAATGGGCATGTTTTAAAAATGTACAACTTTTATATGGACTCTATTTATGGCACCGTGTCAATGTTAATCGACATTTCTAAGGCCGTAAATATTACCGTACTAAAAGACATGCCCGATTAAAAAACGAAAAATATTTTTGGTTTTTCTGGATTTTATAATTTTTATGGTTTTTGTAGGTTTTATATTTTTTATGGTTTTTGTTGGTTTTATATTTTTGTATTTTCTTTTTGTGGTTTATATATTTACTATAATATACATGATCACGAACAAAGGATACTCTGAATAGTTTACCACGACTATTCAGCTGATTCTTCTACCAACTCTTTGAGAGTCGCTGGAGTGAATGATTTCATGCCAAGCTTGTCGATCAAAAACTCGATTCGTCCTCGATCTAAGGCTTTGGTGAACATATCCGCCAGCTGGTACTCAGTAGTGACAAAATACAGCTCGATCACTCCGTTCTCCACCTACTCCTTAATGAAATGGTATCGAATGTCTATGTGCTTGGCCCGGGAGTGTTGAACATAGTTGCAGCAAAGGGCAATGGCGCTCTTGTTGTCACAATACATCGGGATTTTGTTAAATCCCAAACCGTAGTCAATTAATTGTGATCTCATCCAAAGGACTTGAGCACAACAACCGGACATGGCGATGTATTCAGCCTCCGTGCTAGAAATTGCAGCGCTTTTCTGCCTTTTTGAAGACCAACTGATCAATCTATCTCCAAGGAGTTGCACAGATCCAGAAGTGCTACGCCTCGTGTCTTGACACCCAGCATGATCATCATCTACGTATGATATTAAAGCAATAGAGGAATCTTTCGGATACCATAGACCATGATGAAGTGTTCCTTTTAGATACCGAAAGATCCTTTTCACAACATGTAGGTGCTTTTCGGTAGGCCGAGCCTGATACCGGGCACACATGCATACAGCAAATTGCAAATCAGGCCTGCTAGCAGTCAGATATAGAAGGGTGCCGATCATTCCACGGTAAAGTTTTGGATCGACAATAGTCCCATTCCTATCTTCATCTAACTTGGATTTCTCCACCATTGGAGTGTCCACGGGGTCACAATTATCAAAGTTATATTTCTTTAAAGATTCTAGAGCATATTTGGATTGATTAATAAAGATGCCTCTGGGATTTTGAGAAATCTGTAATCCTAAGAAAAATGAGATTTTTCCCATCATTGACATCTGAAAGCATGTGGACATTATCTTCTCAAATCGATTTGACAATTCTATGTTAGTGGCAGCAAATATTATATCATCAACATAAATTTGTACCAGAATCATGTCGTTTCCCTCCTTGAGAGTGAATAGAGTGGGGTCCACCTTGCCTTTGGAGAAGCCTTCCGAAATGAGATATGTTGACAGGAGATCATACCACGCGCGTGGAGCTTGTTTCAACCCATAAAGAGCCTTCTTAAGCTTGTACACATGATTAGGAAACTCCGTACTGACGAACCCATCCGGCTGACTAACATAGACTTCTTCCCTTAGTTCACCGTTCAAAAATGCCGTCTTCACATCCATTTGATAGACGATCATGTTCATATGAGCAGCATACACAAGGAATAGTCTAATCGCCTCCAATCTTGCCACAGGAGCAAAAGATTCTTCAAAGTCTATACCCAAGGCTTGTTTATATCCTCTAGCAACCAATCTAGCCTTATTCTTCAATACCGCACCCATCTCATCAAGTTTAACCTTATAAACCCATAACAAGGTAAGGATGTTAACCTTGTCAGGGAGAGAAACCAATTCCCATACTTCTAGACGTTGGAATTCATTTAGTTCCTCCTGCATGGCTTCAATCCAAGATGATTGAGTCATAGCCTGCTGCCAATTTTTAGGTTCAACTTCAGAGAGAAATGCGTCAAAGTAGCAATATAGTGCACTCTCTTGTAATTGGTGGCGTGTAGAGACTGGTCTATATAGATCTCCAATGACATTCCTAATTGGGTGATCTTTTGTCCATTTGGTACTATGATTTTCAATCCTAGGTGGTCTGGAGTGAACAATAGAAGGAGCTTCTTCTGAGGTAGACGCGGCTGAAGGGTTTTCAGGTATCACTAAACCAAAGAAAGGAAGCTCTTGCAGGTGAGCATATTCCAAATCGTGATCAATAGAATCCTCTTCCACATCATTAGGCACAAGTAGGGGTGACGATTCAGGTGTAGTTTGAGAATCACTTGGTGAAGGTGCATCCTGTTCAATGTGAATTGAAGATGCATTAGATAAAGCTTCATTGGCTGGAGCAACAACTTCAGGAATTAGAGCTATCACTACGGGTGCTGGAACTTCATCATTTGGGGGATCAAAGAATTCGTCAAACAACGGTTGAAACAGTTTATCCCACTCGGGCCTTGATGGTGGTAAAAATGATGTAGAAGTAGGATTATTGGGAACTAATCCGAAACTAATAGCACCGGTTCCCATCTCATGAAGCGCGGGTTCAGAGCTGTGTTGCTCAGAAGCCATCGCTGTCAGCTCATCGAAATCTGCGTCCATAGTTTCTACAATCTTGCCAAGACGACGGTTGTAAATTCGGTATGCTTTCTTGGACGGTGAGTAACCAATGAAAATACCTATATCGGCTTTCGGTTGAAGCTTACCGAAGTTCTCACTATTAATGTTTGGATAACAAAGAGCACCAAACACATGAAAAAATGAAACATCGGGTTTACGGTCATGTAGAAGCTCATAAGGTGTTTTTCCATGGCGTTTCCGAATGATAGAACGGTTTTGGGTGAAACATGCAGTAGATATAGCCTCTGCCCACAAGAACAATGGAGCGTTCGCATAAATAAGCATAGTCCTAGCAGCTTCCATAAGTGTACAATTCCGTCTTTCAACGACACCGTTTTGTTGTGGAGTGCGTGCAGCGGATGTTTCATGTGAGATACCAACTCCTTCATAGTAATCACGAAGAGTCTGGTTGACGAACTCTGTTCCATTGTCTGTACGAATACGGCGGACAGTAGTATTCAAACGTACCTGAATGAATTTCAGAAAAGTGATGATAGCCTTCGGTGCTTCATCCTTTGTACGTAGAAATCTAACCCATGTAAACCTGGAGAAATCATCCACGATAACCAGAATGAATTTCTTACCGCTCACACTTTCAGTTCTCATTGGTCCACAAAGATCCATATGCAAAAGATGAAGTTTTTCTTGATTGGTGTCTTCAGCTTTGGGCTTGTAAGATTTCTTGGTACTTTTCCCCCTTGAACACGCGGAACATAAATGGTCCTTGTGAAATTTAAGCTTTGGAAGACCACGAACTAATTCGTTTTTAGCCAGATGATTAATAGCATCAAAGTTAAGATGAGATAATCTGCGATGCCATTACCATGACTTGGTCTTAGATGCTTTAGAGAGAAGACATACTGGAGAGGCGGCCATCATGTCTTGTAAGGACAAGGTATAAAGATCACCACGAGATCCCTTCAACAAATCTTTTCCTTCCAAGTTGCGGATGAAACAAGTGTGTTGTCGAAAAGCAACCTCAAGGTTGGAATCACAAAACTGTCCTACTGAGAATAAATTATGACCAAGACCTTCTACATAGTATACCCTTGAAATCGTAACGTTTCCAATCCGATATTCACCATACCCCATTATCTTTGCAATATGATCATTCCCAAATTTAACCGTACCAAGAAACTTGCTGACGAAATTTAGGAGCATCGAGCGATCTCCGGTCATATGTTTTGAACAACCGGAGTCCAAATACCAGAGGATGATTTGGACCACCTGAAAATATCACCACACGAAGACAATGTAGAGGTATCGGAATCTGAGTGTTCCTTGTTATTAGCAGGTACAGATTTAATAATCTTAGATTTGCTAACTTTAGGTTTCCTAGATTTCCTAGCCTTCTTCTTCCTAGTTGGTGGTGTAGATTCTAGTTGGCTTAAATCCTGTGGTATTTCTTCACTGATAGGCGCTATAGTGGGGGCTGACCTAATTAAAGGGCGCTGTTTCCATACTTGAGTGCGAGTGTTCCTAACTAAAGGACGCTCAGACCTAACCTCAATGGATGCATTCCTAGTTAAAGGGCATATTGTTCCATCTAATGTGAAGGTCCTACCAGTGGGACGCCATTTCCAGCCAACCTGGGCACGAGTTCTACCCGTTGGCTTCCATTCAAGACCATTCTTAATGGCATTCATTTCATTCACATGATCAATAAGACACAAATCATGACGTTGGGAAAACATACATTCATTACAATTCCAACAATTCAAATTAGAATTCACGAATGGTTTTGGCTTCTGCACAGGCGCAGAGCTTTTAGTCTTAACATGATTCTTTTTATTTAAAACTGAACTAACATTCCTATGGTGAGCTTCTACTTTCTTCTTTTTGGCACTACTAGTGGAGGGCTTGATCTTATCTTTCTTGACTGGCGATCCTTTAGCCTTAGTAGTCTCTTTTAATCCTGTAGAAGGCAAAGTGGGAACATTAGCAACAGATTTTAAAGGTGCCTTACTTGATTGTGCCAATGACAGTTTTGCTCCTGGAGTCTTATTAAATGGAGTTACAGCAATGGGCCTATTAGTAAGTAGTGCAGAGCCTGGTTTACCTATGTATTGCAAATATGCTAAGCAATATTGAACTCGCTTAATATATTCATGAGCCAAATAATAGTAGCTACTTGAGGGATCTAAGGCATAAAGATCGTCTAAAATATCCCTAACAAGATCTACATGCTTAATGGCATTCCTCATATAATCATCGTAGGTAACCGGGTTTCTCTTATGAAGCGGATTCTTATAAAGCACTACTGACTTGGTTGTTGGAGCACTAATGGATGGTGCAGAGTTGGTAGCTAAGTTATCAACAACTTCTTGTCGGGTGAGAAGAAGTGTCTCCTTTAACTCGGCCAAAACCATGTTTTTGTCAATGAGCAGGATGTTTAAGTCAGAGATTTCCTCACACTTTTGGTTCAGTTGTTCAACATAAGATGGTTGATGTGCCGCATTAAAAGTGAAGCGTTCTTCTAGTGAACCATAAAGAGCGGATAGTCCCTGTCTTGTCCGATCCATCTCCCCTAGAACAGACGAAAGTCTAATTTCTAAAACCTGGTTTTTAGACTCTGCAGCCTCTAGTTCCAATTTGAGTGTTTCATTTGATGACACATCTCTCTTCAATCTCATAATCTCTTCCTCTAATGCCTTAACAATTGCAATCATCTTGTCACTCGTCTCAACACCGTTTTCACAACCATTTGATATCAAAAGATCCTCATTTTGAGTTTGTTGTTTTAATTCTAAAGATATACAATGTTGTTCTAGTTGATTAAAGCGTTTTGAAAGTAAATTGTAAGAATCTTGTAGCTTTAAAAACTCAGCGTTAGATTCGTGACAAGAATGATTATCTACCTCATTTACAGTATCAGCAACATTTACAGAAAGATCACAAACATCATCACAAGTGTTCACAGCATCACAATTAATCATAGCGGATGTAAGCTCATTCGAATAATTAACATTTACAGTAGTAAGCACATAACACGAGATTACTACAGACAAGAATCGGTCATATTCGGTTAAAATCTTTTCTTTTTCAATTAGTTGTAGTTCGTAAGCGGTGTCTGTGACAATCCGTCAATTTACGATTGATATTTTATTCTCAAATATTATTTGAAAATATTATTTTAATGTTACAATATGAACTCACTTATTTTTGGGAAGAAATTTGGATTTACGTCTTGAAGTAGCATCGACTACGTTTAAACCGAAGGATTCTACGTTACGTGCTTACGTTTACATACACCGTCTTTGGTGACAGTCCGACATTTCAGAAAATAAATTTATCCGTAAATATTATTTTGGAGTTTAAATTTGTGTTGGTTCGTAAACTCACAAATTTACGAGAAGAGACTAGGACTTACGATTTTATTTTAACGTCCTTTACGACTAAACCGGAAACCTTAGGATTACGTATTTACGTTTTCGAACTCCGTTTTTGATGAAACAATTTTTATTGGACTCGTTTTATGACGTTGATTCATAATTTATAAAAAACGTTTTTCGTAAAACGACCCGAGGGCACGCAAATCGAGGAAACTAGAATCGAGGAGTACCCGTAAATAAATGGGATGAGACAAGTGGGACACTTGTCCCACCCCACTCCCAAAACCGGCCAACTTAAGCTAATACACCCTTAGGTGTCAAACATACACATACTAAGTTACACTTGTAACTTAGCTTCACATGGAAGCTTACACCTTCCATCAAAAACCACTAGCTAGATTACTTCTTCCCATTTGCAACATGCAAAACCATCTCAAAACTCTCTCACCCTCCCTTGATTGCTGTCCCACCATCATCATCAAACACCACCTTTCATACAAATTTTAACCATAAACATATGTTATAATTAACATATGTTAATCTCCATTCAAAAAGATGAAGATTGGTGCAACTTATAACATCCATGGAGGAGTTTTCATGGTGTCATGGGGCTAATTTTCCACAAGGAGTTGATGAAGATTGGAGGTCTTGAAGATGGTGTTGGCTAATCACAAGTTTCACCATCAAAATCCATGTTTTGATCACAACCTACATGTATTTTATTTCCTATTGTATATATTTATGATGATTATATGATGATAAAAATGTTATGTGGGGATTTGTTGTTGATAAACATGATTAAAAAGGTGAAAAACCATATGAAACAAGGTTAAAATCTTGGTTAAATTTAATGGCTGTATAAAACAGTAAAGAACCATATGGTAAACTGATAAAATGATGAAGTATAATGGATTTACAGTAAGCTATGGGTCTTGTACACATGTTAGAGTTGGCCATGCAATGGAATCATCGTAATGAGTGAGATATGATCAAAACAAGTTTAGGGTATAAATCTGAGGTTACTGTTTTAGACGATTTTTAGAAAATATTTAGAAGATGATTCAACAGTAGATATAGGAGAGTTAAATGTAGCACATATCATGTAGTTTATGTGATAAAAATTTGAGCTTCTATCTCCATATAGAACTCAAGATATGGCAGTTTTGGTGAAGATGAAGTTAAAAATCAGATTTTTGGAAATTAAAGAATAATACTATTATATAAGCACTCACATTTTAATATATAAAATGTAAAATAAAAACCCACTAACTTATAAAACTTATTTATATAAATATATATAAAAGGTTACTCAAATGGATAAATTATATAAATGGTGGTGAAATAATGTTTATAAGTAATAAAAACTATAAACATGATTTTACAACTTTTTCGGCTATTGCCGTAAAATTAACGTTTTTGTTAAATAAAACTTAGATGGTTGGACCCGTCTAATGAAAACTTTATAAAACTTATATACTGATATATAGACATGTATAACAAGTAAAAACCGATAAAACCCGAACTATAGGGCATACGGACATTAACAAGTTAAATAAACATATTGGACTAATAAATGGACTAAATAGGATAAAAACTTGTAAAAAGAATCTATTGGGTTTAACCCATTTGGGCCCAACATGGAAATTATATATACTGATAATATAAGTACAAAAAGGATTAAAACAAGTTAAAGAACTTATAATAGGCTTATTGGACCTAAAACACGTAAATGGGTAAAACTAGTAAACTAGTATAAAAGTTATCGAGATATAACACTAAAATGAGTAAACGAGAATATGTAAACCCACTTGATCATCATATATATATAATCATCATATGTATACATAATTGATATTTTTATAAAGTCATTGGACAAACGTCTAAGACCGAGTATTATTTGTCTAGGTTTCCGTGATTGAAGCACGTACCGTACATCCGAGTTGCCGATAACCCGCCTTCCCATATCAACGTGAGTTCATAGGCTCGCACTCTTTTAAATGTTTTATAAACCCGCGAGGGAGAAAACATGTTAGTTTTTACAAAATTAGGACACCATTTGTCCCGATTGTTTGTTTATTGATTTTGGACCCGAATGATTGAATGACCCGATTGTATGACCCGATAAATGATTAATGGACCCGATAGATGAAATAAAATGGATTATTAAAGTTAGGTTATGTCACTAAAAGTCCCATTAGCATGAATTGTGAACTACCGGGATTTGGTAGACGCTTATGCATTTAATAGTACTATTTGGGGACGACCACCCCAGTTCGCGCCTTGACGGTTGATCCCCGCCGTGCCACATTGATTGGTAAGCGAATTTATGTATGAGAAGATTTCCATAGCGTGACCTTTGTGACGACACGCTACTTTAGATGGGCAAAATTGGTATCGGGTTAGCTACCCGTTTTGGTTTAGTAAGGTAACAATGTCATGCGGCTTATAATAATCCAAAAACTAACGAAATACTATTAGACGCTTCGAATTACGATGTATTGCCTGACTAGCAATACTGGGTCATACTATTGATATTATGTTTGTGTTTTGGTTTTCATAACCATATTCATATAACGGTTTTTGTTTTCATACAAACGTCATATGACGTATTGTATGATGTTTTTACGACATTGGCTCGTATAATAATTTTTAAAGCAAATGCCTATATTACGATTTTCGATAAGGATTTGTATAAAATGACTTTGGCTATTTCATGGCCTATTACAAAGATTTGTATAAAATGATTTTGGCTATTTTACGGCCTATTACAATGATTTGTACGAATTGATTTTTGGTACTAATTTTATACCAAAGTTATATTGATGGAATTTATTAAACTCTATGAATTCACTCGGCGTTATCGCTGACCTTTTCTTTTAACATGTTTTATCTCAGGTACTTGAAGGTAATTCTCGGGAAGACGACAAGAATTCATGGCCCGCACTTAAACAATATTTTTCCATTCAAATACTTTGTAAAACTTTGTATGAAATATAATGACTTGGGACCGATGTAACTTTGATGTTTATGAATGGAAATGATTTATTATTAAACGACGTGATTTTTTTACGTGTTGTCTATGATGTGAGTAATGTGCTATCCCGTAACACCAACTAGTCTTCCGCTGTACTAAGTCGTATAAATTTGGGGGTGTTACAGTTTGGTACCAGAGCTCTCGTTATTGAGAACGAAAGATTTTTAAAACTAAGGTTTTGAATAAAACTTTTCAAAATCTTTTAACTATAAACATTTTTCTAAAAATGTCTAAAAATCTTTTGACTATAACGGTGCCGAAGAATTCCCGAGTTACCGACAAGGCCAAGACTGAGAAGTGTTATTTTAATACATATATAAATAACTTGGATTATATATATATGATGTAATTTTATTACATGATTGTTTGATGATTATTTTGATTTTTATACGAGGTATTTATACGACGTCGATTGTCACAAGTAACCCTAAATCCCCTAGTAAATTAGTCGAAGCTATTCTCGTAGGAATTCTAGCTATCCAAGATCTAAACCAAGTTGTGGATATTTATGATCCCAACAAATGGTTGATATTCGTAGAAATGTAGATATTAGTTGATCGTGATATTGAAAAAGGATTGGCGAGATTAAATCTGATATCGATGTCATGACGATCTTTCTTATAGAGTGGAGTTTGACAAAACGTTACCACCTAGAAAGATGTCATCTGATTCGTTGTCATCCAATTCTTAAATTGAAATCGAAAGGGTGAATGTTGCACTTGAGGCTGTCATTGGAACCATTACCCAAAAGCCTCATGCCACTAGTACCTTTCCGAGAAGTCTAAGTTGAATGATCAAGTCATTTCATATTAATGACTCATTTGATAATTGTTGTTGTAAGAGCTAATAGGATTGGAAATTAAGTGTTGATTTATATTGAGATTGTATTGCCTTTACAAGGCCGAAGAATAAGATTGAAAGTATTGGAGATTGAGGTAGAATATCGAATTGAGTATAAGTTGGTTAAAACTTGAATAAAGTAAAATTTAACCCGAATGGAATATGAGATTGTTAAGAGGAAATCGTTAAGTTTTGTGATTGAATTATAAGGTTTTAAATGATTGTAGGTTCGTGTTAAGGGTTGTTCCTAGACCATTGTCCACTAACGAGAATGCCCAGTGTCCAAGAAATAAATTGAAGAAATCTTCTTCTGAAATGGGGACCGATGGATCTTCCGGGACATGCAGGACACCTAATGACTCTTGTAGATTAGTATTCATTGTGGTATCTTTTAAGAATAATCCCTAACTTAACTGAGATATCAGTTGGTAGGATGAGTTCTGAGAATTGTATGACATAGTGACATGTAATGTGTTACGGTACAATTTGACTTGTTTGCGATTAATGAAAAGACTACCTTTGATTACTAAATTCTACATGTATCGATGTTATCTATCTTTTATTGCTTCATCCTAATGTTCACATTAGTGATGCAACCATTGAACAAGTACTCATCTTGATTTGAGTTACGTTGTGAATCATTCTTCGTGAGTGCCATCGAGGTCATGAACCTCATGATTATTTGGCTAAGCTCATTTCCTATTGTATTGTAGTTAAGTTCTTGGTGAACAACTCTTCATCACTTTTCTGCAGATCACTCATTGTTTTTATAATGTTAAACAGTATCCCTTGAGAAAAAATTGAATTTTCATTACTATAAGGATTATTCAAAGTAAGATTTATAAGTGATTGTTATCGAAATGAGGTTGTTTATAAAGTATCTTGGAAAACTTATTTGTTTTCACAATAAAGAAAACCTTTGTAAATTTATTCATGTTTCTTATTTAAGAATTAAGCATGAAAATGTTTTTATTATAAACATGATCATAAAATTTTGACGAACTGAGTATTGCATCGTTAATCTTGAAATTGTATATAGTTGCGCGCCTACATACAATTTGGAATGGACTATGCAAGACTGATTAGTAGTCACCATAAAACTAATGAATAAACACTACATTTTCTTTGAAGACTGTGAAAGATTAAAATTTTAAAGAGATCTGCAAGAAGTGAAAAATAGGGACATAGTGTTAGGGACACCTACATATGTGCCCATAGCATCTATTCTTCTGAGTCGAATTTACTCATCTGTGGAAATTGTCTTATTTGACAATTGACAATTCATTCTTGTCCAATTCTCCCGTAGTGAGATTCCTAGAAAAAGTATATGATTACCGAGTGTTGATACCCGACTGGATGTATTGACGTTCTTATCATTTCTTATGATTTGATTTCATTTGAATGACCTGGGTAACGATCCGAGGAGCTTTCGAATGCGTACTCAAATTATGAAAACATGGGATATATTCATATTCGTTTAATGTTTTAGTCTGTATCTGATTTGAAATTCTCTCGCATAGATTATGCATTGACCTTACTCTTTTAATAGTATTTGTGTATCCTAATATCCCTGAATATGTGAAGGATTATGAATTATTATTAGTCTTTTGAGAAGTTCACATCTTATCGACGGCAATGAAACTGGAAAGTTTATAGTGCCAGTAGAATGGATTGATTGATTATGACATGACGACATTGTCTTAATTTATGGGAACTCGGATAGAATTCCCCTAAATGATAAGATGTTGATTATCAAAAGTGATCTAAATAATTCTTGATGGATGACCATATCACGCATTTTGACTTGAAATTATACCGTAAATGGTTGTGAATTAGTCATAGATATTATAATCTAGAATGAACTTAAAACGAATTTATTAAGAAGATAATTATGTTATCTGACACTTTAGGAGGTATTTGTTGACGAATTAACTAGACTTTCGCCATTAAGGCAAGTTGAAATTAGTATTGATTATATTCCCGGTGCTGCACTTGTGGTTTGTGCACTATACGTCAGCACCATCTGAATTTAAGGAATTACCGTACAACTGAGAAAGTTGTTGGGGAAAGATTTTGTTATACCAAGCCTGTCATCCTGAAGAGCTATGGTGTTATCTTTCCTTATACTTATAGATTACTGTGACTGAGTAAATTGACAATCGAAAACGATATCCATAACTCGAAATGGAAGAATTGTTCGATCATTTACAAGGTTCTAGCAAATTTGATCCATAGCATGGTTATCATCAACTTCGCATTTGCGAAAGAGATTATCTATTCCAATCACTACATCCGGTGCTTGTAATGAACATTATGAGTTCCACGTGATGTCGTTTGGATTGACCAATGCACATGTAGCATTCATAAATTTGATGGATCACGTGTGTAGGCTGTAATTTGACAAATTCATGCTTGCGATCATTAAGGACTATTTGTTTGTTAATACAAATAATAATGAGTTAATAATTAGTTGTAAATTGCCCTGAATTGGCTAAACAATGAAAACCTATACCTTAATTATTTAACGTGTGATTAAGGACTTAATCCTTTATATGATTTAACCGTGTAATTAATAGATAATGGAAGCTATATTGACTTTTCAAAGATTAGAACCATTAACGCTTAGGGATTAAAAACTTAATCCTTTATATAAAATGACCGTTGGATTAATAATGATAAGATGTATGCATATAGACTCTTCAAAAATTAAGAGCCCTTTTAAGACTTTGGATTTTACCAAAAAGAAATGGAAATATGTTTTGAAAAATGTTTTAACAAAGGATTTTTAAAGGGATTATTCCCTTATACACAAACCATTTAACTAAACTTCTGTTTAGGGGTAAATGTTTGTGTATACCTCAAAATAACTTAAGAAGGATTGAGTAAACCATTTATACCATGACTTGGAATTTGAAACGACAATTTTTGCTTTTCAAACTAAGAAAACTTTGACCAAAGTATAAACAAAGGTTTTTCGAACATTTATGAATCTTATTAAATATTTTCGATAAATCAACAAAAATCTTGTTAATTAAATTTAAATTTGTTTTGAACATTTTACATAATTGGTCGAACTAAGAAATTTAAAACTTTTACGCTTCATAAAAATTAACTAATAATTATTTAATTAATTATAATAGTTATCGACGCTTTAGACGACGGATTGAGTGAAACGGATAAAAATGTTAGTAAAGACGAAACTGAAACTTAGAAAACATGAGAAGTGAATATAGATACCGACGCATTATGTATAAAAGATAAAGAACCAGTTAGGACATGTTCCTTAATAATGAAGGTGCAAAATAAATTGCCGAACGATATAAAAATAAATAATGTTTGTAAAAAGGATAATATAAATAGTGAAAGGTTTCACGGCTAGTGTGAACCATTAGAGTTGAGAAGCCGATAGCGTTAAATGTATTAAAGACCACATGTGATTGTCTAAATATGGAGATTGTGAGATATAGTTATGTTGGAATTTGTAAGTATAAGTATTCTATTTATGTCATTTATGACTAAAAGTATCTTTTTCTGAAGAAGTTGTACTAATGACAATTATGAAGGCAGACATCGCCTCATACATTAATAAACGTCTAGCTATTTCAAAGGTCATCATCTGAATTTGATTCGATTTGGGTCATTGTCGACAGACTGACCAAATCTGCTAATATCATTCCCGTTAATGATAAATGCAAAAGAGTTATGTAAACATAGTGTGCCTGTATCGAACATCTATATCAAGATCCTCGCTTCGCATCGAATTTCTAGAGATTTGATCAGAAATCATTGAGAACGAACCTTGATGAGAGTACTATGTACCACCCCAAATCGAAGGGACGAGGTAAAGTAACGATACAAAGTAATATAAGTGCTGTTTTATGTTTGAATGATTGCCCTTTAGTAATAGACCGTATAATCGTTTTCCTTTGGAGAGATTATCATTGATAATCATCGTATTAGGATTGAGATCGAATATTGTTAGGATCCATATTAGAGCATCTTTAAGCAGGAGTTGAGATGAAGACACCCGACATACACCCATTGTGAGTTGGACATGTCCTTTAGGTTTAAGGTTTCCTACGATGGCAAACCTAACCTTACAAAATAACCGACCCGCGAGATCTGAAATGATTATTGAAATTAGGATTTGATTATTGACTGCCGATAGTTGGCAAGAGGTTATGTGAATGTGAAATGTAGATCTTGAAGTGCCAAATGGGTAGCGAAGTTATGCCACAATTTTTAACCTTGGAAAAAATGAAATTCATGATCTGACAAATCATTGGATATAAGTCCCCGTTGTATGGGACCATTGAGATGATGTAAAAGTTGGGATTGAAAGGCATATAAGCTGGATCTACCCTAGGACTTCAAAGACTGCGTGAATTATGTTTCGTAAATCGAACTTGATGGAATATCTATCAAGTGAAAATCTGATTGTTCTTAGTAAAGCTTAGATCGGCGAAAAGTTGCATTCATCAGAAACCCGTGAACATCATGGATAGAGAAAGTAAGTCAACATTAAGCCTGATCTTATTCCCGTGGTTATGTTTGATGAAACTCGCGTATTGTAACGAATTGCACTTGTGAGAAAAGACCGAATGTGGAGGAAATACCCACATGGCTTTAACTCTATAAGAAGCGAGTAGTAAGGTAAGATGATCTTTGAGGACAAAGATCCTGTTTAGGGGTAAATGTTGTGACAATCCGTCAATTTACGATTGATATGTTATTCTCAAATATTATTTGAAAATATTATTTTAATGTTACAATATGAACTCACTTATTTTTGGGAAGAAATTTGGATTTACGTCTTGAAGTAGCATCGACTACGTTTAAACCGGAGGATTCTACGTTACGTGCTTACGTTTACATACCCCGTCTTTGGTGACAGTCCGACATTTCAGAAAATAAATTTATTCGTAAATATTATTTTGGTGTTTAAATTTGTGTTGGTTCGTAAACTCACAAATTTACGAGAAGAGACTAGGACTTACGATTTTATTTTAACGTCCTTTACGACTAAACCGGAAACCTTAGGATTACGTATTTAAGTTTTCGAACTCCGTTTTTGATGAAACAATTTTTATTGGATTCGTTTTATGACGTTGATTCATAATTTATAAAAACGTTTTTCGTAAAACGACCCGAGGGCACGCAAATCGAGGAAACTAGAATCGAGGAGTACCCGTAAATAAATGGGATGAGACAAGTGGGACACTTGTCCCACCCACTCCCAAAACCGGCCAACTTAAGCTAATACACCCTTAGGTGTCAAACATACACATACTAAGTTACACTTGTAACTTAGCTTCACATGGAAGCTTACACCTTCCATCAAAAACCACTAGCTAGATTACTTCTTCCCATTTGCAACATGCAAAACCATCTCAAAACTCTCTCACCCTCCCTTGATTGCCGTCCCACCATCATCATCAAACACCACCTTTCATACAAATTTTAACCATAAACATATGTTATAATTAACATATGTTAATCTCCGTTCAAAAAGATGAAGATTGGTGCAACTTATAACATCCATGGAGGAGTTTTCATGGTGTCATGGGGCTAATTTTCCACAAAGAGTTGATGAATATTGGAGGTCTTGAAGATGGTGTTGGCTAATCACAAGTTTCACTATCAAAATCCATGTTTTGATCACAACCTACATCATCATGGTGGTATAAAGATTGTCCTCCTCATCTTCTTGTTATTTTGATTATGTAAACATGTATTTTATTTCCTATTTTATATATTTATGATGATTATATGATGATAAAAATGTTATGTGGGGATTTATTGTTGATAAACATGATTAAAAAGGTGAAAAACCATATGAAACAAGGTTAAAATCTTGGTTAAATTTAATGGTTGTATAAAACAGTAAAGAACCATATGGTAAACTGATAAAATGATGAAGTATAATGGATTTAAGCTATGGGTCTTGTACACATGTGAGAGTTGGCCATGCAATGGAATCATTGTAATGAGTGAGATATGATCAAAACAAGTTTAGGGTATAAATCTGAGGTTACTGTTTTGGACGATTTTTAGAAAATATTTAGAATATGATTCAACAGTAGCTATAGAAGAGTTAAATGTAGCACATATCATGTAGTTTATGTGATAAAAATTTGAGCTTCTATCTCCATATAGAACTCAAGATATGGCAGTTTTGGTGAAGATGAAGTTAAAAATCAGATTTTTGGAAATTAAAGAATAATACTATTATATAAGCACTCACATTTTAATATATAAAATGTAAAATAAAAACCCACTAACTTATAAAACTTATTTATATAAATATACATAAAAGGTTACTCAAATGGATAAATTATATAAATGGTGGTGAAATAATGTTTATAAGTAATAAAAACTATAAACATGATTTTTACAACTTTTTCGGCTATTGCCGTAAAATTAACGTTTTTGTTAAATAAAACTTAGATGGTTGGACCCGTCTAATGAAAACTTTATAAAACTTATATACTGATATATAGACATGTATAACAAGTAAAAACCGATAAAACCCGAACTATAGAGCATACAGACATTAACAAGTTAAATAAACATATTGGACTAATAAATGGACTAAATAGGATAAAAACTTGTAAAAAGAATCTATTGGGTTTAACCCATTTGGGCCCAACATGGAAATTATATATACTGATAATATAAGTACAAAAAGGATTAAAACAAGTTAAAGAACTTATAATAGGCTTATTGGACCTAAAACACGTAAATGGGTAAAACTAGTAAACTAGTATAAAAGTTATCGACATATAACACTAAAATGAGTAAACGAGAATATGTAAACCCACTTGATCATCATATATATATAATCATCATATGTATACATAATTGATATTTTTATAAAGTCATTGGACAAACGTCTAAGACCGAGTATTATTTGTCTAGGTTTCCGTGATTGAAGCACGTACCGTACATCCGAGTTGCCGATAACCCGCCTTCCCATATCAACGTGAGTTCATAGCCTCGCACTCTTTTAAATGTTTTTATAAATGTTTTATAAACCCGCGAGGGAGATAACATGTTAGTTTTTACAAAATTAGGACACCAATTGTCCCGATTGTTTGTTTATTGATTTTGGACCCGAATGATTGAATGACCCGATAAATGATTAATGGACCCGATAGATGAAATAAAATGGATTATTAAAGTTAGGTTATGTCACTAAAAGTCCCATTAGCATGAATTGTGAACTACCGGGATTTGGTAGACGCTTATGCATTTAATAGTACTATTTGGGGACGATCACCCCAGTTCGCGCCTTGACGGTTGATCCCCGTCGTGCCACATTGATTGGTAAGGGAATTTATGTATGAGAAGATTTCCATAGCGTGACCTTTGTGACGACACGCTACTTTAGATGGGCAAAATTGGTATCGGGTTAGCTACCCGTTTTGGTTTAGTAAGGTAACAATGTCATGCGGCTTATAATAATCCAAAAACTAACGAAATACTATTAGACGCTTCGAATTACGATGTATTGCCTGACTAGCAATACTGGGTCATACTATTGATATTATGTTTGTGTTTTGGTTTTCATAACCATATTCATATAACGGTTTTTGTTTTCATACAAACGTCATATGACGTATTGTATGATGTTTTTACGACATTGGCTCGTATAATAATTTTTAAGGCAAATGCCTATATTACGATTTTCGATAAGGATTTGTATAAAATGACTTTGGCTATTTCATGGCCTATTACAAAGATTTGTATAAAATGATTTTGGCTATTTTACGGCCTATTACAATGATTTGTACGAATTGATTTTTGGTACTAATTTTATACCAAAGTTATATTGATGGAATTTATTAAACTCTATGAATTCACTCGGCGTTATCGCTGACCTTTTCTTTTAACATGTTTTATCTCAGGTACTTGAAGGTAAGTCTCGGGAAGACGACAAGAATTCATGGCCCGCACTTAAACAATATTTTTCCATTCAAATACTTTGTAAAACTTTGAATGAAATATAATGACTTGGGACCGATGTAACTTTGATGTTTATGAATGGAAATGATTTATTATTAAACGACACGATTTTTTTATGCGTTGTCTATGATGTGAGTAATGGGCTATTCCGTAACACCAACTAGTCTTCCGCTGTACTAAGTTGTATAAATTTGGGGGTGTTACAGTGTCCATTTCATAAAACACTTTTTGAACTTCACCAATTTCAAACACAAGATTTTCCTTAAGAGATGCAAAACTTCCTTTTAGACTTTCGACAAACGGATTGATCTCATTTTTAAACACCTCGTTCATATGTTCGAAAGCCCATTCTCCGGCGTTTAAGCCATTTGAAGTCGTACATTCCAAAATGACCTTGTAAAAATTAGTAAAGTATTGATTAATCTCTTGCAAGTTTAACCATACAGTGCTAACAGGTGGAAGATCCTTTGGAATTTCCTTAGGACCTTCCATATTGACAAGTGTAGGAAATGTACTAGGGTTTTCTTCATCTAATATGTAGGTCGGTGCTGTTATGAGATCTTTGTCCATATGGAAGCGAATTCTAAAATCCGTTTTAGCAAGCTCCTTATTCATTTTAAAATAATCACACTCGGGATATTTTGCAGAATTGTATGACCGATCCTCATCAACTAGATCCTTACTTGTTCGATCATCGAAAAAACCAATCGGGTCTAAGGCCAATCCTAATTGAGTTGCATTATAAAGTCTTGGACTATGTCTTAAAGCTTGTTTTGCATACCTTGGGTTAGGGGGAAGGCCTTTTTGACGTGATAAGTTAAATTCTCTAAACGAAGCATCAAATAAGTGCACTAGTTGAGAAGCAGCGTATTGTCTTAAAAGCAAGTAATCTAGACTTCTAATCTTATTAGTAGCATTAATCTCCATTTCATTCTTCCTAGACTCGAGTGATTCAAAATCCGTTTGATGTTTTTGAAAATTAGTGACCACTAACTCCTTTTCTTTAAGTTCATTAGACAGATTTGCTCTTAAGTTTTCAATTTCTTGCAAGTGACCCATTTGTTTGTTTCAAAAGTGATCATATTCGGGATTAGTTAGAACACTAGACGAAGGCACTAATTCCAAAGTTTGAACTTTCTCGTTGCTTAAGGCAAGCTCATCAGACAAATTCTTATTCTTAGCTAGGGTTTCTAAGAGTGCAGCATTCATTTGGCTAAGTAATGTAGCAGGAACCATGACCAAATCTTGTTGAGCAGGAGTAGGCGTATGCGAAATGGCTCCCGGTTGTGATTCACTCAAAGTCTGGGGACTCACATTGATATTGCTATCATTGATTGTCTCCTCATTTGAAAGACTCACCACCGAAGACTCATTCAAATCAGCACTCTCTTGCACAACTTGATGTGGTTGAATACTAGCATCAGTGGTATTATCGGTGGTATTAATAAGTACCTCAGACCTCTTTTCTGGCCCTAAGCTGGAGATAGTTGCCATGAGAGCAGCCTTTGCAGATTGAAATTCATCACAGTCTGAGTCATACGCATCGAGATCATCTGTTTGGTATGCTGCATTCTGTGTGGTGACAGTGTCTTGTTCAGCAATCCCTGGATCAACAAGAAATGCAAGCTCCTCTTCATCAAGTTCCCTTCCTTGTGCCTGAGCATTCACCAGATAGATCTTCTCTGCACACCATTGTCCATCCCTTCTCCTCTTGGGTTTCTTACAATCCCTGGACATGTGACCCTCTTCCTTGCAGTTGTAACATGTAATCATTCTCAACTTGCCTGTGGAATTAGCCCGTGGAGCAGGATTGACCATTGGAGCCTGATTAACCGTGTGAGCATTGGTAGTTGATGTGGTAGGTCTCCCCTGATATGGTTGAATAGGTTGAACCATTACCCTGCCATTCTCAATAGTAGCTTGTTGGCGAGAATTGGATGAATTCCTCAACTGATTGTTGGTAGGAGCTGATCCCCTAAATCTACGTTTGCTTAAAGTCCTTGTGAGATAAGCAGACATAATGGTTAACACTTCAACTGGGTCAGCACCTTGTTTGAATACAGGAATGGGGACTTCCTCATCATCACAGTACATTGCTTGGTCTTGATGAGCTGCATAATCACTAGAAGGAATACTCATTTGATCAGGGTAGCTTGTTGGATATGCTGCATTCTCTTGATAAGAAGAATATGAAGATTGAGCATAAGGTGCAATACTTGCTGGGTGAGGTTGTGTAGCATATTGTGATGAAGGTGCACTAAACCGATATTGTTGCTGATGTGAGGTGGGTGGTTGCGGTAGAATCGAGTATTGGGGGAAGGTTGGTGTCATGTAAGGTGATGGATGATAGGCTTGATGTCCCAAAATATAAGGAGTGTTGTTGTGAGACAAGCTTGGTTGATTCGCCATCAAAGCTAATGAATCAAGGTACATACCTCGAGGCGAACGGTGCATGATCACATGTTTCTCATTCTGCTGAAGGAAAGCATAGAGTTGATCCAAATTGCACTTATGCAAATCCCTGGTTAACTTAACATCGGTAATATACTCACCCCATTCAACTTGAGGTAAAGTATTCAAGAATTTGGTGTTAACCTGGAATGGAGCAATCACGAGATTGTATACATTCAGATCATTCATGAGAGTGGTGAACCTGAAGTAATAATCGTGAAGCGTTTCCCCTGGGTTGTACGTGAATCTATCAAACAGATCATACAACTGACATTCCCTTTCCTGTTTGGTGAGAGACGTACCTTGTAGCAACACCTTTAGACGTTCCCATAAATCCTTTGCCACCGTATACTGACTTACCATCCTATAGATGTCATGGGGAAGAGCTTGGAGAATGGTTTGAAGAGCTTTTTCGTCTGCATCGGCAATAAGTTGTTGAGCTGGTGTAAGTTCTTCAAATTCTCTTGGTCGAGTGACATTGTTAGCCACGATGGTACCATAGTCAAGTGGACCATTTAAAATTGACTTAACCATAAGCCTCCCATAAACCGGTTTTCCCTTAAGGTAAGACATCATCCGGCCTTGCCATGCTTCAAACACTTCTTTGATGAGCATTGGCGGGCGATTATCCGTTCCCGTAATGACGGAAATATCCGTAAGTGATGTCATCTGAGGCATTACTGAATTCGGATTCATTTTGTTAACTTCAAAGAGACAAAGACTATCGGTTGATCGAGTATTGAAGTAAAGCTTGTGAATTGTGTTGAGTTTTTGTTGTAACAAACCAAGATTAACTCCTCTAAAAAATCGTCGAAAAAACAAGCAAAATAACCCTTGATTCGGAAGTTTTTTGTTGATTCGGAAGTTTGATTCGGAAGATTTGGCTTGGAATACCTTGATTCGGAACTTTTGGTTCGGAAGTCTTGATCCGGAACTTTGCCTTGATCCGGAACTTTTCCCTTGATCCGGAACTTTCCTTGATCCGGAACTTTCTCCTTGATCCGGAACTTTCCTTGATCCGGAACTTTTTGGTTCGGAACTTCCTTGATCCGGAACTTTCCTTGATCCGGAACTTTTTGGTTCGGAACTTCCTTGATCCGGAACTTTCCTTGATCCGGAACTTTTGGTTCAGAACTTTTTGGTTCGGAACTTTTGTTGATCCGGAACTTTTTGGTTCGGAACTTTT
Organism: Glebionis coronaria; assembly: GCA_025667525.1. Lineage (NCBI taxonomy): Eukaryota > Viridiplantae > Streptophyta > Magnoliopsida > Asterales > Asteraceae > Glebionis > Glebionis coronaria. The sequence goes on from JANFOE010000217.1 coordinate 1,360,584, forward strand.
TGGTTCGGAACTTTTGGTTGATCCGGAACTTGTTGGTTCAGAACTTTTGCTGGGTAATCAGAAGGTTGTTACGGATGAACAGTCGACCACAAAAATGAAGATTAAACCCAGATTTTGACCAAATAACCCAAAAAGTTTTGTGATTTCTACAATAATAAGTAAAAACTAATACTTATCCACTAATCCCAATCACAAAAACACCAAAAACACCAAGAATCAAGATGGATCTTCTTAAAGAACACTAATACAATCAAAAACTAAAAAACCACACAAATCACTACCTTAAATCACCCCATAGCTCTTGATACCAAATGTAGAATCTTGATAACCTATGAATCTATGAAGTGGGTTGATGTTTTCTAGAGAGAGAAACTAGAGAGAGAAAGTGAGAGAAAATGTGTGTCTTCTTTATTGAATGAAAACAAGAAATGAACAACAACCACCCCTTTCCAAGGAGGAAAGGGGTATTTATACTTCCAAGTCATATGTGGACTTGGGCCGGCCCATGACAAGCCCATGGACCGGTTCTTACTTAACTTAATAAGTAACTATTAACTACGAGCTATTACAAACATAAATAATATTGTGGAGTGACCGATACTTCTAATATACGTAAAAACGTATTTCTAACAGTATGTTTTTATTTCTTTACTTCGAATTTTTATAATTTTCTATCTCTATAATAAAGGCAAATATGGATTGATTGTGATGGAAAATGTAATCATGCTTTGTAACTAATGCATTGCATGAGGACATTGCAATGGTCAAGTGTAGGGGATTTTATAGGTGTGTAAACACCTATCCTTTTTACCACTTAAATACAATAATAACCAAGCCAAAACGTGTATTTTATGTCGTAAATGTCGGAATTATGCGTGGTTTGTGTTTTTGTTGTGATTTAGGACGAAAATGTGAAAAGGGGAGAAAACACGGGCATTCACCGGCTTTTATCGAAGAAAAAGACAAAAGATTTATCGAAGAGTGAAAAAAGAACGGAAGTCCAAGACCAATTCTGAAGATTTATCGAAGAAAAAGTCAAAAGACAGAAGTTTACTAAAAGCCGAAGAACACAAGTCTTATTTATGAAGAAATTTCAAGACGAGTTTAAAGAAATCCCGAGACAAAGTCATTAAAGTTGAAGCGCTAAGAAGATTAAGGACTTAATGATGCAATTAAAGAAAGAAGAAAGAAGGGAGGAAGCTTCCTAAGCACCTCCCTAATCTCCTATAAATAGGATTCATTTTCATTTCATTAGTTTTTTGTTGGCTAAGTGTGACAATTAGTCTTCCACCCTTTAATTACTTGTTTTTTAATTACATGTCATTTTAATACTTGTCTTGCACCTTAATTACTTTAATCCAAGTAAGTTTAATCTTTAATTTTGTTGTTTAATCTTTACTTTTAATCAAGCTTTTCTCTATCTTTATCATTCTACTTTTCTCTTGTTTTTGGTTCGTTTCAATTTCGGATTAAGCAAGGTTTTGCTTAATATCTTTGCTTATTTGATTAAAAAGTTCCCCTTTTTATTTCTATCTAAGTTTTCGTATGAAATAAGCTATAAGTTTGACAATCTTATTGGCTTGTTTTGTACTTAGCTTATTTGCTTTTCTAAGTTCTCTAAAAAAATTTCATCTTTCTAAAAGTTTGCTTATTTTGTTTACTTTTTTTGTTTTTGAAGAAGTCTTTAACATTGTGCTTATTGTATTCTTCTTATTATTTATTTGATAAAGTTTTGATTTGTGCTTATTCAAGTTAGCTTATTAGATTTGCTTATTTCGAATCACAAGCCATCGCAAAGGTTAACCCTGTTTCGACGGGTCATATTGCGACCAGCATTGCGATCACTGCATCGCATAAGGATTTTGGTATTCCGATTCGTTATGCGATCGGGATTGCGATTGGTTTGATTTTGAGTATATTGCGATAGGATTCCTTGTGGTGTTATTGCGACATGATTGCGATGGTTGCATTGCGATTGGATTTCCTTTGACATTGCGACGACATTGCGATTAGGTATTGCGATGAAGGCTTAGTTTTTATGTCTTGTCTTTATCTTAAAATTTAAAATTCAGTTTTCCCGCCAATTTTACTTAGTGTTATTTTAAACTTGTTTTGCCTTGGTTTATTTTTACAAAGTTTTAAATTTTGCAACATTTACATTTTAATTAGTTTTAGGTTTATATTAACGTCATTTACTTTAACGTTTTGTACTTTTAATTTTACTACAACGACACAACTATTGTTTCCACCAAAGACAGCTGAGTCGCATAGTTAACCAAGATCAATTCGATTAGACATACATCAACGAACTTTCTTACTAGGTAAAACCCTAGTTATTACATTCCAATTTCTTTGATTACCTCTAACAGACCTATAGATACCAGCATATTTAACAGTAGACTTAGAGGACTTTGATCCTGATTTAGATTTGGGTGAACTACTCTTAGAACTTGAATCACTTCCAAAAAGTCCTCTTGAAAAGAGAACAGGGATATCTATTTTCCACTGTTTTAAAGCAATTTGTTCCTTTTCAAAGTCCCTAACAGCACTAGTTTTCACTAGTGGTTCTTCTGTTTCTAGATTATTAGGTATGTATGCATTTAAGTCAAATTCAATATCTTCCTGCTTCTGGAAACAAGAGAGACCAGTCCAAGAAAAGTCTTTTCTTGGAAATGGTGCATGTATATTAGCAGGTGGTGGTGGTATAGTAGCATGCTCATTTTTGACACCAAAACCTGTTTTGTCCCTAGGAGCCTGTCCAATTTCAACTAATTTAGTTAAATCTTTAGAAGCTTTTCCAAATTTTTCAACAGTTTCTTCATCTATCTTCTTATTAGATCTAAAAACTTCTAGTTCAGCAGTTAATTCCTTAATGGAATCATTATTTTCTTTAGCATCTCTCTCTAAAACCACAATATGATCTCTATAATCATTTTCTCTTTGTTTATACTCTCTTATGGTGGACTCTAGCTTTTCTAAAGCACGTTTGTAGTTATCAAGGTCATTATCACAATTAATGTAATCAACTTTTATCTTTCTTATTTGATCACTCAATGACTCAGTATTTTTTCTACAAGCTTTAGTACAATATGAATCATTATATACCTCTTTGTCTGAATTAGAGCTTGACATGGCCATCAAAGCAAAATCTTCCTCTTTTTCCTCAGCAACTAATGCTTGATTTCTTTCAACACTCTCTGTTATAAAACTCCGATCCTATCCACCTGCTCCATCTATCCCCCGCATGGCTACCATAGCCTTAGCACCAGAATCATCATCCATGCTTTCCTTCCTATAGATGCTTCCATTCTTAGGTCCTCTGCATTCCCTAGCAAAATTACCTTTCTTGCCTTAGTTGTAGCATTCTACCGTTGTTTTGTCAAATCCAGCTACTTCAGAAGGATTGATAGAGATCTTCTTCCCATACTTCTTATAAAACTTGTTGGCTCTCATGCTAAGTAGAGCCATGTTCCACTTGATGTCCATCTCCTCCAGTCCTTTCTTACTGATTTGACTCAGATCTTCATGTAACACAGTAGATCCTTGTGGCCCTTGGGATGCTATGAAAGCACAAGTAGTGTCAAGACTGAATGTTGCAGGCCTTTCTTCATCATAAGATGATCCAGATCTAGCAGCCGGGGAATGGGTAGCAGGGCCAACTTTGATTCCACTACCTTTGGAGATTCCACTGCTTTGAGATATGAAAGCCATGTTAGCAGGGGAATCAGCAGATCCACTTGAATTAGTGGGGATGGTTCCTAATAACTTCATCTCTTGGACCACTGGCTCAAAAACTTTCAAGTTATTGTATATGTCATCAATGTTCTTGTCATCTGTGTCATCCCTATTCTACCAAATAGCTTTGTAGACAAACCATTCTTTCTGAAGACTGTTGAGAAATGATAGGTGTGAAAACACCCATCTTTTCTACCACTTAATTACATTAAAACGGGACCTAAACGTATATTTTATGTCGTAAATGGCGGAATTATGCGTGGTTTGTGTTTTTATTGAAGAAAAAGACAAAAGATGAAGTCCAAAGATCAAGAGTGGAAAAAGAACGGAAGTCCAAGACCAATTCTGAAGATTTATCGAAGAAAAAGTCAAAAGACGGAAGTTTACTAATAAAGCCGAAGAACTCAAGTCCAAATTATGAAGAAATTAAGAGACAAGTTCAAAGAAATCCCGAGACGAAGTCTTAAAAGTCTAAGAATTTAAGAAGACTGAAAGACTGAGGACCAAGAAAGAAAGAAAGAGGAAGCCACCAACCACTCCCCTCTCCTATAAATACCACCCTCACAACATGTGAGGGGGTTGGTTAGTCTTAGTTTAGTTTTACGATTAGATTAGGAGTAGGTAGTTTCTCTCTCAAAACTTATGCTTTCTCTCTCTAAATTAATTTGTGTTTAAGCTTTTGTTATTGAATCTTTACTTTTTAATTAAGCTTTTAATCCTTCATCTTCTTCCTTTCTTGCTTAATTTGTTCTTAATCTTTGAGTTCATGTTCTTGAGTTTTCTTATTTTTCAATCAAGTGGGTTTTGATTGATTTGGCTTTATTTGTTAATTTTGATGATTTGTTTTGATTGATTATTGTTAGTTGATGTTTATTGGTTGTTTTGGTTTAATCTTTTGGTTTATCTTGGTGAGATTTGGTCAAATTCGTCCCTACTGTTCTTCTTCTGCTCAAGTTACTGTTCTTTCCCAGATTTTCCGAATAGACTGTCTTTTCATCTTCCTATGCGGAATGTTGTATATTCCGAATAGGGTTTTCTATGCGGAATATTCCGAATAGGATTTCCCTATTCAGAAAGTCTGATTATTCCGAATAGGAGTCCCTATTCGGAAAGTCTGATTATTCAGAATAGGAGTCCTTATTCGGAATATTCCGAATAGGAGTCCCTATTCGGAAAGTTTCATTATTCGGAATAGTGTTTGTCAGTTTTTAGTTGTCAGTTTCATTTTTTCCTGCCTTTTTCTTTATTTACACTTTTACTTGCTTTCCTTTTATTTTAAGTTTCATTTGAGTCATTTACTTTTATTAGCCTTTTAAATTTCTCGTCATTTATTTCCCGTTAAGTTTTAATCTTTCATTATTGTTTCCTTACTTTATTTTTAATTGTTCCAAGTCTTTATTTTTAATTAGTTTTAGACAACGACACCCTTTTACTTGATTCACCAAGAACAACTTATCTCTCACACCTTACCGGAAATCAATTCGAGAGGATACCGAGACGAACTTAATCTTTTACCATATAAAATCTCTTGTATCAAATGGCGCCGCTGCCGGCTCTTTTCGTGAAGATCGAAGGTTTTTTGTGAGTGACGCGTTGCATTTTGGGATCCGTTTACTTGTGAACGTTATTTTCCTTGTCAACAATTTTCAAAAATCCAAAAACATTTGAAAAATCATAAAAAAGCATTTCTTTTTCAAAGTTTTGCACCAAAAATATTCTTCTTGCTTATCTATCTTTCTTTATGGATTTTTATGCCCATTGCATCCGGTGTGGGAAACAATTATCTGGGAACAACTCTTGTCAATGGTGTACATGTGAGCGGTGCGGAAACGATATCGACTACACACAATTCGGATTTTTTCCCTTGTGCAACTCGACTAATTCACTCTTTTTGAACCCACCTCCTGTTCCCCCGTGCATCTATTGTGGAAGCGATTCTCATTGGCATGTTTCGTGCCCGGTTCAATACCCGTCTAGACACGGGCAAGAACCGGGGTACAATTATGACAATGATAATAGCTATCCACAAGATGCACTTGATTCTTCTCCATATCCGGTTTGCAACAACTGTGGGGGTCCTCACGATACCTTTTATTGTCAACCAATGAATTGTTTTGAGCCAAATCCGTGTCCTCAGTTTTCTTCACCTATGGATTATTATGAACCAACCCCGGTTTCTAATTATTCTCCACCGATGAACAACTATGAGCCACAACCGTGCTATAATTCCGGTTTTCAAAATCTTGAGCCCCCACCGCACTCACTCGATCATCAGCCTCGTCACGGGATGAGTTACCAAGAACCAAATGTTGATCTTGCTACAGCTTTTCGAGCGCAATCAAAAGAACTTTTACACACGCTGCGAACTTGTATGGAGTCATTTTTACAGCAGCAAGATCAGACGAGTACTCATATCCCTGAGCATATTATTGGCCCTATAGATAATGAGGAGAGTGATGACGATATTGAGGTTATTTTCGACGAGGAGGAATTTCTAAAGCAAAATACTTCACTCCTTAGTGATGATGGTTTTCACATTCCTGAGATCGATGAGTATCTTGATATTGATACACCCGTGGAATACATATCTGGATATTCTGATGTGGAGGGAGATATACTTTTTCTAGAGGATTTATTACACGATGACACTATACCTTCTATCACAGAGGTGGAAAGACGTGAATCTACTGAAAAAGGGACGCAGGTGGAAGGTAATTGTTCTCATACTTCTCATATTATATTGCCACCTCATCCTCTCACGTGCACACCCAAGCGGGTGCTGTATCACTTTTACTCTACTCGTTTTATACCAGGAAATGAGGATGAGTGCTTTGACCTGGGAGGTGACAATGACAATTCCATAATTGATACCCTCACGGCTTTGCCGAGTGCTGAGCATCCATTAGCTTTAGGGGAGGACAATCTGCTTACTTTACCCACCCCACCTCCCGTGGATCTTGAATTCACATACTTCTCGTATGTTGAAAGGACCTTTCTCCCATTCAAGATTATCCCCCCGCCTCTCCTTTGTTGATGTCAACCGGGAACGAGGACAAGGTCTTTGATCCCGGTATTACATTCGAGGCTTCCACATGGACCACTTAATTCGGGGACGAGTCAGGCTCGTGACTCGGTTAACAAAAACAAGCGCTTTTTGGGAGGCAACCCAATTATCTATCTATCTTTACCATAAGTGTAGGGGGAGCCCCGTTGGAGTTTCTTGTTTTCTTTGTTATCATTGCAGGGATTAAAGCTTCAAAGACACACTCTTAATGACTTTTGACGAACCGTGATTCCGTGATTCTCCTATCCCAGTTCTATCCTAAACTCTTTTCGATTCCATATTTTATATTTTCCAATATTAAAATAGGAATCACTTTAGTTGTCTTTTCCTTAGCGAGATTTAAACAAAGTGCACAATGTCTTAAGTGTAGGGGAGTTTACTCCCACACGCTTAAACATTGAGGACAATGTTTATGTTAAGTGTAGGGGGGACTTCTATCGAAGTTAAGTGGCCTTTCCCTTGTATTTGTCCTCATTTTAACCGGAAAATCAATTTTTCGACATTTTTCAAAATTTTTAATCTATTTTGGCCTAGTTGTAGTCTCCTTTATTTTTGTTATTTTCTAGCATTTTAATAAAATGGTTTTAGCAAGTTTAGATATCTTAGATATATTAGGCCCGTTGTGAATATTTTGACTCAACCCGAGTTTACTTATCCAAGTTCACTCTAGCTAGTATCCTTAACCATGTAGACCTTAATTGGTTTATTGGGCTAAGCATCCACGAGTCTCATTCCTTGAGATTCTAAATTGTGGAGAACGAGAAATGATAGAGTTGGTTACAAGTTTGGTATTCTCTCATTAACTTATGTGAGTCAATTATGATCTTTTTCTCCTATCACTTGCTAATAATTATCTGCAATAAGTAAGGTCGTACGCTTTGAAAAGTTACTTTGCTTCTATCCCAAGATCGTTTAAAAGTTGCTCGGTAATGATAAGAGTTCATAGCCAAGGCATAACTTATGAAGCGGGGCGCGAAGATTAGCGAGTCCAAAAAGGCCCTAACAAGGCATGAGGATTCCATTTTATTGCTAAAGATCCAAGGTGATGTGAAAAGCATTATTCCTAAAATCAATATGAAGGATCAAGACTCACGACGAAAAGCAATCAACTCCCATAAAGATCATGGAGAAGTCTATCTGAAAAGACCCTAACAAGGTATGAGGATAAATAGATCTAAGTCCGAAAAGGAGGCGGATCGTTGTATCTCAAAATCCCAATTAGAGATTGAAGAAATAATCATGAAGTCGTGGTCAACAAAGTTGGAGTACCCCTCAAAAGTCTCCAAGTGAAGAAACTCTATTATGATGAGAAGACCATTATTTCAAGAACGTCTCTCGAAGATATGAAGTATGAAGTACATGCCAAATATCGGCCCGAGAAAGGTCTCAAATCGTGAACCGAGTTATGCCAAGATATGAACTTTTTGATATCCCGAGAAGCAGTTTTAAGAGATTTTGTCCTCTAGCTAACTATTAATCAAATCGTCCTACTTTGCTTTCAGCCTAAATAAACTATCGAAATAAGTCCAAAAATGCATCTTCACGATCATTCTAAGACAAAAATAAAATATAAGAGATACCCGTAGGAATAAGGGAGTTTAAGTGATTAATTGAACCACATGAGTAAATGTTTGTTATGCTAACTTGTACTAATAATGATCTTGTTTTTAAGCTTGGCATGGGGAACGTGAAACTTGAGGGTGATAAACATTCACGACACCAAAGCCCTAATGTAAGTCTTAGATTTCTTTACAAGTTTCTTCCTTGTTGCATTTTGTTATTTCCTATCTTTTAAATTTTCTTTAGTTTTTTAATAAAGGCCAAGGTAGGTTGATTATGATGGAAAGTGTAAACCTTGCTTTATTACTAAGCATTGCATGAGGACATTGCAATGGTTAAGTGTAGGGGATTTGATAGGTGTGAAAACACCCATCTTTTCTACCACTTAATTACATTAAAACGGGACCTAAACGTATATTTTATGTCGTAAATGGAGGAATTATGCGTGGTTTGTGTTTTTATTGTGTTTTAGGGTAAAAATGTGAAAAGGAAGGAAAACACGGTCTTTTACGGGCATTTATTGAAGAAAAAGACAAAAGATGAAGTCAAAAGATCAAGAGTGGAACAAGAACGGAAGTCCAAGACCAATTCTGAAGATTTATCGAAGAAAAAGTCAAAAGACGGAAGTTTACTAATAAAGCCGAAGAACTCAAGTCCAAATTATGAAGAAATTAAGAGACAAGTTCAAAGAAATTCCAAGACGAAGTCTTAAAAGTCTAAGAATTTAAGAAGACTGAAAGACTGAGGACCAAGAAAGAAAGAAAGAGGAAGCCACCAACCACTCCCCTCTCCTATAAATACCACCCTCACAACATGTGAGGGGGTTGGTTAGTCTTAGTTTAGTTTTAGGATTAGATTAGGAGTAGGTAGTTTCTCTCTCAAAACTTATGCTTTCTCTCTCTAGATTAATTTGTGTTTAAGCTTTTGTTATTGAATCTTTACTTTTTAATTAAGCTTTTAATCCTTCATCTTCTTCCTTTCTTGCTTAATTTGTTCTTAATCTTTGAGTTCATGTTCTTGAGTTTTCTTATTTTTCAATCAAGTGGGTTTTGATTTATTTGGCTTTATTTGTTAGTTTTGATGATTTGTTTTGATTGATTATTGTTAGTTGATGTTTATTGGTTGTTTTGGTTTAATCTTTTGGTTTATCTTGGTGAGATTTGGTCAAATTCGTCCCTACTGTTCTTCTTCTGCTCAAGTTACTGTTCTTTCCCAGATTTTCCGAATAGACTGTCTTTTCATCTTCCTATGCGGAATGTTGGATATTCTGAATAGGGTTTTCTATGCGGAATATTCCGAATAGGATTTCCCTAGTCGGAAAGTCTAATTATTCCGAATAGGAGTCCCTATTCGGAAAGTCTGATTATTCCTAATAGGAGTCCTTATTCGGAATATTCCGAATAGGAGTCCCTATTCGGAAAGTCTCATTATTCGGAATAGTGTTTGTCAGTTTTTAGTTGTCAGTTTCATTTTTTCCTGCCTTTTTCTTTATTTGCACTTTTACTTGCTTTCCTTTTATTTTAAGTTTAATTTGAGTCATTTACTTTTATTAGCCTTTTAAATTTCTCGTCATTTATTTCCCGTTAAGTTTTAATCTTTCATTATTGTTTCCTTACTTTATTTTTAATTGTTCCAAGTCTTTATTTTTAATTAGTTTTAGACAACGACACCCTTTTACTTGATTCACCAAGAACAACTTATCTCTCACACCTTACCGGAAATCAATTCGAGAGGATACCGAGACGAACTTAATCTTTTACCATATAAAATCTCTTGTATCAAGAAACCTGGTATTCACCTGTTCTCTTGTCACTTCTATTTCAAAGAACTCTAACTGAGCAACCAGATCTTGAAGCCTATTATAGATAACATCAATAGCTTCATGATCAATTGCTTTGAAAGAAGCAAATTGATCAAGCATTTGATTCTTCTTCATCTTCTTTGTGGCCTCATTCCCTCCAAATGTTTTGCCTATTGCTTCCTGGAGTTCCTTAGATGTCTTATACTTTCTGAACCTTAGCTGATGTCTATCAGGTAGAGCCAACAGCAAGTAACTGTGAGCCCTGACATCATGCCTTCTTGCTAGTATCTACTTGTCAGCAAGAGCAGTAGACTTCTTCTTGGCGTCACCTTTCCATGGTGGAAAGGGGTTTATATATTAATTATCAAAGAGAAAGTAGTGAGAGAAAGTGAGAGAAAATGTGTTATATTAATTATCAAAGTGAAACAACCAACACCCCTTTCCATGGTGGAAAGGGGTTTATATATCCAAGTCCTTAATGGACTTGGGCCTCCGACCCATGCCAAGCCCATGGGTCGGGTAAAACATTAAAATAACTTAACCATTAACTACGAGCTACTAAACGTATTATAATATTGTTGGAGTGACCGATACTTCTAATATACGTTAAAACGTATTTCCAACAATCTCCCCCTAAGGGAGGTCACTCCAAATTACAAAGTCCTAAACCTAGCATACTATACTAAGTCTTCGTTCTTTAGCTCGTAGTCCTTTCTCTTTTATCTTTTCTTTTCATTGTGAATATGTTGATGTTGATCTTTTAGGCTTTGGCTTTAGATCATTGTTCTTTTGACCCTTCACGTGCGATCTTTGCCTTCTTGTGATTCTTTCCTCCTCGTGACTCCATGTTTCACACACTTATGTTTTTGTTGAATTCTTGAAAGCTTCAGAGTTTGGTACAGCGGAAGACTTCATCTTGAACTTTGTTGAATTTAGTTGAAATTTGATGAAGAAAGACATAAGCATGTGGAAACGACTTCATCTGGTACACCGCAACGCCACCGTCTTCGCAGCAACATAATAAGACACGAATGAAATGGCTTAGAAAATTTCATTCTAAATCGGTAGCATTTTACCTCCGATCGGTGAAGACCGTTGGACGATATTAGATATCGTACCTGTGACGGATAGTTTCAATTAAGTAACTTCCTGACAGGATTTCGCGTGTAAACCCGTTCTCTTTATTCGACGATCACTAAGCTTGACTGCGAACATAAAGAGTGAATCACTTAGATAAATTATCCTTGTGATTGAAGCCGTCAATTCATGAAACCTGGAACAAGTGAATTTCAATTAAGATTTTCAGCATCGTTGCTTTCCAGTTATCACGAGCTTGATTCATAAAGAATCTTGCACGTCACCTACCAAGTGCTGTTTGATGTTAACACTAGAAGGATTTCCACTCGTCACTATGAATACTAAAGAGTGTCACTCTGAGTGTTCTGGCATGATCATACGATAATGCGTAGAGGCGTGGAACGAGTTTAATTTCAATTAAGAATTAAACTACTGTTTCTTTCCAGTTTTCACAAGATTGGTTCTTAAAGAACCGCACGTGTCACCAACCATGAGCTTGTTTAATGTTGGCTCAAGCAGGATTTCCATCTTCATTGTAATACTTGCGTATCACTCGGATGTTCTGGCAATATTACAAGAATACTGCGTAGGACTCATAAAGATCTCTTACTTTTCACAGTGTGTGGGAAAGCAAGGAATAAATGGAAAGTTTCCTAATGAGACTTTTGATGATCTCGTGGCTCTAGACTCGATAGTGCGTTTTGATTTAGTGAGCGATGGATGGAGAGGAGTGCCACCTATTCAATATCAGTCTGTTCGGAGTGAATAAAACAATAGATAACGTGTTGATCTCCGTGTGATTAAAACAAATACCTTTTGAGAGATATTTGAGTTAGATGGGAAGGGTTGTGCATTGCATCACTGGGTCCATGATGTCTTTCTTCAATATTGAGAATCATTAACAAATGATCTCAATAGCATATGTATTGACCCGGTTTCTTCCTAAAGTTGTAAGGAGGGCTTCTTTCTTTACACCCTTTATCTTTACAATTCTTTTTCATTCTTCAACCCCTTCAATGCTTACCAATACGTCATCACTAGCACCTTGTTGTGATTGTTCCAGTGCTAGCTTAAGTACTTGGTCGGCATTCAGCTTCGTTCACAATCATTCTCCATCTTTCCTAGGACTTCTAATTCTATCTAGGGAATTGTCATTTGGAAGATTCCATCGGTTCTGATGAATCATTGGACTAATACTTATACCTACCACCCTTTTGTCACCACATCCATCGTGAATTAAGTGTTTTGTGGGTAAGTATTGTCACCATGAAAAATCCTTGAAAATCACTTAAGGAACTTGTGATATTATAATCAAAGTTTTTGTGCCTTAAGTGTTTTGTTCATCAAAAACGCTCCCCCTTAACACATGCTGTCACACCCCACCAATGGCGGAATATGGGGCGCGACGTATGGATATCATCACAACAAATGGTGTGTCTATAGAGATAACTATATGAAATAAGAAATGTCATCAAATGGTGACACAAAAGTCATGACAATATCTCATCAAATGCAGGTGTCTAGGTAAGTAGGTAACAGTCCTACCTCTTACCCAAGACAAACAAGTAACATAATAAAAACAAACATATGTGTGCCACAGTATCACTTATTAAAATGAACAAACAAATAAAAATAAGAAGGAAACGGGGATTCTCCTTCTATATGCATTCCTAAGCTTCTCCAATCCTAGCCACTTATGTTCTCATGCTTAACCATAGTATCACCTGAAAGAGACACTAAAACACGTCAACATAAAGTTGGTGAGAGTCATAGGTTTAGACTCCAACGCTAAATCAGTTACAAGCTGTGAATAACAATCATCAACAAAGAACATATGGACAATGTGTTACAATTATGTATTAACAACTATCAATCAAGACCAATCATACCAAACCAATCCAAGGCTCCTACCTTGCCAAACAACATCATGGTACCTTAGATGATCACCCTATGTACCTATCCCAAGGCCACTACCTTGGCAAACCACAAGGCCACTACCTTGTCAAACCACAAGGCCACTACCTTGTCAAACCACAATAACATATCAAAAATCGCATAGCAGTTAATCACATAAGTGTACACACAAGTCCATCACAACCATAAAACATTCACAGCAACAATTTAGAAACAACTCAACACAGTGTCTCTTCCATCCCATCTGGAAGTCAAAAACAAATATAAATATGGGACTATGAACACTCACCTGATAGCTCCTTCACACGTCCTTGCACTAGCAACAAGCTAACAAACCAAAAACACGAAATCAATAAACGAACCAATCACTAAGATGGCTCATTAACCTATGATGGACATATAACTCATTCTCACATATTTAACTCATTATTAAGCTCTAATTACCCCATTACCCTTCCTTAACAAGTCCTTAACTTGGTTAAGTTTAACAACTAACCCGTTCGTATTTTACCCAAAACAGTCCCAGTTTTTAGGTCTCAAAACTTTAGATCAAACGCCCACTTAAACCTACCCATGGTTTCTGTAAAAGGAATATTCACACTCTTACATATGTTGTCTAACACCTCCCACTTGCCCTAACCATAAAGCTACTGTTAAGGCCCCGATATATATATATATATCTACTTTCGTCATTCCAGATTTCCTGATTTTAAACGTACTAAAAGTTTGTTACCATTAAGGGGTCTTACCCTAAACCACCACCTTAGCCCAAGTGCAGATATTAACTACAATATATAAACCATCTTTCACGTTCGTGAGAAGATCCCAATGCAACCCTAAGTGCCCCAAACAACCCAAAACTTAAAAAGAAAACAGGCTGAATTCAAAACTGTTTTGACCTCCGACTGTTGTAACCTGTTTTTGACCCACTTCCCAACCTCCAATTTAGTTCTCGTTTCTTGCATTGGAAAGCCACTTCAAATATCTTTCCAGGGATACTTAGATCGTAAAATAAGAGTTTATAGAACTCCCGATATGATCAAAACAATTGACTCAAAAATCTGCCTAGTTTTTAAAAACGGGTTTAACAAAATCAACCTCATTAATTAACCCTAATCCCTCTAATTACAAGCCCTAATTTATGTAATCATCATATTATGATTAATACAACATTAATTTATTGTTTTTATATTAAACCCTAACCTAAATCCATCATAAGATTATTAAAGAAAACATAAAAACAATTTAATTAAAAAGGGATTTGAAGATTTACCTTGGATTTATGAAACCCCCAAATTTTATGAAGAACCCTAATTTTTTATAAGACTCACGAATTTCCTTCATCTCCAGGAGAAAAATAATGAATTTGGTTTAGTATATACATTATATAGGGTATGGGTGAATCCTAGTCCAACCCAAAGCCCACTTTCCTTTTTTTCCTTTTTTTCCTTTTTTTCTCTTCTAAACCGACCCAAACACCCCTAATTTCGTTTTTTTTCTTTTTATTGTTAATTAATAGCTTATTAATATTACCTTAATTTACCTTAATTTATTTCAGCTCCTAAAACTCCCAAAACCTCAAAACCGTAAAACTAGTCAAATTTACGCGTTTTACCGTAAAAGTGTAAAATATACACTTTTATAAAAAATCTCAAATTTTGAAATAAAATTTATAATTAAGTCCTAAATGACCAAAAACCATCCCGAAAAATATTAATTTGACTAATTACCTTATCCGAGACCTCTAAATGCTAAACCGTAAATCCTAAAAAAATACACTATTACTATAATACTTATACGTATAAGTGACCACCAAAATATCACCATTTCATTTCATAGTCACTAATTGTGATCTCATGAACATGAATTAACCGTTCCTCGATTTACTTATGAGTACTCTATACTCATAAACGATAATCACACCAACCTCGTTCACACAAAATAAACACGTAAGCACAAAAATCAAGTAGTCACACATAAAATAATCTAAAAGTAAGACCAAGTGACGAACCTCAAAACCACGGTTGTCACATCACTCACTCCTAATATAAATCTCGTCCCGAGATTTACTCCTTAGGATCAACACGCAGACAACAAATCACACGAGGATACTTGTTCTAAATGAACTCCTCTCATTTCCACGTGAACTTCAGTTCAAGTTTCAAGATACCACATGTACAAACCAAAATTAAACCCATTGCCAAACTCTTGACCTCACAGTCAATAAATCTCGCAAATGACTCTTCGATAAAACAAAGACTCTTATTATCACAAAACCTAAATAACCAGACATGCAAATATGCATCCTCAAACAACATTTACCAATCCCAATACATGAAATGTATCATGTATACAACTCATTTCCCTCAGGTAATTCTATGCTCATAAGCTAATGGTCTGATCTTCCCAAAGATCATAAATGGACCTACAAAACTCTACATCAACTCTTCTATTTTACCAAAACATACCACCCGTTACTATGGGTGAAACTCCATACATAACTTTGTCACTAAATCTAGTGGTTTCCTCCTTTTCTACATAGCATCCCTTGTTTCTCTCATTCTGTCCACAAACACCATTACCACATTAGTAGCCTCTTTTACCAATTCTAGTCCACAATGAGGACAACTCACCCTATCCTTTCATATCGTGCTTCAAATGGCATTTATCGACTTCTAGTACGATAACTATCATTATATGAAAACTCAGCCATCCCTAACGAGTTTCCGAACTACCTCTAAATCAATCACCCATGTCCAATTACGTTCATCAACTCCCTTCAGTCCGTATCCCAAACTACTTTAAATTCCAATTTCCTTACAAAGTGACCTATGACGGTCTTTCACATATCCATTAATTCTTCCAACTTCCCAACTACGTGACTTCTCATTCCTCTTGAAATAGGTGATGAATTAGTCAGTCTATCGACTATCACCCAACTCTCATCGTACTTAATCCCCCACTGCATTATGTATCCCTTCCACCAACTTCGTCCTTACATCGCCCTTTCTAAACTACTCCTATCCATGTAGGAAGTATAGTCTACGTCCCTTTCCTCTTTACGATTGTCCAATCCACGCAACATAAATGTTGACGCGTTCACTGCTTTAGATAACTCAACTCGTGCAACCCACATCCTTCATCCAAACCACTCTAATACATCATCCCTATAGTTCAAGTTCGTCTCAGCTTCACCTCATCCTTCTTATTCCATGTCTCATCGACCATGCTTGCCTTTCCCAGATGGTACTTGGCCTTGCAATTTTCTTTCATCAATTAACTCCACCCATCACCTTTGCCAAATGTTCAATCAAGATGATTGAATATGTGTTGGATACGTTCATGATCCGTATAGATCATTCTCCACGTCTCGTACACCAAATGCCTCTAGCATTCTAGGCAGATATAACAGTCCAGCTCCACTAACTAAGTCTATCCAGTTCTTCCAAATCTTCAGTTCCTGCAACGTATAAGCGATCGCCTTTCTTTGTCGTCCTCGTACGCGTCCAAATCCCTGCTCCACGTATCGTCATGCTTCGCGAATTCATCCAGTCCTTCCGATAATGCCAAGATCTGCTCATCATCCAATCCACCTCTTCAGCCTCCCAAATGCTTCCTCGTCCTTCTTCACTTCGCCCCTTGCTGGTTCCACGATATGCCATCATCTCTGACTACTAGTCCTGGCCAACCAAATCCTAAAACTCACACTTGAAAATCTCACGTTTCATTCCCTTTACTAACAACTCCAAAACCAACACATAATTCGCCTCATCCTCCTTTTATGATTTGAGTAGATCAAGATGTCGTCGATGCTCCTGATGACAACTCGTTTATATACGTTCATGCACACTCGGTTCATTGACTCCATGAAACCGCTAGTGCTTTGGCAAAGCCAAATGCATAACCGTAAACCCAAAGCGTTCATACAACATCCATAGCAATTTCAATTATGTCCTCCTCACACCCTCTCTTAGCGGCAATACAAATAAATTCCTTGCAATTTCTAACAACTCTTGTTCTTAATTCACTCCATCAACGATTTGCCTTGGAAGACACTAACTACAACTCCTCTCACTTCTCCTACTTGCTCTATTCATGGTTCTACCTCAATGCTCCTAAACCATACAAAACCAAAACTACATCCTGAATACACCATATACGATCGACGAATTAAACCCATAGATAACTAACGACATTTCACGTGCACCAATTAAAACAAATCAAAAACCACGAGACTCCAAAGAAAACTCAAACCCAAAACATGTATCAATTCCAAATGAACCATGACAACGAAAAATAATCCAAGAAACACCCAATGGCAACCAAAACATATTACGGCCCGCGACATATTATTTAAACCGTGCAAAAGATCGACTTTCCAAAAGAATATATATATATAAATTTTTTTAAAAAATTTTTTTTTTACCTCCCCACATCTATGTGACTCAAACCATCTACAAACAACCTTCTAGACGTTCTCAAAACTCAACTCAAAGACTAGGTATCCCGTGCATCCCAAATCATAAAAATAAAACTACTATTCAAACTCAACCTTGAACCCGACACTTGTACAACAATTCCGACCAGTCCACTGACCTCCCATGACTTATACATTCTGAATATTTGAAAAGTACATTCCGAGTACATAATTTTAGGCATTTGAATCACCCAAAAAGCTTTAAAAACGAACAAGTTATGACCAAAACAATTTTATGCTAGTTGTTTTAAAAACTAAAGAACAGACTTAGTGATCAATGCAATCCTTTTCAATGAAATATATAATTGTATGTGAAATATTTATAAACTCCTTTTAACCTTGTATTAATAACTATAAATGACATGAATCGGTTAAATCCAATTATATAAACTATGTAAGTAGAAAGAAATTTTACTTCGCTTTATTTTAAAGAAAGTTTTTTAGAATTTGAAATAAGTAAGTGTTGATAAAAAAAAACTTATGTTACATCTTGTTTCAAACATGACTCCAACACCTTACCCTTATTTTACCGAATACAACCAACTATCTAACTCTATAGTAGATTTCCAAGTCCCCCCTTTTTCCATATACCAACCAAAAGAAATGTAAGACTCAACCCAAAAGATTTCATTATCCCAAAATAAATCTCCATTTATTTCAACGGACTTAAAACCCAGAACAACATTTTAAAACGTACACGTGAAATATGAACTCAAAGAATACGCTACAAGACACAGTTCAAAAAATTCGAAACGCTGTTGAAACTCCATCAACTCCAGCACCATAAAACACGAACAAACACAAGGTACGTTCAAGTTATAATAACTAGTGAACGACCATATACCATAACTTAACACATAGTAGTATATATACATCCGCATATATATACCTATTAAATCACACAAAACTTACTCGTTACCATACATGTCGGATCAACCAATCACGTCATACACTCGTTTTTCCACACGAGTAATCACCATCTCACCGTGCCACAACAAAGCATAAAACCCACCTCCAAAACCAAACCATATCGTGTGACCCCAAAATCACACAACACAACTATAACCCAAAACATATAACACACTAATAAAAATAGCCATATCGTAGGCAGCCGTTACATAAACCCATATATTATATGTATACCCAATATCTACATCTCACCATATACAAGCATGTACTAATCCTCTTTCATGCAATCATACTTGAGAACCCATTGAAGTTGTGGTACTTGTATAACTATGTTGGCCACCATACTTATACAATTACCCTTTCCCCAATGCACTCCCTCCTATGATGACACTTATAAGAATCAATACAACATATAACACATAAATCTATCTACTCACATAAGCTCATAACCACATAACCAATAAGGTCCAAAACCCCATCTATAAAATAACATAATAAAACTCTTGGAATACAGAAATCCATAGTCTAGCTAAAACAGCCTAGACTAAATCCAAAACGAAAACATAATCAGTTATAAGTCATGTCGCCCATAAGAGTGGAAATAGCATAAGGTCCTTCATATTCACCTACTCCTAATAACTCGAACTACCACATGATTCTTAGGGAACATGACTTAAACATCAAAAGAAAATAATACCCCTCAGGTACATAAAATAACCCAACAAAAGATAGAAACTACTATGTACCAAATTATGTACTATAATGTACATTATAAGTAAAATACGACAATGACTAGCGTGGGCGATTATGGTTAAACCCGCACTACTCATAACTCGAAAAGAAAGTAACATGTGGCTAAGTATGAACTTACTATGGTTCAATTCATACCAGTCAAAACATCACAATAAATAACATTCAAACACATCAATTATAATAAAATGCACACATACTCCTATGACGCCTATATGCAGGGACCCTTAAGCTATAGACTAGGCTACGTGACTAGGCAACCTAATTCTCTATAACCATTGTCTCTGATACCATTCTGTCACACCCCACCAATGGCGGAATATGGGGCGCGACGTATGGATATCATCACAACAAATGGTGTGTCTATAGAGATAACTATATGAAATAAGAAATGTCATCAAATGGTGACACAAAAGTCATGACAATATCTCATCAAATGCAGGTGTCTAGGTAAGTAGGTAACAGTCCTACCTCTTACCCAAGACAAACAAGTAACATAATCAAAACAAACATATGTGTGCCACAGTATCACTTATTAAAATGAACAAACAAATAAAAATAAGAAGGAAACGGGGATTCTCCTTCTATATGCACTCCTAAGCTTCTCCAATCCTAGCCACTTATGTTCTCATGCTTAACCATAGTATCACCTGAAAGAGACACTAAAACACGTCAACATAAAGTTGGTGAGAGTCATAGGTTTAGACTCCAACGCTAAATCAGTTACAAGCTGTGAATAACAATCATCAACAAAGAACATATGGACAATGTGTTACAATTATGTATTAACAACTATCAATCAAGACCAATCATACCAAACCAATCCAAGGCTCCTACCTTGCCAAACAACATCATGGTACCTTAGATGATAACCCTATGTACCTATCCCAAGGCCACTACCTTGGCAAACCACAAGGCCACTACCTTGTCAAACCACAAGGCCACTACCTTGTCAAACCACAAGGCCACTACCTTGTCAAACCACAATAACATATCAAAAATCGCATAACAGTTAATCACATAAGTGTACACACAAGTCCATCACAACCATAAAACATTCACAACAACAATTTAGAAACAACTCAACACAGTGTCTCTTCCATCCCATCTGGAAGTCAAAAACAAATATAAATATGGGACTATGAACACTCACCTGATAGCTCCTTCACACGCCCTTGCACTAGCAACAAGCTAACAAACCAAAAACACGAAATCAATAAACGAACCAATCACTAAGATGGCTCATTAACCTATGATGGACATCTAACCCATTCTCACATATTTACCTCATTAATAAGCTCTAATTACCCCATTACCCTTCCTTAACAAGTCCTTAACTTGGTTAAGTTTAACAACTAACCCGTTCGTATTTTACCCAAAACAGTCCCAGTTTTTAGGTCTCAAAACATTAGGTCAAACGCCCACTTAAACCTACCCATGGTTTCTTTAAAAGGAATATTCACACCCTTACATATGTTGTCTAACACCTCCCACTTGCCCTAACCATAAAGCTACTGTTAAGGCCCCGATATATATATATCTACTTTCGTCATTCCAGATTTCCTGATTTTAAACGTACTAAAAGTTTGTTACCATTAAGGGGTCTTACCCTAAACCACCACCTTAGCCCAAGTGCATATATTAACTACAATATATAAACCATCTCTCACGTTCGTGAGAAGATCCCAATGCAACCCTAAGTGCCCCAAACAACCCAAAACTTAAAAAGAAAACATGCTGAATTCAAAACTGTTTTGACCTCCGACTGTTGTAACCTGTTTTTGACCCACTTCCCGACCTCCAATTTAGTTCTCGTTTCTTGCATTGGAAATCCACTTCAAATATCTTTCCAGGGGTACTTGGATCGTAAAATAAGAGTTTATAGAACTCCCGATATGATCAAAACAATTGACTCAAAAATCTGCCCAGTTTTTAAAAACGGGTTTAACAAAATCAACCTCATTAATTAACCCTAATCCCTCTAATTACAAGCCCTAATTTATGTAATCATCATATTATGATTAATACAACATTAATTTACTGTTTTTATATTAAACCCTAACCTAAATCCATCATAAGATTATTAAAGAAAACATAAAAACAATTTAATTAAAAAGGGATTTGAAGATTTACCTTGGATTTATGAAAACCCCCAAATTTTATGAAGAACCCTAATTTTTTATAAGACTCACGAATTTCCTTCATCTCCAGGAGAAAAATAATGAATTTGGTTTAGTATATACATTATATAGGGTATGGGTGAATCCTAGTCCAACCCAAAGCCCACTTTCCTTTTTTTCCTTTTTTTCCTTTTTTTTTCTCTTCTAAACCGACCCAAACACCCCTAATTTCGTTTTTTTCTTTATTTTTTTTTTCTTTTTATTGTTAATTAATATCTTATTAATATTACCTTAATTTACCTTAATTTATTTCAGCTCCTAAAACTCCCAAAACCTCAAAACCGTAAAACTAGTCAAATTTACGCGTTTTACCGTAAAAGACGTAAAATATACACTTTTATAAAAAATCTCAAATTTTGAAATAAAATTTATAATTAAGTCCTAAATGACCTAAAACCATCCCGAAAAATATTCATTTGACTAA
This sequence comes from Glebionis coronaria, assembly GCA_025667525.1. Lineage (NCBI taxonomy): Eukaryota > Viridiplantae > Streptophyta > Magnoliopsida > Asterales > Asteraceae > Glebionis > Glebionis coronaria. The sequence continues at coordinate 1,382,475 of JANFOE010000217.1, forward strand.
TTACCTTATCCGAGACCTCTAAATGCTAAACCGTAAATCCTAAAAAAAATACACTATTACTATAATACTTATACGTATAAGTGACCACCAAAATATCACCATTTCATTTCATAGTCACTAATTGTGATCTCATGAACATGAATTAACCGTTCCTCGATTTACTTATGAGTACTCTATACTCATAAACGATAATCACACCAACCTCGTTCACACAAAATAAACACGTAAGCACAAAAATCAAGTAGTCACACATAAAATAACCTAAAAGTAAGACCAAGTGACGAACCTCAAAACCACGGTTGTCACACATGCATTACACATATTAAGTTGGATTATCTTCAAGTCCTTTTCATCATTAGCCAAATATCATTAAGTCTCCTTAATCCCATTTTCTCCCCTTATCCAAAATGTTAACCATTAATATTTGGGGTATTGAATGGATTAACCGGTCTTTGGGTAAAAAATGAAATCAATGTATGGCCATAGAAAATATTAATGCTCCCCCTCAAATTAATGAGGGTTAGTTGTAGTCCTTGAGTACGATATATTTTGAAAGATTCAGAATCTCGTGAGAAATTCTTGAAAAATTATCATACCTTCACACTACATCAAGCCACAAAAGCATAATATTCACAATATTTACATATTCACAATTAACGTACGGTATGGAGTTGACCTTAGTGAAGACGATCCATATTAAATGGATCGTTGCATAAGTCTGAAGTGCCCTCCATACGGTCTGCCACCCACAAACCTTTCTAAGCTCCTCATCAACCTACGTTCCTTGAGCTTTTCATCAATCTTCTTGATTACATAGGTAGCCATTTTCTTATAACCCGGGTGCCAATCCTCAATCACTTCTGGTAATTTCCCGCCAGAATTGAGATGTTCCAATTTGGCTTTGACGTGTGAGAGAGTCCCATCACTGTACTTATGAACCTCAACTACCCTCATAAACTTCATGATCCCACGACCGTTCAAGTAGAAAATCCCGCACATCGGAAGGGTTGTGCCAGTATAGGGACATCTATCAACATGTTGAGGTAGTACTTGATTAAGTGGATGAGTCATGTTAAGCTTGCGTTGATAGCTTTCAACTCCGAGTTGTAGGTCTTCTACACGTTTCTTGATGACAACGCTTCGTGTAAACATACGAAATGCTGTGTCCAGAGCAATGATTTCTTCACGAGTGAGATGTGTCAGCTGATCACGGGTCATGAAAAGCAACATATCTTCTATATCTTCAAGGCGAATGATTGAAAAATCTCCTTGCTGTATCTTGTATTCTCGATCGTCTTCTCTTTTTAGTAGAATTTTCGTCACATGATGATATCCATTCTTGAGTTCAATCTTGATTCCTAATATACTTGTGATTCGAAGATTGGATCTGACGATACTACCTGAGTTGGCTAAGCAGCAACCTCTGTATGCCCTTCGGACCCGCTCGTCCCAATGTGATGCTCCTATAGCAGCATACATGTCATAATTGCGGTTTATTTTTGGAACCCAGAGGCGATTGACATTTTCTTCGATCCAAGGTATTAACCCCCAAGAAGCAGCTTTCAACAAAGTCAGGGAGGTCGCGTACTTGGATGATCCTTTGAGAAGATAGTCAAGATCATATGTGACAAAAAAGTCAAGTGCAATTTGATTGTCTTGAGTAGCATCAATTGGAAGAGGAGGTCTTTCTTGCGCATGAAGGCCTGGCCTTTGAATTGTATTGAGAGCTTTCAGGATTTCATCAGCATAATACTCATACTCCATTTGGCTTAATCTTGATTTAGCGCGAATTATCTTGTATTTAAGCGCTCTCTTCACCAAGGACGGAGTGACCGAAGATCCATACTCATGAGACCAAAATGCACACAGATCTATTGGATTGCGAATACGTAGATACAGAACATTTGCATCAGCATCTGTGATTGGATCACATGCAGCAGCTGCCGTGATCCATGGTTGTTCTGGTGTGGTCTCATCGGTCTGCAATGTGTCAGCCCAATCCAGTGTGCTTGACTCATGAACCGTAGTAACTGGTTCATTAGGTGGAGCAGTGGATACTTGAACGGGTGCCGGTTCTGATTAAGGTTCATCAGCAGCATGTGCAGTTTCTAGTTCTGCAGTTGTGGTAATAACCAAAGAACTAACAAGATTAACAATAACAGGTATATAGCTAGAAACAGATGTACCAGGAATTGAAGATGCTGTTGTAGCATTCACATCATGGTGCCACTTGGTGCGTCCTGTCTCTGTAGATGTGGACTTACCCTTGTGAGCAACATCTTTCTGAGATTTGCCACCGGTCTTGGACGGTTTCTTCTTGCTGGCAGCATTGTCACCCATATCATCATCATCAGACTGATCAGGCTCGTCAGACTTGTCATTGTTGTCGCTACCCCTGTTCTCGTTGTCATCATCATCATCATCGTTCCTGTTGCTATCCTCGTCACTATCCTCATTACGATCACCGCCTTCACAATCATCATCATCATCATCACCCTTATCTTCATCACTCGCATCGTCTTCTTCACCACCACTCTCTCCTTGCTCACTATCCTCCTCATCAGATGCCTCTTCATCTCCTTTCTTATACAAAATATGGTAAGGAACCACGCTTCCAAATGTCTTAAACAGCCTGTCATCCTCCTTTATTGCTGCATTAAGTGCCTTGTGAAGTGTCCGCTGAATTTTGGATTTGTCGAAAGATCCAACTTCAACCATGCAGGCGTGGAGAATCTTCTTCAGTTCAAAGTCCGTTAAGTCATATGCAATTTTATAGGCTGAATTGGAAGGGTTTGACGATTTAACCATCAACTTATCGGCCACAATTTTCTTCACCTATTTTCCCAGCTTTGGCATAATAGACTCAACAGATTCCTTTACCCTATCATTAAGTGAAGCTTCAAGTATTTCTTTCTTCTCTTTATACTTATTCTTTAATTCACGGAGTTTGGCGATCCTTGCAGCACTTTTATCAACTTCAACCTGTTTGACATGAGCAATTTCTTCTGCATGAGATTTCCGTGTAGACTCCATCTCTGCATTGAACATAGCTATCATCTCATCTTGAGCTTTCTTGGATGTCTCTTCACTTTGCACTCGTTGGAGTATCTCTTCTCGAAGTTGAGCCATCTCTTTTCTTTGAGTTTCCATGTGTTTATCCATCATTTTTGCCATGAGGAGTGCAGAAAATGTAGATGGCACAGGGCTTTGGAGTAGGCACGGTTGTGATGACAGTACTGAGGACGGAAGTAGTTGGAGGTAGAGGGGATAGTAGTTGAGTAGTCAACGGTTGTGTTGGCAGAGGCTGAATTGGTGGAGGTTGAGTAGATAAAGGCTTTGGAGTTACACAGATTGTCGTAGCAACGGACTCCTTTTCGATGCTTGCTGTATTGGCAATAGATGTTTCTTTAGGTGTTGAGTACCTGTCTGGTGTTCCAAATTCAAAAATATCATGCGGCTCCTCGACTTCATCTTCTTCTTCTATCTGCACACCCGAACCACTACCTCATGTGTCTTTCCTACTTCTTTCAACAGCCTTTTTCAATTGTTTTTTCTCAGCTTTGCGAATTTGCTCGGAAGTAACATCGTCATTAGTATCTTTATCTCGAATTTCAAACTTCTCAGCTTTGCGCTTATCCTTTTTAGCCACAGTCTTTGTTTTCTTGGGTTTAGGCTCAGGTAAGATAACTTCTTGCTTACGTTTACCTTTACTTTTGACTGTAGTTGACGAGACTTCTCCCGCCTGAACTTTTTCTTGTTGTTTTCTGATTTCTATTAGCATTTGCTTGTAATCATCAGAAGCTAGAATTTTGTCCGTCAGGAGATGACTAGGAATAGGACCAGTATTAATAGCACCAGAGGGTCCTTCATGCCTTAGGTCCACAAGGTCATCAGCTTCTTTAGTGTGGTGACGGCTTTCTGTACGCTTATCAATAGAAGCATCATTTTCCATAAAGTAATTAATTATAAGTTTGATAAACTGAGGGTAAGGAAAAACATTAGCCTTCTGCTTCGTGTTTTGGAAGAGTTGAAAATTAAACTCTTCCCACAATAAGGATGCATAATCTACATTTAAGCCTTTGTACATTCCATAGAAGATATTCATAATTGGACCACGCACAAGGTTGACCCACTTTAGCTGTGGTAAACTCGGACACTATTCGTAGGTCAGGACATCCAAGAGCAAGGAACATCACCATGAGTTCGTCTTTGGTAGGGTTCCTCGAAAATGTCATACCCTTGGGTGTATCCCGAATTCGAAATATCTTGCGAAAGTCTGAAACGGTGAGTGTCTATTGCTTGTTGTCGAGGAAGAAGGTGATCTTGTTTGACGTCCTTTCCTTGGTAGCCCAGAATTCGTACATGTAATCAAATGGCACCGAAGCAGTACTCCTTAATGCATTCTTGAAGTGAGATTGATCAAGGATTGCTGAGGCGACTTTGAATCCACGGTGAGTGGAATGAGAAACTTCTTTCAGCCGGTAACTGTTCGGTATGAACTTAAGTTCTTTTGCCTCGGCAATTGCGGCTGCTCTAGCATCTTGGAGTTCTTGCACGGTTGGATTAGTCATGGTTTCTGCTTAAGATAAGACATAAAAGGTTGATACACAAATATATATATACCATTATCATGACATAATTCATCAAGTAATTATAACAAGCAAAAAAATATCAATCCAACAATCCTTCATTCGAAAAAAATTCATTCGAAAACCCTGCATCCGGAATGCCTTCATTCGGAAACCCTTCATTCAGAATGCCTTCATCCGGAATGCCTTCATCCGGAATCCCTTCATCCGGAATGCCCTTCATCCGGAATGCCCTTCATCCGGAATGCCCTTCATCCGGAATGCCCTTCATCCGGAATGCCCTTCATCCGGAATGCCCTTCATTCGGAATGCTCTTCATTCGGAATGCCCTTCATTCGGAATGCCATCATTCGGAATGCCCTTTATTCGGAATGCCCTTCATTCAGAATGCCCTTCATTCGGAATGCCCTTCATTCGGAATGCCCTTCATTCGGAATGCCCTTCATTCGGAATGTCCTTCATTCGGAATGCCCTTCATTCGGAATGACCTTCAGTCGGAATGACCTTCATTCGGAATGACCTTCATTTGGAATGCTCTTCATTCGGAATGCTCTTCATTCGGAACATCCTTCATTCAGAACATCCTTCATTCGGAACATCCTTCATTCGGAACATCCTTCATTCGGAACATCCTTTCACTCGGAACATCCTTTCATTCGGAACATCCTTTCATTCATAACATCCTTTCATTCGGAACATCATTTCATTCGGAACATCCTTTCATTCGGAACATCCTTTCATTCGGAACATCCTTTCATTCGGAACATCCTTTCCTTCGGAACATCCTTTCATTCGGAATAGCGTTGTTCATCCGGAATAATTCAAAAACATGTTCATTCGGAAAGTTCTAAACGCACCCTATAAAGGATTATTCTACACGCGTGTGTGAGTTTCAAGGCAATCTAAGGCAACAGATAGTGTTCTAATCCTAATCCGAGCCAAACCCACTTATAAACCCTAATTTAATTGAACCTAATTAATTCTCAACACTCCTAATTTGATGAATTAATTAAAACGGATCAATTAACTGGATTAAAGAATGAATTAGGTGAATTAAAAATCAAAAGAGTCGATGTTTGTACCTTAGTTTGATCGTGTGAAACAGATTGAGAAACACAAGAGCGATAATGGCGAAATCTTGTGTGTTATTGTGTGTGAAAATGGCGTCCAGAAAGAAAGAAAGAAAAACAAGGCGCGTATGTGTATGACTTAGGTCAACTGTTTGACAAGTTTCACACTTAGTCACATTTAGTCCCTTTACTTTTCTTTTTTTTCCTTTTAGTTACTTAACAATATTAGGATAACATGCGTTAAGTTATCTAGCAATTGTAAGACCTACCCCATTAACTATTCTTTTCCTCACACAAACTAAACACTTTATCCTAAAAGCACATACCCGAAACCTATAACTCACGAAAAATCAGAACAATCACAAGTCGTATGCCAAAGAAACTCCAGTTATTAACTGATTAATTTTTCTCGAGAACTTTTGAAGACCGTTTTGATGACGAAGATGATTTAATATTTTCTCCCCCTTAAACAATGAACCGTTTTCTATTTAAAGAGTTGTAGTCATTGTTTAACGAGTCAAATATTGATGAAAGAATTTTCCAATTAATGTCTTAGAAAAATTGATTCGTGGTGGCAATAAGATTTCTCTTATTTTGACAAGTTAATGCACTGAGACGTACATAAACTCGTGTTAGACCAAGTTATAAAGTAAACTTGATCCCTTTGTATGATTTGGTTTGTAAATCATACCCGAGAAAATTAATTCCCGTTGTGAGCCAACGTTTTCCAAGGAAATACGTGACTTTAATGCGAAAAACGGGTTGCAGTCAGAAATAACTACAAGCCATAATGGGCATGTTTTAAAAATGTACAACTTTTATATAGACTCTATTTATGGCGCCGTGTCAATATTAATCGACATTTCTAAAGCCGTAAATATTACCGTACTAAAAGACATGCCCGATTAAAAAGACGAAAAATATTTTTGGGTTTTCTTGGTTTTATATTTTTATGGTTTTTGTAGGTTTTATATTTTTATGGTTTTTGTAGGTTTTATATTTTTTATGGTTTTTGTAGGTTTTATATTTTTGTATTTTTCTTTTTGTGGTTAATATATATACGATAATATACATGATCACGAACAAAGGATACGCATGAATAGGTTACCACCACTATTCTGCTGATTCTTCTGCCAACTCTTTGAGAGTCCCTGGAGAGAAGGATTTCATGCCAAGCTTGTCGATCAAAAACTCAATTCGTCCTCGATCTAAGGCTTTTGTGAACATATCTGTCAGCTGATACTCAGTGGTGACAAAATACAGCTCGATCACTCTATTTTCCACTTTCTCTTTAATGAAATGGTAGCGAATGTCAATGTGCTTTGCCCGGGAGTGTTGAACGTAGTTTCAACAAAGGGCAATGGCGCTCTTGTTGTCACAATACATCGGGATTTTGTTGAATCCAAGACCGTAGTCAGTTAGTTGTGATCTCATCCAAAGGACTTGAGCACAACAACCGGACATGGTAATGTATTCAGCCTCCGTACTTGAAATTGCAGCGCTTTTCTGCCTTTTTGAAGACCAACTAATAATTCTGTCTCCAAGGAGTTGCACAAAACTAGAAGTGCTATGCCTAGTGTCTTGACACCCAGTATGATCGACATCTGCATATGATATTAAAGCAATAGAGGAATCTTTCGGATACCATAGACCACGATGAAGTGTTCCTTTGAGATACCGAAAGATCCTTTTAACAGCATGTAGGTGCTTTTCGATAGGCCGAGCCTGATACCAGGCACACATGCATACGACAAATTGCGGATCAGACCTGCTAGCAGTTAGATAGAGAAGGGTGCCGATCATCCCACGGTAGAGTTTCGGATCGACAGCAATCCCATTCCTATCTTCATCTAACTTGGATTTCTCCACCATTGGAGTATCCACGGGGTCACAATTTTCAAAGTTATATTTCTTTAATGATTCTAGAGCATATTTGGATTGATTAATAAAGATGCCTCTGGGATTCTGAGAAATTTGTAATCCTAAGAAAAATGAAAATTTTCCCATCATTGACATCTGAAAGCGTGTGGACATTATTTTCTCAAAGCGGTTTGACAATTCTATGTTAGAGGCAGCAAATATTATATCATCAACATAAATTTGTACCAGTATCATGTCGTTGTATTCATTGAGAGTGAATAGAGTGGGGTCCACCTTGCCTTTGGAGAATCCTTCCAACATGAGATATGTTGAAAGGAGATCATACCACGCGCGTGGAGCTTGTTTCAACCCATAGAGAGCCTTCTTAAGCTTGTACACATGATTAGGAAACTCCGTGCTAACGAACCCATTCGGCTGACTAACATAGACTTCTTCCCTTAGTTCACCATTCAAAAATGCTGTCTTCACATCCATTTGATAGACGATCATGTTCATATGAGCAGCATACGCAAGGAAAAGTCTAATAGCCTCCAATCGTGCAACCGGAGCAAAAGATTCTTCAAAGTCGATACCCAAGGCTTGTTTGTATCCTCTAGCAACCAATCTAGCCTTATTCTTCAAAACTCCACCCATTTCATCGAGTTTAACCTTATAAACCCACAAAAAAGTAAGGATGTTAACCTTGTCAGGGAGAGGAACTAATTCCCATACTTCAAGTCTTTGGAATTCATTTAGTTCCTCTTGCATGGCTTCAATCCAAGATGTTTGAGTGCACTCTCTTGTAATTGATGGCGTGTCGAGACTGGTCGATTGATACCTCCAATAATATTCCTAATTGGGTGATCTTTTGTCCATTTGGTGCTGTGATTTTCAATCCGTGGTGGTCTGGAGTGAACGATTGTAGGAGCTTCTTATGAGGTAGACGCGGCTGAAGGATTTTCAGGTATCGGTACACCAAAGAATGGAAGCTCTTGTTGGTGAGCATATTCCAAGTCATGATCAATAGAATCCTCTTCATCATCATTAGGCACAAGTAAGGGTGAAGATTCAGGTGTAGTTTGAGAATTACTTGGTGGAGGTGCATCTGGTTCAATGTTAATTTGAAGATGCATTTGATGAAGCTTCATTAGCTTGAGCAACAACTTCAGGGATTGGAGCTATCACTACAGGTGCTGGAACTTCATCACTTGGGGGATCAAAGAATTCATCAAACAAAGTTTGAAATAGTTTATCCCACTCGGGCCTTGTAGGTGGTATAAATGATGTAGAAGTAGGATTATTGGGAACTAATCCGGAACTGATAGCACCGGTTCCCATCTCGTGAAGCGCGGGTTCAGAGCTGTGTTGCTCAGAAGCCATCGCTGTCAGCTCATCAAAATATGCGTCCATAGTTTCTACCATGGTACCAAGACGACGGTTGTAAATTCCGTATGCTTTCTTTGAGGGTGAGTAACAATTGAAAATACCTATATCGGCTTTCGGTTGAAGTTTGCCCAAATTCTCACTATTAATGTTTGGATAACAAAGAGCACCAAACACGTGAAAGAATGAAACATCGGGTTTACGATCATGTAGAAGCTCGTAAGGTGTTTTTCCATGGCGTTTCCGAATGATAGAGCGGTTTTGGGTGTAACATGCAGTAGATACAGCTTCTGCCCATAAGAATAATGGAGCGCTCGCATAAATCAGCATAGTCCTAGCAGCTTCCATAAGCGTGATTCCGTCTTTCAACGACACCGTTTTGTTGTGGAGTACGTGCAGCTGATGTTTCATGTGAGATACCAACTTCTTCATAGTAATCACGAAGAGTCTGGTTGACGAACTCTGTTCCATTATCAGTACGAATACGGCGGACAGTAGTATTAAAACGCACCTGAATGAATTTCAGGAAAGTGATGATAGCCTTCGGTGCTTCATCATTTGTACGTAGAAATCTAACCCATGTAAACCTGAAGAAATCATCCACAATAACAAGGATGAATTTCTTACCACTCACACTTTCGGTTCGCATTGGCCCACAAAGATCCATATGCCAAAGATGAAGTTTTTCTTGATTGGTGTCTTCAGCTTTGGGCTTGTATGATTTCTTGGTGCTTTTCCCCCTTGAACACGCGGAACATAAATGGTCCTTGTGAAATTTGAGCTTTGGAAGACCACGAACTAATTCGTTTTTAGCCAAATGATTAATAGCATCAAAGTTGAGATGAGATAATCTGCGATGCCATAACCATGACTTGGTCTTAGATGCTTTGGAGAGAAGACTTACTGGAGAGGCGGCCATCATGTCTTGTCGGGACAAAGTATAAAGATTTGCACCACGAGACCCCTTCAACAAGTCTTTTCCTTCCAAGTTGCGGATGAAACAAGTGTGTTGTCGATAAGCAACCTCTAGGTTGGAATCACATAACTGTCCTACTGAAAATAAATTATGACCAAGACCTTCTACATAGTATACCCTTGAAATGGTGACATTTCCAATCTGATATTCACCATACCCCATTATCTTTGCAATATGATCATTACCGAATTTAACCGTTCCAAGAAACTTGCTGACGAAATTTCTGAGCATCGAGCGGACTCCGGTCATATGCTTTGAGCAACCGGAGTCCAAATACCAGAGGATGATTTGGACCACCTGAAAATATCACCAGACGAGGACAATGTATAGGTTTCGGAATTTGAATATTCCTTGTTATTAGAAGGTAAAGATTTAATGATCTTAGATTTGTTAACATTAGGTTTCTTAGATGTAACACCCCCAAATTTATACAACTCAATACAGCGGAAGACTCGTTGGTGTTACGGGATAGCACATTACTCACATCATAGACAACGCTTAAAAATCGCGTCGTTTATTAATAAAGCATTTCCATTCATAAATATCAAAGTTACATAGGTCCCAAGTCATTGTATTTAATACAGGATTTACAAAGCATTTGAATGGAAATACGTATTTAGGTGCGGGCCATGAATTCTTGTTGTCTTCCCGAGAATTACCTTCAAGTACCTGAGATAAAACATGTTAAAAGAAAAGGTCAGCGATAACGCCGAGTGAATTCATAGAGTTTAATAAAATCCATTAATATAACATCGGTATAAAATTATTACCGAAAATCATTTTGTACAAATCATTGTAATAGGCCATAAAATAGCCAAAGTCATTTTTATACAAATCCTTATCGAAAATCATAATATAGGCATTTGCCTTAAAAATCATCATACGAGCCAACGTTGTAAAAACATCATACAATACGTTTTATAACGTTGTATAGATTAAATAAAAACCGTTATATGAATATAGTTATATAAAACCAAAACACGAACATAATTTCAATAGTATGACCCCGTATTGCTAGTCAGGCAATACATCGTAATTCGGTGCGTATAGCAGTATTTCGTTAACTGTATTATTATAAGCCGCATGAAATTGTTACCTTACTACAACAAACAACGGGTAGCTAGCCCGAAACTCAATTTGCCCATCTAAATTAGCGTGTCGTCACAAAGGTCACGCTATGTAAATCTTCTCATACATAAATTCGCTTACCAATCAATGTGGCACGATGGGGATCAACCGTCAAGGCGCGAACTAGGGTGATCGTCCCCAAATAGTACTATTATATGCATAAGCGTCTACCAAATCCCGGTAGTTCACAATTCATGCTAATGGGACTTTTAGTGACATAACCTAACTTTAATAATCCATTTTTATTTCATCTATCGGGTCATTTAATCATTCATCGGGTCATACAATCATTCAGGTCCATATCAATAAACAAACAATCGGTACAAATGTGTCCTATTTTATAAAAATTAACATGTTATCTCCCTCGCGGGTTTATAAAACATTTCATAAAAACATTTAAAAGAGTGCGAGGCTATGAACTCACGTTGATGTGGGAAGGCGGTTATCGGCGATTTGGATGTACGGTACGTGCTTCAATCACGGAAACCTAGACAAATAATACTTGTCTTAGACTCTTGTCCAATGACTTTATAAAATAACAATTATGTATACATATGATGATTTTATATATATGATGATCAAGTGGGTTTACATATTCTCATTTGCTCATTTTTGTGTTTATATGTCGATAACTTTTATACTAGTTTACTAGTTTTACCTATTTACATATTTTAAGTCCAATAAACTTATTGTAAGTTCTTTAACTTATATTAATCCATTTTATACTTGTATTATCAGTATTTACACTTTACATGTTGGGCCCAAATGGGTTAAGCCCAATAAATAAGTTTATAAGTGTTTTAGCCCATTTTGTTGTATTATTAGTCCAATAACGTTAACTTAGCCCGTTAATGTCCGTATGTTATATAGTTCGGGTTTTTATCGGTTTTTACTTGTTATATATGTTTATATATCAGTATATAAGTCTTATAAAGTTCACATTAGACGGGTCCAACCGTCTAAGTTTTATTTAGCAAAAACGTTAATTTTACGGTAATAGCCGAAAAAGTCGTAAAAATCATGTTTATAGTTTTATAACTTATAAAACTTATCAAACTACCATTTTTATAAAATGTCCATTTATTTATCCTTATACATATTTAATGTATTATATAAGTTAGTGGGTTTTAATTCACATTTTATACTATTTTTATTTGAGTGCTCATATAATACTATTATACTTTAATTTCCCAAAATCTGATTTTTATTTTCATGTTCACCAAAACGGCCATATCTAGAGTTCTATATGGAGATAGAAGCTCAAATTTTTATGACATAAACTACATGATATGTGCTCCATTTAAATCCACTATAGCTACTGTTGAATCAGCCTCTAAGTATTATCTAAAAATCGTCCAAAACAGTGAACTCAGATTTGTACTCTAAACTTGTTTTGATCATATCTTACTCATCCTAATGATTCCATTGCATGGCCAACTCTCACATGTGTATGATATCTTATACTTACTGTAAATGGATTCTACTTCATCATTTTATCAGTCTAACATGTGGTTAGTTACTGTTTTTATACAACCTACCATTTAAACAAGATTTACCCATTTTACATGTAGTTTGTCCATCTTTTTACCCATGTTTACCCAATCTATCAACACCAAATCCCCACATAACATTTTTAATCATCATTCATCATCATATACATATACATAAGTAAAATAAATACAAGATTACATAATCAAAATAACAAGAGGATGGGGAGAACATTCTTTATACCACCATGATGATGTAGGTTGTGATCAAAACATGGATTTTGATGGAGAAACTTGTGATAAACCAAGACCATCTTCAAGACCACCAATATTCATGAACTCCTTGGGGAAAATCAGCCCCAAGACTCCATAGAAACTCCTCCTTGGATGTTATAATCACCTCCAATCTTCAAGTCTTCTATAGGTTTCCATCTTATGCAAGTTAAACATAAGATTTATGGTGGAAAATTTGATGAACATGGTGGTGGTGGTGGTGGCAATAGGGACGGCAACAAGGGAGAGTGAGAGTGTTTTGAGAGTGGTTTTGCATGTGAAAATGGAAGCTAATGGGAAATATGAGTGGTTTTGTTAGTTAGTTAGCTTACAATGTAAGGTCAAGTTACACGTGTAGCAAGTTTGTTGCAAGCTTGACACATCACAAATGTGTGTGTCCTTGTTTTAGCCGTGGGTTTGTGGGGGTGGGGCAAGTGTCCCACTTGTCTCATCCCCATTTAATTACGGGTACTCCTAGATTCTAGTTTCCTCGATTTGTGTGCCCTCTGGTCGTTTTACGAAAAACGTTTTTATAAATTATGAATCAACGGCACAAAACGAATCTAATAAAAATTGTCTCATCAAAAACAGAGTTCGAAAACGTAAATACGTAATCCTAAGGTTTCCGGTTTAGTCGTAAAGGACGTTAAAATAAAATCGTAAGTCCTAATCTCTTCTCGTAAATTTGTGAGTTTATGAACCAACATAAATTTAAAATCTCAAAATAATATTCACGGATAAATTTATTTCCTAAAATGTCGGATTGTCACCAAACGGTGTATGTAAACGTAAGCACGTAACGTAGAATCCTCAATTTTAGACGTAGTCGATGCTACTTCAAGACGTAAATCCAAATTACTTCCCAAAAATAAGTGAGTTCATAATATAACATTAATATAAAGTTTTTATATAGATATTGAGAATAAAATATTAACCATAAATTGACGGATTGTCACAGCATTTACCCCTAAATAGGATCTTTGTCCTCAAAGATCATCTTACTACTCGCTTCTTATAGAGTTAAAGCCATGTGGGTATTTCCTCCACATACGGTCTTTTCTCATAAGTGTAATTCTTTACAATATGCGAGTTTCATCAAACATAACTACGGGAATAAGATCAGGCTTATTGTTGACTTACTTTCTGTATCCATGATGTTCACGGGTTTTTGATGAATGCAACTTTTCGCCGATCTAAACTTCATTAAGGAATAGTCAGATTTTCACATGATAGGCATTTTATCAAGTTCGATATACTAAACATATTTCACGCAGCTCTTGAAGTCCTAGGGTAGATCCAGCTTATATGCCTTTTAATCCCAACTTTTACATCATTTCAATGGTCCCATACAACGGGGACTTATTTCCCATGATCTTTCAGATCATCAATTCATTTTTCCAAGGTTAAAATTTTTGGCATAACTTCGCTACCCATCTGGCGCTTCAAGATCCACATTCCATATTCACATAACCTCCTGCCCACTACCGGCAGTCAATAATCAGATCCTAATTTCAACAATCATTTCAGGTCTCGCGGGTCGAGTATTTTATAAGGTTAGGTTCGCCATCATAGGAAACCTTAAACCTAAAAGACATGTCCAACTCACGTGTATGTCGGGTGTCTTCATCCCAACTCCTGCTTACAGATGCTCTAATATATAGATCCTAACAAGATTAGATCTCGATCCTAATACGATAAATATCAAGGATAATCTCTCCAAAGGGAAACGATTTTACAGTCTATCACCAAAGGTCAATCATTCAAACATAAAACAATACTTATAGTATTTTGTATCGTTACTTTACCTCGTCCCTTCGATTGGGGTGGTACACAGTACTCTCATCAAGATTCGTTCTCAATGACTTCTGAGCAAACCTCTAGAAATTCGATGCGAAGTCAGGATCTTGATAGAGATGATCGATACAGGCATACCATGTTTACACAACTCCTTAAAAAGGGTCAATTTGTTCATCAAGAATCTATCATTAACCGGAATGATATTAGCAGATTTGGTCAGTCTGTCGATGATGACCCAAATCGAATCAAATTCATATGATAACCTTTGCAATAGTTAGACGTTTACTAATGTATGAGGCGATGTCTGCCTTCATAATTTGCGATTAGTACAACTTCTTCAGATAGGGATATATTTAGTCAGAAATGACAGGAATAGAATACTTATACTTACAAGATTCCAACATGACTACCTCTCAGTATTTAGGCAGCCACAGGTGGCCTTTTATACATTTAACGCTATCGGCTTCTCAATTCTAATGATTCACATTAGCTGTGAACCCCTTTTATTATCTATATTATCATTTTTATAAGCATCGGCTATATTTATATTGTTCGGCAATTTATTTTGCACCTTCACTATTAAGGAACGTTTCCTAATTGGTTCTTTATCTTTTATACATAATGTGTCGGTAATTACGTTCACTTTCCTAGATGGAATAATTATCATGACCGTATTTATTCGAAAATTCTTTCTTCACATTTTCTAAGTTTTAGTTTCTTCTCAACTATCATTTTTATCCGTTTTACTCAATCCGACGTCTAAAGCGTCGAAAATTATTACGACTAATTAAATAATAAATATTCAATTTTTATGAAACGCAAACGTAAAGATTTTTAATTTCTTAGTCCGTCCAATTATATGAAAATGTTCAAAAAAAAAATTTAATTTAATTAACACGATTTTTGTTGATTTATCAAAAATAATTAATAGGATTCGTAAATGTTCGAAATATCTTTGTTTATATTTTGGTCAAAATTTTCTTAGTTGAAAAGTAAAAATGTCATTTCAAATTTCAAGTCATGGTTTAAATGGTTTCCTCAATCCCTCTTAGGTTGTCTTGAGGTATACACGAACATTTACCCCTAAACAGGAGTTTAGCTAAATGTTCTGGGTATAAGGGAATAATCTCTCAAAAGTTCTTTGATAAAATATTTGTCAAAACATATTTCCATTTTTCTTTTTAGTAAAACCCAAAGCCTTAATGGCTCTAAATTTTGAAATGTCAATTTAGATCCCATTATCTTATTAATCACACAGTCAAATCATGTAAAGTATTAAGCCGTTAATCACATGTTAAATATTTAAAGTACAGGTTTTTATTGTTCGGCCAATTCAGGGCAATCTATAAATAATTATTAACTCATTCTTATTCTTATAAACGAACAAATGGTCCTTAATGATCGCAAGCATGGATTTATCAAATTACAGCCTTCACACATGATTCACCAAATTTATGAATGCTACGTGTGTATTAGTCAATCCAAACGACATCATGTGAAACTCATAATGTTCATTACAAGTACCGGATGTAGTAATTGGAATACATAATCTTTTTCGCTGATGCGAAATTGATGATAACCATGCCATGGATCAAATCTTTAGAACCTATGCTAGAACCTTGTAAATGATCGAACAAATCTTCCATTTCGAGTTATGGATATCATTTTCGATTTTCAATTTACTCAGTTCACAGTAATCTATAAATATAAGGAATGATAACACCATAGCTCTTCATGATGACGAGCTCGGTAGAATAAAATCTTTCTCCGACAACTCTCAGTTGTACGGTAATTCCTTTTAATTCAGATGGCGCTGACATTCAGTGCACATGCCACAGGTGCAGCACCGGGAATATAATCAATACCAATTTCAACTTGCCTTAATGGCAAAAGTCTAGGTAATTTACCAACAAATACCTCTTAAAGTTTCCGATAGTAAGAACATCTTTTAATAAATTTATATTAGGTTCTTTCTAGATTATAATATCTATGACTAATTCACAACCATTCATGGTATAATTTCAAGTCTAAATGCAGGATATGGTCATCCATTAAGAATTATTTAGATTAGTTTTGATAATCAACATCTTATCATTTAGGGGAATTCTATTCGAGTTACCATCAATTAAGACAATGTCATCATGTCATAATCAATCAATCCATTCTACTGGCACTATCAACTTTCTAGTTTCATTGCCGTCGATAAGATGTGAACTTCTCAAAAGACTAATAATAACACATAATCCTTCACAATTCAAGGATATCTGAAGACGTAACTAACCTTAAAAGAGTAAGGTCAACGCATAATCTACGCGAGAGAATTTCAAATCAGATACAGACGAAAACATTTAATGAATATGAATATATCCGATGTTTTCATGATTCGAGTACGCATTCGAAAGCTCCTCAGATCGTTACCCAGGTCATTCAGATGAAATCAAATCAAATCAGAACGTCAATACATCTAGTCGGGTATCAACACTCGGTAATCAGATACTTTTCCTAAGAATCTCACTACGGGAGAATTGGACAAGAAAGAATTGTCAATTGTCAAATAAGACAATTTCCACAGATGAGTAAATTCGACTCAGAAGAATAGATGTTACAGGCACATATGTAGGTGTCCCTAACACTGTGTCCCTATTTTTCACTTCTTGCAGATCTCATGAAATTTATTCTTTCACAATCTTCAAAGAAAACGTAGTGTTTATTCATTAGTTTTATGGCGACTACTAATCAGCCTTGCATGGTCCATTCCAAATTGTATGTAGGCGCACAACTATATACAATTTCAAGATTAACGATGCAATACTCAGTTCGTCAAAATTTTATCATCATGTTTAAAATATATATTCATGCTTAATTCTTAAATAAGAATCAGGAATAAATTTACAAGAATTTCTTTGTTATGAAAACAATTAAGTTTTCCAAGGTATTTCATAATCAACTTCATTTCGATAACAATCACTTATAAATCTCACTTTGAATAATCCTTATAGTAATGAAAATTCAATTTTTCTCAATGGATACTGTTTTATCTTATAAAAACAATGAGTGATCTGCAAAGGAGTGATGAAAGCTTGTTCACCAAGAACTAACTACAATATGCTAGGAAATGAGCTTAGCCACTTAATCATGAGGTGCATGACCTAGATGGCACTCAAAAAGAATAATTCATAACGTAACTCAAACCGAGATGAGTACTTGTTCAATGGTTGCATCACTAATGCGATCATTAGGATGAAGCAATAAAGGATAGATAACATCGATATTGATGAGACTGCTTTTATACATGGTCTCATCGTCCAAAACGGCCTTAAAATTGCATAAAATATCATAAAATAGACCAAATATATGCTCGTGTTTGTTACTTGTGTATTTTTAGGTACGGATATTGAGGAATTGGCAAAAGATCACAAGAATCAATCAAAAAAGAACACGGGAAACGAAGTCGCACAATGAACCGGGCCCAAGTTTGGATTTTGCAAAAAGACCCTTGAAGAATTGAAGATTGGCAAAAATGGCCCCTCATCTTTGAATAACTTGTCACATTTGACCCTCCACATATCAAATGTACAAGTATAATCCTTAATGTTTGAAGATATTACAAGTTCAGCCCTTGGGAATCAAGAATATACATTTAATACCCTTGGAAAAGTTTTTGGAAGACTTTGTGCCACTTTTGACAAGTTGTCAAAAGTTGACAAGGCATAAACAAGCGCTGATGGCATTTAATTACAACTTGAAGGAATGTTGAAACCTTGGGGACCAAGTCTGCCAATCCACCATACTCCCACACCCAACCAAAACGTGCCATGTCAACCCTACCCACCCATTTACCCACCAACCCATATCTTGCCCGACCCTACCCAATACCCTACCCGGTTTATTATTTAAACATGGTCAAAGGTCAGTCAACCCCACATTACTTCCCTCCATAACATTAATTTAAAAAGTTAATTAACCCAAAACGAATCTAAACCCCCCTTCATCACCCCATAAACCCTAACACCACCCAGTTTCAATTAATCCAAAAACAAAGGGTTAAACCCTAAAAACTTCCAGAACATTGATTAACGTCACTCTCAACCAAACCCACTTCACCCAACACACCCACATGGGCTGTGGTCCTCACCCCCACACTCCCCTGCAACGTCCCTTTCCCACAAACCCATAACCCGACACAATGAACGATGGGATTGCATTCCTTTGCCTCCAAGGAGTATTTGAACGTCCAAAGATCAAGTTCCAAGCTGTCAAGTCACATGGAGCACCAATTGACCAAAGATTCGTCAAGAGAGAAGGGCTTTTTGGAGATTTTCCATATTAGGGTTTCAGTGTTTGTAATTTTTTATTCTAGTTCTAGAATAGTCTTTTAGAGCCTATAAAAGGAGATGAGCATGTTCATTCCTTTTTTTGTTCCAGTTTCAAGCTTTTCCTTGTAATTCCTTTTTAGAAAAATAAAAGTTTGGTTTTTGATTTAATCAAGTGTAATGCCTTTTTATTGTTTTTAAAAGTTGTGTATTGTGTGAAGTTTGATTCTGAGTTCCATTTGTATTTTGGTTAAGTAATTTTGAGGTCCAAAATTATTTAAGGTTTTCTGAAATTTCAGATTCTTGGTAAGAATCTGTTTAAAGATTTGGTGTTTAAGAGGTTCATTAGTTTGGTAATTTAGTGTTTAGAAAACGTGTATTGAAGGTTTTAAAAGTTTTGGTAAGGTTTTAAGAAGAAAGAAGAAGAAACAGATTATATACTTTTGCTTGTATTTTTCTTGTTTTCTTTGATTGTTCTTAAAACAGGTGTGCAAGGTTGTTGATTATAGATCTGCATGCACCCGGGTGCATAAGGAGGTGGATTCAACATCCACTAGGGCTTTGGATGTAAAGCCCTAAGGTATTCTCTTTTTCTCTTTGAAAATTTCAGAAAATAAGTGTTTCATATGATCTTGTTTGATTTGATGCTTAAGTGTGTTAAGACTGATTGGATTGTGTTTTATTTAAGTTAATTTGCATGTTTGATGATATTTGGATCAGTTTGAATAGCTTTTGCATTGATTTGATTTGAAAAAGATTGAAAAGAATTTTTAACAGGGTGTTTGGAAACAGGTTTTAGCAGGGTAAAATCCTTGATGATTGATTTTCAAAGGTGTTAGATAGGTGTTATAGGAGTGAGTTAGGTTGGTTGCTAGATATAGAGTAGATTTGAGCAGGTTTTCAGCAAGTTTGTGTGTTAAAAATGGAAAATCATAGGTAGAAACCTGCATATCATCTTTCTGGCTGTTTTTCTTCATTTTTGGTGATTGATTTTGTGAAATCTGCTAAGTGTTAGGATATTAGAGTTATTGGAATTGCTTTTGTGCTATTTGAAGTTTGTGTGTGCAAAAGATTGAAGTCTAAACCTCATTGGTGTGCAAGTAATCTGCATAATAGTCCACCAGACCTCATTTTTGTCTCAGAAACTTGATATGCTTTTGGTGTGCTTGATTTTCTTTGATCTTATGTGCTAGGTGTTGTTTTTCTGCTTGTTATTGACTCCCTACACTCCAAAGAGTGTAGGGGTGCCTTTGTCATCCAAAACCATCACCAAACAAGTACACAGCCAAGCCCCTCTTGGTCATACTCTTAACAAGTGACCAAAGTCACTTGTTCATCAGAAAACAACAAGGACTGGGCATGTTTTTGCCATTTATTTGCTCAATCTTGGATAAATTTGGATTTGGATTGGTGTTTATCAGCTTATTAAGTTTCTGGATTCAAGTTTTTAAATTTAAAAAAAAAAAAAATATTTTGCCAACAAGGACGTGGCCAGGACTCGAACCTGCGCCACTCCTCTCACAAACCAACGTGCTAACCATCTGCGCCCTAGGGACTTTGACTGATAGGTTTGGTTTTGATTTGTACTTAAGTACGTTTTCATTCGAGCTTAGTTAAATAAGCCGTGACCTTTTAGGCTTATTTTAGCTTATTTATTAAGCTTTTTAGCTTCTTTCCATTTTTCCTAGGTTTTAAATAGAGTTTAGGATTTTTCTGATTAAAAGTTTTATTTTTTACGTTATTTAATTAATTTCTAGGATTATTTTTAGTTTTATTTTTAGAAAGTCATTAAAAAATATTAAACAGTAATAAAAAATACAAAAAAATAGTTTTTAGGTTTTAATTCTTATTTTTGAGGTTTACATATAAAAAAGTTTTCAAAACTTTAATTTTTGATTTTATTTGATTTTAGGTTTTTTATCAAACTTTAAAAATTAATATAAAATTAATTAAGAGGTTTTAGAAACTTTAATTTACATTTTCTTCTTAGTTAGAATATTTAGGATTTTTGAGAATTTTTTAGAATTTATTTGAAAACTTTTTATTTTTAAGATTATTTTATTATTATTTTATTCATTAAAATTAAAAGTTTTATTTTTAACTTTTTTTCATTTTTCCTAGATACTAGACATAAAAATAGGACCTTTGTCACTTTCCAAATAATTTTTAGGCTTTTCAATTTATTTTTTGAATTAATTTAAGATTTAATACATTTTAATAGTTTTTAGGAATTTAAAAATAGTTTAATTTGGTTTTAAATTTCAAAAAAATAGTTTTTAGTTTAATTAGGTCATTTTTGAGGTTTACAAACTATAAAATCTTGTTTAGGGCTTTTTAATATTTAAAAGTGATTTTTAGGGCTTTAATTAGCATTAAAAAGTCATTATTAAATTAATTAAAAGGTTTTGGCAAGTTTTGATTTTTTGTAAACTCTTAGAATATTATTTGGGATTTTTTAGTAATTTTTAGGAATTTTTAGATTAAAATTTTAAATTTTGCTCTTTTTACGTTCTTCGTCGTAACTTTCTAGTAGTGTTTTTGCCTTATTTTTCTATTTTTTTTTTTCGTCTTCGTCATTTTCTCTTCTTTTCTTCTCATTAATAATCAAAAACATAATCAATCATTCATTACACAACACACGTGCCTCCTCGAGAGAACGAACTCACTTTCAAGGGTCATTTACACACGGTTTTCCTAAATCGTCGTGCTTACCCTATATTATTACCTTGTTTTCCTAAACAAGTGTGATTTTACAACTATCATTTTGGCGCCGCTGCCGGGGAGGCGTGTTGTGTTTTGATTGAAAAATTGTTGTTTTCTATACTAACCATAATTAGTATTTGTATTAGTAGCACTCTACTAATACGTATTATCGTTTTTCGGTTTTTGTGTGAATACTATTACTATATTGTATACGTAGAACAATAAATACACAAGTACTCCAAATACGTGAGCAATCACAACCTTGATTCGGGATTTCATCACTCGATCATTGTATTCGAATCTCAAACCAAAGAAAAAGGCAAAAATAGATAAATACTTTCGTGAAGCTTAATCTTGATAATACAAACTATAAGGTGGGTATAAGGCGGTTGTATTTCACAACCTAAAGGAAAAAGGCTCTTAAGTGCTTCGCGCCGCCTCGTTTCCTCCGCTTGCTTGTGCGTATTTGATTTTGAGAGTGAATCGAGGGTTTTGCCGCCCAAAGTATTATTACATATCATATATATTTTCTTGGTTTCATTTGATTAAACCCTCTTGAACGATTTGGTGTTCCACCATCGTTCTAAAGTCATCGAAGGCGTTCACTCCACGTGATCGTTTTCATTCCTTGAGGCCTTTTTAATCAAGAGATTTGATTAGTGAGGAGATTTGTGGACTCATTGTCTACTTAATACATTCACCAATTTCCAAAAAGTTAATACCATCAAAAACCACAAAAAAAATTGAAAAAACACAAAATACCAAAAAGAATCTTCTTTGCTCGCCTTCTCATTGTACGTGACGTTTATGCAAACTCGCTCTAAAGCTAGACGTGCTCGTAAACGAAGAAACAAATCACTCACTCTTTCTAGTGAGGAGTCTCCTATTGACGAACCCATTGTACGAGAAGAACCGACCATGGCGAATCGAACTATGATGGAGTTACTTCAAGCACCCACCGAGGGTTATGGAGAAGCTATTGTGATTCCCGCAATCCTTGCGGAGAATTTTGAGGTGAAAACGGGTTTGTTGTCGATGATCCAAAACAACAAATTCCGTGGTGATGAGAAGGACAATCCGCACAAGCATATCCGCCAATTTAATCGTCTCACCGCCACGTGCAAATTCAAGGATGTCTCGAATGACTCGATTAAGATGATGTTATTTCCGTATTCCTTAGCGGGGCCCGCTAAAATTTGGTTAGAGAAAGAGCCACCCAATTCTATATTGACGTGGAAGGATCTCGTTTCAAAGTTTGTGAACCAATTTTTTCCGCCCTCTAAGACTACGCATTTGAAGAATGAAATTTCTAAATTTTCACAAGAATCAAATGAAAGTTTTTCTACGGCTTGGAATAGGTTTAAGGAGATGTTACACGAATGTCCTCATCATGGTTTTTCCGATTTGCACCAAATCGACACGTTTTATAATGGACTTAACGATCATGAAAGAGATTATTTAAATGCCGCCGCGGGTGGTAATTTTTTGTGTAAAACGGTTGAAGAAGCTTTGGTCATAATCGAGAATAGGTCTAAGGTTTATAGCCCTCGTCACACACCGAGTGTTGCCAAAAGGGGCTCATCATCGTCTCAAAGTATCAATGCATTACATGATGAAGCAAATGAAGAAAACCGATTTTTCGATAGATTTGCAAACCTTATGTCCCATTGGAAGGCTCAAGAAGCTTCCAACACCGCTTCGGTTAAAGCGGTTTCTAAAAGTTGTTTGTCGTGTGGGGGAGCTCATGATCTTTCCGAGTGTATTACCGCGGATGGTAACACTTCGAATGCTTTTGTAGCCACGGGAACTTATAACCAAATCGGTCAAGGTTCACGTTCAAATCAAGCTCAACCCAATCAAAATGCTAATAATTATCGCAACAACAACAATCAAGGTGGAAATAACCAAGGAAATCAAAGAAACTATAACAAAGGTAATTACCAAAGTGGAAATGGGCAAATTTCTAATCAAAACCAAAACCGTGATTTTCAAACTAATGCCCAAGGATTTCAAAACGATCACACCAAAAATCTTCAAGGAGAATTTTTGAATTATGCTAAGGCTAATGATGCTAAGTTTGACAACATGCAACGTGAAATGGTTAGCTTAAGATCCGAGTTGAAAAACGAGCTTAAAAACGAACTTGCTAATGAACTTAAAACTCATGCTAATAAAATGGAAGGAAATGTCACACGACTCCAACAAAATCAACAAAAAATGGAGCAAGGACAACATGAGATTAAGCAAGAATTGTTGAAAGCGGATGCTATGCAATCTAAGTTTGAAGACCGTATGGCTAAAATGTTTGAAGCTATCATGTGTAAGCCTTCTTCTTCGGGTGGTCTTCCTAGTGATACCATCGTGAACCCGAAAGGAGAATTGAAGGTTATTACCACTCGTAGTGGTAAAACTTTCAAAGAACCTATTTCTCGTCCAAGTACTTCTATGGAGAAGGAAAAAGAGAAAGAACCCGAGGTCGTGGTTGAAAAGGAGCACATTACAAGCCCACAAAGTACCTCTCAAACCACACCTACGGTTGAACCAATACCCATCATGGAACCCGAGATTCCAAGGCCGATGCCGATGCCTAATTTGCCCCAACCCACACCACCTTTACCCTACCCATCAAGACGAAACAAGGAAAAGGCACAAGAACGAAATAATTATCAATTTGAACTCTTTATGAAAATGTTTCGTGACTTGCATTTCAATATAAGTTTTGCCGACGCCTTAGTCATGATGCCTCGATTTGCCGCGAACTTCAAAAGTATGTTGAATAACAAAGAGAAATTGCAAAAATCGTCTAGTTGTTCTTCGGTTTTTCTAAGCCGCATACCTCAAAAGGTCGGTGATCCTGGAAAGTTTTTAATCCCATGTGCTATCCAAGACATGGAAGAATGCTACGCCTTGGCCGATCTTGGTGCTAGTATTAATTTGATGCCTCTTGAGATTTTTAAATCGCTCAATCTTCCAAATCTCACTCCTTCAAGAATGTCAATCGAAATGGCCGATCATTCTACGATTCTAGCTTGTGGAGTTGCCGAGGACGTCTTTGTGAAAGTTGGGAAATTCTATTATCCCGTGGACTTCATTGTTGTTGATATTCCCATCGATCCTAAAGTTCTGTTAATTTTAGGTCGATCTTTTTTGGATACCTCGAGAGCACTTATCGATGTGCACGCAAGAAAAATCACTCTTCGTTTCAATGAGGAAGAACTCGTCATTAATGCAACCCAAAACTCCACTCTTTCTCATGTTTATTCGATCACATCTTTGTACAATGTCAATCCCATCAAAAGCATTTGTCAAAAGATTTCAAATAGAGTTTTAGGAGTTGAGAAAAATGAAGTTCCGTCCCCTCCGCCGATGGAGGTTAAGAGTGTTAAGCCTATGATTCCAATCTCGAGTGAATCTTCGGATGATGAATATGTTGATCCCGATGGGGAGGTTTTCTTTGTTGACAAAAGATTTGAAAACTTGCCACCACCTAAACCAAAATGCTTTCAAAATGTGAGAATTTTTAGTGTGACTAGCATTGTTTTAGATACACCAAATATTTTTGACATAATTAAATCGGGTTTTCACAAGGAGAGTGTTAAAGATGAAAAAGGAAAAGATTTTGAATCTAATTTAAAAGATTTTTCTACAATTCTAACTCCGTCATCACCGCGTGTCTTGAGTACTACAAGCTCGTCTTCTCCTTTTGACGATGCTTTGTGTGGACCTAGTGTGGGGGAAGCCCCTTATGTTCCCTCCCCTTTCTCCACCGAGGACGAGATATTTGATCCTGGAATTGCTTTTATAGGGAAATCTCGGTCTTCCACCGATGCAATAAATGGAAAATCTTTTCATTTGATTGGTGCGAGTCTACCTCGAGTAGCTCAAAGTTTTGCCTTACCCATTGTCCCACCCTTCTATTTCTTCTCTCCTATTTTCTTCTATCCCATTGGGATTTGTGTTGGAGTTGTGTTGTCTCGTCTTTCATCCGAAAACGAGGACGCTATCTTTGACCCCGGTATACGTTTATCGGATTTTTAAAGTACTCCACGTACTTTTGGGCCTTGTTTATCATGTAAGCCCCACCAAAAATTGACCATACCATGATTATCCCTAAATGATCACATTTATGGGGATTCGAGTCGAGCTTTTGACTCGGTTATCAAAAACAAGGTGCCTCGTGGGGGAGACCCATGCTTATCCATGTACATATTATTGCTTTCTAATTAGTTAATGTGAGGGGATTTGTGCCCTTCCAACCTTTGTTCCGTGGTTGTTTGTGAATTGTGTCTTTTTGATTATCATCTTCACGATTGGAGACTCTCGTGTTCGTTTCATGGGAGCACTCGATCGTTTGCTTTGGAGGCCATTCCCAATATCCACATATGATATATCCTCTTATGTTCTAACCTTAGGTTTTTAGCACACTTCATAAACGGCTATTACTTATTGGTTACACCCTTTCCATGCTAGATTAGGCATTCGACTACGTCTCTAGTATGGGGGTGTTTGCACCCCTAGACTCGAAACATTGAGGACAATGTTTAACTTTAGTATGGGGGGGTGAATAGATACTTGCCTTGCCAAACCTTCACGCTTTCCAAAGTTTAT
This sequence comes from Glebionis coronaria, assembly GCA_025667525.1. Classification (NCBI taxonomy): domain Eukaryota; kingdom Viridiplantae; phylum Streptophyta; class Magnoliopsida; order Asterales; family Asteraceae; genus Glebionis; species Glebionis coronaria. The sequence continues at coordinate 1,408,662 of JANFOE010000217.1, forward strand.
CGTTTTGTTATCATTTTCTTGCAAAATAAGGCTAAAAATGGCCAAATTTTAAAATTTTTCTCATGTTTCATAAGTGTTTGAAGACACGAATGTAGATTTTCCGATGGCGAGAATAAGAGTAATTTTTGACTCGACCGTGCGTGTTGAGCACTTAGCTTTGATTCCTTAACTACACATTAGGCTAAGTCTCTTAAATGAGGACGAGAAATGATAGAGTTAATTATAAGTTACTATGCTAAACGTAGAGTACTCGTATTCTTTCAAAAACTCATGTGTCCTCGTTGTTTGCTTATTCTCCCTTCGCTTGTAAATATTTTTTGCTTAATAAATATTGAGTTAGCGGTTTAGTTAGGATTGTTGGGTTTCTAGTCTTTTCTAGTAGCTTCCGTGTAATTAAATTGGGAAGACATTAAGGTATCGCCAGCGTCACGGTTTTGAAGTATTGGCACCCTAATAATCGAAAGCTTCACCTAATAATAAGATTTCAAGTGCTCACCTAAATCAAGCAAACAATTTGAAGCCCCACAAGGCCTAAAATCTATGCAAAATTGAAAGTGAATCAAGCCTTAATCTTCGAAGCTTTAAAGATCCAAAATTCGCTTTAGCGTGAGGATATACGTCTTTGGCTAATAAAACCACCGATGAGGCGGATAATAAAAGGCAAGGCAAGACCGAAGTCATAATAAAAGCTTCATGGCGAAGTTGAATAAAAGATGGAGGTAAACCAAAGATAATAAGGTCCTTCCGTTAGGGGGCGTATAAAAGTCTTGGTAATAAGTCTCATGTTCAAAACCGTTATAAAACCGTGTTTATCGATTCTTCTTGTCAACTTAATTTTTTAACATCGTTGTCTATTAGGAGGGGTTATTGATTTGATGGTCTTAGTTACACCGTTAGGACTCTATTTTTAGACCTAAATCTCTATTATCGCATAAGTCAATGATGCATCCTGGTGATCATTAAGACATAATAAAATATAAGAGATACAACTTAGGAATAATGGGAGAATAAGTACGTGATTAGGGCATATGAGTAGTGTTAGCATTACTAACTTATAATGACAATGATCTCGTTGCACGCTTAGCATGGAATTGAAGTGAAAATCGAGGACGACGAAATTATTTCTAACGAAGCATTCACGTGTTCTTATTCTATGAACCTAAACGTCCCATTTTGCGATGAAAATCATACATTATGTCTAAAACACAAGTAGTAGTAATATTAGTATGTAGCTAGTTATCATTTCAATAAAAGTGAATAAAATTAAATTTTGGAGATGCTTTGATACTTTATTCTAGCATTGCGTGAGGGCACGGCAATGGTTTAGTATGGGGGAGTGATGAGACTGCTTTTATACATGGTCTCATCGTCCAAAACGGCCTTAAAATTGCATAAAATATCATAAAATAGACCAAATATATGCTCGTGTTTGTTACTTGTGTATTTTTAGGTACGGATATTGAGGAATTGGCAAAAGATCACAAGAATCAATCAAAAACGAACACGGGAAACGAAGTCGCACAATGAACCGGGCCCAAGTTTGGATTTTGCAAAAAGACCCTTGAAGAATTGAAGATTGGCAAAAATGGCCCCTCATCTTTGAAGAACTTGTCACATTTGACCCTCCACATATCAAATGTACAAGTATAATCCTTAATGTTTGAAGATATTACAAGTTCAGCCCTTGGGAATCAAGAATATACATTTAATACCCTTGGAAAAGTTTTTGGAAGACTTTGTGCCACTTTTGACAAGTTGTCAAAAGTTGACAAGGCATAAACAAGCGCTGATGGCATTTAATTACAACTTGAAGGAATGTTGAAACCTTGGGGACCAAGTCTGCCAATCCACCATACTCCCACACCCAACCAAAACGTGCCACGTCAACCCTACCCACCCATTTACCCACCAACCCATATCTTGCCCGACCCTACCCAATACCCTACCCGGTTTATTATTTAAACATGGTCAAAGGTCAGTCAACCCCACATTACTTCCCTCCATAACATTAATTTAAAAAGTTAATTAACCCAAAACGAATCTAAACCCCCCTTCATCACCCCATAAACCCTAACACCACCCAGTTTCAATTAATCCAAAAACAAAGGGTTAAACCCTAAAAACTTCCAGAACATTGATTAACGTCACTCTCACCCAAACCCACTTCACCCAACACACCCACATGGGCTGTGGTCCTCACCCCCACACTCCCCTGCAACGTCCCTTTCCCACAAACCCATAACCCGACACAATGAACGATGGGATTGCATTCCTTTGCCTCCAAGGAGTATTTGAACGTCCAAAGATCAAGTTCCAAGCTGTCAAGTCACATGGAGCACCAATTGACCAAAGATTCGTCAAGAGAGAAGGGCTTTTTGGAGATTTTCCATATTAGGGTTTCAGTGTTTGTAATTTTTTATTCTAGTTCTAGAATAGTCTTTTAGAGCCTATAAAAGGAGATGAGCATGTTCATTCCTTTTTTTGTTCCAGTTTCAAGCTTTTCCTTGTAATTCCTTTTTAGAAAAATAAAAGTTTGGTTTTTGATTTAATCAAGTGTAATGCCTTTTTATTGTTTTTAAAAGTTGTGTATTGTGTGAAGCTTGATTTTGAGTTCCATTTGTATTTTGGTTAAGTAATTTTGAGGTCCAAAATTATTTAAGGTTTTCTGAAATTTCAGATTCTTGGTAAGAATCTGTTTAAGGATTTGGTGTTTAAGAGGTTCATTAGTTTGGTAATTTAGTGTTTAGAAAACGTGTATTGAAGGTTTTAAAAGTTTTGGTAAGGTTTTAAGAAGAAAGAAGAAGAAACAGATTATATACTTTTGCTTGTATTTTTCTTGTTTTCTTTGATTGTTCTTAAAACAGGTGTGCAAGGTTGTTGATTATAGATCTGCATGCACCCGGGTGCATAAGGAGGTGGATTCAACATCCACTAGGGCTTTGGATGTAAAGCCCTAAGGTATTCTCTTTTTCTCTTTGAAAATTTCAGAAAATAAGTGTTTCATATGATCTTGTTTGATTTGATGCTTAAGTGTGTTAAGACTGATTGGATTGTGTTTTATTTAAGTTAATTTGCATGTTTGATGATATTTGGATCAGTTTGAATAGCTTTTGCATTGATTTGATTTGAAAAAGATTGAAAAGAATTTTTAACAGGGTGTTTGGAAACAGGTTTTAGCAGGGTAAAATCCTTGATGATTGATTTTCAAAGGTGTTAGATAGGTGTTATAGGAGTGAGTTAGGTTGGTTGCTAGATATAGAGTAGATTTGAGCAGGTTTTCAGCAAGTTTGTGTGTTAAAAATGGAAAATCATAGGTAGAAACCTGCATATCATCTTTCTGGCTGTTTTTCTTCATTTTTGGTGATTGATTTTGTGAAATCTGCTAAGTGTTAGGATATTAGAGTTATTGGAATTGCTTTTGTGCTATTTGAAGTTTGTGTGTGCAAAAGATTGAAGTCTAAACCTCATTGGTGTGCAAGTAATCTGCATAATAGTCCACCAGACCTCATTTTTGTCTCAGAAACTTGATATGCTTTTGGTGTGCTTGATTTGCTTTGATCATATGTGCTAGGTGTTGTTTTTCTGCTTGTTATTGACTCCCTACACTCCAAAGAGTGTAGGGGTGCCTTTGTCATCCAAAACCATCACCAAACAAGTACACAGCCAAGCCCCTCTTGGTCATACTCTTAACAAGTGACCAAAGTCACTTGTTCATCAGAAAACAACAAGGACTGGGCACGTTTTTGCCATTTATTTGCTCAATCTTGGATAAATTTGGATTTGGATTGGTGTTTATCAGCTTATTAAGTTTCTGGATTCAAGTTTTTAAATTTAAAAAAAAAAAAATATTTTGCCAAAAAGGACGTGGCCAGGACTCGAACCTGCGCCACTCCTCTCACAAACCAACGTGCTAACCATCTGCGCCCTAGGGACTTTGACTGATAGGTTTGGTTTTGATTTGTACTTAAGTACGTTTTCATTCGAGCTTAGTTAAATAAGCCGTGACCTTTTAGGCTTATTTTAGCTTATTTATTAAGCTTTTTAGCTTCTTTCCATTTTTACTAGGTTTTAAATAGAGTTTAGGATTTTTCTGATTAAAAGTTTTATTTTTTACGTTATTTAATTAATTTCTAGGATTATTTTTAGTTTTATTTTTAGAAAGTCATTAAAAAATATTAAAAAGTAATAAAAAATACAAAAAAATAGTTTTTAGGTTTTAATTCTTATTTTTGAGGTTTACATATAAAAAAGTTTTCAAAAACTTTAATTTTTGATTTTATTTGATTTTAGGTTTTTTTATCAAACTTTAAAAATTAATATAAAATTAATTAAGAGGTTTTAGAAACTTTAATTTACATTTTCTTCTTAGTTAGAATATTTAGGATTTTTGAGAATTTTTTAGAATTTATTTGAAAACTTTTTATTTTTAAGATTATTTTATTATTATTTTATTCATTAAAATTAAAAGTTTTAATTTTAACTTTTTTTCATTTTTCCTAAATACTAGACATTAAAATAGGACCTTTGTCACTTTCCAAATAATTTTTAGGCTTTTCAATTTATTTTTAGAATTAATTTAAGATTTAATACATTTTAATAGTTTTTAGGAATTTAAAAATAGTTTAATTTGGTTTTAAATTTAAAAAAAATAGTTTTTAGTTTAATTAGGTCATTTTTGAGGTTTACAAACTATAAAATCTTGTTTAGGGCTTTTTAATATTTAAAAGTGATTTTTAGGGCTTTAATTAGCATTAAAAAGTCATTATTAAATTAATTAAAAGGTTTTGGCAAGTTTTGATTTTTTGTAAACTCTTAGAATATTATTTGGGATTTTTTAGTAATTTTTAGGAATTTTTAGATTAAAATTTTAAATTTTGCTCTTTTTACGTTCTTCGTCGTAACTTTCTAGTAGTGTTTTTGCCTTATTTTTCTATTTTTTTTTTTCGTCTTCGTCATTTTCTCTTCTTTTCTTCTCATTAATAATCAAAAACATAATCAATCATTCATTACACAACACACGTGCCTCCTCGAGAGAACGAACTCACTTTCAAGGGTCATTTACACACGGTTTTCCTAGATCGTCGTGCTTACCCTATATTATTACCTTGTTTTCCTAAACAAGTGTGATTTTACAACTATCAGATATATGTAGAATTTAGCAATCAAAGGTAGTCTTTTCATTAATCACAAACAAGTCAACATTGTACCGTAACACATTACGTGTCACTATGTCATACAATTTCAAGAACTCATCCTACCAACTGATGTCTCAGTTAAGTTAGGGATTTTTAAAAGATACCACAATGAATACTAATCTACAAGAGTCATGGGGGTTCCACCTGTCCCGGAAGATCCATCGGTCCCAATTCTGAAGAAGATTTCTTCACTTTATTTATTGGACATTGGGCATCCTCATTAGTGGACAATGGCCTAGGAACAACCCTTAATCACGAACCTACAATCATATAAAACCTCATAATTTAATCAAAGAACTTAATGACTTCCTCTTAACAATCTCATATTCCATACAGGTTAAGTTTCACTTTATTCAAGTTTTAACCAATTTTATACTCAATTCGATATCCTACCTCATTCTCCAATACTTTCAACCTTATTTATAAACCTTAAAAGGGCAATAAAAGCTCGATATGATCAACACTTAATTTCCAATCCTATAGCTCTTACAACAACAATTATCAAATGAGTCACTAGTATGAAATGACTCACACATTTAATTAGACTTCTCGGAAAGGTACTAGTGGCATGAGGCTTTTGGGTAATGGTTCCAATGACAGCCTCAAGTGCAACATTCACCCTTTCGATTTCAATTTAAGAACTGGATGACAACGAATCATATGACATCTTTCTAGGTGGTAATGTTTTGTCAAACTCCATCTATAAGGAAAGATCGTAATGACATCGATATCAGATTTAATCTCGCCAATTCTTCTTTTCAATATCACAATCAACTAATATCTACATTTCTACAAATATCAACCATTTGTTGGGATCATAAATATCTACAACTTGGTTTAGATTTAGGATAGCTAGAATTCCTACGAGAATAGCTTCGATTGATTTGCTAGGGGATTTAGGGTTCCTTGTGACAATCTACGTCATATAAATATGTGACAATCCGTCAATTTATGGTTGATATTTTATTCTCGAATATTATTTAAAAACATTATTTTAATGTTACATTATGAACTCACTTATTTTTGGGAAGTAATTTGGATTTACGTCTTGAAGTAGCATCGACTACGTCTAAACCGAAGGATTCAACGTTACGTGCTTACGTTTACATACACCGTCTTTGGTGACAGTCCGACATTTCAAAAAAAAAATTTATCCGTGAATATTATTTTGGAATTTTAAATTTGTGTTGGTTCATAAACTCACAAATTTACGAGAAGAGATTAGGACTTACGATTTTAATTTAACGTCCTTTACGACTAAACCGGAAACCTTAGGATTACGTATTTACGTTTTCGAACTCCGTTTTTGATGAAACAATTTTTATTAGATTAGTTTTGTGTCGTTGATTCATAATTTATAAAAACGTTTTTCGTAAAACGACCCGAGGGCACGCAAATCGAGGAAACTAGAATCGAGGAGTACCCGTAAATAATTGGGGATGAGACAAAACAAGTTTTGCCCCACCCCCACATATGGATGGCATAACTTAGCTACAACAACTTTGAGGTGTCAAGCTTTCAAACTAAGCTAAGACACTTGTCCTAGCCACTTTGTAAACTAGCAACCAACTCAAAACCACTCACTTCCAAACAACTTCTCCATTTCCATCCATGCGAAACCACACAACTCTCCTCTCTCTCTCTCAAAATTTCGTCCCATATTCATCAAAAACAACCCTCATTTGATCCATTTTAACCATAAAATCATGTATTATTCACACATATGATGAAGCCCTTTTGAAGCTCTATAGATTGGTGGTGATCTTAACATGTAAAAAGGAGTTTTCAAGGGAGTTTGGGGCTGATTTCTCAAGGAGTTTTCATGAAGAAAAAGGGCTGATTTTTGGAGGAATCTACAAATACTTGGTGATCCTAGAATTGGTGTTGATATTGTGACAATCCGTCAATTTATGGTTGATATTTTATTCTTGAATATTATTTAAAAACAATTTACAATATGAACTCACATATTTTTGGGAAGAAATTTGGATTTACGTCTTGAAGTAGCGTCGACTACGTCTAAATCGGAGGATTCAACGTTACGTGCTTACGTTTACATACACCGTCTTTGGTGACAGTCCGACATTTCAGAAAATAAATTTATCTGAAAATATTATTTTGGAGTTTTAAATTTGTGTTGGTTCATAAACTCACAAATTTACGAGAAGAGATTAGGACTTACGATTTTACTTTAACGTCCTTTACGACTAAACCGGAAACCTTAGGATTACGTATTTACGTTTTCGAACTCCGTTTTTGATGAAACAATTTTTATTGGATTCGTTTTATGACGTTGATTCATAAATTATAAAAACGTTTTTCGTAAAACGACCCGAGGGCACGCAAATCGAGGAAACTAGAATCGAGGAGTACCCGTAAATAAATGGGATGAGACAAGTGGGACACTTGTCCCACCCCACTCACAAAACCGGCCTAAGTTGCTAACTTAGCACCATGAGGTGTCAAGTGTAAGCTAACAAGCTTCACACTTGTCACTTGTAGCTTACCAAATAAGCCACTAACCTCACAAAACCATCAAACCCTCACTTACACTCATTTGTAACATGCAAACCACTCCTCTCTCTCTCCCATGGCTTCCTTATGCCGTCCCATATCTAACCAAAAACACCACCAATTGATCCAAATTTAACCAAGAACATATGTTATAATTAACATATGTTAATCTCCATTCAAAAAGATGAAGATTGGTGCAACTTATAACATCCATGGAGGAGTTTTCATGGTGTCATGGGGCTGATTTTCCACAAGGAATTGATGAAGATTGGAGTTCTTGAAGATGGTGTTGGCTAAGCACAAGTTTCTCCATCAAAAACCATGCCAAACTCATAACCTACATCAAGTTGGTGGTATAAAGATTGTCCTCCTCATCTTCTTGTTATTTTTGGTTATGTAATCATGTATTTATTTCCTATTGTATATATTTATGATGATTATATGATGATAAAAATGTTATGTTGGGATTTGTTGTTGATAATCATGGATAAAAAGGTGAAAAACTATAAGAAACAAGGCTAGAATCTTGTTTAAATATGTTGGCTGTATAAAACAGTAAAGAATCAAGTGGTAAACTGATAAAAATGGCATAGATTAATGAATTTACAGTAAGCTATTGGTCTTGTACACATGTGAGAGTTGGCCATGCAATGGAATCAAAGTAATGAGTGAGATATGATCAAAACAAGTTTAGGGTATAAATCTGAAGTTACTGTTTTGGACGATTTTTAGAAAATACTTAAAGGATGATTCAACAGTAGCTATAGAAGAGTTAAATGTAGCAAATATCATGTAGTTTATGTGATAAAAATTTGAGCTTCTATCTACATGTAGAACTCAAGATATGACATTTTTGGTGAAGATGAAGTTAAAAATCAGATTTTTGGAAATTAAAGAATAATACTATTATATAAGCACTCACATTTTAATATATAAAATGTAAATAAAAACCCACTAACTTATAAAACTTATTTATATAAATATATAAAAGGTGTAATAAGTGCATAAATGATGAAAATGGAAACTTGTTAAGTTTTATAAGTTATAAAACTATAAACATGATTTTTACTACTTTTTCGGCTATTGCCGTAAAATTAACGTTTTTGTTAAATAAAACTTAGATGGTTGGACCCGTCTAATGAAAACTTTATAAAACTTATATACTGATATATAGACATTTATAACAAGTAAAAACCGACAAAACCCGAACTATAGGGCATACGGACATTAACAAGTTAAATAAACATATTGGACTAATAAATGGACTAAGTAGGATAAAAACTTGTAAAAAGAATCTATTGGGCTTAACCCATTTAGGCCCAACTTGGAAAGTATACATACTGATAATATAGGTACAAAATGGATTAAAATAAGTTAAATAACTTATAATAAGCTTATTGGGCTTAAGACACGTAAACGGGTAAAACTAGTAAACTAATATAAAAGTTATCGACATATAACACTAAAAGGAGTAAACGAGAATATGTAAACCCACTTGATCATCATATATATATAATCATCATATGTATACATAGATGTTATTTTATAAAGTCATTGGACAAACGTCTAAGACCGAGTATTATTTGTCTAGGTTTCCGTGATTGAAGCATGTACCGTACGTCCGAATTGCCGATAACCCGCCTTCCCATATCAACGTGAGTTCATAGCCTCGCACTCTTTTGAATGTTTTATAAATGCTTTATAAACCCGCGAGGGAGATAACATGTTAGTTTTTATAAAAGTTTGGACACCATTTGTCCCGATTGTTTGTTTATTGATTTTGGACCCGAATGATTGAATGACCCGATTGTATGACCCGATAAATGAATAAAGGACCCGATAGATGAAATTAAATGGATTATTAAAGTTAGGTTATGTCACTAAAAGTCCCATTAGCATGAATTGTGAACTACCGGGAGTTGGTAGACGCTTATGCATTTAATAGTACTATTTGGGGACGATCACCCCAGTTCGCGCCTTGACGGTTGATCCCCGTCGTGCCACATTGATTTGTAAGCGAATTAATGTATGAGAAGATTTCCAATAGCGTGACCTTTGTGACGACACGCTACTTTAGATGGGCAAAATTGGTATCGGGTTAGCTACCCGTTTTGGTTAGTAAGGTAACAATGTCATGCGGCTTATAATAATCCAAATCACCAAAATATTACTGGACGCTCAGAATTACGATGTATTGCCTGACTAGCAATACTGGGTCATACTATTGATATTATGATTGTATTTTGGTTTTCATAACCATATTCATATAACGGTTTTTATTTGATTTTATACAACGTCATAAGACGTATTGTATGATGTTTTTACGACATTGGCTCGTATAATGATTTTTACGGCAAATGCCTATATTACGATTTTCGATAAGGATTTATATAAAATGACTTTGGCTATTTTATGGCCTATTATAAACTGATTTTGGCTATTTTACGGCCTATCAAAACGATTTGTACAAAATTATTTTCAGTAATACTTTCATACTGATATTATATTGATGGAATTTATTAAACTCTATGAATTCACTCGGCGTTATCGCTGACCTTTTCTTTTAACATGTTTTATCTCAGGTACTTGAAGGTAATTCTCGGGAAGACAACAAGAATTCATGGCCCGCACCCAAACAATATTTTCCATTCAAATACTTTGTAAAACTTTATATGAAATGTAATGACTTGGGACCTATGTAACTTTGATGTTTATGAATGGAAATGCTTTATAAATAAACGACGCGATTTTTATGCGTTGTCTATGATGTGAGTAATGTGCTATCCCGTAACACCAACTAGTCTTCCGCTGTACTAAGTTGTATAAATTTGGGGGTGTTACAGTTTGGTACCAGAGCTCTCGTTATAGAGAACGAAAGATTTTTAAAACTAAGGTTTTGAATAAAACTTTTCAAAATCTTTTAACTAAAAACATTTTTCTAAAAATGTCTAAAAATCTTTTGACTATAACGGTGCCGAAGAATTCCCGAGTTACCGACAAGGCCAAGACTGAGAAGTGTTATTTTAATATATATATATAACTTGGATTATATATATGATGTAATTTTATTACATGATTGTTTGATGATTATTTTGATATTTATACGAGGTATTTATACGACGTAGATTGTCACAATGTACCCTAATTCCCCTAGTAAATTAATCGAAGCTATTCTCGTAGGAATTCTAGCTATCCTAGATCTAAACCAAGTTGTGGACATTTATGATCCCAACAAATGGTTGATATTCGTAGAAATGTAGATATTAGTTGATTATGATGTTGAAAAAGAATTGGCGAGATTAAATCTGATATCGATGTCATGACGATCTTTTCTTATAGAGTGGAGTTTGACAAAACGTTACCACCTAGAAAGATGTCATCTGATTCGTGTCACCCAATTCTTAAATTGAAATCGAAAAGGTGAATGTTGCACTTGAGGCTGTTATTGGAACCATTACCCAAAAGCCTCATGCCACTAATACCTTTCCGAGAAGTCTAAGTTGAATGATCAAGTCATTTCATATTAATGACTCATTTGATAATTGTTGTTGTAAGAACTAATAGGATTGGAAATTAAGTATTGATCATATTGAGCTTTTATTGCCTTTATAAGGCCGAAGAATAAGATTGAAAGTATTGGAATATGAGGTAGGATATTGAATTGAGTACAAAATTGGTTGAAACTTGAATAAATAAAAGTAAAACTTAACCTATATGGAATATGAGATTTTTAAGAGGAAGTCGATAAGTCCTGTGAATAAATTATAAGGTTTTAATTGATTGTAGGTTTGTGTTAAGTGTTGTTCCTAGGCCATTGTCCACTAATGAGGATGCCCAGTGTCCAATAAATAAATTGAAGAAATCTTCTTCTGAATTGGGACCGATGGATCTTCTAGGACAGGCAGGACACCTAATGACTCTTGTAGATTAGTATTCATTGTGGTATCTTTTAAAAATCCCTAACTTAACTGAGATATCAGTTGGTAGGATGAGTTCTGAGAATTGTATGACATAGTGACACGTAATGTGTTACGGTACAATTTTGACTTGTTTGTGATTAATGAAAAAGACTACCTTTGATTGCTAAATTCTACATGTATCGATGTTATCTATCTTTTATTGCTTCATCCTAATGCTCGCATTAGTGATGCAACCATTGAACAAGTACTCATCTTGATTTGAGTTACGTTGTAGATTATTCTCTTTATATTCTTGAGTGCCATCGAAGTCATGAACCTCATGATTGTTTGGCTAAGCTCATTTCCTATTATATTGTAGTTAATTCTTGGTGAACAAGCTTTCATCACTCTTCTGCAGATCACACATTATTTTTATAAAGTTAAAACGGTATCCTTTGAGAAAATTCAATCTTTCATCACAATAAGGATTATTCGAAGTGAGATTTATAAGTGACTGATATCAAAATGAAGTTGTTTATAAAACACCTTGGAAACCTTAATTGTTTTCATGATAAAGAAAATCTTTGTAAATTTATTCTTGATTCTTATTAAGCATGAGAATGTTTTCATTATAAACATGATGATAAAGTTTTGACGAACTGAGTATTGCATCGTTAATCTTGAAATTGTATATAGTTGCGCGCCTACATACAATTTGGAATGGACTATGCAAGACTGATTAGTAGTCACCATAAAACTAATGAATGAACAGTACATTTTCTTTGAAGATTGTGAAAGATTAAAATTTTACAAGATCTGCAAAAAGTGAAAAATAAGCACATATTGTTAGGGACACCTACATACGTGCCTGTAGCATCTATTCTTCTGAGTTGAATTTACTCATCTGTGGAATTTGTCTTATTTGACAATTGACAATTCTTTCTTGTCCAATTCTCCCGTAGTAAGATTCTTAGGAAAAGTACCTGATTACCGAGTGTTGATACCCGACTGTATGTATCGACGTTCTTATCATTTCTTCTGATTTGATTTCATTTGAATGACCTGGGTAACGATCCGAGGAGCTTTCGAATGCGTACTCAAATTATGAAAACATGGGATATATTCATATTCGTTAAATGTTTTCGTCTGTATCTGATTTGAAATTCTCTCGCATAAATTATGCGTTGACCTTACTCTTTTAATAGTAGTTGTGTCTCCATATATCCTTGAATTTGTGAAGGATTATGAGTAATTATTAGTCTTTTGAGAAGTTCACATCTTATCGACGGCAATGAAACCGGAAAGTTGGAAATGCCAGTAGAATGGATTGATTGATTATGACATGACGACATTGTCTTAATTGATGGGAACCCAAGTAGAATTTCCCTAAATGATAAGATGTTGATTATCAAAAGTGATATAAATAATTCTTGGTGGATGACCATATCCCGCATATTAGACCTAAAATTATACCGCGAATGGTTGTGAATTAGTTATAGATATTGTAATCTAGAAGAACATAATATGAATTTATTAAAAGATGTTTATCTTATCTGAAACTTTAGGAGGTATTTGTTGATGGATTGCCTAAACTTTCGCCATTAAGGCAAGTTGAATTTGGTATTGATTATATTCTCGGTGCTGCACTTATGGCTTGTGCACTATACGTCAGCACCATCTGAATTTAAGGAATTACCGTACAACTGAGAAAGTTGTCGGAGAAAGATATTATTATACCAAGCCTGTCATCCTGAAGAGCTATGGTGTTATCTTTCCTTATATTTATAGATTACTGTGACTGAGTAAATTGACAATCGAAAACAATATCCATAACTCGAAATGGAAGATTTGTTCGATCATTTACAAGGTTCTAGCAAATTTGATCCATAGCATGGTTATCATCAACTTCGCATCTGCGAAAGAGATTATCTATTCCAATCGCCACATCCAGAACTTGTAATGGACATTATGAGTTTCACGTGATGTCGTTTGGATTGGCAATGCACATGTAGTATTCATAAATTTGGTGAATCACGTGTGTAGGCTGTAATTTGATAAATTCATGCTTGCGATCATTAAGGACTATTTGTTTGTTAATACGAATAAGAATGAGTTAATAATTAAGTATAGACTGCCCTGAATTGGCCGAACAATGTAAACCTGAACCTTGAATAATTAACACGTGATTAAAGACTTGAACCTTTACATGATTAGACTATGTGATTAAAAGGATAATGGAATATAAATTGACTCTTCATAATTAAGAGCCCTTTTTAAGACTTTGGATTTTACCAAAAAGAAATGGGAATATGTTTTGACAAATGTGTTAACAAAGGATTTTTAAAGGGATTATTCCCTTATACACAAACCATTTAACTAAACTTCTGTTTAGGGGTAAATGTTTGTGTATACCTCAAGACAACTTAAGAAGGATTGATAAAATCATTTAAACCATAACTTGAAATTTGAAACCACAAATTTTGCTTTTCAACTAAGAAAATTTTGACCAAAGTATAACCAAAGATTTTTCAAATATTTACGAATCTTATTAATTATTTTCGATAAATCAGCAAAAATCTTGTTAATTAAATTCAAATTTATTTTGAACATTTTATATAATTGGTTGAACTAAGACATTTAAAACGTTTACGCTTCATAAAAATTAACTAATAATTATTTAATTAATTATAATAATTATCGACGCTTTAGACGACGGATTGAGTAAAACGGATAAACATGATAGATGAGACGAAACTGAAACTTAGAAAATATGAAGAAAGTGAAGGTAATTACTGACGCATAATATAGAAAGAATATCTGAGTGAATTGTGGACATGATAATTATATCATCATGAGAAGTGAATATAGATACCGACGCATTATGTATAAAAGATAAAGAATCCATTAGGACGTGTTCCTTAATAATGAAGGTGTACAATAAATTGCCGAACGATATAAAAATAAACAATGTTTGTAAAAAGGAATAATATAGATAATAAAAAGGGGTTCGCGGCTAATGTGAACCAACAGATTTGAGAAGCCAATGGCGTTAAATATTTTAAAGACCACTTATGGTTGCCTAAATATGGAGGATTGTGAGATAGAGTTAAATTGGAATTTGTAAGTATAAGTATTCTATGTATGTCATTTATGACTAAAAGTATCTTTGTCTGAACAAGTTGTACTGATGACGAATTATGAAGGCAGACATCGCCTCTTACATTAGTAAACGTCTAGCTATTGCAAAGGTCATCATCTGAATTTGATTTGATTTGGGTCATCGTCGACAGACTGACCAAATCTGCTAATATCATTCTCGTTAATGATAAATGCAAAAGAGTTATGTAAACATAGCATGCCTGTATCGATCATCTATATCAAGATCCTCGCTTCGCATCGAATTTCTAGAGATTTGCTCAGAAATCATTGAGAACAAACCTTGATGAGAGTACTATGTACCACCCCAAATCGAAGGGACGAGGTAAAGTAACGATACAAGGTAATATAAGTGTTGTTGTATGTTTGAATGAATGACCTTTGGTAATAGACCGTATAATCGTTCTCCTTTGGAGAGATTATCATTGATAATCATCTTGTTAGGATTGAGATCGAATCTTGTTAGGATCTATATTAGAGCATCTATAAGCAGGAATTGAGATGAAGACATCCGACATACACCCATTGTGAGTTGGACGTGTATTTTAGGTTTAAGGTTTCCTATGATTGCGAACCTATCCTTGCAAAATACCCGACCCGCGAGATCTGAAATGATTGTTGAAATTAGGATTTGATTATTGACTGCCGATAGTGGGCAAGAGGTTATGTGAATGTGAAATGTAGACCTTGAAGTGCCAAATGGGTAGCGAAGTTATGCCACAATTTTTAACCTTGGAAAATGAATTCATGATCTGACAAATCATGGGATATAAGTCCCCGTTGTATGGGACCATTGAAATGATGTAAAAGTTGGGATTGAAAGGCATATAAGCTGGATCTACCCTAGGACTTCAAGAACCGCGTGAATTATGTTTCGTAAATCGCACTTGATGGAATATCTATCAAGTGAAATTCTGATTATTCTTAGTAGAGCTTAGATCGGCGAAAAGTTGCATTCATCAGAAACCCGTGAACATCATGGATAGAGAAAGTAAGTCAACATTAAGCCTGATCTTATTCCCGTAGTTATGTTTGATGAAACTCGCGTATTATAATGAATTGCACTTGTGAGAAAAGACCGAATGTGGAGGAATTACCCACATGGCTTAAACTCTATAAGAAGCGAGTAGTAAGGTAAGATGATCTTTGAGGACAAAGATCCTGTTTAGGGGTAAATGCTGTGACAATCCGTCAATTTATGGTTGATATTTTATTCTTGAATATTATTTAAAAACAATTTACAATATGAACTCACATATTTTTGGGAAGAAATTTGGATTTACGTCTTGAAGTAGCGTCGACTACGTCTAAATCGGAGGATTCAACGTTACGTGCTTACGTTTACATACACCGTCTTTGGTGACAGTCCGACATTTCAGAAAATAAATTTATCTGAAAATATTATTTTGGAGTTTTAAATTTGTGTTGGTTCATAAACTCACAAATTTACGAGAAGAGATTAGGACTTACGATTTTACTTTAACGTCCTTTACGACTAAACCGGAAACCTTAGGATTACGTATTTACGTTTTCGAACTCCGTTTTTGATGAAACAATTTTTATTGGATTCGTTTTATGACGTTGATTCATAAATTATAAAAACGTTTTTCGTAAAACGACCCGAGGGCACGCAAATCGAGGAAACTAGAATCGAGGAGTACCCGTAAATAAATGGGATGAGACAAGTGGGACACTTGTCCCACCCCACTCACAAAACCGGCCTAAGTTGCTAACTTAGCACCATGAGGTGTCAAGTGTAAGCTAACAAGCTTCACACTTGTCACTTGTAGCTTACCAAATAAGCCACTAACCTCACAAAACCATCAAACCCTCACTTACACTCATTTGTAACATGCAAACCACTCCTCTCTTTCTCCCATGGCTTCCTTATGCCGTCCCATATCTAACCAAAAACACCACCAATTGATCCAAATTTAACCAAGAACATATGTTATAATTAACATATGTTAATCTCCATTCAAAAAGATGAAGATTGGTGCAACTTATAACATCCATGGAGGAGTTTTCATGGTGTCATGGGGCTGATTTTCCACAAGGAATTGATGAAGATTGGAGTTCTTGAAGATGGTGTTGGCTAAGCACAAGTTTCTCCATCAAAAACCATGCCAAACTCATAACCTACATCAAGTTGGTGGTATAAAGATTGTCCTCCTCATCTTCTTGTTATTTTTGGTTATGTAATCATGTATTTATTTCCTATTGTATATATTTATGATGATTATATGATGATAAAAATGTTATGTGGGGATTTGTTGTTGATAATCATGGATAAAAAGGTGAAAAACTATAAGAAACAAGGCTAGAATCTTGTTTAAATATGTTGGCTGTATAAAACAGTAAAGAATCAAGTGGTAAACTGATAAAAATGGCATAGATTAATGAATTTACAGTAAGCTATTGGTCTTGTACACATGTGAGAGTTGGCCATGCAATGGAATCAAAGTAATGAGTGAGATATGATCAAAACAAGTTTAGGGTATAAATCTGAAGTTACTGTTTTGGACGATTTTTAGAAAATACTTAAAGGATGATTCAACAGTAGCTATAGAAGAGTTAAATGTAGCAAATATCATGTAGTTTATGTGATAAAAATTTGAGCTTCTATCTACATGTAGAACTCAAGATATGACATTTTTGGTGAAGATGAAGTTAAAAATCAGATTTTTGGAAATTAAAGAATAATACTATTATATAAGCACTCACATTTTAATATATAAAATGTAAATAAAAACCCACTAACTTATAAAACTTATTTATATAAATATATAAAAGGTGTAATAAGTGCATAAATGATGAAAATGGAAACTTGTTAAGTTTTATAAGTTATAAAACTATAAACATGATTTTTACTACTTTTTCGGCTATTGCCGTAAAATTAACGTTTTTGTTAAATAAAACTTAGATGGTTGGACCCGTCTAATGAAAACTTTATAAAACTTATATACTGATATATAGACATTTATAACAAGTAAAAACCGACAAAACCCGAACTATAGGGCATACGGACATTAACAAGTTAAATAAACATATTGGACTAATAAATGGACTAAGTAGGATAAAAACTTGTAAAAAGAATCTATTGGGCTTAACCCATTTAGGCCCAACTTGGAAAGTATACATACTGATAATATAGGTACAAAATGGATTAAAATAAGTTAAATAACTTATAATAAGCTTATTGGGCTTAAGACACGTAAACGGGTAAAACTAGTAAACTAATATAAAAGTTATCGACATATAACACTAAAAGGAGTAAACGAGAATATGTAAACCCACTTGATCATCATATATATATAATCATCATATGTATACATAGATGTTATTTTATAAAGTCATTGGACAAACGTCTAAGACCGAGTATTATTTGTCTAGGTTTCCGTGATTGAAGCATGTACCGTACGTCCGAATTGCCGATAACCCGCCTTCCCATATCAACGTGAGTTCATAGCCTCGCACTCTTTTGAATGTTTTATAAATGCTTTATAAACCCGCGAGGGAGATAACATGTTAGTTTTTATAAAAGTTTGGACACCATTTGTCCCGATTGTTTGTTTATTGATTTTGGACCCGAATGATTGAATGACCCGATTGTATGACCCGATAAATGAATAAAGGACCCGATAGATGAAATTAAATGGATTATTAAAGTTAGGTTATGTCACTAAAAGTCCCATTAGCATGAATTGTGAACTACCGGGAGTTGGTAGACGCTTATGCATTTAATAGTACTATTTGGGGACGATCACCCCAGTTCGCGCCTTGACGGTTGATCCCCGTCGTGCCACATTGATTGGTAAGCGAATTAATGTATGAGAAGATTTCCAATAGCGTGACCTTTGTGACGACACGCTACTTTAGATGGGCAAAATTGGTATCGGGTTAGCTACCCGTTTTGGTTAGTAAGGTAACAATGTCATGCGGCTTATAATAATCCAAATCACCAAAATATTACTGGACGCTCAGAATTACGATGTATTGCCTGACTAGCAATACTGGGTCATACTATTGATATTATGATTGTATTTTGGTTTTCATAACCATATTCATATAACGGTTTTTATTTGATTTTATACAACGTCATAAGACGTATTGTATGATGTTTTTACGACATTGGCTCGTATAATGATTTTTACGGCAAATGCCTATATTACGATTTTCGATAAGGATTTATATAAAATGACTTTGGCTATTTTATGGCCTATTATAAACTGATTTTGGCTATTTTACGGCCTATCAAAACGATTTGTACAAAATGATTTTCAGTAATACTTTCATACTGATATTATATTGATGGAATTTATTAAACTCTATGAATTCACTCGGCGTTATCGCTGACCTTTTCTTTTAACATGTTTTATCTCAGGTACTTGAAGGTAATTCTCGGGAAGACAACAAGAATTCATGGCCCGCACCCAAACAATATTTTCCATTCAAATACTTTGTAAAACTTTATATGAAATGTAATGACTTGGGACCTATGTAACTTTGATGTTTATGAATGGAAATGCTTTATAAATAAACGACGCGATTTTTATGCGTTGTCTATGATGTGAGTAATGTGCTATCCCGTAACACCAACTAGTCTTCCGCTGTACTAAGTTGTATAAATTTGGGGGTGTTACAGATATCTCATAAGATTGGTTACCCAAAACCAAGTCTTGTTCATCGAAAAAAATCATAACCTACATCAACAAGGTGGTATAAAGATTGTCCTCCTCATCCTCTTGTTATTTTTGATTATGTAATCTTTTATTTCTTTTACTTATGTATATGTATATGATGATGAATGATGATTAAAAATATTGTGTGGGGATTTGGTGTTGATAAACATGCTTAAAAAGATGGACAAACTACATGTAAAATGGGTAAATCTTGTTTAAATGGTAGGCTGTATAAAAACAGTAACTAACCACATGTTAGACTGATAAAATTATGAATTAGAATCAATTTACAGTAAGCTATGGGTCTTGTACACATGTGAGAGTTGTCCATGCATTGGAATCATTGTAATGAGTGAGATATGATCTAAACAAGTTTAGAGTACCAATCTGAGTTCACTATTTTGGACGATTTTTAGAAACTACTTAGAGGATGATTCAACAGTAGCTATATGAGAGTTAAATGGAGCACATATCATTTAGTTTATGTGATAAAAATTTGAGCTTCTATCTCCATATAGAACTCTAGATATGGCAGTTTTGGTGAAAGTGAAGATAAAAATCAGATTTTGGAAATTAAAGTATAATACTATTATATAAGCACTCAAAATTTAATAGTATAAAATATAAATTAAAACCCACTAACTTATATAATACATTTATATAAATATGTACAATGGTAAATAAGTGGACATTTTATAAAAATGGTAACTTGTTAAGTTTTATAAGTTATAAAACTATAAACATGATTTTTACGACTTTTTCGGCTAATACCGTAAAATATACGTTTTTGATAAATAAAACTTAGACGGTTGGACCCGTCTAATGTAAACTTTTATAAACACATATACTGATATATAAACATATATAACAAGTAAAAACCGATAAAAACCCGTACTATAGGACATACGGACATTAACGAGCTAAATAAACATATTGGACTAATAATTGGACTAAATAAGTTAACCACTTATAAAAAGAACTTATTGGGCCTAACCCATTTGGGCCCAACATTGAATATATATATATACTGATAATATAGGTATAAAATGGATTAAAACAAGTTAAAGAACTTATAATAAGTTTATTGGACTTAAAACACGTAAATAGGTAAAACTAGTAAACTAGTATAAAAGTTATCGACATATAACACTAGAATGAGTAAACGAGAATATGTAAACCCACTTGATCATCATATATAAATAATCATCATATGTATACATAATTGTTATTTTTATAAAGTCATTGGACATGAGTCTAAGACGAGTATTATTTGTCTAGGTTTCCGTGATTGAAGCACGTACCGTACGTCCGAGTTGCCGATAACCCGCCTTCCCACATCAACGTGAGTTCATAGCCTCGCACTCTTTTAAATGTTTTTATGAAATGTTTTATAAACCCGCGAGGGAGATAACATGTTAGTTTTTATAAAATTGGACACCATTTGTCCCGATTGTTTGTTTGTTGATTTGGACCCGAATGATTGTATGACCCGATTGTATTACCCGATAAATGATTAAAGGACCCGATAGATGAAATTAAATGGATTATTAAAGTTAGGTTATGTCACTAAAAGTCCCGTTAGCATGAATTGTGAACTACCGGGATTTGGTAGACGCTTATGCATTTAATAGTACTATTTGGGGACGATCACCCCAGTTCGCGCCTTGACGGTTGATCCCCGTCGTGCCACATTGATTGGTAAGCGAATTTATGTATGAGAAGATTTCCATAGCGTGACCTTTATGACGACACGCTACTTTAGATGGGAAAATTGAGTATCGGGTTAGCTACCCGTTGTTGGTTTAGTAAGGTAAAAATGTCATGCGGCTTATAATAATCCAAAACTAACGAAATACTACTAGACGCTCTGAATTACGATGTATTGCCTGACTAGCAATACTGGGTCATACTATTGATATTATGTTTGTGTTTTGGTTTTCATAACCATATTCATGTAACGGTTTTTATTTTTATACAACGTCATAAGACGTATTGTATGATGTTTTTACGACATTGGCTCGTATAATGATTTTTAAGGCAAATGCCTATATTATGATTTTGATAAAGATTTGTATAAAATGATTTTGGCTATTTTATGGCCTATTGCAATGTTTTGTACGAAATGATTTTTGGTAATAATTTTATACCAAAAGTTATATTGATGTAATTTATTAAACTCTATGAATTCACTCGGCGTTATCGCTGACCTTTTCTTTTAACATGTCTTATCTCAGGTACTTGAAGGTAATTCTCGGGAAGACAACAAGAATTCATGGCCCGCACTTAAACAATAATTTCCATTCAAATACTTTGTAAAACTTTGTATGAAATAATATGACTTGGGACCGATGTAACTTTGATATTTATGAATGGAAATACTTTATTATTAAACGACGCGATTTTAATGCGTTGTCTATGATGTGAGTAATGTGCTATCCCGTAACACCAACGAGTCTTCCGCTGTATTGAGTTGTATAAATTTTGGGGGTGTTACAGTTTGGTACCAGAGCTCTCGTTATAGAGAACGAAAGATTTTTAAAACCAAGGTTTTGAATAAAACATTTCAAAATCTTTTAACAATAAAAATTTTTCTAAAAATGTCTAAAAATCTTTTGACTATAATGGTGCCGAAGAATTCCCGAGTTACCGACAAGACCAGACTGAGAAGTGTTATTTTAATATATATATAACTTGGATTATATATATATGATGTAATTTTATTACATGATTGTTTGATGATTATTTTGATTTTTATATGAGGTATTTATACGACGTAGATTGTCACAAGTAACCCTAACTCCCCTAGCAAATCAATCGAAGCTATTCTCGTAGGAATTATAGCTATCCTAGATCTAAACCAAGTTGTGGATATTTATGATCCCAACAAATGGTTGATATTCGTAGAAATGTTGATATTAGTTGATTGTGATATTGAAAAAGAATTGGCGAGATTAAATCTGATATCGATGTCATGACGATCTTTCCTTATAGAGTGAAGTTTTACAAAACGTTACCACCTAGAAAGATGTCATCTGATTCGTTGTCATCCAATTCTTAAATTGAAATCGAAAGGGTGAGTGTTGCACTTGAGGCTGTCATTGGAACCATTACCCAAAAGCCTCATGGCACTAGTACCTTTCCGAGAAGTCTAGTTGAATGATCAAGTCATTTCATACTAGTGACTCATTTGATAATTGTTGTTGTAAGAGATATAGGATTAGAAATTAAGTGTTGTTCATATTGAACTTTTGTTGCCCTTTTAAGGCCTAAGAATAAAGATGAAACTATTGGAAAATGAGGTAGGATATCAAATTGAGTATAAAATTTGGTTAAAACTTGAATAAAGTAAAATTTAACCCGTATGGAATGTGAGATTGTTAATATAAGTCGTTAAGTTTTGTGATATAATTATAAGGTTTTAATTGATTGTTGATTCGTGTTAAGGGTTGTTCCTAGGCCATTGTCCACTTATGAGGATGCCCAGTGTCCAAGAAATAAATTGAAGAAATCTTCTTATAAATTGGGACAGATGGATCTTCCGGGACATATGGAACACCTAAAGATTCTTGTAGATTAGTATTCATTGTGGTATCTTTTAAAAATAATCCCTAACTTAACTGAGACATCAGTTGGTAGGATGAGATCTGACAATTGTATGACATAGTGACACGTAATGTGTTACGGTACAATTTTGACTTGTTTGTGATTAATGAAAAGACTACCTTTGATCGCTAAATTCTACATGTATCGATGTTATCTATCTTTTATTGCTTCATCCTAATGTTCGCATTAGTGATGCAACCATTGAACAAGTACTCATCTTGAATCGAGTTACGTTGTGGATTATTCTTTTGAGTGCCATCGAGATCATGAACCTCATGATTTCTTGGCTAAGCTCATTTCCTATCATATTATAGTTAGTTCTTGGTGAACCACTCTTCATCACTCTTTTGCAGATCACTAATTGTTTTTATAAGATAAAACAGTATCCCTTGATAAAGATTGAATTTTCATCACTGAAAGAATTATTTAAAGTGAGATTTATAAGTGGTTGTTATCAAAATGAAGTTGTTTATAAAACGCCTTGAGAAGCTCAATTGTTTTTATAACAAAGAAAATCTTTGTAAAATTTATTTTTGATTCTTATTTAAGAATTAAGCATGAAAATGTTTTTATTATAAACATGCTGATAAAATTTTGACGAACTGAGTATTGCATCGTTAATCTTGAAATTGTATATAGTTGCGCGCCTACATACAATTTGGAATGAACCATGCAAGACTGATTAGTAGTCACCATAAAACTAATGAATAAACACTACATTTTCTTTGAAGATTGTGAAAGATTAAAAATTTATGAGATCTGCAAGAAGTGAAAAATAGGGACATAATGTTAGGGACACCTACATATGTACCCGTACTATTTATTCTTCTGAGTCGAATTTACTCATCTATGGAAATTGTCTTATTTGACAATTGACAATTCTTTCTTGTCCAATTCTCCCGTAGTGAGATTCTTAGGAAAAGTATTTGATTACCGAGTGTTGATACCCGACTGGATGTATTGACATTCTTATCATTTCTTATGATTTGATTTCATTTGAATGACCTGGGTAACGATCCGAGGAGCTTTCGAATGCGTACTCAAATTATGAAAACATGGGATATATTCATATTCATTAAATGTTTTCGTCTGTATCTGATTTGAAATTTTCTCGCATAGATTATGCGTTGATCTTACTCTTTTAAGGTTAGTTATGTCTCCTGAATTTTCGAAGGATTATGAGTTATTATTAGTATTTTGAGAATTTCACATCTTATCGACGGTAATGAAACTGGAAAGTTGATAGTACCAATAGAATGGATTGATTAATTATGACATGACGACATTGTCTTAATTAATGGGAACTCGAGTAGAATTCCCCTAAAAGATAAGATGTTGATTATCAAAAGTGAACTAAATAATTCTTGATGGATGACCATATCCTGTATTTAGACTTGGAATTATACCGTAAATGGTTGTGAATTAGTCATAGATATTATTATCTAGAAAGAACCTAATATGATTTTATTAAAAGATGTTTATGTTATCTGAAACTTTACGAGGTATTTATTGGTGAATTACCTAGACTTTTGCCATTAAGGCAGATTGAAATTGGTATTGATTATATTCCCGGTTCTGCATCTGTGGCATGTGCACTGTACGTCAGCACCATCTAAATTAAAGGAATTACCGTTCAACTGAGAGAGTTGTCGGAGAAAGATTTTATTATACCAAGCCTGTCATCCTGAAGAGCTATGGTGTTATCATTCCTTATATATATAGATTACTGTGAATTGAGTAAATTGACAATCGAAAACGATGTCCATAACTCGAAATGGAAGATTTGTTCGATCATTTACAAGGTTCTTGCGTATGTTCTAAAGATTTGATCCACGGCATGGTTATCATCAACTTCGCATCTGCGGAAAAGATTATGTATTCCAATCACTACATCCGGTACTTGTAATGAACATTATGAGTTTCACGTGGTGACGTTTGGATTGACTAATACACATGTAGCATTCATAAATTTGGTGAATCACGTGTGTAGGCTGTAATTTGATAAATTCATGCTTGTGATCATTAAGGACCATTTGTTTGTTTATAAGAATAAGAATGAGTTAATAATTAGTTATAAATTGCCCTGAATTGGCCGAACAATAAAAACCTGTACCTTGAATAATTAACATGTGATTTAAGACTTAATCCTTTACCTAAAGTGACCGTTTGATTAATGATGATAAGATATATATATATTGACTCTTCAAAAATTAGAGCCATTTAAGACATTGAGTTATACTAAAAAGAAAGTGCAAATATATTTTGACAAATGTTTTAACAAAGGATTTTAAGGGATTATTCCCTTATACACAAACCATTTAACTAAACTTCTGTTTAGGGGTAAATGTTTGTGTATACCTCAAGATAACTTAAGAAGGATTGAGAAAAACCATTTATACCATAACCTGAAAACTTAAAACGACAATTTTTGCTTTTCAACTAAGAAAATTTTGACCAAAGTATAAACAAAGGTTTTTCGAACATTTACGAATCTTATAAATATTTTCGATAAATCAACAAAAATCTTGTTAATTAAATTCAAATTTATTTTGAACATTTTTATAATTGGTCGAACTAAGAAATTTAAAATCTTTACGTTTACGTTTCATAAAAATTGAATATTTATTATTTAATTAGTAGTAATAATTATCGACGCTTTAGACGTCGGATTGAGTAAAACGGATAAAAATGATAATAAAGACGAAACTAAAACATGGAAGATATGAAGAAAGAATTTTGAATAAATACGGTTATGATATTTATTTCATCAGGAAAGTGAACGTAATTACTGACACATAATGTATAAAAGATAAAGAACCAATTAGGACATGTTCCTTAATAAGAGGCGCAAAATAAATTGCCGAACGATATAAAAATAAACAATGTTTGTAAAAAGGGATAATATAGATAATAAAAAGTGGTTCGCGGTTAATGTGAACCATTAGAATTGAGAAGCCGATAGCGTTAAATATTTGAAGACCACTTGTGATTTTCTAAATATGGAGGACTGTGAGATATAGTTATGTTGGAATCTGTAAGTATAAGTATTCTATGTATGTCATTTTTGACTAAAAGTATCTTTGTCTGAGGAAGTTTTACTAATGACAAATTATGAAGGCAGACATCGCCTCATACATTAGTAAACGTCTAGCTATTGCAAAGGTCATCATCTGAATTTGATTCGATTTGGGTCATCGTCGACAGACTGACCAAATCTGCTAACATCATTCCCGTTAATGATAAACGCAAAAGCGTTATGTAAACATAGTGTGCCTCTATCGAACATCTTTATCAAGATCCTCGCTTCGCATCGAATTTCTAGAGATTTGCTAAGAAATCATTGAGAACGAACCTTGATGAGAGTACCGTTTACCACCCTAAATCGAAGGGACGAGGTAAAGTAACAACACAAAATACTATAAGCACTGTTCTATGTTTGAATGATTGACCTTTGGTAATGAACCGTATAATCGTTTTCCTTTGGAAAGATTATCATTGATAATCATCGTATTAGGATTGAGATCGAATCTTGTTAGGATCTAAATATTAGAGCATTTGCAAGCCGGAGTTGAGATGAAGACACCCGACATACATCCATTGTGAGTTGGACATGTCTTTTAGGTTTAAGGTTTCCTATGATGGCGAACCTAATCTTACAAAATATTCGACCCGCGAGATCTGAAATGATTGCTGAAATTATGATCTGATTATTGACAGCCGGTAGTGGGCAAGAGGTTATGTGAATATGAAATGTAGATCTTGAAGTGCCAAAGGGGTAGCGAAGTTATGCCACAATTTTTAACCTTGGAAAAATGAATTCATGATCTGACAAATCATGGGATATAAGTCCCCGTTGTATGGGACCATTGAGATGATGTAAAAGTTAGGATTGAAAGGCATATAAGATGGATCTACCCTAGGACTTCAAGAGCTGCGTAAATTATGTTTCGTATAACGAACTTGATGGAATATCTATCAAGTGAGAATCTCATTATTCTTAGTAGAGCTTAGATCAGGGAAAAGTTGCATTCATCAAAAACCCGTGAACATCATGGATAGAGAAAGTAAGTCAACATTTAGTCTGATCTTATTCCCGTAGTTATGTTTGATGAAACTCGCGAATTTTAATGGATTACACTTGTGAGAAAAGACCGAATGTGGAGGAAATACCCACATGGCTTTAACTCTATAAGAAGCGAGTAGTAAGGTAAGATGATCTTTGAGGACAAAGATCCTGTTTAGGGGTAAATGCTGTGACAATCCGTCAATTTATGGTTCATATTTTATTCTCGAATATTATTTAAAAACATTATTTTAATGTTACATTATGAACTCACTTATTTTTGGGAAGTAATTTGGATTTACGTCTTGAAGTAGCATCGACTACGTCTAAACCGGAGGATTCAACGTTACGTGCTTACGTTTACATACACCGTCTTTGGTGACAGTCCGACATTTCAAAAAAAAAATTTATCCGTGAATATTATTTTGGAATTTTAAATTTGTGTTGGTTCATAAACTCATAAATTTACGAGAAGAGATTAGGACTTACGATTTTAATTTAACGTCCTTTACGACTAAACCGAAAACCGTAGGATTACGTATTTACGTTTTCGAACTCTGTTTTTGATGAAACAATTTTTATTAGATTCGTTTTGTGCCGTTGATTCATAATTTATAAAAACGTTTTTCGTAAAACGACCCGAGGGCACGCAAATCGAGGAAACTAGAATCGAGGAGTACCCGTAAATAATTGGGGATGAGACAAAACAAGTTTTGCCCCACCCCCACATATGGATGGCATAACTTAGCTACAACAATTTTGAGGTGTCAAGCTTACAAAGTAAGCTAGGACACTTGTCCTAGCCACTTTGTAAACTAGCAACCAACTCAAAACCACTCACTTCCAAACAACTTCTCCATTTCCATCCATGCAAAACCACACAACTCTCCTCTCTCTCTCTCTCTCAAAATTTCGTCCCATATTCATAAAAAAAAACCCTCATTTTATCCATTTTAACCATAAAATCATGTGTTATTCACACATATGATGAAGCCCTTTTGAAGCTCTATAGATTGGTGGTGATCTTAACATGTAAAAAGGAGTTTTCAAGGGAGTTTGGGGCTGATTTCTCAAGGAGTTTTCATGAAGAACAAGGGCTGATTTTTGGAGGAATCTACAAATACTGGTGATCCTAGAAGTGGTGTTGATATCTCATAAGATTGGTTACCCAAAACCAAGTCTTGTTCATCGAAAAAAATCATAACCTACATCAACAAGGTGGTATAAAGATTGTCCTCCTCATCCTCTTGTTATTTTTGATTATGTAATCTTGTATTTCTTTTACTTATGTATATGTATATGATGATGAATGATGATTAAAAATATTGTGTGGGGATTTGGTGTTGATAAACATGCTTAAAAAGATGGACAAACTACATGTAAAATGGGTAAATCTTGTTTAAATGGTAGGCTGTATAAAAACAGTAACTAACCACATGTTAGACTGATAAAATGATGAATTAGAATCAATTTACAGTAAGCTATGGGTCTTGTACACATGTGAGAGTTGGCCATGCAATGTAATCATTGTAATGAGTGAGATATGATCAAAACAAGTTTAGAGTACCAATCTGAGTTCACTGTTTTGGACGATTTTTAGAAAATACTTAGATGATGATTCAACAGTAGCTATATGAGAGTTAAATGGAGCATATATCATGTAGTTTATGTGATAAAAATTTGAGCTTCTATCTCCATATAGAACTCTAGATATGGCAGTTTTGCTGAAAGTGAAGATAAAAATCAGATTTTAGAAATTAAAGTATAATACTATTATATAAGCACTCAAAATTTAATAGTATAAAATATAAATTAAAACCCACTAACTTATATAATACATTTATATAAATATGTACAATGGTAAATAAGTGGACATTTTATAAAAATGGTAACTTGTTAAGTTTTATAAGTTATAAAACTTTAAACATGATTTTTACGACTTTTTCGGCTAATACCGTAAAATCTACGTTTTTGATAAATAAAACTTAGACGGTTGGACCCGTCTAATGTAAACTTTTATAAACACATATACTGATATATAAACATATATAACAAGTAAAAACCGATAAAAACCCGAACTATAGGACATACGGACATTAACGAGCTAAATAAACATATTGGACTAATAATTGGACTAAATAAGTTAACCACTTATAAAAAGAACTTATCGGGCCTAACCCATTTGGGCCCAACATTGAAAGTATATATATACTGATAATATAGGTATAAAATGGATTAAAACAAGTTAAAGAACTTATAATAAGTTTATTGGACTTAAAACACGTAAATAAGTAAAACTAGTAAACTAGTATAAAAGTTATCGACATATAACACTAGAATGAGTAAACGAGAATATGTAAACCCACTTGATCATCATATATAAATAATCATCATATGTATACATAATTGTTATTTTTATAAAGTAATTGGACATGAGTCTAAGACGAGTATTATTTGTCTAGGTTTCCGTGATTGAAGCACGTACCGTACGTCCGAGTTGCCGATAACCCGCCTTCCCACATCAACGTGAGTTCATAGCCTCGCACTCTTTTAAATGTTTTTATGAAATGTTTTATAAACCCGCGAGGGAGATAACATGTTAGTTTTTATAAAATAGGACACCATTTGTCCCGATTGTTTGTTTGTTGATTTGGACCCGAATGATTGTATGACCCGATAAATGATTAGAGGACCCGATAGATGAAATTAAATGGATTATTAAAGTTAGTTTATGTCACTAAAAGTCCCATTAGCATGAATTGTGAACTACCGGGATTTGGTAGACGCTTATGCATTTAATAGTACTATTTGGGGACGATCACCCCAGTTCGCGCCTTGACGGTTGATCCCCGTCGTGCCACATGGATTGGTAAGCGAATTTATGTATGAGAAGATTTCCATAGCGTGACCTTTGTGACGAAACGCTACTTTAGATGGGCAAATTGAGTATCGGGTTAGCTACCCGTTGTTGGTTTAGTAAGGTAACAATGTCATGCGGCTTATAATAATCCAAAACTAACGAAATACTACTAGACGCTCCGAATTACGATGTATTGCCTGACTAGCAATACTGGGTCATACTATTGATATTATGTTTGTGTTTTGGTTTTCATAACCATATTCATATAACGGTTGTTATTTTTATACAACGTCATAAGACGTATTGTATGATGTTTTTACGACATTGGCTCGTATAATGATTTTTAAGGCAAATGCCTATATTATGATTTTGATAAAGATTTGTATAAAATGATTTTGGCTATTTTATGGCCTATTGCAATGATTTGTACGAAATGATTTTTTGTAATAATTTTATACCAAAAGTTATATTGATGTAATTTATTAAACTCTATGAATTCACTCGGCGTTATCGCTGACCTTTTCTTTTAACATGTCTTATCTCAGGTACTTGAAGGTAATTCTCGGGAAGACAACAAGAATTCATGGCCCGCACTTAAACAATAATTTCCATTCAAATACTTTGTAAAACTTTGTATGAAATAATATGACTTGGGACCGATGTAACTTTGATATTTATGAATGGAAATACTTTATTATTAAACGACGCGATTTTAATGCGTTGTCTATGATGTGAGTAATGTGCTATCCCGTAACACCAACGAGTCTTCCGCTGTATTGAGTTGTATAAATTTGGGGGTGTTACAGTTTGGTACCAGAGCTCTGTAACGAGAGCTCTGGTACCAAACTGTAACACCCCCAAATTTATACAACTCAATACAGCGGAAGACTCGTTGGTGTTACGGGATAGCACATTACTCACATCATAGACAACGCTTAAAAATCACGTCGTTTATTAATAAAGCATTTCCATTCATAAATATCAAATTTACATAGGTCCCAAGTCATTGTATTTAATACAGGTTTTACAAAGCATTTGAATGGAAATAAGTATTTAGGTGCGGGCCATGATTTCTTGTTGTCTTCCCGAGAATTACTTTCAAGTACCTGAGATAAAACATGTTAAAAGAAAAGGTCAGCGATAACGCCGAGTGAATTCATAGAGTTTAATAAAATCCATTAATATAACATCGGTATAAAATTATTACCGAAAATCATTTTGTACAAATCATTGTAATAGGCCATAAAATAGCCAAAGTCATTTTTATACAAATCCTTATCGAAAATCATAATATAGGCATTTGCCTTAAAAATCATCATACGAGCCAATGTCGTAAAAACATTATACAATACGTTTTATAACAGTGTATAGATTAAATAAAAACCGTTATATGAATATGGTTATATAAAACCAAAACACGAACATAATTTCAATAGTATGACCCCGTATTGCTAGTCAGGCAATACATCGTAATTCGGTGCGTATAGAAGTATTTCGTTAACTAGATTATTATAAGCCGCATGACATTGTTACCTTACTACAACAAACAACGGGTAGCTAGCCCGAAAATCAATTTGCCCATCTAAATTAGCGTGTCGTCACAAAGGTCACGCTATGTAAATCTTCTCATACATAAATTTGCTTACCAATCAATATGGCACGACGGGGATCAACCGTCAAGGCGCAAACTGGGGTGATCGTCCCCAAATAGTACTATTATATGCATAAGCGTCTACCAAATCCCGGTAGTTCAAAATTCATGCTAATGGGACTTTTAGTGACATAACCTAACTTTAATAATCCATTTTTATTTCATCTATCGGGTCTTTTAATCATTCATCGGGTCATACAATCATTCGGGTCCAAATCAATAAACAAACAATTGGTAAAAATGTGTCCTATTTTATAAAAATTAACATGTTATCTCCCTTGCGGGTTTATAAAACATTTCATAAAAACATTTAAAAGAGTACGAGGCTATGAACTCACGTTGATGTGGGAAGGCGGTTATCGGCGATTTGGATGTACGGTACGTTCTTCAATCACGGAAACCTAGACAAATAATACTTGTCTTAGACTCTTGTCCAATGACTTTATAAAATAACAATTATGTATACATATGATGATTTTAATATATGATGATGAAGTGGGTTTACATATTCTCATTTGCTCATTTTTGTGTTTATGTGTCGATAACTTTTATACTAGTTTACTAGTTTTACCTATTTACATATTTTAAGTCCAATAAACTTATTATAAGTTCTTTAACTTGTATTAATCTATTTTTTACTTGTATTATCAGTATTTACACTTTACATGTTGGGCCCAAATGGGTTAAGCCCAATAAATAAGTTTATAAGTGTTTTAGCCCATTTTGTTGTATTATTAGTCCAATAACGTTAACTTAGCCCGTTAATGTCCGTATGTTATATAGTTTGGGTTTTTATCGGTTTTTACTTGTTATATATGTTTATATATCAGTATACGAGTCTTATAAAGTTCACATTAGACGGGTCCAACCGTCTAAGTTTTATTTAGCAAAAACGTTAATTTTACGGTAATAGCCGAAAAAGTCGTAAAAATCATGTTTATAGTTTTATAACTTATAAAACTTATCAAACTACCATTTTTATAAAATTTCCATTTATTTATCCTTATACATATTTATATAAATGTATTATACAAGTTAGTGGGTTTTAATTCACATTTTATACTATTTTTATTTAAGTGCTTATATAATACTATTATACTTTAATTTCCCAAAATCTGATTTGTTTTTTCATGTTCACCAAAACTGCCATATCTAGAGTTCTATATGGAGATAGAAGCTCAAATGTTTATGACATAAACTAGATGATATTTTCTCCATTTAACTCTTCTATAGCTACTGTTGAATCAGCCTCTAATTATTTTCTAAAAATCGTCCAAAACAGTGAACTCAGATTTGTACTCTAAACTTGTTTTGATCATATCTTACTCATCCTAATGATTCCATTGCATGGCCAACTCTCACATGTGTATTATATCTTATACTTACTTTAAATGGATTCTACTTCATCATTTTATCAGTCTAACATGTGGTTAGTTACTGTTTTTATACAACCTACCATTTAAACAAGATTTACCCATTTTACATGTAGTTTGTCCATCTTTTTACCCATGTTTACCCAATCTATCAACACCAAATCCTCACATAACATTTTTAATCATAATTCATCATCATATACATATACATAAGTAAAAGAAATACAAGATTACATAATCAAAATAACAAGAGGATGGGGAGAACATTCTTTATACCACCATGATGATGTAGGTTGTGATCAAAATATGGATTTTGATGGAGAAACTTGTGATAAACCAAGACCATCTTCAAGACCACCAATCTTCATGAACTCCTTGTGTAAAATCATCCCCAAGACTCTATAGAAACGCCTCCTTGGATGTTATAATCACCTCCAATCTTCAAGTCTTCTATATGTTTCCATCTTATGCAAGTTAAACATAAGATTTATGGTGGAAAATTTGATGAACATGGTGGTGGTGGTGGCAATAGGGACGGCAAAAAGGGAGAGTGAGAGAGTTTTGAGAGTGATTTTGCATGTGAAAATGGAAACTAATGGGAAATATGAGTGGTTTTGTTAGTTAGTTAGCTTACAATGTAAGCTCAAGTTACATGTGTAGCAAGTTTGTTGCAAGCTTGACACATCACAAATGTGTGTGTCCTTGTTTTACCTGTGGGATTGTGGGGGTGGGGCAAGTGTCCCACTTGTCTCATCCCCATTTAATTACGGGTACTCCTCGATTCTAGTTTCCTTGATTTGCGTGCCCTCGGGTCGTTTTACGAAAACGTTTTTATAAATTATGAATCAACGGCACAAAACGAATCTAATAAAAATTGTCTCATCAAAAACAGAGTTCGAAAACGTAAATACGTAATCCTAAGGTTTTCGGTTAGTCGTAAAGGACGTTAAAATAAAATCGTAAGTCCTAATCTCTTCTCGTAAATTTGTGAGTTTATGAACCAACACAAATTTAAAATCTCAAAATAATATTCGCGGATAAATTTATCTCCTGAAATGTCGGACTGTCACCAAAACGGTGTATGTAAACGTAAGCACGTAACGTAGAATCCTCTGGTTTAGACGTAGTCGATGCTACTTCAAAACGTAAATCCAAATTACTTCCCAAAAATAAGTGAGTTCATAATATAACATTAAAATAATGTTTTTAAATAGATATTGAGAATAAAATATTAACCATAAATTGACGGATTGTCACATTAGATTTCCTAGCCTTCTTCCTAGGTGGTGGTGTAGATTCAAGTTGGCTTAAATCCTGAGGTATTTCTTCACTGATAGGCACTATAGTGGGGGCTGACCTAATTAAAGGGCGCGGTTTCCATACTTGAGTGCTAGTGTGCCTAATTAAAGGACGCTGAGACCTAACCTTAATGGATGCATTCCTGGTTAAAGGGCACATTTTTCCATCTAATGTAAAGGTCCTACCAGTGGGACGCCTTTGCC
Source organism: Glebionis coronaria (assembly GCA_025667525.1). Classification (NCBI taxonomy): domain Eukaryota; kingdom Viridiplantae; phylum Streptophyta; class Magnoliopsida; order Asterales; family Asteraceae; genus Glebionis; species Glebionis coronaria. The sequence goes on from JANFOE010000217.1 coordinate 1,443,160, forward strand.
ATCCAACTTGGGTACGAGTTCTCCCAGTTGGCTTCCATTCAAGATCATTCCTAATGGCATTCATTTCATTCACATGATCAATAAGACACAAATCATGACGTTGAGAAAACATGCATTCATTACAATTCCAACATTTCAAATTAGAATTCACAAATGGTTTAGGCTTCTGCACAGGCGCAGAGCTTTTAGTCTTAGCAACATGATTCTTTTTATTTAAATCTGAAATAACATCCCTAGGGTGAGCTTCTACTTTCTTCTTGATGGTACTACTAGTGGAGGGCTTGATCCTATATTTCTTGACTTGTGATCCTTTAGCCTTAGTAGACTCTTTTACTCCTGTAGAAGGCAAAGTGGGAACATTAGCAACAGATTTTAAAGGTGCCTTAGTTGATGGTGTCAATGAAGGTTTTGCTCCTGGGGTCTTATTGAATGGAGTTACAGCAGTGGGTCGATTAGTGAGTAGTGCAGAACCCGGTTTTCCTATGTAATGCAAATATGCTAAGCAATATTGAACTCGCTGAATATATGCATGAGCTGAATAATAGTAACTGCTTGAGGGATCTAACGCATACAAATCATCTAAAATATCCCTAACAAGGTCCACGTGCTTAATTGCATTCATCATATAAACATCGTAAGTATCCGGATTTTGCTTATGGTGCGGGTTCTTATAGATCACTACTGAATTGGTTGATGGAGCACTAGAGGACGATGCAGAGTTGGTAGTTAAGTTATTAACAACTTCTTGTCGGGTGAGAAGAAATGTCTCCTTTAACTCGGCCAAGACCATTTTTTTGTCAATGAGTTGGATATTTAAGTCAGAGATTTCCTCACACTTTTGGTTCAATTGTTCAACATAAGATTGTTGTTGTGCCGCATTAAAAGCGAAGCGTTCTTCTAGTGAACCATAAAGAGTGGACATTCCCTGTCTTGCACGTTCCATCTCCCCTAGAATAGACGAAAGTCTAGTTTCTAAGTACTGGTTTTTAGACTCTGCAGCCTGTAGTTCCAAATTTAGTGTTTCGTTCGATGATAAGTCTCTCTTTAATCTCATAATCTCTTCCTCTAATGCCTTAACTATCTCAATCATCTTGTCACTCGTCTCAACACTGTTTTCACAACTATTTGTTACCAAAGGATCCTCATTTTGAGTTTGGTGTTTTAATTCTAAAGATATACAATGTTGTTCAAGTTGATTAAAACGTTTTGCAAGTAAATTGTAAGAATCTTGAAGCTTTAAAAATTCAGCGTTAGACTCGTGACAAGAATGATTATCTACGTCATTTACAGTCTCAGCAATATTTATAGAGAGATCATGCACATCATCACATATATTCACAGCATCACATTTATTCATAGTGGATGTAAGCTCATTCGAATAATTAAAATTCACAGTAGTAAGAACTCACACGATATTACTTGGGACAAGAATCGGTCATATTCGGATAAAATCTTTTCCTTTTCAATTAATTGTAGTTCGTAAGCGGTGTCCATTTCATAAAACACTTTTTGAACTTCTTTAATTTCAAAATCGAGATTTTCCGACAGAGAAGCAAAACTTCCTTTTAGATTTTCGACAAAAGGGTTGATCTCATTCTAAAACACCTCGTTCATGTGTTCGAAAGCCCATTATCCGGCGTTTAGACCATTTGAAGTCGTACATTCCCGGATGACCTTGTCAAAACTAGCAAAGTATTGCTGAATCTAATGCAAGTTTATCCATACAGTGCTAATAGGTGGAAGATCCTTTGGAATTTCCTTAGGTCCTTCAATTTTGACAAGTGTAGGAAGTGTACTGGGGTTTTTTCATTTAACATGTAGGTTGGTGTTGTGATAAGATCTTTATCAATATGGAAGCGAATTCTAAATTCCTTTTTGCAAACTCCGGATTCATTTTAAAATAATCACTCTGGGGATATTTTGCAAAGTTGTATGACCGACTCTCATCAACTAGAGCCTTATTCTTGCGATCCTCGAAAATAACAATCGGATCTAAGACCAATCCTAATTTGGTTGCATCATAAAGTCTTGGATTATGGATAAAAGCTTGTCTTGCATACCGTGGGTTAGGGGGAAGGTCTTTTTGACGCGATAAGTTAAAATCTCTAAACGATGAGTCAAATAAGTGCACTAGTTGAGAGGCAGCGTATTGTCTTAAAAGCAAATAATCTAAACTTTTAATCCTATTAGCCGCATTAATTTCCATTTCATTCTTTTTAGACTCGAGTAATTCAAAATCCGTTTGAAGTTTGTGAAAATTAGTGACCACTAACTCTTTTTCTTTAAGTTCGTTGGAAAGATTTGCTCTTAAGGTTTCAATTTCTTGCAAATGACCCATTTGTTTGTTTCGAAAATGATCTTATTCGGGATTTGTTAGAACATTGGACGAAGGAACTAATTCCAAAGTTTGAACTTTTTCGTTGCACAAGGCAAGCTCAGCCGACAGATTCTTATTCGTCGCTAGGGTTTCTAAAAGTGCAGTATTCATTTGGCTAAGTAACTTTGCAGGAACCATGACCAAATCTTGTTGAGCAGGAATATGCGTATGCGAAATGACTCCCGATTATGATTCACTCAAAGTCTGGGGACTTGAATTGATATTGCTATCATTGATTGTCTCCTCATTTGAAAGACTCACCACCGAAGACTCATTCAGATCAGCACCCTCTTGCCCAACTTGATGTGGTTGAATACTAGTATCAGTGGTATTAGTAAGTACCTCAGATATTTGATCTGACCCAAAGCTAGATATGGTTGCCATAAGAGCTGCCTGAGAAGATTGAAGATCATCACAGTCTGAATCGTAAGCATCCAGATCATCTGTTTGGTATGCTGCATTCTGTGTAGTGAGCACTTCTTGTTCCGCAATCCCTGGATCAGCAAGGAATGCTAGCTCCTCTTCATCAAGTTCCTGTCCTTGTGCTTGAGCGTTCACCAAATAAATCTTCTCTACAAACCATTGACCATCCCTTCTCCTCTTTGGTTTTGTGCACTCCCTAGACATGTGACCTTCTTCCTTACAGTTGTAGCATGTAATCATTCTCAACTTACTTGTGGAATTAGCCCGTGGAGCAGTAACCATTGGAGCAGTGTTGACCATTGGAGCAAGATTGACCATGTGTGCATTGGTGGTTGATGTAGTGGGTCTCCCTGATAAGGTTGAATAGGTTGAACCATTACTCTGCCATTATCAATGGTAGCTTGTTGTCGAGAATTAGATGAGTTCCTCAACTGATTGTTAGCAGGAGCTGGTCCTCTAAATCCTTGTTTGCTCAATGTCCTTGTGAGGTAAGCAGACATAGTGGCTAACAATTCAGCTGGGCCAGTTCCTTGTTTGAATTCAGGAATGGGAACCTCATCATTATCACAATACATTGCTTGGTATTGTTGAGCGGCATAAGCACTAGAAGGAGTACTTATATGGTCCGAATATGCTACATTTTCTTGATATGGAGAGTATGATGACTGAGCATAGGGTGCAATGCTTGCTGGTGAATATGGGTGAGGTTGTGGAGCATATTGTGATGCTTGTGGTTCTCTCTGAGACAAAGGTGCATTAAACCGATATTGTTGCTGATGTGAGGTAGGTGGTTGAGGTAGAATCGAATATTGGGGGAAGCTTGGAGTCATATACGGAGATGGATGATAAGCTTGGTGTCCCATGATATAAGGAGTGTTGTTATATGACAAGCATGGTTGATTTGCCATCAAAGCTAAAGGTTCAGGGTACATACCTCGAGGCATACGGTGCATGATCACGTGTTTCTCATGCTATTGGAGAAAAGCATAGAGTTGATCTAAATTGGACTTATGCAAATCCCTAGTTAACTTAACATCAGTAATATACTCACCCCATTCAGCTTGAGGTAAAGTATTCAAAAACTTAGTGTTAACCTGGAATGGAGCAATCACGAGATTGTACACATTCAAATCATTCATGAGAGTAGTGAATCTAAAGTAGTAGTCGTGAAGCGTTTCCCCGGGACTGTATGTGAACCTATCAAACAGGTCATACAACTGACATTCACGTTCCTGTTTAGTAAGAGACGTACCTTGTAGCAAAACCTATAGACCTTCTCATAACTCCTTTGCGGGCCGTATATTGACTTACCATTCGATAGATGTCATGTGGAAGAGCTTGGAGAATGGTTTGAAGAGCCTTTTCATCTGCATCGACAATAAGTTGTTGAGCTGGTGTAAGTTCTTCAAACTCCCATGGTCGAGTCAAATTGTTAAAAACGATGGTACCATAATCAAGTGGACCATTTAGAATTGACTTGACCATAAGCCTCCCATATGTCGGTTTTCCCTTAATGTATGACATCATACGGCCTTGCCATGCTTCAAAGACTTCTTTAATGAGCATTGGAGGGCGATTATCCGTTCCCGTTATGACGGAAATATCCGTAAGTGATGTCATTTGAGGCATTAATGAACTCGGATTCATTTTGATCACTTTAAAGAATCAAAGATTATCGGTTGATCGAGCAGTGAAGTAAGGTTGTGAGTTGTGTTGTGTTGTTGAAATGAAATGTGTGTAAGAAACCAAGATTAAATCCTCAAAAAATCGTCGAAAAAACTCGTAAAATATCCCTTGGTTCGGAATAATATCCCTTGACTCGGAATAATTAAGTCGATTCGGAATAAAACTACCTGTATGTGGAAAAAGACCTTGGTTCGGAATAATTACCTTGATTCAGAAAAATATCTTGATTCGGAATAAGCTTGGTTCAGAATACTTTGGTTCGGAATATCACTAATTCGGAATAAGTTGTTGAGATTGATTCGGAATACCTTGGTTCGGAATATCACTGATCCGGAATAAGTGTTGATTCGGAAAAGCTTGATTCGGAATGCCTTGGTTCGGAATATCACTGATCCGGAATAACCTGGTTCGGAATATAACTTTATCCGGAATAACTTGTTTATCCGGAATAACTTGTTTATCCGGAATAATTTGTTGATTCAAAATAAACTGGAAAACTATTTCGTGTAATAAACAGTCGACTATGAATAATAAGAACAAACCCAGATTTTTACCAAATTACACGAAAAGTTTTGTGATTTCTACCAAAATAAGTAAAACCCAATACTTATCTACTAGGTGGTGGTGTAGATTCAAGTTGGCTTAAATCCTGAGGTATTTCTTCACTGATAGGAACTATAGTGGGGGCTGACCTAATTAAAGGGTGCGGTTTCCATACTTGAGTGCTATTGTGCCTAATTAAAGGATGCTGAGACCTAACCTCAATGGATGCATTCCTGGTTAAAGGGCACATTTTTCCATCTAATGTAAAGGTCCTACCAGTGGGACGCCTTTGCCATCCAACTTGGGTACGAGTTCTCCCAGTTGGCTTCCATTCAAGATCATTCCTAATGGCATTCATTTCATTCACATGATCAATAAGACACAAATCATGACGTTGAGAAAACATGCATTCATTACAATTCCAACATTTCAAATTAGAATTCACAAATGGTTTAGGCTTCTGCACAGGCGCAGAGCTTTTAGTCTTAGCAACATGATTCTTTTTATTTAAATCTGAAATAACATCCCTAGGGTGAGCTTCTACTTTCTTCTTGATGGTACTACTAGTGGAGGGCTTGATCCTATATTTCTTGACTTGTGATCCTTTAGCCTTAGTAGACTCTTTTACTCCTGTAGAAGGCAAAGTGGGAACATTAGCAACAGATTTTAAAGGTGCCTTAGTTGATGGTGTCAATGACGGTTTTGCTCCTGGGGTCTTATTGAATGGAGTTACAGCAATGGGTCGATTAGTGAGTAGTGCAGAACCCGGTTTTCCTATGTAATGCAAATATGCTAAGCAATATTGAACTCGCTGAATATATGCATGAGCTGAATAATAGTAACTGCTTGAGGGATCTAACGCATACAAATCATCTAAAATATCCCTAACAAGGTCCACGTGCTTAATTGCATTCATCATATAAACATCGTAAGTATCCGGATTTTGCTTATGGTGTGGGTTCTTATAGATCACTACTGAATTGGTTGATGGAGCACTAGAGGACGATGCAGAGTTGGTAGTTAATTTATTAACAACTTCTTGTCGGGTGAGAAGAAATGTCTCCTTTAACTCGGCCAAGACCAGGTTTTTGTCAATGAGCTGGATATTTAAGTCAGAGATTTCCTCACACTTTTGGTTCAATTTGTTAGCCTTAAAATGTGTGCGACTAACGGAATTACATTAGTTTCATAGCCGGGACTTGCAGGGACTAATACTGTCAAATGTAAAGTCCAAGTCCCGAGCTATATAAACCCCTCCATACTTCCATGGAGGGGTGAGGTTGTTCATTTCTTTCTTGTCTTTCTCTCACCAAAATAAACACACTTTTCTAGTTACTTGTTTCTCTCTCTAAAATGGCTAAACAACATTTCTACCCTCCCCGACCTCCGGATCGAACCCGTGTTCATAGTGAATCCAAGTTAACACAATTGTTCAACATAAGATTGTTGTTGTGCCGCATTAAAAGCGAAGCGTTCTTCTAGTGAACCATAAAGAGTGGACATTCCCGGTCTTGCACGTTCCATCTCCCCTAGAATAGACGAAAGTCTAGTTTCTAAGTACTGGTTTTTAGACTCTGCAGCCTGTAGTTCCAAATTTAGTGTTTCGTTCGATGATAAGTCTCTCTTTAATCTCATAATCTCTTCCTCTAATGCCTTAACTATCTCAATCATCTTGTCACTCGTCTCAACACTGTTTTCACAACTATTTGTTACCAAAGGATCCTCATTTTGAGTTTGGTGTTTTAATTCTAAAGATATACAATGTTGTTCAAGTTGATTAAAACGTTTTGCAAGTAAATTGTAAGAATCTTGAAGCATTAAAAATTCAACGTTAGACTCGTGACAAGAATGATTATCTACGTCATTTACAGTCTCAGCAATATTTATAGAGAGATCATGCACATCATCACATATATTCACAGCATCACATTTATTCATAGTGGATGTAAGCTCATTCGAATAATTAACATTCACAGTAGTAAGCACATCACACGATATTACTTGGGACAAGAATCGGTCATATTCGGATAAAATCTTTTCCTTTTCAATTAATTGTAGTTCGTAAGCGGTGTCCATTTCATAAAACACTTTTTGAACTTCTTTAATTTCAAAATCGAGATTTTCCGAAAGAGAAGCAAAACTTCCTTTTAGATTTTCGACAAAAGGGTTGATCTCATTCTTAAACACCTCGTTCATGTGTTCGAAAGCCCATTCTCCGGTGTTTAGACCATTTGAAGTCGTACATTCCCGGATGACCTTGTCAAAACTAGCAAAGTATTGATTAATCTTAATAACTAAATTTTTACTCGTTGAAAAGTTCGTTTCTTGGTGTCTAATCGAATTGATTTCCGGTTAAATGTGTGACTCAATTGTTTTTGGTTAAGAAAAAGGTAAGTTGATTATCTATAACTAATTAAAAAGTAAATGCGAAAAGTATTTAAAGACAAACTAAAGACAAGTACAAATAATAAAAGTAAAACAAGGTGAATATTAAAAACTAAAAGTTAAAACGATATTAAAACTAATAGTAAAACAAATAATAAAACGTAATTTAAAGCGAAACAATTAATAAAAATAAAACTAAACGAAGAAATTAACTATCGACTTGAAAATCAAGTTTACTAAATGAAAAAGGAGAAAATAAAACTAAAATGGTACTTTAAAGCTAAACGAGGCAAAACCTTAAGCGGGTACTAAATAAAAGATAAAACTTAAACTTTACGAAAAAAATATTAATTTATAATTAGACGAAAAATTCAACTAAAAATACATAACTTTCATAAATAAAATCGGAACAACTTTTAGATTAAACTGAACAATTACGGAAAAAAATAATAAATAAACAAGCTAGCAGGCAGCTAGCTCAAGATAGCAGCCTACTAGCTCATTTTGGCGCCAAAAATGTCTAAGCATGCAAGCATGCTGGTGGTTTTTGTCGGAATGTTGTTTTGAAATTGGAACTGTCGCAATGTGTATTAGACATTCCATCGGAATGTGTTTTTTTAGTATCGGAATATTTTTTTTTTTATATTTTAAACTATCGGAATGTGAAAAAGAGAATCTATCGGAATGTCTAAAAAATAAAAATTGTCGGAACAACTAAGTGTCAAATTCTATCCGAATGTGGTTGTCAAAATTTGGGCAGCACTTCGTCGCAATATACCTTAAGCTCCGTCGGAATATGCGATCGCAATGAGCGATCGCAATCCCGATCGGAATAAGGGGGATTTACCAACCTATCGCAAAGTAGAACCAAGAATGGTTATTGCGATGGAACATAGGCTGCCCGTCGGAATGTGTATAAACCCTTATATTGCGATGAGCACAAGCAATAATCCGAAAATGAATTTAAGCTTGAAAATCAATAAGCACGGCCAATAAGCTACTACACCGAAACTTAAACAACTTGATAAACATAAATTTGAAAGCTTTTAAAAGATGAAATTCATAAACTTTATAAAAACACAAAATAAGCAAACACAAAATAAGCAAACTTTAAAATATAAAAACTTTTAAGAAAACTTAAAAATCAAATAAGCTAGACACAAATTAAGCCAATAAGCATGTCAAGCTCAAAGCTTGATTCGTATGAAAACTTAAAGATTAACAAAAAGATAAACTTTTTAATAAATCAAACGTGAAGCTTAAACAAATCGTGTAAAGAAATTTCGGATTAAGCACAAATAAAAAGCTAAGAAAGGTAGAATAAGAATAAGATTAAAACAAGAATTAAATTAACAAAGGTAAAGACTTGATTAAAAACAACAAGAAAGGAAGATGAAAGATTGGGATCCTAGTGAGAGAAACTGTCACTTTCTCTCTCTAGAATCACCTACAAAATGAAAAGGAAAACTAAACTAACTAAAACTAACCAACCCTCCTAAATGAGTTTAGGAGGGTATTTATAGGAAATGGGGAGGTGCATGTGTTGCCTCCTCTTTCTTTCTTTCTTCACGTCTTCTTGTCTTTTAAGTTCTTCGACTTTATCGACTTTGTCTCGGGATTAATTAAACTCGTCTTATAATTTATTTATTTATTAGACTCGAGTTCTTCGGCTTTAAGTAAACTTCCGTCTTTAGACTTGTTCTTCGATAAATCTTCAGAATAGGCCTTGGACTTCCGTTCTTTTTGCACTCTTGATCTCTTGACTTCGTCTTTTGTCGTTTTCTTCTATAAAAGCCTGAAAATGCCCGTGTTTTCTCCACTTTTCACCTTTTCGTCCTAAATCACAATAAAAACACAAACCAGGCATAATTCCGACATTTACGACATAAAATACACGTTTTGGCTTGGTTATTATTGTAATTAAGTGGTAAAAAGATGGGTGTTTTCACACCTATCAAATCCCCTACACTTAACCATTGCAATGTCCTCATGCAATGCTTAGCAATAAAGCAAGGTTTACACTTTCCATCATAATCAACCTACCTTGGCCTTTATTAAACAACTAAAGAAAATAAAAAAGATAGAAAATAACAAGATGCAACAAGGAAGAAACTTGTAAAGAAATCTAAGACTTACATTAGGGCTTGTATGTCATGAATTTTTATCACCCTCAAGTTTCACGTTCCCCATGCCAAGCTTAAAAACAAGATCATTGTTAGTACAAGTTAGCATAACAAACATTTACTCATGCGGTTCAATTAATCACTTAAACTCCCTTATTCCTATGGGTATCTCTTATATTTTATTGATGTCTTGAATGATCACGAGGATGCATTGGTGACTTATTTCGATAGTTTATTTAGGCTGAAAGCAAAGTAGGACAATTTGATCAATAGTTAGCTAAAGGACAAAATCTCTTAAAACTGCTTCTCGGGATATCAAAAAGTTCATATCTTGGCATAACTTGGTTCGCGATTTGAGACCTTTCTCGGGCCGATATTTGGCATGTACTTCATACTTCATATCTTGAGAGACGTTCTTGAGATAATGGTCTTCTCATCGTTAATAGAGTTTCTTCACTTGGAGACTTTTGAGGGGTACTCCAACTTTGTTGACCACGACTTCATGATTATTTCTTCAATCTCTAATTGGGATTTTGAGATACAACGATCCGCCTCCTTTTCGGACTTGGATCTATTTACCCTCATACCTTGTTAGGGTCTTTTCGGATAGACTTCTCCATGATCTTTATGGGAGTTGATTGCTTTTCGTCGTGAGTCTTGATCCTTCATATTGATTTTGGGAATAATGCTTTTCACATCACCTTGGATCTTCAGCAATAAAATTGAATCCTCATGCCTTGTTAGGGCCTTTTCGGACTCGCCAATCTTCGCGCCCCGCTTCATAAGTTATGCCTTGGCTATGAACTCTTATCATTACCGAGCAACTTTTAAACGATCTTGGGCTAGAAGCTAAGTAACTTTTCAAATCGTACGACCTTACTTATTGCAGATAATTTATTAGCAAGTGATGGGAGAAAAAGATCATAATTAACTCACATAAGTTAATGAGAGAATACCAAACTTGTAACCAACTCTATCATTTCTCGTTCTCCACAATTTAAAATCTCAAGGAATGAGACTCGTGGATGCTTAGCCTAATAAACCAATTAAGGTCTACATGGTTAAGGATACTAGCTAGAGTGAACTTGGATAAGTAAACTCGGGTTGAGTCAAAATATTCACAACGGGCCTAATATATCTAAGATATCTAAACTTGCTAAAACCATTTTATTAAAATAAGAGAAAAATAGCAAAAATAATGGGAACTACAACTAGGCCAAAATAGATTAAAAATTTTGAAAAATGTCGAAAAATTTATTTTCCGGTTAAAATGAGGACAAATACAAGGAAAAGGCCACTTAACTTCGATAGAAGTCCCCCCTACACTTAATATAAACATTGTCCTCAATGTTTAAGCATGTGGGAGTAAACTCCCCTACACTTATGACATTGTGCACTTTGTTTAAATCTCGTTGAGGAAAATACAACTAAAGAGATTCCTATTTTAATATTGAGAAATATAAAATAGTGAATCGAAAAGAGTTTAGGATAGAACCGGGAAGAAGGGAACACGGAATCAGGGTTCGTCAAAAGTCATCAAGAATGTGTCTTTGAAGCTCTAATCCCTACATATGATAAGAAAGAGAACAAGAAACACCAACGGGGCTCCCCCCTACACTTATGGTGAAAATAGATAGATAATTGGGTTACCTCCCAAAAAGCGCTTGTTTTTGTTGACCGAGCCACGAGCTTGACTCGTCACCGAATTAAATGGTCCATGGGAAGCCTCGAATGTGATACCGGGATCAAAGACCTTGTCCTCGTTCCCGGAGGACATTAATAAAGGAGAGGCGGGGGAAGAAGTCTTGAAAGGGAGAAAGGTCCTTTCAACATACGTATTGTATGTGAATTCAAGATCCACGGGATGTGGGTTGGGTATAGTAAGCATATTGTCCTCCCCCAAAGACAATGGATGTTGAGCAAACGGCAAAGCCGTAATGGTATCAATCATAGCATAATCAATGTCACCTCCCGGATCAAAGCACTCATCCTCATTTCCCGGTGTAAAACGAGTAGAGTAAAAGTGATACATCACCCGCTTGGGTGTGCACGTGGGAGGATGAGGTGGCAATATAATATGAGAAGTATGAGAACAATTACCTTCCACCTATGTCCCTTTTTTAGTAGATTCACATCTTTCCACCTCTGAGATAGAAGGTGTAGTGTCATCGTGTAATAAATCCTCTAGAAAAAGTATATCTCCTTCCACATCAGCATACCCGGATATGAATTCCACGGGTGTATCAATCTCAAGAAACTCATTGATCTAAGGAATGTGAAAACCATCATCACTAAGGAGTGAAGTATTTTGCTTTAGAAATTCCTCCTCGTCGAAAATAACCTCAATATCGTCATCACTCTCCTCATTATCTATAGGGCCAATAATATGCTCAGGGATATGAGTACTCGTCTGATCTTGCGGCTGTAAGAATGACTCCATACAAGTTCGCAGCGTGTGTAAAAGCTCTTTCGTTTGCTCTTGAAAAGCTGTAGCAAGATCGTCAATTGGTTCTTGGTAACTCATCCCTGACGAGGCTGATGATCGAGTGAGTGCGGTGGGGGCTCAAGATTTTGAAAACCGGAATTATAGCACGGATGTGGTTCATAGTTGTTCATCGGTTGAGAAGAATTAGAAACCGGGTTTGGTTCATAATAATCCGTAGGTGAAGAAAACTGAGGATCCGGATTTTGCTCATAATAGTTCATTGGTTGACAATAATAGGTATCGTGAGGACCCCCACAGTTGTTGCAAACCGGATGTGGAGAAAAATCAGGTGCGTCTTGTGGATAGCTATTATCATTGTCATAATTGTACCCCGGTTCTTGCCCGTGACCATACGGGTATCGAACCGGGCACGAAACATGCCAATGAGAATCGCTTCCACAATAGATGCACGGGGGAACAGGATGCGGGTTCAAAAAGAATGAATTAGTCGAGTTGCACAAGGGACAAAATCCGGATTGTGTGTAGTCGATATCGTTTCCACACCGCTCACATGTACACCATTGACAAGAGTTTTTCTCAGAGAATTGTTTCCCACACCGGACGCAATGGACATAAAAATCCATAAAGAAGGATAGATAAGCAAGAAGAATATTTTTGGTGCAAAACTTTGAAAAAGAAATGCTTTTTATGATTTTTCAAATGTTTTTGGATTTTTGAAATTTTTTGACAAGAAAAATAACGTTCACAAGTGAACGGATCCCAAAATCCAACGCGTCACTCACAAAAAACCTTTGATCTTCACGAAAAGAGCCGGCAGCGGCGCCATTTTAATAACTAAATTTTTACTCGTTGAAAAGTTCGTTTCTCGGTGTCTAATCGAATTGATTTCCGGTTAAATGTGTGACTCAATTGTTTTTGGTTAAGAAAAAGGGAAGTTGATTATCTATAACTAATTAAAAAGTAAATGCGAAAAGTATTTAAAGACAAACTAAAGACAAGTACAAATAATAAAAGTAAAACAAGGTGAATATTAAAAACTAAAAGTTAAAACGATATTAAAACTAATAGTAAAACAAATAATAAAACGTAATTTAAAGCGAAACAATTAATAAAAATAAAACTAAACGAAGAAATTAACTATCGACTTGAAAATCAAGTTTACTAAATGAAAAAGGAGAAAATAAAACTAAAATGGTACTTTAAAGCTAAACGAGGCAAAACCTTAAGCGGGTACTAAATAAAAGATAAAACTTAAACTTTACGAAAAAATATTAATTTATAATTAGACGAAAAATTCAACTAAAAATACGTAACTTTCAGAAATAAAATCGGAACAACTTTTAGATTAAACTGAACAATTACGGAAAAAAATAATAAATAAACAAGCTAGCAGGCAGCTAGCTCAAGATAGCAGCCTACTAGCTCATTTTGGCGCCAAAAATGTCTAAGCATGCAAGCATGCTGGTGGTTTTTGTCGGAATGTTGTTTTGAAATTGGAACTGTCGCAATGTGTATTAGACATTCCATCGGAATGTGTTTTTTTAGTATCGGAATATTTTTTTTTTTTTATATATTTTAAACTATCAGAATGTGAAAAAGAGAATCTATCGGAATGTCTAAAAAATAAAAATTGTCGGAACAACTAAGTGTCAAATTCTATCCGAATGTGGTTGTCAAAATTTGGGCAGCACTTCGTCGCAATATACCTTAAGCTCCGTCGGAATATGCGATCGCAATGAGCGATCGCAATCCCGATCGGAATAAGGGGGATTTATCAACCTATCGCAAAGTAGAACCAAGAATGGTTATTGCGATGGAACATAGGCTGCCCGTCGGAATGTGTATAAACCCTTATATTGCGATGAGCACAAGCAATAATCCGAAAATGAATTTAAGCTTGAAAATCAATAAGCACGGCCAATAAGCTACTACACCGAAACTTAAACAACTTGATAAACATAAATTTGAAAGCTTTTAAAAGATGAAATTCATAAACTTTATAAAAACACAAAATAAGCAAACACAAAATAAGCAAACTTTAAAATATAAAAACTTTTAAGAAAACTTAAAAATCAAATAAGCTAGACACAAATTAAGCCAATAAGCATGTCAAGCTCAAAGCTTGATTCGTATGAAAACTTAAAGATTAACAAAAAGATAAACTTTTTAATAAATCAAACGTGAAGCTTAAACAAATCGTGTAAAGAAATTTCGGATTAAGCACAAATAAAAAGCTAAGAAAGGTAGAATAAGAATAAGATTAAAACAAGAATTAAATTAACAAAGGTAAAGACTTGATTAAAAACAACAAGAAAGGAAGATGAAAGATTGGGATCCTAGTGAGAGAAACTGTCACATTCTCTCTCTAGAATCACCTACAAAATGAAAAGGAAAACTAAACTAACTAAAACTAACCAACCCTCCTAAATGAGTTTAGGAGGGTATTTATAGGAAATGGGGAGGTGCATGTGTTGCCTCCTCTTTCTTTCTTTCTTCACGTCTTCTTGTCTTTTAAGTTCTTCGACTTTATCGACTTTGTCTCGGGATTAATTAAACTCGTCTTATAATTTATTTATTTATTAGACTCGAGTTCTTCGGCTTTAAGTAAACTTCCGTCTTTAGACTTGTTCTTCGATAAATCTTCAGAATAGGCCTTGGACTTCCGTTCTTTTTGCACTCTTGATCTCTTGACTTCGTCTTTTGTCGTTTTCTTCTATAAAAGCCTGAAAATGCCCGTGTTTTCTCCACTTTTCACCTTTTCGTCCTAAATCACAATAAAAACACAAACCACGCATAATTCCGACATTTACGACATAAAATACACGTTTTGGCTTGGTTATTATTGTAATTAAGTGGTAAAAAGATGGGTGTTTTCACACCTATTAAATCTCTTGCAAGTTTATCCATACAGTGCTAATAGGTGGAAGATCCTTTGGAATTTCCTTAGGTCCTTCAATTTTGACAAGTGTAGGAAGTGTACTAGGGTTTTCTTCATTTAACATGTAGGTTGGTGTTGTGATGAGATCTTTATCAATATGGAAGCGAATTCTAAAGTCCTTTTTGCAAACTCCTGATTCATTTTAAAATAATCACACTGGGGATATTTTGCAAAGTTGTATGACCGACTCTCATCAACTAGAGCCTTATTCTTGCGATCCTCGAAAATAACAATCGGATCTAAGACCAATCCTAATTTGGTTGCATCATAAAGTCTTGGAATATGGATAAAAGCTTGTCTTGTATACCGTGGGTTAGGGGGAAGGTCTTTTTGACGCGATAAGTTAAAATCTCTAAACGATGAGTCAAATAAGTGCACTAGTTGAGAGGCAGCGTATTGTCTTAAAAGCAAATAATCTAAACTTTTAATCCTATTAGCCGCATTAATTTCCATTTCATTCTTTTTAGACTCGAGTAATTCAAAATCCGTTTGAAGTTTGTGAAAATTAGTGACCACTAACTCTTTTTCTTTAAGTTCGTTGGAAAGATTTGCTCTTAAGGTTTCAATTTCTTGCAAATGACCCATTTGTTTGTTTCGAAAATGATCTTATTCGGGATTTGTTAGAACATTGGACGAAGGAACTAATTCCAAAGTTTGAACTTTTTCGTTGCACAAGGCAAGCTCAGCCGACAGATTCTTATTCGTCGCTAGGGTTTCTAAAAGTGTAGTATTCATTTGGCTAAGTAACTTTACAGGAACCATGACCAAATCTTGTTGAGCAGGAATATGCGTATGCGAAATGACTCCCGGTTATGATTCACTCAAAGTCTGGGGACTTGAATTGATATTGCTATCATTGATTGTCTCCTCATTTGAAAGACTCACCACCGAAGACTCATTCAGATCAGCACCCTCTTGCCCAACTTGATGTGGTTGAATACTAGTATCAGTGGTATTAGTAAGTACCTCAGATATTTGATCTGACCCAAAGCTAGATATGGTTGCCATAAGAGCTGCCTGAGCAGATTGAAGATCATCACAGTCTGAATCGTAAGCATCCAGATCATCTGCTTGGTATGCTGCATTCTGTGTAGTGAGCACTTCTTGTTCCGCAATCCCTGGATCAGCAAGGAATGCTAGCTCCTCTTCATCAAGTTCCTGTCCTTGTGCTTGAGCGTTCACCAAATAAATCTTCTCTGCAAACCATTGACCATCCCTTCTCCTCTTTGGTTTTGTGCAATCCCTAGACATGTGACCTTCTTCCTTACAGTTGTAGCATGTAATCATTCTCAACTTACCTGTGGAATTAGCCCGTGGAGCAGTAACCATTGGAGCAGTGTTGACCATTGGAGCAGGATTGACCATGCGTGCATTGGTGGTTGATGTAGTGGGTCTCCCTGATAAGGTTGAATAGGTTGAACCATTACTCTGCCATTATCAATGGTAGCTTGTTGTCGAGAATTAGATGAGTTCCTCAACTGATTGTTAGTAGGAGTTGGTCCTCTAAATCCTCGTTTGCTCAATGTCCTTGTGAGGTAAGCAGACATAGTGGCTAACACTTTAGCTGGGCCAGTTCCTTGTTTGAATTCAGGAATGGGAACCTCATCATTATCACAATACATTGCTTGGTCTTGTTGAGCGGCATAAGCACTAGAAGGAGTACTTATATGGTCAGAATATGCTACATTTTCTTGATATGGAGAGTATGATGACTGAGCATAGGGTGCAATGCTTGCTGGTGAATATGGGTGAGGTTGTGGAGCATATTGTGATGCTTGTGGTTCTCTCTGAGACAAAGGTGCATTAAACCGATATTGTTGCTGATGTGAGGTAGGTGGTTGAGGTAGAATCGAATATTGGGGGAAGCTTGGAGTCATATATGGAGATGGATGATAAGCTTGGTGTCCCATGATATAAGGAGTGTTGTTATATGACAAGCATGGTTGATTTGCCATCAAAGCTAAAGGTTCAGGGTACATACCTCGAGGCATACGGTGCATGATCACGTGTTTCTCATGCTATTGGAGAAAAGCATAGAGTTGATCCAAATTGGACTTATGCAAATCCCTAGTTAACTTAACATCAGTAATATACTCACCCCATTCAGCTTGAGGTAAAGTATTCAAAAACTTAGTGTTAACCTGGAATGGAGAAATCACGAGATTGTACACATTCAAATCATTCATGAGAGTAGTGAATCTAAAGTAGTAGTCGTGAAGCGTTTCCCCGGGACTGTGTGTGAACCTATCAAACAGGTCATACAACTGACATTCACGTTCCTGTTTAGTAAGAGACATACCTTGTAGCAAAACCTGTAGACGTTCTCATAACTCCTTTGCGGGCCGTATATTGACTTACCATTCGATAGATGTCATGTGGAAGAGCTTGGAGAATGGTTTGAAGAGCCTTTTCATCTGCATCGACAATAAGTTGTTGAGCTGGTGTAAGTTCTTCAAACTCCCGTGGTCGAGTCACATTGATAAAAACGATGGTACCATAATCAAGTGGACCATTTAGAATTGACTTGACCATAAGCCTCCCATATGTCGGTTTTCCCTTAATGTATGACATCATACGGCCTTGCCATGCTTCAAAGACTTCTTTAATGAGCATTGGAGGGCGATTATCCGTTCCCGTTATGACGGAAATATCCGTAAGTGATGTCATTTGAGGAATTAATGAACTCGGATTCATTTTGATCACTTTAAAGAATCAAAGATTATCGGTTGATCGAGCAGTGAAGTACGGTTGTGAGTTGTGTTGTGTTGTTGAAATGAAATGTGTGTAAGAAACCAAGATTAAATCCTAAAAAAATCCTCGAAAAAACTCGTAAAATATCCCTTGGTTCGGAATAATATCCCTTGACTCGGAATAATTAAGTCGATTCGGAATAAAACTACCTGTATGTGGAAAAAGACCTTGGTTCGGAATAATTACCTTGATTCAGAAAAATCTCTTGATTCGGAATAAGCTTGGTTCAGAATACTTTGGTTCGGAATATCACTAATTCGGAATAAGTTGTTGAGCTTGATTCGGAATACCTTGGTTCGGAATATCACTGATCCGGAATAAGTGTTGATTCAGAAAAGCTTGATTCGGAATGCCTTGGTTCGGAATATCACTGATCCGGAATAACCTGGTTCGGAATATCACTTTATCCGGAATAACTTGTTTATCCGAAATAACTTGTTTATCCGGAATAATTTGTTGATTCAGAATAAACTGGAAAACTATTTCGTGTAATAAACAGTCGACTATGAATAATAAGAACAAACCCAGATTTTTACAAATTACACGAAAAGTTTTGTGATTTCTACCAAAATAAGTAAAACCCAATACTTATCTACTAATCCCAACAACAAAATCACCAAAAACTTTAAGATTCAAGATAGATTTTCCTAAAAACACTAATACAATCAAATACTAAAAAGCAACATAAATCATTACCTTAAATCACCCTATGGCTCTTGATACCAATTGAAGATTTGTGATAATCTTGTGAATCAATAAGGTGGGTTGATGTTTCTAGAGAGAGAAAGTAGTGAGAGAAAGTGAGAGAAAATGTGTTATATTAATTATCAAAGTGAAACAACCAACACCCCTTTCCATGGTGGAAAGGGGTTTATATACCCAAGTCCTTAATGGACTTGGGCCTCCGACCCATGACAAGCCCATGGGCTGGGTTAAACATTAAAATAACTTAACCATTAACTACGAGCTACTAAACGTATTACAATATTGTTGGAGTGACAGATACTTCTAATATACGTTAAAACGTATTTCCAACATTTATCTTTATCTTCAACTTGTATAGTCTTTGGAAATTGATCACCAAATTCTATGATCTTCCATAGAACATAGTGTTCCATCTTAAGGTATTGTTGAATTCTAAACTCCCATAGTTCAAAGTTTTCAGGATCTAGAATGGGTAGTTTGAGAGAGTTGTTGTTGGTTGAGGATGAATGTGAATCTGAAGACATGGTTGATGTTGGTTGTGAGAGATGTTTTGTTCTTGGTTTAATCAAAGTTTCTCAACAAGCTCTGATACCACTTGTTGATCCCAAACTCAGATCTTAAACCTTAGCTTGTTTAAGGGTTGTGATAGAGAGAATAAATTCAATCTAACACTAGAGAAACTTTGCAATACAAAGTAACTAAACAAGATGTGAAATGTAGTGTTTAGCACAAGAACAAATGTTTAAAGCAAACGTTAAACTTTAATATATCATAGACATACGAATACCCAATAGCGGTATTAGGGTTACAAAAACCTTAAAGTATGAAATGAAAACTAACAGAGAAAGACACACTTTGCATGATAACCTAGTGAGTCCTTTTATAGTACAAGGACTCACGTACAAGATCACTACTAACAAACTAGGAAAGTATCTCGGAGTAGTAACTGAAACGCGTCATAATCTCTTCCAAGTTTATCTTAGCAGCAGGATCTTTGACTTCAGCAGGGGAACCAATCCCCCTGCCTTTGTTATTTAGCAGGGGGAACTTACTCTAGCAGGGGAAACTCTGACCAACTAGCAGGGGTAACTAATACACTTATATTTATTCCCAACAGACGCTAACAAGAGGAAATTGGACGTTGATAGGAAGAAATCAAGCGTTGTCAAGTCAAGCGTTGACAGGAAGAAGTCAAGCGTTGATAAGAAGAAGTCAAGCACTGATAGGATACTTAGTCTACACGTTTTATGTTTCTAGTAAAGATATGTTCGACAATGTATTTCTTATGTTTATTTTTACCTAAAATAGCTGATAGCTAGACTCTTGTACAAGGTTAATTAATCTATAAAAGGAGGCCTTTAGGTTTAGTTCAATATATATGTTTTTACACTTTCATTGTACGCAAGTTCGATTAATCAATCAAAGTGAAAGTTTGGTTTATTCGTTTTGTGTGTTCTTGTTTAAGTATTAATTCCGCATAATACTTAGATTGTTTTATATACAACAAAGTTTCTCTAAGTGTTTAACTTGATTCATTCTCATTTACACAAGCTAAATCGATCTAATTTTGGGAGCAACATGCATTAGCTTATAGCTTAATTGGCCAAAAAGCCCATTAAGAATAAGTTGTTGACTTATTAAGCTGTGATAAGCATATTTTCAGCTTTTGGGCCTTTAGACTTTTATGCTTAAAATTAAATTTAAGTCAGACTAGTGATTTTGGGCCTATTTTGTTGAGTTTGATCTTATTGCGTCAAAAAGCCCATTATATTGGACTGTTTTTGTTTTTAGCCCATTTGGGGGCCCAATAGGGATATTTTGGTAATTTCACTTTTATTTTATGTTTACTTAGGTTAAAATAAACTAGTTTGCAAGTTTTTAGAAATTTTATAATTTTTGAATTTTTAATATTATTTTAATATTTAATTTTATATTTTAATCATTTTAAATAGTTTTAATTGGTTTTAAATTTTATAAAAATAGTTTTTAGTCTTATTAAGTCATTTTAGAGTTTTACAAATTGAAAAATCCTAATTTGGGGTTTTTATTAATTATTTTGATTTTTAGGGCTTTAATTAGCATTTAAAAATTAATATTTAATTAATTAAAAGGTTTGATAGTTTGTAAACTCTTATTACATTTTTAGTTATTTTTGGTAATTTTTTGGGAATTTTTAGATTAAATTTTTATTTTGTCACTTTTTACGGTTTTTCGTTTTATCGTCGTAGTGTAGTTTTAACGTATCCGTCTTTCTAATTTCTCATCTTTTCTTTTTCTCATATTAATCCAAAATCATTACGAGTTATTCACACAAAATAAACCTCCTTGGGAAACGAACTTATTTGGGTCATTAGTGCACGGTTTTCCTAAATCGACATACTTAATACTTACCGCTTTTACGCCTTTTTCCTAAAAGGTGTAATTTACCACAATCAGATCCACTAGTGGTATTTTGAAAGTAAGTATCGCCGTTACCTTCTGACCCAAATCCAAGTTAGACTTTGTTGTTGCTACTGCTTTGGTCACCTCAACGCCTTTTACATCCATCTCATAAGCTCTAAGATTGTCGTAGAGATGATCAAAAGGAATTGTATCCATATCATCCCTTGTGATGAAGTGCATAGCCATTGCTTTCCACTCTCGTGGAACACTCCTTAAGAATTTTAGATTAGCTTCTTCATTAGGAATTATTTGTCCATAAACTGCCAATTGAATAAGCAGCTTACTGAACCTTCCATAGCCACCATAGATTCCTTCTATACTAGAAATTGAGAAGTTATCAAATTCTTGTTTCAGAACAATCATCTTCATCTTCTTAGATGTGTCATTACCTCTAAATATAAGTTTGATGGCATCCCACATAGCCTTTGCATCCTTATAGTGATGAAAGTTAGGTAAGATGTCCTCTGAAAGTGCCATAGCCAAAGCAGTTATGGCCTTTCTTTCTCTGATCTGTGCTTGTACCTCCTCAGCAGTCACTACAGGTAAAGCATAGCATGTACCATCAGGCAACCAGTGTAGCTTCTTAGGTGTATTCCCATTCTTGATAACTTGCCACAGAGTATGATCTTTGTGATTCAAGTAATGTTCCATCTCCATAACCCATGTCTCATAGTTATCACCCTTGAGAACTGGGAGTTTGACAGCAGAAAGAGTATGGGAAGGTGTTGTATTTGTAGAAGTAACTACAGCATATATGGCTTGAACACCTTGTGGTTGTGCAGGATGCATAACTTGAGGTTGTCCCTGTGGTATTGGAACGGGATCTAGAATATCTTGCAAGTGAGGGTCATCACCAGGTTGAGATATTGAGTTTTAGTGTGAGTGGAGTTTTTAGGGTTTTGTTCTTCTTTTTTAGAGTTTCTCAATAAGCTCTGATACCACTTGTTGATCCCTTTGATTGGATCTATATTCTGTTAAGAACTAGTATAGTAGTTTTTAATCAAACTAAAACACTTTGAGAACTCTTACTCAAGCTAAATAAGTTACGCGGAATCTAACTTATAAAGCACAGAAGAACAAAATTACTTTTAACCATTCGATTCTCTTATTAATCGACTTGAATGAGGTACATGAATGACATTGTACCTATGTTCCTTTTATAGAGTAAGGAATCCTAGAAACCTTATAATATTCTATAAAGATAACTATATCAAAGACGATATATTATCAATATTCTAACTATTAAGTATATCACATAAGATATACTCTAACTATAACTATGACATATCTTATACAAAGATATATTCGTCCTAATCAATATAACAGTACATACTTTATAAGTAGCAGTACTTACTATGTACCGTGTTAACACTAACGGTACTTGAAAGATACTAACAGTACTTAAAATACACTAACGGTACTTGACACTTAACAATAATTCCCAACAAATATTATTCCTAATACCTTCTGCTCAAAGCGTCTTTAGATTTCAAAAACCGGACAGTTTTACGCCTTCGACTCATAAAACTATTTTGACCTTCATAACCAATTCCGTTTACAAAACCGACACTTGACTTCAAAAATAGACTCAAAACCCTAAGTTTAGATCCTGAGATCAGCCTTTGAACATTTTTAAATCTCATTTTATAGTCCCTGATATTCGATCTAAATATCGACAACAATTTCGGATTGTGTCGATACTCGTCTCCCGGTACACGAATAATCAAACTAGCATAACTTTCTCCTCGTTTTGAGTTGGAAGGTCTACCTTATATCAAATCGAAGCATAGGAAAATTTCTATAACGTAATCCTATCATTATGATCTCAGCTTCGACTTCAGGTTCCCAAAAATGCCCTTGAACCTGCTGATGAAAAATACCCTTTTACAAATCACCCTAAATCATACTTTTTTACCCAAATCAATCATCCTCATACTACTAATATCACCCTACAATCATCACAATCAATTCCTATTATCCCTAAATCACTTGCATTTCACTATTAATAAATTTTTATTAAAAATTCATACATACAACTAGCAAAAACCATGATCATAACATAAAACAATATATATATATATATATATATATATATATATATATATATATATATATATATATATATATATATATATATATATATATATATATATATATATATATATATATATATATATTTATATATATATATATATATATATATATATATATATATATTTATACATATATATATATATATATATATATATATATATATATATATATATATATATATATATATATATATATATATATATATATATATATATATATATATATATATATATATATATATATATATATATATATATATATATATATATATATATATATATATATATATATATATATATATATATATATATATATATATATATATATATATATATATATATATATATATATATATATATATATATATATATATATATATATATATATATATATATATATATATATATATATATATATATATATATATATATATATATATATATATATGTATATATATATATATATATATATGTATATATATATATATATATATATATATATATATATATATATATATATATATATATATATATATATATATGTATATATATATATATATATATATATATATATATATATATATATATATATATATATATATATATATATATATATATATATATATATATACGTATATATATATATATATATATATATATATATATATATATATATATATATATATATATATACGTATATATATATATATATATATATATATATATATATATATATATATATATATATATATATATATATATATATATATATATATATATATATATATATATATATATATATACGTATATATATATATATATATATATATATATATATATATATATGACAAAATACAAATCATACATTCATAATTCTCAAAAAAATAAATCTTGATGCATGTAAGAGATTTTTATACCAAAATGTTGACAATCAAATTATGATATGGGTCTTTGATTAGTTTTTGTGATTCAAATTCAAAATATATTTATAAAAATGATTTTTAGTTAGTGTAGAATGTATGTATAGTAGTGGTGGAGGGGTAATTTTTGCCAACTTCGCAATCTTTTGGACTAAAATGCGATTAAATAGTTTAAAGGGTAGAAAATGACTATTAGTAAATTTTGAAAATATTCACAAGACTCGGGTTTCGTAAAAATACTTTTCAAAAGTTAAAAGCGCACACAAAATATAATAATATAATTCCCGGCATGACTTAATACGCAATTAAAACAAAAACTTCGAAAATATTAAACATCGAAATAATCGATAATAAAACGTAAAATTTTGGCAACCGTTGGTATCGCGATTACTAGTACTCCTCGTTACTCGTCAAAATGTAAAAATATGACGTTCAACATCGTTTTTAAATTAAACCGTCAAACATAATAGTATTCAAACTTATTAAAATTTCAAAATATTCGTAAAACATAGTTAAATAATGACTTGAAATTTCCAGATTGTCACATCATCCCCATCTAACAAGGATCTTCGTCCCGAAGATCAATTCGCCTTATGGTCCGGTTTCTTGTTCAAATTAAACAAATGCGGACATTTCTTCCACATTTGATCTTCTCTTTCCCAAGTAAACTCCGGTCCACGCTTGAGTTCCATCGGACCTTTACAATATGGATCCGGCTTTAATTTAATTGCTTTACCTCCCTATCCATGATCTCGACAGGTTCCTCGATGAAGTGAAACTTGTCTTTGATCTTAACTTCATACATTGAAATAATGAGTTCTTCGTCGGACAAACACTCCTTTGGGTTCGACACATGAAAAGTATTGTGGATTTCCTTGCAGCTCCTGAGGTAATTCAAGTATATATGCTTCCGGACCCACCCTTGATATAATCTCAAAAGGTCTAATATAACAGGGACGTAATTTCCCACACATTCCAAAGCGTATAACGCCTATCCATGAAGATAATTTTAGCATAACCTTGTCACCTACCTCGAATTCCAAAGTTTTTGATCTCACATCGGCATACTTTTCTGTTTACTACGAGCGGCTAACAAATGATTTTTTATTTGTACAATCATCTCAGTAGTCTCACGAACCAACTCTGGCCCGGTAAGTTAGGCATCCTCAACTTCACTCCAGCATACTGGTGATCGACATTTCCTTCCATAAAGAGCCTCGAAAGGTGAGACTTAAATGCTAGCGTGATAACTATTATTGTAGGAGAATTCCTCCAATGGTAAGTGCTTATCCCAACTACTATCAAAAACTAAATCACACAAGCGCGCAACATGTTTTCCAAGTTTGAATTGTCCTTTCACTTTGATCATCAGTTTGAGGATGATAAGCTATGCTCATATCCAAATATGTCCCCAATGATTCTTGAAAGGATCTCCAGAAATTTGATGTGAAACGACTGTCAAGGTCCGAGATGATAGATATAGGAACATCGTGCTTACAAAAAATTTCCTTCAAGTAAATAAGAGCGAGTCTCCCCAAATTGAACTTTTGCATTTATCGGAATAAACTGGGCTGATTTGGTCAATCGATCCACAATCACCTAAGTAGAGTCATAACCGGATGGATTCCTTAGAAGCTTGGTGATAAAGTCCATGGTAATACATTACCATTTCCAAATAGGAACCTCAGATTGTTGAAGTAGTGTAGATGGATTTTGGTATTCCGCCTTGACCTTAGCACATGTCAAGCACTTGCTAACATAAGTTGAAGTATCCGCTTTCATGTTAGGACACCAATACAGCTTCTTCAAGTCATGATACATTTTATCCGACCCGGGACGAATGGAATATATGTACTTGTGAGATTCCAACATGATTAGATTCCTCAATCCTCCAAATAATGGTAACCATACTCGTCCCCTTAAACATTTTGTACCATCGGATCTAGTTTCAAAGAGTTTACCTCCACCACGGAAGTCTTCAGATTTAATATTTTTAGACTTCATAGCTTCCGCTTGTGCTTTTTTAATATGTTCTGTTAATTTATTATGTACCGTTACCACTAAAGCATACACTCATAGAGGTTTGTCCCTTTCCTTCCTACTTAAAGCATTAGCTACCACATTTTCTTTTCCAACGTGATAATGAATTGTAAAATCGTAATCACTCAAAAGCTCGATCCATCTACGTTGCCTCATGTTTAGCTCATTTTGATCCATAATATACTGTATTTCGATTGGTGAATACCGTACACTTAGTGCGATACAGATAATGTCTCCAAAGGCCAAGAGCAAACACCACCGCGCCAAATTCCAAGTCATGGGTGGTGTAGTTTTCCTCATTCTTCCTAAGTTTCCTAGAAGCATACGCAATAAACTTTTCCCATTGCATCAAAACAACCCAAAATCCTTTAAGAGACGCATCACAATAGACAACGAAATCCATGCTGCCCTCAGGCAATGACAAGATAAGCGCACTACACAATTTAAGTTTTAATATTTGAAATGCCTCTTCTTTATTCTTAGAATAAATCAGAATATCGTCCATGAACATGATCACGAATTTATCAAGATACAGCTTGCACACGCCGCTCATTAAATCCATGAACACAACCGGTGCATTGGTCAAACCGAAAGGCACAGTCTGAAACTCACAATGACTATAACGAGTCCTAAACGCCATAATAGGAATATCTTCCCCGCGTATGCGAAGTTGATGGTAACTAGAACGAAGATCAATCTTGGAGAAAACACGAGAACCTTGAAGTTGATCAAATACATCATCAATTCTTGGAAGCGGGTAACGATTCTTTATCGTTAGCTTATTCAGCTCTTTGTAATCGATACACATATGGAACGAATCATCTTTCTACTTGATGAATAGAACAGGAGCTCCCCAAGATGACGAGCTCGGTGGATTAAAGCCTTTCTCAGACAATTCTTGCGATTCTTTTGATAACTCTTTCATTTCATATGGTGCTGGATGATATGGCGCACGCCGCATGCGCCACGGGTGCAACACCAGGAATAAGATCAATATAAAAATAAATTTTCCTTGGTGTCGTAGGTTCGGGCAGTTCATCAGGAAATACATCAGGAAAATCACGCACGATAGGAACATCATCAAATTGCTTTCTTCAAATAAAACTTTAGTTACTTGAGCTAGGAATAATTCACAACCTCTTTATGTGTATCTTTAGGCTTTAATAAACAAAAAGATCTTTAACCTAGAATTACTCTTATTGCCTTCGATAACCAGAGTCTTACCATTTAAGGGAATCCTAACCTTTTCTCATCACACAGGATGAACGCATCATACCTAGATAACCAATCCATCTCAACTATAACATCAAAACTTTCGCATTTAGTAACGACTCTTGGATCTTGTTGTGCCTACAACTCCCAATTGATAGGCAGCTCCACGTTTGTTTTACATTTGGGTATTCTTTTTCAATTGAGGGCATATTCTGTCCATTCGCGCCACCAACTTCGTTTCTAGAACCAATCACAGTATCAGAACCACTTTCTCCACCCAAACTACCAGCCCTACTTGAGCCTCCAGATCCATCATTTGTGTTGGCCATGAATTTAGTCAAGGATGCAACAATATGTTCATTAATAACTTGGCACATACGTGGCTTACTCATATATATATATATTTAGTGGTATGATTATGATACAACGCAATTCAAATCATAATGAGTATTCATTCAATGATTGCATTAGGACAATAACGAATAAATAAAAGGAACAAAGGTTTGAAAAGAAGTAAATGATTAAAAGAAACAAAAAGGGAAGATAACCATAGATCGATATAGAATTTTGAAACAAAAGGTAGTCATTTCATTAATCACAACTAGTACAAGTTTTATTGTCATGCATTATATTATCATCGTCTAATGCTATGCAACTTAAAAATACTAGTTCTACTAATTGAGTCACAATTTAGCTAGTGATTTACAATTGACACTGTAGATGATAAGATAATCTACTAAGAGTTTGTAGGTGATCTATGTGGCTAGGAAGGCTCCTCGGTCCTACTAGAAGAAGATTTCTTCAATGTTTATCTGGGACGCTCGACACCCTCCTAAATTGGCGGCCCTTGAAACAGACCCAACACGAACCATTACACGAATTTATTCATGCAAACTCCATATGCTTAAGCCCACACATTTATAAAGCCTTATTTCCATGGGTCGACCAAACTTATGCAAATAAGTTTTTGTAAGTAAATAGTTAAACAATTTATAATTTCCTTGTTCAAATAAACGGTCAATTTATTTCAACAAGATAATGATAAATACCTTATTTGAGCATCTTCGTTTAACACAAAGAATCAAGATCGAATACAACAAAAAATGATATGACAAAATTCTAGTGGTATGGTATGGCATTTTATTAGGCATGTAAATACCGTACCAATCGACACAAATTTCTTACAAGCAACAAGCATAATTTCAGGAAACATGTTCCAAAAACAAATATGAAAACGAAGATAAATGAGAACGAAGATTAAATCTAATAAACAAGATGAATTGATTGATAAATCAAGAGTAAGAACCATGGAATCAAAATCTTTGAAACCAAATAATTATCATTGGGAATATTACCCATTTTGTTAGGATCATGGAGATCCACAACTTAGTTAAACTCATGAATAATGGAATTTAGTTTGGAAATGGCTTCGTGACAATCTACATTATAATAATACCTCGTATTATTATAAAATTAACATTTATAGTTAAATAAATGAAAACGTGACATGTAACTTACAAGTACAAATAATTCAAATTATAAAATATATATATCCCATATATATAAATACTCTCTTTTCGGTCCCATTGATAATTCGGAGATTTCACTTGTGATAGTTATAGTTAAAAGATTTCAAAACTTTTATTTTGGAAAATCTTTTTCTTCCTTATAACTTCAGCTCTGATACTAATCTGTAACACCCCCAATTCCGGGTCATATGCG
The DNA here is from genome assembly GCA_025667525.1 of Glebionis coronaria. NCBI lineage: Eukaryota > Viridiplantae > Streptophyta > Magnoliopsida > Asterales > Asteraceae > Glebionis > Glebionis coronaria. The sequence continues at coordinate 1,471,966 of JANFOE010000217.1, forward strand.
AAAGCTCATATGGGGTGCTACTTCATAATACAACAGCTCAAGTAATAGAAAACGACTCAAAAATAATCGTTTTAAAAGAAAACCTTCGATTGAAATAACATTTGACAAATCGTTCACAACATGGTCCCAAACATTTACTAAGTAAACAACATTTTTCATAATAAAAATTTATTGAACGATTTTTCCCAAACTGGTGAGCTTTAAACATCTTTATTATTATTCCGCAAGCACTGAAATCCCTCCTTAGCCATTACCTTCAAGGACCTTAGATTAAACATGCTAAAACTTGTCAACAAAAGTTGAGTGAATCTATAGAGTTTATAAATAAACATTACCGAAAACTAATATGTTTTAAAGCCATCAACCATAACAATGTGGATCAAACAAAGTTATAGATATTTAGTATAAGTCTCATGATATTGAAACGTTACCACAATATTTGCCCACTATACACTTCGCTAAGCGTATAGGAAAACTCTCGCACATGTATCCACTTCGCGCAACATTGTGCTCAAACGATAGCTAATCGTTGCCGGACGGCGGGGTAACTCCCAATAGAACTATTCCATGTATAAGCGTCTACCATAACTCGGTAGCTAACAATTCATAATATAATTAGCACTTTTTACTCAGTGAAATAACAATCTTATAATAATAATAACCATGACATTAAACATTTCCTTATGTTCTATATTTAAAACAAGCATAGGGTTCCCACAACTTCTAATTGCACCCATAAATGGCTTTACCGCAACTTATAGTTGTAACCTTTATTTTCAATAAAACAATTTCCAATAAATAGGGTTCCCACAACTTCTAGTTGCACCCATTAATGGGTTTACCGCAACTTATAATTGTACCATTTATTTTTAATAAAACAAGCATGTTATCCCTCTCGCAAGTTTCTAAAACAACTAAAGAATTTAAAAGAAAGGCTATAGACTCACCTTAGTAGAAGATTAGTAGCAAGACAATGCAAACGAGCCGAGCCGAGCCCGAGCTTAACAGGGCTCGGGCTCGGCTCGAAACATAAAATAATGGGCTCGAGCTCGGCTCGATAGCTCGTCGAGCTTTTACCTTCAAATCTTGAGCTCGGCTCGATTAGGAATCGAGCAAAGCTCGAGCTTAGCTTGAAAAGCTCGAAATTATATATACGAAACAAATATATCATTATCGTTTACACACCACCACAAATTCTATGTATGTACTAACCTATGGTAACGACTATCAATAAATTATTTAAGTTTTTATATAGTTATTCTTGATAATAAGGCTAATACTTAAATGAACATTTTCGTACTTTTATAAAAATATATTTATACTAAGGCTCGAAAAAGCTCGATAAGGGCTCGAGCCAAGCTATCAAAAGCTCGAGCTCGGCTCATTATATGTTTCGAGCCATACTATTGGGATCGGGCTCGGGCTTGAGCTCGATAAAAGCTCGGCTCGATCGAGTCGAGCTTGACCTCGAGCTCGAATAGCTCGCTAAAAGCTCGGCTCGTTTGCACCCCTAGTTGTAACCTTTATTTTCAATAAAACAATTTCCAATAAATAGGGTTCCCACAACTTCTAGTTGCACCCATTAATGGGTTTACCGCAACTTATAATTGTACCATTTATTTTTAATAAAACAAGCATGTTATCCCTCTCGCAGGTTTCTAAAACAACTAAAGAATTTAAAAGAAAGGCTATAGACTCACCTTAGTAGAAGATTAGTAGCAAGACAATCGTCGAGGATGGATGATGCCCCTAAAACACGAAAACCACAACCTACCAAATAAGGCGCGCTCGTTAATAATTGACTCAAGTATTATCCATACTTAATAACATAAAACTCAAAATTACAAAACCATGACAAACCCGAAGAAATCACAATGCAAGTGATGCTATTATACCCTTCTATGTATTTACTTTATTAAAATATACTATCGATAAAAATCTGCCTATACATACCAAATGTACAAGTTGATTTCACATACTTAAACAACTTCGTTTTAGACGAAACTTGGTGACAAACTCACACATAACCTGAATAATACTCAGTTTAAATTTCAAAAACCAGACAGTTTTACGCCTTCGACTAATAAAACTATTTTGACCTTTATAACTATTTCCGTTTACAAAACCGACACTTGACTTCAAAAATAGACTCAAGACCCTAAGTTTAGAGCCTGAGACCAGCCTTTGAACATTTTTAAATCTTATTTTATATTCCCCGAGATTCGATCTAAATATCGACAACAATTTCGGATTTTGTCGATACTCGTCTCCCGGTACACGAATAATCAAACTAGCATAACATCCTCCTCG